>OY728156.1:766661408-769161408 GCA_963277665.1 Viscum album
AATTCATGCGTATGCGAAACCATTTTAATTATGTAAACCTTTATAGTGAACAAGGACTTCCATAACTAATACTCTAATTCCAAATGATTCAAGCTTGATGTGGGAAACAAAAGTATCATGGAAAGATCATTAATGAATAACTTCATTGTCAAACAAGCTGCTAGAAACCATCTCGATACTAAATGATATAAAAATCGCAACCTTCAAGATAATTTCTTAACTAACACACATTCAATGGTTTCATCATGAACCCAAAAGAAACTATTTTCATGATTCTTATTCATTAATATACCAGTTTTGGAATCATTATATTAAGTAATCCCCATGTTTCACTTCTCCCTCTATCATCTTATCCCCTATCTTGAATAAGTCATTTTCTCCCCATTTTTCAACGAACCCAAGTTCGCTCATTTCTTGTCTACATCATGGAAAAGAACACATATTGTTATATAGTGGAAGACACCATATCTCCAGGATATGGTGGTCCCAAAACAACACTATTTATGTGTGGGGAGTCAATCATGCTCGAAGAGCTAGTTAATGCCACTAAAATGCATGAATGGGTTGGACTTTATTAGAATTTCAGTAACTTGTAGGTCATCTGAATATACTCCACCTTCTCTAGACCATGATTCAAATGATTATTAATGAATGGATAATTTATTTCAATGAATTTTTTACTTTAAATATAGACTGATTTTTTAATGATTTATATCACATGAATTATCATAATTAATACCAATTAGATACTTCACTTAAATATCCTATTTTATTATAGAATTCAGTAAAGAATTCATTAATTTATGAATTTACGTCCCCAAGGTCATTGGTCTATAAGAATTGAATTTTCAATAATCTAAAAAGTCTCGAGGTCACATGCATTATTCATTTATATCTTGAAATCCAGATAAAGAGAAATTTCTCCCCCCCCCCTTCGATCGTGCACTTATATTTATCCCATGAGACACTATAGGCTGACATTTTAAGACCCCTGATGTTGTCAAATATTTTAAATTTCACCTTGGATTCCTTTTATCAACATTAAATTGAAACATTGATTCTTTTAACCATTTTCAAAATTGGAGTCATATTCTTTTTCATAACTGAACACTATTGAAAGATTTACAACAATTGAAATTGCCACTTATCATTGATTAATTGAAACATCCTCTAAACCTAATAAGTTAAAACTCATTATATGATATAGGATTTTATTCCAATAAATGAAAATTCTTCCCATTTAAATCACTTACATCCATTAATTATAGTATCATTAATGTCTTAAATTATTCAAGGGACTCTCTTTTCATATATGGATATATCTCTTATAGTTATTGTCACCACATCTCTCTAAAAACCACCATATGTGGAATAATATAGATCATTAAAACCAATTAATTACATGAATCTAGATAATTAATTACTCATTAAAATAGGGAGACCACTTGTTTTAAATGTTATTTATTTTCTCTCATATCTTCTTGGTATCTTGAAAATAGTCATCTAATATGACATTGTAAGAAAAAAATAGTTAAGAGTGAAATATGTGAATGTTCTTGATTCTTCCCTAATTGGGACTCTATTGATGGAAAAATAACACTTGATATTTGGAATGATACCAATGGTTGAATATTCAATGTGATTTGGAACTAATGTATCATTCATGTATAGCTTTGACGTCTCTTTAATTTCATATTAGGATGTTCATTGTATAATTTTACTTTTCCATAGCATGAAACTTCTAGATAAATATTTGAACAAAATATTTTTCTGTAAAAACACTTGTTCAATCTGATAGCATATGTGAACTTCAAGAGTTTTTATTCTTCTAGTTTCATGTATTTTTATCATCATTATTCACTCATGCACATTCGGTGCACACACTCCCCATGAATTGTAACACTCCCTTAGTCATACAAAAATTTCAATAGATATTATAAATATTTAACAAATAAAGATAGTTTTACCCTTAGAAACGGTAATGAGATTATTTTGGATGATCTTGATAGACCAACCCTTTAATACTTTCATGAAAAACACTATTCTCTTTTTATTATTATTCCATGTTCCCAACAAATGTCAACTATTCTGGCCATATGACTAGAGATTATTTACCCACATGCTTATTATTCTGATATATATATTCTTTAGGCATGGTATTTTCATAGTTTCGGGTTTAAATCCATTCGTAAATTTTTTTTCTTTAATGAACCACTGATATTTCATTTTTCATGATTATTTCTTTTTGTTGGAATCTTGCTATCAGTCCTATACTCTTGATTAATCCTATATTAGAGGCATCTTTTATTACCATGGATTCTTGACTTGTGGTTTGACATGTGAATTTTTTAGGCCATTCTCTACTAAATTTCCTATTATTAGTTATCCAAGTCACCTCACCATTTCTTGCTGGGATTTTTTCATTATAAATACATTCTTTTTTACTTATAACTAGAGAATACCCTCCCTTTTTCTTCCAAGTTCATTCACATCATTTCCAAGAGAGTTTTTGTGAGTGTGACACATGAGGTTCTTGGTGCACATTTTTTTGTTCTCCTTTTTTCCAATAAGACTTTGAACCTCATTTTAAACATATAAGGTTGTCTTAAAATATATAGATTATTGATATAAATGAATGGAGGTGAATATTTCATTTATATTTCCTTATCTTTCACTGCTTTCATCCAGCTACAATATCATTCAAAATTACCTTGATTAGAACATATAAAACATCTATAATAAAAAAAACATACCTTATGGAACAATTTATCAGTTGATATTTTGTAACAACTAGAGTTATTATTCTAAAATTGAGCCCTCGAACTTCTTGACACATACTCATGGTGAGTTCTTATCTTCCACAATAATATATTTTTATTGAGGCATTCTTCTAAATGACTCTTCTTGCAGATTTCTCAAGAAAGTTATTCTTATTCTGAGATTTAAAAATATTTATATCATTATAGAATTAAATATATTATAAATCCTAAAAAACATGAAATATGACCATGAATCCCACATAAATAGTACATTTTGTCATCCCCTTGTGAATAAATATATTTAGGTCTATTTTGAGCACCTATAGAATTTTACCTGTTTTTAGAACTATTCACAACTCTCTTCCTCTCATGCATTGGATAGGATTCATCATATATTATACCATATTTTCTCAAACATCATGGACTTTGGGATGAGACAATCATTTCATGTTTTTTCCTTGAAATATAATATTTTATTTTCATTTCATTATTCCATGTTGAAGAATAATCACGTAATAAATGAAAATCATCCTTCAATTTGGGATTGAATTTGGTATTAGATTGATCCACTTATTTATTGATTAATTCTAACTCTTAACCTCATTGTTGGGTCTTATTATCCCAAGAATCACGTTGAGTATTAATTTCTCTCTTTAGAGGTTTCTTACTAGTCACCTCATCTTCCAATTCCACGAAGAGCTTATCCACTATGTATATTTACTCCCTTATTTTTGAATTCATCTGAGTAACATAATATTTAAATCATGTATTATTGTGAACAAGTTTTGAAATATATGTATGAATGTCATCCTTCATAGATTCTAAATCCTAAATTTATTTTGATTTTAGATTAATTACACTTTCATCAACTTTGGTTTTTTCCATAGTTGTGGATATCAATTTCAGTTCCTCCACTTGGGAATCATTATTCTCCCTTAGTTATGGGGACAATTTTAGAAGTCCTTTATTTAAGCCTTTTAGAAAGTTGAATTAAATTTCATAAACATGGATCTGGGCAGCTAGAGGAAAATTTTCTTCTTTTAATTTTTGATTAAATTTCATTATCACATGGCCAACTTCCACTTTTTACCTTCTTTTAAATTTTTCATTATCAATATTTTCCATATCACTTTGTGTGTTAGGTTATTTACTCATTCCAGTAACATCATTGAATGCGTAAATAGTTTCACTATCTGATTCATCCAAATTGTTATTGAGTACATTTTTAGTTTTCTTTATAGTGTATCACACTCTTTATATAGATACATCTACACTGAAGAATTCAACCAGACTTCCACTTATCCTTTTATGTTATTCCATTTTCCATGAACCTCTAATATAAGGGAAGACTAAAACATCACTTTTAAAAATAAAATTATCGATTTCAAAGTAAAAAAAATACAGCAAAATTAACATATGTCTTAGTACCAAATGTTAGGCACAAAAGGGGATTAGATACACTGAGATGGGGGTGAATCAGGGTATGGATATTCTTTCAAAACTTATCCCTACCCCACTAGATCCTCACCTACTTATTAGGAAGTTCCCTTATTTATCTAATTAGTCTTTATATTGATATTATCCTTTCCAAAAATCATCTGGTGATTATAAAAAAAAATTTAAAACAAGAAATAAAGCACAAAGACAAACATTTTTTTACTTGGTTAACCCACATTAGACTAAATCCAATAATAATATAAAGGAAATGTTCCAATGTACCAAACCTACTAAATCTCGCTACCAATAAAAGTTTTGGGATAGATCACTTTTATGCCCAGTTTTACTTCTTAAAAAGATTTAGAGACATCTCACTACTTTCCAAGGGTCAATCCCAGTATCTTCCTTTGATTGATCATTATTAGTTGAAAGGATCACCTTATTTATATTCCTTTTATCACTAATATATAAATTAATCATAAATAGTTTATCAACATGTATTTCCCTTCGTTTTAAATAATGAATGAATCTTCAATTTTAGGTAGATAATTTTTAAAATTACTTTCCAGTCTTTTCCTTCAATTTTGTGAAAACACCTTGATGCACCCCTTCCACATTCCAGACACCTAGAACAATCATCTATCTATTATACACACAACAATTTTAAATTCATGATTTGTAAGGATCTTTTCTGGATTCCAATTATTCATTTCACTCGATGGGTTGTATTGGTGAATAAAATCCTTCTTCAAGAAATGTATTTTGATTAAAATACTCTATCTTCTTCTTGTTATAAATTTTGATATGGAAATGATATTTGTCACAGGGTAATTTTGTGTGTTTCTCCAGGTAAAAGATCATGGCATGTAACCCTTGTGTGTGATCATGGCACAAGAAACATTGTGTGAGATTCTAGTGCATAACCCCTTGTGTGAGATTCTAGCAAGTAACCCTTGTGTGAGACCCTGGAACATAACCCTTATGAAATATCCATTTGTGAGACCCTTACCTGAGACCCTACTGTGTGAATCCTATGTGAGACCTCTCCATGAGACCCCTTTGTGTGACCTTGGTTAGTTTAGGTGGATCATGAAACAAATATCATATTTTTAGGATCATGAGATCTTATTTAGTTCATGTAGATCGTGAGATCATGTTTTATTCATACATATTACTAGACAATGTTTAGATCATGTGGATCATGAGATCTTATTCAATTCATGTGGATTTTGATATATTAATGGGATAGATTATGTGTCTGAAAACCTAAGGCATAATTCACTTCATGGAACTCCTCTATGATATCCTTCTGTAAGACCCTCAATGGATTATACATGTTTCTAGGGCCAGGTGAAAGACTTAATTATTCTCCTGAAAAACACTTACACGATGTCAATATTGTATTCCCATTTGCATCACGTAAAACCACTTCTATATAATTATATTTAGATGAATATTTTAATCCAAACCTTTTCACCTATTAAGGATGGGTCATTGGGTATTTATATGGAAAGGTACACAACCATAACACAAAAATCATCGAAATTCATTTGTTTCACCACCTCATCAATCAACATAATATTCTTTATGTGATCACTTCACATGATCAGCTGTTATAGGTCACAAATTCTTAGTATGATAAAATTTATTGTCTTTGATTGTGTCTCATAAACCCATCACGAGATACCATGAAAATCTAGTGGTCAGTGACATTATCTTCCAGTGTGTCGATATATTCCATCATGATATCCACTAACAATCATGTGATTTTTATGATCCCATCATGATATCCAATGAAAATTTTGTGGTGAGGGACATTTCCTTCCCGCGCATCTCAAGATCCCATCACAAGATCAACCAAAAATTATTTTTGTCACATAATCCCATTGAGAGACCCAAGGGTAATCATGAAGTCATGTGATTTTGAATGTCTACGAGATACCTCCTTCATTTCCAGCTTCATACTCATCATGTGATTTCTATGTGATATCCTCTAACAATTTGATTTATTCAAGGGAACCAAATGACCTATTTGTGATATCCTTTGAAAATAATGGTTTGCCTTCATGCACACATTTCATGATCTCTCCATGATATTCTTTTACAATCACATAATTTATTCAAGTGTTTCACATGATCTCAATAAAATATCTTCTAAAAATCATGTGGTTCTTCATGATAGTAGTTCAAAAATACACACTCCCTGAGATCAGTTAAAACATTTTAACTCCATGATATATATTCATAAATTATCCCTCCATGATATTTTGTCATGCATTCGTGATCCTCAAGTTCTTTTTAGAAATTCTCAGTATGCGAGATTAGCTCAAACATTAACATTGTGTGAGACTTGTTAATTCACTCCACACTTTCATGAGATCAGATATTTTTCACTCCCATGAGATCATAAATTTCACACTTCCATGAGATCAAACATTTCATGATTAATCTTAATAACTCCTTTGACAACTATCCTTTGTCAACAACCTAAAACCCTATTAAATAACCCAATCAACCCAAAAAAACCACTAGGATGGGTTTATTCCAACATTTGACTTTCTAGAAATGAACTTTCCAACAAATTGTTATGGTCTTGGACTTGATAAGGAAATTTCAATCCCAAAAAAGGGAATGAGATATCATCATTAATTAAAGAACATAAGGGAAAAATACATTATCACATTATTCATTAATGAAATGTTAGTCATAATTCACCCAACATATCCTACCCCACCATTGTAATATTTTATCAAGGATTTCATAAATTCAAAAATGAATGTGACTCATGACATGGGTTAATAATAATATTTATGTTTAAGAACCACCACACAAGTCCATAAAATGGAATATCCAATGACACGTAGAAATATGGGTTTTCTACTATCGGGTAACATTCTCATAAGCACATTAATAGAGAGATTACAATGGATAAAATTCATGATAACAAATATCAATTTTTTTGATCCCCCTAATAATGATTTCCTATATCATCTATGTGTTGTTTGATGATGTCCTCCGTCCCTAGAAAAAATATTTAAGAAAATTTTCATAGAATTTCAATGGTTTCATATTATTGGGGAACTTACATGACCTTTTGGCGTAACAAGTTCCCTTAAAACATTATTATAAACATGTTACCTCAAATAATGATCACCATGTGATAAGATATAAATTAATATTCAAGACTATAAATAATCATGTAATCTATTTTTAATTTAGTTGGTTATAGGGAAAAATCTCTCATAAAATCCCACTTTCACAAGATCTCACTACATGCTATCAATAGTTAGTATCACATAATAAAAATTCATTCATTGAGATATGGTTATATTTTATGATCCCACCATGCTACTCATGGTTATTTTGCTTTTTATGACCTCATCTCTCTAAGAAAATCCCTCATAAGCTGACAACAATGTATATATACCCTTGTCCCTTTTTCATTCTTGTCATATTGGTTATTAACATTTTTAAAATTCATCATAATTTAAATGAATTTTAGTATCTACATAAAATCTCAAAATCCAAAACAAATCATTTTTAAAATTTCTTATCAAGGTACATCATAATCCACATAGTACTCTATAAAAATGTAGACATGACAACTAAAATATATTATAAGCATTACCCTTGTATATTAAAATAACCTTAATATTATTTAAATTAAAAAAATTATAAAAATATTAGCTTTATATCCCTTGATTTAAAATTTCGATAATAAAAAGAACTCATCTTTTTTTCTTTTTCAATCACCTTATGATAGTTCTAGCTGATTTGTTAATTAGTTCTCATAGTATTTTTTTGATATTTTCATTTATGCTTCGCACTAAAGAAATATAAACCCAAAGTACATATCATGTCGTATCATATATATTTCAAAATTAATCGTAGAAAAATGTAGTTTATATATCAAAAAATATTATGTGAAACTAGAAAAATGTTTTGTTTTCTTCCATCTTGTATTTTTAATACTCTGTCAACTATGTACTATGACCTCAATTACTAAAACCCTAAATATAAAAAATTATATCATGTTCCTTAGAACATGGGTTTCTACTTAAGTAATTTTTAAATAAATTTACCTTAATATAAATTAAAATAATCATAATTACATGTTTTCCATATTTTTGAAACATAATTTATCTTCGAAAACCTTTGTAATCCCACTAACCATTTGTATACACCATGCAAAATTTCATTTCAAATGAATATAATATGATTATTTGTTTTATCCCATAAACGGATTATTGAAACTTGTATTTCATATTATAATTGTTTGATACTGCCAACCTTTCTAGTCATTTCATATAGGCTTGTTCTATAAATTCACCTCTATATGAAGATTATTTAACATTCATTTCCTAATACAATGGTCATAATAGCTATGATAATTAGAATTAAAATGAATTTAGAAATGGTGGTCTGGAATTATCAGTTGAGACTTGGTATCTCACTTATACCATCCATGTATATTTTATATGCAATAACCACTAATGACTTTACCTCATCCACGAAAATGAAAAAAAAAATTTGGTAAATGGAATTAAAATCATTATTCAAAAAAATTCAATCATAACTAGTGGAATAATAATAATTTCTAAAATATTTTATATCAAATATTATATCACCATTGTAGTTTTATCCATCTTACGTAGTATGTATCTCTAGAATAACTTCATCTATTAATAATTATGGAATTTAATTGTTTTTATTCCAAATTGTGCATCTAGATCAAAGATTCAACTAAAGTAATTATTTCTCTCACAATATCTAAATAGATGTACTTACCACATAGAAAAATAATTGGTGTTATTATAAACTTTTATAACATGGGATGTAAATATCCTTAGTAATAATAGGATCATTAATTGAGATATACATTGTGTTTTTCATGATGTAAATTTTGTGCTTTGAAAAACATTATAAATGGTTCTCATCAAAATACATGAGGTTGTGACATAATAGAGTTTCTTCATGTTATAACTTATTAGTCTATATAGTTTTCTTATGATTGGTTCTTGCACTTATATTTGAAAAGAATATATTGAGAGAAATAATGTAAGAATGTAATATATATATATATATATATATATATATTTATATCGGCGTATCATCATCAATCTATACCCATACCTAAGATGTGAATAAGGATTGGTATGTTTAGGAAAATCCTCACTCGACATTAAATTATTGTCCAGTATTTCGTTAAGATATGTCATCATATATCATCCAGGAAGACCCTATATGATTTACCATGTGCATTCATTACTTCACTAATAATTATTAAAATTTCTTAAAGGAATATGATGGGGTGCATGAGTTCACCTATAAATTCATTTTGGAATAGTTCAAGCTACCAATCTTGTACCAACTTTTGAATATTTATGGATTACTTTTATATAAAAAGGTTTCATAGTATATAATAACTGTATGTAAAATAAGTAATTGTTTTATCTCCATATAGTAAAAGAATCATACTAGTTATATATATCACTATATATAGTATTACCTTATAGTTACTCAAGTTGGATGAACCACTAAGGGGGGTTAATCAGTGTTTTCCTTTTACAAAATCTCTTTCCTTTATATATAACCAATATAATTTGTTAATGTTCTTGATCCACTCAATTTTAACTCTCATTTTTTATTTTTTTGTAGTTTTAGTAATAGAGAAAGCATAATATACAGATTTACAGGGTTCAGCATAAAGTCTGAATATTTGTTTCATCTAGTTACTCTCCCTAGTTACAGAATCTTTACTATTTTTGTAAAGGCAATGTCTTCATCAAAGGGAAAGACACAAATTATTATAAATAAAGGAAAGGAAGATTAAAAAGTCTGAAGGAGTAAATTTTATTACAATATTTTTCATTAAATGGAATGAGATCAACCGGTAATGTATCACTCCACATAATGGCCTGGTTGATTCCTTTGTTAGCAATCCCATCAGCCACCTTGTTTGCTTCTCTTTAGTTATGGGTGGCAATGTATCTAATCTCTTGGAGATACCTTAGTAAATTCTTCTAATGAGCGGTAAGAGACCAAGAAAGGTGAACCACACCATTCCAAGTGGCTTGGATTATGGTGATGGAGTCACTTTCAATCCAAATATTGTCCCAACCTTTAGACTTGAAAAAGTTGACCGCATGAATCACTGCCAACATTTCTGCTTCCAGGGCGGAGACAGAACCACAACCACCAAAAAAGCAGCCCAGAAACGGACCAAGGTAGTCTCTGAAAATGGCTCCACAGCCCGCGGGTCCAGGGTTTCCTTTCGAGGTTCCATCTACGTTAATCTTTATCCATCCAGGGATCAGTGCCTGCCAGAACACTTCAAAGAGGTGCTTCAGTTGATTGTAGATTCATTTTATTATGTTATTTAAAATCTAAAACACATTAAATATTATTCTTTTAATATGGATCAAATTTAACTCCTCACTTTGATACCCATATTTATTTTCCTCCTCAAAATATAATTTCACAAATGATGTAATTTCACTCCGTTTTCATAGAAAATAATAACACCTTTGATACCAACATATATTTTTAAATTATGTATTGAAAAAAAACAACCACTTATATTTAGTTTTTTTGATATCCTAATTAATAGAATATTATCACTCTATCATCATGCAATATATATATATATGGGTGTGTGTGTGTGTGTAATAATAATAACATCTGTAGTGTCAAATTCATTTTTTCTCCACTAATCTATGAACATATCCATAATCATCATTAAATGCATCCTGGAATAATAATCATTGAAATGACTGTTCATTTCAATATCTAAAAGACTTAAATATTTTCGCATTTACTAATTTGGTATTCATTTTGGATGGAATTTTCTTTTAATTGTACCAGTATATCACCCTTAATAATTAGAAACCAATTTTCAAATTCACATTTAAATATCCAAAAAGTATCATACACGATTAATATAAGTTGTACTTAAAAACCAATAACTCAAGCAAATCATTACTTCCTGTAGCATAAAAAGTGCACTATAGTAGGCATTCCTTCATGAAATCACTGATTTAGTGCAAATGGATACATGAGGATCCTCTACTCGATTGGATACATGAAACATCCACAAAAACCTTATAAATAAATAGTCTATGTGAAAAACACTACATAGAATAAATGTGTACATGATATAATTGGAGACATGAATTGATTCTATTGTATAGAAAATTGGATATCAAAAAACTCATGTCAGGTAATTGTCTATGTTTGATATTCAGGTGCATAGTAAATCAGCTATGTGGATCTCTTCTAGAACTGGTACATAGAAAAACATATAGGATAGTTATCTCTTTATAATTTTGTCTAGGTAAAAATAATTTATAATGGAATAATTTTTATAGAATACATGTGACTCAAATTTTCTTCCTTCTCTTTTTCTCCTTTATTTAATCAAGTGAATCTACTTGAATATATCATTTTGTTCAATTTAGTGAATAAATTTTTCTTTAAACTCATCTGAGGTATTTTCTTCATTACGAAATAATTATGGCATAGATAGTTCAATTTATTAATGATAAATTCATGAATATCATGTGAAATATGTGAATAAGACTCACTTAGATCATAGGTTTTCAATGTGTCTACTTAGATGTGCACACAAACTTCAACTTGATTCATGGACATTCCTCCATAAACATCAAATATCATCAATGGCGGATAGGTCACTCCCCATAGAACTCTCAATAAAATAAAGAGAAATATTATTTTGTTGCATGTTTTAATTAGTTATCCCCTTATGTATATCTTTTTAATAGATAGGTGAACAGTACTACAATGAATCTTCTCTGGAATATGAATTCTCAATGGATGAGTGTTTCCATATTAATCAATGTGTTCTGCCAATGATTCATTATAACCAATGAGGATCAACAATCACAGCATACTCTCTACAAACCACATGATTCATGGAAACACATCTTGGCCCACCAACACTCAAGCCCAAACCCATGAACACTTTCCAGTTTGTGCTCTTATGGTCCTATTAATGAACTAATCAACATTTCACCCTGCTAGTTGGGTAGAAATATTACATATCATGGTTGAGCATTTCTCTCATAGTTATTGATTGATCTGTCTATCCTTATTAGCTTCAATGACCTATTTTATTAATAAAATATATTAAAAAACACATAGAAGATTATACTTCACTACTAATCCATAAATCGGTGTCTTTCATGAATTCTTTTCACAATAGTTTTTATTACCCTTTTAATTCTGGAATATAAATTCCAAATCACACTTCAACATGTTGTAAAAAAATCTCCTCATAAAGTTCCTTCTACAAAATTATTTAATATTTTAATATCAATTAAAAAATTTCACATTTCACATGGTGAATTTCTCAAGCATGACATCCAATGTCATTAAGTGAATCCATAATAATTTTCCAAGAATCTCCAATTCATCTCAACTCACTAAACATATTCAAAAAATACATATTGAAACCTTAACAACTAATATAATACAAACATTGGTACCATGGTAATTCAATATCCCATTTCAATTTATTAGAAAGACAAATACTCAATATAAATATTTGTACTTGTATGGATTATCTATTTATGCATTGTTTTTAAAATAAAATGAAAAGGTTAATTGGTTCAACCTCATCTCATGATTCATCTCAAAATCTATTTTTATCCCATGAATTATTTATTCATGAACAATTTTGATATAGGTATGATTTCACTTGCTTATCTTATAAAATAGACTTTAATTAATAAGTTCTATGTCTATATTGGCTATCTTGATTTATAAAATAAGAAACATATAAAAAAGGTTGTCTATACTATCTATAAACTAAAATATAATTGACATCATGATCAAAAAATATTAATTCTAAAATAATGTTTATATGAAAAAAAATGTATTTAAAATAATATTCCACATGGACACATCTCAAAAAAACATAGAAATGGTTAATTTAAAAGTTATGTAACTCCCCCATTTTCTCATGTTTTTATATCCAAAAACTCCTCCTTTATGATAACATTTAATTACATTACGAATAAGGGATAAGAGTATGATTGGCATACCTCAAACATTAGTTTTACCAGGCTATCTAGAAAATTATTTATTATTGTATAATAATGTATTGGAAGCCTCATTTCATTACATGGACCCCCTTAAATGTAACCACTCATCAACATCTTCATGATGGAATGTATCATCAAGAATTTATTTCAAGATATTCCAATATTAAACCACACAAAATGGAATTATTTATGTAGTTGTATAGTGGTCACAACTTCCATAACTCTTTAGTATCTAGAATATGACAACACTTTTGTATCTCATGTTGTCCCTCTAAGATATTTCTTCACCTTCAATTATCTATATTTTAATCACAAATGAAATACACAATATATATAAGGGAATAAGGTGTCATTACTTGTTCCTTAACGTAAATAGCAAGGTTAAGATGGTTTTCTCAATCAAGTGGATCCACTTTATCTAGTATTCATGCTTCCACATCTAATTTTCAATTCTGATTTAACCTTTGGTTTCATAGATCACATCAGAACTACCATTTTATTGGGTGATATGGTTCTTATATCTTTATCCATAAAATCATATGCATATCCTGATGCACACATCATTTTTTTAAAGGTTTATCCTTATTCTACAAATGTGGTTAAACATCCTCCTATATTATGTCTGACTTTATTTCATCTCTCACATAGAACTTCGTCAATACAAGAGTTTTCCTTTGTTGAAAACCCCTCATGAAATTCATCTTCTTCAAGTGGAATCTTTATTTTACCTTTATAACTTGATTTTTCTTTTGATTCTTCTAAATTTATTTCATTATGAAAATTATCTATAAAAATCACATAAATGTATTTTGGTATGTTTGAAATCTTGTTTTTATTTTTCACATGCCTTTACATGAATTCCTTTATTGACACCTTTCTTCTGATATGTAGGACTCCATGTTTATCTTACTGGGAGTAATTTTTTTTGAAAAAACCTTCATATTTCTACCCAATGTTACATATTATATAACATATTGTATTTTCATACTATTATTTGTTAATATATATTGAGATGTCCATGTATTTAGTTTCTGACCCTCTTTATTGCAAATATCATAGGTATGATTAAGAATCTTAAACATTTTTAAAATTGATAGTTTTGTCTTAGTCTGTGAATGTTGCATCTTCTTCTCAATATTTTCCCCACTTGACATGGGTTTCCTTTTTTATTTACCATTTATATTATTTACAAAAGATCCATTTCTCCAAAATCTATTACTACACCAACATTAACCGACAAATATTGATCGTATTTTATTTTCTTTATACTATCTATAATTTGCAACATAATATTTTTTGGTCTTTTACACAACGTATTAGGCTTATTGTGGAGAACCACCACTTATAAATATTATACTATTCACCATGAACATGGTAGTAGGATATTCACAATTCTTATTCATCCATATTAACACAAAATTTTTATTTAATTATACTCTTTTTTCGAATAAAATATTTGGAAAAAATATTATATTGAAATAAGTATGATGCCTATTTCTTCACAAAAAATTGGTAAAGATCATTATATTCTATAATGATATTATTAAAAAGTGATTAAATTAATTTAACAAAATAATCCTCTAAAGCACATTGTGTGGATTCAAAAATAGACTTCTTTTATTGTAAAGTCTCCATATGAGTCTTTTAAAAAATTTCTAATTTATTTTCCATTTCAAGACATCTCATGATGAGGAAATTCATTTTATCTTTAGAAAATTCTACTTTATGATCATAGTCATTCCTTATCCTTTTAACACCCACTTCATTTATTACAATCATTTGTTGTAACAATGATTCATGCTCTATGATACCTTTGGATTTAATATCTAATTGAGAATTCATGAAATCCATTAACACTTTATGCAAGTTTTCAAATTTATAGAAGGCTTCCAAAAACATAATCTCAAAACAATAATTCTTAAAAATATTTCTTTTTAAATTATTCAATAGTTCCAATATATTTTTCGTTTCAAAGACAACTTTTTCTTCCTTTTTTTACATTTTTTGTGATAGTTTTAGATATGCCTACATATTAGGCTAATTCATCTTCTATGGAATTGGATTATTTTTTCAGCTACAACTATTCATTCTAAAGGTGTTTGGTAGTTTCAACAATATAAAATTTTAGTTTTTTTGGAACCTTCTTCATATGTTTGTTATGTTCTCAATGAATAAAACTATGTGACACATCATCATTAGAAATTGAAAAATCTTAATCAAAAGATTCATAATCAATGGAAAAATTATTTTTAATAAAAAATTAATAAATTTATTTTGGTGGTATTTCACCATTTACTTTTGTATTCTTCTTAAAATTCATTACAATTATTTCTCCCTATTTTTATAAATCTTGGAAGATCTCTCCAAACTTATATAGTTAAAGGTAACTTCCTTTTATTATATATTATGTGACTATGCCAATTTCTAAAATTTTAACTTCATAAAAAAATTAAAAACTATCAGGGAAAACTTTTGGATCATTATCGTGAACCTCCCTCTGATACTAGTTATAGTGTATCGGGTGGGAAGAATGACTAAGAGGGGGGTGAATAAGTGGTTTATTTTTAATAATTCTATTTATTTTTTATTTAACCTCAAAAACATGTTAATGTTCTTGATCCACTCAATTTTATATCTCAATATCATCACATGTATAGTTTTGGTAATAGTAGAAGGAACATAAAAAAATTTAAAAGGTTTGGAATAAAATCATACACCTTGCTTTAAATGATAACTCCCCTAAGTTATAAATTCTTCACTATATCCACAAGTGAATACAACACAACTAGTTACACAACAAAGTTACAATCACTTATAAGTTGGTTAAACACACAAACTAATCTTCTTCTTTTAATAATAATCTATAAGTAGAAATATATTCTCCTTTATATAGTATTACTATACAACATATATGGATTCCAATTTCTTATTTATTCTATGGAGATCTTCGGCAACAAAAAATATGAATCAGTTCCACTAGTCTCAAAACTCAACTGAAAACTTTTGTGTAACCTAGATATTCCTTATGGCCTTATGTTCATAAAAATATCTAACAAATGAAATCTTTTAATTGTAATAT
The DNA here is from genome assembly GCA_963277665.1 of Viscum album. NCBI lineage: Eukaryota > Viridiplantae > Streptophyta > Magnoliopsida > Santalales > Viscaceae > Viscum > Viscum album. The sequence continues at coordinate 766,677,746 of OY728156.1, forward strand.
TTCTCAAATTTATCTCCACACTTCAATACAAAAATCTATTATCACCCTCATAATATACATTCCCAAATGATGCATTCTCTCTCAATTTTATAAGAAACTAATAACACCTAGGACACCTACATAACTTCATGAAATTCTATATCAATCCAACAAAAACCATTTCACCCTAGTTTTCATTTTATTTTTGATATCCTAAGGAGTGGTAGCTTCTCGCTCCGTCATAGTGCTGTGTATATATGTGTGTGTGTGTGTGTAATAATAATAAAACTTTCAGTGTCAGATTATATTTTTCACCAACATTCACTTAAAATATACAAGATAGCCATTAAATTAATCATGGAATAATAATATTCAAAGTAACTACACATCTTTTTATCCTAAAGACTCGTATGTTTTTCTATTTACTAACATGGTATTCACCATGGAAATAACATCAATTTGACTACACTATTAAATCAACCTTCATAACCAGTAACTATTTTAAAAATTCTCATTAAAATATATTTGGAGAATCATCCATCATTAATTTATGTGGTATTTAAAAACATATAACTCCTACAAAACATATCTTCATATAGTTTCAATAGTTCTTTGAATGTCAAACACCTTCAAGAAATTGCATACGTATTGGAAATGGCTAAATAAGGCTCCTCTGCTCAACAATCTACATGAAAAAAACTAAAAACCTTATGTAGATATAAGATATTTGAAACCCCTAAATAAAATAAACACATTTTATAATGAATTGGATATGAGCATATATTACCTTACATAGAAAATTGGAAATATGAAAACTCAATTAATGCATTCGACTACATCAGATATTCAAGTATGTAGAAAATCATCTATGTGGATCTCTTATAAACCAGTACATAGAAAAATTGTTATATTAATTATCTCTTCATAATTTTGGATACATAAAGATCATTTATTGAAACCTTGTTTTTTTTGGAATACCTGTTACTCAAATTCTATTCTTTTTCTTCAGGCATATTGTTCATTAAAGTGAAATGCATGAAAATATAATTTTTATCAAACCTATATAAAAATTAATATTTAAACTCATCCAAATCCTTGGATTTATCATGAAATCTTCACAAATATGATATTTGCGATTATGTATGATAAATGCATGAATATCATGTAAAAAAGAGTATAAGACATTCTTGAATCACATGTGTTCAACGCATCCCATTTTTATATCTAAAAAACCATTAATTCGATTCATGGATATTCAACCATGAACTTAATTAATCAACAGTGGCGGATAACCTTCTCTCCACAAAACCCTTATGTGAAGAAATAGGAAGACGATTGTAACATCCCGGTTTCAAAATCCCTCAAGAGGCTTCCCATACCCAGTTGGTCACATGGCCTCAAGAACATTCCCATGAATGCCAGAGGCTGCAGACTAGTAGCGAGGTCCTTGGGTGTGATAGTGGGGAAACTATTCCCTCATTGGCAGAGTAACACAGCAGAAGAAAAAAATAGCTTAGAGGAAGCAGTAATAATCCATACAAAAGTAATATCAGAAGACGAGTTAATAATAAAATGAAGCACACACACATATACATATATGAATGATGCATGATACATATGTTTAGGAAAGCAGCCAAAAAAGTCACAATGTTGGAATATAATAGTACTAAACCAAATACAAAAGAAATCAAGTAAACAACTCCTCAGCATCACAAACCATAGCTTGGTCCCATGCTCTCCAGCTCCACAGTCGATCAAGAACCTGACGTAGAAAGGCACTTTCCCTTATATATACCTACAACAATATAATCTATATGGGCCCAAAAGCATGACCCAAGTAGGGTGTGAGACTAAATTTCAATAGGTAACCACCCAAAGATTTGTGCCTAACAGTTAGTTAATATATACGGCAGGTAATAATCAAAGATGTAGTAACAAGAAAGTACTCAGTAATAAACAGTTCCACATATCAAAAATAGCAGCTAATCAAGCAAGGTAAACCTCTGGGAAGTACACACAGCCTATCCCCTCTGGTTCTATCAGAAGAATATATAAAGACTCTCTGAGAATGCAATCACATTTGATTCCCCTTATAGTCAAAAGCCATTTAAATACTCTCTAAGGAATCTTACATGGTCAATTCTCTTTATAGTCTAAGGTAGACAAAGACTCTCTATGGAATCTCACATGGTCAATTCCCCTTATATTACCTAGTGGGCATAGAATCTCTACAGATGTTCCCACGGTCAATTTCCCTTATAGTATAAAATGGTTTAAGACTCTCTGAGGAAGATCACACAATCAATTCCCCTTATAGCCCAAGGTGTTTCAAGACACTCTGAGGAAGACCACATAGTCAATTCCCCTTATAGCATAAAGTGCTCAAAGTCTCTTTGAAGAAGCTCACATGGTCAATTACCCTTATTATCTACTACACTAGGTTCTTGTGGCCCTGTGTAAATTAAACAAGCATAGAAAAAAATATGGCCAAAGTAATCCTACAAAACTACTTGGCTAATCCGTCTACAACATATCAATCATGTCAGATAAAAATAATCAATCCATACTAATGTTCTAGGCATGGGAAGAACATCAAGGAATCCTAACAGTCTAAACAAGACAAAACGGTCATAAACAGATCATGAATGGTTGAACACATACAAATAATTGAAAACAACCCTATTCACATCCAATTAACCTCTATATAGGCGTACATTCATGGAAGGAAATCAACATGGGTGAAACAGTAAGCACGTAATACCCCGTTCAGGTGTATTGCAAAAAATTGCACATATTACTTAAAATACTTTCAACCGAAAGGCACAAACCGCCTACCTCGGCATTGGGAGATCAATATACTTGAGTCTCGGGGCATGAATCACCTTATAACACCAAAAATCTACAAAAACATCTAAAATTTTCAACATGAGATAACTTGAGAATGAAGAGGAATCCTGAAACGAAGCTCAATGAGAAGAGAGAGCATACTGAGGAGATCCCAACACAATCAACGGTGGTCGAATCGGAGATCGAACCAAGGCTAGGGGGATCAGAAAAGGATCACGATCATACGAGTTCTCTCAGATGAGTGAGACCTACAAGAAGGGTCTTATTTCTGTCAGACGTGACCCTGGTGGGTTTAATGAAAAAAAATGAAAGTACACGGCGTGTACTTTTAAAGTACATGGCCGGTAATTTCTGTTTCCATACTCCGCTTTAGGATGCCTCCAAGTCACCCCCACACTGTCGTGTGTGTGGCCACTACATGGCTAGAACATGACTACATTTGATAAACTAGTACATGGCGTGTACTCATAAAGTACACGGTGTGTAATTTGGAAATCTCATGAAATACCTCTTTTTATCAAAAATGACCACAAAAGGAAAACATACCATAAAAAAGGTCTAAGATCTTAAAAACATCCCCCATTAATGAAATTTTGTCCCCAAATTTCCCTTGCACGGCATTGATGAAGAAACCCTGAACAGATCCGTTCACTGTGCTCGTACATCGGCCACCCTCTCCCAAGTTTCGTCACGTACTCGCCCGTGCTACCATAGCACCAGTACTAGAGGAACAGTCCAGCCACAAAGAAACTCTATATTGCGATCAACAATCTAGATAGGATGCTCCTAAAATGATGCATCAACTTCAAGCTCAACTTCCTCTGTTAGGAAGACATGAGACAAGTTTAAAAAGTAATGTCGGAGCTGAGAAACAGGAAAAACGTCATGCATAGCCCGGTACCTCTAGCGTATCTACAACCGATAGGAAACCGAACCAACTCTCTCCACAACCTCAAATGGACTAAGGTACCTCAATGAAATCTTACCCTGTATCTTAATCCTATTGTGTCCCAACCGCGGTGTGACACATAGAGAAACCTGATCCCCATCCTAGAACTCCAGAGGTCATCTTCGTTGATCAGCATAAGACTTCTATTAAGACTGTGCAGTAGCCATCCTCTTCCAAATCAACTTTATTTGTTCTGAGGTCTACTGAACAAGATGTGGTCCCATCATATCTGCCTCTCCTACCTCGATCCAACCTAAGGGTGATCGGAATGACCTCTCATTAAAGCCTCATAAGGTGCCATCTGAATAGTTAATTGAAAACTACTATTGTCAGAAAACTGAACAAGAGGAATGTGCTTCTCCCAAGAACCTCCAAAATCTAGAAAACATGCTCGAAGCATGTCCTCGAGAACAAGAATCATACACTCGGACTGGCCATCTGTATTGGGGTGGTAAGCTGTACTCAAAATAACCTGTGTACCCAATGACTTCTAGAGCCCCTACCAGACCTAAGAAGTAAAACAAGCATCTCTGTCTGAAACAATGGTGTGTGGAACTCCATGTAAGTACAAAATCTCATGGATGTACAACCGTCCCATATCATCGACACTGAAGGTATCCTTGATCGGTAAAAAGTGAGAAACCTTTGTGAGTCTGTCAATGACAACCAAAACTACATCATTCACTCAAGGCAACCTCAGTAAACCTGTCACGAAATCCATCGCAACATCATTCCAATTTCACTCAGAAATGGGTAACTATTGTAAAATCCCTTCTCATCGCTGATTCCCCACTTCACCTACTAGATGGTGGAACACCTCATGACAAAACCAACAGCATAATTCTTCAAACCGAACCACCAATACTAGTGGTGTAGATAATGATACATCTTGGTGACACCAAGATGGACTACCAAAACTGAGGAATAAAATTCTCGCATTTGCTACACGTTTATGTCTGCGGGCACCCATACATGCCTCTAGAAATTCAAGATCTCATCCTCTCCTTTGGTCCATCTAGGAATAGGGTCCTCTCCTAACACGCTCTCCCGTAGTACTAGGCCTTCAGAACCTAATATATTCCTCATTAGAACTCGATTAAAAAGAGTAGAGGTAATAGCTACATAAGAAAGACATGTCTACCCCTATCTGTTGTGTACCTCCAAATGCATCTCAGAGAACATATCCATAAGCTTCCACTCACTGCTGGCCTCCTGAACTGCCTGTATCTGGGTCCTCCAGCTCAGTACATCAACCACTTCATTGCCCTTCCCCGGAGTATAGAAAAGCTCAAAGTCAAAAGACTGAAGGTACTCAACCCACTGTCGATGTCTCAAATTCAAGTTATCCGGATTGAAGATGTACTTGAGAATTTTCTAGTTAGTGAAAACTGACAAATTATCTCCTAACAGATAATGCCTCAAACAGCACAAAGCATGATAAAATGCTTCCAACTCGAGATCGTGGGTCGGATAATTCCTATGATGCAGCCACAACTACCGAGACCCATACGAAATGACTCCTTCGCCCTGCACAAGCATAGATCCCAGACCGATACCTGATGCATCATAGTAAATAGTATAGCTCATTCCAAGATTTTGAAAGACTAGTATCAGTGTTGAATTCATCCTCCCATTTAGCTCTTGAAAGGCTGACTCACAATAATCTGACCACATGAACTTCGCACCCTTCTTAGTCAGACCCGTTAGCACTGCTGCTAAGCGTGAAAAGTCTTGTATGAAACGTCTGTAGTATCCATCCAACCCTATATAAATTCGTACCTCAAAGACGTTCTTTGGATACTCCCAGGAAACTAATTCTCTCACTTTCTATGGCTCTACTGGTACTCTTGTCTCTGAGATAACATGTCCCAAGAAGTGAATCTGATCCTTCCTGAAGTGGCATTTTCAGAGCTTGGCATATAATTCATGCTTTCTCAGTGTACACAAAATGATCTCAATATGGGTATAATGGTTTTGTCTAGTGGGAGAGTACACCAAGATATCATCCATGAAGACCACCATGAAAAAATCCAAGTATGGATGGAACACTCAGTTCATCAATACCATTAAAACTGGCGGTGAATTCATAAGACCGAACAACATAACCATATACTCATATAGACCATACCTACTTCGGAAGGCTGTGAGAGGTATATCAGATGGTCTAACGCGCAAATGATGGTTACCAGGTCTCTGTTCAATCTTCGAGAACATCCAGGATCCTCAAAGATGATTAAAGAGTTAATCAATCCTATGAAAAGGATATCCGTTCTTGACTGTCAATTGCTTGATCTTCCGATAGTCTACACAAAGCCTATGGGTACCATCTCCCTTCTTTACAAATAAGACATGTGAACCCCAAGGATAAGTACTGGTTCGGATGAAACACTTTTCCTGCAACTCCTCCAACTGCTTTTTGAGCTCCTACAACTTTGGTGTAGCCATCCTATAAAGAGTAATTCATACAGATGCCGCTCCTAGAATGAGATCAATAGAAAAGTATACCTCCCAGTTCACAGAAAAACCCGAAAATTCTTCTGGGAATACGTCCTAGAAATTATCCACCACTGGAGGAAAGTCTAACTATGAAGTCCCATGGTCATCCAGGTATAGACTAGAAATCTAGGCTATAAGTCCTCCTAGCCCGTGATGCTCAGATCTTGCTCTGCTCACCTGGACATCCCACTCGCCCCTATGAAGAAACGATCTACCCTATGTGTTGTACCTCTCGTACCCCTCAAGGTTTTATTTTCATGATCACAATCACTCTATTATTTATCTAATATTGTTTTAAGTGTTTTTGGATGATAGGCATGATTTGAGGTGGCCAAGGAATTGGGCCAAGAAGGCCAAGAAGGAAAAAAGCCAAAATGGACTGAAATTCAGTCCACCGGCCAACCGATGGAAGACCACTGGCCAGCCGATGGAGGACTGGACAAGAGGCATTCCTCTGTCCAGACCACCGGCCAACCGGTGTCACACCAGCGGCCAGCCGGTGGCACCCAAAACAGAGGGCTGAGCCACTGCCTCAGCACCGGCCAACCGGTGGCCTCAGCACCGGCCAGCCGGTGGCACCCAGATGAATAGTGGTAGCTACTGCCTTACCACCGGCCAACCCGTGGCCTCCTCACCGGCCATCCGGTGGAGCCTGAGCCAGAGCCCTCTCCCATTTTGCACACACCGGCCAACCGGTGGCTCAGCACCGGTCAGCCGGTGGAGGCAGTCAAACTAGTCGTTGGGCTTTTGACCAGCCTGTCCACTTGGCCTCCAACGGCTCCGAAGACCTCTCCAACGGCTCCGAAGCCTCCCTAAGGCCATTTGAGGGTTCCCCTCTATAAATAAAGGACTAGGAACCCCCGGAAACATAACCAAGCCATACGGAATCCCACGGACACATTTTACATCATTTGGCGAACCTCCGGCGGATTCTTCCACAGAACCCTCACTTGCTCCAATCAATTCCACATCCAAGGAGCTCCATCAAAGAAGCTTGGGAGCGCTCATCATCAACTCCAATCAATCCATTTGGCGCCCAAGACTTCCCCATTACGGTTTTTTTTGTTTATTATTTTTTGAACTTCATTTTGGGTTTGTGCCTACAAACCCCCACTTCTTTCATCCCTCTTTCTTTCGGTTCTCACACCACCTTCAAGGTGTGAAGAGGTTGGACAAGCCTTTCCTTTAAAAGGCTTGTGACATAGGTGAGCTAGCCTTCACCTATAAGAAGGCTAGTGGGTTCTTGCTAAACCAATAAAAGCAAGTGGGTTCTTGCATAACCAACAAAAGCAAGCTGTAATAGGTTCTAGACTACCTGTAAAGTCTAGTGGGTTTCTTGCTAAAACCATTGAAAAGCAAGCGGTAGAATCTCTCAACGGTTGAGTTGGGAGCGGAGACGTAGGCTGGGTTTTTGGCCGAACTCCGTTATAAATTCTTGTGTCTTGCCTCCTTATTTCCGCTGCACTTTTAACTCTGATTTTTTAATTTGTTACTTTCTTTTTAAAAAGGCAATTCACCCCCCCCCCTCTTGCCATCACTTCCCTTCTTTCTCCACCTAACAATTGGTATCAGAGGCAAAATTTGAGTAATACCTCAAACAGTTTCAAATTCAAAGATCCATTGTGATGGCCTCAACCTCTTTCGCCCCTGAAGGCTATTCTTTGGGTCGTGCTCCATTTTTTGATGGAACCGACTATAATTATTGGAAAACCCGCATGACCACTTTTCTTAAAAGCATTGGCTATCCTATTTTTAAAATTGTCATGCATGGTTATTCACTTTCTTCTCCCAATGAATCCAAATGGACCTCCGAAGACATTGAAAATTTTGAGCTTGATGGCAAATCCATGAATGCTCTTCAATGTGGGCTTGACCGTAATGAATTTAATCGTATTTCTACTTGCTCATATTCTTATGATATTTGGAAACTTTTAGAAGTAACCCATGAAGGTACTAAAGGCGATGACAAGCACGATTTCCCATCCCGCAAGAAAAAGGCCAGGAAAAAGAAAAAGAAGAAGGCTTTCAAGGCCACTTGGAGTGATATCTCCACATCCTCCTCCTCCTCCTCAAGCGACAACGGTAACAAATGCCTAATGGCATTTCATGAGGTAACATCTTCCGACTCCTCTTCCTCTTGTTCTTCAAATTCAAATTCTTTTAATCATTTATCTTACGAGGATCTCCAACATGCGAGAGATCAATTGGAGGAAGGTTTTCACAAAAATTCTTCCAAATTTGTTGCTTTAAAAAAGAATTTCAAAAAACTCTCTTCCGAAAAAGAACAACTTCTTAAAGAGAAGGAAGAGTTGACCCTCAAAATCCAAAATCTTCCCGATGTTGATTCCATGGAATCAACCATCAAAGATTTAAGGGAGACTTTATCCAAGTTCACCCAAGGGGAACAAAATTTGAAAAATTTGCTAGGATCCCAACGCATATCTAGGACCACCCAAGGGCTTGGCTATTCCAAGCAAGCTTCCTCTTCCCATGCACCCACTATTTTTGTAAGGGGGATCTCTCAATTTAAATTTTGCAATTATTGTAAAAAACCCGGGCACTTAATCTATGAGTGCAATTGCAAAAATGCCCGGTATGGTAGGCCCAAAACTTTTTTCTTCAATGATGAATTTTATAGGAGAAGACCCGCCACTAGGCAAGTATGGACTGAAAAATCCCTTCTAGCGAGTCTCTCCGGGCCAAAATTTGACTCGGTTTGATAAGCCTCTCCCCGGTGTTTTTGTTGTTTTTATTTAGGGGGAGTTAGGATTGTTTAAGCCCTTTTGATTTCAATTTCAAAACTTTATATTCAAACTTTCAATTACAACAATTGGTATGGATTGAAAAATCCCTTTTCATTTTTTTTTACTTTCAAATCAAACCTTCTTTTTCAAACCCTTGGTATCAAAATTTTCATTTCGAAATATTCAATTCAAATTTTTCATTTCAATTTTCTTTTCAAAACTTTCAAATCAAATTTCAAAAATTTCAATTGGTTTAAAATCTTTTTTTCCCTCAATCAAGTTTTATGCCCCGTGCTATTTTGATAATCACAAAGGGGGAGAAATTCTTGATTGATTGGGGGAAAAATCTTTTAAAACATTCCTTTCAATTTCATTTTTACATTGTTTGTTTTGGTGATTGTGATCATCAAAATAGGGGGAGATTGTTGTACCTCTCGTACCCCTCAAGGTTTTATTTTCATGATCACAATCACTCTATTATTTATCTAATATTGTTTTAAGTGTTTTTGGATGATAGGCATGATTTGAGGTGGCCAAGGAATTGGGCCAAGAAGGCCAAGAAGGCAAAAATCCAAAATGGACTGAAATTCAGTCCACTGGCCAGCCGATGGAGGACTGTACAAGAGGCATTCCTCTGTCCAGACCACCGGCCAACTTGTGTCACACCAGCAGCCAGCCGGTGGCACCCAGAACAGAGGGCTGAGCCACTGCCTCAGCACCGGCCAACCGGTGGCCTCAGCACCGGCCAGCCGGTGGCACCCAGATGAATAGTGGTAGCTACTGCCTTACCACCGGCCAATCGGTGGCCTACTCACCGGCCAGCCGGTGGAGCCTGAGCCAGAGCCCTCTCCCATTTTGCACACACCGGCCAACCGGTGGCTCAGCACCGGTCCGCCGGTGGAGGCAGTCAAACTAGCCGTTGGGCTTTTGACCAGCTTGTCCACTTGGCCTCCAACGGCTCCGAAGACCTCTCCAACGGCTCCGAAGCCTCCCTAAGGCCATTTGAAGGTTCCCCCTCTATAAATAAAGGACTAGGAACCCCCGGAAACTTAACCAAGACATACGGAATCCCACGGACACATTTTACATCATTTGGCGAACCTCCGGCGGATTCTTCCAAGGAACCCTCACTTGCTCCAATCAATTCCACATCCAAGGAGCTCAATCAAAGAAGATTGGGAGCGCTCATCATCAACTCCAATCAATACATTTTGCGCCCAAGACTTCCCCATTACGGTTTTTCTTGTTTATTATTTTTCGAGCTTCATTTTGGGTTTGTGCCTACAAACCCCCACTTCTTTCATCCCTCTTTCTTTGGGTTCTCACACCACCTTCAAGGTGTGAAGAGGTCCGACAAGCCTTTCCTTTAAAAGGATTGTGACATAGGTGAGCTAGCCTTCACCTGTAAGAAGGCTAGTGGGTTCTTGCTAAACCAATAAAAGCAAGTGGGTTCTTGCATAACCAAAAAAAGCAAGCTGTAATAGGTTCTAGACTACCTATAAAGTCTAGTGGGTTTCTTGCTAAAACCATTGAAAAGCAAGCGGTAGAATCTCTCAACGGTTGAGTTGGGAGCGGAGACGTAGGCCGGGTTTTTGGCCGAACTCCGTTATCAATTCTTGTGTCTTGCCTCCTTATTTCCGCTGCACTTTTAACTCTGATTTTTTAATTTGTTACTTTCTTTTTAAAAAGGCAATTCACCCCCCCTCTTGCCATCACTTCCCTTCTTTCTCCGCCTAACACTATGGTGATGTGAAACTCACCCTACGGTGATAACAGTCGATGAATGATAGGAAGGGAACTAACCAGTCTATGCCGAAGATTACATCATAGCCTATCATCTCGAGGACATAGAGGTCCCATAAAAAGTGTTAGCCACCATCCTCTAGAGGGCACTCCCAGCACTGACGTACACTAGTCGTTCTCATCCCCAACAGAGTGTCTAGCGTCAAGATAAAAGCAGAATAAAAGATGCAGAGACCAATGATATCCATGAACACAACATATATTATGTTTTGGGAAGCCCCTGTATCGAACTAAGTAGAATCTAAATCATAGGCTACTAAGATCGTACCTCAAACTGTAGAGGGTCTGGGATCCTACTCCAGCTGGTTTTGTCCACAACAAAAGTCTGGCCTGCACCGCGGCCCTGTGACCCTTCCTCATCACTCTGAGATGATCTACCCTACTCTCACAAAATGCCCGGTGACCGAATGTCCTGGCCACAACCTCTACCTTGGCCTAAACGGCTGGAAGAACTCCAGTTCCCAGACTGGTGAGAAGCTGGTGGCGTTGCTCCTGAATAAGGAGTCATCGAAGAACCCCTGCCACAAGCTGCTGGTGAGAAGGTCTAACAAAAATGCTGAAGGTGACCCATATTTCCACAAGATATACACACCGATGGGTCTCTTAGGAAATGTGTCCTCGTATACCCACTCTTTCAGCACTGGTAGAACACCAACTGGCTACCAAAAGAAGTTTCATGCCTACTCTAACCTCCATGTTTTGTCTCCAGGCATCGCTTCCTGCTATCCAGAGGAGGAATAATAAATATGGATACCTAACCACCATGGATCATAACTCTAAATTCCCTCAAGTTACGCTCCATAATCAGCACATGGTTGACGATTGAGGATATTGATGTCAACCTAATGATGTTCACCTGGGATCAGACATCTTGCCTGAGACCGTCCTCAAACATCCATGCAAGGAACAACTAATATCCTACTAGAAAGGGTGTAAAGTGATACATCTCGGTCAAGCGAGAGGAATAATCCATAACAGAAAGAGTAACCTGCTCCGGACTCATGAACTCTTGGGCTCGATTGGCCCTTAAGGTCTCTAGATAAATGTAATCGTAGAAGATGCACTCAAACTCATCCCAAGGCATATTTTGCTGGCATCCTACCTGTGAGAAAACATCCATCCACCTCTTGGACGAGTCTCAAAGCATGTACATAGCGAGCTTCACCCTCCTCTCTAGAGATATCTCTAGATTATTGAAGATAATTAAAATGGATTCTAGACATGACTCTGTAGCCTAGGGTCCTAAATCCCCTGAGAAAGTTGGAGGATGCTGATGCGGAAAGACCCGCGTCAATTCTGCCATTGACGGGGTAGGAGACGTCACTCCTAGAAAGGTCTGCATCATCGTCATGAAACCCTATCTGAACTATTCCCTAACACCTACATTAGGTACAATGGCTGGTGCCAAGGCTGACACAACTGGAGGATTTGTTGGAAGTCCCTGATCATCCATGTCCGATATCAGACCACCACCTGGAAACTGGCATACAACTAGAGGATGTCTCGGTGGCATGACTCTACACGGTCAAGCACACACCTTAGATCAAGATTATGAAGGACTAAAAACTATAAGAGTAGTAAGGGGATAGGAGAAATGAAGCATTCAAATTTTACAAAACAAAACTACATTGTGTGTATAATTCCTACATGGTGTGTTCCGTTCATCCATTCACATGGGAGTGTACTCCTACCTAAAATTTCCATGTAACACCCCAAACACATGGAGTGTTGTCTTAACACATGACATATACTTGAATACTATTACCCTATCCAAGTTCATGTACACGGTTAAGCCACGCAGATTTCCTAAGACAAGACTACACAGCATGTTCAAGATGGACATGACATGTACGTGAAAGGATAACATCGACCTGTGTTGTTAGTGACATAGACTTATACCTGGGTTCGACTACACAGTGTGTTAGATCCTAACACAGCATGTATAGCTTAAGGTTAACCAATTCGTGTTGTTGGTTACACAAGAGGACACAGGGTAAACACCACATTGCGTGTACAACTAGTACACTGCGTGTTCTCCAAGAAATTCCATATCCCGTGTCTCTTCCGACACTGTTAGATACTACACGGTGTGTGCTTATGAAAAACACTTTCTTCCTAAATAGAAGAACACATGGCATGTACTTAACATTACACCTGGGTTTTTATGGACATTAATCCTTAGAAACTACTCTAGAACCCATAAAAACACCGAAACAAACATTAAATCATCCAAATTCCGATCCGTGAGGGCCCATACTCCCCAGGAATCAAAGTCTGGAATCTCATACATGTTATAACAGGGAAAACAAGGTAATGGTCCGTCAAATTCAGGTTCATTAAGGCCCATAACACCTCATGAACCAAATTTTGGAATTCATTAAAATAAAACCTTACACAAACAATACCCAATCAAATAGCAGGTATCTTTATCAAGGCATCTATCACAACAGCATTCATATTCTACACAACATTTATCACAAAAACATGCAATCGCTTATTCACCCAAAATGGCATGGTAAGAATGCATGACATGTGTTTTCTAGAAAGTTCCTATATGATGAATGAGATGGAATACCCTCATCTCATTGGGTTTCAACCAAAATAGAACCTCAATAACATCAATGGTAACTGAAATAACATGTGAATCACTCAACAGTGCAAATCAAATCAACCGTAAAGCTGAAAACCCAAAAAAATTACATTAATTGAGGTAGATTGGGTTTTCCCTGTACACAGATTAGATACTCCCAGGCACAACTTATTACCAAGTGCCTATTCCATCATATCCATGGCTAAAGGCTCTAAACAGTATGTCAAGAGAAAATATTGCCTCTGATACCACTTTGTAATGTCCCAGTTTCAGAACCCACCTAGAGGTGCCCCGTACCCGGTTGGTCACATGGCCTCAAGTGCATTTCCCCGAATACCAGAGGCTGCAGACTAGTCGTGAGGGCATTGGGTGTAATAGTGGGTAAACTATGCCCTCATCGGCAGAGTAACACAGCAGAAGAAAAACAATATCAATAGCGGATGTAGTAATAATCCATAAAAAAGTAACAACAGAATACTGGAGAATAATATATTGGATCACACAGACACACACATATATATATGGATGATGCATGATACATATGTCTAGGAATGTATCCAAACAAGTCACAATGCTAGAATACAATAGAACCAAACAAAATACAAATGAAGGCAAGTAAAAACTCCTCAATATCACGAGCCATAGCTTGGTCCCATTCTCTACAGCTCCACAGTCAATCAAGAACCTTATATAGAAGGGTTCTTACCCTAATCTATAACTGCAACTATATAATCTTTTTGTTCCCAAAATCCTGACCAAAATAGGGTGTGAGACTAAATCCCAGTAGGAAACCACCCAAAAATCTATTCTTAATAGATAGTGAATATATATGGTTGGTAATAATCACTGATGCAGTGACAAGAAAGTACTCAGCAATAAATAGTTTCACATATAAAATAAGAAGCTAATCAAGAAAGGTAACCCTCGGGGAAGTACACGCAGCCATTCCCCTCTAGTTTAGTCATAGAAATATATAAAGACTCTCTGAGGAAACACTCACAGTCGATTCCCCTTATAGTGAAAATTAGTTTAATGACTCTTTGAGGAAGCTCACATGGTCAATTTCCCTTATAGTATAAAGTAGTCAAGGACTCTCTGAGTAAGATGACATAATCAATTCCTCTTATAGCCCCAAGTGGTCATAGACTCTCTGAGGAACCTCACCAGGTCAGTTCCCCTTATAGCCTAAAGTGGTTCAAGACTCACTGAGGAAGATCACACAGTCAATTCCCCTTATATCCCAAGATGGTTCAAGACTCTCTGAGGAAGATCACATGGTTGATTCCCCTTATAGTCTAATGTTCTAAAATTCATTCTGAGGAAGCTCACTCGGTCAATTCCCCTTATAGTCTACTACAACAGGTTCTCACGGCCCTGTGTAAATCAAACAAGCATAATAAAAAAACACGACCGAAGTAATCCTACAGAACTACTTGGCTAATAAGTCTACAAAATATCAAGTATGTCAGATAAAAACAATCAATCCATCATAGTGTGCTATGCATGGGAAGAACATCATGGAATCATAACAGGCTAAATAGGACAAAACGGTTGTAAACAGAACATGCATGGGTGAACACATCCAAAACATAGAAAACAACCCTATTCACATCTAATTAACCTCTACACAGGCGTACATACATGAAAGGTAATCAAAAAAAGTAAAACAGTAAACATGCAATACCCCGTTCAAGGGTATTTAGAACAATTCCACATATTACTCAAAGTCTATTAACGAAAAGGAAAAAACACCTACCTCAGCAATGATAGATCAATACACTTGAGTCTGAGGGATTGAATCACCTTAGAACACCAAAGATCTAAAAAAACATCTAAAATTTTCAATATGGGATAACATGATAATGAAGAAGAATCATGAAACAAAGCTAAAGTTGAAGAGATTGATTACCGAGGTGATCTCAACGCAATCGACGGTGGTTGAATCAGAGATCGAACAGAGGCTCAGGGGATTAGAGAAGGATTATGACCATATGGGTTGTCTCGAACAAATGTTACCTAGATGAAGGGTGTTCTGTCCATCAGACGTGACCCCATTGCATTTAATGAAAAAAATAATGCACAAGATGTGTACTTTTAATGTACACTATGGGTACTTTCCATTTCTGTACTCCACCTTAGGCGGCCTCCAAGTCAACCCCACAGGGTCTTGTGTGTGGCCACTACATAGCCAGGACATGGATACCCGTGGTAACCTAGTAGAAGGTGTGTAATCATAAAGTACACAACATGTACTTTGGAAATTTTCAAAAATTCTTCTTTATCTCAAAAATGACCAAAAAAGGAAAACATACCTTAAAAGAAGGTCCGGGTTCTTACAACAATGATCTGTTGCATTACCATTCACTTGATATTTAATTCTATCTTTTTAATAGATAGGTGAATAGTACCATTGTGCATGTTATCCCTCATCAGAATCCCATATGGATGAGTGTTTCAATATTAATCAAAGCATTCCCCAAATGGTTTAAGATGGTTTTCTGGGATTATAACCTAAAACACATAAACTGCACACCAGATAGGCCATGCTTACATGCATTGGGCCATAGGCACCCTAGTCAAAAACCATGTGTTATTTCTAGTGCATGCTTCTATAGACCTATACAAGGCCCACTAAAACTATCTCCTTGTTAGATAGGTATTCTATTTCCCAATAGTGGTTGAGAATTACTCCCACAGTGATTCGTTGCGCTAGATAGAATTTTTGTATTGGATGAACTATTTTTTACATACTCCATTAATAAACACATAGCCAATTCTCCTCCACTTACAATCCAAAAATCAGTATCCTTCATTAATTATTTGAATAATAGTCTGTATTCCACTTTTCATTTTATAATTTAAATTCCAAATAACTCTTCACCAAGTTGTAAACATTATTCTCTTCACCAAGTTCCTTCTCCAAAAGTTTTTAATATATTAATATTATCTAAAACAATCATCACATTTCACATGGTGAATTTATTATGTTTGAAATCAAGTGTTATAAAGTGAATCCATAAGATTTATCAATGAATCACCACTTCATATCAACTCACCAGACATCATCAACAACAAATTTTAAGCATTTGAAATAAAATTTAATATTTAATTAAGTACCCGGGTACTTTAATCAACACCTTTGAATTTGTTTTCAATTCAAATACAAAATATCAATATGTGTTCTTGGATGGATTCTCTCTTTCTACCCCTTATTGAAATTCAAATGAAAATTATAAGTGGGTTCAATCTCATTTCATTTTTCATATCAAAACCTATTATTGTCCCTTGAAATATTTATTCTTGAACACTTCTGATAGAGTTATGACATAACACAGTTCTCTTAGAAAAGATACTTTAGTTCATCAAATTCAAGTCTATGTTGTATAGATTAATATAAACAATAAGAGAGATGCATCGAAGGGTTTCCATTATATACATAAACTAAAATACATGTGAAATCATGATTAGAAAATATAATTTCTCAAATATGAGTTATAGGAGAATATATTTATTTAAAAGAAACATATAACCTACAAACATCTCAAAAAAACATCAATATAGTTCATGTAAAAATTTATATAACTCCCCATTTATCTTATGTTTTTATTTCCAAAAATTACTTATTAATTAGCTAATTTAATACAATTAATAATAATGGATGATAGTTTGATTGACATACTTCAAACATTATTTTTACAAGGTTATCTAGAAAATTCCTAATTCATGTTTAAAATGTTTTGACAACCTTCTTTATTTCCGTGAATTACCCTAAATGGAATTAATAATCAACATCTTTATGATTTTGAGTCCATTCAAGAATGTATTTGAAGATATTCCTATTTAAATCCACAGAAAAATGGAATTATTTATGTGTATATAAAATTTTGAAAACTTCCACAACTCCTTGTTATCCATAATATTATATCAATTTTTATCTTAGTTTCTCCCCATGAAATATTGATTCACCTTCAATTCCCTATAATGTAAATAAAAATACAATACACAAAATATATAAGGGAATAAGGTGGATTTACCTACACCTCAATTAGAACAGTAAGGTTGAGATGGTTTTCTCAACCATGTTTCTCCACATTCTTTAGCTTTTATGCTTCAAAATTTCATTTTCATATCAAATTTAGAATTTGGTTTCATGGATATTATCACACATACCATTTAATTGTGTGAGATTCTTCTTCTTTCTTTATCCATCAAGTCATATGCATCTCTTGATCCAAGATTCACCATTTTCAAGGATTTCCCTTGTTTAATGAGTGTGGTTAATCATCCTCTTACATTATTTCTATCTTTATTGAATCTTTAACATAGAAAATTTTCAATACAAGAGTTATCCTCTTTTGAAAACCTTTTATGAAATCAATATTCTTCATATAAAATCAATCTTCTTCATATGAAATATTCATTTTACCTTTTGCACTAAATTTTTCCTTTTAGTCTTTTACCATTATGGATTCCCCCAAATCAGATGAATAAATAACAAGAATGTCCTTGGAAAATTTAATAGATTGTATAGTGTTACTGAATAGCATCACATGAATGCCTTTATTGAGAACTTTCTCTTATATGTAACACTCTTGTTTATCTTCTTGGGTGTATTTTTATTTTCCACATCCTTCATATTTTTATCCTAGGTTGTCTCTTCTTTATCATGTGGTATTTTATTCCTATTAATTATTGATACATGTTGATAAAAAAATGTAACTCCTTTATGATACTTCTTGTTACAAACATCATAGATATAATTAACAATCTCAAATCAATTTGAAATGGATAAATTTTTCTTTGTTTGTGAATGTTACATGTTGTTCTCTTTTATTATCAAAATTTTATGGGAATATATTTATGGTTTATCATATAAAATATTATAACAAAAATCCAATTTACAATACCCAAATCCACTGAAGGACCACCATTGACCCACATAACATGATCTTATATTATTTTCTCTGTGCTGTCCAAAATTTCCAATATATTGTTTTTGGGTAATTTTCACCACCTTTTGAGAATATTTTGCAGAAAAGCCACTTATACATCTTCTACTATACACCAAGAAAATTATAATAGGTTGTTCTCCATTTATCCTTGTCAATATTTATATAGAAATTTTATTTCATCCTATACATTTTTCAAAAATATATTTAATAAAATTATTACATTGTGATATGGATGGTACCTCTTTCTTTACAAAATATTAGCATAGATCATTAGATGTTGTAATGATATTCTTATTATGTGATTAATATCATTTAATAATATAATCCATCAAATTTCATTATGTGTTACTAAAAATAGACATCTTTGATTGTGAAGTATCAACATGAGTCTTTTCAAAATTGTCCAATTTAATATAAAATTCATGACATCTCATGTTGAGGGAATTATTTTGATCTTCATAAATTGGAACATTATATTCATATTACTTCCTCATCTTCCCAACAGCCTCTTAATCCAATGAAACATTTTCTTGAAATAATTATTCATGATCCTCGATACTTTTGGATTTAATATCCAATTGAGAATTCTAGGAATCTATTGACACACTGTGAAAATTTTCAAATGAATAGAAGGATTCCTAAAGTATAATCTCAAATAAATTGTTCACACAATCATTTATTTAAAATTATTCAATGGATTCAAAATATCTTTCATTAATAATATAAATTGTTTCATAATATACATTTCTAGGTTTTTTCAGAGTGTTGGATATGCCAACCACTTTTGTCAATTCCTCTTCTAGGAAATTAGCTTCTTCCTCCAATTGCAACAATTCACTATGAAGGTGCTTAATAGTTTCACCAGTATAACTTCACAATTATTTGGGAACCTTCTTTAGATGTTCATTATGTTCATAATAAATATCTCTAGGTGAAATATCTTTCTTATTGATTGATCAAGATTTATCATAATAATCATAATCAAAGGAACAATGATTGTTTGTACAACTTTGATAATGTTTTATTTGTGATATTTCAGAAATTAATTTTATAATATTATTCGAATTATCGTATTCTATTTTCTAACATATTTTCTATGTTTTGATAGAACACTTCTAATTAATATAATCAGGAGTAACTTTTAATTCCTCTATATGGTGTGACTCAACCACTCCCTAAAATCTGAACATCGCAAAAGCTATTAAAAAATCAAGGAAAACTGTTATATCTTTAGAGGGAACCCTTATATGATAATAATTATAGGTCTATAATTTAGATACACCCTTGGGGGGGGTGAATCATTAGTTTATTTTACAGAATTATCTTCACTTTATAATCAACCTCTTGAAATTCTTATGGTTCTTGATCCAATCAATGTTATCTCTCAATATCACCTTGTGTGTAGTTGTAGTAATTGAAAAAGAAGCACAAAAGGATTTTAAAGGTTCTTAATAGAAGAATTATCTTTTCTATAAATGATTAATCCCCCCAGTTATAGATTCTTCATTATACCCACAAGTGAATAAAAATAATTAGCCACACATCCCAGTTGTAATATCTTTGAAATTGGTTACACCCACCAACTGCTCTTCTTCATTAAAAAAATAATTTAAAGGTAGAAATATATTGCTTTTTAGGCATCCTTCCTCCAAAAGAAATCCAGATATCCTTTCATTGTGTATTCCTTAAATATCTTCAACAACACCTAATATTGATTAGTTACAGCAGTCTTGAAACTCATGTTCCAAATTAGTTGTAATCTGGATATTCCTCAGGTTCTTAAAAATGTCATACACAATAAATATTATTATTATAATAATTTTATTATTTAATTTCTCACACTGACACAAAAATGAATCAACCTCCCAAAAATATACTTTCAAAAATTATTCACGTTCTCCTAGTTTTCTCCGCAACTAAAAACACCTTCGATACTAGAAGATCTTGTAATTCTATATTGGTTTGACAACATTTTCTACTCTCTATTTTTCCTTTTCTTTTTGATATCTGGAGAGGTAGTAGATTTTATATTTATCAATATCAAATATATATATGTATATATATATATATATTTGTGTGTTTGTATTAATAATAATAACACTTATATCATTATATTATTTTTGTCTCTTATGATATTTTCACATATCCATGATCACCACTAACTGCATCATAAAACAATAATATCTGATAGACTAACTAATTATAATATCTGAAAGACTTGGATATTTTCTCATGTACTAGGATTATATTTCCATTTAACTAATCCATTAGATCACCCATATCAATAAATGAATAATTTTTAAATTATCTTTAAAATATCCCAAAAGTATCAGGGATTGTTAATGTATGTGGTATTTAAGAACACATTGCTCCCTCAAGTCCTTACTTTACATAGCACAAATAGTTCCCTATAATTTTCAAACCTATAATAAATTTCCTCTGTAATCGAAATGGCTATGTGACATTTCTCTCCTCAATTGGATACATGAACCAACCTCAAACACCTTATATTGAAATCAAAAAAATGAAATCCCTACATAGAATAAACCTATATGTGAATGTATCGATTATATGTATCAATTATCTTACATATCAAATTAGCTATGTGAAGAACCACTACATGCAGTCTGTTATGTGAGATATTAAAGTACAAAGAAAATTGGATATGTGGATCTCTTGAAAAACTGGTATGTACTAAAATAGCTATGTGAATTATCTCTTCATCATTTTAGCTATGTAAATATTATTTATAGAGGCCTCACTATTTTGGAAAGCCTATGATTCAATGTTGGTTCCTTTACATCACACTCTTTAATCATGAAATTAAAAATGGTTTAAAATATCATTTCAATCATACCATTTCATAAATTAACATTAAATACATCAAATTCCTTGGACTCGTTAAGAGATCATCATGGATTGGATAGTTCCATTCATGCATGATAAGTTATTGAATATTAGCCTCAATAAGAGATTATGCCTCACGTAGATCACAGGTGTTCATTGTGGCCAACTTATAATTATACATAGACTTGGATTTTATTTGTGGATGTTCAAACAAGAACATCTTGACTCGTTAAGGGAGGATAACATGATCTTAGAAGAACCGTTGAGTAAAGAAGTTAGAATATGATGTTGTGTTGTGTTTCCATTCATTAATTCCTTA
This sequence comes from Viscum album, assembly GCA_963277665.1. Lineage (NCBI taxonomy): Eukaryota > Viridiplantae > Streptophyta > Magnoliopsida > Santalales > Viscaceae > Viscum > Viscum album. The sequence goes on from OY728156.1 coordinate 766,699,272, forward strand.
TACCCATATTTTTAATAGATGGGTCAATATTACCACAGTGTATCATGTCCTACATCAGAATCCTAGATAGAATAGTTCTTCCATATTAATCTATGAAAACCATAAATAGTTTGAGTTAGCTATGGTGGATCATCACCCACAACACATGCAACACATTCCACATAGCTTACAACTACATGTGTTTTCCTAATGAAACCCTAGACCAAAACCATGTGTTCTTTCCAATGCATGATCTTAGAGACAAATACATAGGCCACTCAACCAACCACCTTGCTAGATGGGTAGGACGATTCACATTTGTGGTTAGGAATTGATCACATAGTTATTAGTTGAGTTAGATAGCCTTGCCTTCATGGTTATCCTATTTTTTAATATACTCTTTTTAAAAAAAACATGGCCAATTATTCTTCATTCCTTAGCTATCCTTCATTAATTCTTTTCCAAATAGTCAACATTCCCCTTTTCATTTTGGAATATAAATTCCAAAAAACTCCTCAAAATATTATAAACATTGTTCTTTTCATTAAATTTCTTTTTGACAAGTCTTTAATCTTGTAATATTAATTTAAACAATCATCACATTTCACAAGTCTTTGTGTGCTTCTCACTACTGAAATAAATATCACCATTTTTCAAGAACTGAGAGAAAACACCTTAATTCTTCTGTTTTTTAATAAAAATGAATTAAATATCAAAGAAGTAAAACTGAAGTGTTATATTTATTATTATGAATATATTCTTTTAGTAAATTCAAAAAATTTATTCTCCTTTAAATAAATTTATTTCTGTTTTCAAATGAACATTTTATCCATATGGTATGAAAATATCCTCATGTTTTCCATACTACCTCTTAATATTTTGTCTTCTCGAAATCAGTTATCAAGGAAATAATGAAGTATAGTTGATCATAGTCTTTCCAACCTTTCCTTTTCATATCATTCATTATTAGGGTCCTAGAACCGAGTTCTCCACAACTCCTATTTATCTTGTGAATTTTAGTAAAAATATTCATAAGTTGTTCATCCATGTATTTCATCTTATAATCTAGATTAATAAGGAGAATATAAAAGTAAAGAATCATAATATAATATTAATATTCATTTAATTATCTATATTTATGCCTAAACTTATCTAAATAATCAATGAACATTAGTATAATGAAAAAAAATATCAATAAATAAGTACCCTCTAACTATTTAAACAAGTATAGTGAAGTGATAATCTCACTAATCTAAACACTCTCCTTCTTCATATAAAGAGATAAGATATTATATGTTATAGTATAACATCCCATTTCTTTATGTGGTATTATATGTTCTTCATACATAACCAATATCCTAATAAAATATACAATTAGATCATCCCCATGTACCTCATGTAGACATCCTTTTGACCTTCAATAACACTATTATGGAAAAAGAAAATGAATATGGAATTATATAACATAGTTTAAATTTTCATGTATTAGTTCAGTGTTTAAGAAATCTATGCTTTGAAATATACATTGGTGAGAAAATGGTCCATGATATTGAATATATCATTTTTATAAAGTCCTCTCTTTCTGTACTCTTCATTAACTAAAACCATATTATAGTTTTTATCTTAATTACTAACTAATTTGATGTAATAAATTTTATTTATCAATCACCCACTATTTTATCAAAACCTAATATCTTGGATAGTAACATGATATCAAAAGCATCTCCCCAAATTCCAGAGGCTGCCGACTAGTTATGAGGGTCAGGGTCTAATAATGGGGAAACTATACCCTCATTAGCAGAGTATACAAAACGAAATTAATAATAAAACAATAGTGAATGCTGTAATACCATACGGTAGAAGTAAATAGTGGAATACTGATAGTAATAAAACAAATAAATAATATATAAATAAATTATTCAAGTCACATGTGTCTAGGAAAGAAGCCAAAATAGGTCCCAAAGATAGAAATACAACACAATACAATACAAAGGAAAAGCATGTAAACTCCGACATCATCACAGGACTCATCTTGGTCCCATTTTCTCCTCCTCTAATAGTAATCATGTACCATATAAAGAAGGGTTCATTCCCTTATCTATGCCTAAAATGATATAATATATTTGGGTCCAAAATTATGACCCAAACAGTGTGTAGGACGAATCTCGGTAGGCAACCAAAAAATATTTGTGCCTAACTATAAATGAATATATATATATATATATATAGCAGGTAATATATAACAATGAAGCAATAATCTAGTATGTACTCAAAATAAGCAATCTTATAGTTTTTAATTTCATTCATTTAACATTTAGCATTCATCCTTTGAATCATGTAACCATGGGATCTAGCCTAAGATATGTGTCCCCAATGTAAAGTAACAAAACTGATGTCCCAAAAGACCATTTAAACAATCTAGTATGACTGACTCCATGATTGTGCTTTGTTTTAGCAGACACATCACAAACATTATATTATTCAGAAATGACCCTCTGAGAAAGCTCTCACAGTCTAACACCCTTGGTCCCATATAAAATCAATTCAATAAATAACACCCTCTATGAAGGATGCCATGGTCTAACACCTTTGGTCCCACATAGCAGCAATTCATTAAATAATTACCCTATGGAAAATCTCTCATGGTCTATTCTCTTATGTCTAGTCATATACACCATGGACGTCAAATTCCTTTGTAAATAATCTAGAATTCCTCTCAGTATTCCAAGTCTATGGCTCTCATGATCCATTGTAAAGATATACAAGTGCACATATCATATCAATGAAAATAATCTATAAGTCCCCTTAGTCTTCCAAGACCAAGGCTCTCATGGTCCATTGAAAAATATTGTGCATGTTATATCAAATCATCTCATGTAATCTAAACCTACTACATGGCTAAGAATTCACAATACATATCACATGCATTTCATATAATCAATCAAACTCCATCCTAAACAATTAAGTCATGGAAAACATGGTATGCCTTATATCCAACTCAGACCAAATGACCATTTTTAACCAATCATGGGAAACACACCCATGGGGCATCCCTTAGACAAGGTATCTATCCTTACGCATTAGCAGCACCCCATTATCAATCAATCAAACCATAACAGGTAGTAAAAGGGTTAAATTCCTAATCAAGAAATAACCGAAATGAAGTAATGTGACACTTTTAGCATAAATAATTCTAAGAAAAACAATTAAAGCATCAAACCACCTACCTCTATTTCGTACAATCGATAAAATTGAATGTATACCCTTGAATTGGCCTAGATCAGTGTAGATATACAAAAAGATGAAAATTTCATAACCTTGAATATTTCACAAGAGACGGTGAATCCTAAAGAAGGGATTAAGGGGGTTAGATAACTAACTGGTGGGATTGAAACGCAACCAACCATATCTCGATCATAGATCAGTTGGAGAATTGGGAGATCAAACTTCATCCATCATTATGAATCACTCATGTACGAAACAAGGGAAGAAGAAGGTGTTTCTAGAAATGAGATGCGACACCACTCTGATATGTCAAATAAAAAGAAAAGTACACTGCATGTTCGTTAAAACTATTCACTATGTATTAGCCTCAACTATCCCTTGACTTAATTAGGTCTGCCAGGTCACCATAGGGCCATGTACTTACCCGTTTCATGGTCAAAACATTGTTGTACACAGCAATCGAGGTACACAATGTGTACTCAGATATACATGATGTGTACTTAGAAAAAAAAATCTTATTTTTTCACCATAACAAACCAAAAATAAGATTCATACCTAAAAGGATGAATAAGGTTATTACAAACTCCCCCCCCCCCTAAAGAATTTCGTCTTCTAATTTCCCTACTAAGGGTGGTGAATAATCTAGGAACAACACGAACCACTTTGATCGCACATCAGTCTACCTCTCCCAAGTCTCATCCAGCACTCGCCCGTATAGCCATACCACCCATACCAGAGAAACAGACCTACCACAGATAACCTTTGTGTTGTGATTCACAATCTGAATAGGGTTCTCCTCAAAGGATTTATCCGCCTCTAACATGACCTCCTCGGGTTGAAAAAAAAGAGACAATTCTAAAAAGTAATGTCACAACTGAGAAACATGAGAGACATCTTGCATAGCCTAGTAAGTCTGAGGTAAATAAAACTTATAGGCAACCAGTATGACTCTCTCCAAAACCAAAATTCACCAGAAATATCTTGGTGAATGCTTCGCCTATATCCTAATCCTCATATATCCTAACCACATTATGTCATGCAGGAAAACCTGATTTCTAACCTAGAACTCTCGAAGTCATCTCTGTCAATTAGTATAAGATTTATATCAAGACTATGTAGTAGCCATCCTCTTCTAAATAAACTCCACCTACTCTATGACTTCTTAGACAAGATGAGGTCATAGCATATATTACTTTCCTACCTCCATCCTACACAGGGGTTATCTGCATGTCATACCAAGAAAATCATCATAAAGTGTCGTCTAAATATTTTTCTTATAATCTATTATTGTAGGAAAACTCTACCAGGGGTATGTGTCTCTCCCAAGATCCCCTTAAATCTAGGGCACATTCTCGAATCATTTCCTAAAAAACATGAATCATGTGCTCATATTGTCCATATTTCTAGGGACGGTAAGTTGTACTCAGAATTACCTGTCTTCCCAAATCCCTCTATAGTCCTTTCCATACATGAGAAGTAAACAAGGTGTCCCTATCTGAAATTATAGAGTGAGAAACCCCATGATAACATACTATAACTCAGATTTACAACATTCCATTCTCATTAACACTAACAGTTTCCTTCATCAGTAGGAAATGTGAAACCTTCACAAGTTTGTCCACAACAACCAATGCCACATAATTTCCCCAAGGAGACCTTGGTATAACTATTATGAAATCCATCAAGACATCATTCTACTTCCACATGGTAATGGGTAACTTTTTTAATAGCTTTGTCAGTCACTAATGGTGTACCTTCATCTGGTGATAGTAGGAACATATCATAAAAAACAATCTATATCTCTCTTAATCCTTGGACACAAATACTGATGATGTCACTGTCAATACATCTTGGTGGAACTAGGATGAACTTCTTGTACTGAGGCATTAAAATCTTGAAATATATCCTCACATATGTCTACTGACACCCATACGTGCCCATGAAAATGAAAAACCTCATCCTCGCCTACGGACCACCCAGGAGTAGGTTCCTTTCTTGACACACTCTCTTGTAGGACTAGGCCTTTAGAATCTGACAGATTCTTCATTCTTAGTCAATCCTGTATAGTAGAGGTCAAATCTATAGAAGAAAGAAATTTCTGCCCTTATTTTTCATGCAGCTCCAAATGCATCTCAGAGAACAGATCCATAAGATTACACTCATTTCTAAACTCTTTAAATGCCTATATTTGAGCCCTCCTACATAATGCGTCAGGAATTGCATTACTTTTCCTAGGTGTTTAGGAAAGATCAAATTCCAAAGACTGAAGGTAATCAACCCACCCTTTCTATCTCAACTTCAGATCACACAGATCAACAATATACTTGATGATTTTGTGGTCAGTGTATACAAAAAAATTATCTCCCAAAAGATAATGCCTCCAATAGCTCAAGGTTTGAACAACCCTAGCTAAATCGAGATCGTGCATATGTCAGTTCCTCTCATGTGGCCTCAATAGCTGAGACCCAGAGGAAATGACTCCTCCCCCCTACATAAGCACTGATCCAAGCCTGATACCTAATACATCATAGTCAATGGTGTAACTCTTTCTCGGTTCTAGTAAAATTAGTACCGGTGCTGAAGTAAATCTCCCTTTCATCTCTTGAAAGTCTAAATCATAGGAATTTTTCCACAAGTACTTTGTACCCTTCATATTCAGGCCCATTAGTGGCACTGATAAGCTTGAAAAGTCCTGAATAAAGGGTCTATAGTGACCAGCTAGGCCCAGAAAATTCTTTACCTCAAAGACGTTTTTCTGCTGCTCATAGGAAAGTACCTCTCTCACCTTCTCCAATTCTATTGATACTCCTGCATCTGAGATGACATGAAACAATAAATTAATTTGGTCTATCCAAAATCGGCACTTTGAGATCTTATCGTATAACTAATTCTCTTTCAGTGCAATAAATAAGATCTTAAGATGGCTGACATGGTCATGTCCAGTGTGACAATACACCAAGATATCATCCATGAGGACTACCACAAAATAATATAATTAAGGATAGAACACTCAAGTTCATCAATTCCAGAAAAACAGGCACCATGTTCATGAGACCAAATAGCCTAACCAAATACTCGTATAGACCCTACCTAATTTGAAAGGATGAAATAGGTATATCTGATTGTATATCATGAAACTGATGATATCCATTTCTCAACTCAATATTCGAAAACACCTAAGCTCCTCAATGATGATCAAATAGATCATTAGTCCTCGAAAAGGGATATCTATTCTTGACCTTTAAGTGGTTCAGATTCAAATAATACACACAAAGTATGAGGGTATCGTTTGCATTGTTTACAAAAGAACAGAAAAACTCCAAGGAGAAGTACTGGGTTAGATGAAACCCTTTTCTTGCAAGTCCTCTAACTACTTCTTGAGCTCCTGTAATTCTAGTGTATCCATCCTATAAGGAGGAATGGACATTGGTGCCTCTCTTGGCACAATCTCAATAGATAAAACCACCTATCACTCTAGAGGTATCCTAAAAGTTTTTCTATAAATACATCTCTGAAATGATCCACTACTAGAGGAATGTCCATCTGCTAAGTACCTAGGTAATCTATATATAAACAACAAATATGGGTTGTGATTTCTCCCAATCTATGATGCTAGTGTCCATCTCTACTCACCTAGACGTCCCATTCTCACTTGTGTAGAAAGGATACACCCTATAGAGATTCGAAACTCACCCAGTAGTGATAGTAGAAAACAATGTCCTGAAAGGAGACCAACCAGTCTATTTTGAGAATGAAATCGAAGTCTGTCATCTCTAATATATATAGGTCCAAAAAAAGTGACACCCACCAACCTCAAAAGGTCCCTCCTTGCACTAACACACACTAGCCTTCTGAATCCCTAATGAAGTGTATATCGTTATAACATCATTAGAAGTAAAGATATTGAGCCCAAGGCACTTCACAACAGTAACAGATATAAAACTATGGGAATCCCCTATATCAAAAAGGGAAGAAGCTAAAACTAAGGCAACTAGAATCATACCTCTAATCGTAGACAGTCTGGGATCCTTCTCACGTTGGGTTTGATCCCTCACAAAGTTCTAACTTATACCACATTCATGTGACCCCACCTGGATACCCTGATCTAATCTACCTTGCTATCGCTAAAAACATGTCGTCTGGATACCACGTCCATGACCACCTCCTCATCCTAAATGAACTGACCAATTCTAGTTCACTGACAAATGTGGAACTGTTGGTCCTACTCCTATACTTGGAGTCATAATAGATCCCCTTTCACTAGTTGTGTGTGATAACTTCCTATATAAATTCTGAATATGACCCATATTTCTGCAATATCAACACTAAACTGGGTCTCTCGGGCATTGTGGTCTTGTGTACCCACTCTTCATGCACATGTATCACCACACATGGCTACCTGTAGATACATTACTACTACTGGAATCACCATGAAGAGTCTCTTTGTGGCACTTCCTACTATCAGTTGAAGGAGTGTCGGCCCTTGATGCCAAACCACCTTAGCACTCCGCTCCAAACTCCCTCAGATTGCTCTCGGAAATCAGTGCCAAATTTACTATAGTAGTCAGTAAAGTCAACTTGAAAACATTAACTTGCGATCTGATCTCATAACTGAGACCATCCTAAAAATGCCTATCTCATGATAACTCGTCACCCCCCAGAATAAGTGTGAGGCACTAAAGCTCTATTATGTAAGAAGAGTAGCCCTGCACTGAATGAGAACCCTAAACCATATGCATGAACTGCCAGGCTCGGTCTTCCCATAACGTCTCGGAGTAGAAGTAATCATATAAGGTCTTCTGAAACTCCTTCCAAGACATAACCTAATGATGTCTTTCCTTTGAAACAACATCGCAACATATCTTAGTGGAATCACATATCTTGTAATTCATGAGCTTCTACCTCCACTAAGAAGTTGTCTCTAGATGCTCGAGGATAGAAATCATGGCCTCCAACCATGACTCTGCACCCTATGGTCCTCCATCCCCTGAAAAGGTTGGAGGATTCTACTGCTGGAACACCTGTGTCAACTCTTCCATAGTTAGAGATGTATTTTTGTGCTCCCTAAAAGGTATGAATCATCCTCATAAATCCTTCATTGAACTGTGCCTCATCAACTGTGTTCGGTATAACAAATGGAGCCATGATAAGAATGGCAGGTTGATCTGCTGGTAGTCTATGATCTACCATTTCTGGTGTCTGATCATTGCCATGTACTTGGTGTACAACCAGAGGACGTATTGGTAGAATGACTCTGCATGTTCAAGTGCGCGCCTCAGTACAAGATTAATAGAACTTCAACTAAAAATGGAAAGAATAGAAAAACTAGAGGAAATCATTAATGTTTAACAAAATAGGGTTACACGGCATGTAGAACAACTACATAATGTGTTCTATTAATCCTTAACATGGGCGTGTCCCTCTGCCAACTTGGTTGTGTAACACCCCATACACACGACTTTTTCTTCTTGAGACAAGGTGTGTTCTTGAATATTCTTTCCTTCCTAGGTACTTCTACCTAGATATAACTATATTGTTCTACTAAATTAACACTACATAGCATGCACACTCTAGACATGGAATTTCTAATAAAATTTCCATCCACCCATGTCATTAGTCACACGGTCAGATAAACTGTCAATTATAGCTCGGTGTGTATTCCCCGTACACAGCATGTTCTTACTAAACCTTTTCAACCCCGTGTCTCTGATCACACAGTCAGTCACACAGTTAACAACTACACAATGTGTACAAATGGTACATGGTATATACTTAAGAAAATTCATTTCTTCTATAATAGAAGAACTCACGGGGTATTTTCATAACATAACACATCCTACTTTCTAGGTTTTTGAGAGAGTAAGCCTGTAAAACTTCTTTGGAACCCCCAAAATCTTTAAATTTAACCAAGACATGCGATGCTTCAATCTTTGAGATCCCATAATCCCAGAAAATCAATGTTTGTAATCATTATTCATCTCATATCTTAACATAATTCAATTAAAGTTCAAACAAGATCCACTGAATTCTAATCCAAGAGGGCTCATAATAACATAGAGACCAAATATTTTCGTCCATCAAAATGAAACTGTACATATACCAATACCCTATCAAAATAGATTTTATTTATATCATGAAATCTATCAAAACAACAAGCATATACAACACAAAATCTATAACAACGCCATGCAATATGTAATTCTCTCTAAATGGCATGGAAAGAATGCATGACATGTGATTTCTAGCAAGGTCCAATATTATGCATGAGATGGAATACCCCAATATCATTTGGTTTCAACAAAATAGAACCAAAATGGCCTCAATTATAATAGTACAAAACAGGTGTGCCACCTAATGGAGAAATTAAATCAACTATAATAGATAAAAATTGAAAAACTACAATTCAATTTAAGGTAATTTGGCTTTTCCCTATGCTTGGGGTAGCTACTCCCATGAAAAAAATATTACCAAAATCTATTTCCTTCCTATACCTCTCTAATTTCACAAAATATTAAGATAATCAATAAAAAAACTACCTCTAATAACACTTTGTAATGTCTTGGATCTGGATTCCACCAAGGGGTGACCCGTCCCTGGTTGGTCACTTGACCACAAGAGAAATTCCCCTAATTCCAGAGGCTACCAACTAACAATGAGGTCCATGGTCTGATAATGATGAAACTATGAACTCATTGGTAGACTATACACAACATAATTAATAATAAAACAATAGCAGAAGTAGTAATACCATATAACATAAGTAATCAATAGAAGAATGATAGTAATAAAAAACTAGAGCATATATATATAAATAATGCATGTCAGATGTGTTTAGGAAAGCATCCAAAACATGTCCCAAAGCTGTAAAATACAATAGAATCCAATACAAATGAAAATCTAGTCAACTTAAATAGCATCGAAAGCCTGATCTTGGTCCCATGCTATCTAGCTCCAACAGTAATAATGTACCTGATGAAGAAGGGTTCTTTCCCTTATCTATACCTATAATCATATAATCTGTTTGGGTTAAAAAGCATGACCCAAATAGCGTGGGAGATTAATCCTAGTAAGAAATCACCAAAAGATATTTTCCTAACTGTCAGTGAATATATATAGTAAGTAATATTCATTAATGGAGCAATTAACTAGGAAGTACTAAAAAGTAAACAATCATACAATTTTCAATTACATTAATATTACATTTATTATTCATCCCTTGAATCATGTAACCTTGGGATCTATCCTAATCTTTATGTATCCCATGTAAATTAATAAATTAGATGTCTCAAAATACCATTTAACAATCATGTAAGAAAGAATGCAATTTTGTGATCTGGCTTGGCAGACGTGTCACAAACATTCAATTTTTCATAAATGACTCTCTGGAAATGATCTCACATTCTAACCCCTTGGTCCCACATAGAATCAATTCAATAAATAATAACCCTCTGGCAAGGATCTCATGGTCTCACCCCTTTGGTCCCATATATCCTAAATTCATTAAATAACAACCCTCTAGGAATGCTCTCTATGTCTATTCCCATTAGGTCAATCATCTACACAATGGCTCTCACAGACCTGTGTAAATAATATGGAAGTCCCATTTGTCTTCTTGGTCTTAGGATCTCATGCTCCAATGGAAAAACATAGCAGTGCACATATCATATCAAAGAATATAATTTGGAGGTTATCTCACACATCATGGTCCAAGGCTCTAACTGTCCATTGGAAAAATAGTGTGCATATTATATCAAAGAATCTCATGTAATCTAAAACGACTACAAGGATAAACATTCACAATGAATTTCACATAATCAATAAAACTCTATCCTAATAAAACTAGGCATGGAAAACTAGTTATATTGTATAGGAAAGCTAGACCAAACAACTATTTGCAATCAATCAAGGTAAACACACCAATGGGGTGTCCCTTAGACAATGTGTATAACCTTACACATAAGAAGAAACCCTTTATCAGTCAATCAAACTATAACAGGTAATAATAGGGTTAAATTCCAAATCTCTCAACACCCAAAATTTGGGCATGCGACACTTTTAGAAAAAATAATCCAAAGAGAAGAAAACAATAGTCTCAAACCACTATCCTCGTTGTCGTATGGTCGATATACATAAATGTCGGCCCTTGAATATTCCAAGATCAGAATATCTCTACAAAAAAGTGAAAAATTCAAAACCATGAATATCTCACATGAGAGGGTGAATTGGGAATAAGGGCTCAATAGGGTTTGAGAACTCGCTAGTGGGATTCAAATGAAACTGATCGTGTCTCAACCAGAGCTCAGAGGGGGAATAGGGAGATCAAACTATGTTTGCCATACCATAGCACTCTTTTATGAAACATGGTAAGAAGAATGTGTTTCTGGATATGATATACAACCTCGCTCTGATATATCAAATAAAAATAAAAGTACATGGCATGTTCATTAAAACTACATGCCTTGTATTCGCCTCAACCGGCCCCCAAATTAAAATGGAGTTCCATGTTACCACATTTCCATGTACTCGGCCATTTCATGGTCAAAAAGTGGTTGTACGTGACAAGATAACTACACATAATGTACTCATAAGTACACAATGTGTACTTAGAAAATCCCATTTTTCTTCCTTTGTCCTCAAAACAACCCGAAAAAACGATCCATACCTAAAAGAAAGATCCAGGTTCTTAGAGATGAGTGCTTCTATAATAATAAATGCATTCCAAAAATGGTTTAGTATAGTTTTCCTGGATCATCACTAGAAACACATGCACTACACGCCACATAGGTGATGCCTACAAGCACTGGTAGATAGGAACCCTGGCCCAAACCCAAGTGTTCTTTCTAGCACATGCTTCTACGGACCTATACATGTCCCACTAAACCTATCACCTTGTTAGGTGGGCATTCTAGTTCCCATGAGTGGTTGAGCCTTGCTCCCATAGTGCTTCATTGAGCTAGATATCCTTATTTTCATAGTTGAACTATTATTTATTATAACCCATTAACAAAAACATATCCAATTCTCTTCCACTTCTAATCCAAAACTCAGTATCCATTATGAATAATATTCACAATAGTATATATTCCCCTTTTCATTTTAGAATTTAAATTCCAAATAAATATTCATCATGTTTTAAACATTATTCTCTTCATAATTTTCCTTCTACACAAGTCATTAAAATTTTAATATTAGCTCAAACAATCATCACATTTCACATGGTGAATTGCTTATGTATGTCATCAAGTGTCATAATGTCAATCCCTAAAAAATTTCAATGAATCACTACTTTTTATTAACTCACCAAACATCATCAACAACATATTTTGAGCCTTTCAAATAAAATTAAATACATAATTAAGTACATGGTTACTTTAATCGACCCCTTTGAATTTGTTTTCAATTCGAATCCTAAATATAAATATGTGTGCTCTGATGGATTCTATCTTTATACCCCTTATTTACAGTCAAATGAAAAGGATAAGTGGGTTCAATCTCATCTAATGTTTCCTCTAAAAACATATTTTTACCCCTTGAATGATTTTTTCATGAACAGTTCTAAGAGAGGCATGACATCACATGGTTCTCTTATAAAATATCCTTTAGTTAATCAACTCATATTCTATGTGGTATAGCCCAAAATAAAGATAAGAGAGATGAATACAAGTTTTTCTATACTATAAATAAACTACAATACATGTGACATCATGATTAGGAAATATAATTTCTCAAATAGGAGATCTATGAGCATATATTTATTTAAAATAAACATGTAACCAACACACATCTCAAAAAAACATCAAAATAGTTCATGTAAAAGTTATATAACTCCCTCTATTCCCTCTGTTTCGATATCCCAAAATCACTTCTTTATTATCTCATTTAATAAAATTAATAATAAGGGATGACATTTTGATTAACATACATCAAAATTCTATTTTACAAGGTTGTTTAGAAAATTCCTGATTCATGTTTAAAATGTTTTGATAGCCTCATTATTTACTTGAATTCTCCTAAAGGGAATTAATAATCACATATTTATAATATTAAGTCTATTCAAGAATGTATTTCAAGATATTCTAATTGAAAACAGCACCAAAATGGAATTATTTAGGTGTCCATAAAATATCTAAAGCATCCAAAACTCCTTGTTATCCATAATATTATATCACTTTGGCATCTCAAGTTCTCCCCCTAAGATATTTCTACACCTTCAATTCCTTACAATGTAAATAAAAATACAATACAAAAAAGATATATTGGAATAAGGTGGATTTATCTATAACTTGATCAGAACAGTAAGGTTGGTTTGGTTATCTCAACCAAGTTTCTCTACATTCTTTAGTCTTTATGAATCTACATTTAATTTTCAAATCCAATTTAGACTTTGGTTGCCTGGATCTTATCACATGTACCATTTCACTGTGTGAGATTTTTCTTCTCACTTTATCCATCAAGTCATGTGCATCTCTTGATCCAATATTCAATCATTTAAAGTCTTATTCTTGTTCTAGATGTGTGGTTAAACATCCTCATACATTATTTCCAACATTATTTCTTCTCCGACATGGAAATTCTTCAATAAAAGAGATATACATTGTTGAAAACCACTCATGAAATCTGTCTTCTTCATGTGGAATCTTCATTTTAACTTTACTATTAAATTTTTCTTTTGCTTCTTCTAACTTTATGAATTTCTTCTAATGTGTTGGAAAAAACACAAGAATGTATTTGGGAAATTTAACATATTGCTTAGAGTTACCGAATGGCTTCACATGAATGCCTTTTTGAAAAGTTTCTTCTGATATGTAACACTCTAATTCATCTTCATGGGAGTAATTTGATTTTAAATATCCTTTAGATTTCTAACCTAGGTTGTCTTTTCATTCCCATGTGGTATTTTCTTCACAATAATTATTGAAAGATGTTTATATATATGGTTATCTCCTTCTTGAACTTTTTTTTAAACATCACAGATATAATTATCAATCTCAAAAATGTTTGAACTGGATAGATTTTTCTTTGTGTATCAATGTTTTATATTATTCACTGTATTTCTCATACTTTACATGGGAATCTATTTTTGGTTTTTCATTTAAATTATTGTACCAAAAATCCAATGCACAATGCCCAAATCCATTAAATAACCTTCATTAACCCATAATACTTCGTCTTTTTTATTTTTTGTATGTTGTCTGGAATTTCTAGTATAATTTTTTTGTGTCCTTTACACCACCTATTGGGATTCTTATGGGAAGACCCCACTCATACATATTCTAATATACACCATGGACATTATAGTATTTTTTTCTACATTTATCCTCATCCATATTTAGATAGAAATTTTATTTCATCTTGTAAATTTTTCAAAAATAAATTTAACTGAATTATTACATTGTGATATGGATGGTACCTATTTCATCACAAAATCATGTCATATATCATTAGATATTGTAATTGTATTCTTATCATGTGATGAAGGTCATTTAATAGTAGAATCCTTCATATTTCATTGTGTGTTAGTAAAAACACACTTTTTTGATTTTGAAGTCCCAACACGAGTCTTTTCAAAATTGTCAAATTTAATATACAATTCAAGACATCTCATACTGAGGGAATTAATTTGATCTTCAGAAAATGACACTTTATCTTCATAGTATATCCTTATCTATTAAACATCTTATTCATATAGTAAACATTTACTTGAAATAATTATTCATGATCCTTGATACTTTTGTATTTAATATTCAATTGATAATTCTTGATATCTATTGAAACTCGGTGAAAATTTTCAAATGAATGGTAGGCTTCTAAAAAAACAATCTCAAATAAATTGTTCATACAAATATTTAATTAAAATTATTCAATGGTTTCAAAATATTTCTCATTAATAATTCAAATTGTTTCATCATTTAATTTTATAAGTATTTATAGAGTGTTGGATATTCCAACATTTTTTGTCAATTCCTCTTCCATGGAATTAGATTGTTCTTCTATCTGCAAATGTTCACTATGAAGATGATTAATAGTTTCAGCAGTATAACTTATCACTTACTTGGGATCCTTATTTAGATGTTTGTTAAGTTCACAATTAATATCACTAGGTGACATATCATCATTATAGAATGAACAAGATTAATCGTGACAATCATAATCAAAAGAACAATGATTGTTTGTACAAATTTGATGACATTTTATCGATAGTATATTTCAGAAATTAATTTTATAATATTATTCAAATTCAATACTATTATTTTCTTACTTATTTTTTTGAGTTTTTAAAGAACACTTCTAGTTACTATACTCAGTAGTAACTTCATTTTCTTCTATATGGAGTGACACAACCACTTCCTAAAATCCAAACTTCATAAAAGTTATTAATAAATCAGGGAAAATGTGGGATATTTACAGGGAACCTACCATTGATACTAATTGTGGTTCCATATGTTAGATAAACCATTGGGGTTGACTAATTGGTTTCTTTTTAATAATTATCATTACATTATAATCAACATCTTTAAATTGTTTATTTTCTCGTTTCACTCAATGTTATCTATAAATATCACCTCATGTGTAGTTTTAATAATAGAGAAAGAAACACAAAAGGATTTTAATGGTTCATCATAGAATAATACTAATGTATATAACTGATTAATCCCACTAGTAAAATATTCTTCATTATACCCACAAGAGAGTACAAAATAATTGGTCACGTACCCCAGTTGCAATCTCATATAAATTGGTTACACACTGAAACTGCACTTCATATTTGAATAATAATCTAAAGGTAGAAATATTTTCTTTTTTAGGCATCCTACCTCCACTTGAATTATAGATGTCATTTCCTTGTGTATTACTTAAAGATATCCAACAAAAACTATTATTATAACACCCCAAAATGATAAAGGGTTTAATTTCTAAATGATATGACTCATGTCAACAAGGTGCACCTTCCTTTTCGAGAGCCTGTCTGATTAGAACTCCATAGTTAAGTGTTCTTGGCCTGGAGTAGTGATCAGGATGGGTGACCTTCTGGGACCTTTCCCAAGGTGTTTGTGAGTGAGGACAAATCACACTGGAAAGGACATGTGTTGGCTTGTAGGGACAATCGTTAGTCAGATGACCCGTTCAGGCATGTGGGTGGACCCTGGGGTGGGTACCACGTGTCTACGAGGCAACTGATGGTACCTGGTTGGCCAGAGCCCGACGACTATGTTAAGGGCGGGGTTGTTGTGTTGTCACCGGTACCCAGTTTTTACATTTGGTATCAAAGTAGGAACCCAGCCTTAAGTGTGGTGCACTTCCTGGGTTGAGATATAGGGCCCACAACAAGGATGTTGTGCTCTAAAGGAGGGGGGTGATTGTAACACCCCAAAATGATAAATGGATAAATGGCTAAATGATATGAATCATGTCAACAAGGTGCACCTTCCTTTTCAGGAGCCTTTCTGATTAGAACTCCACAGTTAAGTGTGCTTGGTCTGGAGTAGTGATCAGGATGAGTGATCTTCTGGGAAGTATCCCAGGGTGTGTGTCAGTGTGGACAAAGCACACTGGAAAGGAAATGTGTTGGCATGCGGGGACAATAATTGGTCAGATGACCCATTCAGGCATCTCGGTGGAACCTGGGGTGGGCCCCACATGTCTGTGGGGCAACTGGTGGTACCTGGTAGGCCAGAGCCTAACGACTATGTTAAGGGTGGGGTGGCTGTGCTGTCACCGGGACCTAGTTGTTATATTTCACTATGACAACCCACCTTTTATTATAAACTTAAACATCATTTATTACATAAAAATTCACTTGATACAACAAAGAAGATCAAGAGGTTTAGTGTCTTTGGGTATTAAGATCATTACATAAAAACATAAAACATGAAATACAAGATCTTTATTGAAAACTTCCTTTACATGACCACTACATTCCCTCGTACTTAGCATTGCATTGGATAACCTGAGGACACACATAAGAAAAGGGTGAGCTTTAAAGCCCAGTAAAGGAATACACATGGAATAACATGAGAACTACAATACATGTTATACATTAAGCATATCAATAGAGAACAAGAGAAACTTGAACATAAAGGCATGATAAAGCATGATAATCATAACATGGAAATGTGGCAACAACACTAAACATAGAATTTGCTTGAGCCAAGGCTCATTGCACATGGAGCATGAGTAAACCCTCATTGCACATGAAGCATGATTAAAACACTTGTTTCAATTTAATTAGCATGAGTCAACACTCATTGAACATGATGTATCATGATACTATACTTTACCCAATGCATTGGAGCGCTATAAGGGTGCACCCATCTCAAACATTTAATTTCATGCATAAGTGTGCCACATGGATCATAAAACATGGATTCATAAAATATAATCATTTATTCCACGATAAAGGAATGTGGAATTCATACATGAAACATTATAATAAATAAGTAAATGTACATAATTTTGAATCCCCTTGATGGAGAAATGGGCATGGTATTCACTACACAATGACATTGGCTTAGAAAATCGGGGCGATTTCGGCAGCGTAATGGCGTGACCTAAGAATTCATAAAAATGGTTGATGACAGAGAAAGGGGTTGCTCATAATATTTAAATGTAATGGACAGTATGGAGGTTATATACATACATTTCCCAACAATTTAATCGAATTTAGATTCATGATACAGAAGTATTGCTTGAATGTAAAAGAGGAGAGAGAAGTTCCTTTCGGAATTTCGGCATAGTAACGAGTGTATATGGGAGGAATTTAATGAGAGATAAAGGGGTCTCCCATTATTCAAAAATAATGAGGGAAGTATGAGGGAGGTGTGAAACCGTACCCCAACATTTATAATTGAAATTAAAAGGAAAAACAACATAATGAAAATTTGACAAAAATGATAGAGGAAGAAGAAACCCTTACTTGGAAGTGTGCTTCCAAA
The DNA here is from genome assembly GCA_963277665.1 of Viscum album. Classification (NCBI taxonomy): domain Eukaryota; kingdom Viridiplantae; phylum Streptophyta; class Magnoliopsida; order Santalales; family Viscaceae; genus Viscum; species Viscum album. Next base: position 766,717,409 of record OY728156.1, read on the forward strand.
AGATAGAGAGAGGCTTGTGAGAGGCTTCCTGGGAGCTTGAGGAACCTTGTGAGGATTCTAGAGAGAGTAGGGCAGAGGTTGGACGAACTCCAAGGGCTTTGAGTGTAACAGCCCGAGATTTTATGAAAAATATTCTTTTTTATTTCACTAATGTCTTGTGTTGTACGCTACACCAAAAGGAGCTTGCACAACACGCATCCTTGACTTGCCTTGCATTACACGCAATCGCGACCTTCCTCGATAGCGTGTGTAGTACGCAATACTGAGTTTCACGAAACAACGATATGCTATTAAAATATTATTAAAACTAGCCGTTATGAATAGTAATAACCACTTTTTAAATTTTAGAAATTTTAGCTCTCAAAATTGACTTCATTTTTGGATTCGGAGTATCGAATTTAGCCTAAGGTGAAATTTTGGTACTTTTCGGATAACTTTCACATTCTGATGAATAGTGAAAATTATTAAATTATAATTAAAAACAACTTTTTTTAATCGAAATAATTAATAGTGATAAATCATTAATTTGACTGGTTTTAAAGTATATTTATAATATATTTTTACAATTTAATACAATGTTGGTCATTGGATGTAATTTCACATTTAAACCAGACATAATCAAGTGTCAATCTTTTGGTAGATATTGTTTCTTAAAAACACGCTATGTTATGAATTTGGTAAAATAGAGTTTATTTTTGAATTTGGAATATGAAATATAGCTTAGGATGAAATTTTGGTATTTTTCTGAAAACTTTCAATTTTTGATGAATAGTGAAACCACTAAGTGGTAGGTTAAAAACTGAATTTTGCATAAAACATAATTTTACCGCTTCTGTGAATGGAATTTTGAAAATCCGACAGACACGGTTAATATCAAGGACTAAAATGTGGTTCAATGAGATGAAAATATTTTTTGGTGAATAGTAACTTTTTTTTACCACGGTTAATAGTAAGTAGGGTAACTAAGGGTAAATATGATATTACTATTACCCTAACACATGTCCTATTTCTATTGGATAAGTGTAATTCGACCAAAAACAACCTTATGAATATAATATGACCATTTAGGTCCACTTGGATTAGATTATGACATTTAATATTATTTTATTTAATGAATAGTTGAAATAGTTAAAATCAAAGTTTAATAACTAAAACATTTTTAATATGGGGTTATACATAAGATAAATTCGACTATAAATATTCATTATAAAGCTAAAAATATTTCCTACATAATGATATTTTATTTATAATTTTTAGACATTAAATAAATTAATTTATTTATGACACAACGATGATGCAGTAATTACCCTTTTAAGGAAATATTAACATAATTGATGTTATAAATGCTCAAATGAATGTAATTTGAGACTTTTTATGAATTACACTAATTTTCTAGGTTACTATGATATATTAGTGTTGATTTAATCAACTTGGTTCGAACATATAATTCTGTTATGACTTTCACAAAAATCATATATCAAATAGTGTCAAAATTGACACAAAATAGTTTTTAAATCAAATATTATATTATTAATTGTTATTTTATTCCTAAAAATCTAAGGTTCGGCCAAATGACTTAGATAAAGCTATATGTATTAATAATAAACAATTTGGGGTTCGTTTGGCATGTTATAGTAAGTTTATTAACCATATAGTGAAAGGAAACACAAAGACACGGTAAAAGTTAAATTATTTAACTTAGAGTTAAATCTAATAGATAAGGTTAAAATAATACCCTAAACTTGTCTAAATTCTATTGGATGAGAGGATTTAGACCCATACCCACCATAGCCTCGAAATAAATCAATTTGGAGCTAATTAAAACCGAACTTGACTTTATAATAAAATAATATTTTGAGATATTCCTAAGGTGCCCCTCTCCTCCCTTATAAAAGGACACCTCCTCCCCCTTCCTCCTCACACCAATTTGAGCACTCAAGATCGGCCAAACTCTGCCAAAATCCCTTCTCCACTTCCCTAGAATAATCCTAGAGGTCCTGGTCTTCTTCAAAGACCAATCATTGTTCCCTAAGTGGAGGATTCAAAGAAGCGTTCCAAAGAAGAGGTAATATCCATTACCGATCTTTTCAATTTCTTTCTTCTTCAACTTCTTATTCTTTAGTTTTTTCATAACAAAGTAATAACATCAGTATCACTCATATACTGATATGTTATTTTAAGTATGAAACAACCCTATTTCACCATCTATCCATCCTACGGAAAAAGAAATCACCACGCGTGCGTACGTACGGAATACCGTCTCCACGCCGTGGTGTAATCTATTTTCCACCACCACCTTACATGGATGGGTATAATGGTGTAAAGAATAAATATACATAGTTATTACAACATCATATTGATTCTGATATATTGTATAAACCACTCCAATTCAATTCAATATTTATGGAAATGATATCATCGCTCGTGCGTACATACGGACTACCGTCTCCACGACGCGATGAGATTCATTCTCCATGTTAACCATTTAAGAATGATTATAAAGTATATATAAGAAATAATAATGAAATATATGACATTATAAAGCTACTGTATTTATGTATATATATATATATGTATGTCATCTACTTACTTCCATTCAAGATGATAAGGAAAGGAAAATAGCGTTCATGCGTACGTACGGACTACCGTCTCCATGAACGGTGTTTTTCATTTCATTTATCTATCTATTATATATATATATATACTGAATATATATGATATATAAATCATATTTTATATTCTGAAAGTAAGTAAATCATGATATAAGTAATAATAATGTCACGAAGAACAAGTCAAAACACCTACGATAAATGAAACGATTTTACCCAAAACGCTTCTTTAACATGGAATTTACAAAAGAACGGGTAATATAATGTCACAAGCGAACCATATATGATATCATAACAATGAATATGATTCTGTAATAAGTCAATGACATTATTTAAATCATTATACAGGAGGTTTGGACACATACGAAGCAAATCGGACCTAAGGTAAGGGAAATATCACAATCTCATTTTTATCCGAGATTGTTTATTCGTAAGTATTTACTGGGGTGTATTTTATCATCCACATCCATGTTCCCTCAATATGTAATATTGTTTCCATCCACTTACAATAGTTTAAATCCAATTTTACCCTTAGGTGAGTTTTTAGTAAAGAATATGAAAGGAATCTTTTGTCGTTTTTCCGTACGAGGTACTTTTTGACTTTTCTGACAAAAGTACGAAGAATGTTTTTTTTTAACTTATACGGAATGAATGGATTTTTAAAACATTATTTCCATGAAGATTCCATTAAAAGTTTTAAAGTTTATTTTTAATCAACTTCTTTTAGTTTATAATTTTATGACATTTTAAGAAAAGAAAAGTGTTTTTAAGAAGAAAGGATATTTTCCTCAAGAATGGAGTTCAAGTGTTTTATCAAAATTATTTTCCATCTAAGATAATAAAGGGTTCTGTTTTTATCCCTTTTATTACATTGATTTGATCATGTTGTGATGGAATAATTTTTATGAATTCCTTTATCTTATATGAATTGTTTTATGATGTAATGGTGTTTAAGATTCCCATTTGTATTACATGGGTTATGCAATGATGTATGATTTATGATTTTGTGGCACACATAAGAATGGTATCATTATGAGATGGGTGGGACCTATATCTCCCTCCAATGCATTGGGTAAAGATTTTATATCTCATGAGATAGACATGGCTGGAATGGTAGGTTATACCGGTTCAGTGAAACAGGACTGAAATGAGGGTTACTCGATTCAGAAAGGGACTTTGTCCACTAAGATAGTCTTGGAAATGAGTCTTGACTAACAAGAGATGATTCTCTATGATTATGTGTGAATGCCACAAAGTTTCATGTTTTAAGTTATGATTATTGTGATTACATTTCACTACCATGATTTATCCCATGTTATGAAATTATGCTCTCTTTTGCAGGTTATGATTTCCAAAATGTTATGTTCTTATGAATACGATGTGATTGATATTTCTTTTTTTTACCCTTACTGAGCATTTGAGCTCACCCTTTTATGTTTTCTTTTCCCCAGGATATAAAGAAAGGTTTTAGGTATAAAAAAAGGAAGATCTTTATGGGAGATCTTGAAGATCTTTCACCAGGATTAGAAGATTACGTTCCGAGTTTCCAAAGACACTAAACTATTACGATCCTTGTTTGTGTGTTTTTGTTATGTACTAAGTATTCCGCAAAAGTAATGTAATGTCAATTTACGTCAGGCTTCGGGTCTTTACAGTTGGTATCAGAGGAAAGGTTTAGTCAACCTTTGGAAACTAGGAGGCGAAAACGTTAGTGAGATCCCTAGTGATATTTCTAAGGTATGTCTAGGGATGTCCCTAAGGATAAGTATACGTATAGGATATAATCCTAGAACTACGATAACGATCTTATAATTTAACCTAAGATGTTATATATTAAGGGTACTCCCCCTTTACTATGTTGTTTTCCCTAGCATTATTTTTCCTCTCACACTATTCTGTTTGGGTTTTAGAAAATGGCTGGAAACAAGATGATTCACGATAATGGAGGATATGATGGACAATGGGATGATATTCTTCATAATGAAATGGGATTTGGAAGTCCAAACATCATTATTATGCCGAATCAGCAATCTCATAATATGATCAACAAAGTAAAATTTGGTAAGTTTCCTGACTCGACTAATAAGAGAAAGATGGAGTTTCATGATGATCATAGAGGAAAGAAAGTTCAATTTCCCCTATGTAAATCATGTGGGAAGAGGCATCAAGGAGAATGTTTCAAAGGAACTGGAAGATGCTTTGGGTGTGGAAAAGAAGGACACAAAGAAAGTAAGTGTAATGGAAAAGGGTCGGTTAACACCATGGATGAGGATAATGGTATTGCTACGACATCAAAAATGGTTAAGTGTTTTAAATGTGGAATGTATGGGAATTATGCAAACAAATGCCCTAAGGGAAAGACTAATGAAGAGAATCAGTATGGTCATATGGGTAGTATTTATGTGGATGATGATGAAGAGACAACAAATGATATGTGAGATGAAAGAATTTTTGAAGCTCGGTCAATGGTTTAAGAATGTAGTGGAATGATTACATGTTTATCATGTGTAATTTTGTATAAGTAATCTCATGCTACTATGGAATAAAGAGACATCTATGGATTGTTACACTGTTGTCTTTCCTTGTGTTTTGAAAGTGTATGATTAATGTTACCAGTATCTTTGAAAGGTTATTCAGATATTTTTGGAATGTAGATGATATGCGCATAATGAAGGGATAAGGAGAAAATTAAATGTTTGATAGTATTCATGAGTTCATGAATGATATAAGGAGAAGGTTATATCATGGTTTGAGTATATAGAATTTTTTGATTTTGGTATGTGGAAAGTGTTAACATTTAACTGCATTCATGTTTTCACTAAGGTTCAATGGGTATTCAAGAGAATACATGATTAAGGACATTGAATGTTTAGAATGTGACCAACAAGACATATCTTATAGGTATGAACGATGGTATTAAATCTCTGGTAATTGTTTTCACTATATTATGAGAGTGGACTGCAGTATTATGGGTAAGCCTAAAGATTGGAAGGGATTATGTTGGAATAAGTTAGTATTGTTTAAGGATAGAAGTTTTTTTCGATATTATTGATGGGATGTTATAGTAATATAGTTTTAGAAAAAGGACAACCTGCAGGACGGGCGACAACCCATCGCTTCGGACAAGGCTGTGGGAATCGAACCCACAACCGAAGTGCGACTGGCCTTTATCACCTACCACTGGCCTACAGGAAGTCCCTGTTTAGTAGAAACTAGTTTTATTATATTAAGCAGTATGATATATGAAGTATAGGTCCATTTTAGGAACCATATGTGATTAATCTCACTATAGATCAACTTATGTATATAATTTTTGCTAAACTTTTGTTTGAGACAGATGGAATGACCTGTCATTCTATCACATGATCTGCTAACACTTCACGAATAACAAATTCAACTTCATTTATATAAGAAATGAAGTGGAAATTGTTCAAGGCACGAACAACAGTGAGATTGTACCAAAATAAAGTAAGTATTTATTCTAATTCAAATTCTTCAACTTTAGGGAAATGATCTTGAAAACCAAAAATTTTGTCCTAGTGATCTTATACCTGATGAATCAGATGGTACCTTAGATCGTCACAAATTTATGGATTTGTGATTACTGGATTTTCCATAGCCATGTTCTCTACCACTCTCCATCAGAACATGATGGTTAGATTTCTCTTCTATATCCATATTTTCACCTATGTGGAAACCCAGTGATTAGTTTATTTGGGTAATCGTTACATTTCATACTTTAGTTTTTAAAGCCAAGTTTTGGCATTCCTTTTTACGATGTGGGTTTCTATTAAAGAAAGAATAGTAAACCATTTATAACCCCGATGAATTTCGAGGGCGAAATTCATTTTAAGGGGGGTAGAATGTAACAGCCCGAGATTTTATGAAAAATATTCTTTTTTATTTCACTAATGTCTTGTGTTGTACGCTACACCAAAAGGAGCTTGCACAACACACATCCTTGACTTGCCTTGCATTACACGCAATCGCGACCTTCCTCGATAGCGTGTGTAGTACGCAATACTGAGTTTCACGAAACAACGATATGATATTAAAATATTATTAAAACTAGCCGTTATAAATAGTAATAACCACTTTTTAAATTTTAGAAATTTTAGCTCTCAAAATGGACTTCATTTTTGGATTCGGAGTATCGAATTTAGCCTAAGGTGAAATTTTGTACTTTTCGGATAACTTTCATATTCTGATGAATAGTGAAAATTATTAAATTATAATTAAAAACAACTTTTTTAAATCGAAATAATTAATAGTGATAAATCATTAATTTGAGTGGTTTTAAAGTATATTTATAATATATTTTTACAATTTAATACAATGTTGGTCATTGGATGTCATTTCACATTTAAACCAGACATAATCAAGTGTCAATCTTTTGGTAGATATTGTCTCTTAAAAACACACTATGTTATGAATTTGGTAAAATAGACTTTATTTTTGAATTTGGAATATGAAATATAGCTTAGGATGAAATTTTGGTATTTTTCTGAAAACTTTCAATTTTTGATGAATAGTGAAACCACTAAGTGGTAGGTTAAAAACTGAATTTTGCATAAAACTTAATTTTACCGCTTCTGTGAATGGAATTTTGAAAATCCGACAGACACGGTTAATATCAAGGACTAAAATGTGGTTCAATGAGATGAAAATAATTTTTGGTGAATAGTAACTTTTTATTTTTTTTTACCACGGTTAATAGTAAATAGGGTAACTAAGGGTAAATATGATATTACTATTACCCTAACACATGTCCTATTTCTATTGGATAAGTGTAATTCGACCAAAAACAACCTTATGAATATAATATGACCATTTAGGTCCACTTGGATTAGATTATGACATTTAATATTATTTTATTTAATGAATAGTTAAAATAGTTAAAATCAAAGTTTAATAACTAAAAAATTTTTAATATGGGGTAATACATAAGATAAATTCGACTATAAATATTCATTAGAAAGCTAAAAAGATTTCCTATATAATGATATTTTATTTATAATTTTTAGACTTTAAATAAATTAATTTATTTATGACACAACGATGATACAGTAATTACCCTTTTAAGGAAATATTAACATAATTGATGTTATAAATGCTCAAATGAATGTAATTTGAGACTTTTTATGAATTCCACTAATTTTCTAGGTTACTATGATATATTAGTGTTGATTTAATCAACTTGGTTCGAACATATAATTCTGTTATGACTTTCACAAAAATCATATATCAAATAGTGTCAAAATTGACACAAAATAGTTTTTAAATCAAATATTATATTATTAATTGTTATTTTATTCCTAAAATTCTAAGGTTCGGCCAAATGACTTAGATAAGGATATATGTATTAATAATAAACAATTTGGGGTTCGTTTGGCATGTTATAGTAAGTGTATTAACCATATAGTGAAAGGAAACAAAAAGACACGGTAAAAGTTAAATTATTTAACTTAGAGTTAAATCTAATTGATAAGGTTAAAATAATACCCTAAACTTGTCTAAATTATATTGGATGAGAGGATTTCGACCCATCCCCACTATAGCCTCGAAATAAATCAATTTTTAGCTAATTAAAACCGATCTTGACTTTATAATAAAATAATATTTTGAGATATTCCTAAGGTGCCCCTCTCCTCCCTTATAAAAGGACACCTCCTCCCCCTTCCTCCTCACACCAATTTGAGCACTCAAGCTCGGCCAACCTCTGCCAAAATCCCTTCTCCACTTCCCTAGAATAATCCTAGAGGTCCTGGTCTTCTTCAAAGACCAATCATAGTTCCCTAAGTGGAGGATTCAAAGAAGCGTTCCAAAGAAGAGGTAACATCCATTACCGATCTTTTCAATTTCTTTCTTCTTCAACTTCTTATTCTTTAGTTGTTTCAGAACAAAGTAATAAAATCAGTATCACTCATATACTGATATGTTATTTTATGTATGAAACAACCCTATTTCACCATCTATCCATCCTACGGAAAAAGAAATCACCACGCGTGCGTACGTACGGAATACCGTCTCCACGCCGTGGTGTAATCTATTTTCAACCACCACCTTACATGGATGGGTATAATGGTGTAAAGAATAAATATACATAGTTATTAAAACATCATATTGATTCTGATATATTGTATAAACCACTCCAATTCAATTCAATATTTATGGAAATGATATCATCGCTCGTGCATACGTACGGACTACCGTCTCCACGACGCGATGAGATTCATTCTCCATGTTAACCATTTAAGAATGATTATAAAGTATATATAAGAAATAATAATGAAATATATGACATTATAAAGCTACTATATTTATGTATATATATATATGTATGCCATCTACTTACTTCCATTCAAGACAATAAGGAAAGGAAAACAGCGTTCATGCGTACGTACGGACTACCGTCTCCATGAACGGTGTTTTTCATTTCATTTATCTATCTATTATATATATATATATATATATATATACTGAATATATATGATATATAAATCATATTTTATATTCTGGAAGTAAGTAAATCATGATATAAGTAATAATAATGTCTAAGAACAAGTCAAAACACCTACGATAAATGAAACGATTTTACCCAAAACGCTTCTTTAACATGGAATTTACAAAAGAATGGGTAATATAATGTCACAAGTGAACCATATATGATATCATAACAATGAATATGATTCTGTAATAAGTCAATGACATTATTTAAATCATTATACAGGAGGTTCGGACACATATGAAGCAAATCAGACCTAAGGTAAGGGAAATATCACAATCTCATTTTTATCCGAGATTGTTTATTCGTAAGTATTTACTGGGGTGTATTTTATCATCCACATCCATGTTCCCCCAATATGTAATATTGTTTCCATCCACTTAAAATAGTTTAAATCCAATTTTACCCTTAGGTGAGTTTTTAGTAAAGAATATGAAAGGAATCTTTTGTCGTTTTTCCGTACGAGGTACTTTTTGACTTTTCCGACAAAAGTACGAAGAATGTTTTTTTTAACTTATACGGAATGAATGGATTTTTAAAACATTATTTCCAAGAAGATTCCATTAAAAGTTTTCAAGTTTATTTTTAATCAACTTCTTTTAGTTTAGAATTTTATGACATTTTAAGAAAAGAAAAGTGTTTTTAAGAAGAAAGGATATTTTCCTCAAGAATGGAGTTCAAGTGTTTTATCAAAATTATTTTCCATCTAAGATAATAAAGGGTTCTGTTTTTATCCCTTTTATTACATTGATTTGATCATGTTGTGATGGAATAATTTTTATGAATTCCTTTATCTTATATGAATTGTTTTATGATGTCATGATGTTTAAGATTCCCATTTGTATTACATGGGTTATGCAATGATGTATGATTTATGATTTTGTGGCACACATAAGAATGGTATCATTATGAGATGGGTGGGACCTATATCTCACTCCAATGCATTGGGTAAAGATTTTATATCTCATGAGATAGACATGGATGGAATGATAGGTTATACCGGTTCAGTGAAACAGGACTGAAACGAGGGTTACTCGATTCAGAAAGGGACTTTGTCCACTAAGATAGTCTTGGCAATGAGTCTTGACTAACAAGAGATGATTCTCTATGATTATGTGTGAATGCCACAAAGTTTCATGTTTTATGTTATGATTATTGTGATTACATTTCACTACCATGATTTATCCCATGTTATGAAATTATGCTCTCTTTTACAGGTTATGATTTCCAAAATGTTATGTTCTTATGAATACGATGTGATTGATATTTCTTTTGTTTACCCTTACTGAGCATTTGAGCTCACCCTTTTATGTTTTCTTTTCCCCAGGATATAAAGAAATGTTTTAGGTATAAAAAAAAGGAAGATCTTTATGGGAGATCTTGAAGATCTTTCACCAGGATTAAAAGATTACGTTCCGAGTTTCCAAAGACACTAAACTATTACGATCCTTGTTTGTGTGTTTTTGTTATGTACTAAGTATTCCACAAAAGTAATGTAATGTCAATGTACGTCAGGCTTCGGGTCTTTACATTGAGTTAGGAGGAAGTGGGATCTTGGGTGGGTTTATATTGGAAATGTGAGGGAAGTATTTATTATTTAGGTTTGGGACCCCTTATATTAAATTAATCCAAACCACAAACCATACCATGGTTTTTTGAAAATGGAAGAGGAAAACAATATTTTATAAGGACAATGTCCGAACTTCTTAAAATAATAGAGTTTCTTATGTGGAGGTGAGTCACACTCCCATGGAAAACAATTTAAAAAGACAAGGTGTTTAATAAGTCTTGAGGGGTCCATTAATACTTTGAAAAGTAAGTCAAAAAAACCCAAAATCACATTATTTTAATGGTAAAACATATATTGGACGAAAATAATGATTATAGCATTTTATTACATCACTATTGGGTCATTATGATGTAATAAAACACATTATATATTTAAACGGTATTTAATTTTTACCCAAATATTTGACTGTCTCAGAAAATTATGAAAAATTCATTATTGGATAATTTTGGCATCTTGATTCCATAAATAACATTTATTTTATCTAAATAATTTTCTAAATATGTTAATTTTCACTTTTAAAATAAAAACCCACATTTATCGAAAATTCATGGGTTTTGATAGAAATTGCTTTCAAACCTTAATAAAAATTATAATTGCATTCATAAAATTATAAGAAAATTTATATATAATAAAAATTAATTTAATAATAATATTATTATTTTGTTAAAATATTATTTGATTAAAAAATACCTTAATTTAATAAAATATAATTTTCAATTAAATAATAACTAAAAACACTATTTGTTCTTTAAAAACTATTTACAATGTATCAAAAATGACAAGGAGGTATATTCATTATTATATAAACAATATAATATACATGAACATAGTACAAGAGATGTGTTACATAACCCCTTAAAACAGCCGCATAAGACCTATGGGTAAGGTGTGCGATGGTGACAAACTCCTATGGGTGCTCGAATAACATTTCTCGAGTGGTAATTTCTATCAACTTCCACATTTCCCACAGACAGTCCCATTCGAGCTTGACATGATGAAGCTCAGCTTGGGCTTGGTCAAGAGCGAAGCCCAAAGACGCCACCTCTTTTCCGAGCCCCAACAAATGGGCTTCGTATGAAGCAATTCTACTAGACGAGGCCATCGCTTCTTTTGTCTGAGTAAAATGGATTTGTTAAATCCCTATATTTATACTAGTCATGTTATCACTATTCAACGGCTATATTAGCAATGGTCAAAATTCTTAACATAAAACCAAATAAGTTGAAATTTTAGATAAATATAAAGAGACATTAAATTAGATCAGGAGGGATTTCCATTAATCAAACTTTGGGTCGTTACAATATTCCCCCCTTAAAAAATATCACCCTCAAAATTTTCCTTCTCCCACACTAAAACAGATGTGGGTAACTCAGCTTCATCATTTCCTCTGATTCCCATGTCACTTCTTCAAACTTGTGGTTTCTCCACAACACCTTAATGAGGGGCATTGTTATATTTCATAGGAATTTTTTCTATGATATAAGATCTTCACTGGGTTCTCCTCATAAGAAAGATTATCCTCCAACTGTACCACCTCATAAGAGAGTACATGTGAAGGGTCTAGTATTTACTTCCTTAAGAGGGATACATAAAAGGCATAATGTACATTGGCCATGGTAGGTGGAAGTGCTAGCCAATAGGCCATAGCCCCAACACGATCAAGAATCTCGAAGGTGCCGATGTACCTTGGACATAAAATCCATTTATTTCCAAACCAAATGACCTTCTTCCATGGAGATATGGGTAGAAACATCATGTCTCCAACTTTAAAATCAAGGTCTCATCAACGGTTATATACATAACTCTTCTGTCGACTCTAGGCTTCCTTAATATGATGCTAAATGGTTTTCACCTTCTCCACCATTTCATTGACCATTTCTGGTCCAAGAAGCTTACGTTCACCAACCTCTTCCCAACATGCCGGTGTTCTGCACCTTTTCCCATACAGGGCTTCATATGGTGCCATTTGGATGCATGAGTGGAAACAGTTATTATAAGAGAACTGAACCAGAGGAAGATGTTGATCACATCCTTCTTTAAAGTCCATTGAGAAAGCTCTCAACATGTCCCCATGTGTTTGGATAGTTCGTTCGGATTGGCCATCAGTTTGAGGATGATAGATCGTACAGAAGTTCAGTTAAGTATTCAGAACATGTTGAAGACTCTTCCAAAACATATAGGTGAATATTGGATCTCGATCAGACACAATAGATAGGGGTAATCCATGAAACCTTACCATTTACCTGATATATATCTGTGCCAGTTGATCCAATGAGAAATCCTCTCGAATAGAAATGAACTATGTAATCATTGTAAGACGATCCACAACAACCCAGATTTCATTGTTTCCTTTGGATGTCCTTGGAAGTTTGGTGACATGGTCCATGGTGAAGTTCTCCCATTTCAATTCTGGTATGGGAAATGGTTGCATCATCCCATTAGACTTATGCCTCTCTTCCTTCACTTGCTGACACACAAATCACTTTGATGTATATTCAGTGATCTCCTAATTCATATTATCACACCAAAAGTTTTCCCGGAGATCTCGATGCATCATTGTGCTCCCTGGGTGAATAGATAAATTTAAACTATGTGCATCATCCAAAAGTTCCTTCTTCAGATCCGGACTTGATGGAACACATATTTTTTTCCCAAACCACACAATTCCTTCTTCATTAACATTAAACACCGAAGATTTCCCTTTTTCAATAACTTCCAATTTTAACTGAGTTCCTATAAAATCCTTTTGATCATCCTTTAACCTTTCCAAAAGAGACGATTTAGAAATCATTGGTGAAAGGATTGATGATTTTCCCTTCTTTATGATTCTCATGTCCATCTTTATCAAGTCTAAGAAGATTGGATCCTTCTCAATTCTCATCATTGATAGAATCATTGGGTGTTTTCTACTTAGGGCATATGCCACCTTGTTCGCTTTCCCAGGGTGGTAATGTATTGAACTGTCATAATCCTTGATGAGCTCAGTCCATCTTATCTAGCGCATTTTAAGATCTTTCAGTGTGAATATATATTTAAGACTCTTATGGTCAGTATATATCTCACATTTCTCCCCATAGAGATAATTCCTCCATATTTTAAAGGCAAAGATCACCGCTGCCAACTCCAGATCATGCGTTGGATAGTTTTTCTCATGTATTTTCAACTACCTTGAGGCATAGGATATCACTTTATCATTCTGCATCAGCATACAACCTAAAACCTTTTTCGAAGCATCGCCGAAAACCACAAAAGGTTCCCCACTTGTGGGTAAAGTGAGAACGGGCACAGTGATAAGCTTCCTTTTCAACTCCTTGAAGCTTTTTTCACATTCATCACTCCAAGAAATCTTTACTCCCTTTCGAGTTAGTTTGGTAAGAGTGTTGGACAATCATGAGAAATTTATCACAAATCGTCGATAATATCCATCTAACCCCAAGAAGCTACGGATATCCGCTACCGATGTTGGCCTTGGCCATCCCTAAATTGCATCTGTTTTGGAGGGGTCCATAGATATCCCATTTCTTATGATGATATGGCCCAAGAATGAGACCTCCATTAACCACAACTCACACTTGCTGTACTTTGTATAGAGATTCTCTTTGCGCAAAGTCTCTAGTACAGTTCTTAAATGCTCCTAATGATCCTCCTTGGTTTTGGAGTATATTAGAATTTCATCTATAATGACTACCAAAAATTTGTTGAGGTAACCTCTAAATACCCTATTCATCATTTCCATGAAGATTTCTGGAGCATTAGTGAGTCCAAAAGGCATTACTATGAATTCATAGTGCGTGTATCTTGTACAAAAAGCAGTCTTGGGGACATCTTCATTCTTCACCGTTACCTGATAATATCCCGACCACAAATCTACCTTGGAGAAGTATTGTGCTCCACACAGCTGATCAAACAAGTCATCGATCCAGGGAATATGATACTTTTTCTTTATTGTTATTTTGTTAAATTCACGATAATCGATGAAAATCCGCATTGACTCATCCTTCTTCTTGATGAAGAGGACCGGTGCACCCCATGGTGAAGCACTTGGGCGTATAAACCCCTTATCCAGATTCTCCTGTAGTTGTTTCTTCAGCTCTTCAAGTTCCACGACAACCATTCTATATGGAGTCTTGGATATTAGTAGCGCCACAAGTATAAGTTCAATTGATAATTCAACATCTCTTCTAGGAGGAAGACTAGGAACTTCCTCGGGAACCACTTCCACGAATTCCCTCACAATAGGAATTTCTTCAAGGATGGTTTGTTCATTGGAATCAATCATCTGAGCCAGATACGTGTGCTCATAGGGCAGTAATATCCTTGCTTGAGATGATGGAGCTAAAGGAGATTTATCTTCCTCCTGACAATTGTAATGAATAGGGGGTCGATTCTCCATATGGAGTGTGATTTCCCTCTCCCGACACTTTATGTTGGATCTATATAAGGAAATCCAATCCATGCCAATAATTGGGTCAAATTTCACCAGAGGAAGTATGATGAGGTTCGCCGGGAAATTCAATCCACATAATAAAATAGGGGAGGACTTATATTCATGGGATGCAATGATTTACCCATTTTCTGTACTCATCAACATCTTCACTTCCAGGATTTGTGGTGGTGCTGGGATTAATCTACTAAACGTTCAAGATATAATAGAATGCGTAGAACCTGAATCAAAAACTACGTTCGCTATTCTTGAATGAATAACTAAAGTACCAGTCACCACTTCGTTGTCAGGGTTCACTTCAGAAGAAGTGATGGAAAAAGCTCTTCCTTTCTGCCTTGGAGGTTGTTGGTTGCCTCTGAAAACCCTAGGATTAGGGCACTGATTTGAAGAATGCCTTGGTTCATTGCATTTTTAGCATTGAACAATGCATTGAGGTTCGAACAGAGAGTTTCACTCCTCTATCGCAGCCATGAGTCTTTCTTTCCGGCAATTAACAGCTAGGTGCCCTTCTCTTCCACGCCTAAAGCATTTCCTCATCCCCTTGAGGCAATTTCCAGGGTGCTTCTTTCCGCACTTTTGGAAAGTGGGGTGCTGGATCTTCTTAGCACCGTTGTATTTATTTATCGGACCACCAACAATGAAGTCCACCTTACGCTTCTTTTCCTCATGATACCCCTAAGATTCCCCAATCTTCATTTTGACCTTGAGGGCACATCAGACAATTTCTTCATAGCTATCAAAGTCACAGATCACTGATGCTTTCTGCAGGCTAGACTTTATCCCACTAAAGAAGCAGTCAACTTTGTATTCTAAAGTCCCATTCCATCTTAATCCGGAGGGTGCGTGGAAAATATTTTTCGAAAAACATCATCCTTAAATCCTTCCATTTCAACGCCTCAATCTCCTCCTCAGGATTCGTATTTTTGATCAACGTCCACCATTGATCAGCTTCACCCTCCATAGGATAAGCCACTAGGAGAACCTTCCCTTCTTCAGAACATGGAAGGATAGAGAAGATCTTTTCAATGGAGTTTATCCATTGTCCAGTGATCGTGGGATCGTATGATCCAATAATAGTAGGAGGCCTTTATCTAATGAAACTCTCGATAGCGACTTGTTCTTTCTTAGGGGGGTTGAACATTCCTCTTGGCCTGTGATTCTATTTAAAACTTGATTTATCTGAGAGATAAGCATGAAAAAGTTCGTGATTACCTCTCCCATTCGATTGGGAATCCCATTAGTACAGTAATCACACTGATCTTCATAGCGGTTTTTAGCCCCAGTCCTCTTATTACCGGACATTGGCTGGAATAAAAGGAATGTTAGGGGTAACACATAAAGGGTAATCCAAATAAAAAAGTTGATGACTTATAAATAAAATTTTATTTCCTTAACTTATTAGTCTATAGGCTTCAATCTAGGATTTTCATTATCTACATTCTAACATATATTTTGAGGGGATGTTTTTGATTCCCTTAATAAGGGTTCATACTATGCTTGTGGATTTATCAAAACATATCCCTCTAGGGTGTCTTAAACAAGAGTGCAGTATGGCCCGTTCTCATGCACCAGTTCCTATTCGAGTCTAGCTCAAAGTAGTATTTTTAGGTTTTACCCCTAGGATACATATGTGCCAGATCCGCCTCTACCTGCTCGTATCAAGACATGGATGTATTTTCTTGATAGACCACTTACTCAGTACTTACCAAAGGTTAGGGATGTTTTAATTATACTAGGTCTTGTCTCTATGGCTTCACTGGGGTTTTCTAATTGTAATCCCAAAAATAACAAAACCCATCCTTTGATACCAACTATGAAAACCCAGCTTTTATTAGAAACTTAAACATGATTTATTAGATAAAACATCACTTGATACAACAAAGAAGATCGAGAGATTTAGTATCTTTGGGGCTTAGAATCATTACATAAAAACATAATAAATGAAATACAACATCTTTATTGAAAATTTTTTTTTACATGACCACTACATTCCCTCGTACGTAGCATTGAATGGGATAACCTGAGGACATGCATAAGAAAAGGGTGAGATATAAAGCCTAGTAAGGGAATACACATGAAATAACATGAGAACTACAATACATGTTATACATTAGGCACATCAATAGATCACAAGAGAAACTTGAACATAAAGTCATGATAAAGCATGATAATCATAACATGGAAATGTGGCAACAACGCTTAACATGGAATTAGCATGAGCCAAGGCTCATTGCACATAGAGCATGAGTAAACCCTCATTGCACATGAAGAACGAGTAAAACCCTCGTTGCACTTGAATTATCATGATTCAACACTCATTTCACATGAATTATCATGATTCTATACTTTACCCAATGCATTGGAGTGCTATAAGGGTGCACCCATCTTAAACATTTCATTTCATGCATAAGTGTGCCACATGGATCATAAAACATAGATTCATAAAACACAATCATTTATTCCATGATAAAGTAATGTGGAATTCATAAATGAAAAATTATAATCAATATGTAAAGGTGCATAAAGGTGGATACCCTTGATGGAGAAATGGGCATGGTATTCACTACACAATGACATTGGCTTAGAAAATCGGGGCGATTTCGGCAGCCTAACGGCGTGACATAAGAATTCAAAAAAATGATTTATGAGAGAGAAAGGGGTTTCTAATAATATTTAGATGTAATGGAAAGTATGGAGGTTATATATATACATGTACCAGAAATTGTAATGGAATTTAGATTAATGATACAGAATTATTGCTTGAATGTAAAAGAGGAGAGAGAAGTTCATTTGGGAGTTTCGGCATAGTAATGGGTGTACATGGGAGGAATTTAATGAGATAGAAAGGGGTATCCCATCATTCAAACATAAGGAGGGATGTATGAGGGAGGTTTGAAACCATACTCCAACATTCATAATTGAAATTAAAATGCAAAACAACATAATGAAAATTGGACAAAATGAGAAAGGACGAAAAAAACCCTTGCTTGGAAGTGTGCTTCCAAAGGCTATATGGATGCTTGTGAGAGGCTTCTTTGGAGCTTGGGGCACCTTGTGAGGATTATAGAGATATTAAGTCAGTGGTTGGACGAAATACAAGGGCTTTTAGTGAGGAGGAAGTGGGAGCATGGGTGGGTTTATATAGGAAAGGTGAGGGAATTATTTATTATTTAGGTTTGGGACCCCTTATATTAAATTAATCCAAACCACAAACCATCCCATGGTTTTTGCCCATGGTTTTTGGAAAAGGGAAGAGGAATATAATATTTTATAAGGTAAATGTCTGAAATTCTTAAAATAATAGGGTTTCTTATGTGTAGGTGAGTCACACTCCAATGGAAAACAATTTAAAAAGACAAGGTGTTTAATAAGTCATGAGGTGTCCATTAATGCATTGAAAAGTAATTGAAACAAACCCAAAATCACATTATTTTAATTTCAATACATATATTGGGTGAACATAAAGATTATTGTATTTTATTACATCACTATTTGGTCATTATGATGTCATAAAATGCATTATATATTTAAATGGTATTTTATTTTTACCCAAATATTTGACTGTCTCAGAAAATTATGAAAAATTCACCATTGGATAATTTTGACATCCTGATTCCAGAAGTAACATTTATTTTATCTAAATAATTTTCTAAATATGTTAATTTTCACTTTTAAAATAAAAACCGCCATTTATTGAAAATTCACTGGTTTTGACAGAAATGGCTTTCAACCCTTAATAAAAATTATAATTGCATTCATAAAATTATAAGAGCATCTATATTTAATAAAAATTAATTTAATAATAATAATAATATTTTATTAAAAAATTATTTAATTCAAAAATACCTTAATTTAATAAAATATAATTATTAATTAAATAATAACTAAAAACACTCTTTGGACTTTAAAAACTATTTACAATGTATCAAAAATGACAAGGAGGTATATTCATTATCATATAAAAAAAATATACATGAACATAGTACTAGAGATTTATTACATTACCCCTTAAAACAGTAGCATAAGACCTAAGGGTAAGGTGTGCAATGGTGATAGACTCTTGTGGGGGCTCAGATAACATCGCTCGAGTGGTAATTTCTATCAACTTCCACTTTTCCCATAGACGGTACCGTCTGAGTAAAAAGGATTTGTTAAGGACCTATATTTATACTAATCATGTGATCCCTGTTCAACGACTATATTAGCAACAGTAAAAATTCATCACATAAAACCAAAGAAGATGGCATTTTATATAAATATAATGAGGCATTTAATTAGATCAAGATGGATTTCCATTAATGAAACTTTGGGTCATTATAATTATAGACCAGTTCGACCAGTATTGATACTCTCCTTCCAAATTTGGTGTAATGTCTATATTCCTCAAGTTCATTAAAATATCATACATATTAAAAATTATTGTCCTAATAATTATTAGATTAAATTCCTCACTTTGACAGAAATATGTGTTAGCCTCCTAAAAATATACTTTCAAAAATGTTACAAGTTATCTTAGTTTTCATAGAATATAAAATCACCATTTATACCAAAAGTTTTTTTTTGAAATTATGTATTTTTTCAAAAAAAATTCTTCTCTCTATTTATTCTTTTTTTTTGATATCTCAAGAGGTAGTAGCTTCTATATTTATCAAAATGATATATATTTGTTTATATTTGTATGTGTGCAATAATAATAACACTTAATTCATCCAAATTTTTTTGTCTCCCATGATCTTTTCACATATCCATGATCAAAATTAAATGCCTCATGGAACAATAATATCTAAAATAATTACTAATTATATTATCCAAAAGACATGGGTATTTTTTCACTTAATACGATCAAATTTCTTTATAACTATTCCATTAGATAACCCTTCAAAATAAACAACTGATATTCAAATTCTTATTTAAATATCCCTAAAATCATAAGAACTTTTTATGAATGGGTTATTTAAAAAGACATAACTCCATAAAATAATTTGCATAGAATCAATAGTTCCCTATAATTTTCTCACCTGTAATAAATTTCACATGCAGTCGAAATGGGTATGTGAGTCTCCTCTACACAATTGTATACTTGAAAAAACCTCAAACCCCTTACATATATATAAACTACATAAAAACCTAATGTAACATAAACCTATGTGTGAATGTATCAGGTATATGCTTCAATTATAATACTTATATAATTATCAAGTTGAAAAATAACTACCTGTAGTCAGTTATGTGAGATATTGAAGTATATAGAAAATTGGCTATGTGGATCTCTTCTAAAACTAGTATGTACTAAAATTCCTATGTGAACTATCTCTTCATTACTTCAACTATGTAAATACCGTTTATAGATGCCTCATTAATTTGGAAAACCTATGATTCTAATTCTATTCCTTTACTTCATTCTTTTCATTCACAAAAGTGAAAATAGATAAAAATGAAATTTCAAACATTCGTTTTCATAAATTTATCTTTGAATGCATTAAAATCTTTGTATTAATTAAGAGATCATCATGGATTGGATAGTTCCTTTAATTCATTATAAGTTATTAAATATCAATTTCAATAAGATATTAGACCTCACATGGATTCAATGGGTCTAACATAGATATATACATAGACATTGATTTTATTTGTGGATGTTTGATCATGAACATCGTGACACATCAATGGCAGATAACCTGCTCTCAGAAGAACCCTTGAGAGAAGAAGTTGGAAGATGATGTAGTGGAGTGTTTCTATTCATTGGTGCCTTATTACCATGTTTTTAATAAATGGGTGAACATTGTCGTAGTGAATATATTCCCACATCAGAATCCTAGATAGATGAGTGCTTCCATATTAATCAATTCTTTCTATAAACATTTTGAGTTTTCTATGGGGGGTCATTACCCACAACACATGCAGTACATTCCAAATTGGTTGAATCTACTTGTTTTGTCCCACCAAAACCCAGGACCAAACCTAGGTGTTCTTTCCAATGCATGTTATCGCCGACCTATACATATCCCACTCAACCTATCACCTTTCTAGTTGGGTAATCCGATTCACAAGAGTGGTTAAGAATTGATCACATAATTCACCTTTGAGTTGGATAGCCTTTTTTCATGGTTATTATATTTTTTAATATACACAATTAAAAAACATGTCCAATTCTTCTTCACTCCTAAGCTATCCTTCATGAATTTTATTCCAAACAGTCAACATTCCCCATTTAATTTTGGAATATAAATTCCAAAAAACTCTTAAAAATTTTATAGAAATTATTCTTTTTATAAATTTTATTTTTTAAAATTTTTATTCTTGTAATATTAATTTAAACAATCATCATATTTCTCATGGTGAATTTTTTATGCATTACATCCAATGTCGTCAAGAGAATACATAACAATTATAACAGCTTCACAACTTTATATTAAATAACCAAACATATTCAATAACACATATTGAACATTTTACAAGAAATTTAATACTTACTTTAATACATGGGTACTTAATACCTTGAAAATATTTATATTTCCATAACTGAGTATGAGTATTGTAATTGTATTAATCATTTACTATATGATCATGATTCTATTTTTTTAACCTATCATATGTAGTATATCATAACAACAATCATTTTGAAAAAAATAATGTATATTTTTGTATATCATGACACTGACATAAATTTTTTCTAACACTTAACACAAAGGATAGTTTGACTACAATCATTCCACTAGGTAATTATATGTTGTATGTTTGTCAATGTAGAAATAAGAATTACCCTTTATGAACAACTATAATAAAAACATTACATCTTAATTATTTTTTTTTCTCACCACAAATATAGTAATTAACTTTTCTTATTGACTAGTAGAACACACCTTACTTCATATCCTGATTTATGAGTGCTTCTCACTATGGAAATAAATATCACCATTTCTCATTAATAGAGAGAAAACACCCTAATTCTTCAGTTTTTTAATTAAAATGAATTAACTATCCAATATTTGAAATTGAGGAATTAAATATACTATAATTATATTATTCTTTAAGTATATTCAAAAAAATTATTCTCCTTTGAATAAATTTAGTTTTTTTTTTCAAATAAAATTTCTAACTATATGAGAAGAAAATAGGCTCATGTTCCCCACACTACCTATGATTTTTTTTCTCTTTGATATCCCTTATAAAGGAAATAATGACGTAGACTGGACCATAGTATTTCCAACCATTTTTTTCAAATCATTCATCATTATGGTTTTGGAACTGATTTCCCCATAACTCATGTATATCTTGTGAAGATTATTAAAAAGATTAATAAGTTGTTCATCTATGTTGGTCATCTTATAATCTAGATGAATACGAATAATCTAAAAGATAAGGATGATAAAATGATATTAATATTAAATTAATAATCTATATTGAAGTGAAAGCATATCTAACTAATAACTGAACATCATTATAATTAAAAAAATAATAAATAAATAAATACCCTCTTCCTGTTTAAACAAGTATGGTGTTTTGATAATCTCATTTATCTAAAGCCTCCCATTCTCCTTATGAAGATATAAGAGATGGGATGTCATTGTATAATCTCCCATGTCATTATGTGGTATTATATATTCTTCATACACAACTAGTATTTCGATAAAATAGACAATTATATCATCCCCATGTACCCCATGCAGACATCCTTCTCACCTTCACTTACTCTTGTGTGGTAGAAGAACATGAATATGGAATTATTGAACATAGATTAAATTTTTATGTAGTAGTTTAGTGTATAAAAAACTATTCTTTGAAATATATGTTGGTGGGGAAATGATCTATGATATGAAATATTACATTATTATATTGTTATTTATTTTTGTACTCTTCATTAACTAAAACAATATTATTGTTTTTATCTTGATTACTAAATGATATGAAGTAATATATTATATTTATTAGTCACCCAATAGTTTATCAAAACCTAATAACCCTTACTGATTGTTAAGGAATATCTTTTTCGGTGGATTTTATAGTGAAAATGATCCATATTACCATTCACATAACACATACTTGAGGATGATAAGTCAGTCCAGGGTATTTATATAGGGGGTCTAATCTACCACATTTACATGTGGCTCATTGACCTTTGAGTGGACTCCCCAATCGTGAAGTCCATGATTTTTATATCCTCAAAACATGACACCTAACTATACCATGTCCTATTTTTGTATTCAAACCATGATGTAAACCATGTTCAGGTATCCCAAAAATCATGTTAAAACTCCTTAGTGATTAAAATCACCCATACATGATCTAGAAAAGTACTTTAAAGAATGGTTTCATTTTAACTCGAGTAATAGAAGAATTTTATAACTTAATATTTTGTTTGAGGGATTTTTATCATTTTTCATACATTCTCCATTTTATTTTATCAAACGTTTGTTAAAATTAAGTGTATTTTACTGAAGTGATTTACCATACCCTGATAAAATTTATGAATAATCCAATTTTATTTTAATTCCATCTTGTATGATTGTTAATACATTTATTTATGTAATTATGATCTGTAATCATAAATAATTAAACATAAAATTTATAGAAATAAAATAATAAATGTGGCTTGATCATGAAATTATCTTATGGTTATTTTATATTGAAGATGATAAACTAACTCCTAGAACTAGGGGAAAATCCTTAAACATAATCTTGGTTTGAGTTACAATATTCCACCTGTACTCCAATATAACTCTTGGGATGGTTTCCTAAAGATTATATAATTGGATATCCTCTTCTTTCCAAAAATCTTCATACTCTACATATTCTTTTACCCCCACACAGTTGATTGGAAACAATGAATCTATTAAGGGGGTTTACATGAAAGAAATCATTGACAAAAATGTTCCACATAGTATAGATGAGGGGATGACATTAGAGACATCATTTTTAATTAAGAATTATAATAAATTAAAATAAATCATTCACATACATGGTTTTGGTACCAATAAAAGACTTGAAGTGCGAAACAATGGAATTTTAAATAATTTATCATTGTACTGATGTTATATCTTCTTCTTTGTGATGTGCATCACTAAATTACAACATGAGGATCTCAAGTGGAACATATTAGGCAAAGAAATTTAATTAAACCATTACCTCATTTTATTTGAAGATATAAGTGTGTTTTTATTTCCATTATTGATAACTAATTGAAAGAAATTACATCATATCCCTCTATATTGTCCACACGTGCTTCAATATTTTTCTAGAGCATTGACTGATGGATATTGTATTCTAGAAGAGATAACCATAAAATTCCTCAATTTCTTGATGATCACTACCACATCGTTCCATCAATATATGAAGTAAAACTTGGATTAGAAGCTCAAAACACATTCTTTATCTCTTTAATATGTGAGATATTAGAGAGAGGAGCTCTCAAATTCATGGCGTGAATAGTATATCAAATTGTAGAATCACCAAACTTAAATATCATCGCCAAACTTATCCATATTTCACCTTTGTTTCTAAATGTATTTGAACTTATGAATAATACATAAATGGAAACTTGTAACCTATTAACTATGTACTACATTCCATATATATTTTATCACATACTTGTAACAAAACTTATATGTTACGTTTTAATATATAAATCATTAGAGTGACACATTTCCCTTGGTAAAATTAAACGAACCTTGAATATTAAATTTTCATTCATAAAATATTATTCCTTTTATTCATATAATAACTTTTGAATAATAGGAATAAATAAATTGAGTAATTATTATTATAAAATTTAATATCATGGATTTATTTTTTTATTTCTGATCATTCATACTCGAACATTACCAAACCCTTGATGTGGAATCCACCATGTCCAAAACTCTTATTCACTATAATAGGCCATACATTTTAATACACTAAATGTGCGATCCTATAAGATCTTATCTTTATTGTAGTGATTACTACCCACAGACCATAATCAAATTCTAAAAACCCATAAAGGCAATTAATTGAAACGGTCAAGTCATAACGACGACAACTTATCCTATGAACATGTGTCATGTCATATAATCACTATGTCTCTAGATATTTCACAAATCAGGATGCATCACTTATGCATCTACATTTATATGTATTATTTATTAATTTTCGTTGTGGATGGACTTACCTTCTTATACAATGTCCATTTATCTTGTAATGCTGTTGTCATCCTAGTCAACTAGACCCGAGATATCTCTTCATTAACTTGGATGTGACAGGTCCTATCTAGATCATTCAACAAATTTCATACCACCAATAAAACACCTCATAGAAGCTAACTCTCCACAAAATTAATTCCATTGTTTTAGTAAATTAGAAAATTATGTTATCAAATGGTTTACACTAATAATGATATCATGTTAAAAGACCAACACACATGTTCATATATTGGAACAACCAATGAATCCTGAAATATGTGATGCTACATTTAGCGGTCCTATCATCATGATCACATGTAATCGACATCACCATGTGTGAACGTCAAGAGAATAATTCACAATACTTATGAGACCCCATAACCCAATAGTCAAACATCATCTATGTTTTATCATTAATATTTATCTAGACAACAGGACAAGATTTTCATATTGCTATTATGGTATCCCATGGTTCTCATTATAGATGCAAACTGATATAATCTGTTGATACAAAAATAATCTAAGGAAATTACCATATAAATAGTGAACATGGAAGTAACAAGACTATAATGTTAATGGAAATACTTGTATATATAAAAAACGTGTGCATGTAAGGATAATAAAATTACATATAATATTTGGGTATAGGTCACCCACTCACAACACATGAATCAATCTAATCTTAATATCATCTAAACATGTACAAAATATAAATTTAAATGAATAACTGAAATTTAAATCATTCTTAATTAATACAAAACATGATTTAATTAATTATTTATTTTTATTGATTAATAAATTAATTTATCTTAATTTATATCCATATAACCCTTGATATTCTGATCCATTACAATTTTAATAGATTAAATAAATCAACATAATTTTAAAATTAACTAAGTAAAAAGCATTTTCTTAGAGGAAACCTGATCATTACCCAGATAAACTAATTAGGTTTTATTTTGGTTATATAATTTATACTCATGAATAATAAAAAATACACATTTTTTCAAATAATTACATGCAGTGTACTGCCAATAAATGACGCACTGATAGATTTCATTTATATGGAATGTGATGCGTTTAATTCTCAATGAGTAATCATCGTATTTCGACAATACATGGTATGTATTACCAAATATTACATAGAAATTAACTATGAATTTAATATATATATATATATATATCACTAATCACATGACATGTAGTATCAATAAATGACACAGAAACATGTTTTGATTATATTAAAATATAAAAAATAATTACTTTTCATTTATGCATAATTAGGTAGGATACAAATTATTGATAGGAATACTATGTGTCTTGGATAATTCTTATTTATTTATCTATGAAACACACCTAGGGATTTGGTTTGTCTATCTTCCACAAAGATTTATGAGTTAAATAGTGTGTACAAGCGTTACACTCCCTATGATATCTAGGTTATATGATTGTTAGTCATATGTGGCATGTAATAAATACACGATTCATATTTTACTTTTCATTTCCCACCAAGAAAACTAGTGGATTAGATGAAATATTATACATTTTCATGGTGTGTAGTATAAGAAACCATGTTCCACTTTGGATTGGTCAACACATGGTGTTTTAATGGAACCAAATATGATTCAATGCAAGACTCTTAAAATTAAATTCAAGTTTCTTCCCGGTGTATTGAACATGGGTACAAAGTGTATACCTTATAGATAAATTCTATTTAGTTATATGATATTCAGTCATAAATATAGAGACCTTCAGATATTTTCATAATATGTTTTAACCTTCTCTCGGTTATATATTCAAGAATTAAGAAGAATAATAAGACGAGGTATTGATGTTCGGATTTAATGAATGATTAAATTGAAAATAATACTAAAATCAAATGAATATAATGATCATTGATTAATAAATTATTATAAATTATTATGTGATTTCTCATATACCACTTGAAGGTTCTGGGGCATAGGGAAAGTGTTCAATACAATGCCTAATAATGAAAGTTCATAAAATTCCCAGTATTTCTAATTATCAATAGATGAATAGAATCCCCATAATCCATTATACATGATCATTACATATAATTTATAATTATTTTATGTATATTAAAAATTACATTACGTTGGAATTCATTCTTTTTTAATGAATTGGATTACAACTTCATGTCTTACAATCATTTCATCCAAGGATTCAAAGATATAATTCATTTAAATGTGGTCAACACATGATCCATGAATATATTAATGTCCCTATATAATTTTCCATGTGTTATTACAGAATATTCAAACACTTATGTTGTTTGACGTTTATCACCACAAGAATCACTTCAAGGTGGAATAAATATTTTTTAATTTATAAATTAAATATGGTGGAGGAAAACCACTATCCATTCTTCGGATCATTTAAGTGGGGAACATCTCTTGGACTTGAGATAATTTTCTCTAGAATTAATTATGCACCTAAATGGATATCTTTTCATTAAACATTGTAGAATGATATAATCAAATGTTTATAAAGGAAATTTAGGGTTCATAATTGCATATAGGCCCTTGACTGATAAACCAATCTCTAGAAAACCCCATTTACTTAGTAATAGTAATATTTTTATTATTATTTACATGGTATGTTGTAAAATCACAAAAAAAATATTTCTCTAATAAATAAATTTACATTTATTCAATTAGTATTTAATATATCATTTCTCACCAAAACATTAACTTAACTTGTAATTCCTATGCAGTATTTACTGATCCTTGAATAATATCTACTTAGTTAAATTAATAAAAAACACTATATTATTCACCAATAAATAAATAAAAATTATACTTACTAAAATGGAGTATAAATAATTATTAAATATAAAACTCACATATATGTTCTAAAATAACCAGTGAATGAATATTTATGATCAGTCAAACATATATAATCATTAAACCAATATGAGGAGAATATTTATCTAATATGTTAAATTCTTATATAATTAAACTGGGTTTTGGAAGACACTTAGTGTGTGAACCTCTAGGAAGCTTTCTTAGTGGATCTATAAGATACCACTTTAAGTCAATGTTTGGAATCTAAAAAAATGCCAAGATATCCATAGAGAAAGAAGTTACCATCATAATGACATATAACCACATACAAACAAACACCATATAAGATAATTCTATTTATCATGAACTTCCTTATCATGTAGGTTGTGTAATGGTTTCATTAAACAATATGCTCTATTTGACATTCTTTGACTTTTCATAGTTTAACATGCTGACAAAATGCAATGTCCATATACTTGACCAGGAAGTTCCAATCATATCAAAGTGATAGATATATCAAATTTCAATAAATAATATATGTGAAAATCATTTTTCATATTATTAATTGATTCAAAGTCAGTCATGATGCAAACAATATATCCTTCCTCTTTGTGAGAATATATCCTCTTAGATTTCATCGATTCATCAAAGTACGTGACTTGTGACATGACTTAATGAAAATATTAAAGTCAGAGGACCATTACACATAATCATAGTTCATGCTGTCTGGACACCTAAAATTTGAAACATTATTAACATAACAGTTACTATAGAAGTATCTGGAAGAGTCGAACCATTGGTAGAATGTGTGAAGACACTATAAATATCCTCTTTGAATGAATGTTTAGGTATATTAGTTTTAAATGTGATTAAAAATAGAAAAAATTTAAAAACTAAACTACTATTCCCAAATTATTATATTAAGTAAAACTACCGAATTGAGCTAAATTAATCTATGGAGGAAATAGGCGGACAACGAAGTTTCAAAGTAGTGATGTCTGTTAAAGTGCCCAGAATTCCAATTGTTTAATTCCCACATATAAATATTTATTCATTAAATTATCATCTAATTAAAATTAAATGAAATTAATTTATATTCTAATTCTATGATTCTAGAAATATTCTAATTTTTCACACATACAATCCATCATTTCTATTTGTTTAATAATTTTCCTATCATTTTTTAGCATCGAATCACTTAGTCAAATATGATGACATGTTTCTCACAAAGTCATGGTATCTATCTATTCTGGGTGCAATCACATGATATCACTTATTAGGCATCAATCGTGAGTGTTTTAATGTGAACTCACAATTTTTTTTCAATTAATATAATTATTCATTCAGGATTTACTTAAGTTTGATTTACAATTTTCTCCCATGTCTGAAAGAGTTCCGAAAATAATTATCTAATGATCTCTCACCCATGGTTACTTGTTTAGTACCAAAAAAATGTCCACCAAGGAATGTGAGACGATCATATATGGAAAATAGGTCAAATAAAAGTATAATATAATAAATAAAAATACAATCAATATGAATTAACTAGAAATAAAAATCTGAAAACAAAATAAGTAATGAAATTACAATCACATTCATCAATAAATAGACACCTTGAAAATTATCCATCCATGATGAAATCATTATAAATAAAATAATAATGAATAGATGTTACCAACTTTTTTTGTCTCAATTTTTATTACAAGACACCATCAACAATCTCCACATGAAAAGAATCAAACCATGAATAATTGAAATGCCAAAGTGAATGATCACATGCTTTTCCAACATCATCAAACCACCATAAATTATACCCAAAATAAAAACTATTTCACGAGGTGGGGTATATTTAAAAAAAGTGCAGTATCATGTTAGGGAGGAACTTCTAGTTTTTTCATAGGAAGATATTGTCTTGGTATGGAATGTGCAATATAAGAGGGGTGTGGTGATGTAGTGTGTTGAAAGGAGAGAAGGTCGGTGTTGGGTATGTTGATAAAGGAGGAGGTGGTTATAGTGGATCAACCAAGTGGTGTTGTGGGTTAATATATTTGAGGCTTACAAGCTTAGTGGCTATTGTGCAGCTTGGGATGCACTGACTAGTGTTGGTGTCATATTATAGGGAATGAAGGATGTGTAGTGCAGCAATGAGGAGAGTGTGAGGGTTTCTTCAATGGAGGAGATAGTCTATTAGTGGTGTAGCAGAGGAGGAAAAAAGTCATGAATATTGGATTTTTCCTGATGTGACAGTGGTAAGGTTTTGGGTTTTGATGTAGGATTGGTGGTTGTAGTGTAGGGAGGGTCGTGATGATGGTTGGTGTAACGTCTCAACCCCTTGTCCACCTAACTAGGGCACTAAGATGGTGGGTCACATGAGATCAAGCATGTATCCCCATATGTAGGAGGTTTCCGACATGTAGTGATAGTCTATGACGGTAAAATTGGGAGACTATACCCTCATTCAAACTGGGAGAATAGAAATAATTAACAACATATAATAGCAGAAATGTAATATAAATAGACACTAAAAGACATGACTAGTAACCATCCATAGCGGAAGCATATACAAAAAATAATAGAATAGATTGTGGAAGCGTAAATATACAACATTGTAATAATAATCAGAATTCACAAGGCAGTTTCATATACATGATGGCATGGCATGTTGATAAACAAAATGGGAACATGGGAAAGGAATATACAACATGTTATAAAGAATCTACAAAAAAGGGAAAAGGTTTCTCCAATATAATATCAAGAATATTCATATTCCTCTACTCATATTCTTCAACTAAATATAAATAATATAATGAATCTATATCATGTTTCTTTCCTTTATCCATACATGTTGACAAGTAATCTACTCATGCACCAAAGGGGATCCGAGTAGGGTGTGAGATAAAATCCCAGTATTCCACCACTAATAGTGACCAAAATTAATCTACGTAGTGTTCATAGTAACAATAGTGTGAAATTATAATTAAATAATCAACAATTCTAAATTAATAAACACCTGACTACTCAGGTTTCCAATGGAGCCCTAGCAGTTCTACCTGCTTCTACTTAGGCTTAATGGTAGACTTTTCAAAAACCGTATATATAGTAACAATATATATATATATGTATGTATATGTATACTATAGTTATATATTGTATACACCTATATAGACTAAGTACGTGGAGATTTAAGTATCCATATACCTGGATACTAGGTGATAACTGGATTGGGGCATAACTCCGGCATCTATAACCAGTCTAAATGAGCCTATAAGCACAATGGTACAGGACATAAATCTCATGAGGAATGTGAGATTCCAAGTTCATCACTCTAGATGATGGTTCGTTCATCATGTCAACACCTAAGTAAAGGGACATTGTGTGTCATCCCACCATCCAAATAGTGTTAATGGCATGAGAGATAATTCTCAACACCCGATGAAATGGAGAGTGAATCATCATGCCCGACAGTTCCCATAACCATCATTAAATATCCAATCTCTATGAAGTAATCATAATAATATAATAAACTCATTGATCACCTCATAAAAAATATAATCATCCACCCAATATATATATTAATGGTATCACAATTCATTTAAGAAATAGTCATTAGAATGCATCAAGTGGCATAACCATTCAACAGATTATCATTTATCATGATTAGTCTAATCAATTAATTTAAGTAAGGAAAACCATCAGGAAGTAATACATTGAGTAATTAGGGCATGGAAATTTAGTTACAAGGTTCAAAAAATCACTTAGGATGTGATACTGTAAATTGGGAAATTATCTACAAGGGGGAAATTTTATTTATAAGTAAATAGAACACTTAGGAGGTGATTTGGCCATATAAAAATTATTTAACAAAGATAAATTCTATTTATAATTCTAGATGACTTCTTAGATGTAGTTATAGAAATTTAATCATTTAATTATAGAGGGTAACATCATGTTAGAACACTCACGGGGTGTCTATGAGTGAGTTTTATATCCACTAATTACATAACAATGATCCTGAGGAGTTCAGTTACATGTGTATATCAATTTAGATTGAAAGAACCCTTTTTAAGGCAACACGGATCAAGGGCCGACGTGGGTCACAATAACACGACTATGAAAAAAACATAACATTTAATGAAAATAACTAGGCCACATACCTTAGGTTCATTTATGACACATCATCTGGTGGTGGAGTTAGATTCCAAGTAGATTAGAATAAATCAAAGAAATGGTCCAAAGACCTAAAAATAGTAAAAATGATCTTGCACCAAAATAGAACAAAATATTAAAAGATGAATAAATAACAAAACTAAAAGAAATAGAGATCTTACTAAGATCTATCTAATTAATTTTGTAGATCTTGATTGGGTGCCTCGGTCTAGGATAAATTGAAATTCTTAGGAGAGCATGAGGGAGAACCATATGAGAAGAAATGGAGAGACACCCACTGAAATAGGAGGAAGAAATAAAATAATCTTTTAAAAATAATGAAGGTAAACTATTAATTTTTCCTTCAAAACTGGTGGTGCATAGTTTGGCCACATGGTTTGTCAAAACTGTGCACAAATTTTCCTGATCGCACTAAATAAGTAAAGATCCCACAAGGTTAAGGTCCACAGTTTCCCTAACCATACACAAACCATGAAAAATTGCTTAGTAAAAAACTATAGATGGACCAAAAAAGTGTGTACCTTTGGTTAAATTGTCACAAACAAACCGTAGCACCCCTACTGCTCAAAAAGTTCCCCACACGGTTACCCCACAATATTTGTACTTACTATGTGGTAACGATGAAACCAAACCTTTTTGTCCAATTTCTATAACCCTGAGCTCCAAAAAAGACTTGAATTCTCCTAGATCCTTCCTTGGGTCATCATGCATGTTTTCCAAGGGTATAAAAGTAAACGTATCTGAAAAAAATTATTTGTACTTTTATAAAAATATGGGTCATTACAACCTTCCATTCTTAAAAAAATCATCCTCGAGTTGGGTTTCTATGGGTAAAGAGGTATCATATATGAATAGCTCTAACCCCTGAGCTCATATATCAGTTTCCTATTCCCAGCTCTCTTCTCATACTTCATCGTGCTACCATAACACATGTAACAAAGGAACTAACCTGCCTCTAATTTTCATCACGCTCTGATCCACAATAGACACTAGATACTCCTTGAAGGAATCATCCATTTCTAATTCAACCTCATAAACATGAAAAACATGTGACATGTCAAGATCATACCATGGAATATGATATTTTTGAAATACCTCATGCATAAACTAGTATATCTAAGGAAGTGATATCTAATAAGCTATTGGTCTGATCCATTTCAAAACCTTGATGGTATCAGTGAACCTAGCTGAGAGCTTACCCTATGTTTGAATATGTCTATGGCCCAACATGGGTGAGACTCACAAGAAAACCTGATCTCTATCCTTGAACTCAAGAGGTTTTCTTCATTTTTGGCATATTAATAATGTCGAGACCGAGCTATAATCATGCACTTTTTTATCAATTGGTCCTATATATAGTATCTTGACTAAGATGAGTTCTATGAAAAGCTCGCTCTCCGGGCTCTAGAAAGCACAATGGTGAATGAAAAGGACTACAATATAAGGTTTCATAAGGATATATCTCAATGGTAGCCTGAAATATATTCTTATAAGTGAACTCAAAGAGGGGCATGTGTTTCTCCCATGAACCCCCAAAATCAAGGACGTATGCACATAGAATGTCATCTTATACCTGAATCATATGCTTTGAATGTTTATCCTTCTATGGGTGATAGGTCATGCTAATAAGAACCTGTGTACCTATGTTCTTCTACAACCCCTTCCAAAAACATGATGTTGATGTGAGAAACTCTCAAAAAATTATAGAATATCTCTATGAATTCTAATTACCTCCCTGATGTATAGCATCACTATCTTGTCTACCAATATGGTCCCTCAAACAAGTAATAAGTGTGTGACCTTCATAAAATGATCCATGTAAGCCCACATTGTATCATTTACATGAAGCGATATGGGTAAATCCATCATGAAATTCCAAGAAACATCATCCCATTTCCATTTAAGAATGGATAATTGTTAACAAAGTACTGTTGGTCGTTGATGTTCTACCTTCACCTATTAACAGATGGAACCCTGAGTAATAAATCCCATAATATCACATGTCATATAAGGACACCAATACTTCCATAGTATATCCCAATATATATTGGTGACACCAAGATGTACTTTCCATGCTAAGGTATGAAATTCCTACATTATATCCTCTCTAATGACTTTTGGGACCCATACACGGTTGTGGAATAGTAAATTATCATCCCCATCCATGGTCCAACCAAAAGATTTGTCATCATATGAGACACCTTTACATAGGAAAAGGCCCTCAAAATTATATATTTTCCTCATTCTAACCCATTCCAAAAGATTTTATATTTCTTCTAAGGCTATGAAGATAGTCTTGTCGTGGTCCTTCTTATCCTAAATGTGAATCTCTTAGAAAAATTTCATGATCTTCCATTTTTCACTAGCCTACTGAACTAATTATATCTATGTCTCCTATCTCATAGCATCGACTATTACATTTCCTTTACCAGGCGTGTTGGAAAGCTCAAGATCAAATGATTGAAGATACTCAACCCATATATGGTTCATGAGATTTAGATCATTCTTTGTAATATATACTTGAGTATTTTTTTATCAAGGAATACCAAAAAACATTATCAAAGTAGACAGGGTCTCTAATATTGTATGGAATGAATTTAAGTAGTATGCCGAAGTTCATATGTTTGGTACTTCTTCTCATGATGGCTCCACTGATGAGACTCATACGTGATGACTCACTCATCCTATATCAAGATAGCTCTAAGTTGGAAACCTGATGGGTCAAATTAAAACACATAACTCTTTCTCACCTATAGAAGAATAAGTATTAGTTTGGATTTAAAATAACCCTTAAACTCTAGAAATACATCTTCAAAGTATTCTAACCATAAAAATTTCACAGTCTTTTTTCAAGCCCTTAAGCGGTAGTTCAAAGAATAATAAATACTATAGGAGAAATCTGTAATACTCAGATAACCCTAAGAAGCTCTACATGTCAAAGAAATTTTTGGGTTCTTCCATTGAAACTACATCTCTCACTTTCCCTAGGTCTACTAAAACTCTTAACTCTGATATTATATGACTCAGGAAGTGGACATTATTGATCCAAAATTTGAATTTAATGAGTTTATCATAAAGTTAATGCACTCTTTGTGTACTCAACATGATCTCAGGATGGTTGTAATGGTTGTTTCAAGAGTGTGGATACACTGAGATATCATCCACAAATACTGCCAAAAATGAATCCAGATATTAGTGGAAATTTTGATTCATAAGATCCATGAATAGAGAATGTGCATTCGGGTGACCGAATGATATGACCAGGTACTCATATAGACCATACGTGCTTTTAAAGACCTGACATGATCCTAATGATTACCGGACCACAAATATATCATTGAGAACACTCTTGTTCATAAAATCTTAACAAATAGTTCATCTATTCAAGGAGGTGGATATCAATTATTTACCATGGGTTGGTTCAATCGATGGAAATCCACACAAATCCTAAGGATACAATCAACCTTATTCAAAAAAAGACTATAAAACCCTATGTTTAATGTGATGGAGAATATATATATTTATCCTCCATATACTCATAATATTTTTTGAGCTCCATATGTTCCCTTGGTGTCATCTTATAAGTCGAAATGTTCACCAATGCATCTCATTGAACTAACTCAATATTTAATTCTACCTCTCGTATTGGAGGTATGCTAGAGAATTTAGCAAAGAAGACATACCTAAAAAATCCTCTACTATAGGAAAAATAGTGGGTTATAAACCCTGACCATCCATGAAGAAAGTAGCGATATGAGTTATCACACTACCCATATTTTTCTACTCATGTCCAACTCAAGTTTCATAAATATCCCATTCTTCCTTATGCATGTGCCTACTTCTCTCTAGTGTTGTAATCATCACCCTACAATGATTACAGTCAATATAGGCTCTAGAGAGAACTAAATACTCCATACCAATAATTAAATTAAATATCTTCATGTCTAGGATGAATATATTCCATATGAAGTGATATATGCCTACCTCAAAGGGGATAAAAATTACAATGGATAATGATCTATAATAGGATACCTAAAGGGGTATCAAGCATCATCACAACATAAAAGTATTCGATCTCATGTACCATGCTCTCAATTATTGTATTAGATATGAAATAATGAGACTTGACTATGTTAAATAACACATACACTATTGTGGAGGCTGTTAGAATAGTACCTTTAATAGTAGAAGGTCCCGCATTATGCTCCTCTGAAATAGGTTATACAAAATGTAACTCAACTACACCATGGACCTGAGTTACATTTAAATTTCCATGAGAAAGACTTCTATACTATCATTGATAATCATGAGTATAACTACCTATACCTTGACTGTCACCTCAGATTGAGTGGTCGGTGGTATTTTTGTTCACCTCCTAGAGAGATTATAAAGGCCTTCATCCGAAATATGGGGTAAGAGTAGATCTCCACTCGTTAGGCACTGATGAAAAGGACCTAAAAAAGAACTAGATATTCATAATCCTTTCATATCCTCTACATTGCTCTGGATCCTATAAAAACTAATATTTCATACATATTGGATTCTCGCACTGGTGACATATCACGAAACAATCGACACGAGGATTCTAATTGGTACTACCCCATGAGTATCTTTAAAGAAATTATTATATATACTAGAATAACCACTAACAGATCCTGGTACCTAAACTCCCTAACATTAAACATCTTTTTCCCATAGATTCTTTTCTATAATAAGGGTTTGATTAACTATCTCAAAAATAGTATTCTATCAAAAATCATTGACCTACAATCGAATAGAATATACTATCCCATCCTTGAATCACTTGGTGTTCATATGATCATCTCAAGATAAGGTAGTATTGAAACATTGCAACTCAGTGAAATGAGATGAATATTATGTGGTATGCATGCCTTATTACTAGAGATTCATAAACTATCTAGCTCTATATTCCCTTTGAGTATATAGAAATAAACATTCATAGAAGATAGTCTGAAAATATTCCAAAAACATATTATGATGTTGATCTCTTGGGTTATAACATCCAACCATCTCTGGGAAAAATGACATAGTATATACGCAGCAAGTTGGACCCTCCCCTCTAAAGCCATCTCTAAATGCTTGAATATTGAAATAATAGCTTCAATCCAAGACTCCACAGAATATAGTCCACCATCCTTCTAAAATGGGGGTGAATACTACTATTAGAACTCCCGAGTCAACTCTTCCTTTATCAGGGAAAGTCATGTGAGACATTTTATAGACAAAAACATACAAAAAAATCCATCATGAAAGTGTGTATCAGTTCTCATATAAATAATATGAAGAGTTTCCATGGGAGGTATTATAGGAGGAATCAGTGGAGGAACAGTCCCCACCACCTCTGGTCCATGGTCGTCACCACCTTCATGGAATACGACTGGAGGACGTCATGAAGGCATGATGCTATAATTATAATCACACACCTCTAAAGAGATCTTACCAGTCCGTATATCATAGATAAAAAAATAATCTAGGTTAATAGGCTTCGTATAAATAGATCAAACCACTCTTACTTATCAAAGAGTTGGGTCTAGGTGGTATGGAAATACCATAGAAGGTTATAAGAACATAAGATACATGAACTACCCACTAATAAGGTCGGGTTCATGTATAGGTATCATATCAATGGTTAATGTTCCCCTTTAATTATAAAAGTGGTATTTATTTAACTTCAAACTCATTTATGTATTGAAATATCATTAAATGGTTGAATTTTATGGATCACCATTTATGAACTATAATGGCCCATACTCCTCACTAATTGAAATATGGAGTCCACTTAGCCTACTCTTTAACACATTCCATCCCATATGACTAATGGTCCAGGGATCAACATTTTATAAATGATTGGTTGAGGTGCCTTCCTTAACTTGTGAAAGAAAACACTATTAGGTTAAGTCATGCACTTAAATTTTCAATTATGTTTTTTTCTTATGTAAGAAATGTTATCAAATTTCAATATATAATCAAGGATCTATTTATATGAAACATGTAAAATGCATGTGGAAAATTGATGTGGTATGGAAAAATGCCTGGCATGTTAGTCCTAAGGTGCCTATAATGATGCATGAAATGTAACACCCTCATTTCATTAGGACAAGATAAAATAAATCTCATTTAAATAATACCAATAATAATAATATCATAAGACATGTGATTCACAAAATAGTTAAGTCGTATCAACTGTACCGGGAATAATAAATAACAAGAATAATTCATCCAAAGTAATTTTGGTTTCCCCAATACATGGGTTAGCTACACCCAAACAAAGGCTCATTAAAAAATTCCATTAACTCCTAGTCTCATATCTAATGACCAAATAGTAATACAATGAAAAATAATTCTCTAATAACACCTTTTAACATCCTGACCTGGTGTACACATAACTAGGGCCCCAAGCTAGTGGGTCACATGGCCTCAAGTGCACATCCTTATACACCAAATACTACCATCTAGTATTGAAGGTCATTGGTTTTATAGTCGGGAGACTATTCCATCATATTATAATGGAATAACAGAAATAATAAATAATAGATAAAAACATAATCATAATATAAACAGACATAAAATTTTTTGACCAGTAAACAACCATAGTGGAAGCATGTAGAACTCATAATATAACAGACTGTGGAAGTGAAAATATCCAACATTGTAATAATAATCAAAAGAAACAAGGCAGTTTCTTATACATGATGACATGGAATGAGGATATACAAAAGGGTAATAGTGGACAAGCATATACAACATGCTATAAAATAACAAAAAATTGAAAAAGGATTCTCTACAAGAATCTCGACCGTATGCTCGGTCCTATTCTCATATGATCCAAATACAAGTAAAGAATATCATGAATCAATAGCAGGGTGATTTCCATTATCCGTACTTGCATACAAGTAATCTACTTGGGTACCAAAGGTATCCCATGTAGGGTGTGAGATAAAATCCCCGTAGGAAACTATCAACAGTATCTAAAATTAATCCAAGTAGTGTTCATAGAAATGAAGGTTTTCAAGTATAAATAAATAATTACCAATGATGAATAAATATACACTGGCCTACTCATGTTCTTAAAGGTCGTCTGGTGGCTCTATCTACATTAGATCAAGCAGGAATGATAGTATAATCAGTAACCATATATGTAGTAGTAATATATATATATATATAGTATATCTATATATTGTATTCAACTCTTTAGACTAATTACATGAGGATGTAAGTATCCATATAAAAAGATTCTAGGTGATTGTTGGACTAAGGTGTAACTCGGGGATCCATAACCAGTGTAAATGACCTTATAAGTTCAGTAAGGAAACATGTAGCAAGGGTCGCTACAATGCACAATGGTACAACAATGAAAATAATGTAAATTTTACAGAAAAAAACTAGATCACCTACCATAGGTTTGTAGATGACTCCTAATCTAATGGAGGCCCAATATTTAATGTATATTAGAAGAAATAAAATAAATGGTCAAACACCTTGAAAATTTGGAAACAGAGCTTGCACAAAAATAGCACACCATATCTGAAGATGAAAAAATAATGAAATAAAGAGGAATGGATCTATTATCGATATCTATCGAATTCTTCTAAAAGATTTGATTCGGTTCATAGATCAAAAAGATATCAAAATAACTAAGAGATCATGAGGGAGATACTTGGGAAAATAAATAAAGATCCACCCCTTAGAATGGGAGGATGGATAAAAAATAGGGTTTAAATAATCATTAAGGGAAAATAGTAATTTTACCTTCAAAACTGGTGGTGTAGGGTTTGGCCCCATGGTTTGGAAAAACTGTATGAAAACTGTGATCAACCTACTACTTAAGGAGAGACCTTATACGGTAATGGCACATAGCTTCCATAACCTTGCACTGACTATGAAAAAAAATCCTCTATCAGAAAATGTATATGGTCCACATGGCTATGAAACTTATTTTTCATGGTTTCATAAAAAATGTATGGCCCCTTCTACTCAAAAATTTCCCTGCACAATTACCCCTCACAATTTGTACTGACTATGTGGTAACTGTAATTCCTTCACTTTTTTTCTAATTTTCAATACTCGGAGCTCCGAACAATCCTTGGATTCTCTTGGGTCCATCCT
Organism: Viscum album; assembly: GCA_963277665.1. Taxonomy (NCBI): domain Eukaryota; kingdom Viridiplantae; phylum Streptophyta; class Magnoliopsida; order Santalales; family Viscaceae; genus Viscum; species Viscum album. Next base: position 766,757,789 of record OY728156.1, read on the forward strand.
TAGGTCGTAGTACACAATTACCATGATTAAAATAGACTAATCATATGAAAAATAAAATGATTCATTGCTTTATTAAATGATGGGTTGTTATAGTTAGTGCATGATCTACGAAAGAGGAGAGATTCCATGTGGCTCGAGGGAGGGGTTACATGTGTGGGTTGCATGCGTTTATGATTTAGTTGAGGATGAAGGCACTATTGGTATTCTATACGTAAAGAGGGTGGTGATTTGATGGTGGTCTAGTGATCATTCTCTTTACCTAGGGTTTTATAGGAGGAGGGTGGTCTGGTAGATGGGTAGCGGTGAATAGGATGTAGGAGGTTGCATAGGCCTATATGCTTTCAAAAAATCCAAATTCAGAAAACCAAATTCAAAATTCAAAATTTAAAAACAAATAATATCTATATAAATGTTAAATTATAATAATAAAAATAATTATAATTATAATTATAATAATAAAATTATATAAATAGATGCAACTATTTGATATAATTAATATATATATATATATACATATGATTAGATATAATAATATAATAAATAAAATATAATTAGTAGTCTGATAAAATTATAATAATACAATTATTAAATTTTAATCTAATTAAAATAATAATAATTAACTAATAATATTAGTACAACTATTATTAATACTACCAGTATTAATAATGATATAAAATAATAAATAATACTAATTTAGAAAATTAATATATATATATATACTATTCAATATTAATATATTAATAATAGAACAAATCTTAGTTAAACTAATAATAATAATATAGTGTAAAATATTATATTTAAAATTTATATAAACCAAAAATAATACAAAATTAATAATACAAAATTATAACTACCTAAAAACTATAAAAATAATGAAAATACTAACAAACTAAAAAGAGAAAAAAAACACAAAAATAGATTATAAAAATTAAATAATAAAATTATAAAATTATTTAAAGCTTATTAAATTCTTTGTGAATTAAATCTGCGGCAGTAAAAAAAATTAACTCCTTGGAAAATTCTGAAATAGTACACAAATGGATGAATGGATAAATATAAACATTGAAATTAAAAGGTCAAAATTTTCAATCACTTTTACCCAAAAAATATCATGCTTCAGTTAAAATTCCAGTTTTCAAAAATATATTCCCTTCCACCCGAATTATTTCCAAAAATAGTTACCTACACTCATGCATCAATGTGACATATCTCACCATCAATCACATTTTTCAAGACATTTCAATGAAAAAAGTTATGCTAAAGTCTCATACTAATTCATTCATACTATCGTCTTGAACTAAATTTCAAATATCCACTAGTGGAAATAAAAATATTGCACCAATATCAATGAATTCACATTAGATTAAAATTTTCCGAGGCTATGGGATGGTAGCAGATTAAAAAATGACAGTTTTTGGCTGAAACATGGGTTAAATCTTGAAATAAATGCATGATAAATATCAATCCAAATGTATCACTCAGAAACCACACTCCCCCACACTTAAAACATTTATAATCCTCAATTATATGATAATAAAATACCTCTCTTAAATATTTGATGTATTTTTTTCAAAGTATTCTCTTTTTTATAATCCTTTTTTAAGAACATTAGTCACTCAAACATAATGGATAGGTAAATGCATGAGTGTCATCTCTCGACCCAATGAAATTTATATCAACAAAATCAAAAGGAAAAGTACAAAATTAGTTTATTCTCAATAACATATTAATGAATTTAGTCTATATATAAAACATTATAGTTCTTGGAGTAATGTTCCATAACTTTAATAGGTATCCATTAAGGTGAGGTTACTATATAATAACCACATATGTTGTCATTGTTAGAAAAGAATGTAATTTATATTCCCATATCAAAATACATTTAATGAATGCAGATATCGTGAAATATGAAAAATATGATCATGATGAGATAATGTCAATATATACACATAAAATGAATCAATTCCCTTCAAACAACCCTCTCCATGAATAAATCTCCCCCACATTTGGATTGAAAATCTATGTGCAAATATTCAAGAAATGTGAAGAGAAAGGTATTTGCTATGGGATCATCCTAAAAAAGAATTATTCATAGCATCTAAGGGAATGTGAATGAGAAAATTTAAAGGTATAACAGTGGGTAAAAGAGGAAAAATAATAAAATTCATCGTTCATTTGAGTGAAACTTTCAAAATTATGATCACTTTGACAAAAAAACATGAAAAGTTCTAGAAGATATAACTTGGTAGAGATTCCCACAAGAAAAAGAGAAACATGAGGTGATGTAAAAATGTATCATCATATTCATGTGTATGGAAATATAATATTGGACAAGATGAATGAGCTTGGGTGGAAATAAGTGTCTAGAAAATAAGTATGTTTGAGATTTTTTTTTCAAAGCACAGAATGATATAAAAAATAATGTAAATCAGGATACCAAGAATCAAATCATTTTAAATAGGAATCATGTTCTCCAACTGCCTAGGGATGAAAGTGATATTTCTTCAACAATGTTACTATAAAAATGTAGTCATTTCTATATGGGTCAATGGTGATAGGAAGGTTAGTTTTTTTTATCATTTTCCCATTTTTAAAGTTATTTATTTTACATGGTGTTTTTATAAGTGTAAATAAAATATAATTGAAAAAAAACACCTCCAACATAATTTCATAAATAAGTGGAGAGGCTTCGTGCATCCAATAAAGCTCAAAAAATGATGTAACATGTAAAATATACACATAGACAACACATAGATGCATCATAAAAAATAGGTCACACCATAATCCAAATAATTTGTATGGTAAAAAAATCCATGAATTTGGATCCATCATAGTTCTAGGAGAAAATAAATTGCAGTAAATGGAAGCTATTTTATTACATAAAAAATAAATTATTTGAAACTAAATGTATTGAAAGGGAAATAAAAAAATTATGGGTTAGAACCCATTGAGTGCTAATTTTACTTTATATTCATACATACATTGATGAAAGTTCCCATGGGTCAAATATGAATGTTTACCATGTGACTAATTCTTTTTTGATAGAAGTGGGGAATCTATTCACCAAAAAAGAAATCATCCTACAAGATTAATAATATCTCAAATGAATTTTTTTTAATAAAATCAATGTATGGAATGAAATTAAAATAAACCAACTCAAAAGGGAATGAATATACCTCATTAGGAGAAAGTATCATATAATAATTGATGTTTATTTAAAAGGGTTTAGTGGTAAGAGAAATTAAATTATATCATTTTATTTTCAAAAGAGAAAAAACATTCTCGTAGGAATTTATCAGTGGTAAGATTATATCCATCATAATCATGAATATATTTTCTCGGTTGGTGATGTGTCCCAATATGTTTTCCCCACAAACTACTATCAAAGGGAAATCCATATATTTCTATCTAAATTCTTGATCCCCATTTTCGGTAATTATTCCAAGGTCAAGATTATTTCTAGAATATATGTTTATTTCATATTAAGTGACTCTAATATTGGGGAAAGGAGTAGGTGGGATGGGATCAAATGGATTTTTTGAATCCATTGTGTCTATAATGAAATCTTATTAAAATGTGTCTTCTATACATCCCTCATCGTATTTATCCATTGGTATATGGTTCACCATGATCTTAGGATCCTCCCAGAAATCCAAGTCTTCCATTATTTTGAGAAAATTATCTGTATTTTATACCACCATCATGAAATAAATTTCAGACTCTTAAAATGTTTTAGGTGTGTCTGCTTCCAACGCTTCTGCCAGGGTGCGTGCGTCCATCTCGTTCGGGGACGAGAGGCGCGATTTTTGTTGCCCCACATTCCCACTTTACAATGGAGGGTGGAATCTGCTCCTTATTTTGGAATGTATGCTCCTTGATCAAAACTGGATGGTGGGATGTCGGTTCTTCCTTCCGTGGATTCCCCCTCAGAACTCGTCACCTAGTCTTGGTCTCCCCCATAGATATAAGACGTTGTTTTTGAAACTCATCCGGGTGCCATATCTTCATGGACACTAGTTAATTACACTACTTCTGTCAGGACATTCCAAGGGGTCCGGTCAGGGCAACAACCTTCAGTAAGGGGAGTATTCATGTTAGGCATCTCTGGTGTGGTTGGATGCTGGGGGATCAGCGTCTCTCTCTTATATCCCTTATTATAGGGATTCTCGAGGGCGCGGAAGCCTGAGGAATCCCACGTTGAATGCGAGGAATCATATTCCATGGGCATGTATCTGAGGTTTTCCTCAACTTCCCATGTTTAACATAGGGTATACTATAAGTTTATCATCCAACAGATAATGATCGGGCTGATCAGAACATTGACTAGAGTGTATCAGATGGAGGAACCCCTAGAGGGAACATCAATACTAGGTCCATCATGAGGGTGGCCTCCTGAATGTTGTTAGTTGGAATGGGGAATGGGGTGGCATAATCCTACCAGGATGTGGTGGCCTCTGTAAAAATCAGGATGGATGATGGAAGGTTTCGTGCAGGGGTGGTAAATGGGATGGAACCGTCCTGAGGTTTACAATGGTTTTGGGAATGAGCTTCAAAAAGGCTTCATTCATATCCTCGTAGAAGGGAATCATATTACACGTATTTCATCTGATGAGATCTTGCCTCCAACTAGGGGTTTCAATGGCTTACCTCTAGATTGGGAAACAACGGCTTACTGTTGGATGTGGTCACAACAGCTTACCACTAGATGGGGTCCACAGTTTAACGTCATGAAGGATGGGGGAGAACTGGCGTGAATGGGGTCAGAACTTCTGGGTGTTGGGCTTGATCCTCGTGGAGGCTTCCTATGTACCACACCTTGGCAGGGATCAAAGACCATGTAGTTCAGATGTTGGCATTTGGGGATTACGCTCTCAGGCGGCCCAGAGTGTCGGTGATCCAACGTGGAGGAGGACTTGAGGTCTAATGGTTGTTGGGTTTGAACCTCATGGATGATTCCTACACACCCTACCATGCCAAGGATCAAAGACCACGTAGTTTAGATGGGTGGGAACCGACATGAAGGTGGACCTGTGGTCCAATGGTTGTTGGGCTTGAACATTGTGGAGGCTTCCTACATACCCTGCCTTGGAAAGGATCAAAGTCCTCATAGTTCTGATGATATGGTGAACTGACGTGAAGGGGTTCGGAATGACTGGGTGTTTGGTGGGATTTATCCTCAAGGAGGCTCCCTACGTACCTTACCTTATTAAGGATCAATGTCCTCATAGTTCATGTATGGGGAGAAGTCGGTGAACCGACGTGAATAAGGACCTGGGGTCCAGGTGGATGATGGGATTGATCCTCAGAGAGGCTTCCTAAGTACCATGGCTTACCAAATATCAAATTCCTCATAGTTTGGATGGTTGGGAGTCAACGTGAAGGTGGTCCTAGGGTCTAATGGTTGTTGGGATTGAACCTCACAGAAGATTCCTACGTACCCTGCCTTGGAAAGGATCAAATACCTCATAGTTTGTGCAGTTTGAGTATAGGGCTTATACTCTAGGCTACCCAAGGAAGAAGTCATGGTTAGTTCTCACTCTAGGCCCATGTGAGTCGTTCTCGGTGTGTGAAACAAGAGATAGTAGAGACCTGACGATCACGTCGTGAATGGTGTGTCTGTTGGAAGTGGACTAGGGCTTATGCATGATTAGCAGCCTAAAGAGTAAACAATGGCTTATGCATGGTTAGAAGCCTGAATATGTTGGTACATACTCGAAGATGGAGGCCTGTGGGTGAAAAACCGTAGTGAGAGAAGGATTTGCGACCGAAGAAAGGAGAAGCATTGTTCTCCATCACGCCCCTTGCTGGCCTAGGGGACCGAAGAAGAAAAGAGGAGCAAGGATGATGCCTCCTACAAGAAAGCTAGGGGATTACACAATGATGGTTCCCTTTACCCGTGGACAAACACCACTACTATAAAGAAGATATCATCCATTGTGGAGACCAGTGGTCATGGAGAATGTCCAAGGTGAGGTTCCTCATGTGAGAGGCACATGGCAAGATCACAGTTTAACATCATGTGTTAAGGACGAAGGTTCATGGAATTTTAACATCCTACAGCTCAGACGAGATGGGTTTTCTCCTCACCCCTAGGACTTACATAACCGGTATCCTCTACTCCTTGGTGAAGAGAAGGGACAGGCAAAGCCATGGTGAGGGGTTTTCATGGAACGAACCATCAGGGGGTCCACGTTATCATGGCTATGAGAATAACCAATATCTTTTAACATGCCTATGCGCAAAAGCATGAGGCAATGCAACGCAATGGGCAGAATCATCTAAGGGACTTTTAAATCACATCGAAACAACCTAGAGGGTCTCATGAGAAATGAAATTGCAAAGCAGAGGGGTTCATAGGCAGTGGCCTTGTGAAGATCTGTTGCTTCACGTGGCGGAGGGCACTTGCGAAGGGGTGTGCTTCACAAAGTGGTCTGCCTCAGCCTAATCATAGGGAAGAGGTGAATTTGGGAGGTTCCTCACGAAGTGGAAAGGCATTCGTGGATCACTGCCTCATGGAGAAAATGTTCCACGGGAAGCTTGGTGTCATGAAGAAATGTGCTTCACAAAGAATAGTGACCCTTCCTTAGAATGGGGATTATGTGTAAAAGAATGGTGTTTTGTGAAGCATAAATGCTCCGCAATGACCAGAGCCCCCTTGGGGATCCCCTTCTTTCGCAGAGGACCTTAGGCTCTGTGAAATGCATCCCTCTCAGAATAGGGGATCAAAACGAGACAGAGGGGAGGCACATCGCAGAGCAGAAGTACCTCGCACTGCTCATGGTTCGCAGAGAAGAAGGGTGTTTCGCGATTCGGGAGCTGCGAAGTAGAAAGGTCGGATTGTCCATCCTTTGAACATGGGGGGAGGCCGGTATTTATAGGGGAGAGGTTCCACTAAGTAGTGCTCTCTCAACGCGAAGAGGAAGTTGTTTGCTTCGCAACGCGTCACGAACGTCAAGTGCGGTCCTGGAGCGTTACCACCTCCTCACTTCACAGCGGGTCATGAACGTCATGGGGGGTCGCAGAGTGTTACTTCCTCCTCACTTAGTGGCAGGTCACAAACGTCAAGGGGGTCAAGGAGCGTTACCACCTCCTCGATTTGCGGCGGGTTGCAAAGGTCAAGGCGGGTCGCGGAGCGTTACCGCCTCCTCGCATCGCGGCGGGTCGTGAATGTCAAGGGGGTTTGTGGAGTTTTACAACCTCCTCGCTTCCCAGAGGGTCACATGCATCAAGGAGGTCATGGAGGGTTACCAGATCCTCGCATCGTGGTAGGTCCCAAACATCAAGGGAGTCACGGAGCTTTATTGCCTCCTTGCATTGTGGTGGTGTCATGTGGTTGGTTCTCCACAAAGGGGATTCGCGAGGCAGCCATTGGTTTGGTGTCTTCTTCTCCTCCCCACATTTTTGCATCAACAAATTCCCCCCTCAGACTTGGATCTAGAGAATTCAATGGTCAAAGTATGAGGGTCAATATCCAAAATCCATGGTCGTTTGTGAAGCGATCTCACAAAGAGGGTTCTCCAAGCGGGAAAGCGAAGCTCTTGCTGGACCTGTTGTGAAGCAGGCTTCGGCCGGGATACGCCGCGAAGCTGGATTTGGCAGGGATGCGTCGTGGAGATCCGAGGGTCCCTTACCTATAAATAGAAGACCTGAACACTCTTTTTACTATTTTCGTCTCCGTGATTTTGGACTTTAGCGATCTCGATTCGCGAAGCTCCGTGTAATCTGCAACTGCTCTCCATGAATCGGGACTTTTCTTCGCGGTGCACAGTGAGCTTTTTACTCTGCTACGGTGCTTCATGATCTTGCTCTTTGAAGGCATGGGTAGAGCTCTGTGAACGGGCTTTGCAAACTCTCTCTACGAACCGGCTTCGTGAACGCTCTCTGTGAACGAGAATTCCGAACCAAAAAGAGAATATTCCATGTTCTAAAACTGAATGGATCACCAAGAAGCTGCCTAGGGGTTCTTTCGGATGCCACCTGAAGGGGTGAGTTGTAAAATAGTCTGGTTCTAGGAGAGTTGGTACGGAGCCACTCAGAAGATATTTCTTTGGTGGATCTGTTATCAGAGAGCCATAAGAACTACCCGCTGTGTAAGAGGTTTCCATTATATGTCTTCAGGCTAAGGGATGAAGTCCTTATCCCTAAAGCAAGCAGGGATGAACCAGCTTACTGGTTCAGAATCACGCCATGCCCATGCCGATGGTTTAGGGAGGCTGATGGCCATGCCCGGGAGGATTTCACACCCATAAATGCTGATTGCTTATACAATAACCTGAATAATGTCAATGGGAAGGTGTTGCAGCCGGAGACGTCTACTCCGCTGTACCACACGATACTGAAGGAAGCATTAAGGAACCCGAGGAAGGAGTGGTCCGAGGAATGGGACCTGCGCCAGGGTGGAAGCTTCATGGATGATTGGCCCTGGGCCTATAGGGTAGGTGCCTCGTGTGAGGAGTTTGGGGATGATATTAGGAGAGTGGGTTTGTATGAGGCAGCCTGGGCCTCTCAATTCCACATATATCAACCGAAATAGCTGATTCTATAGTTGTTGAGTAGATAGTCATCGAGGACCAATACCTACCACTTATACCATGGGGAGGTCAGTATAAGCTTGTGGGATGTACACTGCATCTCAAGGGTCTTGATACTAGGCGCTATGTACAAAAAATTACTCACAGTCATGAGTGCATGGGAGGATCCAAAGCAGATGCCACAGCTAGCTATGTCACAGATGGAGCTTGTTCTCATAGAGGAAAAGGAGACAGTAAGAGATGTCCACTTCAAGCAATGGCTCAAAAAATTCTTGAACTTCCTAGAAAACAAGCAGTTTTCTGTGAGGCCTCAGACTTGTCCAAAGGGGGCTCAATAGGGAAAGGAATACTCGTACTGGTAGCTTTTGGGAGACAATCAGTTGAAGACATGAAGATTCAGCATCAGTATTGATCAACAACCAATAGTTAGGCTGGCAGCATTCATCGCGGCTCTGATCTGCGGTTGGATGCGGTGAGTGAGTGATACCAAAATGGGAGTATGCCCAAGCACATTCATCATGACGTCCACATTATAAATAGGAGGGCGGGTCAACCTAGGAATCTCGTGGCTCGCCAAGCTGTATATGGTGTTCTAGCACAACAGCGAGGGAAAAAGACCGCAGATGGTATGTGGGCCATTCCACCTTCTATATGGGTGGATATAAGCACATATCAGGGGGTATAAGAATACACAAACCCTATCTCTTCTTTGGAATCAAACAACCACCCATCACTCCTGAACACCACTGGGAGATTTCCAGCCAAGCTGACCGCACCGTCAATTCTGGACCGGGTGTGGATGGTGGAGGAATTCAATTTCCACCCGTTTACATTTCCAACGGGGGTATTTAATGATGATGGTCGGTGGATGGAAGTGTATTGGGTCTATATATTATCCTTTAGAGGTGGATTCATGGAGGTGAGGGTGGACCGTGAGCCCCTCTGTGAGTCGTATACCCCACACTGGTTTGAAAGGAAATTCTGGTGTATGCAGCGACTAACCCCACGCGTCTATATGGAGGTGCGCTATGAAGAACACAAGTGCGTGATGAGGCAAATGTGGCTCATGTTCATGCGGGAAGATGGGAAAATGTGTAATTTGTTTCCTCCATAGACTACCATCCTTGGGCTGGTAACGGAATATGACCAAAGCTAGGAGGCGACTTATCCAGGGGAGATTCTAAAGCAACCAACTATTCGGGTCGGTGATGGTTAACTACCCTGGCCTCGGGGTTGGTTCTGGAAGGAGGCAAGGGCATCCCATGGTGGCAGGGCCACTGTGGCAGTGAGACCCACACCAGTTGAGGGTAAGGCAGCATCCATAGAGCTTGTAGCGGTAGTGGACCCGGTGGTTCTAGCAGAACAGAGCCATCCAAAGGGGAGGCCGCCGAGAGGATTCCACAGGATACCTACCCAGGCTCTGGGGAAGCAGTTGCGCCATATCGACATGCGGAAGGATGATGTATTCATGGAGGCTTGGGACATCTAGGAAGTTAACAATAAATTCCTCTGCCCAACCAAGTTGTGGCCACACCTGAATTGTCTCTGGATGGATTTACCCAGGATAGGCCCTATCTGGGACGACTTTGTGGTGCCCCATAAAGAGGTAGAGCGGTACCTGGAAGAGATGGAGAAATTTGTGAATTCCCGGGGTTCCCCTCATCCAATGATAGATCTAGTCAAAGTGTTGCTCAATCACAGTACTCCCTTGCAGTAGTTGGCCATTCATTTGAGAGAATTCTTCCCTCCCCTGGAAGAATCAGAAGAGTCCTCTTGGGGAGATGAGTCCGAGAGAGGGTGCCCGTTGGAGGAGAGCGAAGTTGTACGTCAAGACTCGGATCATGAAGAGTTCGTAGAGGCCCTTGAGGTAAAAATATGAAACCCCCTTCTTTGAAACATGCATTGAGATCATTTCAGATTCTTTATTAACATCTGAACCGTGTAGGAGGGTCTCATACATAGAACCCATTCTCATCCCTCAATGGATGTGTATGCAAGAACATCTGGATCAATGCCTACCTCCTCATCTATTACAACATCCAGTAGGTCTAGGACACTTAAAGAGAGCCCTCTAGAGATTTCAGACCATCCGACCATATATGGGGGGCCACGCTTAGGGGTCCTGATGACATCAGCCCAAGAGCGAGACCAATGATTCGATCTTTGTAGGTCCCCTCTACCAATTTTATGACATTCATCCCCTAATCGTATTTACTAACATCCATATCCTTTTTTGGAATGTACAATTCATTAAATGGTGTGGGTCACCTTGGAAAGGTTGGTCATGGCTTCTGGAGGCATCCTTCCCAGGGGAATGCTGGTGGTCGTAGAGGCGGAGGTCCAAACTGACCCAACACCAGTGCTCCTGGTCACTGGTGGGACCATCAGCGGGGCTGAACCCGAGATCATCGAGGTACGATCCAATGATGAGGATCAATCAGATAATCCATATCTCACCACACTCAATCAAACACCAGATGTGGACTTTGATGAAGAGTTCCTGGGGGCGTTCCCCGCGTATGATATTGTCAATCATGCCGACTAGGATGAGACGACTGCTTATGAAGAGGATAACAAGATAGTCTATCACCGACCATGGATGATGACCACACACTTCATCAAAGACATCCCCAAGAACTATAGATTGATGATATGGATAGACTTCACTCATGACTACGCGAACTGTGTGATGGGGGAGTGGATGCCCAACGTCCTCACATACTCATCCGAGATCTTATGGAAGAAAAGATTCGGGAGTATGAATATGGCCTCGATGTGGATTGGTAGTGGAGGAAGGCAGTAAACATCAAAAGGCTATAGGAGGATGCAGATAAGGTTCAGTGGCTCCATAATTAGGCAGATGAGAACTCAACCTCCCTCAATGTGCAATATGATCTAATATTGCGATTGAAGGCCCAGATGGAAGAATCCGAAGAGGGCCTGAAGTGATCCTCTGAGGAGATGACCTCCATCCAAACCAACATGGAGTGGGCCCAGATTGTAGCCAATGAATTGTGCCTTCTCGCTACTGAGGAGGAGCGGGATCTGAATAGGCGGCATCAACTCTTGGACGCCACCTGCCAGAGGATGGCAGAGATGCTATGATCTTTTGACTAGGTCAACCCATCCATGGGGGAAGTCGACCCCTAGAAACTGTAATGATTACAAACCCTCAAATGTACTTTCATGATTTGATTTTTTTGTTCCATAGAATTGATGAGTTCCATTGTTTAAATTGGTTTATTGCATTTGTTTGACATTCTTGGATCATCCCATGATCATTCCCTAAGATCACGTGGGTCAGGCCCGATGTGAGAAACAAGGGATGACCACCTTATCAATCCAAATCAATTGTATGATTGAGAACCAAGCTTTGGGCATTCATGGTTTGAACAACCTGGCCAAATTTCGAAGAGGAAATGAGAGAGACTTGACTCAATAATGAAGCTCTCAGAACATCCAAATTACTGTTTTCCCAGTGTGCTCTTATGCCCGAATGGAGTATCAACAGGGAAATTGGAATGAATCTAAACAGGGGAATGGAAGTTTTGAATCATGATACCTAGGATTTGGAACACTGTGTGGGTGGCATGATAAAATAGAATAACTATTTACCACATTCAAAACACAATATCATTATTGTGTTATCCTGGATTGGGGATAGAAAATGAGGGCCGACCACTTACCATGTTCGAAACATGGGGCCTGACATTAAATGTCAATAGTTAGTCTTCTGGAACATTGGCTCAGGACAATAGGTGGGCCATAGGCTGAGCATCCATACTGTTAGGGGTTCCCTTAGACATGAATGGGGACGATGGTCCGAATAAGGGGCATGCAAACTGTGGAATGTGGAGTGATGGTTCATTTGAACATAATCCATCACTCTTGAAATTACGCCACCTTGGTGGAAGCACATTAGATGGGAACATTAGTTTGATCATGGATCATCCCTTATTTTAGATAGGACCTCTATGGAAAGGGAGTTGTCGCTTCCCAAAGTCATCGTGGGGCATCCCAAACTTTTTCATGGAAAAGCTTTAGTTACATGGTTCCCCATAAGGGGTCAGGCCAGGGAGCCAGAAATGAGGAGGAATAGGATTTTTGATTCATGGGGATGGACCTAAGGTGAAATTCCAGGGTTTCTATACGTATCCCATGAGGATGGGAATCAATCCATACATCGTTTTAAAAGAGATCTTAGTTTACGGTCTTAGAGCTCAGACCATGGATGGTAGGAAACGAGGGAGACACATAGTGGGGTAATTATAAAACACAACGTGAATGGGAACCTGGGGCTCCAACTTCCACTTGATCCCTGGGAAGGTTCTATGTCAATGGACCAGAAACGAGAGTTATGTTGGGCCCGAGGCATGGTGCACGGACATTCCTATGTACCCCACGAGGATGGGGATCAATATTCACGTAGTTCTAAGGGATGGCACGATAGGGTACCCAAGACAGGGGTAAAAGGGGCATGCGGGTGTGGCCCTCAAACTGAAAGAAGCGTTATTTGATGTATCTTGTTTGTCCTTTAAGGTGAATGGTTTTTTTCTGAATTGATTGGCCTAGGGTAGAAAGTCCTGGCATCGCCACAAGAATCAAGCAGTGTACAGGCATAAAAAATGTTATGGCATGTGAGAAATAACAACATGGTGTCCCCTTGAGTGAGGACATCACAATGCCGTGCCATTTTTCATCGTGCGGCCAGGATGATAAATTCATAGTTTAGGGTAATGTGATAGGACCAGGTGTGAATTTTAACATTAGGAGGCACCGACATAGTAGAGATGAGGTTAACAGGGGAATATGCATGGGGAAATAAAACATACCCGATGGGAATGAGAAAATAATCCCATACCACACCATACATGATTCCAAGAAAGGAACCTCGGGCTAAGGGGTCTAAATAGAGGTAAGAGGGTATGTTGTAGGATAAACTAGCTCTTAATTGAGATGGACCCAAAAACCAGACGTCTGGGTGTTCCTAAGTATCCCATAAGAATGGGAATCAAGCCACACGTAGTTCTAAAAGAGGTCTTAGTTTACGGTCTTAGAGCTCGGACTAAGGAGAAGGGAAGTCAGTGTGGAGCCTTGAACGACGCCTTTACCATGGATTTGTCCTCATAATGTGAAAATGCACACCGAGGGATAGTGTCAGGAGTATAAAAGTTCTACTTGGACATGATGGAGTGGACAGTGATTTGAATCATGTAAACAACATTCAAGGATTAAAGGGGTTGGCGTGATGATAGAGGATGGCTGTTAACCATGTTCGAAACACAACATCTATGTCATGTTATCCTGAAATGAGGACAAAAAAATGAGTGTCTTCCACTGACCATATTCGCAACGTGGGACTCATATCTATTTTTTGTCTGAAACCCTCGATGATGTTGTCATGTGATGGTAGGAGAGCCATTGGGCCTAGCGTCCATGCCATTCAGGGGTCCCTTTGGGTGTGGAAGATTATGGAAGCCCAAATGAAGGGGAGCACGAAGCCTGAAAAATGGTCGAAATCATGTCCATGAAAAATCCAACACCCCAAACATTGAACCAGAGTACTCTTAAGAATAATGGTGCATCACCGTCAAGGTTTGAGGAGGTTGCTCCACTTGAGAGTAACCAATTTTAAGGTATGAGTATAGAATACAGGGATAGTGAACTACCAGGACAGAGAGGTACGTGGCATGTTCGTTACAAACCCGACGTGAGTGAGGACATAGTCACATACCACACCATATACTCCCCTCCCCAGGAAAGGGTAGGCTAAGGGGCCAAGGTGAAAGGGAGATCTTTGATAGAAGGAGCTGGACTCGAATTCTAGACATTTGGGTGGTCCTATATATCCCATGAGGATGGGAATCAAGCTATATGTAGTTCTGTGAAGGGACAATTCAAAAATATCTTAGTTAAGGTCTTAGAACTTGGACCATGGAGAGGCAGGACTATCGTAAGTAAAGGAGGACCTTAAACCAATCCCTAAGTATACGTGAGTTGAACTAGGTGTAGGAAACAAGGGGGGATACAGTATTTTCAATACATGAGATACATGCAAAGGGAAAATGGGTGGAACCCCGAATGATTGACTCATCGCTGCTTTTTCCTTCAAATGTGCAGATGCGCACTGAGGAATAGTACCAAGAGTTTTAAAGTCCTACTTAGACGAGGTGAGGTGGAAAAGGATGTGAATCATGTAACCGACATTTTGGGCTTAATGGGGTTGGCGTGACGATAAAGGATAACTGTTGACCGTGTTCGAAACACAGCATCCATATCACATTAGCCTGAAATTGGGACAAACAAATGAGCATCGGCCACTGACCATATTCGCAACATGGGACTCGTATCGATTTGTTGTATGAAACCCTCTAGGACATTGGCATGTGATGCTAGGACAGCCCTTGGTCATACAATCCATGCCATTTGGGGGTCCCATTGGGTGTGAAAGGTTATGGAATCCCTAATGGAGGAGGACATGAAGACTGAAAATGGGTAAAAGCATGACCGAGTAGAGTTTGGTATTCCTAGTATTAAACTAACTTAACCTTAGGCACATTGGTGAATCGCCAAAGAGGATTGAGGGGATCATCTTGGGAGTAGTATATTTGAAAGACGAGGATAGCACAAGATGATGGAAAACCCTCAGGAGGAGGGGGTAAATTGCATGGTTGTTACAACACTCGATGAGAGTTAGTTTATAATCCAATACCACACCATGTACCACTCTCTGGGGAAATGTGGGCCAAGGCACCAAGATGGGGCTGGACCTGAAGACGAGATGCTCGGGCTGTCCTATGTATCTCATTAGGATGGGAATCAAGCCATACATAGTTCTAGAATCACACATAGGGGTAAGATACCATAATTAGGGGGTGTACAGTACAACAAGTAACCCGATGTGAATGAGGACATAACCATATACCACACTGTACAACCCTAAATAGGAATATGGGCTGGGGGCCCGAAAAGGACAAGGGGCCTGAGGCTGGGCCTCAGTCAGAAAGGCCTGACCAGTTTGGAGTTTAACGTCTTGTAGAGAGGATGAAGAGAGGACAAGGTATCTCATCCAGTGATGATTACGGCACGGTGAGTAACACAATGTGAATGAAGGCATAATCTCATAACACACCATACACTCTTGGTAAGAACTTGGGAATAGGCCTGAGAGGGCTAAGGGACCAAGGGCTGGTCCTCGATTGAGAAGGCTGGACCAATTTGTTGTTTAACGTCTTGTAGTGAGGATGATGAGAGGAATAAGATACCCCACATAAGGGAGGTGTACGGCGCGGCGAGTAACCCGACGTGAATGAAGACATAATATCATGCCACACTATAAAACCCTAAATAGGAACTTGGTTCAGGAGCCTGAAAAAGCCAAGGGGCCTAAGGCTAGGCCTCGTTTGGAACGGCCCGACCAATTTGAAGTTTAACATCTTGTAGTGAGGATGAAGAGAGGTGTAAGATACACCACACAAGGGACGTGTATGGCATGATGAGTAACCCGTCACGAATGAGGACATAATCTCATACCACATCGTACACTATGATAAGAGAGAATCTAGGTCAGGTACGGAAAAGGCCAAGGGGCCTGAGGCTGGGCCTCAGATAGAAGTTCATACCTCCTCTTGTACAGTTACCACCTCATCACAGCTCATAAGCCCACATGAGCAGTGCTCGGTGTGGGAAACAAGGATTTTTTCTCGATTTTCCCTGTTATATGGGGGGCTAAAACCTATCTTTGGCCAAAGGGAGTTCGTCGCTTGGAGATACAACGGGGCAGAATGGACCACTACACTCAATTTTTGGGACATCTTGTGGTGGTTCCAACGTCGCAGGATAGCTGTTGACCATGTTTGAAACACAACGCCTCTATAGTGACCTTAAATGGGAACAATAAATGAGCATTGACCACAGACCATATTCGCCATGTGGGGATTGTATCTGCTTGTTTCTCAACATCTGCAAGGGAATTGGCCTGAAGTGGTAAGAGATCCCTTAGGCCTAGAATCCATACCATTTGGGGGCCCTTCTGGATGGGGAAGATGATGGAGTCCCAATAAAAGGAGTGGTTGAAGCATAACTTTACCCATATAGGAATGAGGTGAATGTCTCCATGGATCAGCACATATGGTCGGATCGATGTTAGCTCGACATGAATTGGGTGAAAAGTCTACACCACTACCATATGTCTTGACCCGAGGGAAAGATCTGGTGTTTGGTCTAGTCCAATAAATGAAATGTCTGAGCATTCCTATATATCCTATAAGGATGGGAATCAAGCCATACATAGTTATATAAGGACATATAGTTTAACGTCATGCAGTGAGAACGTGGGAGGATAGAAGAACAGGGAGTGGGAACTTGGTGAGACCATTATAATATTTGTATGAGTGGGGCTAAGTAAACCTACACCATATCATGAAAAGATCCCCTGAGAGAACTATACCCACAGGAAATAGTTAATGAGAAGAATTTAGGGGATGGCCTCATGATGAAACGCTTAAGCATTCTACTTTATCCCATGTGGATGGGAATCAAGCCATACGTAGTTCTAAGGGCATAGTTTAACATCTTGTGATATGATGCACAGTTTAAAGTCATGGAGGACCGAGCAGTTTAAGGTCATGTTGGACCATCACATTGTGTAAGGTCGTGCATGACCATCCAGTTTAAGGTTTTGCAGGACCACTAGGCTCCAGAAAAGTATTGCTTGTGGAACTTGGCAATGGTGGGAGGAGTTATACGCTTTCCATTTATGGTCACCAGAGAGTATGCTCCATTGGGGTAAACCCTGTGAACTATTTAAGGTCCTTCACATTTAGGATCCAACTTGGGTGGTTTCCCACTGGGGATCATTGGTGCCCGGAGGGCCAATACTAGGTTTCATTGCAGAAAAGAGAAGAGGAGAACCTTCTTGTTGAAGGCTCTAGATATATTATTCTGATGCCTTTCCAGATTGTGCAGGACACAAATCCAATTCTTGTCAAGTGGTTCAAATTCAGCCAGATTAATTTCGGCTACCTTATCTGGTGCCTGTTGCCCATTGAACACTATTCATAATGAAGGTATCTAGATCTCGATGGATAGGACAGCCTCAGCTCTATACAGTAGGGAATAAGGGGTCACCTGGGTGGAATTGCGAGTCGTCATCTGATAGGCCCAAAGGGAGTTTGGGAGCGTGTCTGGACAACTCTTCTTGTTCTGACCAACCATTTTCCATAAAATCTTAGAGATGGTTTTGTTGAACGCATCAATCTGTCCATTTTCCTGTGCGTTGTAGTGAGAGTTATGGTTCGAACGGATGTTGTACTTGGCGTACAATTTCTTCAACTCGACTGCACAGAAGTTGGTTCCATTATCGGTGAGGATGGCGTGAGGGACCCCAAATCAGTATATGATATTAGAGCTCAAGAATTCGATGATAGAATGGGAATTGACCTCCTTGAGTGGAACTGCCTCTGCCCACTTGGAAAAGAAATATGTGGCGATCAGGATGATCCTGCATTGGCGAGCTATCGCCGGTGGATATGGTCTCACGATATCGAGTCCCCATACTACGAACGGCCAAGAGTACTTTGTGGAGTGGAGAGGTTCTAGTGTTCAATGCATGAAGTTATAAATAATTTGGAACATGTTACATCTCTTGGAGAACTCGATACAATCATGGATCATGGAGTTCTAGAAGTACCCCAATCTCCGGATCTGATGGGACAGCTTTGGCCCAGCCTGGTGGGCACCGCAGGAACCGGCATGAACCTCCTGCATGACCTGGGAAATATCGACTCCTCATATGCAACGGAGGAGAAAACCATCAAACCTGTGCTTGTGGAGGATCTTCTCAAGACTAGGACCACTCTATAGGGTAAACTGCACTACACAACGTCAGATTTACTCGTGCTTGGACCGATCAGCCGGGAGGTAACCATTTTGGTGATACTCAACAAAGGGGGATCTCCATTCGGGGGTCGCTTCAACCACTACATTTGAGGAACCTATGTGTCCTGACATGGAGGATCCATCGTTAAGATAGCTTACTCAGAGGCCATTGTCATAATATGAGGTAATGGGAGAAATGAATCTCCTATGTTCCATGTGTATAATCAGATCATCCTGCACGGGTTCTGCAAGTGATGCAGCCAGGTCAGCCAAGGCATCCGCTCGACCATTCTGAGATCGAGGTAAATGAGTAACCTCTAGCCGAGATGGAAACTAGGCCATGATCTAGAGGGTGCGCTCCAAAAACAGTACAATAATTGTATTTCTAATGACATAGCCATCATTGACTTGCTTGATGGCTAGTTCGGAATCCCCTTTCACATTTAGATGTGGCATATCGATCTCAAGTGATAGCTTGAGGCCAATAATAAGATCTTGATACTCTGCCTCTTTTTTGGTGCAGCCTTCCGATAATAGGAATGAATATGGTAGAATGGCTTCTGCCGAGTTAATAAAGACAATACCGAGGCCTACTTTGTTGAGTCTGGGATCATTGAATTTCATGTCGGTGGGGCTCCGGGAGGCACCATCGAAGTGAATTTGCCAACATGGGATGGCATGATATATCGATAGGATTTACTCCTTAGAAAAATACTAGTCCAGGGATTATTCCTCATGGGTCGGATGGGCAACTAGAAAATCTTCCAATTCTTGTCCCTTGATTGCCTTTTGAGGCATGAACCTGATGTCGAACTGCTAGAGGATTACTGCCCACCGTGCTAGAAGGATGGTCAACATGGCGTGGTTCAGAATGTACTTCAGTGGGTCTACCCGAGACACCGACTGTACCTCATGGTGCTGCAGGTAATGTTACAATTTATTTACTACGAATACCAGTGCAAGGTAACTCTTTTCGATGGGGGAGTATCTAGTCTCCTTGTTGAGGATCATGCTGCTGAGGTAGTAGAGGCTGTTTTCCATCCCCTCATTATTCTTCTAGTTGATAAGGGCACCGAGATATCATTCGAGGGTAGTCATGTACAAGATTAGTGGTTTTCCAGAGATATGTGGAATCAATACTAGAGGTTGGAGAAGAAACTTCTTGATCCCCTAGAATGATCTTAGTCACTCTTCATGAAATTTGTAGGAAGATCCTTTCTTCATTAGATGAGAAAAGGGCTAACACTTTCTGGCCAGATTCGCAATGAATCGGCGTATGTAGGCCATGTGGCCTTGGAATCCTCAAAGATCCAGAATATTGCTCAGGGGAGGCATCTGGATGATTTCCATGCTCCTCTCTGGGCTAATCTTGATGCCCTGGTACCAGACAAAAAAACCAAGAAACTTTCCAGAGGTAACCCCGAATGCACATTTCAATGGTTTCATCTTCAGGTGGCGGGAAATGAGGAAGCCGAACACTTTCTCAAGATCCTTGAGATAGTGCGCACACCAGCAAGATTTGAATACCAGATCATCCACATAGCATTTCACCAATTTCCCGAGGATTGGATTGAATATGTGGTGTGGGCCTGCTGATAAGTGGCACCTTCATTCATCAGTCCGAAGGGCATAACCTAGTAAAACAAAGTACCTTAGAGAACCCTAAAAGCGGTGGACTCTTCATCTCCAGGGGCCATCCGGATCTGATTATATCCAGAGTAACCATCAATGAAAAAGTAGAATTGGAACTTAGTTGAAGCATCGATCAACAATTCTGTCACTGGAGGGGGAAAATCATCCTTCGGAAAGTGACAGTTGAGATCTCGGGAGTCGATGCAGACTCCGATCTGTTCGTTCTTCTTCTTGACTGGCACAATGTTGGCTAGCCACTTGGGTTGCTGGACCTCCTAGAAAAATTTGGCTCTGATGATCTTGTCAACTTTGGCCTCAACCATTGCACTGTGAGAAGGTTGCATCTTCATGGTAGGCTTCTTGAACCCGTGTTGATTTGTCGGGGACCGAGGAAGTGGACGGCTACCTAAGTATCTAGTCCTAGCATCTCATCGTAACTCCAAGAAAACACGTCATAGTGCTGTTTAAGGAAATATATGTACCGTTACTGCTCCATGAGGGACATGGCTGCACTGATCAATGTGGGTCTCAGATCTGCCTCACTACCAAGGTTCACCTATACCAGTTTGTCGACCGTTGCAGAGATGCCCTCTTCAAAGGTGGCGGGAGAATCCTCCTGATCCTCTTCTTCACTTGCAGGAGAAGGGTTCCCAACGGGTGAAGCTTCCTCTGGGTTGGAAGATCGTGACGGGAGGCTGGTACCATTCTGGACTGCAGTAGACAACATATCAAGAGATTCATATGCCATTGTGATCATAGCGATGAAGGAAGTCTATTTGATCCCATCTATTCTTCAGGCCAAGGCGCCATGCTTGATGATATTTAAGCAGTAGTGGCATGTCGGCTTGAGCAGGTTAATCGTAGCCCAGTGAAACAGACATGTATGATGTACTATCGTTTCCATAGGGCGGACATCCCGATATCGTACGGGGTATGAGGTTTTGGGATCACCCGAGCCTGGTTATTGCAGAAGTATGGGGTGATTTTACACTATCGCTTGCACTTGGGAACATGCTTTCCTCTTGTACCAGATACAACAAAACATTTAACCATGTTTGGAATTGTGGCCTCGAATCGATGGATCAGGAAGACGTAGGTGTCATCCATACCTGCCCAGGGGTCAGTTGTGACCATGGTAGGCTCAACCTCACTTTCCAGAATCATCTTATCCTTGATCTTGTAAAAGTCATCCTTTAGATAGCGGGCTTCACAAGAGGAAAAAGGAGATGTATCTCCTTGGAGAATGCCTACTCGACAATTCAGGGAGTACTTCAGGCATTGGTGATAAAATGAGGGGACCGATGCATGTAGGTGGAGCCATGGTCTACCCATCAATGCATTAAACGCAGTGTCCTGGGAGACAACCATGAACTTGGTACTAGAAACTAGGCCACCAAATTGGGTCTTCAAGAGGATCTTACCAACTGGGGTCTTCTCAGTCCTGTCATATCCTTGGATTCTTAAATCAGAGGGAGTCAAGTCATCTTTAGATAACCCCAGCTTCCGCAGCATCCTCTTTGGGATAAAGTTAATCCCAGATCCAGTGTCAACAAGACAACGGTGAACCTCCACGATTTTAAATTGGTTGGTGATGCATAGTGGAAAGATGTGACTTTGTATGGGAGAGCCTTCATCCTCTCCTAAGAATTAAATGATGGCCTAGAATTCAGCGTTCTCGACCGCTTCAATATGAGAGGCTTCTACAACTGCTACCTCCGTCTCAAACTGGAGGGGGCTTCTTAAATCCTCAGCGATGGCCTCACGCATATCTGACGATAAGATAAGGGATAAAAAGTTGGAACTCCTTGATGGGATTCTAGAAAGGTTCTTCAGGACATCATATTTCTGTTCCTTGCATGGACTTCTTCTTACAGGAGGCCGGTCTGTGATTGCAGACATAGCGAGACCTACCAGCTGGACCGGCAGCTGACTGGTGCTAGGAATATCCTGCTTCTCACTATTCGATTCCCAAAGAGTAGCTACTAGATAAGGACCAGATGATTGAGATCAACATATCGTGGGGAGAATCTGGTCGCGGCACAGCCGAAGTGGTTCTTCTTGATCTAGTGACACAAATGGTGGTGGAGGTGGTCCTGACAACACCGAATGAAGAGGTTGCGCATGCTGAGCACTGTGTTGGGCCTACTGTCTGGTCTTAGTGGCATGCATGTATTGACTGGAGGTGCCAACTAATGCTCCTCGATGACCCATATGGGTGCGGCTCCACCGACGTTGATGTCAGCTGGGGACGTTGGGAAGGTTCTCCTGGCACCCCCCGTCGTCGAAAGTCATATAAAGATTTACCAACTCCACGGTATTAACCGAAGTGTACCCATGACTATCACTTGAAGAGTAATCCACTACTGGGCGGATTCTGGGAGGGATCCCCATCTATGGGGGCATAAAGTCATTGAGAGTGTGGGATGATGATGGCATTGGCGGGGCGTGTTTTTTTATTGCGTCGCCGATGCTTTCTCTTATGGGAAGAGGACGACTAAGATGATGATGTTGAAGTGGTGACTGCAACTTCGGAAGGCTCCAGCTAATTCAATAGTTCATGAATTATGCCATGGATGTGAGAAACCATCTTGCAATCCATATAGTCATCGTACTTCTGGTACCCATGATTAGACACCTATTTCCAGTCGCCTTCACTGTCGCTACTGATATCTGGACTTACAAGGACACCCTCCACTTGTGCTGGGGTTGGGCCCAGCCTGACTATGATGTTATCAAACTGGTCTTGAGTCTAGTCTCTGAAAAATTATAACTTATTGAGGGTGTTCCCCAGAATCCGATGATAGGGACAGTAGTTGGAGAGATCATTGAGATGGGCCTCTTATAGCCTTCTGCACTCGAGCAAGCTTACAATCCCCTGATCTATGACACTTCTGAATTAGACGGGAACTAGATTCTAATTGAATGAGTAGGATCAGTTTCTTTTTTCTGGAAAGGGGTCCCTTGGTACCGGGCCCTAATGAGGAGCTGGAGGGGCTTGTCGAGGAGGTGGAGCCTGGTTGTCCAGCCTGGGCAGTGGCGGCAGATTACGCGGAGGTGCTTGCCGATTCTGAGGCGGACGCTACTAAGCTAGAGGCTACGCCTGAAGAATAGGGCCTCTGTGAGGATGTGGGGCCGATCCCACTGGTAGTTACTCCAGCTATCTGGGGGCTTCTATTTGGTCCACCGCGGTGGGCTCGACTCTGGAATCCCTCCTTGCCGGAATTACAGGGGGAAACGGATGTGCCTGGATGGCTTGTTGCAAGGATTCCTCCATGCGTATGGCCTTATTTGAAATGTCTCGGAATATTCTAGGGTTGTTCTAGGTGATCAGAGAAGGAACATGTTCTGTATTGACATTTACTACACACATCCTCATTAATTTATCCAGAGTCAGTGGCATGTCATGGAGGTAGGTAAGCCCCTTCCACCGAGTGATAAAGTCCGTGACTCGCTTATCAGGCCTTTTTTTCACTTGATGAGGTCTTTGATGCTCGTTTTCCTGGTGGGGGAACTGAATTGGTAGAGGAATTTCCAGCGAAGATCCTCCCAGCTGGTTACAGATCCGATGGGGAGATGGTTGTACTAGATGAATACAGGCCCCTCCAATGTCTAAAAAAAATAGCGGAGCTTGGAAACCTCCTACTGGACTGGAGTTCCAAACATGGGCCCACACCTTGATTTAATGTAGGCTAGGTGCTGTGGCAGGTCCCTTGTCCTGTTAATGGGGGAGAATGTGGGATTCATGAATCCTATAGGCGTTGGCATATCACCAAACCATGCCGGATATGGCTTACCATCAGGTGGGATCACAACCTTTCATGTTTCCAACACCTCGAGTGTAGAGACCCGAAGCTTAACGTACGTGGACATTACATTACATTTGTGGAATACTTAGTACATAACAAAAACACACACACAAGGATCGTAATAGTTTAGTGTCTTTGGAAACTCGGAACGTAATCTTATAATCGTGGTGAAATATCTTCAACATCTCCTATAAAGATCTTCCCTTTTTTTACCTAAAACCTTTCTTTATATCCTCGGGAAAAGAAAACATAAAAGTGTGAGATCAAATGCTCAGTAAGGGTAAACAAAATAAATATCAATCACATCATATTCATAAGAACATAACATTTTGGAAATCTTATCCTACAAAAGAGAGCATAATTTCATAACATGGGATAAATCATGGTAGTGAAATGTAATCACAATAATCATAACATAAAACATGAAACTATGTGGCATTCACACATAATCATAGAGAATCATTTCTTGTTAGTCAAGACTCATTTCCAAGATTATCTTAGTGGACAAAGTCCCTTTCTGAATTGAGTAACCCTCATTTCAGTCCTGTTTCACTGAACCGGTATAACTTACCGTTCCAGCCCTGTCTATCTCATGAGATATAAAATCTTTACCCAATGCATTGGAGGGAGATATAGGTCCCACCCATCTCATAATGATACCATTCTTATGTGTGCCACAAAATCATAAACCATACATCATCGCATAACCCATGTAATAAAAATGGGATTCTTAAACAACATGACATCATAAAACAATTCATATAAGATAAAGGAATTCATAAAATGTTTCCATCACAACATAATAAAATCTATGTAATAAAAGGGATAAAAACAGAACCCTTTTATTATCTTAGATGGAAAATAATTTTTATAAAATACTTGAACTTCATTCTTGAGGAAAATATCCTTTCTACCTCAAAAACACTTTTCCTTTCTTAACATGTCATAAAATTTTAAACTAAAAGAAGTTGATTAAAAATAAACATGAATACTTGTAATGGAAGCTTCTTGGAATTAATTTTTTAAAAATCCATTCATGCCGTATAAGTTAAAAAACATTCTTCGTACTTTTGTCGGAAAAGTCAAAAAGTACCTCGTATGAAAAACGACAAAAGATTCCTTTCATATCTTTTACTAAAAACTCACCGAAGTGTAAAATTGGATTTAAACAATTGTAGGTGGATGGAAATAATATTAAATATTGAAGAAACATGTATTTGGATGATAAAATACACCCCAGTAAATACCAAAGTATAAACAATCTCGGATAAAAATGAGATTGTGATATTTCCCTTACCTTAGGTCCGATTTGCTTCGTATGTGTCCGAACCTCCTGTATAATGATTTAAATAATGTCATTGACTTATTACAGAATCATATTCATTGTTATGATATCATATATGGTTCACTTATGACATTATATTACCCGTTCTTTTGTAAATTCCATGTTAAAGAAGCATTTTGGGTAAAATCGTTTCATTTATCGTAGGTGTTTTGACTTGTTGTTCTTGACATTATTATTACTTATATCATGATTTACTTACTTCCAGAATATAAAATATGATTTATATATCATATATATTCAGTATATATATATATAATAGATAGATAAATGAAATGAAAAACACCGTTCATGGAGACGGTAGTCCGTACGTACGCATGAACGCTGTTTTTCTTTCCTTATTGTCTTGAATGGAAGTAATTAGATGACATATATATATATATATACATAAATCCAGTATCATTATTATGTCATATATTTCATTAGTACTTATTATATATACTTTATAATCATTCATGAATGGTTAATCATTAAGAATGAATCTCATCGCGTTGTGGAGACGGTAGTCCGTACGTACGCACGAGCGATGATATCATTTCCATAATTATTGAATTGAATAGGAGTGGATTATAAAATATATCAGAATCAATATTAGGTTGTAATAACTATGTATGGTTATTCTTTACACCATTATACCCATCCATGTAAGGTGGTGGTGGAAAATAGATTACACCACGGCGTGGAGACGGTATTCCGTACGTACGCACGCGCGGTGATTTCTTTTTCCGTAGGATGGATAGATGGTGAAATAGGGTTGTTTCATACTTAAAATAACATATCAGTATATGAGTGATACTGATGTTATTACTTCATAATGAAACAACCTAAGAAGAAGAAGTGGAAGAAGAAATAAAGATGAAAGAATTGGTAACGGTAATTACCTCTTCTTTGAAGCGCCTCTTTGAGACCTCCTCTTAGGGAACTAAAATTGGTCTTTGAGGAAGACCAGAACCTCTAGGATGTTTCTAGGGAAGTGGAGAAGATATTTTTTCAGGGTCTGGCCGAGCTTGAGTGCTCAAATTGGTGTGAGGAGGAGGGGGAGGAGGTGTCCTTTTATAAGGGAGGAGAGGGGCACCTTAGGAATACCTCAAAATATTATTTTATATTAATGTCAAAATCGGTTTATAATGGTTACAAAAGGTCTTATATCGAAGCTAAAGTGGGGAGGGGTCGAAATACTATCAACCAATAAGATTTAGACAAGTTTAGGGTATTATGTTAACCTTATCAATTAGATTTATCTCTAAGTTAAATAATTTAACTTTTACCGTGTCTTTTTTTTTTCTTTCACTATATGGTTAATACACTTACAATAACATGCCAAACGAACCCCAAATTGTTTATTATTAATACATATATCCTTATCTAAGCCATGTTTCCGAACCTTAGATTTTTAGGAATAAAATAACAATTAATAATATAATATTTGATTTAAAAACTATTTTGTGTCAATTTTGACACTATTTGATATATGATTTTTGTGAAAGTCATAACAGAATTATATGATTTAAACAAGTTGATTAAATTGACGCTAATATATCATAGTAACCTAGAAAATTAGTGGGATTCATAAAAAGTCTCAAATTACATTCATTTGAGCATTTATAACATCAATTATGTTAATACATCCTTAAAAGGGTAATTAATGCATCATCGTTGTGTCATAAATAAATTAATTTATCTAAAGTATAAAAATTATAAATAAAATATAATTATGTACTAAATCTCTTTAGCGTTTTAATGAATATTTATAGTCGACTTTATCTTATGTATAACCCCATATTAAAAATGTTTTAGTTATTAAACTTTGATTTTAACTATTTTAACTATTCATTAAATAAAATAATATTAAATGTCATAATCTAATCTAAGTGGACCTAAATGGTCATATTACATTCATAAGGTTGTTTTTGGTCGAATTACACTTATCCAATAGAATTAGGACATGTGTTAGGGTAATAGTAATATCATATTTACCCTTAGTTACCCTATTTATTATTAACCGTGGTAAAAAAAAGTAAAAAGTTATTATTCACCAAAAATTATTTTCATCTCATTGAACCACATTTTAGTCCTTGATATTAACCGTGTCTGTCGGATTTTCGAAATTCCATTCACAGAAGCGGTAAAATTAAGTTTTATGCAAAATTCAGTTTTTAACCTACCACTTAGTGGTTTCACTATTCATCAAAAATTGAAAGTTTTCAGAAAAATACCAAAATTTCATCCTAAGCTATATTTCATATTTTGAATTCAAAAATGAAGTCTATTTTACCAAATTCATAACATAGAAGTTGCATTAATTAATTTTATAATTAAATCCCACTGTTAAAACAAATAGCGTGTTTTTAAGAAACAATATCTACCAAAAGATTGACACTTGATTATGTCTGGTTTAAATGTGAATTTACATCCAATGACCAACATCGTATTAAATTGTAAAAATATATTCTAAATATACTTTAAAACCACTCAATATAATGATTTATCACTATTAATTATTTCGATTAAAAAGTTGTTTTTAATTATAATCTAGTAATTTTCACTATTCATCAGAATATGAAAGTTATCCGAAAAGTACCAAAATTTCACCCTAAGCTAATTTCGATATTACGAATCCAGAAATTAATTCCATTTTGAAAAATAAAATATAAAAAATTTCAAAAAGTGGTTATTAATATTCATAACGGCTAGTTTTAATAATATTTTAATAGCATATTGTTGTTTAATGAAACTCGTTTTTGCGTACTACACACGCTATCGAGGAAGGTCGCGATTGTGTGTAATGCAAGGAAAGTCAAGGATGTGTGTTGTGCAAGCTCCTTTTGATGTAGCGTAAAACACAAGAAATTAATAAAATTAAAAAGAATATTTTTCATAAAATCTCGGGCTGTTACATTCTACCCCCCTTAAAATGAATTTCGCACTCAAAATTCGTCGGGGTTATAAAAAATTTATTATTCAAAAGTTTCTTTAATAGAAACCCACATCGTAAAAAGGAATATCAAAACCAATCTTTAAAAACAAAAGTATGAAACGTAACGGTTACCCAAATAAACTAGTCACTGGGTTTCCACATAGGTGAAAATATGGATATGGAAGAGAAATCTAACCATCATGTTCTGATGCAGAGTGGTAGAGAACATGGCTATGGAAAAGCCAGCAATCACAAAGCCATAAATTTGTGACGATCTAAGGTACCATCTGATTCATCAGATATAAGATCACTAGGACAACATTTTTGGTTTTCAAGATCGTTTCCCTAATGTTAAAGAATTTGAATTAGAATAAATACTTACATTATTTTGGTACAATCTCACTGTTGTTCGTGCCTTTAACAATTTCCACTTCATCTCTTAAATAAATGAAGTTGAATTTGTTATTCGTGAAGTGTTAGCAGATCATGTGATAGAATGACGGGTCATTCCATCTGTCTCAAACAAAAGGTTAGCAAAAAAATTATATACAAAAGTCGATCTATAGTGAGATTAATCATATATGGTTCCTAAAATGGACTTATAAATCATATGTCATACAACTTAATATAATCAAACTAGTTTCTACTAAACAGGGACTTCCTGTAGGCCAGTGGTAGGCGATAAAGGCCAGTCGCACTTCGGTTGAGGGTTAGATTTCCATAGCCTTGTCTGACGCGATGGGCTGTCGCCCGTCCTGCAGGTTGTCCTTTTTCTAAAACTATATTACTATAACATCCCATCAATAATATTGAAAAAAACTTCTATCCTTAAACAATACTACCTTATTCCAACATAATCCATTCCAATATTTAGGCTTACCCAAAATACTGCATTCCACTCTCATTATATAGTGAAAACAATTACCAGAGATTTAATACCATCGTTGATCCCCATAAGATATGTCTTGTTGGTCACATTCTAAACATTCAAAGTCCTTAATCATGTATTCTCTTGAATACCTTAGTGAAAACATGAATGCAGTTTAAAGTTAACACTTTCCACATACCAAAATCCTCAAAATTCTATATACTCAAACCATGATATCACTTAGTCCTTATATCAATCATGAGCTCATGAATACTATTAAACATTTCATTTTCTCGTTTTCCCTTCATTATGCGCATATCATCTTATTTCCAAAAAATATCTCAATCACTTTGAATACCACATCAATAAATATTGCAATACTCAATGATACAACATTATTTTGGAATCCCATTACCTAAACACTTAATCATTCCACCACATCGTTGTCATATTCAACATTGCCAATAGTGATCGCATGTGACTTCCCTTTGTCCTTTGCCTTCAGTGGTTGCTCTTGTTGATCATCACTAACCCTTGGATTAGGGCATTTATTAGCATAATGCCCCATTTCCTTGCACTTGAAGCATTGAAGTGTTGGTGGTGCGTTCTCTGCAGTGTTTTCTTTATTCACATCATTAGAAACCCTTTTTCCATTACTTCGACACTCAGCTGCTCGATGACCTTCTTTTCCACACTTAAAACATTTTCTAGTCCCTTTAAGACAATCTCCACCATACTTCTTTCCACACTTTGTGAATAAGGAAACATTCATCTTCTTTTCACCATTATTCTGAGATTTCTCCTTGAACTCCATCTTTCGTTTCTTGTCAAAACCATGAGATGGATATGTAACAACAACTTCCATTCCTACCTTGATAGCACAACGCACAATTTCTCCATAGCTACTGAAGTCTCTTATAGCTAATGCCCTTCGAAGACTTGGTTTTAAGCCACTGAAAAATCGATCAACTTTACTTTCAGGTTGGATGATAATGCCAGATGCATACCTTGCAAGTCTTATAAAATTCGCTTCGTATATGCCAACAGATTCATCATCTTTTTGCTTTAGTTCAAGAAACTCCTTCTCCATCTTTGTTCGAAGAATACGAGGGAAGTACTTATTGAAAAATATGTTCTTGAACTCGTCCCATTCCATGGACTCAATTTCATCTCTTTGCCTTTTATTCTTGATAAGATTCCACCATTGATCAGCTTCACTTTCCAAACGATATACTGCTAAGATGACTTTATCATGTTCAGAACATTGAAGAACTGAAAATATCTTTTCAGTGGTACTGATCCATTGTTCAGCAACAAGTGGATTAGAAGACCCACTGAAAGAAGGTGGACGTTGCCTCATGAAGGACTCAATAGAATATTGTTCCCTTCTCTGCTCATTTGGAAGTCCAGAATAATTCATAGCTTGTGTATGTATAGAAATAAGATTTTGCACTCCATCTCCCATAACATTTGTTTGTTCAGGAGGACAATCATTGCATTTTCCATTGCATTGATCAACACGGTTCCTTCGGGTTCCAGCCATCATCTAAAACCCAAAAAAGAATAGTGCGACAGGCAAAAATCATGCTAGGGAAAACAACATAATAAAGGGGAAGTAACTTCAATATATAACATCTTAGGTTTAATTCTATGATCGTTAGCGTAGTTCTAGTACTATAACCTATACTTATACTTAACCTTAGGGACATACCTAGACGTACCGTAGAAATATCTCTAGGGATCTCACTAACGTTTTCGCATCCTAGTTTCCAAAGGTTGACTAAACCTTTCCTCTGATACCAACTGTAGAGACCCGGAGCTTAACGTACATGGACATTACATTACATTTTCGGAATACTTAGTACATAACAAAAACACACACACAAGGATCGTAATAGTTTAGTGTCTTTGGAAACTCGGAACGTAATCTTCTAATCGTGGTGAAGGATCTTCAACATCTCCTATAAAGATCTTCCCTTTTTTTACCTAAAACCTTTCTTTATATCCTGGGGAAAAGAAAACATAAAAGTGTGAGCTCAAATTCTCAGTAAAGGTAAACAAAAGAAATATCAATCACATCGTATTCCTTAGAACATAACATTTTTGAAATCTTAACCTGCAAAAGAGAGCATAATTTCATAACATGGGATAAATCAAGGTAGTGAAATGTAATCACAATAATCATAACATAAAACATGAAACTATGTGGCATTCACACATAATCAGAGAGAATCATTTCTTGTTAGTCAAGACTCATTTCCAAGACTATCTTAGTGGACAAAGTCCCTTTCTGAATCGAGTAACCCTCGTTTCAGTCCTGTTTCACTGAACCGGTATAACCTACCGTTCCAGCCCTGTCTATCTCATGAGATATAAAATATTTACCCAATGCATTGGAGGGAGATATAGGTCCCACCCATCTCATAATGATACCATTCTTATGTGTGCCACAAAATCATAAACCATACATCATCGCATAACCCATGTAATAAAAATGGGATTCTTAAACAACATGACATCATAAAACAATTCATATAAGATAAAGGAATTCATAAAAATGTTTCCATCACATTATAATCAAATCTATGTAATAATAGGGATAAAAACAGAACCCTTTTATTATCTTATATGGAAAATAATTTTTATAAAATACTTGAACTTCATTCTTGAGGAAAATATCCTTTCTACTTCAAAAACACTTTCCCTTTCTTAACATGTCATAAAATTTTAAACTAAAAGAAGTTGATTAAAAATAAACTTGAATACTTGTAATGGAAGCTTCTTGGAAATAATTTTTTAGAAATCCATTCATGTCGTATAAGTTAAAAAAACATTCTTCGTACTTTTGTCGGAAAAGTCAAAAAGTACCTCGTATGAAAAACGACAAAAGATTCCTTTCATATCTTTTACTAAAAACTCACCGAAGTGTAAAATTTGATTTAAACAATTGTAGGTGGATGGAAATAATATTACATATTGATGAAACATGTATTTGGATGATAAAATTCACCCCTGTAAATACCAAAGTATAAACAATCTCGGATAAAAATGAGATTGTGATATTTCCCTTACCTTAGGTCCGATTTGCTTCGTATGTGTCCGAACCTCCTGTATAATGATTTAAATAATGTCATTGACTTATTACAGAATCATATTCATTGTTATGATATCATATATGGTTCACTTATGACATTATATTACCCGTTCTTTTGTAAATTCCATGTTAAAGAAGCGTTTTGGGTAAAATCGTTTCATTTATCGTAGGTGTTTTGACTTGTTGTTCTTGACATTATTATTACTTATATCAAGATTTACTTACTTCCAGAATATAAAATATGATTTATATATCATATATATTCAGTATATATATATATATAATAGATAGATAAATAAAATGAAAAACACCGTTCATGGAGACGGTAGTCCGTACGTACGCATGAACGCTGTTTTTCTTTCCTTATTATCTTGAATGGAAGTAAGTAGATGAAATAAATATATATATATATATATAAATAAATCCAGTATCATTATTATGTCATATATTTCATTAGTACTTATTATATATACTTTATAATCATTCATGAATGGTTAATCATTAAGAATGAATCTCATCGCGTCGTGGAGACGGTAGTCCGTACGTACGCACGAGCGATGATATCATTTACATAATTATTGAATTGAATTGGAGTGGATTATACAATATATCAGAATCAATATGATGTTGTAATAACTATGTATAGTTATTCTTTACACCATTATACCCATCCATGTAAGGTGGTGGTGGAAAATAGATTACACCACGACATGGAGACGGTATTCCGTACGTACGCACGCGCGGTGATTTCTTTTTCCGTAGGATGGATAGATGGAGAAATAGGGTTGTTTCATACTTAAAATAACATATCAGTATATGAGTGATACATATGTTATTACTTCATCGTGAAACAACCTAAGAAGAAGAAGTGGAAGAAGAAATAAAGATGAAAGAATTGGTAACGGTAATTACCTCTTCTTTGAAGCGCCTCTTTGAGACCTCCTCTTAGGGCACTAAAATTGGTCTTTGAGGAAGACCATAACCTCTAGGATGTTTCTAGGGAAGTGGAGAAGAGATTTGGTCAGGGTTTGGCCGAGCTTGAGTGCTCAAATTGGTGTGAGGAGGAGGGGGAGGAGGTGTCCTTTTATAATGGAGGAGAGGGGCACCTTAGGAATACCTCAAAATATTATTTTATATTAATGTCAAAATCGGTTTATAATGGTTCCAAAGGGTCTTATTTCGAAGCTAAAGTGAGGATGGGTCGAAATAATATCAACCAATAAGATTTAGACAAGTTTAGGGTATTATTTTAACCTTATCAATTAGATTTAACTCTAAGTTAAATAATATAACTTTTACCGTGTCTTTTTGTTTTCTTTCACTATATGGTTAATACACTTACTATAACATGCCAAACGAACCCCAAATTGTTTATTATTAATACATATATCCTTATCTAAGTCATTTGGCCGAACCTTAGATTTTTAGGAATAAAATAACAATTAATAATATAATATTTGATTTAAAAACTATTTTGTGTCAATTTTGACACTATTTGATATATGATTTTTGTGAAAGTCATAACAGAATTATATGTTCGAACCAAGTTGATTAAATCAACTCTAATATATCATAGTAACCTAGAAAATTAGTGGGATTCATAAAAAGTTTCAAATTACATTCATTTGAGCATTTATAACATCAATTATGTTAATATATCCTTAAAAGGGTAATTACTGCATCATCGTTGTGTCATAAATAAATTAATTTATTTAAAGTCTAAAAATTATAAATAAAATATCATTATGTAGGAAATCTTTTTATCTTTCTAATGAATATTTATAGTTGAATTTATCTTATGTATAACCCCATATTAAAAATGTTTTAGTTATTAAACTTTGATTTTAACTATTTTAACTATTCATTTAATAAAATAATATTAAATGTCATAATCTAATCTAAGTGGACCTAAATGGTCATATTATATTCATAAGGTTGTTTTTGGTCGAATTACACTTATCCAATAGAATTAGTACATGTGTTAGGGTAATAGTAATATCATATTTACCCTTAGTTACCCTATTTACTATTAACCATGGTGAAAAAAAAATAAAAAGTTACTATTTACCAAAAATTATTTTCATCTCATTGAACCACATTTTAGTCCTTGATATTAACCGTGTCTGTCGGATTTTCGAAATTCCATTCACAGAAGTGGTAAAATTAAGTTTTATGTAAAATTCAGTTTTTAACCTACCACTTAGTGGTTTCACTATTCATCAAAAATTGAAAGTTTTCAGAAAAATACCAAAATTTCATCCTAAGCTATATTTCATATTCTGAATTCAAAAATGAAGTCTATTTTACCAAATTCATAACATAGAAGTTTCATTAATTAATTTTATAATTAAATCCCGCTGTTAAAACAAATAGCGTGTTTTTAAGAAACAATATCTACCAAAAGATTGACACTTGATTATGTCTGGTTTAAATGTGAAATTACATCCAATGACCAACATCGTATTAAATTGTAAAAATATATTCTAAATATAATTTAAAACCACTCAATTTAATGATTTATCACTATTAATTATTTCGATTAAAAAAGTTGTTTTTAATTATAATCTAGTAATTTTCACTATTCATCAGAATATGAAAGTTATCCGAAAAGTACCAAAATTTCACCCTATGATAATTTTGATATTACTAATATAGAAATTAATTCTATTTTGAAAAATAAAATATAAAAAATTTCAAAAAGTGGTTATTACTATTCATAACGGCTAGTTTTAATAATATTTTAATAGCATATTGTTGTTTAATGAAACTCGTTATTGCGTACTACACACGCTGTCGAGGAAGGTCGCGATTGCGTGTAATGCAAGGCAAGTCAAGGATGTGTGTTGTGAAAGCTCCTTTTGATGTAGCGTAAAACACAAGACATTAATAAAATTAAAAAGAATATTTTTCATAAAATCTCGGGCTGTTACATCGAGGTAGGCTATGAGCACTGCCATCAGATCATATGGGTAGGAGTCCCTATCTTTCTAGGTATCCCAAACCATGAGCGCGTTTTCGAGTTCTTCAACGCAGATGATAGGCTCAGCAGCTCGTGTAACGACTCGTGGAGCGGCTGTGGGGCAGGTGGGGGAACCTGGGCTGGATTCCTTAGATTCTCCTGCCGTTCAGGAGGGTTTGGTGATACATACCATCCCCTCTTACCGTGAGCTATGGCTTTACCCTTGTCTGCAGGAGCAGCATGATCAGGGTTTCCTGAGCGCAGCTCACTGAGGGGAAGTTGTTCCAGCTCCTACTATAATGGCCTAGGATTGTCGTAGTTGGGCCATCTCTCTACAGAGCATTAAGCCAAGAGTTTTTTGACCAAATTCTATTACTCAGAAAGTTGTTGGCATAATGTGGCCTTCTTGAGGTCGCCCTCCGTCCTCTACACTGAGGCAGATGGGTCAGAGTGCTTGACAGCTCCGATGTTCTCTTTTCCCTTACTAGAATTCTGACAGAGTACCAATGCTCCGGTGGGCATAGGGAGACCTAGTTGGTTCTTCTACTGATGACTAATCCTCCCTAATGGGTCCAACAGTGGTGGAACACCCTTGGGGGGTAAGTCTCTATCAAGATGCTCCAGCTTATCCTCTTCATCCACTAGGTTGTCCATATTGACTGTGAACCTTCCAAGGGTCATATCCTTGATATGTCCTAGAAGGTCGGGATGCCACCAGATATGACTGAAGATGAGGGCGTCTTACTGCCCCCAACAACAAATTTTTACGTTGGGGGTAGCCTCCTAGATAATTTTGTGGATTATCTTGATACTCTGAATTCATTTCAGCTGGAGGGCCTCATGGAGACGTGGTGACTCGAGGCGCTGGTCCAGAGGTAGTGCAACCAGATCAACCAGACATCATTGCTCACTAATGTATTCGAAATGTATTTGGCTCCATGGATAAACAATGTGCTGATGATGATGACTGAAATGTGTTTCCCAGAGGGTGTAGTGGAAACACTCAACTTCCTCTGGGGTGAGGGACTCTGGTATGCATAGATTCTGTGCTACCGTGGGCCAGAACTTCTCAAGGAGGTGGTATGCTGCGAGGATGCTCCAGAAGCTCCTCAGCTCAGATTCAGAGTCTGGCCCTTGATTTCCCCACTCTCCAATATGGGGTGGATGAGGAACCAGCAGCGGTACTGAGGAAGACTGCTAGGATGGCATGTTGGCTGGTGGAGAATACTGCGAACAGGATGACTAGACACCGTATCTCGGGCCTTCATCCGAAGAGGGTAGTGACCTATCCACTACGTCGCGATAGGATGGGCTGACGACCGTAGTTCTCGGCTCAGGGGCTAGGGAAACTGATAATAGGTTGTGATTATGCTCTCCTACCTTTGGTCCCTAAAATAGCTCTATGTGATCTCTTGTGGAGGTACAGAGTGCTTCCAGTGAAGATGGTGGTGATTGCACGACTGTAACCTTTTGGGTTGCAAGATTTTCATATTCTTGGATATACCTACGAAGGGAGGTGGGGATCATATGAACCTCACATTCCGGGAGCACCAGGATGATGCGCCTCACCCCTGCCCCGACCCTTGACATGGTTGAGCGAGGGGAGGATTTCTGAGCTAAGTCGTACTCTGCTTTAGAGTTTGAGAAGCGGGCCGAATTGATCTCCATCCGTTCCTTCCTAAAATTCTTCTTATGGTGGAGATGGCCCGCCTTCCTGCCCCTGAGTGGCTCCTCGAGACAGGGTTGATTTCTAACATGGGGTCCTTCAGCCGTACTGGTGCTGGGAGGAGAGGGTTTCTACCCTAGAATGTTGAGGTGCGAGGAGCCCTGTAAAAAATGTCGAAGGAAACATGGAGAGGACCTCTATGGATAGCACTATAGTGGGAAAAACCTCTGCTGGAACAAGAATATGCATGAGTACGACCTCCACACTTATTTTCCCTATATACATCAGTACGAGGAGGGTCCTTGTACCGGTCTAGCATAGCATGGGAAGGACCTCCATGCTGGGTGCTTGTGAGGCGAGGCTGGCCTTCACCCCTCTGGTTGCTGAGGCACGGAGGACCTTCACCAGCTACGCAGAGGACGTAGGGAGGATACCCACGTTGTAGAGAGACTAGATGGGAAATGTCCCTACATCGGCGGTCGGTGGAAAAAGTAATGACTCCATACCCAGTGTAATGGGAATGGGAGAGACTTCCGTATCGATTATCACTACCGCGGGGTAGACCTTCATTCAGATTGGGGTTGGCATGGGGCAGACCTCCATGTCGAGCCTTGAAGAGGGGAAGGCCCATGCTCTCTGTGGTAGTGGTATGGGGATGACCTCCGTACGGTGTTCCATCTCTACGGGTTGGTTCACGGCAACCACTACTCGTGCCTGCGACCAAGAGAGTCGACCCATCCTACCCGTGGGGCGGTTGGGGCCTCGATCCTGGTCGGGCGTATAAGTTCTCATGCTCAGTGTATGCAGGGAACTGATGATATGAGTTGGCGGTGGCTTAGGAAATAGTAGATGTCGATGTTGATTCCCCTTGGAGGGTGTCCTCTTCTTGCACCCGATGCTGGCGTCGGGTTAGACGAATCGGGGCCAGTGGTGTAGGTGCGTAGCTTACCTGCACCTCTTTCAGCAAGACCCGGAAGCGGTGTTGACGCGGCCAAGTGGGAGACCTTGCTGGGAGCCTCTGGATTGGGACTCTGCTGGGCCGGGCCGGACGCCGTCTACATCATCATCGTAAGGCAAGGATTCTTCAAGGCCCTCTAGGGATAGGCTTCCAAAATAGTTATATGACGGGGTGGGGTGCAGTGGATCCCTACGTGGCACTCGGGGCGGCGTTGATGGTGAGGAATAGATGCCTCCAGGTCCAGGAGATCCATATCCCGGTTTGGGATTATACCCTCCTCCTCGTGATGATGCATGAGGACTTTAATTAACCTTCTTTTGATAACTTCAGATGGGGAGATGGGGTGTGGGCGCCCAGTATTTGTGGACTTTGTGACCGTCGTGGAAGAGGTGGAACCATGTGGGATGGCCATTTTGGTGTTGCACCTGCACCTGTGTAGACGGGCAGGCGGTGATCACACCCCGGATGCAGCATCCTCACTCTTGATAAGTAGGGAGATGAACTCATCAGTGCTGAAAGAGAAAGGAATCGACAACTGATTCCCCAACGCCTTGTCGTCACTGGTGATTGCTAAGAGGTATCCCCACTAACAATATCAGAGAATGGGATGTCCAACGTTCTACTACTCCAACTTCTGGTGAGTTTCATATCAGGACCACTATTTTCTTGGCGGGACCCGACACTGGATAACTATATCTGGTGACATGTCAATCCATTGATGCCCCGAGTGCTACTAATCTCCATATTGAGGAGAACAAAATCCCATTGGGTTCACTATTTCTATTTCTGACACTTCCACCGGGGCGCACGCATCCGTCTTTTTCAGGGATGAGAGGCGCGCTTTTTGTTGCCCTGTATTCTGGCTTTCCAAAGGTGGGAAGCATCCGCTCCTTATTCAGGGACGCCTGACCCATGATCGAAACAAGATGATGGGATGTCAGTTCTTCCTTCCATGGATTCCTCCTTGGAACTCGTCACCTAGTCTGGGTCTCCCTCATAAAGTTAAGATGTTTTCGTGAAACTCTTCCAGGCACCATATCTTCATGGACCCCAGTTAATTATAGTACTTTTTTCAGGACATTCTTAGGGGCTTGGTCAGGGCAGCAACCTCCAATTAGGGGAATAGTCATGTTGGGCATCATTGGAATGTTTGGACATTGGGGGATTGGCTTGTCTATCTTTCATCCCTTATTATAGGTCTTCTCGAGGGTGCGAGAGCCTGAGGAATCACGCATAGAACGTGGGGAATCATATGCCATGGGCATGTATCTGAGGTTTTACTTAGCTTCCCATGTTTAACACAAGGTATGCCACAAGTTTAACATCCAGCAAAGATGGATTGGGATGATCAGAACACTGAATAGACTAGATCATATGGAGAAACCACCAGGAGGGAACAATGATACTGGGGCCATCATGTGGGTGGCCTCCCGAATGATGTTAGTTGGAACGGGGAATGGGGTGGTATGATCCCACCGGGATGTGGCTGCTGGGTAAAAATCAGTATGGATGATGGAAGGTTTCGTGAGGAGGGTGGTGAATTGGATGGAACCATCAGGAGGATGATGATGGTTTTGGGCTTGATCCACGGAGAGGCTTCCTACCTATCCTCGTGGTAGGGAATCAAAGTCCACATAGTTCTTCTGATGACGTCTTACCACCGACTTCGGGTTTCAACTGCTTACCACTGGATTGGGACACAACGACTTACTGTTGGATGGGGTCACACCGGCTTACAGCTGGATGGGGTCCACAGTTTAACATCATATAGGATGGGGGTGAACCGATGTGAAGGGGGTCAGAAAAACTAGGTTTTGGTCTCGAACCTCAAGTAGGATTCCTATATACCTCACCATGGAAAGGATCAAAGACCACATAGTTCAGATGGTGGAATTTGGGGCTTACGCTCTGAGGCGGCCCAGGGTGTCGGTGAACTGATGTGGAGGAGGACTTGGGGTCCAATGATTGTTGGTCTTGAACCTCGTAGAGGCTTCTACGTACCTTGTCTTGGAATGGATCAATGACCACGTAGTTCAGATGGGTGGGAACCGACGTGAACGTGGACCTGGGGTCCAATGGTTGTCGGGATTGAACCTCGTGGAGGATTCCTATGTACCATGCCTTTGAAAGGATCAAAGCCCTCATAGTTCAGATGATATGGTGAAGTGATGTTAAGGGGATCGGAACGACCGGGTTTTTGGTGGGCCTGAACCTCAGGGAGGCTTCCTACGTACCTTACCATAGTAAGGATCAAATTCATCAAAGTTTGTGTATGGGGAGGAGTCGGTGAACTTACATGAATAAGGACCTGGGGTCCAGGTGGATGGTGGGTTTGAACCTCTAGAAGGCTTCCTACGCACCTTTCCATAGAAAATATTGAAGTCCTCGTAGTTAGGATGGTTGGGACTCGATGTGAAGGTGGACCTGGGGTCAAATGGTTGTTGGGATTGAAATTCATGCAGGCATCCTACGTACCCTACCATGGAAAGGATCAAAAACCTCGTAGTTCGGGTAGTTTGGGTGTGGGGCTTACACTCTAGGTTTTCTAAGGAATATTTAATTGTCGGTGCTCACTCTAATCCCATTTGATTCAGGCTAGGTGTGAGAAACAAGAGATAGTAGAGACTTGACCATCACGTCGTGAAAGGTGCATATGTTGGAAGTGGAGTGGGGCATACACGTGATTAGCAGCCGAAAGAGGAAACATGGGATTCTTCATGGTTATTAGCCCAAAGATTTTGGGACTTACTCCAGGATGGAAGCTTGTGGGTGAAAAAGCATAGAGGGAGAGGGATTTGGGACCGAATAAGGGAGAATAACCATTCCCCATCACGCCCTTTGCTGGCCCTGGGGTCCGAAGAAGAAAGGAGGAGTAGGGATTCTCCCTCATACAAGAAATCTAAGGGCTTACACTGAGATGGTTTCCCTTTCCCCATGGACAAACACCACTCCAATAAAAAGGATATCATCCCCTATGGAGACCAGTGGGTGTGGAGAATGTCCAAGGTGTTCTACACCACGTGTGAGGCGCGGGGCAAGGTCACAGTTTAATGTCATGTGCTGAGGACACAAGTTATTAGTAGTTTAACATCCTGCATCTCGTATGAGGTGGGTTTACTCCACCCCTAAGGAATTACATAACTAGTACCCTCTTCTCCTTGTTGCAGAGAAGGGACATGGAAAGCCGTAGTGAGGGGGTGTAATAGAGCGAACCATCGGGGGGTCCACGTTAGTGTGGATATGCGAAGAAGAAATAGTTGTTAGCGTGCCTATGTGAAGAAGCATGATCTGAAGCAACACAATGGGCAGTATCGTCAAAGGGAATTTGAAATCACATCGTGAGAACCTGGAGGGCTACATGGGAAAAGGAATTTTAAAGTAGAGGGGTTCATAGGCAGGGTTCATGTGAAGCTTTTTTGCTCTACATGGAGGAGGGCTCTTGCGAATGGGTGTGCTTTGCGAAGTGGGGTTCTTTAGCCTAAGAATAGGGCATAGTTGCACATGAGAGGTGCTTCACGAAGTGGAAAGGCATTCTCGGATCACTACCTCGCGGGGAAAAGGTGCCTCGTGAAGCGAGGTGTCATGAAGCAATGTGCTTCATGAAGAACAGTGACCCTGCCTTAGCATGTGAATCATATGTACATGAAGGGTGTTTCGCGAAGCATAAATGCTCTGCGATGACTCGGGTCCTCTTGGGGATCCCATTCCTTTGCAGAGGCCCTTAGGCTCCGTGAAAGGAATCCCTCTCAAAAGATGGGATCAAAACCAAACCAAGGGGAGGCACTTTGCAGAGAAGAAGTACCTAGCATAGCTCATGGTTCGCAGAGTAGAAGGGTGCTTCACGATTTGGTAGCTTGGAAGTTTAAAGGTCAGATTGTCCATCCTATGAACATGGGGGAGGCCGGTATTTATAGGGGAGAGGAACCGTGAAGCAGCGCTCGCTCGGAGTGGAGAGGAAGTTGTTTGATTCGCGGCGCGTCGCGAACGTCCATTGTGGTCGCAGAGCATTAATACCTCCTCTCTTTGAAGAAGGTTTCAAACATCAATTGGGGTTTAGAGAATTAATACCTCCTCACTTCGCAGAGGGTCACAAACATCAAGGGGGGTTGCGGAGCATAACCGCCTCCTAACATCATGGCGGGTCCCGAACGTCAAGGGGGGTCGTGGAGCATTAATTCCTCCTTGCTTCGCGATGGGTCACGAATGTCAAGGGGGGTCACTGAGCATTAACGCCTCCTTGCATCACGGCGGGTTGCGAATGTCAATGGGGTTCACAGATCCTTACCTCCTCCTTTCTTTTCAGTAGTTCAGTGTGATCGGTTCTTTGCAAAGGGGCTTTGTGAGGAACCCATTGGTTCAGTGTCTTCTTATCCTCCCAACATTTTGGCGTCAACAATGTCTGTATTCGAAATTTTTTTAGTCTCTTAAATATTTTTAGAAATAAAGGATTCTATTTCAATTTATGTGGCGTTATCTTGAGTGTGGAAATCCATGGTGTCTTGACTTAATTCTGAAAAT
Organism: Viscum album; assembly: GCA_963277665.1. NCBI lineage: Eukaryota > Viridiplantae > Streptophyta > Magnoliopsida > Santalales > Viscaceae > Viscum > Viscum album. Next base: position 766,799,959 of record OY728156.1, read on the forward strand.
ATTTCATTATAGAAGGGTCCCAGTTCAATAATCTCCTCATCCATGAAGAAATTCTCATTCTCAAAAGGTGGAATGTGACATACATCAAAGTTATCCAGTATCTATTTGTGATATAAGTGTTGTGGACTCATAGAATATTCATATGAAATCACACTGTTTGATGGACCATTATGTTCGACAATGTGCAAGACCATGCTCTCATATTCTTAAAATGTGAATAAAATAGATGAATCAACTTGTGATTGAAATAATTAATATATGGTTTTATGGGAAAGGATCAATAAAATTGATCTCATAATCAGATTCATGGAATTAATTTTTTTTCAAATATAACCCCTTATACACATTCCTCAAAGAAATTTTTCTGAATTGGAGTATAAAGTGGTAATGAGGTAGAACGTTGGAAAAGATAATTCATTTGTTTTTATAAATTCTTAATTTGATTTTCAATATCATTCCTCAAGGAAAGACAATTTTTATTATGTTCATCTTGAAGTTAAAACATCCAATTTATATTAGTTATAGTAGAATATTACATGTGCCCTATTATTAAATTATCTAGTTTACATGGCAGTTAGTCAAATTTCATGTATTCTTCTTGGGTACAAAGTGATTTATAAAAAATAATTTTCTATGATTGTGGATTTGATCATTAAATGTTTTAAAAAATATCTTTCAACTTAGTTAAAGAGCATGAATTATCGAGTTTTATATTTTCATGAATTATTTGAATTTGAAACCAAAATCATTCGTTTAAGGATCTCATAAGGCTACTATTCTCTATTAAAACAACATTATAAATTTACTATGCATTATAGAGACATGTGATGTTTTAAAGTATAATAACCTAATGACTATAGTATATGTGACTAGCATCGTCGAACCACATGGAGAATATGTGCAGACACTAGAAATATCCTCATGAAATAATGTTTAGGAAGGTGAGTTTTAAATGTGATTAACAACTAAATTTCTAAAAACTAAATATCTATTAAAAAGTTATTGGGTTAACTAAAACTATCTAAGTGAACTAAATTAATCAATAGAGGAAATATGTGGAGCTAGAAGTGTTAAAGTTGTGATATCCTTTCAGGTGCATGAAATTATAATTATATAATTTCCACATCTAAATAATTATTTTTTCAACAATTACTTTTTCTAAATATAATCAAAATAATACCTTTTCATGTTCTTTGATGTTAGAAAATATTCTAATTTTTCCAAAAAATCGTCCATCATTTCATTATTTGATATGATGAATAATTTTTGTTTCATTTTTAGAATTGAATAAATATCAAACAAAAATTTTCATTGATAGATATTATATATTTTAAATGAATATTTATTACATTACACAAATACACACCTGAGGATTATAATGGTTTAGCGCGTTTGGAAACTTGGACAGAGAAACCATTGGCTCATAAATGATATACATCTCCCCCCACTATGTTCTTTATAACTATCACCCTACGTAGAAAAATAATTTATAAAACCATTCATCAAAACATCAGGAATGTAAACAAAAGAAAGGTTGATATCATATGCTCAATAAGGTTAAAAATGGAGATATCAATAATCACATAATCATTATATGATCATAAGGGTGTGACAATATGATCTTAACATTTGAAATCTATAACCTGCATATTATAGATCATAATCTTGATTCATGGAATATAGATTGGTATTTCATAATACATGGATCATAAAATAATCATAGAACATAACCCTTGAGAGAATAACGTGGAAATAAGACATGTAGTTTTGGTATACACATAAACTTATAACTTTGTGAACATATATAAATATAAATAGGTTCACTTATGAAGATAAGGACATAAAATCAGGCCCTCTCACAAATGTATGGACATGAAAATAGGTTTGTACATATTATCCTTGGAATGAAGGTAAGGTCAAAACATAAACTTATTGAAATGAAATCCATGTCCACAAATAAACTTATGGACATGAAATCTAGGTCCATGCATAAAATTGTGAAAATTAAATCAGGTTCCCACATAACATATTTACCTCATAGTTATCCATATTTACCCAATGCATTCAAGAGAGATATAGGTACCACCCATTATATTATTAAATTAATATATACATGTTCCACAAGATAATTGAACATTTAACATCTCAGAATTCATGATAAGAAAACAATTTTGTCAAAATATATCCAGGGAAAAAGGGAATGATTTTCATTAACATCATATCATCATAAACATAAACAATATATAAAAAGAATAAGGATGATATACTTGAATAATATACCCATCAATAAATAGTCATCATTAATTAATGTCATCTTATATAGAAAAATGATTTCCAAATATCCCTTAGAATAATTCTTGCGATAAACAAATTTTCTATTATCAAATCACATCTCTTTTTAAAAAATCACATATAATTAGAATCATTTTATTTGAAAATAAAAATTTAAATTTTTAATGGAATATTTAATTAATTTTTAATTCATGAAGATTGTAAAATCCCTGTAACACAACAATATTTTATGAGATGTTTTCTTCTCAATTTCTTTGATGTCTTGTGTTGTACTCTACACCAAGATTATCTTGCAGTATATACAACACTATACTTGGATTCTGTTACACAAAATTTCAAGTTCTCTTGATACAATTAATTTCTTGAAACATTGAGTATATATTTTTCTCAATTTATAAAATAAATATGTTGGGATTATGTTATAATCAACACCAAATTAATATTTCACTAAGCACAACTCTGACTTGGCATGCAATACACATAAGAGCGACCTTCCTCAATAGCATGTGTTGTACACAGTATCGAGTGTCACTAAAAAAATATATATTATTAAAATATTATATAAATGATCCATTATGAATAGTATTAACCTCATTTTTAAATTTATATAACATTAAAATACATCTTATGTATTTTATAGAACATGATATACGAACAAATTCAGTTTTTTGGGATGTATTTTTTCAAAAAATGTAGTTTTTCATCCTTTTGGTGGAACAGAAAATTTAAATCAAGTTTTTAACACTTTTATATATTAAATTTGAAAAAATAAAAATCTTATTTGGAATCTAGACATCAAAATTTATCCTGGTTGAAATTATTGTCTTTTTCTGATGAAATTCATATTTTGAAGAATAGTGAAAAATGTGGCATTTTAATTCAAAACTACCTTTTCGACTAAATTATATATATAGTTTGATTATATTTTTAAATAGTTTTAAATTTTCATTAGATTATTTTCTTATCATTTTATCCAATTTCGGTCATCAGGATTAATTTTACATTTAAATTAGATATAAACACATGACAATCTTTTGATAAGTTTTTTACTTCTTAAAAATCCACTTTTTGGTTTTGATAACCGGGATTAATTTTAAAGTAATTTCTTTTAATTAATTTTTTTGAATTATTAAAACTGGATTCTATATTTGGAATCCTTGGTTCCAAATTATTTTATTAGGTTAGATTTTTTTGATGTCATGAATAGTAACTACGACAATTTATATTTAATAGAGTTAAAGGTAAATCGAGTAAACTAGGGTAACTAACAATATGATAAAGGCAATAAAATTACCCTAATAACATCTAAAATGCTATTGGATGAATTAAATATTACTAATATCACCTAGGGGTTATAATGGTTTGATTTAATAAACTTTTTCCATGAATGTGATGCAATTATAAATAAAACAGAAAAAGGTGACGACATGTCACTCTCATTTATCTTATAAGTATAATAATATTAATATAGTGATAAAAATGATAAAGCTTCAAAAATAAATATTCTCAAGGAATATAATGAAATTATATTTGTCATTATAATTGTTTTAGAATTTTTAATGATAAAATAATTATTATTAATGATGAAAAAATAGTGGTGTATAAATTATTTTATTGAAAGAAATATCTAATAAATCATTTTAAAAGTATTAAAATAAATATAATATGAAATAATTAAAGTTATCCATGAATTTTATAGGATACTATGATGTATTAGGAGGGCATTAATTTTTTTTGAATTATCCTTTTGTGTAGATTTTATTTAAATTCAAATAAATGAATAGTTTCAAAATTGAAACTATTGATAATTTATAAAAACAACATATTATTAAATTATTTAAAATTAAAATAATATTTAAAAATTACAAAGTGAAAATTTTATGCTCTCTAATGTCATAAAGTATACAATTATTGAAAATTAACAACACATGTAATGTCTCAAATTTTTACGTTTATTATTTTGAAATATTATATAGAATTACTACGAGACCAAGCACAGAGACAACACATCATTCAGGGGCTCAGTGAGCCCATATTGGTGGTTTGAACTTTTTTTATGTTATGTGTGTTGGCATGTGCATGCGGCTGTGGTAGTTCCCAAATAGATTCCCAGATTAAAAATCCAAGGGCACCGTTGCATCAAGAACGACGAATTTACCTAAGAACGTGTCTAACCTTGAACAGAGTGGGTTAATGGAAAAAGTTAATTTTTAGATGTTTTTAGTGAAAAAAAATAAAATAAAATAATTTGAAAAGTTTGTTTTATTTTATTTGGAAACTTTCACTATAGCGCAATGACACAGAAACTATTTCGATAACTAATGACATGACATTATGACTCTGGAACAGCAACATTGACTCATTAATACCATAATGTAACTGAACACAGAAATGTGTTCCATCCTTTTAATATTTTAAAAGAATGTTGATCATTTAAGAAAAGTTGAGAGAAACATTAGGGAATTATTAGAGCCTTGGAGATAACTCTCGACACCAAATGACGATGAATCAAAGGCATGAATCACTGCGCCAATGAAGTTAAAGGATCTCGGTGGTGACGACAACATGATTTTTTCATCAGCAATAGATCCCTTCTTATGTTAAGGTCTTTGTTGATTTTTTTGTTTCCCCATTATTTTATTAAATGACAAACACCGATGAACCCATGAACAGGTTCATTCGTTGATCCTGTGTTCTTGCTGGATTGTAATTTTTTCCATTTCTTATGTGGTTGATTCAAGAAAATTGTTTGTGATAGTTGATTTATTATCATTTGATTCACCATTTTTAATCATTATAATAGGAGCATATCAACATATTGATGAATGATGGTGGAGGTTCGTTTCTCAATTCGGTTTATTTTTTTTCATCCTCTCTTCTTCGCTTTCTTTTCATTTTTCATGGGGCGACGAATAATGGATCCTTGCACATCTGTTTCGCAACGAAATGATCCCAAATTTGATATTCGACAACATGATGACCTAGAAGAGGTGCGATGATGATGGAGGAAGATGAATTCGCTCAGATTGGGAGAGAACATTCTTTGAGTGTTCTTCACACGGGTGGATCAATATGGGTTTTCAGGGTCATTCAGAGGCCTAAAAACAAAATAAACGATATTGGGATGTTGGGGTGACCTAGAATCTGGAGTGTCAAGGCAAAAGGATCATCAGAACAAAAATCGGAGCTTCATAGAGGTGTGATGAAGTAGTGTCACGATTCTAGGAAATTTCAGAACATTAGGTGTTTATCCTGAAGAACACGTTCTGTGGGGAAAGCAGTTGTGGATAAGGTTTGAATACTGCGCACAATAAAGAACATGGAATGCCTCTAAGGAGACACATTATGTGGGCCCCACCTAGTGGTGACTGGAGTTCTGGGCATCCAGAAGAACTAACATGACATATGACCATTTTAATACGGCGTGTGGGTCCTTACACGGACTCGACATGTATCGTAGATGATACATGGACACAGGATGGATAAAAAGTTGTGTACTCCGCCACACTGCTAGACCAGGTCGGATACATGTGCTAACCTGTGTACATGTTATACTGGATGCAACACACACGTTAAACCTATGTATGAGCACATGGACACGCACACGGAGGGAACCCTGTTTACTAAGACACGACATTTGGTCCACACTAAACATCATGTACTTACTTTTATACATTACATGTTCTTTTGATTCGGGCCGTTTTACATGAGTAGTACCTAGAGTTGAGAGACACAGCGTGTTACCCTTCTACACGCCATGTATATCTGATAACATGTCTTGAACCTCTTTTCAACCATATACTGGGTAGGTTTCATTTGGGATAGTTCCCTTCTTTTATTCCCCTGAGGTCATGTATCATTTCCATCCATAAGAGTATGATTCCTTCAATAGGACCTTCTGAGAGAGAGTCAGGTATCCCTCTGAGAGGCCCATGGAGAGATCCTATATTTCTTCTTGACCATTGGTAGAGTCAGGTAATGATGTAACTATTCCAAGAGGACATCGATCCTCTACTTAGTAGGTGAATCCGTATGAGTCACACATTCCACCAAGGCCCTGACTGTGATCCTCATCTGTGTATTGTGATCTTTCCCCATTCAGGAGTGTGTTCTCCCAGAATGATTTTATCTATCTCTTGTGACATTTCCCAAAAAATGGTACTTCTCCGATGGGAATTATCAAAGCTATCAGACTCATGGATTGAGTTCTCCCATATTTTTTGGTTTGTGAAACCTTTAAAATGAATCCTTAGCATGGGTATGTGGTTTTGTGACTTGTCTTTAGACTATGGATCTGAGTTTTGTGTATATCTGGATTTTGGTTCTCTTTCTATATATTCAGAAGACATATACTAGGTAGTAGTGATTTTAACATTACATTGTGTATTACTTTTTGGTTTTCATGTTCCTCTAGTGAGTATTTTTATACTCTCCCATGCACGGTATTTTCCCACACATGTCGTTTCTTGTGTAGAAAAGCGGCCTTTTGACGGATTCGAGGGCAGAATAGAACCTGATCAAGATTTCTAAGTTCCCTATAGGTCAAGGTGTTCCTATGACTATAAGCTGCAGTCCCAGTACCTCTTCATACATATCGGATGGACTTTTCAGTTTGAAGAATCTTGTTTTTGTGGGCTTGTATTCTGGCCCCCTTCAACTTTCTGAACTTTACATCCGTTGTACTCTGTTGGTTGGGTTTACTTGTATTCATGAATTTTGTTCCTTAGTGGTTTTTACATTTCAACATTTTTGGTCTTGGAGATGTGTGCGTGTGCACAAGTACTTAGGCAATTCTTCCCATGTTAGTGATATGCCTACTCAGTGCTAGTCACCATCACCTGGCCTATGGAGGTAGGCTTAGGGAGTCGCGGCACGGGCCCCACTAGGACAGGTCATGACGGAGTGGTATCAAAGCATGTCTATTCTACATTTGGACCAAGAGTCTATGATTTTGGTTTGGGTAAATGGTGTTAAGTGTTCCAAGCTCAGCTTTCTGGCCACAGACTCTAGTGTTGGTGCAGGCAGCCGACGTATCCAAACACCAGGACTCTGATAACCCGCTTTTTGACTCAGTAACTGAAAACACTAGTTGCGGGGAAGTAAAATAATGGTACTTGTATCATATAGAAATGTGTTTTTTCCATGTCCTTTGTATCATCTATCAAGATATACTCATTACCATGGTACACCTTGTTTCCTCATAGGATGCCTCCATTATGAATACCCACTAGGATTCAGTAGATCTACCATGAGTATGACCCCCTCAGTGATGAGGCTTTAATATAGGGACTAGTTCCCCATGAGTTACCTCCAAGTGGTTCAACTGATATTCCACCACCAGTGGATCAGCCAGCGGTACCTGTAGTACCGACAGATGGGGACCGTAGGCTGAGCACACTCTATGAGATTTAGAGACATAGACCCCTCAGGTTCTGAGGCGAGCTCACCCCTCAGGTAGCTGAGGACTTTCTTGAGGTGGTGACTATATTTTTCTATCTAGTGAGGACACCAGCGGACCAGATGGTGGTCCTAGGAGAAATCTTTCTTTGGGGATCAGTGGTATGATGGTGGCGTTTGACCACACAGACTCATGATGAGGAGACTATTTCATGGATGGAGTTTGAGTGACCCTTTAGGGAGGAGTTCTCTAGAGTTACACTAAGAGAGGTGTGTATCCAAGAGCTTCTTCAGCTCCAGCAGGGCAGTGCGATGGTGGATGAAAATTCAACAAGGTTCACTAACCTCGCTAGGTACTCGATGGATATGGTTAGGGATATGTAATTCATAGATCAGACCTTCAGGTGAGGTCTAAAATAGGACATCTGATCCAGTTTTGTTCCTCTGTGAATTTAAACTTATACCGGAGTGCTCGAGCGGGCCTTGGGGATCGAGAGCTTCTTGGTGGAGTAGAGACTGCTGATGACAGTCAGCAAAAAATATATAGGTATAGAGACCTTGATAGTAGAGATTCGATGTCATACACAGGGATCAAGACATGGGAGACTTCATAGGAGGACCCAATATAGGGGATCTACGGTCCATGAAGGGTTGGATCCAGTTAGCCTAGGTAGAGGTGATGCTACTCATGTGACGGTTGGGGAAATATCACTAGATATTATCCAACCTGTCGAGACACTGACTGAGAGGCGGTGGATGGATCACCAAGGCATAGGACAATATTGAAGTAGATAGACCAATCAGGTGTCAAATGTGGAAGATGTGAATGGAGAGAAGCATGTGGTGGAAGACATTTCTGTCTACTTCCACCACCACCCCCAAGAGGTCCTCACTAGGCTCAGAGAGCTGGGGTACAGGGGTAGGGACAGCTACATGCAATTGAGACATATAACCCAGGGACTCCAGAGATGATTCAAGGTACAATATGTGTCTTTTCTACCTTATCTATCGTAATTATAGACATAGGTTCCATTTATTCTTTCTATGACACATGTCCTGTGGGAATCTTTGAGATTCTAGTAGAGTCGTTGACTTGACCCTTATGATTTAAGATACCTATGGAAGGAGACACAATGATCAAGAATTTTTGTAGACAGTGTAATCTTACCCTCATAGGTGAGAGTTTCGGTTAAACCCCCATGGGGGTAGCATCGAGGCCTTATAACATAATTCTCGGTAAGGATTGGGTATCTTCGGACCATGCCCAGATTGACTACTTTAGGAAAAGAGCATGGTGTGTCCATAGGGATGGTACGAGGTTTTACATTATCAGTGAAATGGAGACCCAGGCAGCACAGGATGGTCTCATGCATAGGAGGGTGCAACCAATCACTCATGAGTTTGTTAGCCTTACCCTTGGAGCAGTAGAAGTTTTGAGATTCTAGTTCCTAGATGATTTGGTGGAGTATGAGGACGAATTTCTCGAAGATCATCCAGGACTACCTCCCCATCGGGAGATCGACTTCTGCATCGAATTACAGCTCGGGATGGTACCGATATTCTCACTAGCATATTAGAAGGCTCCAGGAGAACTACGTGTGTTGAGGGTTTAGCTAGAGGATTTATAGAGGAGGGGGTTCATGAGAACCAATGTTTCAGCTTGGGTGGCCACAGTTTGGTTTACCAAGAAAATAGATGGGAGTTTGAGGTTTTTCATGGATTACTTGTGCCTGAACTAGGAGAAGATGAAGAACAAGTATCCACTACTTGGGATCAATGACCTCTTCGATCAACTGAGTGGGGAATAGTGGTTCTCAAAGGTTGGTCTACGATTATGTTACAACCAGTTATGTGTATGGGATGAGGATATACTGAAGATGACATTTAAATGTCTCTACAATCACTATGAGCACATTGTGATGCCATTTGGGGAAAAGAATGCTCTATAGTGTTCATGGGACTTATTAACCAGATCGTCAAACCGTTTTAGACTAGTTAGTAGTAGTCTTCATCGAGGACATCCTTGTTTACCCAGCATCAGAGGAGGAGAACATAAGACACCTTCATATGGTTCTCTATGTACTCTAAGAGCACTAGCTTTATGGGAAGCTCTCGAAGTGCTAGTTTTGGATTTAGGAGGTCCACTTTCTAGGACATATCATCTCTGTAGATGGAGTAGCTGTGGACCAGTATAAGGTGGAGGTAGTGTCATCATGGGAGCCACCTCAAAGTTTAATGGAGGTGTAGAGCTTCCTTGAGTTGGCAGGATAATTCTAGAGATTCATTCATGATTTCTCCCGGATATCAGCACCTATGATAGCCTTGACTAGAAAGGGAAAATCCTTCACCTGAACGGAGAAGTTCTAGCAGGATTTAGAGCAGTTAAGAAAAATTTTGACGAGAACTCTGATCTTGAGATTTCCGGAGGAGGGTGTCAAGTACATAGTTTCCTACAACTCATTAGGGACCAGGCTTGGCTATGTCCTAATGTAGGGATAGACGGTGATTGCTTATGGTTTGTGCTAGCTGAGACCGCACGAGCAGAACTATGAGACCCATGTTATGGATTTGGTGGTGGTAGTATTCATTTTGAAGTTGTGGTGACACTACCTTATAGTCATGCAATTTATCACAGACTCTGACCATAAGAGCCTCAAATACATGTTCTCGTAGAAGGATCTGAATCTGAGATAGAGGAATTGGGCATAGTTCCTCCAGGACTACGATTTTGAGATCATCTATACTCCTGGGAAGGGGAACACGGTGGTATATGATTTTAGCAGAAGTTTGAGATCACATGTATTATGTGAGGCGATAGAGTAGTTTGACTCATTACATTTATCCTTTATGGAAAAAGAGGATACATCTTACCTTTAGTCGATGCTTGTCACCCCTCCACTCTTACAGAGTGTTTAAGAGGAACAACTTGGGGATGTCGACTGTGAGACATTACATGATCAGTTATCTATAGGACATTCTCTTGATGGATGTTTGTATGGTGGGGAGTATGTTTTTCTTTTTAGGGGATGCACTATTGTACCAGTGGCATTGCAGGAGGAGGTACTGAGGGAGTTTCATACATCCCCCTTGGTGGTACACCCCGAAATGGCGAAGATGGACCAGGATCTCCAACGGTTGTTCTGGTGGTCAGCCATAAAGACTAAAATAGTGAAGTTTTTTTCATAGTGCCTTACATTCCAGAAGTTGAAGGCCGAGCACCATGTTCCTGTTGGGTTATCTCACTCCTTAGAGGTTCTTGAGTGGAAGTGGGATGGGATATCAATGGAAATCGTGACCGGATTACCACAGACATCCATGGGGCACAATTCTATATGGGTAATTATTGATCGACTCACCTAGTTGGCCCACTTCCTATCTATCAGCCTTAAATTCCAGATAGTGAAGGTTGAGCACTAGGTTCTAGTAGGGTTAGCTTACCCCTTAAAGGTTCCTGAGTGGACGTGGGATGGGATATCAATGGATCATCGTGACAGGATTACCACTGAAATCCATGGGGCATGAATCCATCAGGGTAATCATTGATCGAATCACCTAGTTGGCCCGATTCCTATATATCAGGAAGCAAAGTTCTGTAGGGGCTTGGGATGCCTCTAAAATGAAAGAGATAGTTCAGCTTCATGGAGTCCCTTCAACAATTGTCTCAGATCACGATGCTCTTTTCACATCCCATTTGTGGAAAGGACTGCATGAGGTGTTTGGTACTCAGCTATGCTTGAGCAGGGAATTCCATCCCCAGACTGATTGTCAGATGGAGAGGAACATTCAGAATTTGGAGGATATGTTGTGGGATTGTATCTTGGGCTTTGGTCATAGTTGGGATGACCACTTACCACTGGTGGTGTTTTCATATAATAACATCTACCACTCCACCATTGTCATGGCACTGTTCAAGGCCTTATACGGGCAACCATTCCAGTCACCGATTTGTTAGACATAACCCATATAGTCAGCGCTCATGGGTCTAGATCTAGTGATAGCTACCACTGAGAAGGTGCAGATCATCCAAGAGTGGATGATGACTGCACAAATATGGCAGAAGTCACATGATGACAAGCGACGAAGACATTTGGAGTTTGTGGAGGTATATTATGTATTCCTTAGGGTCTCACCTCGATGAGGGTTATAAAGATTTTTCCAGGGTGGAAAGCTATATTCGAAGTTCTTTAGACCTTTCCAGATACTGTGTAGTGTTGGCTAGGTGGTATACCACCTAGCTCTACCTCCACAGTTGCACTAGGTACACGATGTCTTCCATGTGTCACATTTGAGGTGGTACGTGCATGACCCATCACATATCATCAAATAGGGAGAGATAGACATTGAGGATGGTGTGAACTTTGCTGAGTTCCCATTGGAGATCGAGGATAGGTAAGAGAGGATCCTTCATGGGTGACCGATTCCCTCGATGCACGTCCGGTGGTAGCCCACAAATCTTCAAGAGAGCATGTGAGAGCAGGAGGCTAGGATCTATTTTAAACACCCACATCTATTTTAGTAGCCTTATTTTGGATTTTGGGGACACAAATTCCCATGGCATAGAGAATGTAATGTCTCTAATTTTCCATGTATTATTTTGAAATATTATATGGAATTATAAAAAGACCAAGCGTAGAGACAATACATCATTCTGAGGTCCGATGAGCCCAAAATGGTGGTTTGAAATTTTTTAAGATAAATGAGTAGGCGTGTGTGTGGCTGTGGAAATTCCTTAACAGATTCCTAGATTAAAAATCCAAGGGAAAAGTTGCATCCAGAATGACAACTTTACCTAAGAACATGCCTAACCTTGACTGGAATGGGTTGAAGAAAAAAATATTTTTTTTTGATGTTTTTAGTAAAATAAAATAAAATAAAATAATTTGAAAAGCTTATTTTATTTTATTTGGAAATGTTCACTACAACACAAAGATAGGGAGATTGTTTTGATAACTAATGACACGACATTATGACTCTAAAATAGCAATGCTGACTCATTAATTCCACATCATAACAGAATGCTGAAACATGTTTTCTCATTTTAATAGATTAAATGAATGTTGATCATTGGTGAAATGTTGAGAGAAACTCTACAGAATTCTTCGATCCTTTGATAGAACTCTTGAAAATGAATGACAACGAATCAAAGGCATGAATCACTGCACAAATGAAGTTGAAGGTTCTCAGCGGTGATGACAGCGGTATTTCTTTTGTCAGTAATAGATCCCTTCTTATGGTAAGGGTTCTGTTGCTTTGTTTTGTTTCCCCATTCATTGATTAAACAAAGAACGTAGATTAACCCAAGAATAGGTTGATTCATGGATCTTTGGTTCTTGTGGGATGGTTAATATTTTCCATTTCATTCAAGGATGATTCAGTAAATCGTTTATGATATTTTTTTTATTATTGTTTGATTTTCCATGTTTAATCCTTCTAATGGGAGCTGATCAGGATCATGATGAATGAAAGTGGAGGTTCATTCCTCAATTTGGTTTATTGATTTTCTTCCTCTTTTCATCACGTTCTTCGTGGGGAAATGAACAATGGATCATTGTGCATTCTTTTCGCAATGAAAAAATCACAAATTTTATATTCGACATCACGATGACCTAGCAATGTTGAGAAAACGATGGCGTAAGAACAATTAGATCAGGTCATGAGAGTCCATTCTTCAATTGGTCTTCACACAGGAGGATCGATATGCATTTTCAGGGCTGATAAGAGTAAGAAAAAAACAGAGATGACTTCGAGACATTGAGGAAATGTAGAATCTGGAGGTTTTGTGGAAAAAAATCATCGGAATGTGGATTGGAGATTCACTAAGGCCCGAAAAAAGAAGCTTTGTGATAATGGAAAATTTTGGAACACACGAAGAGTTTCCTGAAGAACATGGTGTGTGGGACCGGTGGCGGTAGTTATGGTTTTCACGTTGTATATGATGAAGAACACGATGTGCCTCTGGGGAGACATAGTTTGTGTGCCCCAACGAGCAGAGGCTGGAGTTCTGGGAATTGGAAAGAACTAACATGGCATGTGACCATTGTCACACAGTGTGTGTGTCCTTACACAGACTCGACGTGTATCTCAAAAGATGCATGGACCTGGGGGGGATACACATTCATGTACTCCACCACACAACTAGACCAGGCCAGCTGCATGTGCTAACCTATGTACCAGTTACACGGGATAGAACAAACTGGTTGAAACTATGTACGGGCACATGTACACATACATAGAGGGAACCCTTGTTACTCAAACAAGGCGTGTGGTACATAATACACATTATATACTTAATTTTTTTACATAACATGTTCTTCTGACTCGATCCATTTTTCACGAGTAGTACCCAAAGTTGAGAGACACAACATCTAACCCTTCTACACACCATGTATATCCTAGAACATGGCTTGAAACTCTTTTCCCTCATATCATGGAAAAGTTTCCTTTTGTTTAGTGTCCCTTTTTCTCATTCCCCTGATGATTAGGCTTAATTTTCATCCACATGAGTATGATCCCTTCAGTAAGAATTTCCAAGATAGAGTCAGGTATCCCTCCAAGAGGCCCACAGAAAGATCCTCTATCCCTTCTTGACCTTAGGTAGAGTTAGGTATCGATGAGACTATTCCTTCAGGACATTGATCCTCTACTTAACAGGTGAATCCGGATGAGTCGTGTTATCCTCTAAGGCTCTTGTAGTGATCCTCATCTATGTATCATGTTCTATCCCCAGATAGGAGTGTGTTCTCCCATAATGAGTGTATCTATATGTCGTGACCTTTCCCAACGAACGGTACTTCTCAGACAGGCATTATCAGAGCTGTCAAACTCATAGAGTGAGTTCTCTGAGACCAGTGCTTTAAAAAAACATGGAACTAAATCATTAGCAGGGGTATGTAGTTGTGTGACTTTTCACTAGACTACAGGTCTATGTTTTATGTATATCTATATTGTGTTACTCTTTCAATATGTTCAGTTGAAATATAATGGTTAGTTATGATTGTACCTTTACATCGTTTCTGAATTTGTGGTTTTTGGGGACCTCTACTGAATATTATTATGCTCGCCCCTGCATGGTCTTTTCCCACATGTGTCATGTCTTGTGCAGACAAGCGGCCTCTTAAAGAAGTATAGGGAGAACCAGGACCAAACCGAGATTTCTGAGTTCCCTACAGCCCGAGGTGATCCTATGGCTACGAGCAGTAGTCCCAGTACCTCTTCATACATACAGGTTGGACTTTTCAGTTTATAGACTCTTATTTTTGTGGGATTGTATTCTGGACCAGTTTTAATTTCTTCTCTTTACAACTATTATACTCTGTTGGTTGGGTTTAGTTGTATGCATGAATTTTGTTCCTTAGTGGCTTTTATATTTCACTATTTGTGGTCTTGGAGATGTGTGTGTGTGCAGGTACTTAGGCAATGCCACCTATGTTAGTGATAGGCCTACTAAGTGCTAGTCACCATCCTATGGCCTGTTGGAGGTGGACTTGGGGAGTCAAAACATGGTCCCAACTAGGATATGTTGTGACATCAAATAAGTAATTATTTAAAACCAATTGATATTTATAATATTATTACCCCAAATAAAATTAAATAGATTAGATAAGGATAAATAAAACAAAAAGGTTTAAGATAAAATAAAAAATGTCTAAATTGTATTGGTTGAGAGGATTTCAACCCATACTCATCTTAAAATTTAAATAAATGAGTTTGGGAGAATTATAAACTGAAAATGAATTTATAATAAATTAATATTTAAAGACTTTTCAAAGGATCCCCTCCCCTCTATTATAAACAGGCACCAATCCTTTTCTTTTAACCACACCTCCAAATCCCTTTAGCTCATCCAAACCCTACCCAAAGACCCTCCCAACATCCATCACTTCATTCTTGAGACCACCCTTTGGGCATAAATCCACCACAACTATTCCTTTCAGGAATACAAAAAAGAGATACCCAAAAAAGAGGTAATTATTTTGTCACCTCTTTTAAAATTCTATTCTTTTTCTACTCCTCTTCTTATGTTCTTATCATAATAAAGTAATTATTCTAGTATTTTATACATTCTTAGATATTATTATAATTATGGGATTACTTTATAGCTTCTTTTATCATTCATACTAATAACAATAACTCCATGTGTGTATGCGTACGACTTACCGTCTCCACGCCGTGGTGTAATTTATTATTCAACAATACTTAATTTGGATGGGAATATTTATGAGTATAATGGATGTAAATAATGAATAAAATGTAATAATTATTCTATTCGATTCATATACCATCTAATTCTATAATATATTACCATCAAGGGAATGATACTGTCACTCATGCATACGTAGGGCTTACCGTCTCCAGGACATGATGAGATTTTTTCTCCACGTTAACCATTCATCAATTATTATAAGGAGTATATAATAAATAATCATGAAATATATGACCTAATAATGCTTCTAGATATATATATATATATATATATATATATATATTTATATTTAATTTACTTGTTTCCATTCAATTCAATAATGAAATGGAAACAACGTTCATTCATACGTACGACCTACCGTCTCCCTTAATAGTGTATTCTATTTCATTTATCTATCTGTTATATATATTTCTATATAGAATATATATGATATATAAATCATTTTTTAAATTATTGATGTAATTAAATCATTATCTAAGTAATAATATCAAGAATAACTATTCAAAACATCTGTTCAACTGTTTTATCAAAATTATTTTCCATGTAAGATGACATAGGGTTATGTTTATATCCCTATTTTTACTATTATTTTATTATGCTAAATATATAATGATATTTTATATGGATTATATTATGATGGAATGTTGTTCAAGTAACCCATTTTATTTCATCGGTTCTGCTATGATGATTCATTTCTGTTTTTGTGGAACGTGTAAGGATTATTTCATTTAGAGATGGGTAAGAACCATATCTTTATCAAATTCAATGGTTAAATATTTATATATCATGAGATATAGATGAATATAATGGAAATTAAATCCAGTTTAATGATATAGGTCTTAAATGACAAGTAAATCTCGTTTAGTAATACATAGCTTGAACTACAAGTAAACCTGGTTTAGAAATGGATTTGGTCCAATATGATGGTCTTGGAAGCAATGCCTTGGCTACTTTGGAAGTAATAGTACGGGATTATTTGTTTTCCAAAATTCCATGTTTTATTCTAATTTTTTTTATCATGGTCAATGTTCCCTTACGATCTATGCCTTACGTACAACTATGATTTATTTCTTGAATCATGATTTGGATATTTAAAAATTATGATCATGTTTTTACATTCTTATATTTATGGTTTGTTTTATGTTCTTCATGTTTACCCTTACTAAGAATTTGAGCTCACACTTTTTATGGTCTCTTTTACCCATGATATGAAGAAAGGTTTTAGGTAGGAAAATAAAAGGGTAAGATATTTGTGGTAAATGTTGAAGATATTTCACAAATTTAGAAGATTATGTTTCGAATTTACAAAGACACTAAAGTAATACGATCTTTGTGTTTATATTTTGGTAATTTATTAAGTGTGTTGGAAGAGAAATTTAATTTCCATTTATGTCATACTTGGTTATTTTGAGTTAGTATCAGAGCGAAGGTTTATTCAACCTTTTGAAACTGGGGTGTGAAAATGTTATTGAGATCCCTAAAGATATTTCTAATTTATGTCTAGGGATGTCCCTAAGGGTAATTATAACTATAGTTTATAGTACTAGAATTATATTAATGATCATGAATAACCTAGGATTAATCCTAATATCAATGATATTTAAAGTACTCCCCCTTTATTATATTGTTTTCTTGTTAGTATTTTTTCCTCTCACACTATTCTTATTGGGTTTTATAAAATAACAGGAAATAGGAGGATTCATGTTAATGGAGAATAGTATGGAAAATGGAATGATATTCTTCATGATGAACCAAATGAAATGGGAGTTGTAAGGAAAAACATCGTTGTTATGCCTAATTAGGAATCTCATTATATGATCAATGATCTCAAATTTCACGATTTTTATGGCCCAGCTAATAAGAGAAAGATGGATTTTCATGGTGATCATAGAAGAAAGAAAGTTCTATTTTGCTTGTGTAAATAATGTGGGAAGAGGACTCACGGAAAACGTTTCAAAGGAACTAGAAGATTCATTGGTTGTGGAAAAGAAGGAGACAAATCCTATAATTGTAAAGAAAAAGTCCAGTTAACACAATGGATAGGGATAATGGTATTGCTAAGACATCAACAATGGTTTAATTTTTTAAATGTGGAATGTTTGAGAATTATGAAAATTGATTCCCAAATGGAAAATATCATGAAGATAATCAGCATGCTCATATGAGTGGATTTTTGGTTGATGATGATGAAGAGACTACAAATGATATATGGGGTGAAAGAAGTGTTAAGGAATAAAATGATGAAGCTTAGCCAATAGTTTAAGAAGATAGTGGAATGATTGTATGTTTATCAAGAATAATTTTTTATGAGTAATTTTATGGTACAATGGAATAAAAAAACATCTAAGGGTTGTTACACTAGTGTTTTCCCTTAAGTATTTTAAATTATAAGTTGAATAGTATCGATAACCATGAAAAGTTATTCAAATGTTTTTATAAAACACATGGAATGTGAATAACGATGGTATAAGGAGATAATGAGTTGGTTGATAGTATTAATGATCTCATGAAAAATATAATTACAAATTGATATCATGGTTTGAGTATATAGAATTTTTGGTATTTTTGTTGTGTGGAAAGAGATAATTTGGATTGAATTCGTGTTTTTACTAAGGTTATACAATTATTCATATAATTAAAATGTTTAAAAAGAATACATGATTAAGTTATTCAAATGATTGGAATATAAAAACCAATAACTACCTTATGAGATATGTGAGATAAATGTTAAGTCAATTTAGTTTACCTCTTTCAAATGTTTTATATTTTTAGTTTTTTGAAGGATTATTAGGTTATCCAATTATGGATAGTATGAGTTATACTTTGGTTGAATTTTACTAGATCAATATATTATCTCATTATAGGTGGAATTATTCATAATTTATTACATGGGGTATCCTTTTGTTGAGATATAAGGAATGAGCATCATTCTATAGAATTATCTGGTAACACTTCAAGAATGAAAAATTCAACTTCATTTCATTCAATATGATATAAAGTAGAAATTGTTCAAGGCACGAGCAATGGTGAGATTGTACCAAAAGTATGTAAGTAATTATTCTAATGAAAAATTATTTTAAATTTAAGGAAAGGATCTTGAAAACAAAAAATGTTATTTTAGTACCTTCTAATCCGATGAATCAGTCCGTCCATTAAATCATCGTAGATTTATGGTCTTTTGGTTGTTAACATTCTCCAAACTGTGTTCTCTATCACTATCCATCAGAACATGATGCTTACAATTTTCATCCATATCCATGTTTTCACTTCCCACCTATGATCTCCTATGTGGAAACCCAGTGATGTGTTTCTTTGTGTAACCGTTATGTTTCTAACTTTTTTTCCCAAATGATGTTTTAGTATTCCTTTTTACGATGTTGGTTTCTGTGAAATAATCCATCAAGTAGTATACCCTTCATAACCCCTAAAAATTTCGAGGGAGAAATTAATTTCAAGGGGGGATAATGTAACACACTAATATTTTATGAGATAGATTCGTTATAATTTATTTGATGTCTTGTGTTTTATGTTACACCAAGATTAGAATGTGTTATATGCAATACTATACTTAGCTTATGTTACACACAATTTCAAGTTTGTTTGACAGAATTCATTTAACACAACACTGATTATAAATTTTTTTCAATTTATAAAAGAACTATGTTTTTATTATGTTATAAAAAACACCAAAGGAAGCTTGCACTAAAAGCAACACTTACTTGTCTTGCATTACACATAAGAGTGACCTTCCTTGACATCTTGTGTTGTACGTAATACTTAGTTTCACTAAACAAGGATATATTATTAAAATATTATATAAGCTAGATTATATGAATAGTATTAACCAGATTTTTAATTTTATAAAACATTAACATTCATCTTAAGTATTTTATAGAACATTATATCAGAACAAATTCAATTTTTTATACAAAAGAAGTATTTTTTTAAAAATGATGTTTTGCCAACTTTTGATGGAACCCCAATTTTAAATCTTTTTTTAACACTTTTATATATTATATTTGAAAAAATAAGTTTTTTATTTGGATGTGGGAATAAAAATGTAACTTGGTAGATATTTTGGTATTTTTCTAATGAAATTCATTTTTTGTTGAATAATGAAAAATACAGCATTTTAATTCAAAATTGCATTTTAATCTAAATTATTTGTATCGATAGATTATATTTTTAATTTATTTTAAAGTGTAATTGGGTTATAGTTTTATCATTTAATCCAATTTTGGTCTTTGGAAGTAATTTCACATTTAAATTGGATATAAACACCTGACAATTATGAATAAGTATTTACTTCTTAAAAAACACTTTTTTGGTTTTGACAAACGGGAACTAATTTTAAATTAATTTTTGCTAATTATGTGTTTTGAATTATGAAAAAATTATTCCATATTTGGAATAAATGGGTCCAAATTACGTCAAAAGGTTACCTTTAATTTTTTGGATATTATGAATAGTAACTATGACAAGTTTTATTTACCAGAGTTAAAGATAAATCGGTTAATTAGGGTAACTAACAATATGATAAAGATAATAAAATTACCCTAACACCTAAAAAATCCAATTGGATGAATTAAATTTATCAAATATTACCTAGATGTCATAATTGACTCATTTAATGGACTTTTTAACATGAAAGTGATGTAATTATAATTAAAACAAAAGAAGGTGACAACATGTCACCCTCATATATCTTATAAGTATAATTATTTTAATATAGTGGTAAACATGATAAAAATTAAACATAAACAGTCTACAGAAATAGAGTGATATTATATACTTCATTTTAATTTATTTATAATTTTTAGAGACTAAATTATTACCATTACTGATGACACAATAGCGATGTAGAAATTATTTTATTGATCAAAAGATCAAATAAATGGTTTTAAAAATATTAAACTAAATATCATATAATCTAATTATTATGATACACAAATTTTATAGGTGAATATGACATGTTATGAGATAATTAAATGTTTTTTTTCAAATTTATTTTATGTGTGGATTTTATTTGAATCCAAATAAATGAATAGTGTCTAAATTGAAACTATTAATATTTTATAAAAATAAAATATTATTAAATTATTTAAAAATATAAAAAATATTTAAAAATTAAAAATTTAAAACTAAATGGTCTAAAATGTAATAAAGTATGATATTATGGACAATTTAATAAAAATAAGTAAATATTTATACCCATTTAATATTTAGAATATTAATACAACAAATAAAATTAAATATATTAAATAAGGACAATAAAAAATTATAATTTTTAAAATAAAATAAAAACATGTATAAATTTTATTTTTTGAGAGGATTTAGACCTATAATCATCTTATCTTCTAAATAAATAAGTTTTTTAGAATTATAAACTGAAAATTTATTTATAATGAATTAATATTTCAATACTTTCCAAAGTTGCCCTCCCCTCTCTTATAAAAGGGAACCGCTCCTTCTATTTTAATCACACCCCAAAGCCCTTTATCTCAGTAGAGAACTTCCCACTCTCCTATAGACTTCACTAAATTCATCCTAGAAGACACCCTTTAGGATGAAATCCATCTAAACGGGTCCTTTTGTGTATACCAAAAAGAGATACCTGAAAAGGAGGTAATTGTTTCATCACATCTTTCAAAATTATTTTCTTCTTATACTTTCTCTTCTTATGTTGTTCTCATACTAAAGTAATAAATCCAGAATCTTCTACATTATGAGATTTTATTATAATTATGGTATAACCTTATACCTCATTTTATTCATCCTATTAATTAAAATATCTCAAAGTGTTCGTGCGTACAACATGCTGTGTCTATGATGTGGTGTAATTTGTTATTCAATAATACATAATTTTTATGGGTGTATTGATGATTATAATGGATTTAAATAATATATATGACATAATAATTATTCTGTAAAATTTATAGATCATCCGATTATATTCTATTTAACCATCAAAGGAATGATATTGTCTCTCGTGTGTATGTACAGGTTACCGTCTCTACGACGTGATGAGATTCATTCTCCACATTAACCATTCAAGAATTATTATAAGGTATATATAATAAATAATCATGAAATATATGAAATAGTATTGATACAGTATTTATTTATATATAGGTTTTATCTACTTTCTTCCATTCAATTCAATAATGAAACAGAAATAGCGTTCATGCGTACGTACGACCTACTATCTCCATGAACAGTGTATTCAATTTCATTTGTCTATATTTTTTATATATTTATATAATTAATATATATGATATATAAATCATTTTTTACATTATGTAATTATTTAAATCATTATCTAAGTAATATGATCAATAATAATAACTCAAATCATGTACGATAAATAAAACGATTATTACCTAAAACGCTTTTTGACATGGAATTAACAAGTGAACATGTAATATAAAGTCATATGTGAATCATGTATGATATAATAAATATTATTATGGTTCTATTAAAAGTTTATAATATGTTTATATGCCCTATATGGAAGTTTCAGACACAAATAGAAGAAATCAGAACTAAGGTAAGGGATAATTTTGCAATCACATTATTTTCCGAGATTGTTTATTCGTAAGTATTTATAGGGGTATATTTATCAATAATGTCCATGTTTAGTAAATATATAATATTATTTCTATTATTATACTAATTTTTTAAGTTAATTTTACCCATTACTAAATTTGGGTTTAATGGTATGGAAGGAATCTTTCTTTCATTTTTTATACGAGGTACTTTTTGACTTTTTCAGGATGAGTTTGAGAAGAATGTTTTTTCACTTATACGACATGATTTTTTTTATGTCTTATTAATGCCTTATTTCCATGAAAAATTCTTTACATGATTTCATGTTTATTTTAACTAAATTTTATTCTTTTAAAAGTGAATGACATTTTAAGAAATGAAAATGTTTTTGAAGAAGAAAGGATACCTTCCCCAAGAATTATGTTTAAGTGTTTTTTCAAAAAAAACCCTTCTAAGATGTAATCGGGTTTTGTTTCTATCCATATTATTTCTAGGATTTTAATATGTTAATGATGGGATGATATTTTATATGGATTATGTTATAATCTAATTATGTTTAAGAAACCCATTTTATTTCATGGGTAATGCTATGAAGATTGATTGATTTTTTTGTAGAACATGTAATAATAATTTCATTATGAGATGGGTGGGGCCTATATCTCCCTCCAATGCATTGGGTAATGATTTATATCTAATGATATAGACATTAATAGAATGGAAAAGTAAATTTGGTTCTGTGATATAGGGATGGAACTCCAAGTAAATATATTTTAGTAATACATGGCTAGAACGACAAGTAAACCCGGTTCAGAAATGGACATTGTCCACTATGATGGTCTAGGCAGAAATGCCTTAGCTACTATGGAAATCATATTATGAGATTATTTGTTTTCCACAATTCCATGTTTTATTATATTTCTATTTTTTCATGGTTAATGTTAATTTATGATCTATTCCTTACGTACTGCCATGATTTATTTTACAGCTAGTGATTTGGATATTTAAACATTAACCTCAGATTTTTACATTATTATATATATGGTTTGTTTTATTTTCCCTATATTTACCCTTAATGTGAATTTAAGATCACCCTTTTTATGCTTTCATTTCCCCAGGATATAAATAAAGGTTTTAGGTAGGAAAACAAAAGAGAAATTATCTTTATGGGAGATGTTGAAGATCTTTCACCATGTTATAAGATTATGTTCCATGTTTCCAAAGACACAAAAGTAATACAGTATTTGGGAACATTATTTCATAATGTATTAAGTATTCTAAAAAATAAATATAATTTCTATGTAAGTCATGATTGGGTCTTCAGAATCCACTCATGCTGTATAAGTTAAAAAAACAATAGTTCTGTATTTTTTGTCATAAAATTCAAAATGTACCTTATTTAAAAAATGAAAAAAATCCATTCAAACTATTCTCAAAAAAGTAAAACATGGTTTAAAATGACTTCCAGATATTTTAGTA
This sequence comes from Viscum album, assembly GCA_963277665.1. Classification (NCBI taxonomy): domain Eukaryota; kingdom Viridiplantae; phylum Streptophyta; class Magnoliopsida; order Santalales; family Viscaceae; genus Viscum; species Viscum album. The sequence goes on from OY728156.1 coordinate 766,823,873, forward strand.
AAATAGTAAAAACATTTTTAATTTTTTTTGAAAATGTGGAATTCGATAGTAAATATTCCACATTGGAGATGTAAACATAAACAATGCTGAATAAGGAAAATATTGTGAAATATAACCTTACCTCAAGTATCTCATTTTCTGGTTCATCTTAAAACCTTGTGTATAATAAATATGGATTTGAATTAAATTAATTACATAATAATATATCTATTATACCATGTATGATTTATTTATGACATCTTATCATTCCTATATTAATAATTTGTTATTAAAATTATTGTTCTAGGTGATAATTGCATTATTTTACAAGCATATTTAGGTACAGTAGTCTTGGTCCTTTTACATTGATCATAGTCCCATAACATCCAAAATGTTAATAAGTTTATAAAAATAGTATATATTATGTAGATAATTATTTATAATAATTCATAAAAAGTAGGTATATTAAAATAAATTACATCATTTATGGGTTCTACTCTCTGAATCCAGGAATCATTCAAATGTATTATTGGGATTTAAATTTTACCCCTTACCTACAAAAGCATTCAAATACTCAGATTTGGGTTAGAATTCACGGATTAAGAAGTGTGATTTGGAACCCATTAATATTGAATGATTCAGTTTCTTACATTGATATCCCTGTAAAGACGGATGAAAATACAGTGCATAAAACATTTTTTTTACTTCAGGAGAGTTTTGGTCGATTAGAACATTCGGAATACTTTACCCAATTGTGAAATTTTTTGGCCAATGGTGGGAAATTTGATGTTGAGTTTGAATATCAGTCAATTCCTTCATTTTTTAACTATTTCTCATTAGTGTGGAATGATATTTTAGAATGTAGAAATGTGGTGAAAATACATATGAATGTGGGGTCTTCCTCCCAATATTCCCATGGAAAAAATAATCTTAGCTTTTCCACATTGAGAAGGAAGATAAAACCCGCTGGTAATTAAAAGGGGATGACCCAGGATGTTGTCTCCATAGAGTAAAGGATTAAGCCTCTTGATAAGCATCTTAATGTTAATGGATCCATGGAGTAGGTCCAGGTGCACGACCCCATGGTATTTACTACTTATCTCACTGGACTCTCTTGTGGATAAAAAGGTGCAAGATGGGGTATTTCAAAATCCTTTAGGAGTTGATGCACTAGCTGAAACAATTTCAATGGGGAGGGAATGTTCTCCATCCATTTCTATATAAAAATATGGATGTGACTTTGATTATGGTATGAAGAATGTTAATGCTACAACTTCCTTTCATGATCTACTTGTAACAGGTATCCAAGACACTCTTGAAGATCAACGTGATGGGTCTGACTTAGAACATGATGTACAAATGGAAGACGATTCTAAATTTTGGGAGAAGTGTCATTATTCTAAAAACAAGAAGGGGGAAAAGTTTGAAACAACCCTACCATTCCAGGTGAAAGAGCCTAGAGATAATATAATTAAAGGGGATGAATCTGGGGCAACTCCATTGGAGTCCTATCAGGATGCAATTATAATCCCTCTAAAGGAACAAGGGGTTACTAGTTCTATGAATGGTGTTCTAGAGCCTGGAAAAATTATTTTAGTCTTATTGAGATTATTATTAGATCAAATAGTAGGGAGGTCTTATTTAATGAATTTGGGAGTGCTCATTGATCTAAAATGATCAATGTAGGGGGATCTTCATTGTAGGTCCTCCCAGAGGGCTCTGACACGATTAGTGAACCAGATCATTTTCTTTCCAAGGGAATTTTTCCATTAGAGGACAACACCTAATCTCAGGTGCATTATGATACATGGAACAAGACCAAGACACAAAGGAGAGGAAGACATCAATAAGGTCGGGTTGGTGGTCGCCACTCCCACTGATGAAGATATCCTATTTTCTGGATGTGTGTGACTTTTGTAGAAGTGTATGTTCACTGGTTTTCATATGTGGTTTCACTCTTGTAGGTTATTTTTTCCTCTTAATAAATTGTTAGATCATGGGCTAACAACCCATGTCCTGTATAATTTTGATTAGAAGTCTCAATGTGTTGTAATGAAGTGGGGGTAGATTTATCGTTTTATAATTGATGTGAGGGGAAGTTTTTAAATTTCATAAAAAATATTAAAATAAAATTTTAATAATCTAGGTACAAATTATTCCAAATAGAATATACATGCACAAAGGATGAAATTTTAAACCATATATTGTACCCCTATTCCTTATTGAATATTTTTATGGTTTTTAAATAATTTTATAAAATGTTATTTTCATAAAATATAATTATTTTCAATTTTGAAATTATTCATTACTATGACTTTAATAAAATTAAGAAAACACATAAATTTTGAACCAATTATTTTAACACATATACAAAATTTTATCTTCATCTGTAAAATTTTTCTATCACCAAAATTATATCATATTATAATACAGGTCATATTTTTAATATAATTTATTTGATTTATCCATTAATTGAATAATTATTACATTAGCACTTTTTAATTATTTAAGGTAATTATTTAATTCCTAAAAATTATAAATAAATTACCATCATGATTATAATTTCATTAAACACAAAATAAATATTAATATTCATCCATAACAAATTGGTGTCTTGATATGAAAACATAAATGGTATTTAAAACCAAGAGACTGATATTTTGTCACATTCATTTGTTCAAATAATTTATAAGTCATTTTCATGGAAATGTTTCAATTAAGTAAATAATCCTATAACCTTAGGTGTTATGGTTCAAATTTAATTCATCAAGTAAGAATTGGGATGAAAAACTATAACATTAGCACTTATTTTTAATCCAAATTAACCAGATTTACCCATTACCGAGGTGATACATTTTACCATTATTAATATTTACATTGACTAAAAAATGGTATTGATTAATAATTATGAACCCCCTGATTCTAAATATTAAATTCATTTTATCTAATTCAATATATATAAATATCATAAATTTATTTTTAATTATGTGTGAAAAAATTGACGAAAACCTCTTTTTTAGGAAAATACATTTTTAGCATAACGTTGGGTTTTTTTATTATCATATGCATTGAAAAATATTTTTTTTAATGTCTATAAAAAATTTTCAATTAAATAATATTTAAAATTCATTAAAATCATTCTACAATATTTTTTAATTTAATATATTGATATAAAATTCATTGAATGCAAAAAAAACTTTTTTTTTCAGAAAAACCACACATTTATTTTAATATAATTTTTATCTTTCATTATAATCATTGGACAACTAATTAATTTATTTTATAAATTTGTAGTACATATAGTTTTCACAATTTAGTTATAACTATTCATACATGATAATCTAACTTCTAGAAGATAAAACACACGTAATATTTTAATAATGTTACGAAGTTCATTTAAACAAAATGTTACGTCCAATGAGAGCTATAGAAAAAATAAAATTATTTGAGAAATATTTCATAAAAATATCAGGGTGTTGCATTATACCCCCCATAAAAATAATTTTTTCCTCAAAATGTTTCAATTAGATACAAATGGATGAAGATACCTATACCTCACCACATTCTCAAGTTCCCATGTAGCTTTCTCTAGTTGGTGATTTTTCCACAAAACGTTAACTAGGTGAGTGGTATTGTTTTGTAGAAATTTATTACTAAAATACAGAATTAGTACTTATTTTTCATGAAATTAAATATCTTTTTCCAAAGTAGGACAATTTATTTTAGTACATATTAAGGATCATGTATGTACTTCTACATGAGAGATACATGGAACACATATCAAACCTAAGAGAGTTTTTGTGGAAGTTCCAATTGATGAGAAAATGTCCTCATAAGATCAGTAATTTCAAGGGAACCAATATACATAGGGCTTAGATTTCCTTTTTTTCTAATAAGCTCAATTTTTTCATTTGTTTCTAATTCGATCAATTTCTACTTCCTCTCTTACTCTATGAAATGAAGATGATTTTTTTATGCCTAAAGCACATAAGATCTATAACAAAATGGTATGTCATTCCTTTTATCTCTAGTTATGAAAAATAGTTATCACTAGTTATCCAATACGGATAAATAGTTATATGGTTAAGTAATATGTTAATATTAAAAACCTCATCCAAATTTAAAATTAAACTATTTCATAAATGGTTAACCTTATAACCCTTACAAAAGTTACAACACCAACACTCTATAAATAAGGACAATAAATTTCCAAAATTAAATTATCTTTAATCCCCCTAATAGCATTAATTATCACTTAATCATCACAAACCAAACATGTTAATACCTTCATCTTGTATACTCTTAAAACATGGTAATAACCTAAAATTCTATAAAACCTTATTGAAAACATACATACTTCCTCATTTATTGAATTAAACCATAGATTATTGAATATATTCTATAAATAAAATAGATTTTTAAAATTCATCAATGATATCGTAAATCACTTTTTACACAAATCATTTATTAGTTCTGAGTTCATCAATACTATCGTATTTACTTTATTTATTTATATCATATGTTTAACAAAACTAAACACCATTTCTTCACCATCAATAACAAATTAAGGGTTATCTTTCCTTTATCAAAATATTACATTTCCATTTAATCAATTTTCTAGTCCATTCGTACCATTTAACGTATTATTGAAAATCATTAATAAAAAACTATACTGAATAATCCTTATATATTTCATAATTCTTGAATTCCAATACATAAAAACACTTAACTCATTTAACTTAATTATTAAACCATTAACTAGGATTAATCATCTTAAACCTTAATAACTACGTACATTCATATGTCATTTGTAGTCTCTTCATTATCATTAATAAAACCACACCACATAAAACCATATAGAATCACTTCACGATATTTAACCTTAGCACATTGATTTGAATAATTACTATACCTTCCACATTTAAAACATTAAAAAGTCGATGATATATTAGGTAGACCATTATTAGAAACTTAAATTTTCATCATTCGTATTAGATTACTTGACTTCTGTACCAATCTTCCTCACCGAAAACATATCCCCATACCTTTGAGGCATTCCCATGAGTGCTTCATTCCACATTCTCAGAATATAGGAAACTAAATCATATTTCCACTATGGTCTCCACTTCTCACACTCTTAAAAAACTCTATCCTTATATTCTTTCATGAGTTCAAGAGTTTGTTAAGGTGTATGTTGTTAATCATTTTTTGTGACAACAGATTTGGAATAATCACATATCCTTAACTACAGTCATCATCCTATTTGGATGCTCATCAACATATTATCTATCACATTAAAAATTATTCTGTTTCATTCTGGTTCCTATCATTAACTAAAACAAAAAATTCCAGTGTGAATAATAATAATAAAGGTGGGAACCACTTAATCAATAAAAATAACTTAATGAATTTCTAAATCATGACACGTTATTTTCAATATTAGACACATTATGTAATTTTTATTCTATTAATATTCGTCATCTATTTAAATCATTTGTGATGGTTCCTACTGTGTTTGTGAATTTTGAAAGCATATCCCCTAGGAGTGTCAACCCAAGTGTTCTATAAGGAATGTTGTTAGGTATAAGGTGAAGATCAAGTCTATCTCAAAACAAAATTTTAAGAGTTATTACCCCTAGGTACCTCAGTGATAGATCCACATCCAGTTTTAGTATTTAGAAAAGGTATTAATTAACAAGATTCCACATTCTATATCCATTAAAAATATTGAACATTTTAATTTAAATTAAATAATCCTTAGACTTATCCTTAGATACATCCCTATACATATCCTTAGAAATATCCCCTAGGGGTAGCACTGATTTTTTATCATCTTAGTTTATAAAGATTAAATAAACCTTTACGTTGATACCAACTGTAGTTACTTAAGATTTTCATACATATATATTATGTATTTTTTAGGAATATTTATTACATTACAAAAACATATGCCTAAGGATCATAATGGTTTAGTTTCTTTGGAATCTTGGACACACAAACAATTGGATTTTAAATGATCTATATCTCCTCCCACAAAGTTCTTCAAAACTATATCCATTATAAGGCACATCATTTATGTAGCCTTAATTCATAAACAACGGAAAGGAAACATATGAAATGGTGATATCATATGCTTAATAAGGGTAAATAAATGAGATATCTATAATCACATAAGAATAATATTAGCATAAAAATATGAGAACATGAACATAACATTTGAATTCTACACCTTGCATACCATAGATCATAATATTGAGTACTGTAATAAATATTGGAAGTTCATAAGTCATGAATCATAAAATAATCAAGGAACATAATCCATGGTAGCATAAAATTTATATAATACATGGATTTGTGTCATACACATAAAATTTTTAATTTTTGAACATGTATAAATAAAAAATGGTTCACTCGTGAATTTAAGGACATGAAATCAAGCCCTCACATAAAATTATGGATATGAAACTAGTTCCACAAATAATCTAATGGACATGAAATCCATGTCCACAGATAAACATATGGATAAGTAATCTAGGAACATTCATAAAATTATGGAAATGAAATTAGTTTCATGCATATCATATTTACCTCATGAGTTATCCATATTTATCTAATGAATTGGATAGATATATTAGTCACAATTTTCATATAAATAAATTCCTAAATTAATGTTCCACAAGATCATAAAATTTACATCATCTTAAAACTTGTGAAAAGAAATTAATTTTATCAAAGTATAACCTATGAAAAATAGAACAAGTTTCATCAAAATATTATCATCGTAAACATAAACCATACATAAAAGGAATATGGATGGTATAATTGGGTCAAATCCTTAATAAAACTTTTATATCATCAAATAATGTCCAATTATATGTAAAATTGAAATTGAAATATCACTTGGAATAATTCTTGAGGTAAAAAGATTTTCCATTTTAAAATCACTTATCTTTCTAAAAACTTTTTCCCTTGTAAATGAAAAAAATTTCATTATAGAGAAACATGTAATGGAAGATTCCAATAATTAAGGAATTGTGAAACAGTTATAATCTTATCATTTCATATAAGTTTTAAAAACATTCATTATGTATTTTTTTGAAAAATTCTCAAGGTAGTATATTTGGAACATGATAAAAAAATTACTTTAAACAATTTTGTAAAAATTAAAACATGGTTAAAAATGAATAAAAATTTTCTTTGGAAAATAGTAAAAACATTTTTTAAATTTTTTTTATAAAACATGGGAATGGAATATAAATATTCAATTGTATATAATTAAACATAAACAATCATAAATAATGATGTGATTGTGAAATAAACCCTTACCACATGTCTTGCCTTTCCTTGTTCACTTTAATACCTAATGTATAATAAATATGAATATAATATACATTAATTACATAAATATATATATTTAATAACATTTATGATTTATTTATAACTTCGTATCACACTATTATTAATAATTTGTTATTAAAATCATTGTTTTATGTATTAATTGCTTCGTTTTACAAGCGTGTTTGGGTTTGGCAGTCCCAGTCCTTATACATTGATAATAGACTCATAATTTCCTTAATTCTAAACATTTTATAAACATAATTTATTTTAACAATTCACATATTTATAATCATTTATAAAAATTATAGATATAAAAATAAATTATACCTCTGAAAGAGACGATAGGTCGTATATATGCATGAACGTTGTATCGACTTTTCAACTGATTTAATAAAAGAAAGTTAATAAATAATTCACCTTTATAGAATCATTATTATATCATATACATAATATATATTCTTATAATTTATCATTATTACTCTGAATTATAAATATAAATGAAAATTAGATCACATCGCATCGTGAAGATGATAGTTCACACGTACACAAGGGTAAAGTTTTAACTTCCCAAAAGATTGGATGATATGAGGGTAGACATGATATTTTAACTATAGAAGTATAATAATGTCATAAATGTAATATATAAACATTAAATCCATTATAATTATCATCCATAAAATATGGAGTTTAAAAATGAATTGTATCGTTACGTGGAGACTATAAGTCATACATACACATGATCAATACTTGGACTTCTTATTTGATGGGATAGAGGGTGGGTAATGCTTTTTTAATAATAATAATAATATTTTAGAATATTTATTACAATTAAGTTATTATTTTATGATAAATATCATATATTTAGAGTATTTAAATAATTTTATAAAAAGAAAGTGATCAGTTAGAGAAATTACCACTTCTTTGAAATGACACCTTTTGATCTCCTCTACTGGGTTATAGGGTTGACCTTTTGGGAATAAAAAACCTCTAAAATGTGGATAGGGAAGTTTAAAAGAGAATTTGGATAGTATGTTTGAGATTTATGGCTCAAATAGATGTAATGAAGTGATGTATGAGGTGTCCTTTTATAATTTAAGTGTGGGAGACTTAGAATTTCCTTAACAAATAATATATAATAAGACTATTCTAGAGTAAAATACTTAAAAATAGAATATAAATTCCTATGGGATGACATTTTAGACCATATATTTTCTTATTTGCCCTTATTTTATATTTTTATTATTTTTAAATAAATTATGAAAATATTATTTTCCTAAAATATTATTATTGTCACTTACACTATTCATTACCTTGACTATAACAATGTCAAGAAAACACATCGAATTAGAGAAATATTACATTAAAACATAAAAAACATGTCATCATAATCTATAAAATTTGTTTAACACCTTAATTATCTCAAATTATAGTACTTATACAATTTTAAATATAATTAATTTGATTTTTTCATTAATTGAATAATTACTACATCAACATTGTGTAAGTATTTAAGGAAATTATTAATTAATAACATTTTAAATAAATTAAAATCAAAAATATAATTTCATTATTCAATAAATAACTATTAATATTCATTCATTACTATTTTTTCCCATTGTGAACACCTAAATGATATTTAAAACAATGAGAGAGACATTTTTTCACTTTCATTGGTTTAAATAATATATAATCCAATTTTAGGGACAAGTGTCCATTGAATAATTCAATTTCAAAACATAGTTGTTAAGGGTATAATATTATTCATCCAATAAGAATTTGGGTATAATTTTATTACCTCAACACTTATTTTTAATCCATATTAACCTGATTTACCCTTGACCAATGTTATAAATTTTACCATAGTTACTATTCATATTGATTAAAAATAAAAGGGGATTAATTTAAAAAATATAAAATATTTATTCTAAATATTTAATTCATTTAAAATAATTTAATATATATAAATGGTATAAATGAATTTTAATGTAAGTGTGAAAAATGTGAAAAAATGGCTTTTTTGGAAAAATATATTTTTAAGCATAAAATTGGATTTATTCTTATCCTATGAAATGAAAAATATTTTTTGAATGTATAAAACATTCATTCAAGTAAATAATATAGAAATCTCATTAAAATAATTTACAAATTGGGATTAACATAATATATTGATATAAAATTAATTTTATGTATAAATTGTTTTTCAGAAATATGTAACTTTTATTTTAAAATAATTTTTTTAATTATACTCATTTGATGAATAATGAATTTACATTATAAATGTATAGACCATATATTTTTTTATAAATTAGTTATTACTATTCATACATGTTAATTTAATGTCCATGCGATAATGAAAACATAATATTTTAATAATGTTAAGTGGTTCCTTTTAACTTGTTTTTTCATGCAATGCATGATATCGATGAAATCAAATTATTTTTAGATAAAAATTTCATAAAAATATCATGATGTTAAAGAAAAACATGGTGAAATGAAATGTCTTGTTCCTACAAAGTTGAATTATCTATCTGTATTGGGTTTTCTCACATGATATCTCTTTTTAGGTATCACTCATGAATGTTTTAAGAGGAAAAATATTATTTTTATAATTAATATAGTTATTTATTTGGAATAAAATTTCATGTGAATTATGATTAACTCTTCTATAAGATCAAGTTCCAAACAAATAAATTCTATAATCCCCCCCCCACCTGTGATTATGAGTTAAGTATGACACGAACAAACACCAAATCATGTGTGTAGATCTCATATGACAAATAGGTTAAACACAAATATAATTTAATAAATAAAAATAAAATCAATATGAATAAATTGGAAATAATAATATGAAAAATTAAATAAGACATGCAACTATTTTCATGTTCATAAATACTCTAACAACATGAAAATTGTCCAACCAAGATGACAATATGTCACATAAAATAAAAAACATATGTGTCCATGTTTGTGTCTTCACAATTTTCACTGGAAGATGATTTCAACGATCTCCACATAGAAATCATAACACCACCGATCACCGCATTGTCAATGTAAATGACCAAGAAATATTTATACATCTACAAACCACAATCAATTATGGAAAAAACTAACACCGCTATATAAGGTGGGTATCACGTTGAACTAATGTGGTAGCACGCAAAGGAGGTACTTCAAGTTTTTCTGTAGGGTGGTGTCAGCTTGGTGTGGTGTGTGTTGGAAAATTTTTGTGGGTGGGATTTTTTTAATTACATGGGTATATGGTATGAATATTTGGTGAAACGGGGCCACATAGTGCCAATTCAACTGGTATTTTGGTTCATTTTCACACCCCACATTTTTTACCATATTTGTATTAATATAATTCTATGGTACTAATTATTTATAATTATATATAATTTAAATTTATATTATTTCATATAATCACTTATATAAAAAATATATAATCATAAATATATATAATAAATATATAATTATAAATATAATAAATAAACATAATAAATATATAGATTTAATAAAAATATTTACTGTATTTATAATTATATATTTATAATTAAGTAAAGAAGTTTTTATTTTGACCCTCGACAATGGGGTGTGAGATCTTGACGTTCTTTGTGGCTGATTTGGATGGCCTGGTGAAGGGTCGTGATCGCAGAGACAGAATTTGGTTGTTTTCAGTGATGACGTGGTGGTTCTGTCAGTGATATATTTTTCTGGAGGTGATTCATTGATGAAGCATTAGTGATAGAGATGTTTGGCGTGACTGTATAGGGGTGGATTTCTGATGACCATATCATATTGATCTCATTTTTTATGCAAGGAAGGTATGTGCTTTCAATAAGATGAAAACCATCCATGGAATATTGGAGGGGTTATCAGTAGGTTGAAGACATTGGGATAAGGACAGATGACATTCGTATCTTAGGATACATCTTATGGAAATTCAACAGGTTTTAGTAGCAGGATTTCCTAAAATAGTATGGGATTTCATTGCCCATGATAATGGCAGGGAACTTTTTTGGTTCAATAATGGGGTGGGCTTCTATCCTTTATTTTTCATGGTCATTGGGCCTTTATGTGTGGGTCTTCAGGCCTTTCTTGTTGTTTTCATGTTCTAGTGTCTCCCCACTGTTGTTTGGTGGTTCTCTTTGTGCCATGTTCTTTGTTGTATCTATACTTTTATTTTTAAAAATAATTTTTAGATTTGAGCATGCTTGATCAACAAGGCCTAGTGGATCATGTTGGTGTAATAAATATACATAATAAACATATATATAATAATAAATGAGAAAGGATGGGTCTAATCTATCTCATGGGAGGGGGTATGAATTTGGTTAATGACCTTGGCGTGACTTCTGTGTGTGTGTGTTTGACTTTTAATTTTTGTACACCCAGTCACCTACTATATATATTTACAATTATAATTATATAAACTTATATAAATTTAATTTATATATAATTATATATATTTATTAATATATAATGATATATATTTGTTAATATATAATTATATAATTATATATATAGTTATATAAATTTATAATTGTTATGTAGTTAGTGGATGCATAACATTCCAACGTGGGTGGGAAGCCCACCATCACCAAACCCTTTCTATACAGACATTAAATGGTAATGGAACCCCCTCTATTGGTTTGTGACATAAGGAAAAAAAAATTATGATATAGAGGAATAAGTGTGGATATTAATAAATAAAATTCATTCTTTTCAATTCATCTCTCTCTGTTATTGTAGTTTTTACTCATTTCAATTTTTTTTCTCAACAAATTATTAGTAAAATCACTCGAAAATGAGAATGGTATGTTATTGTTTTATTTTTACCACCTGGTTGGACAGTCCTAATTATTTAACATTTTTATCTTACCTTTACCGCTAAATTAGATAGTTTTTGTGGTTTGTTTTAATTGTATCCTTGAAGGTCAGTTTTCCTCCTATTTGGATGGTTTAAATTTATTTATTTTTCTCTGCTTTAATGGAAGGTATAATTAATAAATCAGAACCTGAAATAATGTTTAAACAATTAATGTGATACTAATGTATTTATTTCAAATCCACATGTGAAATATTTATTAACTGATTATGGTTGGATATTTATATACAATATAAATTGATAATATTAACCTAGTTTAAATTTTTTTGAATTTATCATCATGTCAAATCTCTTGAATCTTGAATTTACCACTTGTGATATTAACAGAAGTAATTACATTCCATGGACCATGGTTGTGGAAATGCATATTGAATCAATATATGTCACAGAAACAATTAAAGAAAATAATTTACGAACCCTCGCAAATAGTGAAAAGGTGATGATATTACATAGAAGACATCTTGATGAGGGTTTGAAATGTGAATTCCTCATTGAAAAAGATCCATATAAGATCTGAAAGAGTTTTAAATATAGGTATGATCATCAAAAAGAGGTTGTTCTTCCAGAATCCCTGGGTGAATGTAATTATTTACACTTCCTAGACTTTAAAAGGACTAGTGATGACAATTATTCTAGGTATATAGCTATATCACAACTCATGTATTGGGGTTTGGGGATTAAAGATACTAATAATCTTGAAAATACATATACGATCTTGCATGCATCTCACTTTACCCTATAGTAACAATATCTCTTGAGAGGGTATTTAAAATATTAAAATACTATATCATTATTATATGTAGTAGAGAAGAACAGTGAGCCATTGATTAAAAATCATCAGTCTCATCCTATTAGTTCAACAATATAATTTCCTAAGGAAAATTCTATTTTTCATGAATATAATCATGGAAGAAGTTGTGGATGTGATTCTTATGGTCAACATTGTTTTGGCAGCAGATGTGGCCAAGGATGTGGTATTAACCATGAGCTTTCTTGAAATTAATATTAAAATAAAGGAAATATCATCTCAAACACTCTCCGGAATCTTGAAAATCCCTACAACAAGTGTGGTTCTAAGAGACATTTTTCTCATGTTTACCGAACCCCATCTCATCTTTTTTAAGATCTATAAAGCATCTTTTCATGAAAATAATAATAAACCACACTTTTTAGGGACATTCTATAATGAAAACAAATGAGGTGAATTTTTCATAGAATCAGGAACCATAAAATGAGGATTTCACATACCTAGAAGAGGATGATTTTACTTATGAATTTTATGATATTATTTATAGAAATAATTCAGAAAAATTAAAATAGTTATGATATATGATATTTCATTTTGTTATGTATTTTTTATATTTAAGTTGTTTTATTAATTGAATATCACAGGATGTTTCTTATAAAATTATTCTTGAATGGGAAAGATATATTCATAACAGATAGTGGAACAACACACACAATTCTTAAGAATAGAAAAATTCTAATCTTAAATCAATAAGACCAATTGTGAATACTATATATGTTCCTACAGATCTCATATAGAGGACTGGTAAATCATGTTTTTATTTATGCAATGGGACACATATTTTTATAAAAGATGTGATGTTTTCCCCAAATTCAAAAAGAAACTTGTTATGTTTCAATGATATATACCATCAAGGGAATGATACTCGAACTATAACCAAGAGAAATGAACTGTAAATTTGCATTACCATTAATAAATTATGTAAGAGTAATGTTCTAGAAAAAAATCAAAATTATCATCTGGATTTCATTATAAATATATAAGTGCGATAAAAAACACATGGTTGTAATGAATGAAAAAAAATGTTAATTTATGGCATGAATGATTAGGTCATCCTAATTCAGGAATGATGAGAAATATTATTGGATGTTTTCTTAGACATTCAGTAAAGTTGCATCAGATCACTCCACGAAGAAAAATTCCTTCTGAGGCTTGTTCATATGGGATGCTTATCATGATACCATCTCTGGTTAAATTAAGGAAGAAATTCTAGTCATTCTATAACTAATTCAAGGGGATATATGTTGACCAACTCATCCATCGTGAAGACCATTTAAATATTTTGTTGAATTAGTAGATTCATTTATTAGATGATCATAGGTATGTTTTCTCTCAACTCATAATAGTGATTTTTCATGTTTTCTTGCCCAAATAATTAATTTGAAGGAATAATTCTCTAATCATTTCATCAAGAAAGTAATGGTTGATAATGATAGGGAGTTTACCTTTTTAGATTTTAATGATTACCATATGGAATTGGGGATTTTTGTGGAGCATCTAGTCACCCATGTGTATACACAAAATGGTTTAGCTGAATCACTGATAAAATGTCACCAAATTATTGCTAGACCATTATTATTGAGAAAAAAGTTGACGTTATCTTTATGGGGTCATGAAATATTTCTTCCCTCGACATTAATTCACATCATACCAATTTCATATCATAAAAACTCTCTACTCCAATTGGATATTGGAAAAGATCCGAACATCTCTGACTTAATAAGCATTGGTTCTGTAGTATATATACCAATTTCTCCCCAACAATGTATAAAAATGAGAACCCAAAGTGCGATAAGAATTTATGTAGGACATGAATCCTCATCCATCATTAGATATCTAGAAACACAAACTAGGGATGTATTTTCAGAATTTTTTTTTCTGATTTTCACTTCAATGAAGAAGTATTCCCATCATTAGGTGGAGAAAATAAACGGAGGGTGGGGATTTTCTGGAATGTCAAAACTTTATCTTTTCTCGATCCTCCCACACGGTTGTGTGTGATGGAATTTTAAAAGATTTTACATTTTTTAGAATTAGAAAATAATTTTCCCGTTGCATTTAATGAATCAAATATTTTGACGAAATCACATATACCATCTAGAATTGATATCCCAAAAACACAATTACATAATGATGTTACATAAATATTAAAAACACGCATAAAGCGTGGAAGACCAATTAGATCTAAGGATATAAATACTCGAAAATGAAAATGGACGAGTATAATTAAAACCCCCATTATGGTGGCACATGTTTCATAAGAAACAAATAATTTAAGTATTCTTAAAGAAAAACATGATGAGTATCACAAAGAGAATTTACATGATATAGAAAACCCTAATTGTTTGAAAAGTAATGAAATCACTCTAAATTATACAACTACAAGAGATATATGGAATCTGAGTAATATGGAAAATATTGATAAAATTTTTCCATACTCGATGTCACATGATATTTAAAATGAAGACCCTGAACCAAGGTCTATTATAGAATGAAAAAAACAAGCCAATTGGAATAAATGGAAAGATGATATGCAAGTTGAATTAAATTCACTTAATAGGTAAAGGGTTTTTTTGGAATATCATGACCACACCAAAACTTTTGAAGCCTATTGGATATAAATGGGGTTTTATGCATAAGCATAATGATAAAAACTAGATTATAAGATACAAAGCTTGTCTTTTTGCACAAGGTTTTTCTCAAAGACCTAGAATTGATTATTTTGATATGTATACTTCTATTATGGATGTTATTACTTTTTGATATATAATCATCCTTGCAGTAGCTGAGAAACCTAATATGCATCTTATAGTAGTTTTTATAGATTATTTATATGGGTAAATTGATAATAGTATTAATATGAGAATCCTTGAAGGATTCAATATACCTAAAGTATTGAAATAAAAACCTAAAGACCTATATAAATTTAAATTGTAGAAATTACTATATGAATTTATACAATCTGGGTGTTTGGGGTATAATTTTTCAAGTGAATATTTTTTAAATAAAGGGTAGGTAAATAAAACCATATGAAAATATGTTTTTATTAAGAAAATTACATCTATATATGAAATCATTGTGATCTATGTCGATGATTTAAATATCATTGTAACTTCATATGATTTTAATGATGTAATGAGGAACATAAATGAAGACTTTGAAATGAATGAATTAGGAGAAACCAAGTATTTTCTTTGATTACAAACTGATCATATTCAAAGTGGTATATTTTTACCAGGAAAATTACCCTAAAAATGTATTAAAACTATTTAATATGCATGAATAAAATCCTTTACGTACTCAAATGGTTTTTTAGTAATTAAATATAGAGAAAGTTCAATTTCAACCTTGTGATGAAAATGAGGAGTTGGTTGGTCCAGAAGTACCATACATCAGTGCTATCAGAGCACTAATGTATCTTAATAATTGTACATGTCATGATAAATATTTTTCTACTAATTTATTTGAAATATTTTGTTCATCCCATAGACTAATTAAATATAATTACATTAAACATATTTTTAATTATCTATGATGATCTATCGATTTGGGTTTATTTTATTCAAACAAATCCAAAAGGAAGATGGATGGTTTTCAAATGAAGGTAATTTATCTGATCTGAATAATAAACGATCACAAACTGGTTATTTGTTCACAATAGGATGTAATACTATATATAGAAGATCACAAAAATAGAAACTTATTGCAATGTTTTTAAATCATAGAGATGTGTTATCATTGCATGAAGAATGTTTGTAATGTGCCTGGTTACGGTCTATGACACAACACATTCAAGAGAAAAGTTGATTGACTATGGATAGTAGCCCAAATTTTTTATTTGAAGATAATTTAGTGTGAATTACACAATTGAAGGAAGAAATCATCAAGGATGATCGGACAAAACACATATTACTGAAATTTTTTCTCCTTAACAAAATAGTTAATGAATAATTGAGATATCAACATGCAATATGTTTGATCCTGTGAAAATGTTGCAGATATATTTACAAAGGCACTACCAACTGTTATCTTTAGAATGTCTTTACATAATATAGGGATGTGTAGATTACAAAATTCTTAATGTAATGTAAGTTTTAGGGGGAGTCTATGTGAATGTACCCTTTTCCTTTTTCCAGTTTTTCACACTAGGTTTTTCCAAAAAAAAGTTTTTAAAGAGGCAGTAACAAAAAAGATATGACATCAGTAGGGGTGTGCATAACAAGGGGGAGTGTAAGACAGCTGGTGGCTATATAACATTTCCATGGGGGTTGGGTTCCCACCCCCACAAAACCCTTTTTTCACTACCAATAAAAGGAAGTGAAATCCTCTTTAATGTTTTGTGACATGAGGAAGGAAATACACTAATAGAGAAGAAGAAGTGTGATCATCAATAAATATTTGTCTTCCTTTTATATTCATCTCTCTCCGTTATTCTAGTTTTTCCCCATTTGAATTTTGTTTTCTAAATAATAGTTATATTTATTTATAATTTTAAATATATATTTATATAAATTAATTTATATTTATAAGCGATTATTTATAATTATATTTATAAATACATAATTAGAATGTAAATTCATATAATTATAAATATAATAATATATAATCATAAACATGATAAATATCTAATCATAAGTTTAATAAATACACTTATAATAAATATATAAATATTATAAATATAATAAATATATACATATATAAATATTTACTTATAAAAATAGATTTATAATTATATAATTATAAATATAATAATTATATATTCATAAATATAATAAATATATATAATAAATATATATTAGTTGTTTGGGGGTACAATTACATTAAACACACACATGCCCAAAGGATAGTCCACCCATAAAGCCTTATTTATTTTGTACATGGCATAAAGGCATAGTAGACATGAAGCCCATTACATAACCCAGATTCCCATAAACTAGCATGAAGGCCATGTGTTGCGTCATGCCTGTATCATACTATCTACATTACCAGGCATGTGTCATCCCAACGTCACCACCTACATGCATCATGTGTCATGTATGTTTCACCACCTACCCATGGAAATTCTCTCCCATCTAGGTCTGATGCAGGATTATGGGGAGCCTTTACCACTCTAGTAAACCCCCAACTGCAATATATAATTAATATATAAATATAATTAATGTTTAAATATTTATTTATAAGTACATATTTATAATTATATACTTATAAATAAAATAAATATAAAAATATTTTATTATAAATATAAAAAAACTATTATAAATGTAAAATAAACATTAATATATATTAAATTATATATTTATTATATTTAGATTCATTAATATAATATATATATATATATTATATAACAAATATATAATCATAAATATTATAAATATATATATAATAATTATAATAAACATATAATTTTATAATTATAAAGACAATAAGACTATTATAAATTTAAAATAAAAATATATATATTGAAAATTACATATTTATTATATTTATACCAGGAAGATGTGAACCATGGATTTGGATGAACCAAACCCTTGATCCCAAGAAATTTTTATTAAAATCAAATATCAATACAGAGGGGGATTACATGGCCAAAACCCAAAATAATCAAATCAAACTAGAAACAAAACATTCATGTCCAGAGGGGAACATCCAAAGATGTAGACCCATTCAAACACCATAGAAAGAATCCATATGACTAGAAACACAAATCTTACTCGGCCCCTACAACATCCCTGATATCCCCACTAGGATCCCACAATCACATCACATCATCTATCTTGGTTTGAAGCAACAAGGATGGATCTATTGACCAACCCCGCCGATTGGAGGGGCTCCATACCACTCCATCCCCATCAAATGACAAGTTCCCTCTACATCAGTCATGAACAAGAAGACAAATAAAAAAAACCCCAATACGTAAAAAATATTGTCTACCCCCCATCTTCCCGCCATCAGTTGAGAAAGGCATCACCACATATCCAAATGTCCGCCCAGATCTATGTATGATCCACCTCTTGATCGCTATCAAGGACAAATCACTAACGATCCCCCACTCGTTGCGGGTGCCTTCCACCATGCATGTCATCATGCACCACTCAAAGCCACCATAGCCCTGCCACCTTCTAATCACCATCAATACAATGATGTGCCAAGATCTTCATGAGATCCCTCGCTTGACCACTGACAATCCCCCTTGTTGTAGATGTCTGTTGTCGTGCGCAAGTCAAAACCGACATGACCATTCCGCCCACTGACACTAAACACAATCATTTCCTATTACAAAATCAATCCTTTAATGTGCCACTCAAAGCCAACATTTCTTTACCGCTCACCGCTCACCGACCACACCACATCACCACTGGGACTAAGATCTCCAGTGACCTAGTCGCGCATCAAACATCGTAGCCTCTCGATCAGAACAATGTACGCAAACCCTAAGGGGGTACTGACAACCACCTCAATCCCAGGATTTTCATTTATTATTTTTATAAATATTAATATAATATATATGAATATAATAAATATACATATAATAAAAATAAAAATATAAATAAAATATATATTATAAATATATAAATATAATAAACATATAATTTTTTATTTATAAATATACATTTATAATTATATATTTATAAATTTAATTAATGTTTAATAAATTTAATAAAAATAATTAAAAATATTATAATTATATAATTAGAAATATAATAAATATATAATTGTAAATATATAAAAATTTATTTTGCTAAGAAATTTCAAGAACCAAACGTGCCCAACCATAAAAATTTATTGAAGGAAATAATGATATACAAAGACAGAGAGTGAAACATAAAATTCCACCAAACATGATAGTGATCAGATCATCACCCAAAAAAGGAACAACAACCCCCATCAAATGACCTAAAGGCCCACAAACACTAGCACAGACTGAAGTATCCACGATGCGATCGACAACTTCTAACTCTTGACATCTTACGCATCTGACTGCATCGATGAAGCTCACTGGAAACATGCATACCAAGGTTATCATCATATA
Source organism: Viscum album (assembly GCA_963277665.1). Taxonomy (NCBI): domain Eukaryota; kingdom Viridiplantae; phylum Streptophyta; class Magnoliopsida; order Santalales; family Viscaceae; genus Viscum; species Viscum album. The sequence continues at coordinate 766,843,913 of OY728156.1, forward strand.
AATTGAGTTAATCACGCTGAGGATGTTATTGTTCACTTCAGCATCATCTCTTATGGAATCATGTTTTTCATCAATGCTCATTTTCAGAGGTGTCAGTGAAAACACACCATCAGTAGGGAATCTCTATGTCAACATCCCATACCATCAACGGTTCTTCATACCTGAGATCTTCGCCCTTATTAGTGTAATAAAATTTATCATGTAGAATCCAACCCAACAACATGGGGTATAAAAATACGCCACCAACAAAAAAAATAAATAAAATTTCCAATAAAGGGCCAGGAAAATCGGCGAAGCCCCAACCATGAGACTTTTGGAAGACCCCACCTGCACAAACCTAAAAAATTACACACCAACTCCCACTTTGTGATGAGTGTTGGGTAGAATCCCAATTCCCACATCAGATTCCATAAAGGATGGTTGGTCAAATATATTCATGGATGAAAAATTACTTTTTGAAACCATGGCTTTTAGGATGGAACCCTAGAAGGGCCACTGCAATGGGCATGGCAGACCTAGGGATAGTGGAAATTGATCATGACAACTGGTGTCAAAGATATGGTGAAACCTATCTGCGATATAGGGTGGAATATTCCTGAAATAAAGTTGAAAATGATATAGGTTTCTCATTTGAATCATGGGAATTCATGGTTCGTTGTGTTAAAAGTCTTCTTAATTGTGGTGGTCAGGTGGTGAGTCCCAATGATGAGAAAAGAGTAGGGCAGGATTGTTGGATCTGATGCATTATCGTTGAAGGGGAGGCCTAATTGTGTGGTATTTAGTTTTAGGGTAGAATTATTAGTTAAAAACCCAAGACCCACATCAAATTACACAAAGTATGGTGGTTCACATATAATCATGGATGAGCAATTCCTCCTAGCACCCATGAGTTTTAGGATGGAACCACAGAAGGGCATATGTGATGGGCCTGGGGGACATACGATTGGAGAAAATAAATCCTAAAAACCAATTCCATACCCCTAGTTCAGATTCTAATATTTTTGAATATCTTCCCCACATTCTACTATATCACTTCACCAGCCCCCCCACCCCATGCCATCCTCATCGTGCACCTACTATCCTACATCTGGTCAGAGTTGTTGCATCCTTTCACCAGCATAGGAATGTGCCACCACCTTTGAAGCCTTGTCGAAACCTACATGATATTGAAAGTAAAATACCATAAATCTAAACATCATCCTACCGTAGAGATCTCCCTTCGTAGTTGATCAACATCAAAGGACATTGTCGACCGAATGGAACTCCAACCCTACTGAATAGCGGGGATCCGTCGCCAACAAAAACCAGTGAAAGATAAATTCATATGTGTTGTTGGCCACAAAAATCACACCACAAGGATCAAACATTGGCTACTAGTGTCCCACACCCGCTTCGTCGCATGGTGTTGGGGACATTCCCGCCACATCCAAATGTCTACATCCAAAGTAAAATATCGTAAATCCATAACATTAAACCCTAAAAACTGATTCTCAGATCATCTTTCATTGTGAACATCTTCTATTTGTTCTCAGTCATTTCCTTTGATGGAACCCACCCTTTGTCCCTACCAAAGATTAGGGCTCATACATTCTACTCGATTCATAATTGAGGAAACAACTTCTACACACTACTGCCTTGCTTCCTGTGAAAAAAAACATCGCTGAAATTCTCTTATCTAAGAGATCCTTCCTACAGTTAGTTTTTTTAGGAAACCCTCTACCTTAATAACCTGGTAGTGATTCGAGAAGCTTACCTCCAATTTCAACACCATGATAAGCTAAATGGGATTTTCGACATGATACAAACATCTCAAAGTGTCCAACAATATTATCTTCATGGATCCTGCTTGAGATTCTTAGTTTGTCAAAACAAACCCCATTGGAATTAAGAGAGAGGGTCTCTCCTTTCCTGAGAGAGAGTCTCCCAATCATTCTTCATAAATATTTATTTTAAAATTTTAATATATTTAATTTATTTATTATATTTATATATTTATTATATTTATTATATTTGTTATATGTATATTTAGAAGTAGGGGTATTACACGAGTGGTAAAAGGCTCCCCGTAATCCTACAACATACGTGTGTTCAAATTCGGGCGGGAGAGAATTTCCGAAGGTACATTAATAAGGGGCTATAGCAGAAATGTAGATGTATGGGTATGGTAGCATGTACTATAGCAGGGTACTGTAGTAGTAGTAGTAGTAGTAGTATTCATCTAGAATGGGCTTTTAGGCCACTAGGCCTTTGAACCATCAAGGAGGCAGTAACGTAATCATGATGTGAAGATGGTGATGTTGGAATAATTCATGAAGGGCCATCGGGCCATCCAATGGTAGGCCTATGGTCCATGTAATGGGCATCATTCCCACTAAGCCTTTAGACCAAAAATATATAATTTAACAAAATGACTTGTTGGGTGGGCTATCCCTTATGAGGATATGACGTGCCTTTCACGTTTGTTTGTTTGTGCGGTGTGTGTGTTTAAATGTAATTGTACCCCCAATCACCTAATATAATATATTTATATTTATTATATTTATGATAATATATTTATTATATTTATGATTATATATTTATTATACCTATATACATATATATTATATTTATAATTATACAAATTTAAATTTAAATTATGTATTTATTAATATAATTATAAATATAATTATACATATATATATTTGGTTCTTGGGGGTAAAATATAAATTATATATACATGTTTATAAATATAAATTTATTTATATAAATATATATTTAAAATTATAAAGAATTATAAATATATATATATAACTATATATATAAATATATAATTATAAATTAATAATTATATATAATTATATATAACTTTAACTTATACAATTTATAAATTTATATATTTATATATATTTATAAATATTTATTTATAAATATAGATTTATAATAAATATATTATGAATATTATAAATTCACTATAAATATAAAATATAATAAGTATCTAATTATAAATATAATAAATATATTATAAATATAAAATTAATATTTATAAATACGTAATAATTATTTTAATATATTTATATAATTATAAAAGTGTTTAAAATTTAATATAAATCAATATTTATATAATTATAAATATATTTAATGAATTGTAAATATGTATTTATAAATGTCAGTTTAAATAAATATAAATAAATATAATTATAAACATATAATTAAAAATATACTAATTTTTTTTATTATATTTATATATTTATTATATTTATATTTATTATATTTATAGATATATATTTATTATATTTATGATTATAAATTTATTATATTTATGATTATATAAACATATATAAATTTAAATTATATATATATATTTATAATTATTAATATATAATTATATATTTGTATATGTATATGGGAAAAGGTGTTGGGGTGTCAGAATGAGGAAAAACCCTAGTTTATTTGGTGTCGATGGTAACCATTTCACAAAAAATAACAACCTTCTCATGTTTTGTCAGGGTGCTGCATTGGAGGGATACAACACTATGGTGTGTTGAACATGGAGAAGTCCAGCATTATGTGTGTAGGTAAAGGAGGAGGAGGTGTTAGTGTTGTTGTCAAGGGATGTTATAACAGAGACCCTCACACCTGTTGGTCATTGCATAGTGCGGGGTGCACCTGTTGTTGTGGGTCTTACACTGTATGGAATGGAGGATGGGTAGTACAACAATGTGGAGGGTGTGTGGGTTTCTTCAACAGAGAAGATGGTCCCCTTGTTATCCAATAGAGGTGGCTAGGAGGAATTCATGGGGGATGCACTAGGAGGTAAGGGTGGTATGGTGATGGGTTTTGATATAGGATAGGGGATGTGGCGTAGGGAGAGTTTTTCTTATGTTTTTTGAAATAAAATTAAAAAAATTATCTAGGATAATTTTTTTTAAATATGTGCTTGAAAGGTGTTATGCCCGCTACCATCTCTGACACACCCCACCTTTTCCTCATCTTGATGACATGGAATAGGCGGTGGGGGTTGTTTCCTTTCGCCTAAAGAAAAAGAAAAAGAGGGTAGTGGGGTGTCACCTTTCATTAAATGTAAAGGAAAAATGTGGCACCCCTTGTTGCCTTTTCATTAATGCCCCAAAAAGGGGCACCTGCCCCCCTTCTCCGCACTTCCAATTTCACTCATCTCTCAACATTCCATAACATCTCTCTCTAAAAAATTCCTTTTCATGTTCAATGTATCTGTTGGTCTAAAATAAGTCTCATTTTTTTGCGAAGAATATTTTAGACATATTTTTTATTTAATTTATTTTAATTTATTATTTAATTTAATTATTTTTAGTTATTTCTAAATATGTTTTTAAATAATTAGTTTCATTATTTATAATTTTTTTATATATTAAGAGGTTTATTTAGTTATATATAATTATAAATAATAGTTAGTATTAGTAATGATTAAGTATTAGTTAACTAATGAATAAATTTGAAATAAACATTCTAAAACTTTTGTAGCATAAAGATTATGTGGCTTTCTAAGCTATCAAATCTCAATTTGGATACAATAATGTTGGTTTGGATCTCGCACAAATGTACTTAGGTGTAACAACTCTAACAAGGTGTTCCATGATTCACTCAAGGTAACTAAATACACAACAATGGGTCTTACTGCACACCTAGTTTGACAATCTTGGGGGATATTCTTTAGAAGATTCATATTTTTTTACAAACAACTAAAATAACTCAGAAATGAAAACATCAAATTAGTATATTTAACAATCTTAAAATGATAATTATGGTTATATAAAATTAAATGCACTAGTACCAAGACATTAATGAATGAATGTTATTATTTGTAATTGAATTCATTTTTTTAGTTTTAAAAATGTTATTTATTAAGTAGTTTAATTATTCTTGTATGGTTTAGGAATAATATTTATTAATAGTAATGAATATTTATAGATTAATTAATTAATAAACTATATATTTTTTTACATATAATGATTTTCTAATAATAATTATCTAATGAATGTCATATGATTAATGATTGAATAAGTAATGATTATAAAGTGATTAAATAATGATTGAATAAGGAATAAATTAAAAATGACTACCTAGTGATTAAATTATTGTTATATAATTATAAATTTAACTAAGAAATAATAGTATCATATTTTAGGATATATGAAGTTGTTATATAATTTTTGTATCATTAAGAGTATATAGTTTAGAAAAAATTGTTATTATTAAAATTGATTAACTATATATTAATTAATGAATAAATTTTGATTAAAAAATGAATACATATAATGATTAGATAAAATAATTATCTTTGATAAAATCAAAATTGTGGTCATATAAAGTGAAATAGAGAAGAAAAAACACATTAAATAACACATGAATTCTTTAAAACATATAAAAAATACCTTGAAATTTTTTAGTATAACATGGTTTGGATGAGATGAGCCTCATTTTGGATGTGAGGTAAAATCCATATTATTTTCAATTGGTGGATTATTAACATCTTCTAATGGTATGTAATTAACTTTGAAATTTTGAAAATATTTCAGCCTACAAATGAAATTTAAGATGGCCACGAATATATGTTATTATAAGGTAGAAATATTTTTACATTCCTAAGTTATATACATACCTTAAAAATATTTCATTAAGCTACCAATTGAAATTAAACTTCATTTTAACTCACATATAAATTATGGCTCTTATCATCTAAACCATGTTCTATTGAAAATTTTGAAGGTATTTCTTGTATGTTTTGATGCATTAATGTGTTTTTTAATGTGTTTTTTCTTCTAAATTTCACTTTAGATGATCATAATTTTCATTTTATCAATGATAAAAAAACTAATATATTATTTTCTTCTTTTTTACCGGGGATTGCAACAAATTGTGTGACTTATATTTTATTAAACATTCATATAACAAAACATTAGTATTATTTTTATGGTATACAAATATGTTCTAAAATTTCATAAAAATAAATATTATATGGTCAACCATATTTTTCAATATTAGTTACACTATAATAATCTTGATGAAAAACATTTTTTATGTAGAGAGTCATGTTTGAATCTGTATAATACTGCAGGGAGGTAATTCAAACTGACTAAAGAGCTTATTATGGTACACTACAAACATCATTGTTTAGTACATCTGGTTTTGTAATCAAAATTTAACATCAAGATAAAATTCATGGTTCCTTAAATATTTGAACTGATCAAGATATCAAGTCTATCAGCTATAGAAATTTCTTATTCCTAGCTACACAATGGCATCTATATTTTCCATTGGTTGATAATGTAGAGTGGGTCCAAGAAATAAATTTATTTTTTCAATGGTCAGATGGTTCCAGGATGGATTTATATTTTTATGTTTATATTTTACAACAACATCTAATTGTACAAAGACATATAATTCAAGAGTGGTTTAATAAGGTCTATCCCAAGAAATTTAGCATATCCAAAATGATATATAAGAGGAAAACATAGATAATCACCCAGATATACAATTAAATCTGACATCTGTGGAGAATTTTTGTAATGAAGGGGAAAATTGTGACAATAGTGATGATAAGGAGGGAGCAGCAAAAGTTGGGGGGGGGGAGTTTCTAGAAATGAATTAGTTGTACAACATCCTCGACCAAAAAAAAATCATATACCAAATTTCACATCTTGGTTGGAAGCAATGACACGTGTGCCTAAATTGGACTGAAATTCCCTCACTCCCACAATTGAGTTTCTCGGAGTTGTACTAAATAGGTTTAGTGAGTTGAAAAAAAACCTTATATGTTGGAAGGTATTTTCAAAGTAAAGATGAATTAAAAAACATTATAATGATATTTCACATTAAGATGTACTATAGATATATAGCTCAGAAATTAAACAATAAAAAAATACTTCATACGGTGTGAAATGTATGGGGATGATTGTAGATTTTTATTGAGTTTGATTTTAGACATTGTATTTGGAAGTTACAAAATATTGAAGATTGAGGAAGCTCATACTTGCATTCAGCCCAACCTGAAAAATTGTCATACCTCATTGGATCATGTATTTGTGTCATTCATCTTCATTGAGATGATTAAGACATTCCAAGATGTCCCTATAGAAATTTTGCAAGAGAGGATACAACAGACTTTTAGATATAATATTTTTTATAATAAGGCTTGAATGATGAAATAAAAATCAATTATTAAGGTCAATAGTGATTGGGATAAATCGTATTATACTTTGCCGAAATTGCTAGATATACTGAGACATAACAACCAAGTTGTGTTCCATCTTCATATGAAGGAACATGTGCCTCAATATAAAGGACTTGATCCATCTCATGTTCAATTTGATCAATTGTTCTAGGCATTCCTCACATGCATCTTCACATTTTTTTAGTAAACTGTTCATACATATTGATGGAATGTTTCTATATAAGAAATAAAAGTGTGTATTGTTGATTTCAGAAACCCAAGATGGAAATCGTTCTCCTCTTACTCATTCCTTTTCCATTATGGAGTAGGAAAACTATGAAACAAGGAGTTAGTTTTTTTTTAAAGGTGAGGGAAGCCTCTTTATTCATGAAAAGAAAAAACATGGAAAAACAAGGGAATGGGGTCAGACAAGACGAAAACTGCCCTCATTCTAAAACATAAACTGTCAATGACATCAGTGATCAAATTCAAGAGGATTATACTCATCATAATCCCAATCAGACTCATCCTCCAAAGGACTGAAAGAATTACCTCTAGACTTTCTCCCACTAGATATGGATCTAGTCACCATAGTGGGCTTCAAATGTGAGTAGTCCTTCCTTGGCCGGGACTTTGTCATTGAGGGCGAAAAGCCATCAATGGCAACTGATTTTCCTTTAACAGCATCTCGATAAGAACCTTTCTTTGGAGAACCATCATTCTCTGTGTCAGACCATTTTCCCGCCATATTGATTGTTCTCCACTGCTTGTTGAGTTCCTCAATAATCTGCGAGCCTGCATCCGAAGATTTGCAAGCATCTATGTCGGGGTTAAAGATAAGGGCATCATCCTTTACCTGTGTTTCAGCATCATTTTCCTGAGTGGAGTCCACCAAGGCTGCATCTAATTTGTCCTCATCATGAGAAGATGGGCCATGCAGAGGAGACATAGGCCCCGCCGGTTTGTCCACAGCTCCCTGCAACTCCACGGAATGGCCGCAGACCTCATGCTGATTCACAACCTTAAGATCAGAACAATCTGCTGGAAATTTTTTTTCAGCCACAGCTTGTTGTGACTCCTCATAGGTGCACCAATCCTCCTGCTGAGATTGGGTAGCCGGCAGTTGAGTTGGACCAGACCTAGCTTCTCCATCTTTATGCTGTTTTTTATACAGTTTCTTACAAACCTTCTGGTTATGACCCTTAATAGAGCAATAAGAGCAGATATCATTTCTGAAACATGGAGTTAGTTATTTTCATGTTTCATCAACCATTTCAACAACTTTCCGGGCATCTATTTGATATCTATTCGGCATTGTGAAATAAATTAGGAAATCAATGAAGAGAAAAATACATGGAAAACCACAAATTAACATCATTAGTACTACATTAGAAACATTTCTAGCAATGTGCAGGATACATTCCATAATGATCCCATGAAAAAGGAAATCAAGAGGCTTGGTACATATAGTCTTTGTTATTTTCTACAATTTAAACATAAAGATAAAATCTATTTATTTAAAATGTAATCAATTTTTCGTATCGTATGAATCATATCAATATATGTTTGAATAAAAGTTTCAACAAATTTTCAAGATTAATCAAGTAGTGTAGGATTAAATGATGTGGATTTAAAAAGAAAAATGGACATTGGAATTTGATGAGGGGAAGATGTACAAACAAATGATCAAAGACATTGCTTAGTTCAACAGTGGTGTCTTCAAGGGGCTTTTCATGTTACCAATGACTACCCTAGTTCTATATATTTTTTATCGTTGGGTGAAGTAATTTTTTGATAGAAAAATACTGGCCTCAGATGAGATTCAACAGGGGTTAAGGAATGTAAGAAACATTTGACAATATATTTTAAATAACATTGAAGAAGATTTTGGTTGTCATGTATGCCTTTTCCGCTTAATAGACACTCAATTTTATGATCAGGAGTTTTTGGACCCCATCACAAATAGAATATGTTAAAAAATTATGGTATTACTAAAAGTGAGGCATTGTCAATGTGGAAACATTAAGGCCTTGTAGTTTCTATGAACACACATCATCACAACATGTGACTCTATGAACATATCCTGAAAAGAATATGTTGATACAATGAACAATATGAACACTATTTCTAACTATTATGTTGCACCATGGACACCTATTGGGGAGTTCTGATATTTCCCAATGTTGGAAGGCATGTTGATAGTGATACCTAACATCAACTGATTTCATGAATGAGGGAGACCATAGTTCAGTAGGATGCAGAATGAGATGGAGTGCCCTCAAGAATGAGGTAAAAGTTTGGTATGCACCATATGTCATCAAGAATGTTATAACAAGAAACAATGTGCTAACATTCATAGGAAAAGTTCACACTTTCACGGAAAATAATGTATTGTCTCCATTATGATATTCTCATATTATTAATTTTATGTTTTCAATATAATATCATTCATTTTATCGAATTGTAAGAAATTTCTGAAAGATTTACAAAATTGAAATGTTAATTGCACTCTTTTTGAAGATTTCATTATTCTATCACTTGAAAATAAGCTATATTTCACCTCACTTTTGATGTTAGGCTCATCTCATCGAGAACATGTTCTGTGACAATAAAAAATATGATGATGATGTTGTAAAACCATCCCATAATTGAGAAGAGGATGAAAGTAATGAAACTAAAGAATGTAAAGAAAGTAAATAAAGTGAAGAAAGTGAATAATGCTAAGAAAGAAAAGAAATAGAAGGAAGCGAAGAAAGAGAAGAAACAGAATAAAGAGAAGAAAAAGAAGAAAGTGAAGATAGAGAAGATGAGGATACATTAACGCATTATAAATTTGTCCATGGATAAACCATAAAGCAAGAATGTGATCAAATAATCAATAAACATGACATCATGTGGGAAGTGATAAATAAATTACACTTAAGACCATTTTCTAATAAAGTTTTAGATAAAAAAGACAAAATGTATATATATAAGCATATATTACAAAATACCCATTTCTAGGTAAAAATATATCTCAGAAACACTTTTGAAATATGCTTTGAGGAACATAAAGACATTCCCTTTTCTTAGGGTAAAGAAAACATCATAAAACAATGTGAATAAACATGGAATGACTTGAATTCTACAAGTCATAACATTCTTATGATCATAACATTATATTTACATTTTATACTTATGAATCATTTAATTTTTTACATACATATTGTGGTTACAATACTACTCACTGAGTAGGTTAGATATGTCTCCTAGGTTGTGTTATATGGTTGTGAGGTTCAATAGATCATGGTGCATGGAGTTCAATGTTTTCAGCATAGGCTGCCTCCACCCACCATTATACCATACTTGCACCATACGGGATTCTAAGACATTACATTATCTGATTCCACATTTTTTACCATCAACTACTTTTTTCCCTCCTGGAGAATTGGATACCAAAGAAACACACATTCCACCTATCTGATGGAGTGATGACCATAACCCTCAAGGATTTGGTAGTCCTTCTTGGTCTTCCGATCTAGGGGGGTCTGTTATTGTACCCACCCATGCATACTAGCCTGACCTTGTTCATAGATTCCCAGGCATCAACATTTTGTCCAACTATAGGGCTATAGATGATTGGTCGATTTCTATGAGCTGGCTTGAGGAACACTTTTTGAAATTACCTGATGAAATTGATGATAATAATTTCATGCATCATACCCAGGCATATATATTACAAATAATTGGAGGGACCATGTGTACTGATCACTCGGGTATACAAGTGCACATGATGTATCTAGGGCTATCAGAGGACTTTGAATGGGCTAGGACATACAACTGGAGATCAACATGCTTAGATGACACTTACAGATAATTATGCCCGATATGAAACAAATACTTCAAGGATCTCAAGGGATGCATCATCCTTCTTCATATGTGGGAATGATATCACATCCCCATTCTATTCCCTCAGCTTTCTTGTTAGCCACTTCATATAGAGGTGTTGAATGATTCTCTCCATGGATGCTGGTATAATCACTCATCGAATATGGTTTTTGATGATAATATGAGTTATTGAATTTAATTTCTTATTATTTATCACTTACAATATTGTGTTTTATAGGAGTACATAGAAAAAAATCAAGAGAATTAAGAAACACAATTTGGGTGCATATTATCTCATGTTGGGGTGTCTCCCACACAAAGATGTAATTATAAACAATCTATCATTGTATAAAAAATTTAATAATAACATCAATTTTGGTTTTTAGTAAGGAACTTTTTTGAAAAAATTTACATGTACATTCAGATTTGATGGATTCTATACTGTGATTTATTGGACCCGTTAACAGAAAACTACACTATTATAATTCATGATGCTATAGTTTTAGTGCCTCTCATTCACTCTCATATTGTTGAGTGGTTTTATCCTGATTGAGTTATGAACCAGTTTAGCTGTGTTCAGCCCATTAAAATACCACTGATACTATTATATGATCTTCATGAATTGAAGCTGATGAGGAGGTAGGATGCGGATTGGCTTTGATGACATGCAGAGTATTTCAAACTCTAGGGTAGATGAGAAATGCTTCATATCTATGGTGTACCTACGAAGTGATTTCATCTTTCAGAGTAGGTCGAGTATGATCCATGGTATATAATTAATTATATATTGAACCTTACCCGAAAAAGAATTGTGTATTATGGTATGGTATGAAAACAAATTTTTATTCGTTTTTTTATTAAACTATTTTCTAATTCATTTAGAATCTATTTGCATCATACTTATTCAGATAATCGTATTCAGATGAGTGATCCAGAGGAGGAGGGGGATGCTATCCTAGCAGAAATCTATGATCTTGTCCTGGTGTTGAGGCCAAGTTATCATGTGATCACAAGAGAATCTTCGATGGTCCACCCAAGTGAGTGGAAGTTCATGCCCAGGGAGTAGAGGTTCCTACTTAGGAACGACCTCCAATAGCTTCTGATGCTGAGGATCCATGATGACGATGACATAGATAGTGTTATCCTGCATCTGAGGCCTCACCTGTTCCACAGGTGAATGTCAACCCTCTAGTAGTCTAGCCTGAGCCAATTTTGGATGTGCATCAGGTGTCATGGGGTCCATTGTTCTTGACATGATATCCATAGTTTTCTTCAACTTGGGGTCATGATCCTTCACAAACTATATACTTCTCCCATATGATGATGGAGGGTCCTTCTACAACACTAGTGGGAGAAGTATTTGGCGTGCATTATGATATCTAGTTGACACCTCCTTCTACGGAAACACAAGCAGGGCATGTGATGATTAACATTATAGTTCTAAAGTATTATACCCCTCTAGGTCATTGGACTCCACCCCATCACAATGCTCGAAAATCTTGATATGGTCATCATATTTGTGGAACACTATGTGGGATAGAAACTCCCCATAGACAATGATTCTACTCATTCATGAATTTTAAATTGTTGTAACATACTTCATAACCTTTATTAATGAATTTTTTGGGTATGTTTATGTGATTATAATGAGTCACTACTATGAAACTTATGAAAGTTTCATAGTGTTTTAGAATGAATTAAAAAATCAGTTGAAAAAAGATATTAGGATTCACTGATCAAATCGAGGTGTTGAATACATGATATAGGAACTCACTAATCAAATGAGAGATTTTGAAATTTTTTCACTACTCAATCCTCAGGGAAACCGTAATTGGAAAGTGTTTATATGATAATTAATCATGCATTATTAGGCATGGTTCAATCAGTGAAGAGTTAGTGTGATCCTATTATTTCATTATGTGGGTATGCTACAAAAATAGTTTCATTTTTACTTAAATATTTCCTATCTAATGTGGTCATTTATACATAATATGATATATTCACTAGAAAATGACCCAAAATAAATTTTATTAATATTTGGGGTTTTGAATCACTCATATGAAAATTTGTTTCTAATAAACACAACCCTACATTAGTGAAATTATTATTGTTTTTCTATCTCAGGGAAACTATGGGATATTATTTCAAAAATAAAATAGAACAAAAAGTATCTGAGGATGAAACTAGTATATTACATGAGAATGAATATATCAATAGGGGAGTCATTGGGATTAAATTCGATCTTGGAAAAGTTAAATACCATAAAAAAGTTCTTCTTGTATGGAAGTTGAGTCAGTTCCATAAAGAGTTTTGGAAGAAGAACAAATTCATGTTAAACAATAACCTCAATGATGTAGTAAGATTCATTAGAAGCCTAAGGTATATGAATTTATTATTAAAAATTATGATGAAGTGATGTTCATAGATGATAAACTTACTACCTATTAAGAGTACATTGAGAGTTATAATTCTAAGAAATAGTTAAAACCACAGAATCAAAAATGGACTCCATTTACATAAAAGAAGTTTGGAACTTGCTGGACGAACATGGAGGGGTGAGAACCATATGGTTTAAGTGGGTTATTTCATAAGATAAATAATATGGATATTAGGGTATCTACCAATAAATAAAACATGGTGGAAATGTCACAAAAAAACTATGGTATTGACTATGAAGAAACATTTCCATCTTTTCCTATGAAAATGTTTATTAAGATATTTATTATAATTACCAATATATTATTTACATATTATTACATCACCTCTATCATAAAAATATATATAATACTACCATAAATATAGATGTCAAACATCATTGGGAATTAGGTAAAAGATAAAAACAATAACATACTCTCTTTTCCAATCACTATACTATATCCTGGACCTCGCCTTACTCTTTCTAAAAAGAATTTCATTGATACATACATAAAAGAAAGTCTGAGCCATAAATCTTGTCAAGCTTGTCACATGATAAAATTGGATAGTAAATCACAAGTGTCAATAATCATAGACTGAAAAAAGGGAATAATTATAAATCATTACATAAAAACACGGCAAAAGAGTTTAATATCATAAGAGCATAGTAAACATAATAGAGAATAATGTGTCAGACAAACAAAAGACATGTCATCATAGTGTATATATTTATAAAGAAAAATAATAATATAGTTATCTAATATTTATAGAAAATGTAGTATTTAACTAAATGAAATGAAGAATAAAACCCTGTATTAGTGATTTCTAACAATATACATATAAATCATAATATAAAAACCAATATATTTATAAATGTAAAAACATTTATATTTTTTCTAAAAGGAGGAAGTGGGTCTTTAGCCTTCAAGCACATATTTTTTTTTAAATAACCCACACATATAAAAAATCAAAAAAACTCATAAACAACTCATGTAGGGTGGGTGGTGATGATGGTTGGTGCTTTCCCTATGCAAGATTATATATGGAATGTAGATCGATGGAGGCATTGTAGGCGTGGGTTGGGGGAGGTTGTAGGGTAGGCGTGGATGAAGGTACGACTAGTTTGTTATGCACATAGAGGGTGTTCACGTGATGGGGGTCTACTGGTGATGCTCTCCCACTAGGGGTTTGATGGAGGAGGGTGGTATGGATGATGGGTAACAACTAAAGGGAGGAGGAAAATTTTGATGATGGTTTTTTGTGATTTAAATTTTAATTAAATGGGTTTATGTTTTTTTACTTTTCAAAATGGGTATGAAGCCCTAGTTCCAGTGGTGTTTTTGGTTTAAAATGCCAAAGCGCCACTTGAAATTGGATTTTGATCATTGGAACCACAAATCCCCACTTCAAGTGGCACTAATAGTTATTTTTTAAAATATATCAGTTCTACTTTAAGTGACACTGATAGTTATAAGTTAAATGTTATTGTCACCACTTCAAGTGGCGCCTAAAATTTCGTACCCCATAAATGGGGGCTCAACCCCTCCCATTTCACTCATAACAACCTCCTCCTTCTCTTATTTAACTCTCGAAACCATTTCTTCTCCTATTTCTTCTCGCATTTCTCTTCCCTCGAAGTCATGTAGTTTTTCTCTGAATACTGATTACCTTTCTGTGAATCTAAGGTAATTCTTTATTTCAATTTTTTTAATTAATTAATTAATTAATTTGTTTGTTTAATTAATATTTAATGTATTTTAATTAGAATTATTTCGTAGTTAATTGTAAATAATTGGAAATAGTTAATAGTCGGTTTTATTTAGTAATTATTTAATTTAGTAATTAAATGTAATTAAAGTTTAATTAATTGTAATTATTATTTAGAAAATTGTAATTTGTAATTAAATAACTAATTCATACTTACATAATTTTAATTAGTAATTAATTTGTTATTAATTAATTACAATTCAAAATTATGTAATTGTAATTAGTAAATCAATAAAATTAATTAGTTAACTAAAATTATTAATTTATTAATTTAGTAATTAAATTTAATTATTAACTAGTTAACCATAATTAGTAATTTCATAATTCTAATTAGTAATTAGTTTATTATTATGTAATAACAAGGAGAAATTAATTAATTGTAATTAATACTTAGTTAATTTTAATTATTAATTATTTAGAATAGTAATAAAACATAATTAGTGATTAAAGTACCAAATATATATAACTATAATTAGCAATTAATTAATTATAATTAGTGAATAAAAAATGTAACGAGGAGTTAATTAATTTTAATTACTACATAGTTAATTGTTATTATTATTTAATTAATTTAGTAATTAAATGTAATTAATAAATAGCTAACTATAATTAGTAATTACATAATTGTAACTTGTAATTAGTTTATTATTAATTAATTATAATTATAAATTAATTAAATTTATAAAGTAGGTTTAGCCAGAAGCCTAATCTCCATACCAATTATTAACTGGAAAAGAAAAAGAAAATAAGTAGAGGTGAATGAATGAGGTCAAACAATGCATTCCCGCATCCACAAGAAACTACTAATTATGAAAATCAGGACCATTCCCATAATTTCAATTAGATATATCATCCTCATTAGTAGTATCACACTCTAAATTTCATTTTTTCTGATTTAAGATCACAACTTAATTCTCCCGGATCATTAACTTCTCTATATTGAGATTATTGTCAGCTTCCATATGAAAATATCTTGTTTACATACCTTGTTCACATCCCCAGATCAAATCCCATTCATATTGGACACCTCAGCCACAACTTTTTGGATGCACTATTTCAAAATTGGCCTTTACCAATGCTAAAAATGGCCTTTATCAGTGCTAGCAAATCATTGAATGCTGGAGAGATATTAAAATCCTGAGCCTTTTATCAGCTCTAAATAGTGTTGAAAAAGGGGTCATTTATCAATGCTTTTAAAGGAAATGATAAATAAAACCTTTATTAGTTTTTAAAAGGGCACTCATAAAGGAGAATACTACAGTGGGTTGTTACAATAGACTACAACACCAGTGTAGTGTACTGTAAAAGCACACTATTGCACCAAAAAAACCATTAAATGAGAAAAATAATGTATAAATATAAAATTTAAAAGAAGAGAAAACAATATTGGATCATTTTCTCGGTTTTGATGGTTTAATGTGCGTTTTAAACTAAAATGATACTTATATATTGAAAAATTGCACTTGGATTCATAACGGTCACATCATGTGTCATATTGAGGTAAAGATGATTGTTATACATCTCAAATGACTTATAGATCATTTTTACTATGTATCAAAACAATCCTGCTGTGTTTTATCAGTTTTTAGTATATCACTTATCTTTTTTACTAAAATGTCATTTTTAACTGGAAACACACACGTTGACTCATCCCGATAACGTAGTGAGTCAGTATGACATGATACTAATTCATACACATCAAAAATGACTTAGGAATAAATAACAAAAATTATAAACACAATCCGAGTTTCTTTTCCCATTTTTTAGTGGGGGCCACTTTTTGAACTAAAATATTGATTATAAACTGACAATGGAAACATTTAGTTAGATTGGACACATTGTGTCTGTAATTGAGGTGCGGATGATTCCTACAGATCAAAATTGGCTTATAGAACATTGTCTTAAAGTATAAAAACATTTTGAATGAGTTTTCTCGGCATTGAGTAGGTGACTTGACTTTTTTACTAAAATTGATGTCATTTTTAAATAATAATAGGAGCTTGGAGTCATATCATTCCCACCTTGTGTCATATTTAGTTGTGTCTAATTATTAAATAAATTTAATTTTTATTAAGAAAATAAAAATAGGAAAATCAAGACAATACAATTCCATGTAGCCAAAGCGGCCGAAGATAGGAAGGACCTAAGGATTCCTGAAATAGGGAAGATAAAGGGAGCCTCATAAATAGATTGACACCCTCCGGTTTCATGTTGTGCATATTTCGAATGAAAATAAGATCATGACTATGGATGGAAAGAGAATCAAGATGATCAACAACTTGGTTGCCCTCATGACATGTATGAACTGCTCTAGTATTATTTTCAAGCATGACCTTGCACTTTATGATGATGTAGTGAATCAACCAAGGAGTATATCAAATTCCATGTAGGGTGTTGTAAAGAATTATTGAGTGAGTTTCAGCCTTCTATAAATTGATTTTCTTCTGATGACATAACATTAGACCATGGAGGATCACCTTTTCCTCTTCTTTAATGGAGGAACCAAGACCTAGGTGCATAGAAAACACCAGTAAGATAGAGCTAGTGGAGTCACATACCACCCCACCTCTATTACGTACCCCCATATTGAATGATACATCCTTATTGAGCTTAAGCCCCATGAAAGGGGGAGGCTAGTAGACCCCGTGGCCCCATTTTTCGTTTCTATAAGAATGATAACTTAGAGTATTGGATTAAAGCTTTTGAAGGGAAGTTGCCTCCCGCTAGTTGAAGATAAGGTGAACCATATCAAGTAAGAAGTTCTTCGATCAGAAGATGATGGAACTACCAGAGGCTTGGACCCCTTCATACTTAAACTTGTTCCACAATGTCTATATTTACTAGGGGCCTGCATTCAAGGCCAATGTGTAGGCCTACTTCTTCGGACCCCTCTCTCATGCACCATGGAACAACCTCTATATGAACGAACATTCAGACATATTCTAGGAATGGAGAGCAGTGAACTTGCCAATGTACTCCCAAACCACACTCTCCTTTTCCCCCTTATAGAATAAATGTACTACACTCTCCTCCCTGTGATTTTTCCAACATGGGAATCTCTAAGCTAAAGGGATGCCACATCATTTGATATTATAATATTTTTGGATAGCCTTGTAATGTATCCTCCATGAGATGATCTTATACTTCAAAGGGATACCTCTAGGCTAGGGAGCCTCATTCCTACTATTTTTCAGTTCCTTCAACTCTAAGGTGTGATAAAAATATTTAGTCGCAATGGCCCATGAAGAAGATGGGGTGAAGACACATATATCATGTTCCGAGTTGAGTTAAATGATGTTGAAGGTGTTCCAATGATCCTTATCCAACACAAACTTGATGAAGGGTGGGTGAAAGATGGCCTCCCTAAAGAAGATATAAGTGGAAGGGAATCTTGGGAACCCAAGGGTACGCCTGACCCATTTTTCATGACAAAAGGAGATGTCACCCTTCCCAATAATCCAACATGCATGGGATTGAAGAGTAGTTATTAGGGAGAAGATCATAGACCAGAACGAGGAAGTTTGACCCTTATCTGGGGATGTATTACCATCGTGAGAGTTGTTCATGGTGATCCCCCAAATCGTATTTTGTTCGAGGACTTCCCATTCCAACTTGTTGTGCATGCATGTAAGGGTGTCATCATGGTTGTAGACATTAATGCCACCTTCCCTTGCTGCCCTTTCCACCTTCCCATGTAGGCCATTCCACCCTACCCAAAGATGCCCAATGATGTTTCCATTCTGTGATAGAGACCCTAATGAAACCAGCCAACACCTTATCAATTCAAGTAAAGGTACCTTTTTGGACATTAATAGAAAAGAGATCATGTACGGGGGTAGATAGGAGGATTCTATTTACAAGTGTGATCTAGCCTTTAAAGGATAAGTATTTGTTCTTTTGGTGGAGGATCTGGTCCATGATTCAGTTGATTGGGAAGCTAATGTACTAAATTCAAAGTATACATGAGGAGATTGAGGCCCCCAGGAATTCTATTTGAAATCACTCTCTTTTCATGTTGAGGCTATTGTCTAACAAAGGATATCTAGTTGGGAATATATGTAATGGAGATGAAAATTTTGTTTTTGGCCTTATTGATCACCATGATTCTCCAGTGCCAGTACTCTTCTAGCAACTTGTTGAAGCCTTTGATATATATTCTATTGTAATTTATGAAAATAAATTTATCATCCACGAACATCAGGTCGGATATTATGAGCGACCACAATATTCTATGGTAAGTTAGGATCTCTTTATTGATAATTCTTCTATACAGGAGGTTACTGAGGACGTCCTAAGTGAGGATAAAGAGTCTAGTAGAAATGGGGTCACCTTGCCTTTGGTCAAGAGTGACCTTGAAAAAACTATAAGACTTCCGCATGAATTTTACCTCCAACCCTAATGAGTTGAAACACCTAAATAGAAGATGAATGTTATAGGGGGAGAGACCCATACCTGCCAACACCTTGTTGATGAAACCCCACCCAAAAAGATCATATGCAATTTTTATATCCATCTTGATGGCCTTGTTATGAACCATGTGTTTAGAAGGTGATGTATATAATATTATCTTGTGCTAGTTCAATGGCACCCCAAATAGAGTAGCTCTTCACAAATCCATGTTGCTCTATGGATATCTACCAAGGAAGATGGAGAGACAACCCAGTGTTGATGATACTGGATAAGATATTATATGTAAATTTTCACATACTCACTAGTGAATATTTTATGATGGATGATGGGTTCTTAGTTTTGGGAAGAAGCATGATGGTAGTGGAATAAGCAACCTGAGTTAAACTACCCTCGAAAGAAGTCCTAGATAGAAGAGATATTGTCAACTTTCACCACATCCCGTGGGGAATTGTTGAAGGAGCTCGGGAAACCATCTAGTCCACAGAAACTTTCACAATTAAAACCCAACATTGCACCCTGGATCTCATTTTCATTTGGGATTGATCAATGACCTTCATTGTACTTCGATGAGAGCTAGTTATAGATTAAATCGGAGAGAACCCTATTCCACACCAGATACCCATTAGGCATATGATGGTTAGGGATAGAGTTCAGGTCCTTAAAGAAACAATGATCCATAAATCCCATAATATCTCTATCATCCGTGTAAGTTCCATTTTATAGCATAATATTTTGTTTTCCTAGTCATTTCCTCTCATTGATGCAAGCATGGATGAATGTAGTATTTCTGTCTCCCTCACGAGCCATTGGATTCTTGATTTTTCTATTGCTATGTGTTCTTGTCGGAGGATCATATTATCCAAGTATTATTTCTTTTTGGATAGGGCCTCAAAATCTGATCTTCCTAGACTTCTTCTAGGCTATTCATAAGGTGATCAACCTCCTACTTGTTTGTTTCAATGTCACCATCTATAGAAAGAATCCCCTTCTCTAACTCCTAGATTTTTTACTTGAGGCATCTTAATTTTTTATGGCTAGACACCCACATATTAACTTGAGTAGTATTAGATTAGAAATCTCTCAACAGTCCATACAACCCCAAAGAGTTGGCCTATTGATGATAGAACTAGAATCTTTCCTGGTGATTCTTCCATGTGGTCAGAGAGAAAAGAAGAGGTGAGTGTACTGGTAACCCATGAACAAGATAGATTAACATGGTATTGGATAAAAAATAAATGACTTGGTTGCTATCCTGATAGTAGTCAAGTATGATCCATGATTGATGAGACCCTCTTTAGTAATTTTATCATGTGAATTGGTCTCCTAAGAAGCCTAGATCACTGAGGCCTTTTCTGGTCATGAATTGCTTCAAATCTTGGATGGCTTTCCTATTAAAAGGACCCCTTGTTTGATTTTCCTCTAGATCGGAAATGACATTGAAGTCCCCCCCAATGATACATGGGTAGTTTTTAGGATCAAAGTTATTAATTTCATTCCATAGATATTCCATTTAGAGGGTGTCACAACTCCCATAGATGAAGGATATGAAGACAAAAGTGTCACCTTAAAACACCTTTTTAGTGATAAATTAGTCTATGACTTGGACCAAATCCACAGAGATTCCCCTGTACCAGAATACCCATATGTGCCTGTTGATGGTGTCAACCTGAATAAATCCATATAATTATATTTTTCTAAAAAATTCACTAATATTAGTGGTATTTTCATTACATGTATGCATTATCCTCGTCATCGAGGCCTCATAAATTCTATATAATTAAAGGAATCATTGAACAAAAAATGTTCTATAATTGTCTCCATAGATCTTGGAATTATTGAAGTGGGAAGATGATAACTCATTTCAGTTATTTGGTCTTGGACGCATGCAGACACTACCATCCTGATTCCAACATAGCATTGGGGGAGGAGGTTCTCAGAGTGCTAGAGGAATGTTTGATCTGAACTCTGGAGGATTATATAGAGGCCCTCCCTTGATATATGGGGATTTTTTTTTGAGAACCCCATTTGGATTCATGGGAGAGCTCAGGGAAGGAGAAGCATGAGGCCTGCTGGGGATAGCATCATAGGGAGTGATGGCTGGACTTGTAGAGCTAGGACCCTCCGAGGGACCAGCAAATGGGTTAGATGTGGGCAGAAGCAAGGCCAGTAGGCTAGTATTATAAAATCACAACTATTTATTACACACTTAAACAATATTTATTACATAAAATTTCCATTAATAAAACCAAGAATATTGAGCGGTCTAGTGTATTTGGAGATTAGGAACATTAAATGACAACTTAAGACATAAAATAAAACATCTTTATTAAAAACTTTTATTACATGACCACCAAATTCCTTCATACTTAGCATTGTATGAGATTACTTGTGGATATAAATAAGAAAAGGGTGAGCTATAAAGCCTAGAAAGGGAGTAAAGAAGGCATAACACGAAGAATAAAATAAATGTTAGGAAATAGATATATCAATGGAATATAAGTGAAACAGGAACATAAAGGCATGATATAGAATGATTATGATAACATGGAAATGTGGAAACAACATACAACATGATATTATCACGAGCCAAGTCTCATTGCACATGGATAAACATATATAAAACCTCATTTCACATGAATTAGCATGATTGAACCCTCACTACACATGGATTAGCATTTTTAAAACCTCATTTGATAAGGTTTTCATGATACTAAACAATACCCAATACATTGGACCACCATCAGGGTTCACCCTTCAAAAAAATTTCATTTCATGTATAAGTATGGCACATGGATCATATAATATGAAATCCTTCAACATAATAAGTTATTACACAATTAAGAAATGTGGAATATATACATTTATGTAAAATTAAATAAATATATGTTCATAAAGATGAATACTCTTGATAGTTAAATGGTTATGGTATTCACTACAAAATTATTTTTTCTTGAAAAATCCCGGTCCAATTTCGGCAGCATAACGTCATCATATAGAAATTCATAAGTTAGTTTGATGAGAGAGAAAGGTGTCCCTCGTCATTTATACATGAAATAGACATTATGGGCATAATTTAACATAATATACCAATATATGAAATGTAATTTAGATGAATAATATGACTGAAATACTTGAATGGAAATAAGAAGAGAGAAATCCATTACGGAATTTTGGCATGGTAATGAGTGTACATAAAAGGAATTACTGAAATATAAAGTTATATATCATCATTAAAACATAAATAGGGAAGTATGAGGGAGGTTTTAAATTAAACCCCAACATTTTTAACTAAAATTAAAATGGTATTACAACATAAAAAATCTTGGATACAAATGAGAAAGGAATTAATCCTTTACGAAAATTCAGCATGGTAACAGGTGCACATAGTGGTTCATAAGATGAATAAATGAGAGTAAAAGGGGATACAATCATTTATAAATCAAATGTTATTTAAGTAAGATATTTAATAACATATCCCAACAAAGTAAAAAATTATATTTGGAGACATAACATGAAAATAATTCTTGATAAAAGAGGAGAGTGGAAGATCTCTTACTTGAGTGTGTGACTTCAAGAGCATGAAGAGGGGATCCTTGTGAGCTTGGGGTGCCTTGAGAGGATTATAGGGAGAGGAGGTTAGAGTAAGGACGTGTTAAAATTATTTTTAGTGAAGATAAATGGGATCTTGGGTGGCTTTATGTAGTAAATGAGAGGGGAATTCATTAATATTCCACAAACATATGTTTTGGAATCTATATAATTTAATATTAAAAACCAAAAACCTTCCCATGGTTTTTTCAAAAGTTTTTTTTGCAAAAGAGGAGTACAGAAATTTATTTTATAATTCTAAAGGCCCAAAATATTAAAAAATTATCCCTACATATTTGAAGGCGAGTCACATTATTAAAAAAATGAATTTAAAATCATAAAATATATTATACATTTAGAAGGATTCAATAAGGCTTTATAAAATAAGTAAAAAAATATAAAAAAATTATTTTAATTGGATAACATATATTGGTACAAGAATACACATTATAGTATTTATTACATCATTTTGGGGTCATTATGTTTTCATAAAACACATATTTTATTTATACAGTATTTAATTTTTACCCAAAAAATCGATTGACTCAGAAAAATATGAAAAATTCAACATTAGATAATTTCGATGTCTGGATTCCAAAAGTAATATTAATTTTATATAAATAATTTCATAAATATTTGAATTTTAATTTTTAGAATGGAAACTGACATTTATTGAAAATTCACAGGTTTCAACAGAAACAATATTCAAACATTAATAAACATTACATCTGACTTCATAAAAACTATAAAATAATTTATTACTCATAAAATTAAATTGATAATAATATTTTATTTAAATATTAATTATTTCAAAAATTCATTAATTCCTTAAAATAAATTATTTATAAATACATTTTATGTTATATTGTTTAAAAAATATAACTCTTATCAAATTGATTACCTAATCATTTATAGATAAGGAATTGATATAATAATCACTTATAAGAAATTTTTTATAATATTTTTAATAAAACACACAGTTTAATATAATTTATATTTTTCTCTAAAGTCCCATTTCTACCCAACAAGACAATTTATCAAATTCATCACTTTTAAAGAAATACTATTTTTATAATGTAATTGATGGAATAATAATGTTATATTTAAAAAAATATTGCATAATAATCAACTAATACCTTATTAAAAACCCCTTATAACACCAATGTGAGTCTTAAGGGTGAGGTGTGTGATGGTGACAGTCTCTTGGGGTGGCTTGGATAATATCTCAAAGGTGGCAGTGTCTATTAACATGAACTTCTCGCATTGTTTATTTTGTTCAAACATAATGAAATTAAGCTCAGCTTGGGCTTGGTCGAGAGAAAATCCTAGTGACGCTACCTTCTTTTTGAGCTCTGAGAAATGAGTTTCGTATGGCCCGATTTTATTGGATGAGTCCATCCTCTCCTTTTTCTATGTCGAAAAGATTATTTTTTTTAAAAACTATATATTTAGAGTAGTCGTGTCATTATTGTAAAATTGATATATTATGAACGATAATGATACTTAATGTTGATTTAATCCCAGTAATAATAAAATGAATAAAAAATTGCTTGTGTATTCTATAAGACATTAAAAGAAAGGGACTTTTATTCATAAAAGATCGGGTCATTACCACATTCCACCCTTATGAAATTTCACCCTCGAACTTTATTTTTACCACCCTAAAATAGATGAGGTAAACTCTACCTTGTCACTTCCTCTGGTTCCCACATTTCTTCCTCAAACTTATGGATTCGCCACAACACCTGGATGAGGGATATCATCTTATTTTGTTGAAATTTTTCTCTATGATATATGATCTTCATAGGATTATATTCATAGGATATTTAATTCTCTAGTGGTACCACCTCTATATTGAGTACATTTGATGGGTCAGGTATGTACTTCCTCCTGAGTGATACAGGGAATACATCATATACTTGAGAAAGGTTTAGTGGGAGTGTTAGTCAATAAGTCACTGCTCCAATGAGATCAAGGATCTCAAAAGGGACGACGTACCTTGGAATAAGCATTACCTTATTCCCAAATATCATAAATCTCCTCCATGGTGATATTCATAGAAATAGCATGTCTCCAACATCAAAATCTAGGTATCGTCGATGATTTTCAGCATAGATATTTTGTCATCATATAATAGATTTAATGTTATTTTGGAAAGTCTTAACCTTCTCCACCATTACATAGACCATTTCTAGACTTAGAAGTTTTAACTCCCCCACTTCATCCCAACATGCTGGTGTTCTGCACCTCTTCCAATAAAGGGCTTCATAAGGATCAATTTTGATGCTTGAGTAGAAACTGTTGTTGTAAGAGAACTTAGCTAGGGGAATTTTTTGATCTCATCATCATTTAATGTCTATTGTGCATGATCTAAACATGTCCATATGTGTTTGTATAGTCCACTCATATTGGCCGTATATTTGAGGATGATAAGTCATACAAAATTTTAGCTCAGTATTCAGATCATCTTGGAGAATCTTCCAAAACATATAGGTGAATCTTGGATCTCAATCAGATATAATGAATAGTGGAACTCCATGCAGCCTTTCCACTTCTCTGATGTATATCTACGCTATTTGATCCTATTAGAAATATTTTCAAATTTCAATGAATTGTGCAGTCTTTATAATATGATCTAAAAAATCAAGATATAATTGTTTTCATTGGATGACTTCAGAAGCCTGGTGAAAAGGTCTATGGTTATGTTCTCTAATTTCAATTTTGGTTTGTATAATGCTTACATCATTCCCTTAGACATCTAAATCTCAGCCTTCACGTGATGACATTCAAGTCACTTTGAGGTACACTCAGCTATCTCCTTCTTCATGTTATACCACCAATAATGATCTCAGAGATCTTGATACATCATTGTGTTTCTTGGGTGAATGGAGACATTTGAACTATGTTAATCATCCAAATGTTCTTCCTTTAACTCCATATTTCGTATAAAACATAGTTTGGACACAAATCTCACAATTCATTCTTTATTTACATTGAAATTTCAGGATTTCCATTTTTAGATAGTTTCTACATTCTTTTGAATTCCCACAGCACCATTCTGAGCATCGTTTAACCTTTCTGAAAATGATGTTTGAGAAATAATTTGTGAATTGATTGATGATGTTCCCTTATTTATGATTCTAATGTCTAACTTCATCAAATCTAAGAATACTATATCCTTTCAAATTCTCATCAATGATAGAATTGTTTGGTATTTTCTACTTAGACCATCTACCACCTTGTTCTCTTTCCCATGGTGGTAAGGGATTGAGCACTCATAGTCCTTAATCATCTCTAACCATCATCGTTGGAGTATATTCAACTCTTTCTATGTGAATATATACATGAGGTTTTTTTGATCCATATATATTTCACACTTCTCCCAAAAAAGTTGAATTTCCAAATATTCAAAGTAATGATTACTACAACCAACTCCATATCATGTGTTGGATAGTTATTCTCATTAACATTCAATTGCCTTGAATCAATGGTAATGAATTTTTCATTTTTCATCAACACATATCCTAGGCCCTTCTTTTAAGCGTCATTGAATACGATAATAATTTCTCCACTTGTGGGTAGTGTGAGCATGGGCTCAGTGATAAGATTGTTTTTCAACTCCTTGAAACTCTATTTACATTCATCGTTCTATGAAAAATTGACTCCCTTCTCAGTTATCTTGGTTAGGGGGTTAGAAAATAGTGAGAAATTTCTCAAAAATCGGCAACAATATCCAACTATCCCATAGAAGCTATGGATATCCATCACTAAAGTCGGCCTCAACATTCCCTCAGTTGAATTTGTCTTGGAGGGATCCAAAGATATCCCATTACTTGTAATAATATTCCCCCAGAATGAGACATCATTCAACCAAAACTCGCACTTACTATAATTTTTATAGAGCTTCTCCTTTCCTAAGGACTCTAGTATAGTTCCCAGATGATCCTACCTTGTTTTGGATTATATTAGAATATCATATAAAAATACTACCAAAAACATTTTGAGGTAATCTCTAAATACTGTATTCTTTATTTCTATGAAGATTTCTAGATCATTAGCGTGTTTTAATGTAATTACTATGAATTCATATTTCCATTTCCTTTTATGAAAAGCAATATTGGGGTTACCCTCCTTCTTCACCATTATGTAGTAATATCCTGGCCGTAGATTCACCATGTAAAATTATTGTGCTTCTTGTGGTTGATCAAACAAGTTATAAATTCATGACAAAGGACACTTTTTATTTATCATGATTTTGTTGAGCTAATGATAATCATTGAAAAGGTGCATTGACCCATCCTTCTTCTTGACGAAGTGTACTGGTGCACCCCATGGTGAAGCACTTGGGCATATAAACCCTTTATCTAGATTCTCTTGTAGTTTTTTCTTTAACTCCTCAAGCTTCACATAATCCATTCTATGTGGAGTCTTGGATATTGCCAATTCCCCTGGTATGAGATCACTTGAAAATTCAACATCTCTACTTGGAGGAAGACCAAGGAATTCCTTGGGAAACATATATGCAAATTCCCTCACAATAGACATGTCTTTGAGGATGGATCCTTCCTCAAAATCAATCATCTGAGCATGATACACATGCACATAGGGTAGTAATATCCACTCATGAGAAGATGGTTCCAAAGAAGATTCATCCTCCTCCTTGGAATCTTACAGAATCGGGGGTCGACTCACTATATAAAGA
The DNA here is from genome assembly GCA_963277665.1 of Viscum album. Classification (NCBI taxonomy): domain Eukaryota; kingdom Viridiplantae; phylum Streptophyta; class Magnoliopsida; order Santalales; family Viscaceae; genus Viscum; species Viscum album. The sequence continues at coordinate 766,871,830 of OY728156.1, forward strand.
GTTATTTCCCTCTCGCGGCAATTTATGTTGGCTCTATATAGGGAAATACAATACATGCTAAGAATTGTATGAAATTCCACCAGAGGGAGTATAATGAGGTTCTCTGGGAAGTTCAATCCCCAAATTGTGATATGGGCCGAGTTAAATTAATGGGATAACATAATTGACCGATTTTCCATTTTCACTAACATCTCCACTTCCTTGACATGAAGTGGCTTTTGAATTTCTCTACTAAAAATTTGGTATATAAAATAATGCATAGAACCAGAATCAGAAATTACATTTTATATCCTTGAATAAAAAACTAGCATATTGGTCACCACTTCACTATCAGGATTCACTTCAGTAGTAGTGATGGAAAAAGCTCACCCTTGCAGCCTTTAAGGTTGTTGGTTGCCTCTGAAAACTCTTTAGATAGGGAATTGGATTGCAATTGGCTCTAGTTTTTTGTAGTTGTAGAAATGAAGAATGCATTGAGGGTAGAACAGAGCGTTCATTTACTATATCACAGTACCAGGATTTTCTTATCAACAGTTAATGACCAGGTTCCATTCTCTTCCCCACCTAAAGCATTTACTCGTCCCCTTCAGGAAATATCTTGGGTGCTTCTTTCTACACCTTTGGAAAGTGGGGTTCTAGAATTTCTTAGCAGCATTGGATTTATCCATCAGATTGAAAAAATTAAAGTCCAGTTTTCGCTTCTTACCCCCATGAAACCTCTATGATTATCTGATCTCCATTTCATCTTTGAGTTCATATTGGACAATTTCATCATAGATATCAATGCCATGGATCTATAGGAATTTTCGTAGGCTAGGTATAAGCCCACCAATGAAGTGATCAACCTTGAATTTGAGGGTAATGATAAATATAGTAGCGTATCATGAAAGCCTTTTAAAGAATTTTTTTGCGTTCTTTGGTTAATTATTCATCTGTTTGTTTGATGTCAAGAAAGTCTATTTCCATCTTAAGTCAGAGGGTTTGAGAAATATATTTATCAATATTTTTGTCTATAAATTCTTCAGTTCCAATGCATTAATCTCTTCCTTAGGATTCGTATTTTTTATCAATTTCCACCAATGATAAGCTTCACCCTCCAAAAGATATGTAGCTAGAAGAACCTTTTATTTTTCAGAGTATTGATTTATTGAGAATATCTTCTCAATGGAGTTTATCCATTGTTCAGAAATTGAGGGATTAGATGGTTCATTAAAAGTAGGAGGCATTTGTCTCTTGAAAATCTCGATTATGTCTTGTTATTTCTTAGGCGGTTTGGACGGTCCCCTTGACACATGTTTCTATTCAATACATGAGTTAATTGATAGAGTATTATGACAAAGTTTGTGATTCCTGCTCCAATCGGATTGGGCATCTCATTAGAATAGTCATCACATTGATCTTCACATTAGTTTTTTTCCTGAGTCCTCCTATTACCGGCCATTAGCTAGAATAAAATGAAATTTAAGGGTATGTTTATTAAACACATAAAAGATAATCCAATGAAAAATTGGGATAACTTATAAATTACATTTTCTTTACTTAACTTATGGACTTATAGACTTAAATATATGTTATCCAGGATCTAAATTCCAACATATATTCTTAGGGGAATTTTTTATTCCCTTAATAATGTGTCGTACTAAGATTATGAATTTACCCAATCATATCCATTAGGTATTTCGAACCAATAGTGGTGCAAGTCCCATTATCATAAACTAGTTCCCATTTGATTCTTGATCAAATCATTGTTTTCAGAGTTAACATCTAGATACATCTATGCCAGATCCACCTCTACTTGTTTGTATCCATACAGGGATGTATTTTATTGATAAAACAATTACTCTATACTCACAAAAATTTAGGGATTATTTTCATATACTCAATATTGTCCCTAATTCCTTCACTAGAGTTTTATAATCCAAATCCCAAAAATAACTAAACCTATCCTCTGATACAAACTATAACAACCCTTCTCTTTATTACACACTTAAACATGATTTTTTACATAAACATTACCTTAATAAAACCCAGAATATCGATAGGTCCAGTGTCTTTTGGTCTAGGGAACATTACCGAAAAAATTAAGACAATAAATACATCATCTTTATTGAAAACCTCTTTTACCTGACCACAAAATTCCTTTATACTAAGAATTGCATGTGATAACCTGAGGACATACATAAGAAAAAGGTGAGCTATAAATCCCATGAGAGGAGTAAAAAGGCATAACATGAAGAATAAAATACATGTTTGTAAATAGGTATATCAATTTATCATAAGAGAAATATGAACATAAATGCATAATATATCATGATTGTCATAACATGGAAATGTGGCAATAACATACAACATAATATTAGCATTAGCCAAGGCTCATTACACATGGATTAGCCTAAGTAAACCCTCGTTGCACATGAATTGGAATGGTTAAACCCTAATTTTACAAGAATTAGCATGATTAAACCCTCATTTCACATAGCGTATCATGATACTAAACAATACTCAATTCTTTGGAGGGTTATCTGGGTGCACCCTTCATGAACATTTCTTTTCATATATAAATGTGCCCCATGGATCATATAACCTGGAATCAATCCACATCATAAGATATTACATGATTAATAAATTTGGAATACATAAATATAAGTAACATTCAATATTTATATGTTCATAAAGTTTAATACCCATGATATAGAAATGGTCATGTTATTCTCTATGCGATGATTTTGTCTTGGAAAATCGCGGTGCAATTTCGGCAGCATTACGTCGTCATATGGAAATTCAGAAGTATGGTTGGTTAGAGAGAAAATGGTACCTAATAATTTATACATGAAATATACATTAAGGGTATCATGGAACATAATATCCCAAAATATGAAATGGATTTTAGATGCATACTATGGGAGAAATACTCAAATGGAAATATGACTAGGGAAACCATTTACAAAATTTTGGCACGGTAACATGTATACACAAAAGGTGTTAATGATAGATAAAGTGGTATATTATCATTAAAACATTAGGAGGGGAGTATGGGGGATGTTTCAAATCATTCCCCATCATTTTTAACTGAACATAACATGGTATTATTATATAAAGAAACTTGGAAATAAATGGTAAATGAAGGAATCCCTTGCAGAAATTCATCACGGTAACAGGTGGACATAATGGTTTATAAGAAGAATAAATGAGGGTTAAAGGGGATATAATCACATATAAATCAAATTTGAATTAGTTAGGGTATTTAATAACATATCCCAACAAAGGAATAAAAGATATGAAAAGTCACAACATGAAAAGAATGCTTGATAAAAGAGGAGGGTGGAAGATCCCTTACATGAGTATGTGAATTCAAGAGCTTGAAGAGGAGATTATAGAGAGATTGGGTCACCTTATGAGGATTAAAGAGAGAGGAGGGATGATTAGGAACGTGATATAAGGATTTTTAGTGAATAGAATTGGGAGAATGTGTGGGATTATATAGCAAATGAAAGGGGAATTTTTTAATATTTCACAATCATATGTTTTGGAATCTATATAATTAAATATTCAAAACCACAAACCTACCCATGATTTTTCCCAGGTTTTCCCATGGATTTTTTAAAATAATATTGGAAACATTATTTTAAAATTCCAATGGTAGAACATATTAAAATATTATCCTTTGTTATGTGGAGGTGAGTCACATTATTAAAGAAATTAATTTAAAATCGTAAAATATATTATACATTTGGGAAGATTCACTAAGGATTTGTAAAATAATTAAACAAATATAAAATAACATTATTTTAATGGGATAACATATATTGGGATGATAATAACCATTATAGTATTTATTACATTGTTTTAGGGTCCTTAGGATTCTATAAAATACATATTTTATTTATACGGTACTTAATTTTTACCCAAAAATTATACTCTCTCAGAAAATTATAAAAAAATACCCATTAGATAATTTTGACATCCTAATTCCAAAAATAATACTCTTTTAATATAAATAATATCCTAAATTTTTGAATTTTTGGTTTTAAAATGGAAACTTATATTTATTTAAAATTCATGGGTTTTTGCAAAAACAACTTTCATACATTAATAAAAATTACATTTGACTTCATAAAATTTATACAGTCATTTATTATTCATAAAATTAATTTGAAAATAGTAGTTTATTAAAATATTAATTATTTGAAAAAATCATTATTTCTTTATAATAAATTCTTTAAAAATACATTTTCTATTTTATTATATAAAAAATTTAACTCTTATTAAAATTACTACCTAATCATTTACAGATAAGAAACTAATATAAAAATCATCTATAATAATTTTTTATAATATTACTAATAAAACCCACAGTTTAATATAATTTATATGTTTCTCAAAAGTAGCATTCTTAATTTAAAAGACAATTTATCTAATTCATCACTTCTTAAGAATGACTAATTTCATAAAGGGATTGATGGAAAAAGAATTTTGTTTATAAAAAGTGATTACACAATAAGTAACTAATACCTTATTACAAAATCCCTTACAACACCCATGTAAGACTTAAGGGTAAGGTGTGAAATGGTGAAAGAATCTTGGGGCGACTCGTATAACATCTCCCGGGTGATAATATCTATTTACTTGAACTTCTCTAGTAGGCGATTCCGTTCAATCTTAACATGTTGAAGCTCAGATTGGGCTTGGTGAAGAGATAAGTACAGTGATGCCACATCATTTATAAGCTCCAACAAATGAGCTTTGTATAGTTCGATTCTACTAGATGAGTCTATCCTCTCTTTTTTTTAAAAAGATTCATTTCTAAAAAACCTTGTATTTATATCAGTCGTGTGATCATTGTTAAATGTGTATATTATCAAAGGTAATTATACTTAGCATCCATTTAATCCCAATAATAAAAAATGAATAAAAAATAGTGCATGTGTTTTCTATAAGACATTAAAAGAAAGGGTATTTTATTCATAAATTATTGGGTCATTGCAAGTATGGCTGGGCATGCATCTTTGCATGAGATCCCCTAGATGGAACTCCTAAGACACTAGAAAATGTAGGGACGTATGGAAAATAAATCCAACCTAGTAAGAGGAAAAGTAGTATGGAATGAATAGAATCGGGTCATGACCCCTCTGCGAGATGCTCGCATGTGAAGAAGGTGGAGAAAAACTCATGTTTAGATAGAGAGGTACTAGAGGGAGGGTCCACAGGGGTTTCTCTAGAGTATTGGTCCACCTCCATTATAAGTGGACTGGTGTGAGAGGGGGAGGCTTCCCATCTCTGTCATGATCAGCCATAGGGGAGGGTCGACTATCTCCATGGCATTGTCTTCTACAGACCTTTAGGGATTTCCCCTGATGAAAGCAGTGATGAAAATACCTGGTGAAGACTTGGTAAGATATTCTTTTGTTCCAGGATAATTAATACAACACCCTGAGTAAGAGATGATCTGACAGGGGATGTGATAGATCTATCTCTATGCAAAGGTGATCCATTGATGCATCAACAGAACAACTAGTTCTATCATCAGAGAAGATAATGCATCCAAGGGTGTCTCTAATCGCTTTGAGTAAGCCTTCATTCTGAAAATGGAATAAGAAGCCTTGGGAGAGTGATCCATACCACTACGAATGGGCTTTCCTTTACCCTATGTATATCTAGGGAATTGCGGGATCAGTTAAAGATCCACTGGCTGAGGGAGGGAGGGACCTTACACGACTCACGGATGAAGTCCTCTTTTGAGGTGAGGATGAGGAAAAATAATTCTTGTGAGCCAACAAGATCCATGATAGACCACCAATACCCCTAACACTGAATAAATGCTGGAAGATACCGATCGGAGGTTTTGTAGCCCCAAAGCAAGCCACACGGTTCCACTTAAGGCACACTTCCACATCCAAAAAGGTCATCACATGGAATTCTAGGGAAAGGAAGTCATCATCCCTCTAAGCCTTAAAAAGAGAAAAACCAACATTTGGGAAGCACTACTGCGAAGATCCCCCCAAGTTTCCATAGATCACATCTCTGGAGGAGGAAGACTTGGGGGGCCACAAGGGAAGCGAAAGAGGGAGCCAACTGAGGTGCAAGGGAATTAGGAATGGAAGTTGAACCGTGGGTTTGGGGAAGATCCACCAGAATCCAAGATCAATGAGGTTTGGGAGGGATCTCCAAAGAAACATGGAGGGGTAGAGTAGAGGCAGAGCTAGGATTGAAGGTCAACGGAGCCGCCGAACCAATTAGTGTCCATGATGATGAGCATCAACTGGCATATTGTTCGAAAACAACAACGACACATGTGGTATGTTTTCATGATTACTGAGTCGATCTTGTTTTCCTGTGGATAATTCTTACACATCCCAAATGACCTATGGATCATTTTTATAAATTATAAAAACAATATGAATGTTTTTACTCAATTTTGAATATGTCACACGCCTTTTTTACTAAAATGTCATTTTCAACAGGAAACACACACTTTGAGTCATACTGATCAAATAGTGTATTGGTTTTATTTGAAACCAATTCCAAAACATCTAAAATGACTTATGAATAAATTTCCTTAATTATCAAGAAAACATTATTTGGTTTCGTCAATTTCAATAAGTGGTATTTTTTGAACTAAATAGTCAATTTTCAACTAATCACAGATGCATTGAGTCATACTAGGCACATCATGAATCATATTAAAGTGTGATTGATTCCAACAATCCATAAATTACTTATGGATTATTTACCTAATGTATAAAAACAATATGTATGTTTTTTCTCAGTTTTGAGTTGGTCATTTGTCATTTCTATTAAAATTGATGTCATTTTAAATTAAAATGATGCAATTGGAGTCATACCAGTCATATCGTGCATCAAATTGATGTAAAAATTATTCCTACATGTATCAAATGACATATGGAAATTTTAATAAAGTATCAAGATAATCTAAATACATTTTCTTGGTTTTGAATTGTCCAGTTTCCCTTTTTATTAAAATTGATGTCATTTTTATATAAAAAGATGCACTTGGAGTTATACATGTTACATCATTCATAAGATTGAGGTACAAATGATTTTAATATGTATAGAATTAATAATTGATCATTTTATTAATGTACTAAACCAATATGAATGTGTTTGCTCAGTTTTTAGTAGGTCAATTGTCATTTTTATTAAAACCATTGTCATTTTTAAATAAAAAGAAACACTTGGAATCATACTGGACACAACGTACATTAGATTGAGGTAGAACTAATTCCTACATGTCTAAAATTACTTATGGATTTTTTTACTAAAGTATCAAAATAATACAAATCCTTTTTCATGGTTTCAATTAGGTCAATTTTCCTTTTTATTAAAATTATGGTCATTTAAAAAAAAGATCCACTTGGAGTCATACTAGTCACACCGTACATTGGACTGAGGTACGACTAATTCCTACACATCTAAAATTACATATGGATTGTTTTACTAAAGTATAAAAACAATCGAAATGAGTTTTATCAATTTTGAGTAAGTTATATGTTTTTTAACTAAAATGTCATTTTAAACTAGAAACACAAACATTGACATATACTGATCACATCATACATTGGTTTAATGTGATATTGATTCCTAAACGTCAAAAATAACTCATTAATATATTTACTAAATTATCAAGAAAATTTGAGTGAATTTTCATTATTTTTAATGAGTGGTAGTTTTTGAACTAAACTATCGATTTTAAACTGATAATGGATACATTGAGTCATATAGGTCACATTGTGTGTTCAATTGAGGTGTGGATAATTTCTAAACATCTCAAATGAATTATGAATCATTTCACTAAATTATAAAAATAATCCCAACACTTTTTCTTGGTTTTGAGTATGTTAATTGTCTGTTTTCCTAAAATTAATGTCAATTTTAAATAAAAAGAAACACTTTGAGTCAAAGTAGTCATACCATGTGTCAGATTGAGGTGTTGTTGATTTATACATGTCCCAAAGTCCCAAAAAATTCATGAATACCAATTTTACCACGTTTTCATAGTATTTATATCTTTAACTTCCAAAAATTCATATTGATTAAATATTTTTAGCTGAAAACCCATTCTCATTTTTGAAATTTGGAAGAGTATAGACATTCAACAAGGAAAAGGATTTAAAGCTAATAAAATTGAATCAATATGTAGTATTAAATGGTGGAAAAAGAAAGGAAATATAAATGTAAAACCTGGTAAATTTGGTAGAAATAATCATTTTATCTCTTTTGTGGATTTTTTAGATAGTTGAAATCAAAATATGACTTCCCAAAAGACCTGTGATAAAAAAATAAATATTTTGAAGATAAAAATGATAAGGAAATTAACATACAAATAGTAGATAAAAGATGAAAAATTTATTTCAATATGTAGTAGGAATTCACCTTTTCCAAATGGTTGTATACTTTATTGACACCTTTCTTTGTTCTCATTATCTCAGTTGCAAGCTCGAAGTCCAATCCCTTATGATCCTGAACAGCTTCGGACAAACCACCACAACTCGAACAAAATAATTTACTTGTACTAGAAAAAAATTATATGAGTAATATTGAAAAGAAATAAATTAAATATAAATATGAAACAATATATTAATTCTATGTATAATGATTTTATTATAAAAACAGTGTTGACCACAGGGATATGTTGAAGATAAAGCAAGAATGACTGTAAAAAAATTATAATAGATCGCGCCAAACAATCAATCAACGAGTGAGGAGGATGAGGAGAAAATAAGATACATTAAATTGATGCTTAGAATCATTTTAGAGAAAGTAAATATATCCTATTAGGTTCATAAATTATTCATTTTCTTACAATAAATAAATAAAAACACCAAAGATATTCATTATCAAAGGTGAATGCCTCCCATTTGTGATAATTAAATTGATGGTAATTAGAGATTCCAAGGGGTGGAACTAGAATGAAATGTTAAAGAATGATATGTTTTTAGATGGATTAAAGTAAAACATACATAGTTTTTATCATATGTGTGATAAAACAAATGAATTGATTTATAAGAAGTATTAATGTGTGGGTTATACTTTAAAATATGGCTATATTTTTATCAACTACAGTAAATACAAGAAAAGATTAAATCAATAAATAAAATTTCATTGGTGATCAGAATGTTCCAGTGGATGCTTGAAGGATTAAAAATCTACAAAAAACCTCATTTTTCACCAAGAATATCCAAAATCATTTGGACAGGGTAAAAAGGATGATAATTGGATAAAATCTATTCATGGGGAGCTTGATCCAAACAAGAACAATGTCAAATGAGGTTCATAATATAGATAAGATCAGTGAAGGAATGTTATGGATAAATTTGTTACGTATATTGTTCCAAAAATATCCATTAGTCTAAAAATACATATGTTTTTTAGTAATTTTTTTCTAAATTCTGTAAAAATCTTAACATAAATTGTTATGGCAATGTATTGTACGGAAAGATTTCTTATGTCATACAATTGAGACGGTCACATCTGTGGCGCATTATATTATAACTATAAGGACATAAAAATGTATATACGTTTATTTTAGTAAACCATAAAATTCAATTGAATTGATAATCCATAGTGAATATAGAATTTATTTAATTTATTATATTCAAAATAATAAAGTTGACTTAAAGTGGTATTCTAAAGGAGTAATAATTTTATCCATGAAAAATATTTTTTTTAAATTATTCTATTAAATCTTATATATTAAATTTACATCAATTTATGTTAATATTTTATTTTATCAAATTATTAAAATTTAGTGGAATAAGATTTATTCTTGAATGACTTAAAATATTTATTAAAATTTAAATAGCCCAAAAATCTTCCTATTAAATAAGTTACTGTTCAAATAGAATATAAAAATTAGTAATATTTTGATCAATCCTAACGGATTGATAACAATAAATTCTATCAATAATATAATCTTCTTCTACACCATGTAATCAAACAATATTTTGTTTCATAAAAAACCATAATGCTGCGGTTTTTCCTAGAAAATGACTCATTCCTATTCTTTATTTTTTTGACTATATTTTAACAACAAAATCAAAATGTTAGTTACATTTTATCTCCAAATCAATTTTTCCTATATAATATATTCCATGGATTATAGAACCATAATCATCTTTGATTAATATTTTTATATAATTTAAGTCATATTATTTAAATTAAAATTGAAATATTTCAACAATGAAAACTGGAAAGAATATATTTTTTCAATAAGTAGTTAAATAAATAAGACAACAAATAAAATATATATAATGGTTTCTCTTATCTAATTTTATAGATACCTTTGAATCATTTGATTGTTACATTTCATAAGTGAACCCAAAATCTATCCATCCTCATGAAATAGTGTACAATCATCCTAAAAAATCCATAAATTTTACAGTATATTTTAGTGCTTATTATCCAATGAAAAAATTTCATAAAAAATCATTATATAGTTGTTCACATGTGTTAGATATTTCATCATCCATTTTTTGGAAACATATTCTAGAATTACTTTTCAAATGGAATGGGATAAACCTATATTTTAGTTTCTCCTCACTCAACCCCCCAATTCTAATTATTCCAGTAAATAATATAAGACATCAATGATGTCATATATTTAATCATAAAAGTTATTTGAAATGTAATATTCCAAATAAATGAAAACATTGAATGTTATATGGATGAATTTTTCAAAATTTGATGATTGAGAAAAGGAATGTGTCATGGAATGTAGTAATTGGGAGCCTACTATACCTCACAACAATGTGACCCTATATTGGGTTTGAAATATTCCACGTCGCACAATTCCAATATTACCCAAAGAAGACCCACATGATATCAGTGAACAAGATATTTCAATATATCTAAAAATGAAGAATTTTTGGTTGTTTTATTATATAATCGAAAAACTCTACATGTTGGGATACACAAGTGTGGGATGAGATTGTTTAGTGGATAACTGATGGAAATTAGAGATATTGAAAAACCTATATTTCGTTTCAGTTGTTGTTGTGTCCAACCCTTGAATCACTAGAGACTAGGATTTGAGCTTTGGAATAGTTAGAGACTTGATAATGGCCTATATTTGAGATTGTATTCAACAAAAAGAATCACGGGCTATAGGTCACTTCTACAGAGAGCTTCGGATATCTTGAACTGGTTCACGATGGTTAGGGTTCTTTAAATAGATTGTGACACATTTATGAGTGCTTAAGATAAGTGTTGATGAAGATACCTTTTATTAGTGCTATGTTAATACGCGCTGATAAAATAAATCATTATCAGCACTTTTTTAGCACTCATAAATATGTATTATAGTTTTTTAGAAAAAATAATTTTTTTAAAAAGTATAATTATTATATATTATTATAATACTTATAATAATACTTCATACAAAATTCCAATTTTATAAATCTTTGAATATATAATTATTTATTTATAATTATTTAAATACTTTAAAAAAAATAATATTTATATCACTAAATATATTTATTTAAATATATATATATATAACAAAGTAAATATATTCTTCACTTAAATAAATTTATAATAATTGTATAATTATTTATTTATAATTATATAAATACTTTTTTTAAAATATCATTTATTTATTTATAGTTATAAATTTATAAAATGAGTAAATATATATTTATAATATATATATTTCTGGATATTTTTTACAGATGTATTTGTATCATTATTAATGAATATTTAATCTTATGTTCATGGAAGTTTAAAATGAGTAAAATTGATTAATTAAAAATGTGTATAGTATATTTAAAATTTGGATAATCTTAATTAATATACCTCAATACAAATTGATATATATTAAAATAATAATGAATACATATTGAAAATTTTAAAACATATTAAATAAATATATAAAAAATAAATAATATAAATGGATTAATTTCCCAAAAAATATTGTGCATTCATATGTATATAATAATGCATTTATTACGTACATGTGAAATCAATATAATAAGTTTGATCTATGTTGTAAATTGAAAAATTAAATGACATTCAATTATGCCCATTACTCAATGTAATTAATCGTTATTTTTAATTCATATTAATTTTTTATTATAAACCATTATTCACTAAATGCATTAATATTTAATGTAAATCCTAAATAATATTTTGTATTATATATATAATATTTAGATACATTAATATATATCTATATATTTAATGTATACAATTTATTAACATTATCAATAATCTTATAATCAATGAAATGTTTAATATTTTTCTCAATTTACATATTTTAAATTTTAATTTGTTAAATTATTATTTTTCATATATCGATATATTTAATACATTCTATTTTTTAGTATTTATAATATATGTATAGTATAATAAATTTATTCATTTTTATCGATAATTATTGAATTAATATAATTTTTAATATAATTATTAATAAACATATTTTTTATTTTTTATTTATTTTATTAGTTCATTTTATTTATTCAGACATTTATCAATGCTGATACATGGTTCTTTTATGAGTGCTAAAAATATATCACTGATAAAGGTTACCCTTTAAGAGCGCTAAAAAAAGAGCACTGATAAAGTTTACCCTTTATCAGCGCTTAAAAATGCACTACTAATGGGTACCCTTTATCATTGCTAAAAATAAAGTGTTGATAAAGGACACATTATAATCACTAAAAACAATGATAAAGGGTTAAATTTATCAATGCCTTTTTATCACTGATAAAGACTCCATTTATCGGCGCTTTTTTCTTACATTGATAAATTCCATCGCTATTAAACAGGTGTTTTGTAGTAGTGTTTCTACCTCATCTCTAACATTTTTGATGCCACATGCCTTCATGTTCTTCCTTATCAATAACTATGCTAGCAGAGTCAGCCTTTCTTGACTCCTCATTCATAGAATATAGCACCCCAAAACTATTTGTCACTTCTATTGGCTAATGATCGGTATCCTTAACTGGATCAGATTGAAGCCGTGCTTTCCTATGAGTAATAATTTTTCAATCTCATATAACTCTATGCTTTTTTAGCATGAATTAATATACCTCATGAACACGATACATATGGATATGTATGAATATGTTTGACTTCTATTTTTGTTTCAGTAACACAATATTGTGGGTTGTCTAATGTTTTGCACATCAATATGGTTTGACCATATTGACTTGGGGGAGGGATTAAGATTACAACCTAAATTACTAGAGCCAAGAATGCCTAAATTATTTCTCTAATTAGATTTAATTAATAAAAATGGTTTCTTTTAGATAAGAAAATATTGCTTTCTATATTTATTGCTACTGTAAAATAATTGAGAATGAAAAATGATGTAGTTATACTATATGACTAGAAGGACTTTTGATGCTTGGAGGCTATACAAATTTGGAATATTTTCAATGAAAAATTCATCAAAAGTTAAAAATGAAATAAAATCAATTCATAGAGTTCATCACTTACAGACGCCTATAATTTAAAGATAGGTTTAGTCAAGTGGAATATCTAATAACTAATGGTGAATAATGGGAACACACGATTTCATTGGTTAAATATCTACATAATACTGAAATTATGGAGTTGTATGCCACTATATCCATAATAAGGTTCCATCGATATTACAAGTTGGGCTATCATAATGTTTTCATACTTTACCATATCATCCTATTTTTTCACTTCAAGAATGTACCTTTGAAATGGTAGTTGTTCTATCATGTCCTCCAACCATAGTTTCAATGGATAGTCCTCTACATAATTTAGATGCGCTAATATATAATTTTGAGGATGAAGACTATTTAGAATAAGAAGATGATGAAGGAAGATGAAGAATAAGATCATGTCAAAGAATAATTTATTCCTACTCCTGTGAGTTTCAAATGACCTTTGAACCATCCTACAATTTTGTATTAATGGTCAAATAGAGGCCATTAATCAATTTCCATGGTTTGATTGGTTATTTGTTACTCATAGTATTGAATTTTCAAGAATTAATGGTGGGAAAATTCTAGTGCCATATAAAGGTTTTATGTATATTGGAAGATTTTCTTAGATAAAATAAGCAATGAAAAATCTGATAAAACAACATCACATTGAAAAATATTAGAGTTATGTTGTATAAGAGTCAAATAGGTCTTATTATGTAATTTTGTATGACAAATATGATTCAAACTGTTAGATGATTTTGTGAACTATAATGGATAACTCCATTCACTGTTGGCATATCACTAGATTTACTCCACACACATGTGTGAACCCAATACTGTCATAGTAACACTCCTAAATAAATGATGAGTTTGTTTCAACTATTATTGTTGAAATGATAAGAGCATGTTAATATTTGCCTCTCATTTTGGTGGTGGATATAATCAAACAGCTTTTTGGGCGTCAACTATTTTACTAAAAGGCATGGGTGACACGATAGAATGCTATTGTGAAAGTGTATGGTGACTAGGATGAATCTTATCGAGTTTTACCACAAATTATATAGTTTTATGATATAATATAAATTGATCTATCAGTTACACACTAATGATTATGTAAACCAAGACTACCAAGAAGATCAGTCGATGGTTGTGTTTCATAATATTTTTTTTGGATATTTTTACCATATGTTGAAGATTTTAAACTTTGCGGGCTGTTTATATAGATTAATGACACATTTATGTATTTAAAGTATATAATAACTTTATTTATTTCCACCACACAATATGTTAATCTATCCTCTCTACCTTTGGAATTTTCAATTATAGAGTAGGAGAACTCTTCATCATGGAGCTAGTTTTTATCCTTCCTTGGAGGGATTGTTATAGACATTAAAGGGATTTGTCTTAAATAAGATTTCCATCATGTAATCAAGAAGTAAATATAGTGTATGGGTCTATCATGGAGACCAACGTATCCCCATAATTGTTATTTTATTCAACATATTTCTAGTAATGTGCGAAAGAAGTTCTGAGATGAGTCCATGAAAATCAATCATAAAAATTGGTAGGAATATCCTTTTTGGTTTTAAATATAATTTTCATAGTAATTATCATATTTATTTATATTTGTTCTTATTTGATATAATATGATCTATAACAAAAAAGGATTAAGGAGTGTCCTGAAGATATTCAAAGTGCTAATCTATAAGTTTATGTTTACATGATACAAATTCCATAGCATAAATGGTCTCTAGAGTATGATGATAGGGAGAAATATGGACATATGATAACCAACATCATATAATAAATAAATTTTGTTTTCAAGGGAGTTTTGAAATTAAATATCATAGGTAATTAAGAATATTTTATTATATTCTACATAGAAGAACCACAATTATAATATAATGTTAGTATAATGTATTAAATCCAAATTATAGGTTTAGTAAAAGGGACAATCTATTGTGGTGTAAAGTGTTTTATGGAATCAAGAAAGTAGGCTGAAGAGGTCAAGAATAGATTTATGCTCTATGTACAATATTTATATCATGACCTAGATAGTGTTCTTCAGGAGGTTTCAACTTATCATGTAGGTGCATTTGATCATACAACATAATGATTTTAGGTCACTGATTTTAGTGATGCTGGGTATTGTAGCATTTTTAATGTGTGATTTGTGGTTTTTTAGAAGTGTTACTATGAATGTTGAAATGTTCAAGAATTGATATATCCTTGATTCCATTTGATCACATCATGCACTTATGTACCCATATCTCATTAGCATTTTGTTGATCCAGTTTATCGACTAGAGAGTGTGAATGATTACTACAGTACTTCATGGATACCAATTGGGGAATATTAGAATTTTTATTTGTCTAATGGCTCACCCATGCTTCTACCAAAAAAGACTAGGCTTCTACCTAAATGGAGGCTAAAGTTCACTCATATTCAAAATCAGACGAATTGGCCCAGTGAATGGGTAACTAGATGGAGGTGTGGCATATGCCTCTAGTAATTTCATATGAAGTCACATTTCTCTAGACACATTGAGAAATAATCTAATAGTTAAAACAATAAATGCACTCTGTCAGTTACTGTAAAAATTTCTACATACACTCATTTTTATCATTATCACCATTTTTAGTCATATTTGTCTTATTTTTATATAATATAAATTTTAAAAAAATATTCCTATATATTATAATATATATATATATATGTAATATATAAAAGAATGGAAATCAAAAATATATTTTATATAACATTATTAAATATAATGTTTATATATATTTAATAGAACTATAAACATAATGAATATATAACAATTATTCTTTCCAAAAATCTATATTTTAATTCTCAAACATAATAAGCATATTATAAAGGAGTTTTTTTGTGATTCTAAAATTTATAATCATACGTACAAAAAAATAACACATATTCAATTATTACAAGGGAAATTCAATTCAAATAAATTTCCTACATTAGAAAATAAAACTTTTTATAGAAAAAATGTTCTATAATGAAAATTATTTTATAAAATAATTGTTGGGTTCTTCCAAAATCAAATAGAAAACATACATTCATTTGAAATTAATGTTTTACTATTCGTACATTCAGATAGAGAAACCTTTTTAATCTACCTAGCAGTCGCACATGTCACATGATGTGTTAGCACGAGGACCTGTTATACTTATTTCTATTTATAGAGCACATCATTTTCATCATGATGCACCCTCGGAAGCCATTTTTCTATACCTTGGACATGATAGATTTCATGGAGTTTATATGTGTGACATCAAGATCATTCTTCACCACTTTATTGCTTTATTAGTTTAGATATTTATACTAGAGACACACACATTCCATATCCCTAAGGGGGATATGCCCGTTACTTTAGAGGATGTCGCCTACATGCTTGGTCTACCCATCCATGAATAGGTAGTTATGGGTGCCACTAGTAGAGATTAGTCTGCGATCCTAAAACATCTACTTGGAATTGATGTCTTTGACATACCATGTGTCCTCTAGGGTTCCCACTAGCACATGGGGTTTCTTGATAATCATTTTACATCATTCCAATTGATTTAGGTGAGGAGACACTTATTTAGCACACAAATGCATAAATTTTGTGACTGATCGGAGGAATGTTATCTATCAACTACTCTACCTTTTTTGTACACATGATGTTTGAAGTTACAATGGATAGAATAAAAATTGAGAGATGATGGGGTTTGAATCAGTTGATCGCTTTTAAAAGATTCAATTCTTTTCAAAACATAACCCCTGAAACCTGTTAAGATTTTTATCTATATAAACTTTTATTAAATACTCATGAATGAAATAGTAAGAAATAAAGTAAATCAAAGTATATTTTGATTGTTCATCCTTAGTGGGAGAATCTAAATCCTTTCCATAGCCACTCCCATGGGTCTATGGAAATCTGATATTACGAAGAAGTGTATACAACTTCTTCCAACTCCTGTTAGACACCTTATATCTCCCAATATGAATTATTATACTAAATCCCATCAGTTTATAATGATTTCTTACAGGAAAATTGATCTAAAAAAAGAATAAATACTTTTTTTGAAATTGATCGACAATTAATCAATTTTAATCCTCAGCTTGTTTTGGATGGATCAGATTTTTTCTCAATGCGATGGTGTTGGATTGTTGATGCGATTATCTCATCAAAATTATGCCGGATATGATTCTCTCAAAACAATGATGATAGATCCGATTTCCAGAATACGATAATTTTGGATTCAAGATACAGTTGTAAAAATATGATAATAATTGATCTTAGATACGATTTTTTGAATATGATGGTTCTAGATCCGATAATATAAGTATGATAATTCAAAACAATGAATTCAATCTCAATATCCAAAACTAATCCTTTTCTCAAATTCTCAATTCAATTCTTCTTCAATAAGATGATAACATTCACATTATAATTCACCAATGCTCCACCTTTTTCACGTGTGTTAATGTTTTGAATGATTGAATGATCTAAGGAATTATTTGTGGTGGAATTATAAAGAAAATATTAGAAACATGGAAACCTTCTATACTTCCTCAAATATCAAAATATATGAAAACATGTCATATTTAAAATACCATCGTTGACTTATTTAATCCTACTTAGATTTCACTATGATTTTTGAGAAAATGAAATTCCTGTTTGAACAATTCAATTCTTCATACCTCTCTCAGTTCATTACGATATGTTTTTTTCTCAACTACATTATGAATTGCTTCATTCTTAGTTCATTATGATATTTTCTTTTCTCATCTCATTATGATCTTTTCCTTTCACAACCTTTTCTTTCTCAGCACATTATGATCTTTTCTTTTCTCATATTTTCGTTTCTCAACCAATTATGATCTTTTACTTTCTTATCTATTTCTTTATTAGACCATTATGATCTTTTACATTCTCATCCCATTACGGTCTTTTCCTTTCTCAACTTTTCTTTCTCATCCAATTATGATATTTTTTGTTATAAGTTTAGTATGGTATTTTTCTTTCTCAGCTTGGAAGTTTACTTTTGTTTAATAGATTTTCATTCATAGCTTCATTATGATGAATTGATAATTACGATAAAATTCCCATTACGATATAATTCCTCACTTTACATATTTGAATTCCTTCAAACCTATCCACAATTTCTTAAAAAAAATTTACCATCAAATTATTCATGATTTGAGGGAACATATTTATCAGTAAAGAATCATCTATTTTTTTAGAAATTTTTAAAACTTTCTAACTTTTGAATTCAAATTCTTCTTTCAAAAAACTTTATTAACTTCATTCTTACTCCGATTATTTTCAATTAAATTATTTTCAATTTCATGTTGATGGAAATTAATATGATTATCTACATCAGGTGCTTCTTAGTTCGATTATTTTGAATACAAAAAAAAATTATCCTTCTTTTTGTTTGGATCAGATCTTTTATTATCCTTTATAGAAACCTCATTATGATAAATCTAAAAACGATTTCGAGAAAACGAAAACATTCTTTTACAAAGAGAGTGAATTGTCAACAAATACACAACATTGAAAAAACAAAACACCACAAAGGTTATTCAATCTAACTCTTTAGATTTGTTTAAACCACTCATTAAAAAAAATTAACTATCAAAAAAATTTCGCAACTCATGTTTTTTTAATTTTATAAAAACACATCCTTTCTCAAAAGAGAGTGTCCTAACACCACACTAATGGATAAAGAATGTCATTGAAGAAATTCCATCTCTTTGTGGCATGAAAATTCTGTGTCCATGTCAAGATAAACTCTTCTTAATTTTTTTCACACATTCTATATCTCAAACTCATTCTTTATTTTCTCACATTATTTTATCTCCCCCGTTATATAATAACCTGAACATTAGATTTATAAAATAAAGAATAGTAAAACATCTTACACAGTAGAAATTTGTTACTTTATCCCCACCCCTTTTCAATATAATCCAAAGCACTGTGGGGGGTCTTTCTTTTAAGGTTTAAGATGATGTGAGATAATGAGGAACATGAAGTTTCATCCTCAATTCAATAAACCATTATTTCTCCATAACATTTATTTAGATATTAGAAATATAATACTATTTTGAAATGTATTCCAGCAAAACATCTCCAACAGTAACTTTCTATTCTATAAAGTGAAACTTTATATCAATGTGAATTGATATTTAATGCTATAAACCATTCTTATCAAGATCAATTTCAATCTGATTATAAAAAATTATCCTCAATGGTTAAGAAACATTTTCTTTCAAATATTCTAACTGAACTTGTAACCACAACATTTGAGTTAATGATTGAGTAGGTGTATCATATTCAGATTTAGATGTGCTCAAGGTTACTATTTTTTTATTATGCCAACTCACACAACATTTACTGAAGAAAAATGATCATCCTGAGGTTGATTTTATATAATTTCAATCTATAATCCAATCAGCATCAGTATAACCATTAGACATCATCTCATTGATTCTTTTGTATAACAACCTATGTCAATTTTTTCCTTTGACATGTATCAAAATCCTCTTTTTTACAAACATATGTGATTATTTTGGATTTCCTTGATACCTAGAACACAAATTCATAGAATAAATAATATCTGGCCTATAGGGTGTAAGGTAAATAAGACTTCCTCACAGCTTCCAAAAGTCTATCTGATTTACACTTGTTCTAGATTCATCTTTTTTCAAATTTGTACTTACTAGAATCGGAGTTGAAACTTATTTGGATCATGTTATCCCAAAGTTCTTTATAAATTATCAGACATACTTTTATTGGGATAATAAACTGTATTGTTCTTTTTTGTTAACTTGTGATCCAAGGAAGAAAGATAATTCTCCCAACATTGACATTTAAAAAATCTTCATTTTTTCCTCAAAAAATGTATTAAATACATATTATCTTTTCCCAAAAATATTCTATCTCACACGTAAGAAATTATAATTCTATTTCTTGAGTCAGCATCTTCCACATACAATTTGTTATCAACTTTTCCTTTAGAAAAATTCAACATTCTCAAACAATTTTCTGGCTTAGAATACATAGAATACAGAGTTATTTCATCCCATACAAAGAATTATTAAATTTAAAAAAATTATTTTCATCCTCATCTGGTAGAAACCCACAAGTTTGTTGATTGTAAACTTCTTCCTTAATATCTCTATTTAAGAAAGATGACTTTACATCCATATGATAAACATTTTAATTCTGATGAGTGGCCACTACAAGAAAAATTCAAATAGTTTTTAGCCTTGGAACTGGGGAAAAGGTTTATTAAAAATCCACACCTTCTACCAATGAATAAAATTTAAAAATAACACTTTTTTATTTGTTGAATATTATCCATGCACATTTAGTTTTCTTCTATAAACCCAGTTTGTTCTGATAACATTTTTATTTTCTAGCCCGGGATCAAGTTCTCATGTTTCATTCTTCTCAATCTAATTCATCTCTTCATTCATAGAATCCACCCATTATTTATGTTGAATATCCTCTAAAACTCATTCTGAGTCAAATTTTAAGATAAGTTTAGTTTGATTTTATAATCATAGATTTCTTCTGGTCTAAACTGAATCATTCTGGTTCCCAATATTTGTTTTTCAGATTCAACATGTTTTTGTATGGTAGAAAATATCAATGTTTCATTCCCAACTAAAATTTCCTCATTAGAAAAATCTTCTGATTCTGGATAAGGATGTTTTGAATTAATTTCCCCATTTTTGGAATTCTTTAGTTTATCCTCCTCATCATTCTCATCAAATTTTGTTAAGAAACATTGATTTTCAATTACATTTACATCATGTGTTTCCACAAACTTTTTTAAAAATTTGTTCCAATATTTGTAAATTCTTCCATTTAGTGAATAACCAATAAAAATTACTTCCTCAACATTCTCATCACACTTTTCTAATTCAGATTTTTGATTTTGAGAAAACATGGAATTCCCAAAACATTGAAGTTTTTCAATGATGGTTTTTTTTATAATACCAAATTTTATAAAGAGTCATTTTTTTCCAGCCTCAAAAGGAATATATTATGAACATGTACAATAGTAATGATAGATTATCTCCAATAGAATTTTGAAAATTGGTATTCAGCTAACATACATATTCCCATTTATACCAAGCTTCTATTATTTCTTTCTAAAACTCAATTTTGTTCTGGAGTATAAGGAGCACTATACTGATGTTTTATACCATCCTTTCTTAGATATGTGTCAAAAGTATTTGTAGTGAATTCGGTACCATTTTATGTTCTCATTTTCTTTATGGAAACACCCATTTATTTCTTAATATACTTTTATAATAATTAGAACATTTGAATTTCCTCTAACATGTGCTTCATAGACATGATGTTTTTCATCCAAGTGAAATCATCAATAAAAGTTATAAAGTATAAATATTTTTTTATTGATGTATCATCGGACCACATAAATCGGAATGAATAAGATCAAGTGGTCTAGTAGATTGAATCTCAATTCTATTATTGAATTTTTTAGTTATCTTCACTTTTCCGACAAGTAATACAAATATATTCATCACTTCTTTTCATTTTTGGAAAATTCTAAACAGAATAAACTTTATAAAGTTTATTCATGTTTTTATTCCCATGGTAGCCAAGTATTTTGTTCCAAAATTATTTTTCATCCTCATCACTAATGTAAAAAGTGTTATTGAATTTTTCTATTTCAAAGATATTTTCATTGGTTCTTTCTTGTTTTGTAATGACTTTTCCATATTTCTCACTTTTGATGATACAAAAATATTTTCTAAAAATAATTCTTTTCCATAATCACAAATATTACTTAGACAAAGTAAGATATGGTTTATCCCATCAAGAAATAAAACATCCTTTTATTTCAATGTTTTTTGCATCATTCTCAACCATTATGATTTTTTTGATTTTTTTGGAACTATCATTCCCAAAGTTAACTCCCCCCATAATGACTTTAAACAAGTTCCATGATTTTTATATCACCTATCATATGTGAATAGAAACCACTATCATATATCCATGTTTTGTTCCTTTTAATTTATTTCAATTATTTTTCAACAAAAAAATCCCTTTCCTCAACTTTCTTCTTTTTATATTTCATTTCTTTTCTATAATAAGAAACTTATTTTGAAATGAGTGTCCTACATATTTCGGCATGATGACCATATTAATCACTAATTCCACAAAAATCATCCAAATATTCTAATTGATTTCTTATTGGCATGTTCCTAACATCTTGATAATTAACTTTTCCATATTTCTATATGTTAGGAAAGATTATCATTCAACTTTCACTATTTCTTCTACTTTTCTCAAACCTTCATCCAGGTAAGGATAATTTGAGCCAAAAAAATATAACAATTGTGCCCATAGATTATACAACACCAGAAATAACTATCAAATCTTGATTTTCTATTTCAATAAGTCCATTCTCTATTTAAACATTGTTTAGGTTGGTAACTTGTATTAGATTTAACATACTCATGATGTGTACCATCATTTCATTTGATTTAATTTTATACTTTTGTAAAATTTATTGGTTTCACACATCCTTTTTTCACCCAATATTTCCAAATAATTTTTATAGAACCTAAAATGTTAAAATAATCAGATGAAACATTATTTCTAGTAATAAAATATTTCACTTGATTCTCATATTGGGCCTTCTCAACCACATTAGAAGTCTCTTCTATTACTTCTGTAAATTTATGGAAGTCTTCATTCATATTTCACAACGTAATTTTAGTCTCAAGATGTTTTTATTGAAACACCATAACTTCTTATTCTTTAGATTCCAAATTCTTGATAAGATCTTCAATCATCTTTCCATGTTTAGTAATTCTATGTTTTAATTAAAAATATCTTCAATGTATTACTCTTCGTGATTGAGACCATATTTTCTTCGATCTGCAACATCTTGAAAATATTTATTCATAAATCAAATTTATTTCTTTAGTGTTTTGGTTTGCTCAATACCGGAAAAAATTTTGATTCTGAGCTGATACTCTATATAAGATTCTTCACCAACTTCTTCATTATCTGAGGAATCTTTTGTTTTTTCAAATTTTTCAATAATGGTTTTTAATTATTCTAAACATTCATCTTTAGAATAATTTTAGTTAGTTGAAAACAATTCAACTTTTTTACTCAACATAATTCTTTTGTTTCCATTAAAATTTATTTTTTATCTGTTAGAAGACTTTTATTCATTATAATTTTTTCAACTTACTCCATCAAGGTTATCCATCATGATCATGGGAAAATTCAGAGAAAAGTATCTCATTACACTACACTCAAAACATATGAGGGGAATTTTACCACCATACTTTCCTCTACCTCTGTGATAGTTCTTAAATATAAGAGACCTGATTTTTCTCATTCAACTCATTATCCTTATTATCTTTAGAATCAAATGGATTAACATCATCAACATATTTAATTATCAACATTCTCATAATTTGAAATCCATTTCATATTTCATAATCTTCTTAAACAATGGATATTAACTCAATTTATAAGCAATAATAATGTTATGATATTTATAAACTGATAAATCATCTTTATATTCTAAAGAATAAATTTTAGAATCAAACCAATATGGAATGTTTTTCATATGATTCCTCACAATTGAAGAATTTTGAAATATATCCTTGAATATTATGATGCTGCATATAATTTTATCTACTATGGTGAATTATTACTCAATTTTTTCTTCATCTCTCATTCAAATTTCATCAATCGTACTATTCTAAATTTCTAGATTTCTTCCTTGAATTTTGTATTCCATTATAATGCACATTACATATTTCCCCACATACTTTTGATTTTTTGAGACCCATATCCTTCTGATAAAAATTATAAAATAAAGACATAAGGATTAAATTTTTATCCTTTCTATCAAATTCTATATTTCTCTTGTCAGAAAATTTCACGGGAGCAACTTTCTCAATAGATGGAAAACCAATTGTAGAAGCATCAACAACTTCACATCCAAGAGAATGAAGATAATGAATCATCCTATTTTTCCATCCATAATAATTGTTTCCATAAAATATAGGAATTACTCGATTGATGATAGAATTGATATTTTCAATTATAAGGATTAAACAAGCGAACATTCCCTCTGATTACAATTTGTGTTTCAAAAGATCAAATATCAATAAATAATGGGGGCTGAAACAATTGTTCACTTTTAAAAGTTTCAATTCTTTTCAAAATGTACCCCTACAATCTGTTAAGATTTATATCCTTATAAACTTTTAGTAAATACTTGTGCATGAAATAGTAAGAAATAGAGTAAATCACACAATATCTACAAGGTTTGTCCTAAATGGGAGAACCTAAATACTTTCTATAACCACTCTCGTGGGTCTATAGAAATTCTCTATTAATAAGAAGTGAATACAACTTGTTCCAAATCTCATTAGAAACCTTCTATATCTCAATAGGAATGTTTATACTGACTCCCGTCAGTTTACAATGTTTTCTTATAAAACAATTGAGCCAAAAAAATAATAAGGACTTTGTTGAAACTGCTCCACAATTGCTCTATCTGAATCCTCGGTTTTATTTGGTTGGATCCCTTTTTCTCTCAATAAAGTGATGCTAGATTCTCGATTCGATTTTCCCAATACAATGATGATGGATCTGATTCTATCAAAATACAGATAATAGATATAATTTCCTAAATACAATAATTCTCGATTTTGGATATGATTCTATGAATATGATAATGTTGGATCCTGGATATGATTCTATGGAATCAATAATTATGGATATGATTTTTTGATTTTGATAATTCAATATAATGAATTCATTCTTAATATCTAAAACTCAAACTTTGGTTAAATTCTTAATCCAATTAATCTTCAATATGATGGGAACTTTCAATTTATAATTCTCTAGCATTCAACCGTCTGTGTGTGTTTGAAAGTTGTGACTGAATGAATGATCTAAGGAAGTATTTATAGGAGACTCAGAATGCAAAGAAAAAAAACATGGAAACTTTCCATGCTTCCTATAATATCAAAATCTCAGAAAATATCTTGCATTCTAAACTTCAACTTTGAATTCGTCAAAAATTCATATTTTTTTGAGATTTACAAAAAAATTAAATACAAGTTTTATCATTTTAATTCATCATCACATTTTTAGTTCATTATGATATGTTTCTTTCGTAGCTTAATTTTGATTTGTTTCTTTCTCTTCTCATTAATATATTTTCCTTTCTCATCTCATTATGATCTTTTATTTTCTCAGATTTTTCTTTCTCATCCCATTATGAACTTTTCGTTTATCAGATCTTTCTTTCTTATCTAATTACAATCATTTATTTTCTCAACCTTTTCATTCTCAGTCCATGGCGACCTTTTCCTTTCTTAGATTGTTCTTTCTCAACCCATTATAATCTTGTAATTTCTTAACTATATCTCTTTCATCCCATTACGATATTTTTCTTTCTCATCTCAGTATGAACTTATTCTTTTCCAACTCAACAACATCATTTTCATTATTATATTTTCATTATCAAATTCATTATTATGATATACCAATTATGATAAAACTATCACTATGATTGAATTATTCACTCGTCATATTTAATTCCTTCAAACCTCTATAACATTTCTTCACAATATTTTACCTTGAAAGTCTTCATGATTCATGAGAACTTCTATATTTACAAAGCATCAACAAATTTTGTTTGAGAAAGTACGGAAAATTTCTAACTACTAACTTCACATTATTCTTTCAAAACTCTTCAGAATCTTCATTCTTTATAGGATTCTTCTGAATTCAATTATTTTCAATGTCATATCGATGGATCTGAATACAATTCTCAGCATCTAGTGCTTCCCATCCCGATTATTCTGAATACAAAAAAACATTCTCCCTATTTTTATTTGAATATTATCTTTCAACATTCTTTACAAGAACCTCGTTATGATGAATATGAAAATGGTTCATAGAAAGTGATACATTATTTTATAAATACAGTTTTTTTTCAACCAATACAAAACTTTTTTTAAACCAAAACACCACAATGGTTCTTCAATGTTCCACACATTACTTAAAGATCTTGATCAGATGGCTACATATAGTTGGGGGTCCATTGTATTATCACATCTGTATAGATGTGTTTGTATTGATTGTTGAGATTATGCACACCACAATGTTGTATGGCTTTGGTATATATTGGGGACTCGGAGAATTTTCCACACATCAATCCTAGAGCTATCACACCACTTCAACTACAACTATATTAGGACTCTCCTTGGGGATGCTGGTGTGTTTATGTCGTTACATTCAGTTATTTAGCACTATTGTTAATTTATTTTAAAAAAATACTATATATTACTCTTTAATTAACAAGGTGGTGTAATGATCAATAGTATTCACATACTTCAATACATAGTGTGCACAACCTTCGAATGATATTTGATTCCATAGAACAAGATGATGTAAGATAAACATAAATTTTTTGGGGAAAAAATCGTTTTGTTATTACATTTTAAATTTATTTCAATGTAATATTAGTAACATTATCATGCTAATTTATGAATTATTTTTTAATTTTATATTTTAGGTTTCATAGACCACATATCTATATTTTGTCTATACATCGCTTCAACCATACTACACAGATATGATTGATGATCATGGTGTAGTGGTGACACTCATCCACTTCCACATCATTGAGTGGCACCAACCAGACTAGGTTATGCATCAGTTCATCAATATACATCAAATCCCCATGGCACCACAACAGCCATTTGGCTTACATTCCATTATGCTTACAGGTAGAGAGACCAGAGATTTGCGGCTGTTTCATGCACATTATATCAATTTTGGGACACATGTACATCATTTGGTATCTCTCAACACGGATATCCCACAACACACGATCAGTTAGATGATATAAATTATTATGAAGACTGGTACTGATGGTACACCATCATGTACCTTATGTACCAGGGAATTGGAATTCAGTAGTTGGTATGTTTTCTAAGACATATTACAATTTTATCTCACATTTGGTATTAATTTTAAAGTTATTTAATTTGTAGGAAGGCAAAAGCTACTCATCTCTCACATATCACAGATCATCAGGAAGAGGCATTCATTAGGCGAGATGTAGTTTACCCAGATAAGTTGGATCTTAACGATCCTATCGAGTTCATACGTGAGAGTTTCTATAATGAAGATCCACAATTATATCTCAATCCATATCCTTCAACTAAGCACATGGGGGACAATGACATCCCTGTTATTCCTGTTGAGGATTATATACCTCTATCGCCAGTTGGAATACAAAGACGGGGACATAATCTGGGGAAGAGGCTACGACATAGACATCTGAGAGAGGCTTCTACAAAAGTTGTTTCACCGTAGAAAGATGATATTGCACAACTGACTGAGGATCTTTCATAGTAGGGATATTCTTATTTTCCACATATGTTGTCTTTGTTGACTACATTGGACTATGATCTGAGATTGGTAATGTAGATTGCGGTCGCCCCGTCTCTGACTGACGATGACATTTTCAGTATCTCATTTCCTCTATTTTTTAGGAGCTCATGGGCCATATGTCTCCATATATGATTTTGGGCCATACTACACATGTGATGACATCCATGTCCTTTACACAACACCTTAAGTTGGCACCCAAAACGCAATAAGAGGTGGAACCCGCACATATTGATAGGATACCAGAGTGACAGAGATGTCAGACGTGGAGTGGGCATGTGGTTTAGACGTAAGGTTATGGTACTGAGGGGAAACGACATTGATGTATTTGGATGTAATTTTATATTTATTAGAAACCTATTTTCTAAGATAATTAATTTTTTTTAGACAAATAAAATGATATTCACAAATATAATAAATTAAAACTAATTTACATGAACTATTAATTATTTATATATTTCCAAAGTCACATTATTGTAACATTATTATGTTTCATGTATGTGATTTTAAAAGCATATAAATTATAAAGATAAAATATAATCTAAATGATAATTTTCACACTGACAAAAAATATAAAAATTTATTGAAAAATGAAAAGAAACGCAAACATATAGTAAAAAAATACTTCTACATGACAAAAACATAAATGTTTTGAAATATTACATTTATAGTTTAAATATTTTTTGTGAATATTTCCTATTATGTTTTAAATTATATATTCCGTTATTATGAAATACTGTTATGATATTATTTAATTTTATTATTATATATATTTATATATTTATAATTATTCACAAATATACATAAGTTTTTTTTAAAATATTTAAATGATTATAAATAAAAATTATATATTTACTTCATTATAAAATTATAATAAATATATTTACATTACATATTTATAATTATGTAAATAATTTTTTATTTGTAAATATATATAATTATATATAATTATATAAAACTATATTTATTTATATTTATTTATAAATAAATTTACTAATAATTATTTCCAATTTTGTTAATAATTAATCTTTATATATATATATATATTTATTTATTTTAAGAACGTATATTTTTCTATACCTATATATATATATATATATATATAAATTTATAAATATATTTAATAAGGTTTATTTATATATTTAAATAATTATATATAAATAAATAAATTTTAAATATAAATTATATTTATATTTAAGTATATATATATATAATATTAAATATAAAGTTTATTTAAATATATAATTATATATATATATATTATTTTACTATAATATTTATTTAATTATATAATTAAATATTTTAAATTTACTTATTTATATTTACTTATATAAATATAAATATACATTTAATTTTAAATTTAATAACATTTATTTTTATATATATTATTATATAAAAAAACAAATTTATATAGATAATTTTATATAAATATTATTTAATTATATAATTAAATAAAGATAATTTATAAGGAAATAAATAGTGACTTATAAATATATATTTAAAATTATATAATTATAAATATAATTATAAATTTAATTATAAATAATTTCATATTTTAAAAAACATATTTATAAATACATGTTTTTAAATAATACTTATTTATTTTAAATAATAATTATTTATTTTTAATTATATATATATATATATATATATATATTATTCTATATATTGGCAGAGATGGGGTAGGGCGTGAGTGGGGGGAGCATCACTTGAAGTGGCACCAGAATTGCCCTTTCCCCAATAATGAAAACTCTCACCTCTTAAATTAAAAAAATACACAATGCTCAAATTTTTCTAGAGGGAGGAGGACACACGATACCCTCTGTGCAACAAAAAAACAAAATTAAAAATTAAAAATTTAATAAAAAATCATATCTGTCTAAATATTGATGGATAATAAAAATAAAAATAGCAGTAATAATAATAAAAAAATATTTTTAAAATATATACAACTATTATATATAATTTGATATATATTTATATATATAAGTTCATATGATTAGATATACTATTATAATATAGAAAATATAATTTTTAGTTAGATAAAATTATAATAATAATATAATTAAATTTTAATTTATTTAAAAAATAATAATAAACTAACAATATTAATATTACTATTATTAATACTACTGATATTTATAATGACATAAAGTAATCTATAATAATAATATAGATAATTAATATATATATACTAATAAATATTAATAAATTAATAATAAATCTAATATTAGTGAAACTACTAATAATAAAATAGTGTTAAATATTATGTATATAATTAATATAAAAAATAATAATAAATTATTGATCATAAAATATAATTAACTATAAACTATAAAAATAAAAAAAAATATTACAAAATATATAAAGAAATTAAAAACACTAATAATTGGTGGGAAAAATTATTTCAAACTAAGTTTTAAAATTGAAATGAATTCATTAAATTTCATGTGGAAAAAATCCCCCCACACTTAATCATCTACACTCTTGGAAAAAATGATGAGAAATAATACACAACTAGACACACAAAAATATCAAAACATCCAACCTACAAGTAATATTTTTTTTATCCCTTTTACCCCCAAAATAGAAATCTTTAATTAAAATTCCAATTTCCAAAATATTTGTCACTTCCAATTGCATTCTTTCCAACATAAGAACCTAAAATCATGCGTCAAAGTGATATACCTCACTATCACTCGTATCGTTCAAGATAGTTCATTAACACATATATTCTAAATTCACACATTCATGATTACTATTTTCTTGAACATAGTTTTACATCACCACTAGTGGAAATCAAAAGAATATACTAATCTTGAGGACATCACATTAGGTTCAAATGTCTCTGAGGCTGCGAGATGGTGAGTTAAAAAAAATGAATATTTTCAAATAAAATAAGGGTTTAATCTTGAAATAAATTCTTGAAAAATATCAATAAAAATGAACCCCACATAAGTCACACCCCCAATACTTATAACATTACTTTCCAGTAAGACTATGATATTCAAATACCTCTCTCTGAAAATCAATGTCTTTCTTTGATTTTTCTTTGATTTTTTTTCGTATCACTTTTTAAGGACACAAATAACCCAAACATAATAGATAGGTAAACATGTGAGAATCAGATCCCAACCACCATGAAATATATATTAGAAAAACCCCCAAATATAGGTACACAAGTAGCTCATTCAATGTAGAATATCAATGAAGGTAGGATATATAGAAAATTTTCTAATATCTAAAGTAATGTGCCATCACATTAACCGATATCTTTAATGGTGAGGATTACCAAGTAATGACCATAGATGTACTCATTATTGGAACCAAACAGAATTTTCCCCCCATATCAAAATACATGGAATGGATGTGGATAATGTGAAATATATTACATATGATCACGATGAGATAAATTCAATCCATGTGCATCAAATGACTCATTTCCCCTCAAACAACCCTCACCATAAAAAAATATCTCCACAAAAATTAGATTGAAAATTATCATGTTAATAATCAAGAAATAATAAGAGAATGGTACCATCTATGGGATCATCCTAAAAGGGATTTTTCATGGCTTATAAGGGGTAAACAATTGAGAAAATTAAATGTGTGGATCAGTGGGTGAATGTGAAAAAAATCAAACAAATGGCTTAGTTATTTCTGCGAAACTTCCAAAACTCCTATCGCTTCGATAGAAAAACAAGGAATGTTCTTGTAGACATAACATAATAGTGAATACCTCATGAAAAAGAGAAATAAGATATTATGTAATAATAGGATAAAATCCTCATGGGTATGGAAATATAATATTGGACATCACAAATTAAAATGAACACAAATAATTTTCTCAAAAATAAACAAGTTCCAGGAAAACATTTTCAAAGCATGGAATCATATCAGCAATAATCTAAATTAGGGTATCTGAAATTAGATCATGTGAAATAAGAATCATGTTCTCAAACTAACTAGGTATGTATGCGTTGACTATGTTACTACATGAATGTATATGTTTTCATGCGGGTTTTATGATTGAGTGAATGTTAGTTTTTTTATATTTTCTCCATTTTTGGAAACTATATATTTTACATTATATTTTTCGAATTGTAAATATAATGAGACAGAAACTAAAAAACGTTTCTAATTAATTTTATATAAATGCAGAGAGGATTTTAGTATCTGATGAAGTTCGAAAAATAATGTAACTTGTAAAATCTACACATAGAATGTATATTCTCGCATCATATCAAAGAATTCTCACCATAATAAAAAAACATGTGGGTGATAAAAAATGTGATGAATTTAGATCCACTGTAGCGTAAGGGGAAAAAATAATGTGATAATTTCTTTCCAATTTATTACTTAAAACTAAATGAATTGAAACTAAATGTATTTAATGAAAAAATAACAAATTATGGTTTGCCTCTAATTGAGATCTATGTTTAATTCTTTTCTATCCAAACATTGATGTCAATCCACCAGGATCAAATGGGAATGTTTACCATGTGTCTTCATCTTTTTAAGTAGAAGTGTGGATTCGATTCATCGAAAAGTAAATTATCTTCAAAGATGAAATATATCTCAACTAAAATTTTTTAGTCAAATTTATGCATGTAATGAAATTAAAATAGATGAACGTGGAAGAAAATAGATATACCTCATTTGGAAAAAGACTCACTAAAAAATTAATGATTGTGAAAAGGGATTCAGTGGGATGTGCAATAAGATTACATCATTAATTTTTCACAAGGGAATAAGCACTCTTACAATAATCTTTTAGTGGTCAGATTATATCCAACATATAATTGAATTCAGTAGCTAGTTCGATTATGTATCCAAATATATTTTCATCAAAACTATTAGAATATTAAAATCTACTAGTTTCTAGCTCAATTGATACTCTAAAATTTCATTTATTGTGCCACAGTTAATAGTATTACTAGTATAAGTGATTATTTCCAGTGATGCATTTTTAACCTTGATTCATGGAGCAGGAGGGGTGGTCTCAATTAGATTTAGTACCTCCATCATTTCAAGAATGATGTATTTTTGAAATATTTTTTCTATACTTCCATTATCGTATTTCTCAATATCCAGATGTGTCACCATAGACTCAAAATCATCCTAGAAACCATATTCTTTCATTGTTTAATGAAAATTTTAAATGTTCTATACCATGATCACAATCTGATTTTTAGACTCCTAAAATTTTTTAAATGTCCCCATATTGGAAAATTTATTAGAACCAAAAATATTTTCAGAAAGTGGTGATTCAATGTTATTTAATGTGATGTTCTCTTGAATGTTGAAATCTAATGTATATTGGCTCAATTTTGAATCTATATTAGTAAATAAGGGTTCTAGTTCAATAATATCTTCATCCTTAAAGAAATTTTTGATCCCCAAAAGGTGTATTGTGGTATACATCAATAGAATCCTGAATCAATTTTAGATTAAAGGGTTGAGAACTGATAGAATAAAGGAATAAAATCATGTTCTTTGATGTAAAATAATATTCTATAGAGTGTAAGACCAAGCTATCATGTTATTGAAATAGGATTGAGTTAGAATAATTAATCATTGATTGACAGAAGTCATCTATTTTGTGATGGGAATAAGGATCAAGAAAAGTGGTCTCATTATCAGGTTCATGGAATTGATGTAGTTCAAATAAAACCCCTGTTGACATTTTCTCAACATATTTTTTATAAATTGGAGAATAATGTGGCAGTGAGGTAGAAAGTTATAAAATATGACTCAATTGATTTTATATATTATTTGTATTGTTTTCAAGATCATTCGTTGAGGAAATAAAATTTTCATTATGTTTATCTTGAATTTTAAAAATCATATTCATATTAATGATAGTAGAATATAACATGTTCCCTATTATTGAATTATTTTGTACATATGGTGGTTGGTAAAATTTCATGTCTTCATCTTGTGTGTGAGGTGATTTAGAAACCACAATTTTATTTGATTATGGATTTGGGCGTTCAAAAATCCTAGATAGAGAGAATGAATTGTCATGTTCTATATTTTTGAGAATTCATTGACTTTTAAAATGACCTAATGGTGGGTAGGAACTAGGAGTAGAATATGGTAATGGATTCTCACATGGATCATAACAGTGACTGGAATAATAATCATTAAAATAAACAGAATTACCTGGATATATCATGTGTGGTTTAAATCTATATTCCATACAATAAAATTTGATTGGGTATTATTTATAACTATTTAGTGTGGACCATGCCATTTTAAACTTCTCACTACTGGGAAGTTGGGTTTTACCAACACTTTTATACCAACAGTTCAACAAAACTGTTTGTATAGGGGTCCTTTACAAATGGATTATTCAAACCATTGGTAAAGGTTGAGTAATTGGAGGATTTCCCAATGGTTTGATCAAACCATTGGGAAATATACAAATTTTTCTCCCTTTACAAACAGTTTGTACAAACCATTGGTAATGTCCATGATTTTTCCAATGGTTTTTAAAAACTATTGGTCAAAGTCCCCCCCCCCACAAATACAGCACCCCAGCCCCCGATTACACAGAATCCATACATTTCCCCTGATTTCCAGAAGCCCTGCATAGGTGAACCCTAACCCGAAGTCTTCCATCCAATCGGCTGCAACTACCCAATCCATGTTAGACTCCTTCAACCTCTTCCCAAGTACCAACATAGAATCCGTAATTGAGGTAATTAACATGTTTGGTGTGTGTTCTACCAAACTCTATGACCTAACATTGTGAGTTGAGGTATCTTATCTATTTCTAGATTTTTTTCATCCCAACTATGAGCAGATATCCTTTTATTCTCAACCTTTCTCCATTTATTTCACTATCTAGAAAGATCACGTCATTATTCCCTATTTCATTAGATTTTCGAAATTTTTTTGATTCGCGCTATTTGATATTGAATTAATGACTAATACTTGATTAGTAGATGTCTGTGAGTATATAAGAAATGGTTTATAAACTACCCCTTAAAATTATCACTGTTTTGTGTTCTTTATGATGTGTAGTATCATTGACATTCTTTATTATTAATCTCAAATTTAAAATTAAATGTTTTTTATATACTTTATGAAATTATACCTCTTTACGATCCATGAAAAACCTATTTGTGTAGAATCCTATACTTTATCGACCCATGGGGTGCGCTTGACTAGGGGAACTAATTGGGTAATGTAAGGTATGACCATAGGGGTTCCAAGAATGAGTTATTGAACTTGAGTGAATGATTCGGGATGCCTATAACACATAATGGGACCTAAGGCATGTGCCTCTTATATGTGACCTATTGAAAATGAATATAAATAAATTTTAATTTAATTTTTGGGTACGTATTCTTTGATTAATGATTTGGAATTCCTGGAAAAGACCAACCAAGGATTCATGGTAAAAAATTGCTTTTAATTCTATTTGGTATCCCCCTTGGATTCGTAATAATTTGGTTTAGAATACCTTGGGTAAATATACCTTGGATTCATAGTGATTATTATTTGGAAGCCTTGGGGAAGTCTGCCTTGGATTCTAAACTAGAGGCCTCTCTCTTTACATAGGCTGGGAACTCCTTCCTCCCTAGAAATTGATCTGAATTCAATCAATGTTTTAGTTTTACACTCCAAATATATATGGCTTAACTTAGTTCTAATGTTTTTCATCTATTATTCTTTGTTTCTATTTTGATTTGACCTAAACCAGGTGGCGACTTGTGTGGCATGAGATACCCAGTAAGTGTTGTTTGATTTTTTTTCTATTTTTTTTACAATTCAAGTGTCATGAGTATATGAAACAACTTGATTTGAAGTCTTCATAGCCACTCCTTTTATGTAGTTAGTGAATCATATCGACTAATGGAGGTGCTGGTGAGATATATCCCCACTCAAAAATGGTAAATTGTTTGTTTAGCCATATTTTCTCGAGGTGGGTAATGTATATAAGTATGATCCATGTGAAGGGATTGGGGACGTTTGGGGTAGTAGGGTAGGTGGTTTTCCTTTTTTTAGTGGGGTGATATGGTACTTTCTGTGGACCGTAGTTTGGGTGTTATGCAATATACTAACTTTTCACAATATTTCCATTTTTTAGCATCAATAACTTAATTAAAAAACTCTCTTTACACATTCGTCATATTTCATGAAAAGAATTCACTTTTTAATATATTGAAAATTTTCTATCAAGTATATTGTGTGTTCTTGTATGTGATAAATGAAAAAATTTCAAAACAAATCTCACCTCAAATTTAGGCACACATAACTAAATTAGTATATCTTTACATTAAATTAATAGTTCACTACATCATATAGAAACTCTTTCCTTTATCATTTATATAAATATATTTTCAATTAAACTTCAATATTATTGAATTGCTTATGATGAAATGACTTATAAAAATTCTTTTAACAGAATGGATAGAAGTTGGATGTATGAAACTGATCGGATCTCAAGCAATTTTCAAAAAAAAAATTGGACAGATTTTTAGATTTTTCATTTCAAAATGTTTCAGATAGTGGTCGCAAACACTGCCCATGTTCGAATTTTGATGGTATACCTTGGTTGAGTCATGAAGAAGTCAGCTACCACAAAACCAAATATGGTTTTCAAGCAAACAACTACGTGTGGTATCAAAATGGGGAGAAACTAAAATCTCAAATTACTGATGATTGAAATGAAAGGATTGGACTAGAGAATTTGTTAGATGACAGGTTTCCATTTATTCGTCATCATAAAAAATAAATGATTTCTACTCAAGAATACTTCGATATGAGGAAAAATGATGCATCTAATGAAAATTATGAATTTGTCAGAGTGAAAAAAATTGAATGATGCTGCCATGACTCCAGTATATTGATAGTGCAATAAAATGAAAAATATGGAATTTTTAATCTGATTGTTTCATGGGAAAGCTATGTATGGGATTTTTAATACTGCAATCGATTACATTCTTACCTTCTTGAAGGATTTAATTCAAAATGATATAGATATTCCCTCAAACCAATATATAGAAAGGATGTTAGTTGAGGAACTTGGATTTTAAAGAAAAAAATGAATGCTTTTCCAAAAGATTTCAGTTTATTCTAGGAGGAAACTGCTGAACTAAATGATTGTATAAAATGTGGAACATCCTGCTAGAACTCAATATTTGATGGAACACCATCCCGCATTCCACAGAATGTAATGTGTCACATTCCATTTATCCCCAGACTCCATAATCATTTTATGTCTGATGAAATATCAATAAAAATAATATGGAATGATAGTGAGAGAAATAAGACTAACAACGAGTTGGTTCACCCTGAAGATGGATTTTCATTGTAGAGATTTGATGCTCGATATCCTGATTTTTCTATTGACGTGAGTAAGGGTGGGTCATTCATGTGATGGTTTTAATCAGTTTGGGCATATGCTTACTTCACACAACACATGACCAGTTTTTATACACATTTATAATCTTACACTATGGTAGTGTATGTGATAACCTTTCAATTTCATGAGTATACTCATATCTTTCCCTTTCTGATCCCAGCATTGATATTGACGTATACATGAAACCATTAATAAAAGAGTTGAAACTTTTTTGGTATGTGGGTGTGTGCACATATGATGAAAATTAAAAAGACATATTTCAGATGTTTTCTACACTTATGTTGAAAATCAATGATTTTCCTACTTATTCAATGATATCTGGATGGAGCAAGAAGGGAAAACTATCATGTCCTGTTTTTATGAAGAATACATGATCTAGAAGACTGAAACATCTTTTTAGTTTCGGTTTTATGGTACATCGATGATTCTTTACAATGAACCATCCATATAGAAATAGTCTTCGAAGGTTTGAAAATACCATAGAGACCTATGATCCACATCAGCGTATGTCTGGAACTGATGTGCTTAATGAATTGAAAGATTTATGATTTTTATTCGAGAAGGGTCAAATGAAACTTGTAAAGAGAAATAATGTTTCCACTTAAACCTATTACAATTAGAGGAAGAAGAGTATCTTTTTTTATTTACCTTATTGGTCAACCAATTTTTTAAGTCATTTCTTAGACGTAATTTTCATTGTAAATAATATATGTGAAATGTTGCTTTTGATACTTCTAAATGTTATGGGAAATAAAAAAGATGATTTACGGTCTTGGAGTGACTTGGTGGATTGGGGAATCAGACTAGAATTGATTCCTTTGTGTATCAGTGAAAATAAATGGCATGTTTCACATGCTTCTTATGTGATGACACCTACACAAAAATAATTTCTGTAAGTATTAGAGACTATTATAGTTCATTATGGCTATTCTAGAAACATATCTAAACAGGTCAACAGAAAAGAGATAAAGCTAAAATCATTTAAGACTCATGATTATCCCATTTTTTTCATGAGTTTATTCCAATTGAAATCCATTATCTTTTGTCTAATAATGTAAGGGTTACTTTTATTCGGTTGTGCCATTTGTTTAGAGATCATTTTTCTAGGAAGTTTTCCAACTCTTTCTTGTATAAAATGTTGAAAGATGCCCCATTAATTTTGTGCGAGTTGGATAAAATATTTCCTCCATCAATTTTCACATGCATGCTGCATCTAAATGTCCATATTCTCACTAAAATACTTATCAAAGAACCTATTACTTTTTTTGGATGTATCCAACTGAAAGAAATATGTGCACATTATTGTCTTATTACTGAAATAGGAATTATCCTGACGGCACTACCGTGAATGGTTTCTTGGCTCAAGAATGTATGGATCTCTGCTCAACGTATTTGTCTGATCTTACTACAATAATGAGAAAAACAATGAAAAATTAAGAAGAATAATATGGGAAAATTGAACCCAGTTTTCCATCACTTCCTCAATCAAGAGGAATTCCTGGATCATATACATAGAAGACATTAAGCCTTGAAGAGAGGGAGATGTCACATCACACAGTTTTGTTCAACTGTGATTTTTTCGATGACTACATCAGGTAGCTAAATTGAATATATATATCATACATATGTATCTTTTAAACTTTTCATATTTTTATCTACAGGAAACATAAAACAATGATAAATAGAAGGAAATGTTCTTTATCTTTGAGAAGGAGGGTGACTTTTCAAAGAAAAGAGTTTTTTTGCTTGGATAAAATTGAAGATAAAAATATTACTATTTTAAATAATTAAATCAATATTTAATTAAGTTTAATATTCATTTATATTGCAGGTATTGTGTTTTCCCACTGAATCTGTCTCCAATTAAATAATAGCTTTGGCTTTTGGTCCTAATACCATGGTTCGTGACTGTAAATCAATTGTTATCAATGGGTACAAATTTATTTTCACTGAATGAGAAAAGAACAATATAACACAACATGATGGTGTTATGGTTACAACCACAACATATTGTTATGCCAGTGCATCCGAAATTAGACCAAGATTTGAAAATGTGGGTTATTATGGAGTCATTGAAAAAACAATAATATTGGATTAATAATCTCATGGACAAGTCGCTATGATGAAATGCCATTGGTTTGATTAGATGACGAGACATGGAACATTTATGGATGATTGTGGATTTCAAGTAATTAATATGACTCACACTCCTGCTACAGAAGAACCATATGCATTGGAAGCAATGGATAAACAAGTTTTTAATGTCAAAGACCAACTTCGACCTGAATATGGTGTCATAGATGAAGTAATTCCAAGACATATTTTTGATGATGGTGTTGATGGAATTTACACTATCCCTACTGCCATTGGAACCAATCCATTTATTTCTTTTGATGAATCCAATAGCTCAATTTTCAGAGTTGACAGTGAATCTGAAGTTGTGATGGGAAATATATAAAATCATTCATTCATGTTATCAATTCTTTTGGTTTACCTCGATTTGGGTTGTTAAGGGTGGTTCTATTAAAAAGGATTTAATATTGATTACAAATATGTTATATCCAAATTGACCATTATGTGAATTTTCAATGTTTAATGGTTGAAATTTTTATTTGAATTGCATTTTCTAATTCGGAATTGAACTATATTTAAAACTATAAAACCAAAATTTCTAACATGGTGAACATTTCAATGCTTCAATTTTGATTTGTATAAAATTTTTATGACTCTAAGACCTATCTTAAACATTTTACCAGTTAATGAACATGATGGTTTGTATTCTTCTGCAAACTAGGTATTGAAACCTGTATCATCTACCTGAGCAAAAGAAATTAAATTTTTCCTTAATTTTGACAATTGCATTACCACTTATGAATCTAGTAGATTCTATGTTCCATGATTTTAATAGATTAATTAAATTTAGTAAATAGTCATCGTACTAAAACATAAATTTCTTTATTACATCTTATATGATTTATTGACTACATTATATATTTGTTCAAGATCACCTAAAACAATGGTTAGTTAAATTATCCATGAATCCCCTATTCCCTCTCATTTATTTTGTTTTTTGGGTTACACATTAGTTATCCTTTTCTATTTACTTCCATATTTATTTTCAAATGCAAGAAATGAATCCAATTTAAGAGAGGCATCAAAAATAGATTATGGACAAGAATTTTTTCATGGCTGAGCTTGGCATTCCACCACTAGTGCATCCAGTGAGTATTTTATTTCAAATATAATTATTTAAATAATATATAATGTCATGTGATTAAATTTTTTTAAATTTTTTTTAGGATCCATATATTAGGAGACAATGATTTGATGAGAATCCTAGTAGTGGCCCCAGAATTGGATGTTTTCGTACAAGGGGGGTGGTACGGGAGCTAGACGATCTGGTCGGCGTACCCGATTATACCATTCCTCTCCAACTGACATACCATCCATTCCACATTCTATTCTTGTTGTGCTGTTAGGGGAACACGGGATATTTAGGCCTCCCATATTTTCACCACCCTTTACATCTGACCCTCTTAAACCGTCTGTACCATATCCAATGATGATTCTCACTCCCCATCCAGCATTTGTCCAGCCATACCTGTCATCTTCTTTTACTTATTCTTTGTTCTCACCAGTATTTTATATTCTATCTTTTTTGACTCCTACTCTGCCAAAGTCTATCCTTGCAGAGCATACATTGGGACTCACTCCATCTTTACAGGGTGTTCCTTCAGTTTCTGCGGATCCCATAGTGCCTGTTGATCAGACTATCGTAGGTATACTTATACAACCCTAAAAAATTATTACACAATTATTTATTTTCATTATAATATGTATTGATAAAATATTTGTTTTTATTTAATAACATATACATCTACTGATAGGAGGTGGGGGAGGGGGAATAAACGCATGCATGTAGTGTGGAATCACCACATGTAGTTGATAGTGGACTACAACAAAGATAGTCAGATGATTGAAAAATCAGCGCAACAATATCAGAGTTTTTTGGCGAGAATTTCCAAATACTCCAACATCATTGTTTTCAGCCCACTCTGATGGACATAGCTGCCAAATGATGTTAAGGATAATGCTTGGGCAGAGATATGGGTACCAAAATCTATTGTATTTAATGAAATATATTATTTTTTGTAATTATATGAATTAATATTTTGGTGTCAGTTGTGTTTTAATTTCCCCGATGGTGAGGGTGCACAGCCATCACATCTAAAGGATTTAGTCAAGCTTGAGAGAGCTTATAAGCATGATTTGTACATTTTCTGGCATGCTATAGTGGGGACAGAGTTTGAGGTGGTCCCTATCGTGGATGATTGTCTGTTATAATAGTACTGATAGATGATTACTCATTGTATGACTAGACAATTTATGGTATTAATAAAATTATAGGTATTTAAATAAAAACTTTCATGTTTTTCATTAATATTAATTATTGAATTTTATTTAGGATGCATCTAGAAGAAATATAAAAACATTGACGCTAAGAAATACATCCACACATTGGGATTTACTATGATACCAGATCATAAGAGACAGCAGGTATGATAGTTTATAATATTTATTTATGACTTTCACTTTCTAATACTTCCTCCATAATTTATTCGATTGCTAAAATTGTTATATATTTTATTTATGAAATTACTATTTTTTTATGGTATCCTATTTTTAATTATGGTTTCCTATATTCAATGTCATTGTAGAGGCATAAATTGAATATAGAAGGATGTGTGCCTTGAGCAAAACTGTTTTGCACAAATAGAAAGACGAAAGATGGAAATGTGGTTAATGAACTGAATCAGCAGCTGATTATGAGTTTTACTTTGTAGATTTAAAATTTTAATCTCTATTTTTTAACTTATAAATCTATTTATATTTGTAACATTCTACTTTTGAGGCCCTTTATGAACACAAACCTTACAATTTTGGGCCAAACGATCCGTAACATCAGGTGTTGGGAGATGAGAACCCTAGTAGAGTACGCTGCCGACCTAGGAAGAGTATTGTTCTGACGAGGTATTGGTCCTCCTCAGGTATGATTTGTATTTCCAATGAGTTGTATCATGTTTAGGCACAGGTAGAATAGGCTGAAAAAGGGCTATAGAGATGGCAGAATAGTCTGCTAGGGAAAACACTGCATTTATGAAACTGATGAAAGTTTTACGTCCAAGACATCCTCCAGAGGCTAGCACTGCTTGTGATGAATATATGTCATCGATGAATTCTATATATGTTTCACTAGGTGGAAGTTCTAGGGGTGGTTGAGATGATGGAAAGGAAGAGGCCAAGGTATAGGAGGAGGAGGTCAAGGAGGAGGCCGAGGTGTAGGTGTAGGACGAGGAGGAGGTCAAGGCAGAGGAGGAGGGCGATGAGGAGGCCGAGGCTGATTAAAAGGGCAAGGAGGAGGTCGAGGTGGAGGAGGAGGCTGAGGAGGAGGTTGAAGTGGAGGAGGAGGGTGATGAGGAGGCCGAGGCAGATTACAAGGGTGAGTAGGAGGGCAATGATGTTGATGGGGATGAGTATGAGTATTAGGGAGAGGGTGAAGATGATATTGATGATAGTTATGGTGATGAAGGACCGGTTGATCCATTATATTTTTTACTGATATTAATGAACATTTATGATTATTTATTTGTCATGATTTAATATATATGTGATTAGGTAGGTCAAATTATATTTTTTTATCTATAAAAAATAAAACATGACTTGATGATTTGCTGTGAAATCCCCCTATTATAATGAAATTGTCAATTTTTAGTGGAATTTAGAAAATTGGTGGTCTGATTAGAAGTTGATATAATGAAATTATTTTTTTAACCTTGAAATAATTTTCTTAGAAAATATGTAAATACCATCCCATGTACCCGAGAGAACCCCACACACAGCCCCTCGGAATTCCCCCCACCCTCCTCCCATGACCCTGGACAGCCCCCCCCCCCAACCCTCCACCCTGGACCCTGGACAACCCCCAGACATACTCCCCACCCTCCTTCTTGGACCCTAGATAGCCCCCCTGACAAACCCCACCTCCTCCCTAGACCCCAGACAGCCTCCCCACACTCCTTCCTGGACCCCGGACAGCCCCCCCCCCCCCCCCCGCCCCACCCTCCCCCCTAGACACTGGACATTACCCCATACAACCCCCATACATCCTCCCACCCTCCTTGTAGGACCTTAGACAACCCCCCAAACAGCCCCCACCCCACCTCACCCTCCTCCCTGGACCCCGAACACCCCTTCCCCCAGGACAGCCCCCCCGGACAGTCCCCCTCCTTCTTAGACTCCAAAAATCCACCAGATACCCCCCCCCCAGATACCCCCCTACCTAGACCCCAGACATCCCCCCACCCTCCTCCATGGACCCCAAAAAAATCCTGGATATCCCCTAGATAGCCTCCCCACCCTCCTTCCTAGACCACAGACAGCCTCCCCACCCTCCTTCTAGGACCCCAGAAATCCCCCCACCCTCCTCCTTGGACACCAGATAGCCCCCCAGACAGCCCCCCACCCTCCTTCTTAGACCCCGAACACCCCCCCCCCCCACCCCCACCGTTCTCCCAAGATCCCAAATAGCCCCCTCTGACAGCCCCCGGGAAGCCTCCCCACCCTCATTACGGGACCCCAGAGATCCCCCGGACAGCCCTCATCCCTCCTCCTTGGACCCCGGACAGCCCCCTCAACAGCCCCCCAGACAGTCCCCCAAATAGCCCCTAGACCACCACACACCACCCTCCTCCCTGGACCCCTGGACAACCCCCTAGACAACCCCTCGGACAGCCCCCACCCTCCTCCATGGACCCAGGATAGCCCCCCCCCCCTTCCTGGACCCGGGATAGCCCCCCCCCCCACCCTCCTCCCTAGACCCTAGACAACCCCCTCCTTCCTGGAGCCCAGACAGCCCCCGGGCAGCCCCCCCACCCTTCTTCATATACCTTGGACATCCCCCAAACCCAACACCCCAACATTGGGTGAGCGTCGATTCAGCATATATAAAACATCACAACAATTCTCAAAACGCTAAGGACCACATTCCTTGATTCTAAAGACAATCTCACTCTTAATTTGGCATCTGAGATCCCAATCTAAGCTCTCTTCATGATTCACCCTAAATCACAACCTAAAGGAGGGTTTTATAGCTTCGGAAGAAGATGATAGAAGAGTACCAACTGTAATCGAAAAGAGGAAGCAAGGAGAGGATTAGACTCACTAGGATCTTCAATCTGCACTTGACGATAATCAAAACGCCCAAGGGTCAAAGGAGACCCACCCTTAAGAGATCTTGGGATCTCTGGATTGTGCTCATTCATTAGCACAACGATCCATGGGTCATTTGTAATGTGTACGAGTCAACCTCGTCTCAA
This sequence comes from Viscum album, assembly GCA_963277665.1. Lineage (NCBI taxonomy): Eukaryota > Viridiplantae > Streptophyta > Magnoliopsida > Santalales > Viscaceae > Viscum > Viscum album. The sequence continues at coordinate 766,916,476 of OY728156.1, forward strand.
TCTGAGGCGCAGTGTGGCCAGTACAACCCAAAGTGTCTCATTTTTTTGAAATGGACAACATTTTATGTGAAAGCAACAACTGGCATACGGGAAACTGAACAGATGAATTAATATTCTATGTATAGTTTAGTACAATGATCCATGGGTCATTTAGGACGTGTATGAGTCAACTCTTCTTCAATCTGAGTCACAGTGTGGCCGGTACCACTCAAAATGTCTTACTTTTATTTGAAATGGACATGATTTTAAGTGAAAACAACAACATGCATATGGAAAACTGACCAAACTCTTTTTTATTATATTGATACTTCAGGAAAATGATTCATGCGTCATTTGTGAGCTGTATGAGTAAACCCGCCTCAATCAGAGACACGGTGTGTCCATTATCACTCAAAGTGTCCCTCTTTTGTTAAAATTGACACTGTTTTAAGTAAAAACAAGAGACATACTGAAAAACGACCAAACATATTCTGATTTTGTTGATACTTTAAAAAAAATCCATGTGACATTTTTTATGTGTAAGAGTCAACCAAGCCTCAATTCGAGGCGCGGTGTGGCCGGTACAACTCAAAGTGTCTCACCTTTATTTGAAATAGACAACATTTTAAGTAAAAACAACAATTGGCATACAGAAAACTGACCTATCGCATTTGGATTGTGTTGTTACTTTTGTACAATAATCCATGGGTCATATGTGACGTGTACGAGTCAACCCCGCCTCAATCCAAGGTACGGTGTGGCTGGAATAACTTGATGTTTCTTTCTTGTGTTTAAAATGGACACCCTTTTAATTAAAAACAATTAGCATACGGAAAACCGACCAAACGTATTCTGATGGTGTTGATACTTGACCAAAATGATACATGTGTAATTTTTTACTTGTATGATTCAACCCCCATTTCAATCCGAGGCACGGTGTGGCTGTTACCACTCGAGGTGTCTCGCTTTTATTTGAAATGGACAACATTTTAAGTTATAAAAACAATTGGCATATGGAAAACCAATCAAATTCATTCGGATTGTGTTGATACTATAGGAAAATTATTCATGGGTCATATTCCACATGTAAAAGTCAACCCCTCCACAATCAGAGGCATGGTGTGGCCAGTATCACCCGAAGTTTCTTTCTTTTGTGTAAAATGCACACCCTTTTAAGTAAAAACAACTCTCATATGGAAAACTGAACAAACGTATTCTAACTGTGTTGATACTTTAGAACAAGGATCCATGGATTATTTTTTATGTGTACGAGTCAACCCCACCTCAATCTGATGCATGGTGTGGTTGGTACCACTCAAATTGTCTCACTTTTATTTGAAATGGACAACATTTTAAGTGAAAACAACAACTGGCATATGGAAAACCAACAAACCACATTCAGATTCTTTTGATACTTTAGGAAAACAATCCATGGGTTATATTTGACATGTACAAGTAAACCTTTCCTCAATCTGAGGCACAATTTGGCCGGTATCACTCGAAGTGGCTTTCATTGGTTTAAAATGGACACCCTTTTAAGTAAAAACAACTGGCATACAGAAAACTGAACAAACATATTCAGATTTTGTTTATACTTTATCAAAAGGATCCATGGGTAATTTTTCATGTGTACGAGTAAACCTATCCTAAAACCAAGGCATGGTGTGGCCGGTACCACTCAAAGTGTCTCACTTTTATTTGAAATGGACAATATTTTAAGTGAAAACAACAATTTGCATATGGAAAACTGACCAAACACTTTTGAATTGTATTGATACATTATTAAAATGATTCATGGGTAATTTTTATCGTGTATGAGTCAACCCGCCTTAATCTAAGGCACAGTGTGGATGGTATCACTCAAAGTGTCTCTCTTTTGTTTAAAATGGACACTAGTTTAAGTAAAAAAACAAACATATAGAATACTGACCAAATGTATTTTTATTGAATTGATACAATATAAAAACAATCCATGGTTCATTTTTGATGTGTACGAGTCAACCCCACCTCAATATGAGGCATGGTGTGGCCGATACCACTCAAAGTGTCTCACTATTATTTGAAATGGATAAAATTTTAAGTAAAAACCACAATAGGCATACATAAAACCGACCTAACACATTCATATTGCGTTGATACATTAGGAAAACAATCCATGGGTTATATGTGACGTGTAATAGTCAACCCTGCCTCAATCTGAGGAATGGTGTGGCCGGTATCACTCTAAGTGTATTTCTTTTGTTTAAAACAGAAACCCTTTTATGTGAAAACAACTGGCATACAAAAATCAGACTAAACATATTTGGATTGTGTAAATACTTTAGAAATAGGATCAAAGGTTCATTTTTGATGTTTAAGGGTCAACCCCACCTCAATATGAGGCATGGTGTGGATGTTACCACTGAAAGTGTCTCACTTCTATTTGGAATGGACAATATTTTAAGTGAAAACAACAACTGGCATATGGAAAACCAACCAAACACATTATTATTCTATTTATACATTAGGAAAATGATCCATGGGTCATATGTGATGTGTATGAGTCAACCCCTCCTCAATACAAGGCGCGGTGTGGCCGGTATCACTTGAAGTGTCTTTCTTTTGTTTGAAGTGGACAACATTTTAAGTAAAAACAACAGCTGGCATACATAAAAATGACCTAATGCATTTGGATTGTGTTGATACTTTAGGAAAATGATCCATGGATCATATGTGACTTGTACGAGTCAACCTCACCTCAATCTGAGGCATTTTTTGGTTGGTATCACTCGAAGTGTCTTTCTTTTGTTTAAAATGAACACACTTTTATGTAAAAACAACAACAGGCATACGGAAAACTAACCAGACATATTTTGATTTTGTTGATACATTATAAGAAGGATCCATGGTTCATTTTTGATGTGTACCAGTCAACCCTGCCTTAATCTGAGGCATGGTGTGTCATTTATCACTCAAAGTGTCTCACTTTTATTTGAAATGGACGACATTTTAAGTGAAAACAACAACTGGCATACAAAAAACTGACCAAACGCATTAAAATTCTATTGAAACTTTAAAAAAACGATCCATCGGTCATATTTAATGTGTATGAGTCAACCCCACCCTAATTTGAGGCATGGTGTGGCCGATATCACTCGTAGTATCTTTATTTTGTTTAAAATGGACACCCTTTTAAGTAAAAACAACTGGAATACGGAAAACTGACCAAACATATTCAGATTGTATTGATACATTAGTACAAGGATCAATGGGTCATTTTTGACGTGTACGACTCAACCATGCTTGAATCTGAGGCACAGTGCGGTCTGTAACACCAAAATTGTCTCACATTTATATGAAATGGACAACAATTTAAGAGAAAACAACAAATGGCGTACGGAAAACTGACAAAACAAATTCAGATTCTATTTAGACATTAGGAAACCAATCCATGGGTCATTTTTTATATGTAGGAGTCAACCCAACCCCAATCTGAGGCACAGTGAGGACGATATCACTCAAAGTGTCTTACTTTTGTTTAAAATGGACACTCTTTTATGTAAAAACGACTAGCATATGAAAAACCAACCAAACTTATTTGGATTGTCTTGATACTTTACCATAATGATCCATAGGTCATTTTTAACGTGTATAAGTCAACCTTGCCTCAATCCGAGGCACGGTGTTGCCAGTACCACTCAAATTATCTCACTTTTATTTGAAATGGACAACATTTCATGTGAAAAAAACTTGCATACGAAAAACTGACCAAATGTATAGTTACAGGGTGCATTATGTTTTAAATCAATATGAATTATGTTTTAATTATTTATGTATATGGTTGTAAACCATTGGCATAGGGCTGTGAATGTGTTTTTTCGGATGGTTCTAAGAGAACCGTTGGTAAAAACACTTTCTCAATGATTTACAAACCATTGGGATATACTGAAATGTACAGCCTTTACCAATGGTTTACCCAAACCATCTATAAAATTATATACAAAACTACATTCCAATGGTTTAAAACCGTTGTAATATTATGTTTACCAATGGTTTCAAACCGTTGGTGAAACTTTATACCAATGGTTTTCCATAACCATTGGTATAATGTAGATTTCCAAACATATAACAAAAGTTTTCCAGAAATCGTTGGCATATGTGTTTCCCTACGGTTTGGATAAGTGTTGGTATATATTATACCAATGGTTATCTAGCCTTTACCAATGGTTTGGAACCATTGGTAAAGGGTTTGTTTCTAGTAGTGTCTAGGGGCTTGAAACTTTCCTATAATGAAAAAAGAAACACCTATAGTAGATCTGGACTTTTTTGGATGTTTTTTCTATTCTTTTTTAAAATTATGACTAAAATAATTATTTTTATGTGTATTCTAATTATAATATTATCTTTATAAATATAACTATAAATCTGGTACGTTTTATCACGCTACATCATATTTTCATATTTATTAATCTATTAACTACCGTAGAAGTGACGAGTAGGGTCAAACCATAGGTAGAATGCGTATAGACACTAGTAAAATCCTCTTGAAATAATTTTTTGGTAGATGAGTTTAAAATGTGATTAAAAAAATTATTAAGACTAAAAAACTGTTTAAAAAAATTATATTAACTAAAACAATCTTAGTTTACTAAATTAATATATGGTGAAAATATTTGGAGATGGAAGTTTAGTGTCTATGGTGTCTGTTCAGGTGCATACAATGATAATAATTTTATTCTGACATATGAATATTTATTCATTCAATTATAACTAATTAAAAATTTATTAGAAATTAAATTTAGTCTCATCCTATGATATAAAATGATCTATTTTTGTCATAGCAATTAGCCAACATTTCATTCTCTAATATAATAAATATTTTTAATGTCTATTTTAACATCGAATCGCTTGTTGATATGAAAAAACCAATTTATTAAAATTCATGTATATATTTGTGTTTCGTTCACCCACATGAGATTGTGAAGGGTAACTCATTTGGCATCACTCATGAAATTCTGAAGGGTAACTCACAAAAATATTTTTTTTCAAATAATATAATTATTCATTGGTAATTTTCTCATATGTATGTTACGATTCTCTCACTTGCACGACTAAGTTACAAATAAATGTATTCTTTGATGGTCCCCCATCTGTGATTACAAGTTATGTATGACATAAATGGGAACCAAATAATGTATGTATATCTCATGTGTAAAATACATCAAACAAAAATATAATTTAATAATTAAAAAACCAATATGAATATCTAGAAATAAAAATATGATTCCAAAATAATCTATGCAATTTCCATCATGTTCATCAATACCCTGAATACATGAAAATTATCCATCCATGAACAAACAGGACACATAAAATAATACAAAAACCTATGTTACCAATTTCGCGTCATCTAAATTTCCACTACAAGCCACCATCACTGATATGTTCATTGAAATCATCACACCACTGATTACTGCAATGCCAAAAAAAATGACGACACATGTTGTCGATGTCTATAAAACCACCGTTATTTATTTCTTGTGTATTTGGTGTATGAGGCCTTATTATACATCTTCCATGGGTTCTTAATCAATTGTGTTGAGATTCGAACTGATTATGAGGTAGGTGTCTATATTTAAAGGGTATTTTCCATGAAATAACATTAAATTTATAATTTCTAATAGTTTATTTTGATTTATTTTTTGGATTTTATTTAAAATTTGGGTTTTAAGGTAGAGTTTAAAAAATGGTTGTGGGTTTTATACCCACCATGCGTTTTATAAATGGATCAAATAGTATTTCTGATTCTAAATAGATTTATAAAATGGTATTTTAAATGGATTTATATTTGTAAAGTTGTTTTGATAAATTGGTCATACTTGTTAATGAAATGGATTGTGATATTGGATGACTGATATGGGCACCTGGTTTTGGATATGTTGGCATATATTATCACATGAGTAAACTAGGGTGTGGGTGAGGGGTTTTTTGAGGGAACTTATGTGCCTTCATAGTAAAGACTTTGAAATATTACAAATTGGTTTGTCTAAGTGGCCATGTGATTCATTATAGGGAAGAATAGGTCAGCCTCAAACATTGATTCCAACGTATCATGAGATCATTTGGTTAAGAAGTTTTTGAGTGCTTCTATGTTGGGTATGAGGAAGTCCGTGATAGACTCCATTTCATATCTACCTAGAATATTTGTTTACTCACTCATCACAGGCCTAATGGTTTGAGACCTAGGTGAAAAATACTGATGCCAGATTAGTTTATATGCTTTGTGTATTTTATTAGTGACATTTTGATGTGATGAGATGTATTATTCTGATTTTTTCATTTTCCATATATGTGGTTAAATGATGTTCGTTTTTATACTCAGCTTTAGTATTCCATCTTGGTTGTGTTGCAAATATTGTGCCATGTGGCCTAGTTTATTTATTTTATTCGGGTATATCAATCATTTTTAGAAAACCATGTCTTGTTTTCAAAAGGAAAACTGAAGGGGTGTTAAAGGATTAGTTGAAATGTTTTATTTTTTTTCATGGGTACAAGTTGTAAATAGAATCATTGTGTTATCCTACAAGGATTCATGCCTAACATCCTTCTTGGTCCCTTTTGGGTATTTTCGGATATCATTTTGTAGGACATAGGTAAAGTCAATGAAACTATGTCATTGGGTATCTCTTCATGATTACTTTCATCTAGTGTTTTGTATAGGACATGTGGTCTTACAAAGATGGACTCATGTGAAGTCATTTTCTATATTTTTACCCGATTGTGTTTTATTCCTAGGACTTATTTTTCTGTATTCCAACTCCTTTGAGTTTAGATCGTTTATTTTGAGATACCATGAATATGTATACGTCTTATTATGGAATAATTTTTTTGTCATGTATGTTTTTTATGGTATCTATTTATCATCGGTTGTTGACTATAATGATATCAATGTATCTATCCCATTCAATGGAAGGGTGATTCCTATTTACCTATGGTGAAATCATTCCCAAGTGATATTTGGGCGTGCCTGGTGTCTGTCGCCAGTCTATGGCAATCAAGGAGGAACTCCGGTCTATGTGGCGGGCCATCTAGGGTTATGAGTTGGATCAACATAGATTGGTTCATTCAAAAATGGTATGAAAGTGAGGTTATGTGGGAGTTAGTGGTATATTAGAGTAATTTCTGCCTGGAATCGAGTTTTAGGATTTGTGGATTTCCCACACAAACCCTCTTTGTTTCAAACCTTGAGTCACCATGGGTGGTTTGGGATTGTAGTAATTTTTTGAGCATGATTATGGGTTATTTTGATGATATTTCAAGGTATTTACAGGTCAGTCGAAATTAATGGTGGGATTCCCAAGGGACATTTTTAGTTTTCGGGTTGAAATAGAGAGATTTGGAGGAGGCACATTGTTACTGTTCATGGTTATTAGTAACAGTGCACAACCTATGTGGCCTTCCATGCGGACAAACCATGAAGTGTGGAAAATTATTGAAATTTTTTATGTGATAGTTCCACTATCATTTGGAATTTATTGTGATGTTATCGATGATTATTGTACCCATGATGAGGGTTTCTTTAAGCACTTTGTTATTGTTTAAGCTTGAATTGTTCTTGATGGAGCTTGTGTTTTTGTGTCTTGTCAACAATACCTCCTATAAGAACCTCATCTAGGAATATATATGGTATAATAGAGAGTAGCCAACAATAGAGCCCTTCCATTGATCTGACATTGGTAGTTTTCATGATTTGTATGATCCAAACCTTGGGGCAGGTGGGTGGCCGGGTGAAAATTACAATCTTGGACCTTGCTCAAGTGTTTTATTAATAGAATCCACTTGTGTTCCATGGATATAGAGGACCCAATGAGCCTAAGTATTGTTTGTATCGAATAGATAATTTCATTATCTTTCTGAATACCTATAAGACCTATAAATAGTTATTTTCCACTTATGTGTGGGAGGAACTGGGTAGTAAGTGGTGGAAGTCTATTGTGTTTTTTTGGGAAAGCATGAGGATCTCACATGGACCATGTTCCAGGTGGATTTCAATCAAAATATATACCCAGATTCCATGATAGTGGTGAAGGCCCCTATATTTCTACAGTTGGAGTAACTTGGTCCTTCAACAATAGAGTATGTCATTAGATTTACTGAGTTGGTTCAAGTCTCTCTGGATTTATTCGTGAATGATTACCTCAAGGCTCAACATTTTGAGATTGTATTGATGAAAATTATCAAATTTATGATCATTATTCTATGTATACCAGTCTATTCAATGGTTATTGATATGTAAATGGTGGAAGATGTATTTTTGACTGGTAAGATAGGTCTCAGTGGTGTTCCTTCTATGGGTAAGATCCAAAGTTCTTCTATATATAATCATAAGTGACATGAGTCTTTGAGAGGTAGTAGAAAGAGTCTCCAACAATATTCCAGATCAACTTCATTGGATCCTAAGGGGAATATGACAATTGGTTTTTATTAGTGCGGGGAGGAAGGAAACACTATGCCTAAGTTCCCAAATATACTAAGGAAATTCCACTAGTGTGGGTTTTCATAGCATATCAATCACTTCTATTTGTTGGTTTTGCATGGAAGTGGTGTAGGATCCACCTTTTAAGGGATCTTATATATAGTCATAGGCTTAAAATGATAGAGGATCTCATCCTTGCAGTAAGAGGGATTCTCATTTGGTGATGAAGACTTAGGGAAAGTCTAATCTAGGGTGAATCCCTGTAGTAGTGGATGTTCTAGAGGACTAAGATTTTGGTCAATCCACAATTAGAGGTACACTGTTTATTTATTCTTTAAGGGAATCAATTTTATTTGAAACTAGTGCATCCATTATTTTATTTCATTTAATATAATTGATGATTTGGTTATGTGAGATAAACTAATTCCATATGTTATGGATTTTAAAACCCCATTGGGTAGAAATAATGATCATGGTTTCAAGTTCTGTGAGTTTTGTGTTGTGGTAGTTACTATGGATGTCGTTTGGAATTTATTTTTTCGGACCTAGAATTTTTTATACCTATTATTAGAAAAAATTTGTGAATTAGTATCATGGATATAATCAATTTTTTTCACTATAGGTTATAGTTCCTTACTCTTTATAGGAGCACTCCAATATTTTAATGTGAGTGGGATACACAATTAGGGAAGATAGGTATAGTTTTTTTTGAGTTGGGGTTGATCTCATGCCATTTTTCTAGGATGTATCTTGAGGATGTTTAGTAGTGTTCTTTGAATGAACTTATTGTGTCCATGAGAAGGTTTTAAAATGTGTTTATAGAAAAAAAATAAGACTACCACCCTAGTGGTAGATTGAGTTCACCATCGATCCACTCCTTTGGATGAGCATGATTTCCATTCCATCTTATTGGATGGATCCAACCGATGTAATGGAGTTGAAATTTTTGCTAAGGGATCTTGAGGGTAAGAGTTTTATCCATCCTAGACTATCATTGTGGGCATCCCTAGTTCTATTAGAAAATAAATTGGTTGGTATACTCTAAATTTTAATAGAATACTATAAGCTTAACCAGGTGATAGTAAATAACAAATTCATGTTTCTCATAAATCCTGATCTATATGATAAACTCAAAGGGTCCCATTGGTTTTTTAAGGTCATTATGAGCTCAGGGTACCACAATTTGAGGGTTTGGGAAGAAGATGTTCCCAAAAATTCCTTTCAAAGCTCATATAAACACTTTGAGTATTTGGTTATTCCATTTGGGCATACCAATACCATGTAGTCTTTATGGAACTTATGAAATGGATCTTCCATCAGTTATTAAGCTCCTTTGTAGTCATGTTCATGGGAAGAATAGTAGTTTATTCCATGATGGTTGAAGATAAAACTAACTATCGAGATGTAATTTTTGGTGTTTTGAGAGAGAATCGAATATATTCCATGTTTCCAAAGTGCTAGTTTCGGATTCATGAAGTGAAGCTTGTGGACCATGTGATTTCTAAGGGAGGAGTTTTAATGGATCTAGAGAAGGTCCAAGCATTCATGTCTTGGGATTATCCTAGGAATGTTTTTATGATTTATAGTTTTTTTGGATTGGGTGGGTATTATAGAAAATGTATTCGGTACTTCTCTAGGATAGATTTTCCCTATGATTTAACCAAGAAAGAGGTGAATTTTTTGTGGAATAAGAAGTGAAAAAGTGATTTTGAGTAGTTGTAGAACTGTTTGACATTAATACATATTTTGATTCTTCCTAAAAATATGAGAGCTTATATTATGGATTATGATGCATTTAGTGTTGTTTTGGGGTTTGTGACGATGCAATATGACCATATGGTGGCATGTGGATTGAGTAAGATATTCCCACATGAACCAAATTACTCCACCAAGGACCTGGAACTGGTATCTGTTAATCATGTTCTAAATATTTGGTGACACTAACTCTTTTAGGAGAATCTTATAGTGTATTCAGATCACATTATCCTAATGTAAATTTTCACTCAGAGGGACATAAACATCAAGAAGTGTCACTGGGTGGAGTACCGTCAAAATTTTTTTATAGAGATTACATATATGTACGAGAAGGAAAATGTGGTCTTCGATATGTTGATCACAGAGTTTCAAGAGTAGAGAGTTAAAGAATCAATAGATGAGTGAGGTTTGATGTGTCTGTTTTCTAATCTGAGTCTGTACATGTAGGAGGATGGAGGGATGGTTTTCTTGTCCATTATAAAATTTACTCCTTCTATCACCAATTAGGTGAGTATTAAAAAGTAATTTATCATTGAGTGTCAAGATATTATCAATTCCTCAAATGGTGGGGAGACCTCATGTTATTGGTCTTGGTCTCCTGATGGTTATCTTCTCTTTTGGAAGTGGCTGGTAGTTCCTTTTAGTTTTAGGCAAGAGGTAATATAGGAGTTTCACCATTATAGTTGAGTTTTTTACCCTTGGGCAGCCAAGATGTTTTATACCTTGAGATTCTTGTATTGTTGGCCCAGTATGAGATAGGTTTTCGTTTTTTTATTCAAGATGCATGATCTACTCGATGATAAAATGTGATCATTATAGACTAGTTGGGTTGTTTTAGCCACTTCCCATTCCATTGTGTAAGTGTGATGAGATCTCTATGGGTTTCATCATCAGACTACCTTATAATATGAGTGGGAAAGGATCCATATGGGTGATTTTTTATCGTCTGATGAAATCATCCCATTTTCTATATATCAGGGAGTCGAAAAAGGTATAAGATCTTAAAAGTATGTATGTTTGAGTGGATTTTCAGATTCACGGAGTTCCCTCAACAATAATTTTTGATTGAGAGTCCCAATTTACATCTCTATTTTGGGAGGTATTCTTGGATTCTTTGGGAACCTAGTTGAGGTTAAGCATTTCACATCACCCATAGATGGATGACCAGTCTAATCAGACCATTCAGACTCTCAAGGATATATTACAGGATTGTTTTCTTCATTTTTTCATTTCATAATAAAGGAACCTACCATTGTATGAGTTTCCATATAATAATAGCTATCAGTCCTTGATCAGTATTCCCCTATTTGAGGCATTGTATTGGAATTTATTCCAACCCTGTTGTGTTGGTCTGAGGTGGGTGAGTGTTCATTGGTTGGATGAAGCCTGTCCCATGAGATGACTAAGATAATAAAGCTAATTCATAAATTTTTAACAATTTATCAGAGTCATTATAAGTTTTATTCCAACCATAATAATCATACATTATAGTTTTAGGTTGATGATTAGGTGTTTCCCTTGGTATCAGTTCTGTTGGGTCACTATCACTTGTTAAAGTAAGGTATGTTTTCACTACATTATGTTGGGTCGTTTCTTGTTCGAGACTATTTGGGGATGGTATCTGACTAGTTGTATCTTCCACAATGGTTAAACATGATTCATGATTTCCACCACATCTCCCAGATGAAGATATACTACATGGAGACATCTCATGTGTTATAATTAGATTATTTGGATTTTCATCACGATGCCTCAATGGTGGAGTATCCTATTCGTATCATGGATGTTCATAATAAGGTACTATGTTGGAAGGTGAACATGTTAGTCCATGTTCTATAGGAGAATAATGATTATATCCATGGGACATGGGAGTGGGAAGGTTTACGAAAGGAAGAGTAGCCTCACTTATTTTCTTCTAGTGATGTCGGAGGACATTCTAAGGGAAACGTGACATGGTGGGGAGTTTGTGACACATGTTTTGTCAATGGTACATCTAGTTTTGAATTTCATTTTTCATTGATTATATTCTTGGATTTCCCAAGAGATAGTTGTTGAAAATAATACTTTTTAGGGATCCAAAATAGGTTGCACGGTCAGTGTATGAATTTTATAACCATGTGGCTAACTGGGGTGTGCATTTTTTGGTAGTGCAATTTCACACAGTTTGATAATGGTGTATCAAACAATGAAATAACCTAGTGGAAATCATGATAACTATTTGTATGTATAGTGTCACTCATATGTTTGTATCATGGTTGGCATAACCATGTATCCAAACCATTCAACTCTGTCCATCTCATTGAAAATTGGGTTTTTACCCTTTTTCCCCTATTGATTTCTTAAGGTTTGGGGGATCATTTTTTACCCCATGCACGAAGCCCCAATTTTTGTATATGGATGTACCACATTCTATGGTGGTTTTCATATTTTATTGTTGCTTTTTTTCTTGTGATAAGTTGATTTCTCTTTGATTTCTTCTTCCTTTTCCCCTTCTCAAGATTTTTCCTTCCATTTTGTGGAATTGTGGAACCCTAGGGGTGGTGTTGATTGAATCTAGTGTTTTAATGGGGGTTTGGTTTTATTTATTATGGAATAAATGTTTTATTCCTTATTTTAACTCTTTTGGGTGGTCATCATCAAGGGAGACAGTCTTTAGACTAAGTTTGAGGTAAGTGTCTCTATTTAAGGGTGTTTTCCATTGTATAACTTTAAATTTTTAATCACTTTTGGTTTTATTGAAAAATTTTCCATTGAAATAATTTATTCATGGTGTTTATTCCGTATTTTATGTGTTCCATTGATTGGATTGGTAATTTGGGCTTAAAATTTTCATTTTCCAAATGGGTGTGGCTTGCATACCCATCAAATGTTTTAAAAAATAGCTCAAAGAGGTTTTGTGATTATAAATGGATTTATAAATTGGTTTTAGGAATGTATTTAACTTTTTAATTGTTTTTGGATAAATTGGGAATGTTTATTTTATTAAATGGTTGTTGATATAGATTTTTTGATGTAGGGACTTGGTTTCGGATGTGTTGTCAAGGAGTATCACTTGGGTTAACTGGTGTATGAGTGAGGGGTTTGTTTAAAGGAAAATGTGAGAATGAAGAGGGAAGAACCCGTGAGAGTAAATTTATTTAAAATTAGTTGTGTGATCCATTGGAGGATGGACTTTGATATCCTATAACTTTTTTTCCAATGGACTGTGAGTGCCTTTGAGTAAGAATACCATGAGAGCTTCCATGTTGGGGCCTAGGAAGACAGTGAGAGCTTCTATGTTGTGTAAAGACCCGCAAATTTCAAGGAAATTTTTTTCTTAATTTTCTTTGGAATTTTACAAGAGCGCAGCTTCAGACGGCACCTGATTCCGAGGCCCGGTGTGCCCGGAATCAATTTCCGAAGTTTGGCTCGGGTACGTTCAGTGAACGGACGAGCGGGTTTTTCTATCTTTTGAACCGGTGCCCGGAATCGAATTCTGAGGGCACCGATGATATCGCAGCGCCGGTATTTGCTTAGAAACGCCTCTTCCGGAGTTGCGTTTGCCCAGACGTGGTTTTTAAATTTTACGGCTTTAAGTCAGAAATAAAATAAAGTTTGTGCGACAACTTTATTTTATTTCACTTAAGCTGCTTGGAAGCCACTTGAAGTCACTTAAAGACGGCTTGAACTGAGTTGAACTGGATAGGATGCTATCCAGAAATATCCTACCCCTTGGTAGGATATTTGTGCGGTGGGACCCGCACGAGCCCCGCCGTTTCTTTCGCTAAGTAACGCACCCGCGAAAACCCGTCAAAGTAACTGAAAAGTCAACCGACGCGTTTTCTTTAATTCTTAACAGACCATTTAATTGGGCGGTTTATTTCGTGAATTAAATGGGTCGTTTCTTTCGTTGAATTAATTCAACGAATTGATGGATCGTTTCTTAACCGGTTTCGTGTTGGCATGTTTATAAATTAAGACCAACATAAAAATCCTTGGAAAGGATTTGAGAGAATCTTCGTTCCTCCACCCTCTCCGCGAAGAACGCGAAGAACGCGAAGAACGCGAAGAACGCGAAGAACGCCGAACCCGGAAGTCGACGACGCTTTCGCCCGAGACGTTCTTCCGATCTCCGATCTCCGATCACCGACCATTCGAGGTGAGTGATTTCGGATTTCCTCTCAAGTTCTTTTCTTTGGTTTTAAACGAAACACAGATTTAAATATTAATAATTTAAATCTGTTGTTCTTGATTTGTTGAGCTCGCCGGCTCAACGCCGGTTTCCGCGACGACGCGACACCTTCCCGCGACGACGCGACGATCGATCTCTTCCGCGACGATCTCTTCCGCGAAGAACGCCCGCGCTCGACGATCATCAAGGTAGGGATTTGATTGTGATTCTTTTTCCCGTGATTATTCTTTTTAAATAAAGAACCCGATCGAAACAATTTTTAATTTATTTAAAAATTGTTGTTGATTATTCCTCCCGTGATTTATGGCTAACGCGGAGGGTGCGGGTCTAACGAACAAGACCCGGCAACCCTCCGCCGATCTATTTTGGTTGTGCGGATTTGGCGGACGTCGACAAACCGTGCGGCAAGGGCAATTTGTTGGCTCCGCAGTGAAGATCGTCCCCCGGGAGGAGCATCGGCGCAGACGGGAAAGAAAACGGGCCACCGGAGCATCTCCGGCGGCCCGCGGAAGGAGGCGGCGGCGCGGGTCGCCGGCGCGGCGGCGCCGGCGACCGGAGGCGGCGGCGCCAGGCGCGCCGCCGTGGAAACCTTCCGCCGCGGCTGAAGCCGCGGCGGCGGCGGCAGCCGGTTCCGCGGCCGCGCGGAACCGGGACGGACGCGGCGGCCCGGCCGCGTCCGCGAGACAAGCGGCCCCCCGCGGGGCCGCGGTTTCCCTCAAGCCGCGGGTTCAACCCGCGGCGGCGGCAGCGCTTCGGCCGCTCGGCCGAAGCCGAGCCGGTCCGGTCGGCCGGGCCGCGCCCAGGCCGGACCGGACCCGGCCGAGCCGGTTCGGGCCGGGTCGGGCCGACCCGGTTCGGGCCGACCCGGTTCGGCCGACCCCAGGGGGGGGGTTCGGGCCGGGTCGCCCCGGGCCCAGTACCCCCGTTTCGGGCCCTCTACGGTCTTTCGCCCATATCTTGGGCCTGGGACCTCCGATTGACGAACCGTCAGCGGCTACGCGATCCTTGGATCGAGACGGTCGTTTCGGTATATTATACTCAAGGTTTCGGAAGACTTTGGGTTCGGCCGGGTTGGTTCGTACACGAAGCCAACCGGGCCCTCGGAGCGGAAACGCTCATAACTTGAGCTACGGACGTCCGAACGACGTACCGTCAGCTGTGGTGGTTTCCTCTAAGTGAGACGGAACTTTTGGCATACTCCGCCCGAGGATCGGATACAGGCGGAGTACGGTCGGGTTGGTTTTGCCCTAAAAACCAACCGGGCCCCTGGGACGAAAATGCCAATAACTCTCAGACCGGGCGTCCGATTGACGCGCCGTCTGTCGCGTTGAGATCCTGTTGTCGATACGGAACTTTTGGATACATCAACTTCGGACTACGTGTCAGTTGATGTATCAGCCCCTCGGCTCGTGGAGCGGACCCTCCTAAACGAGCTCGCTACGTGCGGGAACCCTAGCGCTGGCTGTGACCTCGACGACAGAGCAGAGATCCTCCGTGGACTGCGACGACGGCAGAGCAGAGATCCTCCGTGGACTGCGACGACGGCAGAGCAGAGATCCTCCGTGGACTGCGACGACGGCAGAGCAGAGATCCTCCGTGGACTGCGACGACGGCAGAGCAGAGATCCTTCGTGGACTGCGGCGACGACTGTGCAGAGATCCTCAGTGGACTGCGTCGACTACTGCACTCAGCGATCCCACGTGGATCAGTGCTTCAGGTTCTGTGTGAGCCCGATCCTCCGTGGGTCCTTACTACCGGTTCTGTGTGAGCCACTGCCTACAGGTTCTGTGTGAGCCCGATCCTACGTGGGTCTTTCTGCGGGGGTTAGTACCTATCGATCCTTCGTGGGTCCGACGACTGAGACGGATCAGTGATCGTCTTTGACGTCATCTGAAAAAGTATACCTGGTTGAGCTGAATCTTATGTTACTCTCCTTTGTGGATTGTGTTGAACTATCCTTTGTGGATTTACTGTTTACTCTCCTTGTGGATTTGAGTCTTGCTTTCCTTTGTGGATTGAGTTGTTCTTGAGCTCGTGAGCAGAGCTAGAATTGGGGACTTAGGTATATGTATGGGCATATACCTAAGTCGAGTCAGATGTTACTTCGTGATTGCATCTTTCTTTTGTGCTATATCCTTTGTGGATTTCGGGAGACCTTCGGGGGTCTCGGGGTCCTTACTGAGTAGTTGTACTCACCCCTGCACGGGCTATGCCCGCACTTCGTGGTGTTGGTTGCAGACGACGGACAGCGCTGATCGCGGTTGGGGCGTGGAGCAGGACGGTACCTGGAGGTGGACCACTGGACGGGACGTACTCGGAGCGGACGTGGGACCCGAGGAGCTTGGAGGCTATCTGTACCCACCCTTCAGGTGGGATTGCCAGTGGACGACACGAGGCCGCCGTCTTTTCTTCAGTTGCTGTTTTTCTTTTCAGTTGTACTTTACAGTTGGGCTTGTATTTCCGGCCCCCTTTACTTTCTGCACTTTACTTTCCGCTTGCTGACTCTGGGTGGTTGTTACTTATAAAGGCAATGCCTTCCCTGTTTACTGGGATTTTACGCCTTGGTGCTAGTCGCCAGCCCCTGGCCTATGGAAGGCGGGCTTGGGGTAGTCACGGCACGGGCCCCGAGGACGGGTCGTGACAAATTGGTATCAGAGGCGGTCGGTTCTACCGCAGACTCTGATCGTCCTTTCTTTCTATGTGAAGCAATAGTGTTTAGTGTATTGAGTGTGGTTATCAGTTCAGGGAGCCCAGTGTTGGTGCGGCGGCCGACGTATCCGTACACCAGGACCCTGACTCCTGATTTCCGACTTAATGCATGAAAACATTGATTGCGTGTGTGTTTCAAGTCTTCTCTGTGATTTCTTGTGTCAGCTCACCGGGTATACTGATCTGCTTTATGAAAGTCTCAAGTTTTCCTTGTGATTACTTGTGCCAGCTCACCAGGTATACTGTTCTGACTGTGGTGCTCTTGTTCTCCTTTTCAGGATGGCCCCGCGACGACAGCCAGCTAGGGTTCCGAGTGTAGGGCGCGATGGCAGCCCACCGAGCGACGAGGCCTCGGTGCAGGGCCCTTTGCCAGCAGTGGCACCGGCGGTAGCCTTACCCGCCGAGCCACCGATACTACCAGTACCAGACGCTGACGATGCACGTCGCCTCAGGGCACTGCATGAGTTTCAGAGCCAGCGACCGCCCAGGTTTCGCGGTGAGGCGGACCCCCAGGCCGCCGAGGACTGGCTAGAGGCGGTGGTACGGATCTTCAGGCTAGTGAGGACACCAGCGGATCTCATGGTGATCCTCGCAGCGAGCCTCCTGCAGGCGGCGGCAGGACGATGGTGGAGCCTGATGCTCCAGGTTCATGACGAGACATCCTTGCTCTGGGCGGACTTCGAGAGCCTCTTCCGCTCTGAGTTCGTCCCGGCCACCCTCCGAGCGGTGCGCATCCAGGAGCTTCTCCAGCTGCGCCAGGGCAGCATGATGGTCGCTCAGTACGCGGCAAGGTTCACGGACCTATCTCGCTACTCGACTGACATGGTTCGGGACCCCTTCTTCCGGGCCCGGACCTTCGAGCAGGGCTTGCGACAGGAGATTCGGGCGTCGCTGATCTCCCTCAGCATTCCGACCCAGGCGGGAGTGCTGGAGCGAGCCCTCCTGATCGAGAGCTTCCTGGCAGAGCCTTCTTCAGCGGCGAGACCTAGCGCAGGGCGGCAGGTAGCTGAGTCTTCGGCAGCTGGTAGCCGACGGATGACTCACGGGTCCAGGCAGACCAGACCCCCACGCAGACGGCCTCAGGACACCGGCTCAGCAGTACGAGGCACACAGCGGAGTGCCAGCCTTTCGAGAGGCAGGCTATGCTACTCTTGCGGCGGGCAGGGTCACATGGCTCGTGACTGCCCGACTCGCCGATCAGAGGAGCAGCAGACGGTGGAGGGGCCACCCAGGCAGAGGCAGAGGGTCGACCGTGGCGGTCCGCAGGGAGGAGGCGGACGAGGCAGAGGAGCTGGCCGAGCAGCGGGTGGTGGGCGACGCTTCCAGGCTCTACCCCCACCACCACCAGGAGGGCCACCTCGACCACAGGGAGCTGGCGGGCAGGGACAGGCCCAGCTCCATGCAGTGGAGGCCTACGACCCCGACATGCCAGAGATGATTCGAGGTACGATCTGTGTCTATTCCACCCTTGCTGCAGTACTTATAGACACAGGAGCGAGTCACTCTTTCATAGCCTCTGCCGTTGTTCGGAGCTCGGAGATTCCGACTGAGCCGTTGGCTCGATCCTTACGGCTAGAGACTCCTACGGGAGCAGACTCGACGATTACGCACTGGTGCCGGCAGTGTGAGCTTACTCTAGGAGGCGAGAGCTTCGGCTGGGATCTCCTTGTAGCGGCGTCGAGGCCTTACGACGTCATCTTGGGCATGGATTGGCTATCCACGGTTCATGCCCAGATCGACTGTTTTAGGCGCAAGGTACGATGTGTTCGTACCGACGGGAGCAGGTTTACCTTCACCGGCGAGAAGGGAACCTTTGCAGCACAGGATGGACTTCCGCGGAGGAGAGTGCAGCCCATCTCACATCAGTTGGCTAGCCTCATCCTAGGAGCAGTGGACGTGCGGAGTCCGGCTTTTCCTGCAGTGGTGGACCAGTACGTGGACGTCTTTCCCGACGACGTTCCAGGGCTACCTCCTCGTAGAGAGGTAGACTTTTACATCGACTTGTACCCCGGGACAGCCCCGATATCTACTCCAGCATATCGGATGGCCCCCGCCGAGCTTCGAGAGCTGCGGGTACAGTTGGAGGACTTGCAGAGCAAGGGGTTTATCCGACCCAGTGTTTCACCCTGGGCTTCCCCGATTTTGTTCGCCAAGAAGGCGGACGGGAGCTTGCGACTATGTGTCGACTATCGTCGCCTGAACCAGGTGACAGTGAGGAACAAGTATCCGCTGCCACGGATTGATGACCTTTTCGATCAGCTCAAGGGAGCGCGGTGGTTCTCAAAGATAGACCTCCGGTCAGGCTATCATCAGCTCAGAGTTCGAGACGAGGACGTGCAGAAGACGGCCTTCAGGTGTCGGTATGGCCATTATGAGTTCTTGGTTATGCCGTTCGGCGTAACCAATGCTCCAGCAGTGTTCATGAGCCTCATGAACAGGATCTTCCAGCCATACCTCGACCGATTTGTCGTTGTCTTCATTGACGACATTTTGGTATACTCGACGACTGAGGAGGAGCATGCCTACCACCTGCGAGTTGTGCTAGACACACTCCGAGAGCACCAGCTTTATGGCAAGCTCTCAAAATGCCAGTTCTGGTTACGTGAGGTCCATTTCTTGGGGCACGTCATTTCTGAGGCGGGAGTTGCAGTGGATCCCGCGAAGATCGAGGCAGTACTAGCTTGGGAGCCACCCAAGAGCGTGACAGAGGTGCGGAGCTTCTTGGGCCTAGCGGGATACTATCGGAGATTCGTGCCAGACTTCTCCAGAGTTGCAGCACCACTCTCAGCCTTGACGAAGAAGGGGAAACCCTTCGTGTGGTCAGACAGATGTCAGCAGAGCTTCCAGGAGCTGAGACAGAGATTGACCAGCGCACCTATCTTGAGGTTGCCTGAGGAGGGAGTTGGGTACGTAGTTTACTGCGACGCATCAGGGACTGGACTCGGGTGCGTCCTGATGCAGGAGCGGGCCGTGATCGCCTACGGATCACGTCAGTTGAGGCCGCATGAGCAGAACTACGCCACTCATGACCTGGAGTTAGCAGCAGTGGTCTTCGCTCTGAAGACTTGGCGGCACTACCTGATGGGCGAGCGCTTCACAGTCTTTTCTGACCACCAGAGTCTCAGGTATATCTTCTCTCAGAAGGACCTGAACCTGAGACAGCGGAGATGGCTTGAGTTCCTCCAGGACTATGACTTTGAGATAGTCTATACTCCTGGGAAGGGGAACGTGGTAGCCGATGCCCTCAGCAGGAGGACGGGCATTCAGCTGCTTGAGGAGGCGACGGAGCAGCTAGCCTCCTTGCAGATATCCTTCGTGGATAGAGACGGAACAGCCTTTCTTCAGTCTCTCACAGTCTCTCCTCCACTTCTACAGCGGGTCAGAGAGGCTCAGCGTGGGGACGCTGACTGTGAGACCCGGCGTGCACTGATATCCTCAGGTCAGGCGCCTGATGGTTTCTCCCTTGGAGCAGAGCACGACATCCTTTTCAGAGGACGTACCTTCGTACCAGTCGCTTTACGAGAGGAGGTGCTGAGAGAGTTTCACACTTCTCCCTTGGCGGTACATCCCGGAGTGGCGAAGATGTACCAGGATCTCAGGCGACAGCACTGGTGGCCGGGTATGAAGAAAGCTGTGGCAGAGTTCGTTTCACGATGCCTCACCTGCCAGCAGGTGAAGGCAGAGCACCAGGTACCAGCAGGTTTGGTACAGCCCTTGGAGGTCCCGGAGTGGAAGTGGGACGGCATATCTATGGACTTCGTGACTGGACTTCCACGCACTTCCAGAGGTCACGACTCCATTTGGGTGATTGTCGACCGACTCACCAAGTCGGCACACTTCTTACCCATCAGAGAGCAGGGCTCAGTAGAGAGCTTGGGACGTCTTTACGTCCAGGAGATCGTACGGCTTCACGGTGTGCCATCGTCTATCGTCTCCGATCGAGATGCTCGTTTCACTTCCAGGCTTTGGAAGGGGTTGCAGGAGGCGTTCGGGACGCGGCTCCATCTGAGCACAGCCTTCCACCCTCAGACGGATGGACAGACGGAGAGGACCATACAGACACTCGAGGACATGCTCCGTGCATGTGTTCTCGACTTTGGTCGCAGCTGGGAGGACCACCTACCCTTGGTGGAGTTCGCGTACAACAACAGCTACCACTCCACCATCGGGATGGCACCATACGAGGCGTTGTACGGCAGACCCTGCAGATCACCGTTGTGCTGGACAGACCCTGGGGAGTCAGCACTCGTGGGACCAGAGATGGTCCGAGCCACGACAGAGAAGGTCCAGATCATCCAGGAGAGGATGATGACAGCTCAGAGCCGGCAGAAGTCATATGCTGACAGGAGGCGGAGGCCACTAGAGTTCGAGGATGGCGACCACGTCTTTTTGCGTGTCTCACCTCGACGTGGTTTACGGAGATTTGGCCGAGGCGGCAAGTTGTCTCCACGCTTCATCGGGCCTTTCCAGGTCCTCAGCAGGATAGGAGAGGTGGCTTATCGCCTGGCTCTACCACCTCAGTTGCACCGGGTGCACGACGTCTTCCACGTGTCTCAGCTGAGGAGATACGTGCACGACCCGACGCACATCATCGACTTTGGGGAGCTGGACGTGGACGATGGGGCGACCTTTGCGGAGGTTCCAGTGGAGATCGAGGATCGACAGGAGCGGGTCCTACGTGGGCGGGCGATTCCTCTTGTGCGCGTCAGATGGCAGCACGGGAACCTCCAGGAGAGCACTTGGGAGCGGGAGGCTCAGATGCGTGCTCAGTACCCCCATTTGTTCCCCTAGTTTTTTGATGTATCTTTACGGGGACGTAAAGCCCTGAGGTGGGAGTAATGTAAAGACCCGCAAATTTCAAGGAAATTTTTTTCTTAATTTTCTTTGGAATTTTACAAGAGCGCAGCTTCAGACGGCACCTGATTCCGAGGCCCGGTGTGCCCGGAATCAATTTCCGAAGTTTGGCTCGGGTACGTTCAGTGAACGGACGAGCGGGTTTTTCTATCTTTTGAACCGGTGCCCGGAATCGAATTCTGAGGGCACCGATGATATCGCAGCGCCGGTATTTGCTTAGAAACGCCTCTTCCGGAGTTGCGTTTGCCCAGACGTGGTTTTTAAATTTTACGGCTTTAAGTCAGAAATAAAATAAAGTTTGTGCGACAACTTTATTTTATTTCACTTAAGCTGCTTGGAAGCCACTTGAAGTCACTTAAAGACGGCTTGAACTGAGTTGAACTGGATAGGATGCTATCCAGAAATATCCTACCCCTTGGTAGGATATTTGTGCGGTGGGACCCGCACGAGCCCCGCCGTTTCTTTCGCTAAGTAACGCACCCGCGAAAACCCGTCAAAGTAACTGAAAAGTCAACCGACGCGTTTTCTTTAATTCTTAACAGACCATTTAATTGGGCGGTTTATTTCGTGAATTAAATGGGTCGTTTCTTTCGTTGAATTAATTCAACGAATTGATGGATCGTTTCTTAACCGGTTTCGTGTTGGCATGTTTATAAATTAAGACCAACATAAAAATCCTTGGAAAGGATTTGAGAGAATCTTCGTTCCTCCACCCTCTCCGCGAAGAACGCGAAGAACGCGAAGAACGCGAAGAACGCGAAGAACGCCGAACCCGGAAGTCGACGACGCTTTCGCCCGAGACGTTCTTCCGATCTCCGATCTCCGATCACCGACCATTCGAGGTGAGTGATTTCGGATTTCCTCTCAAGTTCTTTTCTTTGGTTTTAAACGAAACACAGATTTAAATATTAATAATTTAAATCTGTTGTTCTTGATTTGTTGAGCTCGCCGGCTCAACGCCGGTTTCCGCGACGACGCGACACCTTCCCGCGACGACGCGACGATCGATCTCTTCCGCGACGATCTCTTCCGCGAAGAACGCCCGCGCTCGACGATCATCAAGGTAGGGATTTGATTGTGATTCTTTTTCCCGTGATTATTCTTTTTAAATAAAGAACCCGATCGAAACAATTTTTAATTTATTTAAAAATTGTTGTTGATTATTCCTCCCGTGATTTATGGCTAACGCGGAGGGTGCGGGTCTAACGAACAAGACCCGGCAACCCTCCGCCGATCTATTTTGGTTGTGCGGATTTGGCGGACGTCGACAAACCGTGCGGCAAGGGCAATTTGTTGGCTCCGCAGTGAAGATCGTCCCCCGGGAGGAGCATCGGCGCAGACGGGAAAGAAAACGGGCCACCGGAGCATCTCCGGCGGCCCGCGGAAGGAGGCGGCGGCGCGGGTCGCCGGCGCGGCGGCGCCGGCGACCGGAGGCGGCGGCGCCAGGCGCGCCGCCGTGGAAACCTTCCGCCGCGGCTGAAGCCGCGGCGGCGGCGGCAGCCGGTTCCGCGGCCGCGCGGAACCGGGACGGACGCGGCGGCCCGGCCGCGTCCGCGAGACAAGCGGCCCCCCGCGGGGCCGCGGTTTCCCTCAAGCCGCGGGTTCAACCCGCGGCGGCGGCAGCGCTTCGGCCGCTCGGCCGAAGCCGAGCCGGTCCGGTCGGCCGGGCCGCGCCCAGGCCGGACCGGACCCGGCCGAGCCGGTTCGGGCCGGGTCGGGCCGACCCGGTTCGGGCCGACCCGGTTCGGCCGACCCCAGGGGGGGGGTTCGGGCCGGGTCGCCCCGGGCCCAGTACCCCCGTTTCGGGCCCTCTACGGTCTTTCGCCCATATCTTGGGCCTGGGACCTCCGATTGACGAACCGTCAGCGGCTACGCGATCCTTGGATCGAGACGGTCGTTTCGGTATATTATACTCAAGGTTTCGGAAGACTTTGGGTTCGGCCGGGTTGGTTCGTACACGAAGCCAACCGGGCCCTCGGAGCGGAAACGCTCATAACTTGAGCTACGGACGTCCGAACGACGTACCGTCAGCTGTGGTGGTTTCCTCTAAGTGAGACGGAACTTTTGGCATACTCCGCCCGAGGATCGGATACAGGCGGAGTACGGTCGGGTTGGTTTTGCCCTAAAAACCAACCGGGCCCCTGGGACGAAAATGCCAATAACTCTCAGACCGGGCGTCCGATTGACGCGCCGTCTGTCGCGTTGAGATCCTGTTGTCGATACGGAACTTTTGGATACATCAACTTCGGACTACGTGTCAGTTGATGTATCAGCCCCTCGGCTCGTGGAGCGGACCCTCCTAAACGAGCTCGCTACGTGCGGGAACCCTAGCGCTGGCTGTGACCTCGACGACAGAGCAGAGATCCTCCGTGGACTGCGACGACGGCAGAGCAGAGATCCTCCGTGGACTGCGACGACGGCAGAGCAGAGATCCTCCGTGGACTGCGACGACGGCAGAGCAGAGATCCTCCGTGGACTGCGACGACGGCAGAGCAGAGATCCTTCGTGGACTGCGGCGACGACTGTGCAGAGATCCTCAGTGGACTGCGTCGACTACTGCACTCAGCGATCCCACGTGGATCAGTGCTTCAGGTTCTGTGTGAGCCCGATCCTCCGTGGGTCCTTACTACCGGTTCTGTGTGAGCCACTGCCTACAGGTTCTGTGTGAGCCCGATCCTACGTGGGTCTTTCTGCGGGGGTTAGTACCTATCGATCCTTCGTGGGTCCGACGACTGAGACGGATCAGTGATCGTCTTTGACGTCATCTGAAAAAGTATACCTGGTTGAGCTGAATCTTATGTTACTCTCCTTTGTGGATTGTGTTGAACTATCCTTTGTGGATTTACTGTTTACTCTCCTTGTGGATTTGAGTCTTGCTTTCCTTTGTGGATTGAGTTGTTCTTGAGCTCGTGAGCAGAGCTAGAATTGGGGACTTAGGTATATGTATGGGCATATACCTAAGTCGAGTCAGATGTTACTTCGTGATTGCATCTTTCTTTTGTGCTATATCCTTTGTGGATTTCGGGAGACCTTCGGGGGTCTCGGGGTCCTTACTGAGTAGTTGTACTCACCCCTGCACGGGCTATGCCCGCACTTCGTGGTGTTGGTTGCAGACGACGGACAGCGCTGATCGCGGTTGGGGCGTGGAGCAGGACGGTACCTGGAGGTGGACCACTGGACGGGACGTACTCGGAGCGGACGTGGGACCCGAGGAGCTTGGAGGCTATCTGTACCCACCCTTCAGGTGGGATTGCCAGTGGACGACACGAGGCCGCCGTCTTTTCTTCAGTTGCTGTTTTTCTTTTCAGTTGTACTTTACAGTTGGGCTTGTATTTCCGGCCCCCTTTACTTTCTGCACTTTACTTTCCGCTTGCTGACTCTGGGTGGTTGTTACTTATAAAGGCAATGCCTTCCCTGTTTACTGGGATTTTACGCCTTGGTGCTAGTCGCCAGCCCCTGGCCTATGGAAGGCGGGCTTGGGGTAGTCACGGCACGGGCCCCGAGGACGGGTCGTGACATGTTGGGCCCTAGGAAGACCGTGAGAGCTTCCATTTTATAGTAAGCTAGCATACATGTTTACTCACTCTTGACATACCTGATTGTTAGAGCCCTAAGTGAACATTTCTCTTACATGATTGGTTTATATGATTTATACATTTTATTAGTGCCATTTTGATATATTAAGTTATATTATTCCCATTTTTTCATTTTCCATTTATATAGTTATATGATGTTCATGTTTACACTCACCATTATTATTCAATCTTGGATGTGTAGATCATGTTTTTCCATGTGGAATTTTCTATTTACTTTATATGTGCTTGTAATTTTTTTTCGAAAAAAACAACATTTTTAAAAAATTAAAACCAAATAGTTTATAATGTTTTTCTTTAAATTGGTTGGTTCTCAAGTGGTTTAGTTTAAAAAAAATCATACTAGTTTAATGGTATGAGTAGGGAAAATATTAAAATATATTCATGGTTTTATCTTACTATGTTTTGTGTCTCAAACCCTACTAGGTCCCTTTTTGGTATTTACATATTTCATTTTTTAGGACACGAGTAACGAAAAGGGAACTATGTTCTAGGGTGGTACTTCATTATTTCTGGAATCAATTGTTTTTTAAAGGAGGAATGGTCTCATATGGATAGACTCAAATGGGGTCATTTTTGTATTTTTTACCCATTGGGTTGTATTCATGGGACTTTTTTTCTTTCTACACTATACTTTGAGTTTGGATCATTTATTTTGAGATACATGTATATTTATATGTAATACTATGGAATGTTTTTACTATAATGTATGTTTTGGTTTATAGTATATGTTTATATTTTTCTATTGAATCTGATGATATTAGTGTGAATGTCCCATCTTATGGATGGTTTGTGCCATTTTACCTATATAGAAATCATTTCCATGTGATAGTTGGTTATTACTAGTGCTTGTCACCAGCCCGTGGCGATCGGGAACATGATCTGGGCTATGTAACATGCCAGCTCAAGTGTCGAGATAGGTCGACCCGGGTTGGTTCATTACAACACCTTTTTAAGATAATTTATGATCCATGTAATAAATTTGGGATCCATGTAAAAAAACTAAAGTTCCTTCATTATATATTCTTCCATTCATAGTATAATTATCCTATGTTTAAGAGATTTGAGGAGGTCAGAAGATATTTTGATTTTTTGTATGACATTTGATCACGTCAAAATTATTTAAAGGAAAATTCTTAGGGGGTATGACATTTCAAAATTCCATAAGATATTTTTTCTATGTGTAATAAATTTTACTATGCATTATAAATTCCATTTATGCATAAAATATTTGACCACCGATAGGGTGATTTCATTAATGCATAAGATATTTGGTCGTATGTAAAATTTTTATCAACATGTAAGATATTGATACACACGTATGAACTTTAATCCACACAAAAGAAATTTGTCCACATGTATAAATATTTTTTCTATTTATAATATAATTTCCAATGATTATGAAGACTACTCACATAAGATATTTTACTTTGAGAAATGATGATAATATTTAGAATAACAAACCTAATAATGAAAATTTTGTGAACTTAATGGATTTAATACCATGATCATATATGAAATTCAAACTATGTATTTTGTATGTAACTTTATAATTAATTAATCCAATAAAATGATCATATATGGAACAGAATATGATAAACATTTTAATCAATAATAAGGATATATAACTATAGATATGTAAGAAGAGAGTATTTATTTGAGATTTGAAGCCGCAAGGAAGAAGGAAACTTTTTAGAAATTTAAAAATAGAAGATTATGGAGGATCGAACATTTACAAATAATCTGTAAACAAAGGATATATAATAATAACACATGGGATGAAATGTATTTGAGATTTAAGAGTCCATGAAATATAATATTCTTACATTTATTTACTTCTTTTGTTATATTTTTAATTTAACTTAGTTTCATGATGTATTCTTATTATTATTCAAATATTCCACCCTTATAATGGAGTGTTAATTATATTGATGATTGAGGAAAGGAAGGGTTTAATTTTGTAATTCATGATTCTTTAAACATTAATGAATAAAACTTACTCATCCTTATTAACTGATTCCAATATTCAATATTTGTTATTTATTTTGAATGAGTTTGTATTTGATTTGATTTATTTTTTATTTAATTGGTTTATTGTCCATAATCTTCCTCCACTCAATTTCATGATATATGTAGTGGAATATTCTATTTTAAGTGGCTAATTTCATGGAATTTTATGGAAAGTGTGGAAGGGAAAATAGTTATTCTTGAATTGATTAGGGTAATTATCCCCTGGTGGGTATTTCCTAAGTAAACTATGGGATACTTTCTATATTAATAACACACATAGGAATAATTGAAGACTAATAAAATGATTTTATTATGTTTATTCTCACCAAAACCATTTAACCAAGGCTAATAATTTAAATGGTTATGGAACCTCTCATTCATCAGTTAATAAAAAGAGGAGCCTATAATTTTGGAACAATGATAACAATGAAATTATATATCCAAACTCAACCTAATAACCATTTCATAATTTTTTTCAATCTTTTTGTTTAATTTTTTGATTTGTTTTTAAAATCAAACAAGTTAACCCCCCCCACTAAAAATGTGATAATTAATTTTTGAGAACTCTTCTCTAGAGACTACTGTGGGGATATCAATACATATACATTTAACCATGGGAAGAAATTCTTTTTCTACACCCCATGGGAAGTATAAGTGTCAAAACCTATTTCTGTTATTAAAGGGGTAGTACCAAAATATAATTTTTAAATTTAATGACTAAAATATCTAACAAACCACTCAACTCTTTCAATACATATATTAAAATAACCATAATAACTTGACTTGGGAATTTCAAATTACAATATAGATTTAAGGAAATCTAATTGACTGACTCACGTGATACTTCTAGTTTTCATCTTGATCCTTACAACATGGAATCCAAACCAAATAAAACCTTGAGATAATTATCTGCACCATAATTAATTAATGAAACCGACCAAATTTCTATGCATGTTCGTAAAAAATATTTAGAGTTAAAAAATAGTCTGATTCAATTACTTCTAAAATTTCATGGCTTGGAAGGTAAATACCCTAATAAATACATAAAATAGTTTTCATTGTTTTAATTAACGTTGAAGCACTAGGTAGTGGTTGAGGAGCATGTAAAGTGAATGTAATGTCCCTTTTTACTTGAAAGAGTATCCAAATAGTTTTTTTATAACCTACATCCAAAACCGATCCATGACCAAAATGATCTATATAGGATCTTTATTCAGACATTCCTTTCAACTTCCAAAATAACAACCATCTAGAAAGGGAATTATGGCACCAATCAATCTTCTATAGAAACTCTCTATGAGTTAAGAGAGAGGTTTAATAAGCTATGTGTTAGTTTCCCACATCAATTCATTGATAATCCTAAAATCCATATATTCTTTTACCATGATTTTCTTGAAAATAATAGAAACATTCTATATGTATAATTTGGACTATCCCTAATAGATAAATCACTGGTAAATGCTAAATAATTAATTAAGAATATTTCCTAAAACTTGAATCAGTTTGGAAGAGGAGGTCTATGTTCAATATGAAATCATGATGTAAGATCTTCTAATTTATCACCTTTTTTATAGTCTAAAATTGAAGAGATAACCACTTTTTATATAAACAGGTCTGAAGAAAACTAGTGAATAAAAATAATTATCCAATATATGTGGTCTTTGTTCATATCCTACCCATTTTACTAACTATTGTGTAAATTAAAGGGTATGGAAAGTTATGCAAAACAATTTCAGTTAAATAAATTCTTACAACAAAATAATGTATGAAAAAACAATTCCCAAGTACAATATGGATTTAAAAATCCTCAGAACTAAGGAAAATCATCCTTTATAAAATATTTCCAACACACCCTACCATACAAACAACCATACCACTAAGATCCACTATTCCAAAAACTTTATAAAAAATATTATAATAAATTATTTTATCATACACTCCATTATAATAAAATAAATATTTTTAAGAATACCACATGTGAGCAACCATCTATTTAGCTTCAATAGGTATTTTAAGTGTATTAGTTTACAAATTAAGTGAATGAACTGAAAAATTAACATAGTAGTTTAGTATAAATTATTTTCAAGAACAAAAAAATATACTATCCTTGTTAGTATTTAATCCCAAGTAAAATACTAGAATGATGAAAATAAGAAGTATCAAATAACTTTAACAACTATCCACATTTGAACCAGAACCTAAGAAACTGAAACAGGAGGAGAATAAAGCAAGAAATTTAGGAGAGATTTCTAAAAATAAAATCCACGATGAAGAAGAAAAAAGAAGTGGAGAATCGTGAAGGAATAATAAGAACTAAGAGATTCCATTTTAAAGGTATAAAATTATAAATAATGATCTTCCCCTTGCATTACCATAAATAATGATTCAATGCATGAATTTTCAAGAAAGAAAAGATCAGATAAAAATTATATAAACCTTTTAGGAAGTTGAAATTAATATTCCCTTATTAGAAGATCGGAAAAGAATTCCCAAGTATTCTATGCCTCTCAAAGAGATTTTCATTAAATATATAGTAATTCAAGGGTGTGAGAGATTTAACATGGGAAGTTTTAGTTTTTATTAAACCACAACATAAAAAAATAAATTCATGGTCCATGGGTATTTTTTATTTCGTACACCATCAGTTTACTAATTTTTTACATGAAATATGCTATTTAGTTTCATCCATAAATTTTATACCTCACACAGTTTTTAATTATTTAAAAATAGTATAACTAAATCCAACTATAGTGGGGGAACAATATGAAAATAGATCAATTAATTTTTTAGATGAAGTATTGGGTGATTTTCTAGTTAGAGTTTAGAACTTGATCATCCCAATAGGATTCTATGTTACCAATATAGATGATGATATAGAACCATCCCACCAACCCATTATTTTGGAAATACTCTTCTTTAAAAAATCCAATAAAATCATCAATGCACATAAAGGAACATTCACTATTTAGTTCAGAGACAATACTATCCACTTCAACATTTTTAACTTCATGAGGTACCATTTAGATAACCTTTCACTTATTACACTTTCCCACATTTATGGTATTGAACACCATAAAGATCTATGTATATTATATGAAATGTTTTCTATGGGAAAGTATTTGACAAATGAAACCCCTAAAGATAATGAATGCATCTATAATTTTCTAATTTTTTTTAGATTTGAGGAAGGGGTAAGTTATGTATCTTTTATGGTCATGATTGTTTTTTCTATTAAGGGGAAGTTGATATGTCATATTTTCTAAAAGAGGATCAATATTTAGAGGTAAGTAACCCCAATATGATTTTTTACTTAAAAAACCATAAATATAGACTTAAAACCAATTGACATTGACATAAAATAAGGAAGGATATAAACTGCAGGTAATCATTTTTTGTAATATGCGTAGAAATCAAGGGAATATTTTAAATGAACATTTGAGGTAAATTTTGTAGGAAATAGAGTGTATTTTAATTTTAATTATAGACATTAGATACAAAATATGCATGCATGGGATTTTACTTGAATAAAAAATTATACATATTATGAATCCCCAATGGATGCTAAATCCCACCATAATGGATGATGTTAAAGAGGAAATATGTAAGATTTTAAAGGCATGCATCATATACAACATTTCATACTTAAGATGGTTTATCCCCATTTATATAGTTCCCGAGAAAATGGTATTGACCATTGTGGGTAATAAACAAAATCTGTTAATCCTTATGATAATTTAAGGAATTTGGATAGTCTGTATAGACTATTAGAATTTGAATCAGGTCAGCAAGAAAGATCATTTCCATATCCCAATCATTGAAAACATGTTGGATATATTAGGAATCCAAACTCATTGTTATTTTCTAGTTGGATTTTTAGGTTATTTTTAGGTAACCATTTATCCAAATGACCATGTGAAAACCACTTTTATATGTTCCTTTAGCACCTTTCCTTGCAGTAGTATACCATTTGGATTATACAATGCTTCATGTAATCATTTTATGAGCTAAAGAAGATATCAACCACACCACTAGTGATACAACTACTAAATTAAGAACATCCATTTGAGATACTTTGTGATTCATCAAATATTGTTATTGGAGAAGTCATGGTTGAAAGAATTGAAGGAATACAAAAAAAATTTACTTATGCTTCCAAAACCTTATACGTTTCTCAGATCAATTACAAAAAACTGAAAAGGAGTTTCTAAAAATTTTATTTTATTTTGATAAATTATAATCTTATTTATTAACCATTAATGTTATTTTTTTGATCATGTATTCCTTAAAAATTTAATAAGGAAGAGTAAGGAAAAAATATGGATTTTCATATGGATGTTTCAAATTGATGAGTTCAATCTAGAGGTCAAGGATAATATAGGAGCTGATAACCTAGTGGATGTTCACCTCTTTAAATTACCCAACACTGAAAAAGATAAAATTCTAATCAAATAACTAGTGAATAACCACATTCCAGGATAGAGCATTTTCTGTTTGATGAATAAGTGCCATGGTATATTGATATAGTAAATTATTTGGTAACTTCTCAGGTACCATATCACCTAACTCCTTATCAAATTAAAAGGATTAAATATGAATATAGATTTTACATTTTGTAATATAATTTTATGTTGAAAATATATAATGACTAAGTGATAAGAAGATGCTTACCCAATAGTGAAATTCTATTAGTTTATGAATTTTTTCACATTGTATCCTAAGGAAGAAACATTTGACATCAAAGGAAAATAACAACAGTTTCAAAATCTATAATTTATTGTCCCTCTTTTTTTATGGATTCACATGTTTTTTATAAAAAAAAGTTATAAGTTTCAATTCATTAGAAACATATCAAAGAGACATGAAACTCCCCAAAAAGCAATATAATCTTTTGAATTTTTCAATAAATGGGAAATATATTTTATAGGACCTCTTCTTAGGTATTTTTGTAAACTATTACATTCTTTTAACAGTTAATAAATCTCCAAATGGGTGGAATAATCATCCAAAAAACTAATGATGCTAATGTTGTATTTGATTTTTTTCAGACTAGTATTTTTGTTATATGTTTAATGTTCCAAGATACATAATTAGTGTTCTAAGAGCTAATTTTTTCAATAAAATCTTAGAGGTTTTGATGAAAAGATATCAATTATATCACAGGATATCCACAACCTCACATAAATATAAAAATGGATAATATAAAGTTTCATATGAGAATAACAAAGGGATTTTGTAGAAAATTGTTAAACCAAACTCATATGTCAAAATAAACCTTATGGGATTATATGACATACTATAAAACCAACATTACATTGAGTCTATATATGATGATTTATATAAATATTTTCCGTCTATTTTTGGTGTTGGAACATAAAGGATATTTAATAGTGGGAGAGATAAATTTGGACATAGAAAATTTGAAAAAAGAGAGAAATCTACAGTTGTTGGAGCTAGAAGAAACCAAGAAAGAGATTTTTGAGAATTGTTGAATTTACAAAGAACTATAGTGGGTTATGATAATATAATTTATCAAAAAGACTTTCATCCAGGGGAAAATTTTTGTTTTATAAGTCAAGACTCAATTTGATGATACTTTGGGGAATAGTGTTGCTTTATAAATCAAGACTCAAGTTGATTCTATGTAAAATTAATTTTAGATAGGAAGGCCCATTTATAGTCAAAACGTTATATCCATTTAGTGATTGGATGATTATGAAATAAGGATATGAAAAACTGTTTACTTCTAATGGGAATAAGATAAATAAGTACAATACGAATATTCTCTAAGATCTAGTATAGGAGGTCCCAATCCTCTAACATATTTATAAATAAAAACATTCAGGTTTTACGTTTCTTTATTATTTATATCCATGTTTTGATTCCATTTAAAATTATCTTTCCATGAAAAATCTATTATAATTCATTGAGTAAATTTTTTTATTAAAGTATAGGGTAAAAAGCCACTATATTTTAGGACATTCAAGCTTTGTTTTTTCATTTCAAATTTTATGTCTTTTTAAAAAATTCCTTTATTTTCTTACTGGTTTTAGTGTTCCGTAAAAACTTATTGATCTTAATATGATAACCCTTTTAAAATTTGAATCATTTACAAGGCCTAGAAACTGATTTAAACCATTTATTCACCATATATAAATGTTGAAATGATCTTGTTCACGAAATCTAAGTGGGGGAAATTCATGAATGGTCCATTGATCTTTGAATCATATTTCTTGAAAATTCTGACATCTATTTTAGTCACAAGAAATACTTCTGAAACTATTTAAAATATTTTTAGAAATTTCTTTTTCTTTCGAGAAACTAGACATTTTTGAATAATTGTACCTTTCAGAATAATCTATTCAAACCATTATATAATTGAGTTATTTTTGTTTTGTATCATTGATACATTATATTGACTTTAAATACCCCATTTAAATGAAATTTATTTTCTATCATACCTTCACATCCAACCATTATACCCATTAGGAAAAAATTTCTATCTACCCAGGTTTAGATGATGTTTCAGAATCTAGTTTTAATTCAAGTGTGTTGGAAGGGAGAAAGTGAGTTAGATAAAACTGTTTTGATATATTTTCTTAAGTTGAAGATAAGAAGTGATACATCTTATTTATTTATGTTTAAGAGAAAAATAAATTCATCAATGGTAGGGAGATGAAATATATGTCATAAAAATATGTAATGTATGTCCACCATAGTTTGAAGTAAAAAAGTACCTTTATTTACCTCTGAAAAATCTAATATTTATAATAATTCCAGATAAACAATTATGGAACTAGGTCTAAATTCAAGATGAAACCATTACAAAAAGGGGAAAAGATAAAAAATATATATCATTGGTTATTATGTGCTTTGAGTTTTAATACCCAATAATTAGAAGAGGAATTTGAAGGAAAAATAAAATTGAATGATAGATATAATTTGTTGTACATATAAGGAAGTTTGTTTTGTTATTTTAGAGAATCATCTAGAAAAGAATCATGGATGGTATTGAAATAAAGGACTTGGAATATATCAAAAGTAAAGGAAATACTGCCTAATCTAGGGAATGTTAGATCTCACACCTACTTAGAAAAAAACACAAAGTCCCTCTCTTCCTTCAGTAGAAGAAAAAAAATTTGTTGAATCCTGATGAAGGGAACATATATAGGAAAATGGTTGCTACTGCTGAAATATTAAAATATTTGATCTATCCTTACAAATATCAATTTAATGGTGTTGAACAAATGAATAGTGATAGAAGGGAGGATTTCATTCTTGAATGAAACTGAAAATCATGAACCATGCTTCGATATGTATCCCAACCTCTTAAATCTACCATAGATTTTCCCATTAGAACCCACAAAAATTAAGCTATAGTACAACCCTAAAATGAACTCCTGATATGAAAAAATACATGGATCATTTAGTGGATATGAATAAATTCATCAAGCATATGTTGAAACAGTCATGAACATGGAATGATAAAAACATGTCTTCTAATTCATACATGGGTGTTGAGGGAAATAATTTTGAGAAGCTAGGTATAACTGTTCATGGGAGAAAAAATAACGGAAAATAAATTTAATTTACTTAATTAAGAAAATATAATTAAGATCGTTAAGGAGGCATGATATGTTTGGGAAACATGGTGTTGAAAAAGTAACTCACAATGGAAAGGATTTGAATTTTTCTTGGGTAATATTTTTGGAGATCACTTGTCAAAGAATATTAGGATTATATATAGGGGAATTGGAATTAAACATAAATTTAAAATAATTTTTTGATACTCAATTAATTTTATTACTTGATAATTATTTATTTTCCAAAATCTAATATGTTTTTGAATTAAAGGTTCAAATCATTTGATTGTGTGGATATTGATTGGAATATCCAAATGGGTTATTTAATTTATATAATTAATTTTCGAATTGATTTTAATTTATTATTCTTTATTTTAATGATTTGAATTAAAAATAATACGTTAAATACTATATATTGAGTATTTTAAATTCCTCTCATTCTTTTTAAATAATCTATGTTTTCCCTGAATTGATTTCAATAAGTTCATAATTTATTTGGGGAGAATTGTGCTGGATTTGAAAAAATGGTTAATTGAAAGGTATTACAACACCTTTGAAATAAAATTTGGAAGACATCTAAGATTGTTTTTCCATGTTGTAAAATATAGGACACCTTTATAATATTTTCAATCATGGGTAGGATGATTATCCTATGAATAATAAATTTGAAGTGGTTGTAAGATATTTTGATCCTTATTATTATATTAGAGTGTCCAAAAATATTTCAAAGTAAAAATTCAGAAGATGTATGAAATTTCAATAGGTCGTAATATATTTCATCTACGCATAATAAATTTGACAGAATGAAGTAAATTTCATCAACATGTAAGAAATTTTACCACATATATGAAAATTTAATCTATTTGTAAGATATTTGAATGTGTGAATGAAAATTTCATATTTGTGAGATATTTTACCACACATTAAAAATTTCATCTATGCAAAATAAATTTTTCCACACATAAGAAATTTTATCTATGAATAACATAATTTTAATCCCATCAAAATATCACATCTGTATGATATTTTACATTGACAAATGCTGAGAATTTTTAGAAGGAGAACACATCAGATGATGTGCTTACTACAAGCTTCATGGATTAAATATCATGATCCAATATGGGATTTAATCCAAGGATATGGGGTGACAATTCAACATGTATGTATCCAGTATGATTATTCCACATGGATTATAATATGGAAAATATTTCAATAAAGATTAAGAAAATAATGCTATGTAATTTTAGGAAGAGATTATTGGAATGAGATTTGAAGCCATGTGGAAGAATGAAAATGTATATAAATTAAAATGAAATATTTTAGAGGATTGAAGGAAAATAAGAATATATGAACTTTATATATACACTAATAACATGCGGGGTGATAGAGAGTGGAGAGTTAGCAGTTCATATTGAAGACTGTTACTGCTGGTATTTATAACTTTCTTTTATTTTATATTTTATTAAGTTTTGTAACATCTAATTTTTCTCCATTAATATCTACTACTCTTATAATGTATTTTAATTTTATGGATTATATTGGAAGGAGATTATTTCCTTTTATAAATTTTTTTTTCACTTCAATGAATCACACACTCTTTTATTAACTAGTTTTGTATGTTTTTAATTTTGAATATGATTATATTTAATTTAATTATATTTATTGTTTATTACCATGTTCAATGATCCATAATATTTATATTCTCGGTTTTAGACTATATTTGGAGGAAAATTATGTGATGAGTTGGGAAGTGCTTCACAGTTGATGACATTTGTGGAAGGAGCAATAGTTACTCTTGAATTTCTTCGAAGGCACATAGATTAATTGAGGATTTACAAAGTAAAAATTGAGTTATTGGATACATCATCTAAACACATAATAAGGGGTTAGACAAAGAAAATAATTTTTTAAAATTTTATTATCACCAAAACCATTCAACCAAGGATGATAACTGAAACTATCATGGAGCCTTGCATTCATTTGTTAATAGTAAGAGATAATAATTTTTTTACTATGATAAAATTTCAATAGGATTTACAATCCTAACACAATCAAACATTCATAATTTTATTTTCAGTATCATTATTATGTTTCTTTCGTTGTTTTTAATACAAAAAAAATTCAAAAAAACAATCCCATTTTTATCAACTGTGGAAATTGATTTTTATCACTTTTCTCTAGAAATAACCCTAGGGTTACCACTACCATTACAGTTAACCTAGGGAAATAATTTCATTTTCCACAACCCAAGATAGTTCTCAATGTCCAAAATCTACATATACACTGTAATACTTTTAAATTTTTGGAAACCATAATATATGAAGGTCTCATCTTCAAGCGCTTCAATGTATGGATCTTGTGTAAGTTATGCTTGAAATTGATCTTTCCCCCATCTTTTTATCCTATTGTCTTAAAACCATGATCTCTATATTTCAGAACTTATAGTACCAAATCAATCAAAACGTTGACCCAAATAAAATTCCGAGGAATGTAGGGTTTCTACTACATCTCTTTACTTGTTAAACTTTTCACTTGATTATCAACACCTTCCCTTTTTTACTCTACATCTCTAAATAATCTTATCCTTTTTATTAAATCAACAGTTTTTTAAATTATCAAAGACACAATGCATCAAAACATAAAATATTTACAAATTTATATATTTAATGACTCTAAAATATTAAAATATCTTGAAGTTAATTATCTTCCACAAATCTCTATAAAACTCTGTTTCAATATATTTCGTAAATCTCAACTATAATAATAAATTAAATCTTTATGAATTCTATATCCTTGAATCATCCTTCTCCAAATCATCTATTTGAATTTTTTTTAGATATTTAAAATTTGGTACGTTCACTCTAACTTAATTCTCCCAGTTATTTTCTTATTCCATGAATAAAATTATGCCTTCATTTTTACTTGAACTCAAACACGCTGATCTTATTTTATCATCTGATTACAAAAAATCTGTATGCATATGCATATCAAATAAATTTTATAATATATCTACCATACACATGCCTTTACCTCTACAAAATTCTCAAATTATCACATCCTTAAAGACTTCAAACAAACTCAAACATAATTCATCTACTTCTAGTGATCAACACATGCTTCACCAGTACATTCCTCAAATAAAAAATCAAAATTATCTTATTTATATGTTCTAGTCAACTCATTTTCAAAGGGCTGGATTTCTTTCCTTAGATGGTGACTCCCCCTTAATTTTTCAATGGTGGGTAAGAGTGGTTGTGTGGTGGGTGGCCAAATCCTACCAACCTATCCAGGAGAGAAGTAGAGGTAGAGGGGTGAACCAACCTATAAATGGGGAACTCCCTCTAGTGGTTTTCTCATCAACTCAACACCCAAATAATTCCTTATGTTGTATTCTATGAGGTTGATTCCTCTAATATTAAAGAGATATAATTATGAGGGATTTTATCCTCGTAATTGTGAGGAATTGTGTTTCTAATATTACCCATAGTGAGATCCTTCTATTTTATGGTTTTATTTTTCATTTTCCTTTTGGCGGTTTTCCATGTTACATATGGTGTCATTTTATTCCATTTTTTCATTTTATTTTTTCTCATAACTATCACAAAACTAGTGAGCCTATCATTTTATATCCCAACAAGTTGTATCAGAGCCATTTGTTTGGCTTGCTACATTTCAATTTTTATGTACTAATAATTATCTTAAATTTAAGTATTCACTATAATAATGACTATTGTTTATCATTCACATATAAAAATTGATATTATTAAATACACCATTGTGAAATATTGGATGTTATAGTCTAAAGTCATGTCTAGATGATAGTGATATTTGATATCTAGAAATTTCATGGGAATAATTTTATATCGTGGAAATGGTGATTTAGATAGTTTTTTGAAAGGATAATTGCCTATAAATGATTAGAGAAAGTCCAAATGGTGTGATGATAGATCAATGTTCTAGTTGAATCCAAAATCAGTACATGAACAGAAATGTAATGTGCACTTATGCAAGCAGATATATTTTTAGTCAATGAACAAACAATGACTGAAGGAGACATAAAGCATCTCAATAATACATATATAAACATGTTAGAAGAAGCATGTAACATGAAATATTTATTGGAATGGTTTGATTAGTATGAAACAATCCCAAAATGACTTCTGTATACGGTGAATGATCGCACTTTGAAGATAATTGTATTAGGTACCATCAAATTGAAGATGCATGATGGTATTGTTTGAACCTTATAAAGAGTACACTATTTTAATAATCTGAAGAAGATCATATTATCATTGGGAAAATTTTATGACATTGGGTACAAGACCCATGCCAAGAATAGAGTGATAAAAATTGTGAAGGGAGCAATTTTGGTGATGAAGGCAGAGAAAATCTCAAATAAATATTACATGATTTTGGATAAAATGTACAAAGTGTAAGATATAATTATAACATCAAATACCTCAATGGAAATGTTGACGATGCTATAGAATTAGAATCTTGTTAATATATCTGAATAAGGCCTACATATTCTTAGTGATCATAATTTTTTTGTATGGGATTGAAACTATTTTTTAATCATTTTGTAGAGAAAAAGTAGCATATGTTAATGTTCAAGACATCAATAGTGAGAAGAAATAGATCTTATACTTGTTCTATTCTGATATTTGGAGAAACCCGTTTATATCCCTAGGTGGATTAAGGTAATTTGTATCAATTATTTACGATTATTATAGGATATTTTGGGTACACCCAATCAGGATGCAATCATATGTTTTTTAAGTCTTAAAAATATTCAAAGTACTAAAGGATCTTGAATCAGAAAAAAAAGATCAAGAGCATAAGGACTGATAATCATAGAGAATATACAAGTGATGAGTTTGATAATTGTTTTAAATGGAAATGCATTATGAGATAGATCATGGTGGTGTACACTCCTCAACATAATGAAGTGGAAGAACAGATGAATATAACAACATTAGATAGAGAAAGGGTAATCTTGAAGAAAGTAGGAATTTTCAAAACATTTTGGCTATAAGAAATGAATACTCTCTGTTATGTGATCAACTGATCACCTTCAATGGAGATTATTTTAAAGAAACTAATTGTGATGTGTAAAAACAAACCTTTTAACTATTATCAATTACATACATTTGGAACATCTGTATATTCACTATTTAATGACCAAAAAAATAAATGTTGGATTCAAAATCTAGGAAATTTATCGTCTAAGGATACACCAGTGGTGTGAACGGGTATTATTTGTGGGACCCCACTTCCCATAAAATTACCATAATGAAATATGTATTTTCTTTGTTCAAGAGAAGCTGAAAATTTAAATTGATAGAGATGTGGAAAATGATAATATAGAAATAACATCAACCAAGGTAGAGGGAAAATATATGGAATAACCATTTCCCTAGAAGCATTACTATTGGATGATGATCATGTACAAGATGATTCTAAACCACGATGGTCTACTTGGCATAAGATAGAACTATTATGGAACTCATATATTGTCACTGATAGAAATATTGAGTATTATTTATTAATAGAGGATGGATATATAAGTTATTTTATATAGGTGACCCAGAGTCCTGATGTATTCTCATGGATAACAACTGTGTAGGAGGAACATGAATCCCTACACAAGAAAAAACCTTGAGATTTTATTCCATTACATCATGGAAGAATGTTTATTGGTAACAAACGGGTATTTACAATCAATTGGTATGGAAAATACTCGGTGAAAATATTTTTTTCAAGACTGGTGGTCAAAGGATACGCTCAAGAAGAATGTACTGATTTCAATGAAATATTTTCCTCAATTATTAGAATTAATATTGTTCAGATAGTTATAGTGATGAGTGTTATATACAATTTATATCAAGAGAATATATATTTGAAGAATTATTTTCTACTTGGTGATCTTGATAATGAAATCTATATGATCCAACCAATATTTTATGCTGATGAAGGAAAAGAGAACTCAGTTTTAAAGTTGACCAAATCTTTGTATGGTCACAAGTAGGCACTGAGTTGTTGTTATAATAGATTTTATTCCTATATCAAGATCCTTGGATTTAGTAAAATTAATTTGTATCCTTGTATATATTTTATATTTTTAGATTGAAATGATTTCCTCATTATTCTATTGTATACAGATGG
Source organism: Viscum album (assembly GCA_963277665.1). Lineage (NCBI taxonomy): Eukaryota > Viridiplantae > Streptophyta > Magnoliopsida > Santalales > Viscaceae > Viscum > Viscum album. The sequence goes on from OY728156.1 coordinate 766,957,747, forward strand.
CATGATGATTACAAGACCCAATAATGATTAGATCTAGGATATAAATGTCCAGCTGAGTTGGGAGATTGATATAAAAGACTTGGGACCAACAAAAAAGATTACTAGGATGCATATTTAATAATATAGAAATAATGGGAATATATGGATATCATAAATTAATCACTTGAGGAAATTATTAAAATACATCAACATGAAATAATATTATTCAATCTCTACACATATTCCATTTAATTTCAATTTTCCTCCAAAATGATTCCTAGAATTAGTGGGGATGTAAATGTCTTGAGTTCCATATTCATAAGTAGTGGGGAGTCTAATGTTCTCAATGGTTTGTACTAGACCATACATTGCACATGTTGTAGGATCAATTAGTCTGTACATGGAGAATAAAGGATGGGAGAATTGAAACATAGTGAATTTGTAACGACCCGAAATTTTGAATAAATCTTGTTTCCTAATTTCATCTGTTATTTTTATACTCAAAAAAAATGTTTTATTTGATAAGCATGATTATAAATAAAATGAGACCATTGGTTTTTGAGTGTTATATGACCATCGGTCAATATGACCACCGTGAACAAAATGTTTTGATTATTGTCTCTAAATTTAAGTAATCTTGGTTAATTATTATAGAAAGAAGATTTGATGGCCTCACCTAGTAGCCTTGGGCCGATCAAAGCCCATCTAACAGAGCTTGGGAAGGAGGTATCACCATTGGGCTTTGCCCTGGACCAAATCCAAGCCGAACTTCATCATGTGAAGCTAGAACGGAATCGCCTTCGCGAGAAGTTCAAACTGATAGAAATTACTACTCGGGCAATGTTGACTGAGCCGCCCCAAAATTCTATCACCCTAGCACACCATACTCTTAGGTCCTATGCTGGTATTATAAGGGGTTATGTAACGAGATCGTAATTGCCTTGTGTAATCCTTGTTTTAAATAAAAATTGGGATTTCTTCTTATGATGAAGTTTATGAATTTTCAAATGACTGGATAAAAATAGTATGCATATTTTTGATGAATTTTCAAAAGGATATTTTAAAAAAAATGTTTGTGTAAACCTTAAATAACTTAAAATGTGTAATGATTCTCAAAAAATGGTCTTCTACAATTATGTTCAGTACTAAATTTAGAGTCTAATAAGATCAACATGATTTTTGATGAATAGTAAATTATGAATAGTGATTTTATGATTAGGATTAGTAATATGACCAAATGGATTAGTAATCTCACTTAAAGAAAGTTTTAAAATAATCTAGGCACCTTGATTAAGTAATGTGATTCAATAAAATGGTTAAATAACGGTTTCATAAATTATTATTCAAGTATTAGTTTTTTCGGGTGAATAGTGTTTTTTAATTAAAAATTTAATTAAAAATAATTAGAAAATTATTTTTATAAAAAGGACTTTATTTTTGAACTCAGAGCATCGATATTAGGTTATGGTAATTTTTGGGGTTTTTTCTGAAAAAAATGAATTCTCGATGAATAGTGTATTTATTTAAAAATTAAATTAAAAATATTTGGAAAATTATTTTTATAAAATGGAGTTCATAAATGTAATTAGAGCATCTATATTTAGTTAAGGTGAAATTTTGGGATTTTTCTGAGAAAGATGAATTTTTCAGTGAATAGTAAAAATGATGTTTTAGGGTTTCGGTATGTTTAATGACATCATAGCTGTGTCATGATGATGTCATGAGATATTTTAAGGGTTGGCCGGCCAACGGTGATGAATTATTGTTTTGGGGGCCCCATGTGGCCTAACTCCATGATAAATGCCAAGGGAGAGCACATGGGTTTGAGAAAAGCACATGTGAGGTGTCCCTTGGCCATTAATGCCTTGTCCCCTCACTTTCCCTATAAATACCAAGCCCTCCTCTCATCAATTCGACTCCCCACTCTTCCCCAACGATGTTCTGGTCTCATTACCTCCCAAGGAGTCCTCCCAAGGTTCCCCCAAGCCCTCAAGGTCCCAACCTTTGAGGTTTAAGAGTTACATTTTAAGGTAAGGGATCCGACCCCACTCTTTCTTTTCAAGTGATCTCTTTTATGTCATTCCTTTTATGCTCAATGTTCTTATGTTGGAGAATGTTCTTTTATACTCCTCTTACTTCCCTTTTTATGTTAATATAATTAGAGATCCCCTCTTACTCTCATTATTTCGTTTTATTAAGTTTTAAGTGGCGCCGTTAGGCTGCCGAATTTTTAAGGGATTCTTTCACCCTTCTCTTTTTCAAAGTTCTACTTTCATGTCAAGTCTTTCAAGTTCTTTTTTATTATGTTGGGGTATTATCTCTAAATTTATCATACTGATATTTTATGATCATATGATGAGAGACCCCATTTGATCTCTTCAATTCAGTATTTTGAAGTTTTAAGTGGCGTCGTTAGGCTGCCGAATTTTTAAGTGGTTCTTCACCATTCTCGTTTTGAAGTTCTACTTTCATGTCAATTATTTCAAGTTCCTTTCTATTATGTTGGGGTATGATATCTATATCTATCATACTGGACTCTTATGTTTATATGATGAGAGACCCCATTTGATCTCTTTAATTCAGTATTTTGAAGTTTTAAGTGGCGCCGTTAGGCTGCCGAATTTTTAAGTGGTTCTTCACCATTCTCGTTTTGAAGTTCTACTTTCATGTAAATTCTTTCAAGTTCCTTTCTATTATGTTGGGGTATGATCTCTATATCTATCATACCGTACTCTTATGTTCATATGATGAGAGACCCTATTTGACCTTGTCAATTCAATTTTGTTGAAGTTTAAGTGACGCCATTAGGCTGCCGAATTCTCACAAGAGAAATCTTTTTTTTCTTCCTTTCATGTTCTTCATTTCATATGGTATATTTTCAAATTTCATTACCATGTTCTTAAATCCCTTATATTTTGTCCCTATACTGTTTTATGGGTCATTTATGAATGTTTTACTTATTTCCCCTCCCTTCTCAATGTTTTCTAAAACCTTGTAACATAGCCGTTATGCTGCAGAATTTTCGTCTCAAAATGCATCTCTCTCTTTTCTAAAAAATTATTTTATTTTATAAAGTGAATACTCAAAGCTCTTATTTCTATAGGGGTATTCACATATATATCAAAATGTTCTATTTTAAATTCTGGGAATTACATACATGAAACCCTCTTTCCCTTTCCGTGGGTTTAAAGTGACGTAAAGATCATGTCTTTAAAGCAGTTTTTAAAACGTTATGATTATGAAATAAAACCCATTTATTTTATGCTATATGGGTTATTTATGAAATGTTTGATGATTTTATATGTGGCTAACATGATAATAAAGGCAAATTTAAGGGTGCGCCCTGATAGCGCTCCAATGCATTGGGTAAAGACTTAATCTCTAGAGATGACCATTTTAACGACGCCTTGGTGAATAACCTTGGTAATTTTTAACGACACCTTGGGGATGGACCTTGGTGAAACGAAACGATTGTCAATATTAAATTTTGCAGCCACATCTTCATGTTATGAAAAATTTTGTTTTTATTATGAAATGCCTCATGATTTCTTTCTCATGCCTTAAAGTTCTTTTCATGTCATTATTGAAGTATATCAAGTTCACATGTAAAATGTTCCTCTTGTTTCCCTTACTGGGCCTTCTGCTCACCCTTTATTTTGATGTGTGTTCCCAGGTTATGAGATGCAGTAATGAACCTAGGATGAACTTGAGGAGACTCCTTTCAAGTGTTTGAGAAGAATGTTTTTTTTTTCTTTCATTTATTATGTTCCTGGTTTCCAAGACACTAAACCTTAAAGATCCTCGGTTTTGTAAAATGTAATGAAAGTTCATGTGATAAAAAGGCGGGATGCTATAGTTGGTATCAAAAGATGGTTTAGTTATTTGTGGAAATTAGGATATAAAAATTTTAGGAAGAACCCTATAGAAGAGTTTAAATATAGGAAATCTTCCTGGTATTTTGGTGAGTATTGAGTAAGGGGTTTCCAAGCAAATACATCCCTGTCTGGATACGAGCATGTAGAGGTGGCTCTGGAACAGATGTACATAGGGGTAAAACCCGAAAACACCGCTTTGAGCTAGACTCGAACGGGAACTGGTACACGACAACGGGCCTTGCTGCACTCTTGGTTACGACACTCCCGGGGGATATGCTTTGGTAAATTCATAAGCTTAGTATGAACCATTGTTAAAAGAACAAAGATAAAATAAAATAAAGGTTCACATAAGAATATATGATCATGGATAACCTAGGAGGGAACCTAGGGGATCACAAGTTAGGGTATACTTTACTTCTACATGTTATCCTTAGATGCTTTAAGTTTCTTTTCATGATTATTGGCTAAGTATTTAAGCCCTTAACTATAGCTTCTTTTCTTAGTTAATGGCAGGAAATGGAAGAGCATGTCCCAACAACCAACGTGATAGGAAATGCTATGATTTCCGTACTAATACGATAGAGATGATTAGGGGATTAAAAGATGATTATTATTTTGGAAGACGTTCACTATTTTGAGGACCATATATGATCAAGGTAAATAGATTACTACGGTATTTTCATTGAGGAGTAAGGTTTATTTATATTTTGATGAATTAATGAATTTAAGGTGGACTTATAGTAATTAAGTTACTTACGGGAATGATTAACCTATCTTGGGTAAAATATGTTTAGGTTAGCTACTTTTGTTATAAGATGTTAGGAGTGGTTGATGTTGTTTGAAGATGAACAATGAAGTTTATTTTGGAAGACTATGTTATCAAATCCTTCTTGTATTTGGGTTTCAATCTTAGTTTGGTTTATTTTGAGGAATTTTAAGGACTATTATTTATGGAATGGTCTATGATGAACTTTGGGTATTACCATGGATCTTTGAAGATTTAAAAGTAGTTTCCATTCCTATGGGATTCTTTTTGAAGAGTTGTTTTACCTTACCCTTTCTAAATTTGGGATAATGCTTAAAGATAGAAGAAATAGATAGTTGATCTTTTGTGGATTATGTGATTCTCTAGAAGATGATTCTTGTGTTTTGATGAGACCAAGTAGTTTTGAATGCTCATCGTTTGGAGAAAATATTAGTTTTGGTAGAATCTTATTAAAGTATGAAACTCTACATGAAGGTAGATATATTTCCTTATGTTTTTTTTCTATGTTGTAAATGAATTCCTCAAAGTTATGAAAAGTAATGTAAAACAAAAACGTTGTTGGTTTACGTTTCCTACTGGGTAATCAAAGACCACTTACACACATCATAATTTTGGGATTTTCTGGTGGTTAACTTCCTTCTAATCATGTTTTCTATCACTCTCCTTTAGAACGTTACCCTTTGTTTTCTCCTCCATGTCCATGTTTCCTACATGGAATCCTAGTATGAGTAAACTCGGGTGGCCTTTGTACTTCCTTTTCTTTCTTTTAAAGTAATAGTGTTACTGACTCTTTTTCCGATGTGGGACTTTCAATGAAATTTCAAAACCCAATTTAAAAAAAAATTGCGAGGACGCAATTTCTTAAGGGGGGAAGATTGTAACGACCCGAAATTTTGAATAAATCTTGTTTCCTAATTTCATGTGTTATTTTTATACTCAAAAAAAATGTTTTATTTGATAAGCATGATTATAAATAAAATGAGACCATTGGTTTTTGAGTGTTATATGACCATCAGTCAATATGACCGCCGTGAACAAAATGTTTTGATTATTGTCTCTAAATTTAATTAATATTGGTTAATTATTATAGAAAGAAGATTTGATGGCCTCACCTAGTAGCCTTGGGCCGATCAAAGCCCATCTAATAGAGCTTGGGAAGGAGGTAGCACCATTGGGCTTTGCCCTGGACCAAATCCAAGCCGAACTTCATCATGTGAAGCTAGAACGGAATCGCCTTCGCGAGAAGTTCAAACTGATAGAAATTACTACTCGGGCAATGTTGACTGAGCCGCCCCAAAATTCTATCACCCTAGCACACCATACTCTTAGGTCCTATGCTGGTATTATAAGGGGTTATGTAACGAGATCGTAATTGCCTTGTGTAATCCTTGTTTTAAATAAAAATTGGGATTTCTTCTTATGATGAAGTTTATGAATTTTCAAATGACTGGATAAAAATAGTATGCATATTTTTGATGAATTTTCAAAAGGATATTTTAAAAAAAAATGTTTGTGTAAACCTTAAATAACTTAAAATGTGTAATGATTCTCAAAAAATGGTCTTCTACAATTATGTTCAGTACGAAATTTAGAGTCTAATAAGATCAACATGATTTTTGATGAATAGTAAATTATGAATAGTGATTTTATGATTAGGATTAGTAATATGACCAAATGGATTAGTAATCTCACTTAAAGAAAGTTTTAAAATAATCTAGGCACCTTGATTAAGTAATGTGATTCAATAAAATGGTTAAATAACGGTTTCATAAATTATTATTCAAGTATTAGTTTTTTCGGGTGAATAGTGTTTTTTAATTAAAAATTTAATTAAAAATAATTAGAAAATTATTTTTATAAAAAGGACTTTATTTTTGAACTCAGAGCATCGATATTATGTTATGGTAATTTTTGGGGTTTTTTCTGAAAAAAATGAATTCTCGATGAATAGTGTTTTTATTTAAAAATTAAATTAAAAATATTTGGAAAATTATTTTTATAAAATGGAGTTCATAAATTTAATTAGAGCATCTATATTTAGTTAAGGTGAAATTTTGGGATTTTTCTGAGAAAGATGAATTTTTTAGTGAATAGTAAAAATGCTGTTTTAGGGTTTCGGTATGTTTAATGAAATCATAGCTGTGTCATGATGATGTCATGAGATATTTTAAGGGTTGGCCGGCCAAGGGTGATGAATTATTGTTTTGGGGGCCCCATGTGGCCTAACTCCATGATAAATGCCAAGGGAGAGCACATGGGTTTGAGAAAAGCACATGTGAGGTGTCCCTTGGCCATTAATGCCTTGTCCCCTCACTTTCCCTATAAATACCAAGCCCTCCTCTCATCAATTCGACTCCCCACTCTTCCCCAACGAAGTTCTGGTCTCATTACCTCCCAAGGAGTCCTCCCAAGGTGCCCCCAAGCCCTCAAGGTCCCAACCTTTGAGGTTTAAGAGTTACATTTTAAGGTAAGTGATCCGACCCCTCTCTTTCTTTTCAAGTGATCTCTTTTATGTCATTCCTTTTATGCTCAATGTTCTTATGTTGGAGGATGTTCTTTTATACTCCTCTTACTTCCCTTTTTATGTTAATATAATGAGAGATCCCCTCTTACTCTCATTATTTCGTTTTATTAAGTTTTAAGTGGCGCCGTTAGGCTGCCGAATTTTTAAGGGATTCTTTCACCCTTCTCTTTTTCAAAGTTCTACTTTCATGTCAAGTCTTTCAAGTTCCTTTTTATTATGTTGGGGTATGATCTCTAAATTTATCATACTGATATTTTATTATCATATGATGAGAGACCCCATTTGATCTCTTCAATTCAGTATTTTGAAGTTTTAAGTGGCGTCGTTAGGCTGCCGAATTTTTAAGTGGTTCTTCACCATTCTCATTTTGAAGTTCTACTTTCATGTCAATTATTTCAAGTTCCTTTCTATTATGTTGGGGTATGATATCTATATCTATCATACTGGACTCTTATGTTTATATGATGAGATACCCCATTTGATCTCTTTAATTCAGTATTTTGAAGTTTTAAGTGGCGCCGTTAGGCTGCCGAATTTTTAAGTGGTTCTTCACCATTCTCGTTTTGAAGTTCTACTTTCATGTAAATTATTTCAAGTTCCTTTATATTATGTTGGGGTATGACCTCTATATCTATCATACCGTACTCTTATGTTCATATGATGAGAGACCCTATTTGACCTTGTCAATTCAATTTTGTTGAAGTTTAAGTGACGCCGTTAGGCTGCCGAATTCTCACAAGATAAATCTTTTTTTTCTTCCTTTCATGTTCTTCATTTCATATGGTATATTTTCAAATTTCATTACCATGTTCTTAAATCCCTTATATTTTGTCCCTATACTGTTTTATGGGTCATTTATGAATGTTTTACCCATTTCCCCTCTCTTCTCAATGTTTTCTAAAACCTTGTAACATAGCCGTTATGCTGCAGAATTTTCGTCTCAAAATGCATCTCTCTCTTTTCTAAAAAATTATTTTATGTTATAAAGTGAATACTCAAAGCTCTTATTTCTATAGGGGTATTCACATATATATCAAAATGTTCTATTTTAAATTCTCGGAATTACATACATGAAACCCTCTTTCCCTTTCTGTGGGTTTAAAGTGACGTAAAGATCATGTCTTTAAAGCAGTTTTTAAAACGTTATGATTATGAAATAAAACCCATTTATTTTATGCTATATGGGTTATTTATGAAATGTTTGATGATTTTATATGTGTCTAACATGATAATAAAGGCAAATTTAAGGGTGCGCCCTGATAGCGCTCCAATGCATTGGGTAAAGACTTAATCTCTAGAGATGACCATTTTAACGACGCCTTGGTGAATAACCTTGGTAATTTTTAACGACACCTTGGGGATGGACCTTGGTGAAACGAAACGATTGTCAATATTAAATTTTGCAGCCACATCTTCAAGTTATGAAAAATTTTGTTTTTATTATGAAATGCCTCATGATTTCTTTCTCATGCCTTAAAGTTCTTTTCATGTCATTATTGAAGTATATCAAGTTCACATGTAAAATGTTCCTCTTGTTTCCCTTACTGGGCCTTCTGCTCACCCTTTATTTTGATGTGTGTTCCCAGGTTATGAGATGCAGTAATGAACCTAGGATGAACTTGAGGAGACGCCTTTCAAGTGTTTAAGAAGAATGTTTTTTTTTCTTTCATTTATTATGTTCCTGGTTTCCAAGACACTAAACCTTAAAGATCCTCGGTTTTGTAAAATGTAATGAAAGTTTATGTGATAAAAAGGCGAGATGCTATAGAATTAGTTCCTGAGATACTTTAATGAGGCCCCATATTCCGCATTATTTTATGGAGAATCATATTTCACCATCAAAAGATATATTGATTCATAGTTTTTAGAATATTGTGATTGGAGAGGATCTACTAACAGTTATTTATTTACTCTTTCCAGAGGAGATATACGTTGGATTTCAAAGTTATATTCATTTTTGTATTTATTCATGATGTAGGTGGAGTTCAAGGAAGCTACACAAGCTTACAAAGGGACAATTTGGATGATAAAGTTGATAAATGATATCATGAACAGACTAGAGTAGATTCCATTATTTTGTGATAGTGAGAGTTCCTTGAACATTATAGGGAATCTATATTTTTATTCCATGATAAATCACATTGGGTATTTTATACATTTTTATGAGATGTGGTGGAGGAAGGAAGTGTGCACATGTAGAAAATTTGCACTATGAAAAATCTAGCTAATTTCCTAACAAATATGATGAACATTGATAAGTTTAGATGGATAAAATGCTCATGTGGACTCATAGAAACATGAGTAGCTTGTTTAAAAGATAGAAAATATGTGTGAATATATGATTCATTCTCAATTAAATCCCAATATAATAGATGTGTCAGAACATTTTTCCCTAGATAGCGCCGCCCTATTTTTCATGGGAGGGAAGGCATGGATGTGTGGTGGGTGGAAGAACCCCACTAACCCATATAGTGGAGAAGTGAGGTAAGAGGGAGAAAGTAGATTATAAAAGGGGAACTCCCTCTAGTGGTTTTCGCATCAACTCAACACTCAGTATCTTTTTGTGTGGTATTTTCTGAGGTGGATTCCATACATATTCAATAGATACAATTACCAGGGATATTCTCCAAATAATTGTGAGAGAGTGTGTACCCATTTTTACCCATGGTGATATCCTTCAATATTCTCGTGGTTTTTACCCCTTTCATTGGGGGGTCCATATTATATATGGTATCATTTATTTCAACATTTTTGCACATTATTTTTTCTTGTAATTATCACCACACTAGTGTGCCTATAATTTTTTGTCCCAACACAAAATGAATTGTATCTTCTTGTGGAATATTATAGTACTATTTGTGTAAACATACAATCATAGTACTGCATGAAAACACAAGACTTTGAATAGAATTATTCATACTAATTTATTTATATGAAACCAACCTCATGAAAATGTTATGTCATTCATGGTAGTCTGCATATCACACAATTTCTATTCAACTAAATTTCATAGCCACAAAAACATGAACATATGAATCATATGGTCATAGTGATCAGGTCAACATATTTTACCTTTAACACTTCATACATATCATACTCTTTTTCTCCATTATATGAAATATCATGTTCATCGACATGTTTTGATATAAATTTTCTAAAAAATAAAATAAAATAATCCTAGGTTATTTTTTTAAATAATACAAAAAAGCATCATCCACCTTAATGCCTTTTGACTTAAAATGAAAGGTGTTATTGTGGATGTCACATTTTCCATTCATCAACCCATATTGATAAGATAGAAAATAAAGAAAAAAGAGTTTCAACAAGTAATTCCTTAATCTGAGTCCCCAATAAAGAGACACTCACACCCCTCCCTTCTCCTCACTCAATTCATCCCACCTCTCTCTAAATTCCACTCCCTCTCTATCTATGATTTTCAGGGTGTTTTCTCCCTTGTACACATATTTTTTGACAGCCTAAATGGAGTGATGAATTTTGGAAGTGAATAATTTTTGAAGTATCATTTAGAGTTATTGTATCGTATTTATTTTAAATTTAATTAATTATTAACTTGTTTAGTTTTTTGTTAATTTTAAATATGTTATGTGTATAGTTGTTTTTTTAATTAGATATAAATTATAAATAACAAATTAATACCTATAATGAAATTATTATTATTTAATTATGAATTTTGAGTACATAATTTTAATTAGTCTTAGTAGTGGATGTATTATTATCAGATTATTATTATTTAGTATAAATTAGTTGTTATTAAATATTAGTGACATAATTTGTAATAAATATTAACTCGATTGTGAGTAAATATTAGTGAAATAATGGTTCACTAATAATTGACTATTATGTAATTAATTATTAATTATTGATTAACAAATTTATAACTAAAGAATAACATAGGATTAAATAATGATTAGATAATAAATAATGTAATATTAACTTAGGACAAACTTATAATAAAATAATGATTAATTAATTATAAAATAATGAATAAATAATAACTAAATAATGATAAATTATTAAATGACCAATCAACAACCACAAAGACATAATTATTAAATATAATGTTACTACTTAATATTTATTTATTTATTAATTAATAAGGCATATTTAATTTAAGATTAACTAATTCTCAAAGAATGATTGTGTAATGATTAACTAATGATTACTGAATGATTAATGAATAGTAAAATAATTATTAAAATTTGATTCAAGAATTAATAATTAATTATTAACATAATGATTAACATAATATTAATTAATGATGAAGTAATGAATAATTGATAACTATTTAATGATTAACTGTTAATTAACTATAAACCAAAAATTTTAATAATAATAAACTAATAATTAACTTTAATGTAACTTCTTAATAACTATTAATTATGTAATGATTAATGAGGGATAAACAAATTATAAAGGAATACTTAACTTAATATTAAATAATGATTAAAAAATAATTATGTAATGATTAACTATTTGTTAAAAAATGATTAATAAAATATTAAATAAGGATTGATTAATTATTAACTAATGATTAAATAATTATTAAATATTAATGAACTAATAATTAACTCATATCTAAATATCAAGTAAGTACATAATAACTATTAATTAAGTAATGATTAACAAGTGATTAACATAGGATTAATTAATGATGAAGTAATGATTATCCAAGGATTAATTAATGATTAACTATTAATTAACTATAAACTAACTACCTAAATCATAATTAAATCATAATTAACAAATAATTAACATTAATTAAACAACATAATAAATATTAATTAAATAATGGTTAATGAGTGATAAATGAATGATTAACTAATGATTAACTAATTATTATCCAATGATTAATGAAATATTAAAGAATTATTAACTTATGATTAAACAATTATTAATCAATGATTGAGGAATCATTATTCAATGATTGAGAAATAATTAACTTATTAAAAATTAACGATGAAGTAATTATTATTTAATAATTAGTTATTTATTAACTATTAATAAAATATAGGCTAAATACTAAATAAATATTAATTAACGAATGTTTAACGAATTATTAATGAGTAATTAAGGATTCATTAAGGAATGATTAACTTATGAAAAATTAATTCGTAACATATGATTAAGTAATTATTAATATAGGAACAATTAATGATTAAAAATTATTTAACATAAAAATAACTACTTAGTAATTATTAATTAATGATGGATTAACTAGTTATTAAGTAATTATTAACATAGTGAAAAATTGTGATTAGTCATTGATTAAATCCAAATAGACATAGAATTAAAAGACAATAAAAGAGGGATAATTGCATAGTAAAGAAGATTAAATACCACGTTACTTTTCACTCCCCTAATTTAGATTGTTCTTACCTTACTGCACATCTATCTAGACACTCCTACTGGATTTGTTTTAAATGATTCACATTATCTTTATAAACTATTGAACATACCTTTAGGAAGAAAAAAAATTACACGATGAAATATTAGTGTCAATGTTGATGATTTTAGAAGATGTTCTAAAATTGTAGTAAAGTAAATATTATGTAGTTAAATGACAAATGAAATCCATGTCTTGGAATATAAAGTGGATATGGATCTGAACAGATATACCTGGGGGAAATAACCCTGAAAAAAACATTATTGATTTAGATTCAATCAGTAACTAGTGTAAAATAATGGGCCCTTCCACACACCTGGTTTGAAACTCTGGGGGGATATTCATTATATGATTTTCATTGTCTTTATAAAATAATGAACATAACTTTACGGATATTAAAAATTACACAATAAAATATTATTGACTTCTTTGAGGATAAAAATCCATTCTAGAATTTTGATAATGTAAAGATTGTTTGGTCAAAACTATAAAATTAATCTTAATTTAAATTATTATTAAGACTATTAAAATCTTGATCAAAACCCATTTTCACATAGAAAATCTTGTTTTCCTATTTTTACTGCTACCGAGAGGTTATTGAAACTAATCAAGTCCCTTATTATATTTAATAACCAGCAATACTAGTTAGAATATATCATTGTGTAAACCTAAGATAACTTCATGAAAGAATTCATGGGTATTAAATTCAGGGGGCCTGATTAATAGAATAAGTATATTAGCTATATTCATTTTCAATTCCAGGATAGGTTATGGCATCTAGCTTTTCCATTGTCTACTGATGAGGACCAGCTTTAAGAAACATCTTTATTTTTTCCAATGGTCTGATAATTCCATGATGGAGTTATATGATTAGGATTATAATGTCCTGCAGCAACATCCAATTATACAATGACATAGGCATACAAGATTAATCAAGGAAGATATATCAGATGAAAATTCACCAATTAATTATGATTTGGAAGAAGAAAACCAATCAGATGAGCCAAATATGCTACAATATAATTTTTATTACGAGGAATTGCCTAATGATGTAACAAAAAGAGAAAAAAATTATGAGGTGGAGGAAGTTATAGAAGTTATAGAGGATGTTTCAAGAAATTTTCTATTTATACAATAGCCTCAACTAAGAATAAATCATCTACCACACTTCATATCTTTGTTAGAAGTAGTGGAATGTTTTATTAAATTCAACTGGAATATTACCATACCTATAACGTATTTTCTAATAATGGTAGAGGATAAATTTAGTGAAAAATAAAAAACATTATGTTTGGAAAAATATTCTCTAAGATAAAATTCCTTGAAAAAACATACTTAAAATATTTTGTATTAAGATACACTGTAGATATTTAGTTCGATATTCAATCCATAATAATACATCATATGGTGTGACAAATATGGGGATGATTGTAGATTCCATTTAAAAGTTATTCTTGATATTTCATTTAGAGGATAGAGAATATCTACAATTAAGGCAGCTTATAATTGCATGCATCCAAACCTGACATAAGGTAATACAACATCAGATTCTAAATATATGTTGGCTATTATTTTTGAGATGATTGGGATCTACCAAGATATGCCTATAGCACTTGTGTTGGAGATGACATAGTAAAATTTTTGGTATAATATTTCCTATGAAAAGGCATGTATGTATCAACATAAGGAAATTTTTAAGTCTTATGGTGATTGGGAGGACTCATATCGGGTGTTGTCGCAATATCAATATATACTGAGATAGAATGACTAAATTTTCATCCATTTCAATATGAATGAACTTGTGTATAAAGATAAATAAATTTATTAATATCATGTCAAATTTCCTTGTTTTTTGTATGCATTAATTCTATGTATTGTTGTATTTCATTTCTAATAATAGTTCAGAAAAATGATGAGACATTTTTATATGGAAAATACATGGGTTTATTGTTGATTAATAAAACCCAATATGGAAATCATTCACCTATGAGAATTTTCATTTTCCATTATAGAGAAAGAAATTTATGAATCCAAGAGTTGGTTTATTTCATGAATCAACAATAATTTCGCCCACATTTGGGGTGACTGTTTGATATCGTATTGTCACTAGGAAATCAATGAGGCAATCAATGTAGAAATTATTGTATAGTTACCCTCGAATGCACATAATTTAAAATTAATTAGGAATATTACTAGAAATGTGTGAAAAATATTCCATGATAAATCTATAAATAATTCTATCATGAGGCTTGTTATACAATATATTTTTTATTTTTTACTATTTCAATATAATGATAAAATTAATTTATGTGAAATATTATCCCTTTTGTATAGAATATTAACCTAATAAATTAAGGATTGAACATTTATTAGAATAAAATGACCTTGATAATCAGGGAGTGTATGATTATATTATATAAATTCCAAAATAAAAATGGTTATTAGAATAAAATGGTGGGGAGGTATGAAAACATTACCAAAACATTGTGGAGTTCCTCAATGAATTATTCAAGGGACTTCACAATTTACCTATAACTAGGACAGTTTAGGAGACATTTTATCATTGTGTAATGTACTTCATTGAAAGAGGAAAATAGATTGTTTTGGGATTTAGTATGGACTATGTTATGAATGACACTTTCAATAAGATAGTGAAAATAACCTTGAATTATCTTCATATTATAGAGTGCACCATTTCAACTGCGAATATTGTTTGTTTGAAGTATAATAGTTTCGGGACCCCATCACAGGTAGTAGTGATCATGTTCTGGTCATATTACACGAGGATGTGGTAGTTATTCTTAGTCTTCCTATCATGGGTGTGGAAGTTATTGGTTCCACCTATAGAGATTTTCCTGACATTGAACATTGATTTCATGGTCTCAACATTTTGGGGGATGATACTACCACAAATGATGTTTCTTTTTCTAATAGTTGAACGAACATGCACTTTTAACATTTACCCATTAGAGATAATGTGAACGCTTTTAAGTTTCATGCATGTGCATATATATTGTGGCTCATTAGAGGGAAATTGTTTACAGATCACTCTGGTATTCAAGTCCCCATGATTTATTTGGGGTTACATGAATACTTTGATCAGGTTGGGAGATACAATTGGGATTCTGCACGCTTACCATTCATGTAAAATGAATTATAAATGACGTGAAAATTAGATCAAAATAATCAGGGTGGTTGTTCTATCCTCATTTAGATGTGGGGGTGGGAGTGTATCCATCCCCTATCTCATATTTTTGTTTCTCCTGAACATCATATGGATGTGATGTGTGATATTCCTCATGGATGATGGTATCATAACTAATGTTTATTATTTTTTGGATGCTAATATGGGTTATTATACTATATTTCTTATTATTTATGACTATGAATATTGTATGTTACATGTGGAGTTAGGAACACCCCTTCACTAGGACTCTGAGACACAATTGGGGTGCATACCATCTCATATTTGATTGTCTACTACCCACCAATTAATTTCTGAAACTATTTCTATTGAATAATAAGTTTAACAATATTTCTATTTTTGGAAATTAGTAATATGAATTTTTAACGAATTTCACATTTATTTCTTGATTTCATGACTTTAATACTAGGATCTATTAGACCATCTTCCCGCATACTACACTAATGAGCTTCATGATGCCACAATTTTAGTGCCTCTTATTCACTTTCATATTTATGGGAAATAGCAGTCTGATAGAGTCATGAAATAGATTAGATTTGCCTTTTGTATTGTTGTTCCACCTAGATAGCCAGTAGTGCTTCATTCCGTGGAGCTTATGGGGAGGAAGGATGTCGATCGGAACTGATGAAATTTTGAGCATCTCGACCTCTTGAACATAAATGAATCATTTCATATTAAATTCATGTGTATGATGTCGTTCCATCTATAATAGTAGTTTTAGTATGAACCATGATATAGACTGAAGTATTAAATGTATCTTATTCCACATGATAGAGAGATTTAATATTTGGTAAGTCAATAACTTTACATTAGTTTTTTGTTATACTATTTTTTAATTCATTTTCAATATTTTTATAGCACAATTGACTACAACATATTATCCACATATATAATACAGAGAAGAGTGATGTTTTTAGAAAGACAGTGTACCATTATGCAGCGGAGGAGACGATGAAAGTGTATCATGTTCTATATGATGGTATTTTTGAGAATCCACCTCAAGGATATGATGTTCCTACATAAGGAGAATTCTTAGGATCTGTCTCCAAAAATTTCTAATGTTGAGGATCCTTGATGAAAATGACATAGACTAATTCATTCTACATGTGAGGGCTCACCTATTATATAGAAAGATGGCTCGCCTCTTGTAGTCCTACCTCGTCCAATTGGAGATGTGCATTAAGAGGAATTTGATACATTTATGTTGTCAAGATATCCACTATTTTTACCAGGTATATCTTATTCGATATCGTATTAGGGGTCATTTCCCAAGCCTCCACCTTCCATGAGTGAGACTTCAGAAGCCTTATAGTTCCCCCAAAAAATGATAGATGGTCCATCCTCTTATGCAGTGGGATAAGGATCAGGTGCACATGATGAAATTTAGATGCCACCACCTCCTGATGAGTCATTGGATAAGCATCTGACATTCAAGGTTCAAGCACCCAAGGAAGAGCCCTCTCCATATCATCATACTCCACCCTAGTAAAGAGGACAATGATCTCATTATGGGCATCCCATTCACACCACATCATATGAAATGGGACCTCATCAGAGATAGTGATTGTACTCATTCATTTATATATTTTCAATTCAATTAAATTATTTGAATCAATAATGTATTTTATCCCCTATATTATTTTATATCTATTAAATTTATGAAATTCTTTTTATTTTCAACCATTTTTTACATGTTTAGCTAGTGCTTTAATTTACATTTATTTTTTACTTATAGTTTATATTTTGTAATATTTCAATGTCAACTACTAAAATAATAGGAAAAAAGTATTTAATTATAATTATTTAACATTAAGAGATTATAAAATAAAAAATACAAAAAATATAAATATAATGTTATAATTCCCTAAATATCTAAAAATTTGTTAAAAGTAACAATAATTTCATCAATATAATAAACCAAAATTAATTTATGACACATGCATTTTTGATTAAAAAACTAATATTTACACATTAAAAAATGTATGCTCATTAATTATTGTTTGAATAAAATCTAAATTAAATTTAGAACATTGACTAAACATATAAAAAATAATTTAAAATAAAAGGAATTCCAAAACAGAATTAAATAAAAATTTAATGTTTTAAAACAATAATATATTAAGATACTCTCATTATTTCTCATTAATTTATTTATGAAATGCTTATTATTTTCAATTATTTTATATTTTATGAGTAATTGGGTCAAATTTCATTTGGATTGTATTTTTACTTTATTAAATATTTATTAGAAAATTGTTATAAATATAATAAATTAAAAAATAAATTGTAACGAAACAATAATTTTAAATATTTATTAGTAATGGTTTAATGATAAATTTTAATATTTATTAAATATTTGGTAACTAAACAATTTATTAATAATTAGTAATAAAATAATATGTTGATTAATATATTCAAATAGTATTAAAATTTATTTATTTATATATTTATGTATTACTTTTACTAATATAATTTTTTCATTAGTATAAAAATTGTTATTATTTTGATTAAATATTAACTAAAATTTTACATAATATTTTATGTTTAATTTATATATTATTATTATAATAATTGTATTATATTTAATTAATTATTATTTGTTAACATGGGAAGCATAAAAATATGTTGATTGTGTAATTGATGGTATTAGGGTGCATAGGGGTACAATTTATAAAAAGTAAAAAATAAAATTAATCCAAGAGGGAGGGAAAAGGAACACACCACCCAAAAAATAAAAAAATAAACTACAAAGGTCTTGCATTGAATTAATACATTCAAACAATAGAAGAAATTTGTAGGGATAACCAAGGAGTTTATGATTATATGATGCAAATTCTAAAAGAAAAATAGATATTGGAATATGATGGGGGGAAGAGGTATGGACACATTTTTACAAACATTGAAGAAGACATGAATAACATTATCAAGATGTTTCTCAAGTTCCCAATAATTGTCCAAGTTCATGAGGCTTTTTGCCACTATTTAAAGTACTTCAATAAAATAAGAAAATAGGCTACTGATAGGATTCAATATGGGCTAAGGTACGGATGACACATTCAATGATAGATTGAAAAGAATTTTGAAGAAGATTTTCCTTAATGAGTACACCTTTTCAATCCAGAATACCATCTATTTAAATTTCATGAGTTTCGGGACCCCATCATAGGTAGTACTAGTCGTGTCCTTGTGGTATTACATGTGGATGTGTTAGTTATGTTGGGTCATCCTATCCATGGTACTTCAGTTATAGGACCCATCCATAGAGATTGGATTATGCTTCTATTGTGATTTATTGGTATCTACATTGTGAGGGATGATACTTCCAAAGATGATCTTTCTCAATCTATGAGTTTGTTGGATATGCAATTTTAACATTTACCCATTGAAACTAATGAGAAGACTGTTATGTGTCATGACCATGCATATATATTGTGAATCAGTGGAGGTAAATTGTGCATTTATCATATTGTATGCATGTTCACAAGATGTATTTGGGGCTACTAGAGAACATTGATCAGGTTGGGAGATACATCTAGGTTTCTGTATGTTTATCATACACATACATGAAATTATTCTTGGCATGCAGATTAGATTTCAGTGATCTAGGGGGATGTTTTGACCTCCTTCAGATGTGGGAATTAGAGTTCATACCACCCCTAGACCTTATTTCTGTTGGTCTAGAGCTATATATGGATGAGTTGTGTGACACTCCACATGGATGCTGGTATAGGAACTCATATTTATTGTTTTTTATGCTAATATGAGTTATCATAGTCTATTTCTTCTTATTTATAACTATCAATGGTGTAAGTTACAAATGTATTTAGGCACACCACTTCACCAGGATCCCTCGACATAGTTTTGATGCATACCATCTCATGTTGGGTAGTATACTACATATCAATGTAAGTATACACATTATTCTATTGACTAATAAATTTCATAATATTATCATTTTTGTAAATTACTAAAAAAAATAACAAATGTCACATGCCACTTTAGATTTAATGGCTTCCATAATATTCTCCATTAGACCAACTTCCCACATAATTTATTGATGGGATTCATGATGCCTCTACTATAGTGTATCTCATTCACTTTCATATTGTTCAGGTGCACCGTCCAGATAGTGCAATGTGATAGTTTGAATTATTCTAGCATATTTCAATTCCACCCAAACAGTGTACAATGATCCATTCCATGAAATTAATAGGGATGGATGATGTTGACAGGAAAAAATTGCATGCTAAGTATCTCAACCTCTAGGATAGACATGCATAGTTTCGTATCGAGGTCATATGTACGATGAAATTCTATCTATCAAAATGGGTCGATTATGAGCCATGGTATAGATAAAATCCTTTAATTTTTCTTACTTCACATAGTAAGAGGATTTAGGATCTATTAATTAAATAAATTTACTTTAGTTTGTTTGTTTTACTTTTTCTAAATTCACTTTTAATCTCTTTACAGCATACTCTAATTTAGAATATTATTTTCATGTTAGATCTGATGAAGCATGAGGTTTTTATCCAGATAATGTATCGTGCAATAGTGAAGGAGAAGATGACAACATATCATTTTGTACATGATTGTACCTATGATCTTCCAACATAGGGATATTATTTTCCATCCCAGAGAGTGGAGATTCTTGCTGAGGAACCACCTCTAGCAGCTACTGATGTTGAGGATCCATTACATTAATGACATAGACCACATTATACTTCATGTGATGGATCACCAATTCCATATGACGATGTCAAACCTCTAGCATTCCAGCCTAAGCTGATTACATATTTTCATTAGGATGAATGTGATTCATTTGTGTTGTTTGGAGATCCATTTTTTTTCTCAGGTATATTTGATCATAGCTTGTATTAGGAATCATTTCCCAGGCCTCCACCATTTGTAAGTGACCCTTAACAAGCCTTATAGTTCCCACAAGAGATGATGGAAGGTCTGTCAAGTTACACTATGGGAGAAGGATTAGGGTCACATGAAAACATCTAGATGCCACCTCCTCCCGATGAGTCATTGGTAGAGCATCATAATTTCAAGGTTCCAATGCCTAAGGAAGAGCCCTCTCCAGCCATCAAATTCCACCCCATCACAGAGTTTTGTGATCTCAATTTGGCTATCTCATTCACACACCATCATATGGGACATGACCTCGCTATAAATAGTGATTGTACTCATTCATTTCAATATTTTCTATTAACACAAAGGATTTAAAACAACAATGTATTTTATCTTATTTATTATTGTATGTCAATTAAAATTCTGAAATTAGTTTTACTTTCAAAACTGTTTTTACGTGTTTCTCTTTTGTTTTAATTTTCATTTATATTTTACTTATAGTTTAAATTTTATAAGCTTTAAAAGTCAACTTCGTAAAATATAATAAAACTTATTAAATTTTAGGTAGGTAACTTTAAATTCATATATAATATAATTTATAATAAAAATCTAATTAAAACTTAAAACATGGCCTAAATATTTGAAAAAATTAAAATTAAAATTAATTCATCAATATAATAAACCAAAATTAATTTAAATGAAACAAGCATTATTAATTAAAAAATAATATTTACACATTAAAAAAAATATACACATAGATAATAGTATAACTAAAACCTATATGAAATTTAGAACATTGACTAAACATATAAAAAATAATTGAAAATAAAATTAATGTATAAAAATAATAAATAAAAATTCTATGTTTTAAAATAGTAATATGTTATACCATTAAAATTAATTTTCCTTAATTTTTTATGAATTGTTCATCATTTTTTATTAATTTCTATTTGTTCAGTATGTGTGTCAAATTTCATTTTGATTTTATTTCTACATTATTTAATATTTATCAGTAATTGTTTAATAATTATTATTAATTACTGATGATTAGTAACTAAATAATAATTTTAAATATTTATTAGTTATGCCATAATAAAAAATATTCATATTTTGTATAATATTTAGTAACTAAATATTTACTTAATAATAAATATTTAAATAATAATATGACTAGTATATTCAAATAATATTAAAATTTATTTATTTATATACTAATATAATTTTTTATGTCTAATTTATATATTATTATAAGGAAAATAGTATTATGTTTAATTAATTATTTTTTATTAACATGGGAAACATAAAAATATGGTGATGGGGGAATTGATGGGATGAGGACATATAGGGGTATGATTTCTAAGAGAATAAAAATACTATATTAAGAGGGAGGGGGAATAGGCACACTCGACCTAGACATTAAAAAACTAAAAAAGGATTTCAAAGTCTTACTACATTCCAAAAATAGAAATAAAAACAATTAGACTAAAAAAACCAAATAAAGTCAAAGGAGGCTAGGGTAAATGTAATTTTGTTCTGGTTTAGGAGAAATATGTTAAAGATATTAACGCATTTCAGATCTACCCAAAAACCCCAAATGTGTTAATGTGTTTGATGACATTCTATAATAATTTTGAAAATATTTTTATCCAATAATTTATTTAATAATTTAAAAAAATTACAAAAACTCCATGTTCATGAATTATCTTCTGGTTATTCCATAGTGACACAATCAGGTTTTTTGAATATTTATAACTATATACATGGTTCTCTTTAACCTCCACTTATGAATAACACATCACACTCTCGCCATGATATCCCTATTGAATACAGAAGATGAAGGATGAATGAATTTGTTACAATTAATTCTCACACATGTGTTTCACTTAAGTTATGAGTGGTGTGTGGTTGAAGTGAATCCCATGATTTTTTTTTACTTTAGACACTCCCTCATTAATTAATCTAGTCACAATATGAGAGGTTTTTATATTACAATGGTACTGACCCATTCCATGACAATTAAGCATGGACTAGGAACCCAGTTAATCATTCCCATCTCCATATCCAGTTTCGAGTAATATATATATACTTTTTGAAAAAATAAAATAATTTTATTTTTGTTAAATATGAAAAGGAATTAATTCATGTAACTATATTCTTCCTTTTTCACCCTAGATTGATGAAATGGTAAGAGTGAAATGGTATTAGTAAGAAAAACATTTTTCAAATGTTTTCCTAGTGTTGTGTGTCTTTTTCTTGTGGCCTTAGACGTGTGTGGAATTTATAAAGCATCATTTAAAAGTATTTTTTCAAATTTAATTCAATATTAAATATTATTTAATTAGTTTTTTAGTGTCTTGTTATTTTAATCACTAGTATGGAAATGAAATTCTGTGGAGGCTAGATTTAGGTGACTGCCAAATGGTGGTGGGTGGATTTTTTCACCTCCCTACACAAATTTCCTTCCCCTTCCCTCATTCATCCCTTCCTCCTGTGGTGAACTCGCTCACATCACCCAAGTATATGTTGCATAATCCTTTTTCTAGTCACTGTCAAGCCATTCAACCCCTCCTCTCCCACTCTTATTCACTGCACTACCCACCATCCAGCCATTTTGGATCCCCCATCCCACCCTTTCCTCTTACTACCATCGACCCCCCATCCCGCCCATTCTCTCCCTTTCATCGCACCCCTCCCCCCTATCATCAAGGCCCCCATCTACTCAACGTCTTATATTCCCCATAAAACTCTCCTATTTTACCCACCATCAACCCCCATCATTAATCCCTCAGGTATATCCCTCATTGAGTTTTTCATTAGACCTTGGTGACCGAGACTTTTTTTGAGACAAATATATTTTGTTGGGGAAATGACCTAAAGTTATAGGATGCATGTTTATTTTAATTAATGTATTCTAGTAATAAACATATTAAATGTCCATTTAAGGGTTATCCATGAGTTTGGGAGGCTTCAGAGGTGTTTCAAGATCATTCATAGAATCAAGGCCGAAAAACAATTCGTTGGAAAATTACATTCCATGTACATGTTACACAACATGTAACTACCTCTAGAAACATTCTTTGAACATGTTCATAACATAATGTGATTATAAATTGTGTAAATTTATATCAGAATAAATATTAACCCAATGCGACATGTTTTTTATTATAACTAAAAAATGAGGAAATACATTCCATGAAAGGATTACATGCCACATATTCCTCAGACCTAGTGGTTTTAAGTGGAAAGTGTGTATAAATATTTCATTCAATTGTGTTTAGCCATATTTTATATACTCTAGAATTATTTAATAGTGATTTTGACATCTTGTCTTCCATTTTGGACATCCTTATTACACATTCAATCCCTGGTGAGTTGTTTTTTAGGTTTCCTTTATTTTCTATCATTCCTTTTTTATGGAGGTGGAATCTTTTGATTGATAAATTATTTTGAGTTTTGATATTGAAATGGGTTTATCAAGGTTATTCTTGTTATCTTATGGTCCTTCTTTTTTATTGTCTTTTGTTTTGGCATGTAATATAGTGATCGTCAGATAATGGTAGGGGTTCTAAACCTTACCCTATGGTCTATTTAATAATAAAGTCTGTGTAAAATGTTCATTGCACCAATTTAATGTGCACTCTAATTAATTTATTAGTTGATTAATGGTATCTAATGGATTGAAATGTTGGCTTCCTTCATTTAGTTTCAATTTTTTATGTGATCTTTCTTGTGCCTACCCATGGTGTGAGAAAACCTTTGAATAATTTGAACATGGATAATGGTTCAATGTGTGTTTAGAATGACATGATATTAGAGGTGATTTCAGTAAATGGAATCACTTTGGTAATATATTGTGGGGTATTTATTTGGATTTTGATAATCGATATATAAATAAATGTTTATTTTAAATAAAAGTGGTAATTTTCTTAATTAACCATTGAGATTTATGGTGTGATATTGTGATATCCATGTTCTAATGCTTATATTGAGTGGGATCTACCTATCCCCATGCTATAATTCTTATATTGTGCGAGCCCTACCCAGTTCCATGTTGTAATGCTTATATTGAGTGGGATCTTCCCATTCCCATACACTAATGCTTATATTGAGCGTGTTCTTCCCAATCCCATGTTGTAATGCTTATATTGAGTGGGCTCTGCCTTGTCCCATGCTGTAATAATTATATTAAGCTTGTTCTTCCCAATCTCATGTTGTAATACTTATATTGAGTGAGATATACCTATTCCCATGTTGTAATGCTTATATTGAGTGTTCTCTACCCAGTTTGATGAAGAAATTCTTATATAGAGGGGTTGGACCATATTTGTGTGATTTTTTCATGGACATATGTTCGTTGGTTTAAAAGGTTTATATACATGATATGAGTTATTTCATCTTGGATCCAAACCATGTTTTTTATTATATTGTATTAATTGATATATTAATATTCCTATTTATTTCTTAATTCATGCACTTATTAGAAGACTGGTTAAATTTAGACATGGTGGTGTCAGCCTAATGAGTTTTACTCACACACAATTTGGGCCTCTATTTAGTACTTGAGAAGATTTCGTGGATGTAGTTTTGGATGAGGGAAGGAGACCTTGTTGCTAATTACTAATTGCTAGCTAGGCTGTTGTTTGGAGATATGTCCTGCATGGGGTATTTAACCAAGGATTATTGGGATTATTTTGTTTCATATGATTCTTTTTTTTGTATTGTTTCAATCTTTATATTTATATACAACTCATTTTATCATTACATGATTCTTTATTATTGGTTTATTGGTTACATTTTGTATTTCCCTGTTTTATTATATATGGTTTCTAGTATTTCTATTAGTCTTATTTTGTCTATTTATGACTCTTGTTTCCACTAATATATAATACATACTAGGGCGTATAGTCTACCCACCATATCATCACACCCTCACTACTAGTCATCATCCTCTGGCATATGTGGAGGCACACTTGAGGTCTTGTAACTAACCCATTTTGGCCAACTGAGAGAGTTTCAGATTAGGGGATGCTATAATGTGGTATCAGATGAGCAGTTATTTATTTTCTATTTCCTTACTATTTGGGAAGGTAGAAAGGATACTAGAATGTCTCCGAACATGGTAATGATATTGGGTATGGGAGTAGTTATCCCATGTATGGGGAAAATCTGAGTTCTTGGGGATGGAATTTCTATTTATGTTATTTTTTCCTGTTACAGTTGATGTTATTTCCCTATAAGTTATTCAAAAGTTGTGTGATGTTATTGTTTCATGATGTTTTTATTTCATGAGATTTATACTCATGGCCTAGTATAGAGAAATATGAGTGTGTTTTCATCTTTATAGGCACATAGGGATATATGTTTACATACATTACTCATGATAGAGGCATATTTATTACATGTGTTATATAATTAGTTATTGAATTTTGATATGGAATATCTGTTATATCCAATAAATGAAATAAAAGAACAGATATTTCTTACTAAAACACTTGAAAATCATGTTTAGAGAGACCAGAAGCAGCGATTCTCTATTTTTTCACATATTAAGGTTGAACTTATTGTTATATTCAATGATAGAATGAATATCTTTCCTTATAGATATTTCCTCCTAGTTGTCTTTGAGTTGTGCATCAGAAGAGTGATAATTAGAATGCTATTGAAACTCTTGATCCAGAGCTTCCTATATCCTCTTAGGGTCATATGAATGTTCAGTTCTGCAACAACATCTTGAGGTTTAGGCAATCTATGGAAAGGAATATTTTTCACATAGTGACTTCAATGTCTGATCTAACAATAGATTTTCTACTATAGTATCCACCTTCGTTCACTAGGGAGGGAGTCCAATTGGAATCTATGTTCTAGATTGAGTAAGTCCAGAGTATCTTAAAGTATTTTGAGACACCCATAGATAGGAGGGTGAATATCTATTTGTATATGCTCTGTGGACCTTCCAAGTATTGGTGGAATATTCTAGAGAAGGCTAGGTAGTAGGGGAGTTATCTTGGAAGGGATTCAAGGTGAAGTTATTAGGCCACTTATATCCATCTATGTTGAGGGATGAGAAGTATCATAAGTTCATGCATCGCTACTACAAAACACACATTTAACAATGATATAATAGGCCTTTATCAGTGCTTGAAAATCACTGACAACCTCACCACAATTAAAAGGACTAGGTTTTTATCAGCAAAAATAAAACCACTGATAAAGCATAATTTTATCAATTCTTTTAAAAGTGCAAATAAAAGATTCCATTTATCAGCTCTTATACTTAGTGATAATAAAGAGACCCTTTATTAATGCTTTATAAATAACTGATAAAGGCCATATTTATCAGCATATCTAGTAGCACTAATGAAGGTAAAAATTGTAGTGTCAAGTTAAAACACACTAAAGAACCATAAAAAGGGGTAGTGTGCGGTAACAACACACCACATCACAATAAACAGAATATAAATGACCAAAATAAGATAAAAGTAATGAATTTTAATAAAAAAACATTCTAACACAAATACAAGAACAAACACTATTATATAGTATGTTAGGTAATATTTTTACTAAAATTAAGTTAAATTTTGAATAAAAAGGCACATTTGGAGTCATTTTTGTCACACAATGATTGAAATTGAGGTGTGAATGATTAGTACATGTCTTAAATGACTTATGGATCATTTTAGTAAAGTAACAATACAGTATGAATGTGTTTTCTTCATTTTCAGTATGTGGGTTTTTTTATTAAAATTAATGTCATTTTGGAGAACATGGAGTGATAACAGTCACAACGCGTGTCAGATTTAAGTAATCGACCTATCATAACAAAACTCTTATTAAATAAAATACAGAACATATAATTCTATGTTTATCTATAAAATTTTGATTTTAGTGTATTACATATTCATAATACACATCATGTATGGTATTTTGGATTCATATTCATGCATTGGGTCTAAAAATAAATATTAAAGGTGTCTATATTGACTACTATCAACATCGAGTGTGTCCTAAAAAAATGGAAACACTTATGTAATGAAAAAATTAAACATATATTTTGTCTGATTAGAATATTGAGTTTTACCTTTTCATTTTAGGCATCAAAAAGAGTTTTTCATATACATTTTTTTATTAAATGCTTCGAGTAACTGAACCTTTTTCTTATTAATTTATTCCTCATTCCAAGTAATTTTTGATGTAGAAATGATATAGGGATTAATTAATCCAAATCATGGTTCACATTATCATCCCTTTATATAGATGGGATATAAACATCTATAAAAAAATATGAATAGTTAATAACTTTAATAAATATATTATCTACCTATTTGGATAGATGTATTATGAAAATGTACCATATGTATGTATTCAAAACTAAGATACACAATCATTCATCACAGAGAACCTATTTAAGAGTCTTGAGAACAATTTAGTCTCTCATGGAATCTCAATATATTTCTTATTCATATTCAATGTAACACAAAAATTTTCTTTAAATGTGGTCTCTTAATGATGTTTTAATGATAATAAATGTTTCTCTGGAACAAGTGGGGAGAAGGTACGCTTGGAAGGCCATTTTTTTCCTTGGACGATTCACTAGATTTTCTTGATTTAGTCTTATATTTCCACACTGCTTTATCCATATGTAATATCATACCTTACATCAGATCTTTTATAATCTACTATTAAATATTTTTCAGATGACAAAATTTGTTAAACACATACCACATGTATCTTTTTAATATTAGACAACCTTGTTATGAAATCTCCAATAACAACTTAAACCATTGTAATATCAAGACAATTATGTGGAATAATAAAGTTAGTAGTCAGCTCATAATCTACCTAAATCCCCAATCTAATGTGATCTTTTGTGAGGGCTTGATTATGTAGTTGGTCTATCCTGATGTTATACACTATACCCCCACCCCCACCCCCAAAACATGGCAGTATATGGGTGTTGACAGATACAAATTACTTACAACTGTTCCCTATAGAATTTTAGTAATATCAAGTTATCATATGTTTTTTGATTCACATTTAGGAGAAAGCGTAATAAAAAAATTAATTACACTAGGTAAGGTATGCAGTTGGGGGGAATCACTAGCCTCAATGAATGTGGGATAATTTGGTTCATGTGTGGATATTTTCTCCACCACCAGTTCACTTTGATCATTTCTTATACATTGGTCTGCCAAACCATACCTAAAAATAATATCTTCCAGTGAGTATATTTGTGGTTTCAATCATCTCATCATATTATACGTACCTTCATATGTTTTTATCTCCTCAAAATATATTCTAGTAGAGACTCTAACACCTAATCCTCTAACATGACAATATTGTTCAAGCCACTTCAAAGCTACTGAAAGTATCTTTTATTCCTATATAGGTGTTTCTGATTAATATATTAAAACAATATAAAAAAATGAGACCAAATGAAATATATTTTTATGTAATATTGTTATAAATAATAAAAAATTATAATTATTTTACAATTAGACATGATTCACATTTTATTGTGTTTTCATCAACTAATTTACTCACATTATTTACATAATCCTTCTTCAATAGTACATGATGTTGGATGGAAGTAGATTTAGATTTTGATTCATCAATAAACATATAAACAAAGGATCATATTTTGTTTCATATCACGAACTTAAACTATTATTACTGATTTAAAATACATATCAATTTCTTCCCTAATGAAGCGCACCCCATCCATTCTTTGTGATAAGGGTACATTGGTTTTGATGCACATTATTTATTTCCAAAACTCTTTTTTGTTTCTTAAGTTAAAAATTTTGAATCATGTTTGATAATATAAATAATGTCAAATATTATATTACATACTAAAATGCACATTGAAATGCTTTCTCATTGCAATGATTGATGAAATCAGTCCATGTTTCTGGATTTATAATGTTTATACAACAAAGTGCTAGGTGGTGATTTATTTCCTCCTTAGCATCCCTATGATTTAACATTGTAAGAAGAGTTTTGAATCCTCTGTGAGATTTTTCTATGGCCATTAAGACAAATTTCTTACGAAAATATTCTAAAATAAATTAAATCAACAAGGAATAATGAAAATTAAATCAACATTTCATTATATATATTTTTTCAGTGAAATTCATAAAGTATATTTTAACATTACCATAATACCTTTTTAAAGAATTTCCTTCATTATAGTTTGGACGTGGTGCCATGAATCAATATCAATCGACACAATCATCATCATTGTTACCCTAAGATAACTAATGATCATTCAATTATTGGGGTCAATAGGTTATCCGAGTTGGTTCCAACCAACCTCAAATTTTATACCATGAATTATTTCCTTGAATATTTTATTCGGCACTAGGATGTTGGATTTTTTATTTCTTTTTTCATAAACATGTTGCAGATCCCCTAATAATTCTATTATTTCATCATAAAAAGGCTATTCTTCCTTGAGATTAGTGACATCATCGTGTGCAGAAGGCATTGTTTGCATGAGTAGTCAAATATTTAATTTGTCTTGAATAGAAAAAATACAATAAACTCCATGAATAAAATTCAACAATTTCATGAATCTATCATGAAAATTGTTAGTATACTGAACATAAATATAACAATTCAATACATCAATACAACTAACCTTCACTAAATTTATTTAATCCATCTTTAGTCATTGATTATCTTATATCTACTGATGATTTATTGGACTCACTATTTCAAACTAGGCTTCTTCCTATCATTGTGGTTCTAACGTTCCTTAATGACTTACCTCCCGAATAATTATTATTACATTTTTTTGTCTGATATTTATCTCCCATATTTTTTGGAAATACACCTATGTTTCTTGAACTACTCTAACCAAAATTCATCCAATGATATTTTTGGATGACATATTCTCAGATTAGTTCAAGAAAAACTGAAGATATGGGGGATGAGTCTCAAGAAACAAAGTGAACTAACTATTCAAGAGATGAAATTTGAGTTTCCATTGACATTAAAAAATAACTTAAATGACATTTTAATTTTGGATTATAACATATTACATTAAAAAAATTAATGAATAAACATTAAAATCTACATGAATTCAACTCACATTTATTTACATCCACTCAAAACCATTTTTTCCCACTTCCTCTAAAATATTTCCTTTACTAGTAGGGCCTAGAGGAGACACAAACTTGTGGTGGCATTGATGTGAGGCGGATCGGAGATCTTGATAGCTGTCCATTTCTCAAAGCTTCCAAGAGAATGTATCTTAATGATGAAGCTAAAAATAGGGCCAAATAATGGTGGATGAATACCTACGAGAGTTAGATTAGATGACTCATCAGAGTAATATTATTTTCCAAGTATTCTTAACTGAAGAGTTTTAATAGGATCCAATTTCATTTCACTGAAAATAAAATAAATTTTTTATGAAGTGTTGTCAAAATTAACCGAGTGAGTCATATAAGAAACTACATAGCAATAAAAAAACAAATTATTTCATTATGTTTTGATTAATTATTCAGTGTCATTTTTTGTGTTCCTAGGAAGTAGTAAATGAGAAGGATGAAATGGTGAATGAGTTGAAGTATGATTTGAGAGATGCAGTTCTCAAATTCATGGAAATGGATTTGACAATGATTAATGAATACAATCCATGAGGGAGGTATGTCATCAAATAAATTTGGAACCCTAATGATGGGAGGAAGGATAATTTGAAAGAGGCAGTCCAATTCATCGTCAAGAGAAAGAATACAATCTATAATATCAGGGATGATTAAATAAAGGTAGTTAAGGTTAGATGTACCGTATTATTGATGTATTATATATCTATTAAAGATAGAAAATATTTTCATACAAGTTGCATGAAACTATGGACTTTTATGCATGGAGTGTATTGTATTGTATATCTATTTTACCAAAATGAATCATTATTTGCACAACCTTATTTTTGAAACCCATGGTCCCTTTTTATTAAATGTTATTTATGTTTCTCCCAACTATTATGTTTTGTATGATTCTTTCACAATCGTGGATGGAGATGTAGTTGAAAGTGGTCTTGTATAAAGATGGATTATGTTTACAGAGTAGGGGTGACATTGTGTAAGTATAGGTATGCGAGTGAGAGATATAGATAAGATACTCATATATAAAATTGATATTGATCACTCTTTTTCCATATGTTTACATATATAGAATATTTATGTTAATAAAATTGTGAATAAGTTCTAATATTAATCCAAAATGAAATATAAGATACTCATAAATAAAGAATAAGAATCTTTTGTGTCCAAAGACCATCAATAAGAGTATAATATACTATGATTGTACCTATCACAATAGACGAACTCTATATAGAATCATCCATATACTACTCATCCATAAATAATATACCAACGTTATCTAATGACCGCGCCTAAAAGAAATAGCTCAAAAGGACCATTGGAGGTTTCGAAACCAACCATATCAATATAATTGCATCATATTAAAGAGACAATAAGGATTAAAGTGTTATTGGAACATACATTTATGGAATCACTCAAAAAGTCACGTCAATTGAAGATGAATCGTAATACCTACACTCGACGGGTCTTAAATAAATGAATCTCACCCACATACATTCATAATCACTCATGTGTTCTCACTGATTACTCAATTTCCAACCTGGGATATTTTTTAATCCACCTTAGTCCCAACAATCAGTACCAATTGTCCTGTTGTGCCTACACTCACATCTCAATACCCATAATGTGATTTTCAAAACCATAATGATTTGAAACTAAATTACTCAGTATAAAAATTAATGCACATATTGAAATATGTTAACTAATGCATTCCCAAAATCAGGTTGAAGATATCCATCTCAAGAACAAAGATATCCTAGAAAAATTAAGCCTTAATTATAAATTATAGAAAATGTTTCATAGTTAAATGAAATAAATTCTCTTTGTCCAATAGGTGTTCAAAGATTCAACATATGAGTTTTCATTTCAACATGTAATCTCATATTATTCACAACATGGTAAGAAATAAAATAGTGGGATGTTTTCGTATCAAAAAACATATCTTGAGAGTATAATTTAATTGAATCATATTGAGCACTATAAAAGGACCATATTTAACCCCAATGATCATCATCTCAACACTATATAGTTGTTTACTAGCTATGCATGAAAATTATAAATTGGTTTATTTTGACTGCAATGACTGTTGAGGTATCAGTGTCACCTGAAGTAACCCCAGGTCACTCATTGTATTTCAGTGGTGAGGAGATAAGATTTAGGGTTCATCATGGTTAAGAATAGTGAAAAAACACAAAATTAAAAACCCAAAAAAAATCAAACAACGATAGAGAAAAAGTATAAAATAACATACCTTGGATTCCAGCCTTGATTCGTCTGAGAAAATGTGGAGGATTCATGCTAACAGCAGAGGAGTTCTGTGAGATCTTGAGAATCACGATTGACTAAGTCGCGATTAGGGTTCTTTTAAAGTGATCAAAGACACTTTTAACAACACTTTCAAAAAAACACTAATAAAAATAACTTTTCAGCTCTAAAGTGATAAGCGCTAACAAAAGGGATATTTATCAGTGCTAAAAAGGAACTGATAAGAAACATCTTTATCAGGGTTAAAAAAAACACTAACATATATTCTTTTTATCAGTGCTAAAATTTTATCCATGATAAAGTATAAATAATTATATTTTTTAAACTAAATTTTTTATAATTTTATAATTATTTAAATATATATTTATTTATTTATATTAATTATAAATATTTAAATTTATAGATATATATAGTTAATATACATTTATAAATATATTTATTTATAAATATTTATTTACAAATATATTTTTATCATTGTCAATATATATATAATCTAAAATATATTCATTTCAAAAATGACTGAAATTGAATTATTCAAAATGAGTACACTTTAAAAATATTGAATAAATGGATATATTTTATTAATTAAAATTAAATCATTTAAAAATATGGATATATATATATATTGAAATTACAAAAACATATTAAATATATATATATATATATAAATAATTTAAAATGAAAAATTCAAAATAATAATTATAATATTAAGGAATACCCTAACTGTAATAATATTAAAAATAAGTTAATAAAATTGGATGATTAAATCTATAATGTATCAAGATATAATGAAATTTCTAAAATATAAAAAAATTTGAATAAATTACATAAATATTAGGTGTATTTGATTCAATATATTTCATAAATATATTTGTCTTTGTGTTCATATATAAAAATAAATTAATAACAAATATATATATATATATAAGAAATCAATGTAACACACGATGTTTGATATACATTAAATCGAAAAATAAAACAACATTAAAATTGAATAATCCATTAATATGTTTTTAATTAACATTATATTCATTATATATATATTTAATATATATTATTTATTATTATTTATAATATATATATATTATTTATTCATTTTTATTAATAATTGTTTCATTAAAAATTTGTAAATAATTGTTTAATTTATTCATTTTTAATTTTTCTATTTAATTATTACAATCTATTAATTTTATATATCTATATTTAATATAAAATTTTTATTAATATTTATAATCTATATATATGTATAATAAATTTATTCATTTTTATCAATAATTATTTAATTAATAAAATGTTTAATATTTTTCCTAATTTACTAATTTTAAATTTTTTTCTATTTAATTATTTCATTTTATTAATTTTACATATCTATATATTTAATATATACTATTTATTAATTTCTAAAATTTATATATGTGTATATTTAATTTATTGATTTTGAACAATAATTATTTAATTATTGAAATTGTTAAAAAAATACTTTTATTTTATTACTTATGTCATTCTATTATGGACATTTATCAGCATAGAAATAAATCACTAATCAATGGTAACATGTGATTAGTGCTCAAGAAAATTACTGATAAAGGGTCCCCTTTATCTGCGCTTTTTTTAGTGCTAATAAAGATAGAATTTAACAATGCATTTTACTAGTGCTGTTAAATGCTAGTGTTGTTTAACGCGTGTTTCGTAGTAGTGCATCTAACACATGAGGGAATATCAAGGATGGACAATGCTAAACTGACCTACAATGATTTATTTTATCTTTAACTACTGATGAGATCTCTAGGGAGAGTCATTTTCAGGACAGGATTTTATATGAGATTCGGTCACATGTGAACATTTTCTATAAGAGTATATTTTTTAACGTGATGAATTAGGTACTCATCACAGAATTGAATTTGAGAAAGACCACAAGTAGTAGCCATATATTTTACTTGGGAAAGCTAGAATATCTTCTTCTAATGTAAAGAAACATCATTATGATAGTTATCACCCGGGAAATAATGGGAAGAGAAGTTAGGGTAGTGGGAAGCCATCATAGGACCGTGTTCTGTTGCAGAGTTTTAAATATGAAAAGGTACACCACTAGTGGCCTTAGTTTCTTTACCCCAATTTGGAGTTCTATTCTTGTGGTATTATGGACTATCACTAGAAGTTTTATAATAACATTTCATAGTAGATTAGTGGTAGGTGACAAGGAAAGGTACTAGAGTCTTGAACAAACTCAACTACTCATCACCAAGCAGGTAGATGGAGTTCCACATGACCTTTAAGTTGAGGCATGATATTTGGTACCCCATCATATGAGTAGTATTACTAGGAAGAGTTAATAGCTCATGGGATAGATATTGAATCCCAGTGCATTTGGTAAATTTAGTTTCACGCTATGCAGACTACTCGGACTATTTTGGATGAAGGACCATCAATCGACAGAGTAAGGATTCTTATATCATCTACCCTTTATTTCATTTTTTATAAAATAACAACAAATTTATAGTGACCCTGTACCTTTACAGATATTGTTAAATTATTTTAAGTTAAATTAACCATCAAATACCAACCAAGGATCATAAATTATAGTTTCTTTGGGTGATTAGATAAATAATTAGAAAGCATGAAACAAAAATAAAAAACATCTTTTATTTAATTTCCTTAATGATCTTCTAACTTACATTTATCTCTTAAATTTCCTTAGGATAACCATGGGAATACATGAATAAAAGGATTATAAAAAAACCCAGTAAGGGAATAATCCCGGTAAAGAAGTGTAACATATGGGTTAGAAGACATAACATGATGAAATAAAAAGGCATAGAACATGAATAATCATATGGAATCATAACATGTTGAACACAGGATCAGGTAATCATGGAATCATAGGAATTTGGAAGCAACATACAACATTACATAAACATTATTCAATGATAACTAATAATACTATGTCACATGGTGGACAAAGTCCCATAAGGAATCAGGTTTACTCCCTATCCCAACATGATGTCTTATTAGACTAAACATTAAACAATGAATTGGAGTGCTATCTAGGTGCACCCATCATAATATATTCATGAATATGTGTTCCATATGAAGAATATAACAACAATAATAAACATAAATGTTACCCATGGAAGTAAATGTGTATTGTAATCATGTCACAAGGAGTAAAAAATGGGCATATCATAAAATTTTTCATGAAAGATTGGATTTAAATCATACATTCACATTTATAAGTGAACATAGGCATAGATAATGATGAATTATGACCAACTAAAGTTAAAACGTGTAAAAATAGTGTTTAAGAAACATTATAAATGTAGAGACCCGAAGCTTGACGTACATGGACATTACATTACTTTTGCGGAATACCTAGTAAATAACAAAAACACACACACAAGGAACGTAATAGTTTAGTGTCTTTGGAAACTCAGAATATAATCTTCTAATCGTGGTGAAAGATCTTAAACATCTCCCATAAAGGTCTTTCTTTTTTTAACTAAAACCTTTCTTTATATCCTGGGAAAATAAAACATAAAAGGTTGAGCTCAAATGCTCAGTAAGGGTAAACAAAATAAATATCAATCACATCATTTTCATAAGAACATAACATTTTGGAAATCTTAACCTGCAAAAGAGAGCATAATTTCATAACATGAGATAAATCATAGTAGTGAAATGAAATCCCAATAATCATAACTTAAAACATGAAACTTTGTGGCATACACACATAATCATAGAGAATCATTTCTTATTAGTCAAGACTCATTGCCAAGACTATCTTAGTGCACAAAGTCCATTTCTGAACCGAGTTACCCTCGTTTCAGTCCTGCTTCACTGAACTGGTATAACCTACCATTCCAGCCATGTCTATCTCATGAGATATAAAATCATTACCCAATGCATTGGAGGGATATATAGGTCCCACCCATCTCATAATGATACCATTCTTATGTGTGCCACAAAATCATAAATCTTACATCATTGCATAACCCCTCTAATAAAAATTGGAATCTTAAACATCATGACATCATAAAACAATTCATATAAGATAAAGGAATTCATAAAAATAATTCCATCACAACATAATCAAAGAAATGTAATAATAGGGATAAAAACAGAACCCTTTATTATCTTAGATGGAAAATAATTTTGATAAAACACTTGAACTCCATTCTTGAGGAAAATATCCTTTCTTCTTCAAAAACATTTTTCCTTTCTTAACATGTCATACAACATTAAACTAAAAGAAGTTGATTAAAAATAAACATGAAAACTTGTAAAGGAAGATTCTTGGAAATAATGTTTTAAAAATCCATTCATTCCGTATAAGTTAAAAAAACATTCTTCTCGTATGTTTTTTGGAAAAGTCAAAAAAGTACCTCGTATGAAAAACGACAAAATATTCCTTTCATATCTTTTACTAAAAACTCACCGAAGGGCAAAATTGGATTTGAACAATTGTAGGTGTATGGAAATAATATTACATATTGAGGAAACATGGATGTGGATGATAAAATACACCCCAGTATATAACAAAGTATAAACAATCTCGGATAAAAATGATATTGTGATATTTCCCTTACCATAGGTCCAATTTGCTTCGTGAGTGTCCGAACCTCCTGTATAATGATTTAAATAATGTCATTGACTGATTCCAGAATCATACTCATTGTTATGGTATCATATATGGTTCACTTATTACTTTATATTACCCGTTCTTTTGTAAATTCCATGTTAAAGAGTGTTTTGGGTAAAATTGTTTCATTTTTCGCCCATGTTTTGACTTGTAATTATTCATATGATTACTTAGATCATGATTACTTAATTCCAAAATATAAAACGTGGTTTATATATAATATATATTCAGAATATATATATATATATATTAAATCAGTAAATACATCGTTCATGGAGATGGTAGGCCGTACGTACGCATGAACGATGTTTTCATTTTCTTATTGAGTTGAATGGAATTAAGTAGATGACATACAAATATATACACATAAATCCAGTATCATTATTATGTCATATATTTAATGATTAATTATTATATGTACTTTATAATAATTCATGAATGGTTAAAGTGGAGAATGAATCTCATCGCGTCGTGGAGACGGTAGTCCGTACGTACGCACGAGCGATGATATCGTTCTCATGACCGTGGGACTGTATTGGAGTGTATGTATACTATTTCAGAATCAATATCACTTTAAAATAATCATATATAGTTATTATTTACACCATCATACACATCCAAGTAAGGTGGTGGTGGAAAATAGATTTCACCACGGCGTGGAGACGGTATTCCGTACGTACGCATGCGTGGTGATTTCGTTTTCCGTAGGATGGATAGATGGTGAAATAGGGTTGTTTCATAATTATAAAAACATATCAGTATATAATTGATACTAATGTTATTACTTCATAATGAAACAACCTAAGAAGAAGAAGTGGAAAATAAAGATGAAAGAATCGGTAACAGACATTACCTCTTCTTTGAAGTGCTTCTTTGAGACCTCCTTTTAGGGCACTAAAATAGGTCTTTGAAAAAGACCAGAACCTCTAGGATGTTTCTAGGTAAGTGGAGAGAAAAAATTGGCAGGGGTTGGCTGAGATTGAAGGCTCAAAGTGTTGTGAGGAAGAGAGGGAGGGGTGCCCTTTTATAAGGGAGGAGAGGGGCACCTTTGGAATAACTAAAAATATTATTTTATTACAAAGCCAAATTCGGTTTTAAATAGCACCAAATTGATTTATTTCGAAGATAAGGTGGGGATGGGTCGAAATACTCTCATCCAATAGAATTTAGAAAAGTTTAGGTTCCTATTTTAACCTTATCATTTATATTTAACTTTAAGTTAGATAATTTTACTTTTACCGTGTCTTCTTGTTTTCTTACACTATAAGGTTAATAAACTTACTATATCAAGCCAAACGAACCCCAAGTTGTTTATTATTAATATATATAACCTTGTCTAAGTCATTTGGCCGATCCTTAGATTTTTAGGAATAAAATAACAATTAATAATATAATATTTTTTTAAAAACTATTTTATGTCAATATTGACACTATTCAATAGTTGATTTTTTTGAAACTCATAACAGAATGATTACTTAGACAAAAGTTAATTAAAATAATCCTAACATGTCATATTAACCTAGATAATTAGTTTAATTCATAAAAAGTGTCAAATTATACATATTTAGGTATTTATAATATCAATTATGTCAATATTTCATTAATAAGATAATTACTGCATCATCATTGTGTCATAAATAAATTAAATTATTTAATGTCTAAAAATTACAAATAAAATACCATTATGTAGGAAATATTTTTAGATTTCTAATGAATATTTATAGTCGAATTTATCTTATGTATAACCACATATTAAAAATTATTTACTTATTAAACTTTGATTTTAACTATTTTAACCCTTCTTTCAATAAATAAATAATAAATGTCCTAATATAATCCATGTGGGCCTAAATGGTCATATTTTATTCATAAGGTTGTTTTTGATCGAATTACACTTATCCAATAGAATTAGGACATGTGTTAGGGTAATAATAAATCATTTTTACCCTTAATTATCCTATTTACTTTTAACCGTGGTAAAAAAAGTAAAAAGTTTCTGTTTACCAAAAATTATTTTCATCTCATTGAACCACATTTTACTTACTGACATCAACCGTGTCTCTCGGATTTTCGAAATTCCACTCACAGAAGTGGTAAAATTAAGTTTTATGAAAAATTCATTTTTTTAACTACCACTTAGTGGTTTCACTATTCATCAAAAAATGAAAGTTTTCAGAGAAATACCAAAAAATAGGCCTAAGATATATTTGATATTATGAACTCAAAAATGATTTCTATTTTACCAAATTCAAAACATATCAGTTAAATTAACTAATTTAAAAATTAATTCCCGTCGTCAAAACAAATGGCGTATTTTTTAAGAGATAATAACTATCAAAAGATTGACACTTGTTTATAACTTTTTTAAATGTGAAATTACATCCAATGACCAACATTGTATTAAATTGTAAAAATATATTCTAAATATAAATTAAAACTAATCAAATTAATAATTTATCACTATTAATTATTTCGATTAAAAAAGTCGGTTTTAATTAAAATTTAGTAAATTTCACTATTCATCAGAATATGAAAGTTATCCGAAAAGTACCAAAATTTCACCTTAGGCTAAATTCGATACTACGAATCCAAAAATGAAGTCCATTTTTAGAGATAAAATTTATAAAATTTTAAAAGGTGGTTATTACTATTCATAACGACTAGTTTTAATAATATTTTAATAGCATATCGTTGTTTAGTGAAACTCGATATTGCGTACTACACATGCTATCGAGGAAGGTCGCGATTGCGTGTAATGTGTTGAGTAATCTCCTTTTGGTGTAGCTTAAAACACAAGACATTAAGAAAAAGAATATTTTTCATAAAATCTCGGGGTGTTACATTCTACCCCCCTTAAAATGAATTTCGCCCTCGAAATTTGTCGGGGTTATAATTGGTTTACTACTTGAAAGTTTCTTTAATAGAAACCCACATCATAAAAAGGAATACCAAAAACATACTATAAAAACAAAAGTATGAAACGTAATGGTTACCCAAAATAAACTAATCACTGGGTTTCCACATAGGTGAAAATATGGATATGGAAGAGAAATCTAACCATCATGTTCTGATGGAGAGTGGTAGAGAACATGGCTATGGAAAAGCCAGCAATCACAAAGCCATAAAGTTGTGACGATCTAAGGTACCATCTGATTCATCATATATAAGAGCACTAGGACAACATTTTTGGTTTTCAAGATCATTTCCCTAAAGTTGATGAAATTGGAATTAGAAGAAATACTTTCTTGATTTTGGTATAGTCTCACCGTTTGTCGTTATTTGGACAATTTCCACTTCATATCTTAAAGAAATGAAGTTGAATTTGTCATTCGTGATGTGTTAGCAGATCATGTGATAGAATGATGGGTCATTCCATCTGTCTCAAACAAAAGGTTAGAAAAGTTATCAAAAAATACATAAGTCCATATATAGTGAGAATAATCATATATGGTTCCTAAAATTAACTTATACTTCATATATCATACCGCTTAATAAAATAAAACTAGTTTCTACTAAACATGGACTTCCTGTAGGCCAGTGGTAGGCGATAAAGGCCAGTCGCACTTCGGTTGTGGGTTCGATTCCCACAGCCTTGTCCGACGCGATGGGCTGTCGCCCTACCTGCAGGTTGTCCTTTTTCTAAAGCTATATTACTATAACATCCCATAAACAATATCAAAAAAATATATATCCATAAACAATAATAACTTACGCCCAACATAATCCATTCCAAAATTTAATCTTATCTAAAATACTTCGGTCCAAGCTCATAGTATAATGAAAATGATCACGTTAATGCCATCATTTATCCCCCATATATCATAAGATATATCTTGTTGGTAAAATTACAAATATTTGAATACCTTTGTCATGTATTCTCTTGAAGAATGAATATCCATTGAACCTTAGTGAAAACATGAATGCAGTTAAAAGTTAACACTTTCCACATACCAAAATCCTCAAAATTATATATCCTCAAACCATGATATCACTTAGTCCTTATATCAATCATGAGCTCATGAATACTATCAAACATTTAATTTTCTCCTTATCCCTTCATTATGCGCATATCATCTACATTCCAAAAATATCTGAATAACCTTTCATGGTAACATTAATCATACACTTTCAAAACTCAAGTAAAGACAACAGTGTAACAATCCTTATATTTCTCTTTATTCCATAGTACCATGAGATTACTTATACAACATTACACATGATAAACATGTAATCATTCCACTACATTCCTAAACCATTGACCGAGATTCAACAATTCTTTAATCTCACATATCATTTGTAGTCTCTTCATCATCATCCGCCTAAATACTACCCATACGACCATACTGATTCTCTTCATGAGACTTTCCATTAGGGCATTGGTTCGCATAATGCCCGTACATTACACATTTAAAACATTTAACCATTATTGATGTCGTAGCAATACCATTATCCTCATCCCTGGTGTTAACTGAACCTTTTCCTTTGAACTTACTGGATTTGTGTCCTTCTTTTCTACACCCAAAGCATCTTCCAGTTCCTTTGAAACATTCTCCTTAATGCCTCTTCCCACATGATTTACATAGGGGAAATTTAACTTTCTTTCCTCTATGATCATCATGAAACTCCATCTTTCTCTTATTAGCCGAGACAGGAAACATACCAAATTTTACTTTATTGATCATATTATGAGATTGCTGATTCGGCACAATAATGATGTTTGGACTTCCAAATCCCATTTCATTTGGTTTCTCAGGAAGAATATCATTCAATTGTCCATCATATCCTCCATTATCGTGAATCATCTTGTTTCCATCCATTTTCTAAAACCCCAAAAGAATAGTGTGAGAGGCAAAAATAATGCTAGGGAAAAAAACATAGTAAAGGGGGAGTACCATTAATATCTAACATCTTAGGTTAAATTCTAAGATCATTACCGTAGTTCTAGGACTATATCCTATACATATACTTATCCTTAGGGACATCCCTAGACATACCTTAGTAATATCTCTAGGGATCTCACTAACGTTTTCGCATCCTAGTTTCCAAAGGTTGACTAAACATTTCCTATGATACCAACTGTAGAGACCCGAAGCTTGACGTACATGGACATTAAATTACTTTTTAGGAATACTTAGTAAATAACAAAAACACACACACAAGGATCGTAATAGTTTAGTGTCTTTCGAAACTCAGAATATAATCTTCTAATCGTAGTGAAAGATCTTCAACATCTCCCATAAAGATCTTCCTTTTTTTTACCAAAAACCTTTATTTATATCCTGGGGAAAAGAAAACATAAAAGGGTGAGCTCAAATTCTCAGTAAGGGTAAACAAAATAAATATCAATCACATCATTTTCATAACATTTTGGAAATCTTAACCTGCAAAAGAGAGCATAATTTCATAACATGAGATAAATCATAGTAGTGAAATGAAATCCCAATAATCATAACTTAAAACATGAAACTTTGTGGCATACACACATAATCATAGAGAATCATTTTTTATTAGTCAATACTCATTGCCAAGACTATCTTAGTGGACAAAGTCCATTTCTGAACCGAGTTACCCTCATTTCAGTCCTGCTTCACTGAACCGGTATAACCTACTGTTCCAGCCATGTCTATCTCATGAGATATAAAATCATTACCCAATGCATTGGAGGGAGATATAGGTCCCACCCATCTCATAATTATACCATTCTTATGTGTGCCACAAAATCATAAATCATACATCATTGCATAACCCATTTAATAAAAATGGGAATCTTAAACATCATGACATCATAAAACAATTCATATAAGATAAAGGAATTCATAGAAATAATTCCATCACAATATAATCAAATAAATGTAATAATAGGGATAAAAACAGAACCCTTTATTATCTTAGATGGAAAATAATTTTGATAAAACACTTGAACTCCATTCTTGAGGAAAATATCATTTCTTCTTCAAAATCATTTTTCCTTTCTTAACATGTCATACAAATTTAAACTAAAAGAAGTTGATTAAAAATAAACTTGAAAACTTGTAAAGGAAGATTCTTGGAAATAATGTTCTAAAAATCCATTCATGCCGTATAAGTTAAAAAAACATTCTTCTCGTACTTTTGTCAGAAAAGTCAAAAAAGTACCTCATATGAAAAACGACAAAAGATTCCTTTCATATCTTTTACTAAAAACTCACCGAAGGGTAAAATTGGATTTGAACTATTGTAGGTGGATGGAAATAATATTACATATTGAGAAAACATGGATGTGGATGATAAAATACACCCCAGTAAATACCAAAGTATAAATAATCTCGGATAAAAATGAGATTGTGATATTTCCCTTACCTTAGGTCCGATTTGCTTCGTATGTTTCCGAACCTCCTGTATAATGATTTAAATAATGTCATTGACTTATTCCAGAATCATACTCATTGTTATGATATCATATATGGTTCACTTATTACTTTATATTACCCGTTCTTTTGTAAATTCCATGTTAAGGAGCGTTTTGGGTAAAATTGTTTCATTTGTCGTCCGTGTTTTGACTTGTAATTATTCATATGATTACTTAGATCATGATTACTTAATTCCAGAATATAAAACATGATTTATATATAATATATATTCAAAATATATATATATATATATATATATATATATAATAAATCAGTAAATACACCGTTCATGGAGACGGTAGGTCGTACGTACGCATGAACGCTGTTTTCATTTCCTTATTGAGTTGAATGGAATTAATTAGATGAAATTCATATATATACACATAAATCCATTATCATTATTATGTCTTATATTTAATAATTACTTATTATATGTACTTTATAATAATTTATGAATTTTTAAAGTGGAGAATGAATCTCATCACGTCGTGGAGACGGTAGTCTGTACGTACGCACGAGCGATGATATCGTTCTCATGACCGTGGGACTGTATTGGAGTGTATGTATACTATTTCAGAATAAATATCACTTTAAAATAATCATATATAGTTATTATTTACACCATTATACCCATCCAAGTAAGGTGGTGGTGGAAAATAGATTTCACCACGGCGTGGAGACGGTATTCCGTACGTACGCACGCATGGTGATTTCATTTTCCGTTGGATGTATAGATGGTGAAATAGGGTTGTTTCAAAATTATAATAACATATAAGTATATAAATGATACTGATTTTATTACTTCATAATGAAAAAACCTAAGAAGAAGAAGTGGAAAATAAAGATGAAAGAATCGGTAACGGACATTACCTCTTCTTTGAAGTGCTTCTTTGAGACCTCCTTTTAGGGCACTAAAATAG
Organism: Viscum album; assembly: GCA_963277665.1. Taxonomy (NCBI): domain Eukaryota; kingdom Viridiplantae; phylum Streptophyta; class Magnoliopsida; order Santalales; family Viscaceae; genus Viscum; species Viscum album. Next base: position 767,002,673 of record OY728156.1, read on the forward strand.
GTCTTTGAAGAAGACCAGAACCTCTAGGATATTTCTAGGGAAGTGGGGAGAAGAAATTGGTAGGGTTTGGCCGAGGTTGAAGGCTCAAACTGTTGTGAGGAAGAGAGGGAGGGGGTGCCCTTTTATAAGGGAGGAGAGGGGCACCTTTGGAATAACTAAAAATATTATTTTATTATAAATCCAAATTCGGTTTTAAATAGCTCCAAATTTATTTATTTCGAAGCTAAGTTGGGGATGGGTTGAAATCCTCTAATCCAATAGAACTTAGACAAGTTTAGGTTCCTATTTTAACCTTATCATTTATATATAACTTTAAGTTAGATAATTTTACTTTTACCGTTTCTTCTTGTTTTCTTACACTATAAGGTTAATAAACTTACTATATAAAGCCAAAAGAACCCCAAATTGTTTATTATTAATATATATATCCTTATCTAAGTCATTTTGCCGAACGTTAGATTTTTAGGAATAAAATAACAATTAATAATATAATATTTGTTTTAAAAACTATTTTATGTCAATTTTGACACTATTCAATAGTTGATTTTTTTGAAACTCATAACAGAATGATTACTTCGACCAAATTTAATTAAATTAATCCTAACATGTAATATTAACCTAGAAAATTAGTTTAATTCATAAAAAGTCTCAAATTATACTTATTTAGGTATTTATAATAGCAATTATGTCAATATTTCATTAATAAGATAATTAGTCCATCATCGTTGTGTCACAAATAAATTAAATTATTTAATGTCTAAACATTACAAATAAACTACCATTATATAGGAAATCTTTTTATATTTCTAATTAATATTTATAGTCGAATTTATCTTATGTATAACCCCATATTAAAAATTATTTACTTATTAAACTTTGATTTTAACTATTTTAACCCTTCTTTAAATAAATTAATGATAAATGTCCTAATATAATCCAAGTGGGCCTAAATGGTCATATGTTATTCCTAAGGTTGTTTTTGGTCGAATTACACTTATCCAATAGAATTAGGACATGTGTTAGGGTAATAATAATATCATTTTTACCCTTAATTATCCTATTTACTTTTAACCGTGGTAAAAAAAAGTAAAAAGTTACTATTCACCAAAAATTATTTTCATCTCATTGAACCACATTTTACTTACTGACATCAACCGTGTCTCTCGGATTTTCGAAATTCCACTCACAGAAGCGGTAAAATTATGTTTTATGAAAAATTCATTTTTTTAACTACCACTTAGTGGTTTCACTATTCATCAAAAAATGAAAGTTTTCAGAAAAATACCAAAAATTAGGCCTAAGATATATTTGATATTATGAACTCAAAAATGATGTCTATTTTACCAAATTCAAAACATATCAGTTACATTAACTAATTTAAAAATTAATTCTCGTCGTCAAAACAAATGGCGTGTTTTTTAAGAGATAATAACTATCAAAAGATTGACACTTGTTTATAACTGGTTTAAAGGTGAAATTACATCCAATGACCAAAATTGTATTAAATTGTAAAAATATATTCTAAATATACTTTAAAACCAATCAAATTAATAATTTATCACTATTAATTATTTCGATTAAAAAAGTTGTTTTTAATTAAAATTTAGTAATTTTCACTATTTATCAGAATATGAAAGTTATCCGAAAACTACCAAAATTTCACCTTAGGATAAATTCGATACTCCGAATCCAAAAATGAAGTCCATTTTAAGAGATAAAATTTCTAAAATTTTAAAAGGTAGTTATTACTATTCATAACGGCTAGTTTTAATAATATTTTAATAGCATATCATTGTTTAGTGAAACTTGGTATTGCGTACTATACACGCTATCGAGGAAGGTCGCGATTGCATGTAATGTGTTGAGTAAGCTTCTTTTGGTGTAGCGTAAAACACAAGACATTATGAAAAAGAATATTTTTCATAAAATCTCAGGGTGTTACAAGAAATGAGCCACTTTAGTGTGGTTTAAGAGAAAATGTGAAAGAGAATTTCAAGAGGAAAATGGTATATTTCTGTATAAATCCAAAAATGAACAACGATAGTTTTTAATGATAAAATTACTTATTTTAGAAAAAATAATGGTGGATTAAAACATATTATAGAGTGTAACGTCCCATTACCATTCTAACAGGTATGACTTAAACATTTTCTTACTTTTTTCTTTTCTTTGAAAGGGTACGGTGGAGTTTGCATTAGAAGGATACCTATAATGGTGAATTCATATACTTTTTGGATTCTCACCTTCAAATTGAATTTTCATGAATACTGCCATAGGGTTACATATCTTGTAACAGGCTTACACATAGTATAATGGTCCTTCAAACAAGTCATGATCGGCTTCACACTGTGATGGGTACACGTCGTGATTTTTCACTACATATCATGAGGGAATTAATGATCAGTTTTTAACCTAGATCATCAATTTCTAATGAAAAATGGTACATATTTTGATGGTTACAAAACATAAGTAGTACACATCATGTATTGGAATTAAATGTTATGTAATACCCTAAATATGATTTTAAAATGGGTAGGGCGGCTGGTTAATTCTTTTTGGATCCTCCCCAGTTCCTTCTCCCTCGACTAAAGGCTTTCCCACGTGATCTTAAATCTATCCACACATTCTTGATCCATTCCTTTGGAGTTCGATCGTCGTTACTCTTGTGGTGTGTTTTCTGGGTAAGTGTTCTCCCTCATTCTTCATGTTTCTCTCTTTCTCCAATTTTTTTCAATGGATCATCTTGGAATTGATGGATCAGTGCTCTATGGTGTTGGATCTTACTTCTAGGTTTGTTTTGAATATCTCCCCCAAATCCATTCTTGTTGATGGGTGTTGTTGTGAGTGTTGAGTTTTGGAAAGAGGTAGGTGGTTCCATCCCGATTATTCAAATTGATCATTCCTAAATTTCATGAATTATTTCAATTGCTGATTTAAATTAAATTTCTCCAATTTTCATTCAATTAAATTGATAAAACCCTATTCTAGCTTATTAGGATATTTGAAATGGTTTTGCAATGGAAATTTGGAAAACCCTCAATTCCATTGAATTAGGGCGTTTTTCTGGAAATTTGAGGATTTAAATTATTCCATTTAAATAATAGATTTGATGGAAATGTTTTCAAATAAAATTTTGAATTTAATTGTGGAAATGAATTGTTAAAATGGTGGAATTATTTTTAAATGGATTTCAAACTTGTGAAAATTTCTTAAAATGATTTGATAGAAACTCAATGGTTTTATCTTGTGAAATAGGGATGATTATGAATAAAATATGTTTTGGTTTTAAATAGAAATTGGCATTTAAATAGAATAATGGGGTGTAATTGTAATTTAACAATCCTTAAAATAAATTTCCCATCATTGATTTTGTAAGATCACACGAAAGCCTTGGGTAATTGGTGAGTAATTTGAACAAACTACATGATATTACTATTTTCTAAAACATACATGTGGTGAATCACATCCTTGATAGGAGGGTGACAAGTTTTCTCTAGATAGTGTCAGGGGGAGTGTGTGAACAAATATTACTAAGATAACTTAGAGAGTATGGAGTCCTATTGTTGAATGAAACGTAATTTTTTTATTTTAAAACACTTTTAGGGATAGTGAGAAACCATGGGACACAAACCGCACAAGAACACAACCGACACAAATCAACCTGAAAGAGCACCAAAACAAACAGCCAGAACATACCATCACAACCACTAATAATCATAATAACCATACTCATCACCATAGCCGACACTTGATTCCTCCTCCATAGTGGCATATTCCTATTCAAAAGCTGTTTTATATTGCTTCCAGAGATTATAGCCTTGGCCCCAGCTCCTCATTTGATCCAGAGAGCACTGCCCTTGAATCGATTGCATGGATATGCTTTCTTTTTTAAAAGCAAGGATCACCCCGTGATCTCGTTTAGAATAAGCTCTGGTAATTGCTGGATGCTACAGATAAGAATAATCCTTCCTGGTTTTTCTTCGTGGAATAGCCAACAATGTTCCAACATTCTCATTCATCCTCTTTTTCCCACCATGAACTATATCACTAAAGGATCGAGTTACCAATTCACTCGTATTTTCTTTATCACCCCCAGATGTATACCCCCTATTGTCAAAATGAGTCTCTGACACATGTTCCTTTAACCCCTTGTCCTTGCCCCTCGTCGTTCCAGGTGTGTTGCATTCAATCACTAAAAGGCACTTAACCACTGCTTCATTGTATTTAATAGAATCCTTCCCCTCACCCTCTTCCACTATTATAATATCCTCTTCTTTGTATTTCAAATTTCCAATGTCCCAGCTTGGAAGATCCTTCACTAGCAAAGAGATCAAATCATGACCGCACCCTTCATTCATTTGATTCTCCTGGTATCCCACATCCAAACCTCCGGCTTCCACATGATTAGTGAACAAACCTACTTCTGACAGACTATCGAACCTGTTGCTTAGTTGAAGTAGATGCCTCCCTGGTAGAGTAGGACCTCCATCTTCTCAGTTCCGGACTGAACTGGTCACCTCTTTGGCAGTCACAACCCCTTTGCCTTCAGCCAGTTATACACTCTCTTCTGTAGTTCCATTCATTTGAGGTTCTTTGTGACTCTCCTCATGATTTTTATTGGCCTTATTCTATGAAAACTAGCTGGAATGCCCATTCAAGTCTTGCCTCATCCTTCTAAACACTTCGGACACCGTTGGGTTGGTAACCAATGCTTCCATCACCGCAGGACCAAGAGCACGAACTTCAGGCTCCTTGAAAACTCCCTCTGAGGAATCCTGCTCCAACAGACGCAGTGGCTGAACCCCGCCACAACTATCTGGACCATGCTCCCTCTGAACTGGAATAGCCCCCCCCCCCCCCCCCGATAAACTGCAGTTTCATTACCTTTTGAACTTTCCTCCCTCCTTTCTGAGACCTAGGTTGAAGGTCTCCTTCGGAAAACCCCCAGAGAGTGACCCAGACGGTTACAATATGAACAAAATTTAGTCTAATTTTCATAAATGACCATTTTCTTGCATCTATATTAATCTCCATTGGCAATCCCAACAAAATCAAAAGGAATCCAGGAAGCATCAATTTCAACACAGACCCGAGGATTAACCGGATGGAACACTACCATCGTTAGGCTATCCGCGCATAAAAACCTCCCAACGAGGATACCCAACATTATGATAATAGATGAATTTTGAAAAGGTGATGGAAGTTTAAGAAATCATACACAAACCGCCATCGATGGAGGATCCTGATCCATATGAAAGTCGAATTACCAGCGCAGGATGAAGAATCGAATGTCGTTGTAGCTATGAAGGGTCGACGACTAGGCTTTGATAAGGTCCTCCTCCGATTCAAACTTGATCATGATGTGGTGGCTATCTGTTAAACCAACAACCACCCTTTCTTGGAGAACCCATAAGGAAAACAAGAATCTGTCGAAGGTGTCAAAGGATGGTCTCCTCAGTTTGAATCAGGCAATCAGGGTGAGGTTTAGAAGCATCAAGGACTTCTTGAACTCATAAGATGAAATATGTATGTTAGGGATTCCATCAAGGAGAGTCATTACATTGGGACTTATGGACACTTTCTGAAAATAGGGAAGGAAATTAGGGTTGGATAAGGGCCGAAAAGGCAACCCATCTCTCCTGAGGGAAGACAGTGTCGCCTCCCCTACTAAGATATAAATGTATTACAATGTTGTAATATTGATTTACATGGCTTTGATATATTTAAATAAATGGTTTCATGTAACTATTTTATTTAATACATTGTTTTAAATATTCCAACTTTTTTCAAGTAAAATCTTTTAGTTTAAAAGTATTATAAATCATTTTGAAAAATTATTACATGTTTTTTTAAAAATAATGTTGAATTTTCAAGCATGATTATTTTAAAAATTGAAAGATTTTATTTGGATAATCTACATATGGAATCTGTTATGAAATCTTTGGTGGCTTCCCACTAGTCTTAGGATCGCACTCTACATTTTCCTTCAGGTGTTTGTATACATTTTTCTTCCAGTTTCAAGAAAATAGAAGGGATTTATTGGAGGTGGATCCAGATGTTAAGCTAGGTACATGGATAGTTATGTCCTTAATGTACTTCGGGATATTTTCCCTATTTTTGGTACGCATGTTGTAGTGCTATGGGATCTTTTTTCTAGGTTGTATTCTGGTACTTTACTCCCAGTGGAGTTTCTTTTATATCCATACTGACTTTCTTGTCTTACTTCTGCTATGTCATGTTGAAAAATCATTCTCACTTTCACGTTGTATGATTATAGGTTCTAGTCACTAACCAATGGGTATTGGGAACACCAGTCAGGCTATTTTAGGGTCGGCTCAGTTATTGGGTTACCAGGGTACCTGGGCTTTTTCATGAAAAAGTGGTATAAAGTTGATGTTGTTTATCTTTTTTCTTGAAGTCAGTATTAATTTTTGAGATCTTGTTAGGACATTGGACCTATTGGTGAATGATTTTTTGGACACTTATCACCACAATTAACATTAAGTCCCTAGGGGTGGTTAGGAAAAGATGACTTCTATATTATTTCTAGTCTTTTACCTACTGTGATTTAGATAAAGTGAAATCCAAATGATGGTTGTTCCATATATTGGAATAATTTCACTTGTTTCTCTCTGTGAGTGTTAATATAATTTATTCCTTATATCTACTGATGTATTATAGCATCATGCCTACGAGAAGGCGTGTGAATCAGATACAAGAAGAGGATACTGTTGAACCTCAGCAAACAAATTCTATTGTAGATCTAAATCTGGTTTAGTAGGTTTTGTACACTGTCTAAACTCTAGGACAGGAACCACCTCCCCTTCCCACTTAGGATTCGGTAGTGGATCTTTAAGAGGATGTTCTTCAAAAATAATTGTCAAGAGTTACTTTTACAGAATCTCCTTGTTTTCAAAGGATCCACTAATCCTCAACATGCTATGTAATTGATGAGAATGATAGCATGTATGTTTGAATTCATTAAGACACTGGATGTGAGTAGGGTGAAATGTGCTATATTCATGTTGGAAGGGCCAAGAAGGAGATAGTGGTATATGAAGGTGATGGAAGGGAAACATGAGGTCTTAGAGTGAAATGACATCAAGTTTATTTTCATCAACCTTTTCTATCCATAGTAAATAGATTTGGCTAAGGAAGTATATTTTTTCAAGCTTGATAAGGCTAACAGAACCGTGAATGAGTATTCAAATTTCTTTTATGTGATGGTGAAGTTTTCTCATGATATTGTATCTAATGAGGGTGTGAAGGCTCTATGGTTTGATTTGGTTCTTCTATCAGATATCTTTTCTCAACATTTCTTGCTGAGGTTTCCCACTTATGTTGATGTACTAGATAGGGAAATGGTTGTAGAGATAGACCTAACTGGTAAGTCAGGGTTATCGGTAGTTTCTTTTCCTCCCAATGATATCATTGGTTCCTTCAAAGGAATATATAAGTTTGATGATTCTCACGATATTTCTGGATAGGAGGGTCAATCCAGCCCTCCTACAGTACTAGGAAGATGTTGTTTTATTTTTTACCAGTGTGGTAAGCATGTACATTTTTTGTGGGTTTGCACTGAGGGAAACAAGAACTTTTAATCCTACAAATTCTCAAGGAACTTACAGAGATTCTTACATCATTTCGATACTATGATTAGGGGAACAGAATCATTAACTCCTCTTAAAACTTTGGGGAAACCAGATTCTTCATGTACAAAATGGTTACAAGCGTTAGAATCTTGAATGAAACTTCTTCATATAGTGGAAGAGTCTCCCTAGAACGCAAACATGGGTCCATCGATCGTGAGATATACCATTACTACAGCATTATCATTAATGACTACTCTATTTAATACTAGTGCATCTCATTCATTTATTTCAACCCATGTTTTTAATCTCTTAAATATTCATATATTTCTTTTATCTTCTCCAATGGATGTTACACTACCCATGGAATGAAGTGAGAGTAGGGTCTTCATAGCCCTGCTTGCATCTTCTCTCTATCAAATGTTGAATTGCCTTGGATATTTCTAGTATGTGATATGAAATTAATTGACATTATATTCCGGATGGATTGGATCATTGTGAATAAATCCTAGACTAATTGTTATCTTTTATGGGTATACTTTACTACACCCAATGTTGCATCTATTGTCTTTAAAAAATATTGAGACATGAGGTCAAGAAAATCTGAACCATCTTATCCTAAGTAGGGGAAAGTGAAATCATTGTTTTCATTTTATTTGGAGTAGGAATATTTGGTCAGTGATCTCTCTCCATGCATTGTCGAGTATCACAATCTGTCTCCTTCGGATATATCTAGTCTTCTATCGGTAAGAGAAGTTATGTTCTACATTAACATAATACATTGTACTCAAACAGTTTCAATTCCATCCTACTGCATGGAACCATATAAACTAAAATAGAAAAAGTCTTATTTGGGTGATTTTATCGAGAAATTATTTATACACTAGAGTGTGTCACCTTGGGAGGCACCAGTTCTCTTTTCTAATAATGTTGATGGATCATTTCGCTTATGGGTTGATTATTGGAAGCTCAATTTAGTTATGTTAAAGAAAAAAATATTTTTTGCCATGGATTGTTGATCTGTTTGATCAGATAAAATTTGGGAAGTGATTTTTAAAGATCAACCCTTAGCCTGGTTACCATCATTTGAGGATAAAAGAATCTAACATTCAGAAAACTACCTTTTTGAGAAGGTACAATGATTATGAGTAAATTTTTATGCAATTTGATCTAAAAATTCTCCTATTGTTTCCATGGATTTGATGAACATGATATTATATGAGTATCTAAATACTTATATACTAGTCTTTGTGAAAAAAAACCTCATTTAATCTAAATCTGAGGAGGATCATATGCATCATCTGATAATAGTTCTAATTCTGCTGAGAAATCATTGACTTTATGCCAAGCTTTCAAAGTGCGTTTTCTAGATTTGGGAAGGGAAATTATTTGGACACGTGGTTTTTGAAAGGGGAATATTAGTTGATCCTAAGAAGTTGAAGGATGTTATGACTTGAGATCGACCATAAAATTTCACTGAGATTCAGAGATTCTTGGGCTTAGCCTATAATTTCCCATATCTAGATATCAGCCAAAGTTTCCATGTACTAGGTTGGCCACATAGAATCAAGCACATTTCCCAAAACGTTGGAGGCTTATGACTTGATGTGAAGACCTAGGTGGGATGGTGGAGAAAACTATGACTTCATTGGTAGAGTATAACACAAGAAAACACAATAATATAACAATTTTTGATGTAGTAATACCATACAATATAAATAAAAAATTTAAATACTGATAATATAAACAAACAGATTTCATATCATAAAAATATGATGATGTATATTACATGTACATGGAAAAGAAAATACATATTTCACACTACTGTAATACAAAATATAAATACCAACCATACAAAAAGGAACAAAAGAAACTTAGAAGCATCACAAGCCTCGACTTGGTCCCATGATCTTCTACTCCTAAACAACAATCAAGTACCTGTAGAAGGGTTCTTACCATTATTGACACATGTAACAACATAATTTATTTGGGTCCAAAAACATTAACCAAACAAGGTGTGAGACTAAATTCTATTATGCAACCACCCAAGGTCTGTTATAATCTATCTGTGAATATATATAATAGCTAGTGTGTAATAGGGAAAGAATTAAACTAGGAAATACTCAAGAGTAAATTTTCCTACAATTATTGGTTTCTATTTACATTAGTTTTATGTTAATTATAAATTCAATAACCTTAATTTATATATATCTTAGAATCCAACCTAGGACCAATGATCCTCATACAAAAGTAATCACTTTAAATTTTTAAAAATACCACCTAAACAAGTATAAGTGAAGACCGAATCCAATATTTTTCTTTGGATTAGAAAAGGAATCATAAGTCATTCCATTTGATATTTAACTATAAGTAAATTTAAACTCATGACATATAAATAGCCTCCAATAGAAATTTTCCTTGGAATCCCCCATTGGATTCAAGGTTTTCTTAGTATTTATATAAAATATTCCTGAGCCTGACCACTACATTTGTGGCTCACTCACAACTTAACATGATAATAACCTCTTTGATTATACCGATGGTATTTTAACTGGGGCCATGGTTCACCCAAGGTATAAGGTGAAATAGTCATATGATCCTGACCTTTCCCTTTAACCAGAAGCTATGGCTCGCCCATTATGGTTTACCCTTCTATCATTTCACATAAGAAGAAACACATATAAATTAAACTATTAAATGGATTCATCATTAATAACTGACATGGTCATATATCAAGAAACATATGTAAATTGAACAATTATGCCATTCAGCATTAATCAACTAATGTGGGTATTTCATATAACAATCATATCATGTAATTTAAACTATTACATGGATTTAGCATTAAATAACTCACATGGGAACATTTAATATGACATGCCTATCATGTAATCTAAACCATTAAAAGTCATTAACATAACTAAACTCACATGGGAAGGTTCACAATTGGAGAAAAACATTCCAAGCATGCATAAACAAGAGAAAGCATTCCATAGGGCAAAGGGGATAATCTATGATCCCAACCCCTTTATCAAATAAATTACAATTTAACACATTTGAAATTAAATTTAATAAAAAAAATCATTTTTAATAACCCAAGAAGTGAAAAAAAATTCATTCCTTATAATAATCCTAGAAAAAATAGACATAAGTGGTCATCCAAGGGAGACACACCCATGTTGTGTCCCTTAATCAAGGAAAACAAACTAAAACGTGATTTGAATCCCTTAACCAATTATTTAAATAAAAATTGCCAATAAAATAGGTTAATTATTAATCAATAAGACACCCAAAAATGGGTTCATGGAACTGTTGAGTCAATAAGGTTTTCCTTATGACTTTTCCATTCCTTCTTGTTTTGAAAATCACAAACACCTTATACATAAGAAAATATTATTTTTACCCCCATTAGTAAAATTTACTTCTTTAAGGAAATATACCTTAACCTGAATTTTCTTACACATAGCAATAGTTTTCTTTAGTGCAAAAACCGGATTCATACCCAAAATCCCAGAAGTCATATAATGAAATGATTTGGAGCATTCTATTTTTAGGATCTGAATTCCAGATTTGATTTGTAATGAAGTTCTAATCCGAATTCTGGACTCCAAACTTTCATGAGTTCGACTCCGAACTCTTATGTTGTTCGACTCGGAACTCTTAAGTAGTTCGACTCCGAACCATTAAGTAGTTCCACTCCGAACTCCTAAGTAGTTCGACTCCGAACTCTTAAGAAGTTCGACTCCGAACACTTAAGTAGTTTGACTCTGAACTCTTAAGAAGTTCGACTCCGAACTCTTATGTAGTTTGACTCCGAACATTCATGAGTTCAACTCCGAACTCTTAAGTAGTTCGACTTTGAACTCAGCAAGTTCAGATTCCGATTTCTGGTGAAACAAGACTCGAAATTCCTATAAAACAGAATCCGAACATTTCTTTACATAGACTCTGAATTTCATTTTGGTTAGACTCCGAAATTTTAATTTTTCTTACACTCCGAACTCTTCTATAGATTTTACCTACATATGCTTCATTTCAAAATGATGTCGTGAATTTATTTATACATGGTTTGTTATAAAACGATGTCGTCTATTCTGTTTCTAATTAATCGTTGGTTGAGTTACACGTGTACAGGTCCCTCCTAATTTCAAGGAAAATATGATTGTTGGAAGAGGGAGCCAACTGTTTGAAGTTTTCCTATAAATAGGAGCACATATTAAAGAGCTCAAAAGAAAAAGTTGATCGATCTAGAGACCACACGCTGTTAAGGTGATTTCTAGAGAGAGATGCTTTTCATGCCTTGTGCGTACTGGACTGCTTGGTCAGATTGCTTTGTGTGACTCCGAATGTTGGTGATTACATTCGAGGACTTCTGGGGATAGGAAGACAGAGGTGCTGACTACCTTGAAGTTCGAGGGCTTCCTTGCTGAGGAAGACAGAGGTTCCAACTACCTTGAAGTTGAGGGCTTGCGGGGATAGCAAGACAGAGATTCCGATCTTTGTATTGAGGGATTACCCTGGTGTGGGTAAGACAGACTTGCTTGAAAGTATAAATCAAGATACCTTTATCCAAGGTTGTTGGATACCCTTCTCTTTGGGTTAAAAGGGTTATTTTTTGTTACTTTTTTTTACTACCTATTTGTTTCCGCTGCATATTGTATTGTAAGGAAAGTATAACCTTATTGTATTTCCTTACACTTGTACTCTGATTAGTTTAGATTCTATATGCTTTATGGTAGAATCATATATTTTAAACCTTAGTTCCAATTCTCCAGTTTGTGATTAGAGGTTTTGTGAATTTTCGTAGTTTAACATTGTTAAACCTAGATTTTCCTCTTGTCTAAGGAAAACATAGTTATCTATAACCAACTTTAAAGGTTCCAAAGGAATTTTTTAAAGAATACAATTCACCCCCCCCCCCTCTTGTATTTTGAGCATCTACATTGTTATTTCGATCCTAGAATTTGTATCAGAGGAGGTATCAAAAATACTTATACTCAAGTATAGGTTTTTCTTGCTCATCTTTTTCTTTGTTCTTCATCCTTGCTTAGAATGTTTATTTTGTCGTTCTGAATTTTGTCGTTCCAAACATTATCGCCCTGAACATTGTCGTTCCGAACATTATGGTTACGAACTTTTTCTATTAACTCGTTTTGTTGCCCAAGTTGTTTTAGAATGGAAGGAATCAATGTTGGTTCTATTGACAATCTAAACCCAACAAGACCACCAATCTTTGATGGTAATGACTATGAGTACTAGAGAGATCGAATGAAGACTTTTGTTATCAATATCGGAGTGGATAATTTCATTATGGTTACTAGTGATTATAGAATTCCTGATAAAGAAGTTAGAACTCTCACTAACCAAGAAATGCAAGAGTATCAACTCAATTATAAGGTATGCAATACTTTACTATGTTCAATGAATAGAAATATATATAGCCAAACTTTTTCTTGTGAAGTAGCTAATTGTATCTGGAAGAAGTTAGAAGTTACACACTTTGGAACTTCTAAAGTGATTGAGACTAGGAGAGCTATGCTTAGAGCTGAATACCATGGATTCAATTTTCCATATGGAGAACCAATCTGCAAAGTTCAACAGAGGTTTATGTCTATATTCAACAGCTTACAGTCAATGGGAGAAAAAGGGTTAGATGATGAAGCCCTTGTAGATAAGATAATTGATATTATGCCAAATGAGTGGGAATCAAAGAGAACACCTATAGAGGAGAAGAGGAATGTCACTCAAATTTCTCTTTATGAGCTATTTGGAACTCTTCTCCAACATGAAATAAGAATGAATAGATATGTTGAAAACATCAAAAAGAAGAATGGGAATGGTATTGTTTAATTTACAACAACATCGAATCATATGAAAGCTAAGACTTCTGAGAAAGTAACCAGATCCAAGTCTAAGAAGGCGGTTATTCAGTCAGAATCTAGTGAAAGTGAAATCTCAGAAAATGAGTTAGAAAATCTTGCTCGAAGAATGAACAAGATAGCTGGCCAAAGAAATTTCCAATCCAAGTACAAGAAAAAGGAAAGGAAAGATATGAAGGATGTAGATGTTACTTGTTATGAATGCAGGAGTGCTGAACATATTAGACAAGATTGCCCTTTGATCAAAAAGAAAGAAAGGAAGGAAAGGCATTCTGAAAGGAATAGGAAGATGTATTACAAAACAAAAGATAAGAAAGTTCTAAAAGAAAATGGCACATGGAGTGTCAGTGGTGGTGACCCTTTAGATGAATCTTCGGATTATGAATCTTCAGGATAGAAGAATCTTGGTCTTATAGCCAGAATAACCATTGACAATCATTGATTTATGGATATGGTATGAAATGATGAATCATTGACCAATGTATCTTTAAATTCTAATGATAGTAAGTATTATAACTCCTTAGATGAAGAATCCTCTTCTGATGAAGAAAATACTTCACCTACCTGTAAAGAAGTTAATAGGTTTTCTGAACTTCTTGAGACTAAAAATTATAAACTCTATACGAAACTTGATAAGGAATATTCTAGGAATTCTATTCTTACAAAAGAGATATCAGAACTTTCTAAAGATCTTGATTAGAAAAATACTAATTTTTTAAATTTTTCAAAAAATCTTGAGGAAGTATGTTCTGAAAGGAAAAAACTTTCTAAAGATTTAAAAAAAGTAATTTCTAAGAAAAGTATCTTCGATCCTAACTCTAGTTCTGAATATAATTATTTTGAAGATAAGAACATGGTTATTAAACTCATGTCTGAAATTTTTTCCTTAAAGAAGTGTTTATCAAACTTTACCCATGGTAAAGAAAATTTTGATAAAATGTATTCTCAAATACGACCTTTAAGAAACAAATCTAGATTTGGTTATACCCATGCTAAACCAATTTTTAGTAACAATTAATTTGTTACACAAAGTGCCCCATTTTGTACCAAGTGTCAATGTGGTGGTCACTGGGCAAATAATTGTTCTTTAAATAAAACCCAATCTCTAGGTTTTCATAATGCCGGTTTTACTAAGAAAGTGTGGGTTCTGAAAAAAAAAATTCTGGAAATCTCGGATCCAAACAAGTTTGGATTCTGAAAGTCTAATTATTTTCTTTTTTTTGGGAAGATAAAGGACGTATCAACAAAAATACGTGGTACATGGATAGTGGATGTTCCTGGAACATGACTGGTAACAAAATATATTTTGAAAAGATTATCAAAACGAAAGGAGGGAAGGTAACTTTCGGAGATAATGCACAGAGAGAAATTGTTGGTATTGGTAATATTGTTCTACTAGGTAAAACTTTGATTTCAAATGTTTAATTTGTTAAGGTTCTTAAGCACAACCTCATTAACATAAGTCAGTTATGTGATGAAGGTTACCTTGTGAATTTTAGGAATGATAAGTGCTTACTACACAATTCCAAGGAAGAATTTATTCTCTCAGACAATAGGCAAGAGAATGTTTACACTTTGAACTGAGAAGACCTCAGGAGTCAAGATTTACCTTTCCTAAGTGCAATGGAAGATCATTCCTGGTTATGGAATAGAGAACTAGGTCACTGTAACCTTAGAAATTTGTTTAAACATTCTAAGAAGAAACTAGTTAAGGATCTACCGGAGCTTAGATTTGATTATTCTAAAGTTTGTGATTCCTGTCAATATGGAAAGCAACATAAACCTAATTTTAAATCAATTAGTGAAGTCTCCACGACTGATGCATTACAGTTAGTGCACATGGATCTTTTTGGTCCAACACAGACTGAAAGTATTGGAGGAAAATACTATGTGTTTGTTCTAGTTCATGATTACACTAGATTTACTTGGGTCTATTTTCTAGAAAAGAAGTCTGAAGCTTTTTCTTATTTCAAAAGTTTTAAAGAACAAGTTAAAAATGAGAAAAATCTTCCACTGAAAACTATTCATAGTGATCATGGAGGATAATTTCAAAATTTTGATTTTGAATCTTTTTGTAGTAGGAAAGGTATTACTCACAATATTTCAGCACCTAGAACTCTTCATCAAAATGGTGTAGTTAAAAGAAGAAATAGAATTATTCAAGAGATAACTAGAACCATGTTGAGTGAATATTCTATATCTATACATTTCTGGGATGAAGATGTAAGTACTTCTTGTTATACTATAAATCGAGTTTTGATTAGACCTTTTCTTAATAAAACTCTTTATGAGTTATAGAATGGTAGAAAACCAAGACTTTCCTACTTCAAGTTTTTTAGTTGCAAAGTATTCATTCTGAATACTAAAGATAATATACATAAATTCGCACCAAAATATGATGTAGGAATTTTCTTAGGCTACTCCATAACTTCTAAGGCATATAGAGTTTTCAATAAAAATACTTGTACTATTAAAGAAACAGTGCATGTAAAATTTGATGAGTCAGATCCTTATGTTTTCAAACGATCCCAATCTACATCCTCGTATGTGTTTTCAAAAACTAATTGTCAATCCTTGATAGAAGATCCTTCTAATAAGGAAAATGTTCAAGAAGGTACTTCTGAAACCTTTACCCCAGAATACTTTCTACCCCATATTGATGAACAGGTTTAACAAAACCCAAATCAGGTGTTTCTTAAGAATCATACCAGTGATAGTATCATTGGTGATGTAAATCAACCTGTAAGGACTAGAAGTTCCTTTAAGAAATGAAGTAGAACATGTAGCATTTCATTCCCAATTAGAACCAAAATGCACTGATGAAGCTTTAGGTGATGATGATTGGATCAAAGCTATGCAAGATGAACTAAACAAATTTGAAAGGAACATAGTCTGGACCATGGTTGAAAGACCTAAGGAAACTTCTGTTATTGGAGTTAAATGGGTCTTCAGAAACAAGTGTGATGAAAATGGAGTTATAGTAAGAAATAAAGCTAGACTTGTTGCTAAAGGCTATAACCAGCAAGAAGGAATAGACTATGAAGAAACCTACGCTCGATTAGCTAGACTTGAATCTATTTGTATTCTACTTGCCTTTGCAACAGTCTTCAATTTTAAACTTTTTCAAATGGATGTGAAATGTGCTTTTCTTAACGGTTATGTTCAAGAGGAAGTTTTTGTTGAACAACCTTCTAGCTTTGAAGATTCAAAACATCATGACCATGATTTTAGACTCACCAAAGCTTTGTGTGGTCTTAAACAAGCCCCAAGAGTATGGTATGATAGACTCACAGGATTTTTGCTTCAAAATAACTATGTTAAGGGAAATGCATATCCAACCCTTTTTATAAATAAAGATAAGAAAAATGTTTTGATTGTTCAAATTTATGTTGATGACATCATATTTGGTTCAACTCAGAAATTTTTAACTGATTCTTTTGCAAGTCTAATGAAATCTGAGTTTGAAACGAGTATGATGGGTGTGTTAACTTTTTTCCCTGGTTTTCAAATTTCTCAAAAACCCGAAGGAATTTATATATCTCAACATAAGTATATTAAATATCTTCTCAAAAGTATGGTTATGACAACACTAAGAGTATAAGTAATCCCATCGGTACCTCAAAATCATTAGATCTTGATGAAACTGGGAAAACAGTAGATCAAACATCTTTTAGAGGTATGATAGTAATTATACTTTACTTAACAGCTAGTCGACCGGACTTAATTTTTTCAGTGTGCTTATGTGTAAGATATCAATCCAATCCTAAGGAATCTCATTTAAAGGCAGTAAAAATAATTTTTCACTACCTTAAGGGAACCATGGATCTAGGATTATTTTATACTTCTGGAAATGATTTTGTTCTAAAAAGCTTTTTGGATGCTGACTTTGGAGGATGTAGAATGGATAGAAAGAGTACATCCGGAACATTTCATTTATTAGGAGATTCGTCAGTTTCTTGGTCCTGCAAGAAGCAACATTCTATAGCACTTTCCACTATTGAAGATGAATATGTAGCAGTTGGAAGTTGTTGTGCTCAAGTGTTGTGGATGCAACACACACTCACAGACTATGGCATGAGTTTTACTAAGACTCAAATTTTGTGTGACAACACAAGTTCCATTTCCCTAAGCAAGAACCTTGCACACCACTCTCGTGCAAAACACATAGATATTAGGAACCACTTTCTTAGGGATCATACACTTAAAGAAGATATCATTCTTCAGTTTATCGGGACACAAGATCAACTTGTTGGTATTTTCACAAAATCTTTACCCTCCGATATATTTGAATACATTAAACAAAAGTTAGGAATGATAACTGTAAGGTAATCATTCTTCAATAACATCTTGTTAGACAATTATCCTAACAGTAATACACTCCTTCTCATGGGGGGAGTACATTGGAATGTTAGTGTAACTAAAATATTTCAGAATATGTTTTTCAAAATTGGTTTAACTAATTTTTTTTCTTAGTTAGTTTTTCATTTTTTTTAAACAAACTTTCCAGAATGGAAATTTTTTTGAAACAAACTTTCCGGAATGGGAATTTCTGGAACTGAAATTTTCAGGACTGAAATTCTCGGAACGATAACTTTCGGAATGGAAATATTCGTACTGAAAACTTCCGGAATGGAATTTTCGTACTGATAAGTTTCGGAATGGAGATTTTTGTACTGAATTTTTCTTAATGAAGTTTTTGTACTGGAACTTTTGTTTTTGTTTGAAATTTATTTCTTCAATAAGAATATTACCAATTAATAACAATGTTTCTAGCCAATGTGAGAGCTGTGATTTCCTTACTTATAGTTCTGTAATCAAATTTTTCTTGCTGATATCTTCCTATGTTTTTAAAAGATCAGATTCTAGTTTTCTTCAAATCTGAATGTTTTCTTTAAAAACCTCAAAAGATCGGAGTCATGTTTTTCCTTGCGGGATTGTTCTAAACCGTTAGATCATATCAAAGCTCTTTCAACCGTTACATGGATTTTGTAAGACCAACGATCACTTTTATTGCCTATATAAAGGGGACCCTGAGACTCATCCCACATCGGTTTTTTTTTCAAGCTTTTGTGTCTCGATGCCCTGCTGCTCTTCTTAAGGCTGGTTCTTAACTATGCAAAGACGATCCGAATCATTCATATTTCTTCACTCCGAATGTCTGTTGAAGCAACTTCTCAAGATATGTCAACTGCAAAACCGATCTCTAAGTGTTTAGTCTTCAGGGAAAGGTTAGTTTATCTGAATTTCTATATACTTTATTCCCTTATTTCCAAGAATATAAAGCTGAATGGATGAGAAGATGCCTGCATAGAAAAGTCAGATAAACCGGATCCGGTTAATACTGATTTTCTGATTGAGTTTTACGAGTCTGTTTCCTTCCTGATGGAAGATGGAAAAGAGTGGTTTTCTTTCAAGTCTTATGGGAAGACTTATAATCTTTCTTACACCATTTCCGCGAGCTTGGTTGGTTTATCATATGAAGGAGAAGCTGAATTCTGCTCACACAAACTTCCCGATGTGCAAGGAAGTTTCAATAAGGAGAAGGAACTAAAGTGTCTTGGGCTTAAGGATGATTCAACTATCAAGATTTCTCGTCTCACTCCGAATAATAGAATTCTTCAGCTTTGTGTGCAAGGATTTCTGGTTCCAAGAAAAGGTGATAAGGACAATATGATGAAAATTGATATATATGTCTTAGATTTTTTAGTAAATCTAAGAAAGATACATCTGATGAGGCATGTCTTGGTTACGATCCAGAATATCAAAGAAGGCAATTTAAGAGCTTAGATTATCATGTTTCCTGCTTTACTATCTAAGCTGATAGTTTGATGCTACTAATATTATAAGGTTTCCTACAAGTCAAAGATCCGTAATTGCAAACCCATGCTAGTCAGTGATGACACTCTTAAGAGGATGAAGATGGGTTTTTCCAGTGAATCCGGAGAATTTTACCCTCTGCCTGTGGAAGAGGTTGAGACAGCTCAAAAAGAAACACACTCACTGGAACAATCCAAAAAGCAAAGGAGGAAGAGAAAGGTTAAGGAAGTCATTGCTGATGACGAAAATCCTCAGGCTAAGGAAACTCAATCTTCTCCCCCCAAACCGAAGAAGAAGAAGAAGAAAACATATACGGATAAAGTAGCAGCCAAGTGGAGGGAAGATAATGAAATGAGGAAGGAAGGGGATCCTCAATTCGGATTGGACCCTGTAGAGGCTAAGGCCTTGAAAGAAAAAGCTGCGGAGGAGCTAGAGAAACAAGCGAAGCAAAAGAAAATGAAAAAGAAGATGTCTGAAGCTGAAGTGGTGCAATCTTTGCTGAAAGATTCAGAGTTAGCTTCCAAAATGATTCTCATTACGGAAGCATTCGATCTTGAACCTTCTTTACCAGAAACCCCAGCCAAGAACTATCTCTCTCCGGATAGATCCAAGGGTAATGAAATAGTTGAAGAAGCTGAGAAAGAAGTTATTGAAGAAGCTGCTGAAGAAGTTGAGGAAGAAGAAGAAGAAGAGGAGGAGGAGACTGAAGATCTTGATACCCTGATCAAGCAAGTACAAGACTATAAAGATAAGGCTAAATCCACAAAGTTATTTACTCCAGGAAAGGGGGATGAGGAAGCTAGCAAGAAACAACAAGAATAAGAAGAAGAGAATGTCTTGTATGATGAGGAAGAATCCTATGAGAGGAATTTCTTTGAGGAAGGACAACAAAAACAGAAACCAGATGAAGACCAGATCGTTCAAGTATCTAAATCCGAGGAAGTTTCCCTTAATAAAGAACCTACTCTGAGATATGATAAGGGGAGGAAACTCTCTTGGAGACACCTATAAAATATGTCATCACGAAGAAAGAGGATGGAGGCACCTCTAGAAGAATGTTGGTGCAAGCTGAATAAGATCAGTCTCTAAGAAAAGTTTCTGATTCGGAATCATCATCTCATGGGCATGATTTTGTGGTTTAGTCTCTAAGGAAGTTGGTGGAAACAATTCTGATTCTTCCAACAATAGATTCTAGATGCCAGATGCTGTAGCAAACTATGAATCAGAAATCGGATTATTTATACATGGTCATGGATATGTTTGTGAAGTTTGAAGTTGAATAGAAAAGTTTTCTGATCGACTATGATGTGAATAGAAAGTCATTCAGTAAGGTAACCAAGTGGTTTAAGAGAGTTGATGAAGATTTAGTTCAGTTTGAGAGTTTTCAGGATGAAGTTCAAAATGATTTTGAAATAGAGGATAAAAAGATTAACGATATTTATGAAAAGCTGACCCAAGAGAAAAATTCATTGAATCAACACGTCAGGGAAATGAATGGGAAGCCAAACTCAGTATCTCAGAATTGGAAAATTGAATGAGATTTCGAGATTGAGTTTCAGCAGAAGATGGAAAAGCAAGATGAGATAATCAAGTTGTAGAAAGAAGCCTTGGAGGCTCAGGCAGAAGCTTTAAAAGTCCAAGAAGAAAAGTTAAAAGCCTTGGAGAAGCAAGGTGAGGAAGATCAATGAGACTTGAAGAAACTCAAAACTTTGTTAAATAATCTCATCCCAAAGGAGAAGGAAGACAAATGAACTCACTCTGACCTTTTGTTGTAATTGTCTTTTCTTGCAAAAGTTTCCCAACTCTAATGAAATATTATTTGGCTGGATGTATCTTGTTATATACTAATGTTTTAGGTATCATAATTTTTTTTCCATTCCCATCAATTATTTTTGAAAATCATAGTTGGGGAGAAGGAAAAAGAACCACTCCTAAGGAGGAGAAAGGAAAAATTTCTAAAAGAAATATCCTTAAAGAAAGGAGGAGTTTCCTACTACGAAGCTTTTTCATTCTTACAATAATGAAAACTCCACTACGGAAACTCAGAATACAATCCTTAGAGTTTTATTGCCTAAGGGGGAGTTAGTTTTATTCACTTTAATCCATGAACAAAGGGAGATAAGTTTTTAATTTCAAAGTCTAATGAAAATTTTCAAAATCCTTATATGCTTTTTTGAAAGGTTGTTTGTGCTTTCCAAAAAGGAGGAGATTGTTCAGTCAGTAAGGTTTTCCTTATGACTTTTTCATTCCTTCTTGTTTTGAAAATCACAAACACCTTATACTTAAGCAAATATTATTTTTACCCCCATATGGAAAATTTACTTCTTTATGGAAATATACCATAACATGCATTTTCTTACACATAGAAATAGTTTTCTTTAGTGCAAAAACCGGATTCATACCCAAAACCCCAGAAGTCATATAATGAAAAGTTTTGGAGCATTCTATTTTTAGGATATGAATTTTGGATGTGATTTGTAATGAAGTTCTAATCCGAATTCTAGACTCCGAACTTTCATGAGTTTGACTCCAAACTCTTAAGTAGTTCGCCTCAAAACTCTTAAGTAGTTCGACTCTGAACTCTTAAGTAGTTCGACTCCGAACTCATAAGTACTTCGACTCTGAACTCTTAAGAATTTCAACTCCAAAATCTGAAGTAGTTCGACTCCTAACTCTTATGAAGTTCGACTATGAACTCTTAAGTAGTTCGAATCCGAACTTTCATGAGTTTGACTCTGAACTCTTAAGTAGTTCGACTTCGAACTTTGCAAGTTCAGATTCCGATTTCTGGTGAAACCAGGCTCCGAATTCCTATAAAACAGAATCCGAACATTTCTTTACATAGACTCCAAATTTAATTTTGGTTAGACTCTGAACTTTTAATTTGATTACACTCCGAACTCTTGTATAAATTTTACCTACATATGCTTCATTTCAAAATGATGTCATGCTTTTAGTTATACATGATTTGTTATAAAACGATGTAGTCTATTCTGTTTCTAATTAACCGTTGGTTGAGTTACACATATATAGGTCCCTCCGAATTTCAAGTAAAATATGATCGTTGGAAGAGGGAGCTGACCGTTGGAAGTTTGCCTATAAATAAGAGCTCATTTGAAAGAGCTCAAAAGAAAAAGTTGATCGATCCAGAGACCACACGCTGTTAAGGTGATTTCTAGAGAGAGAATCTTTTCATACCTAGTTCATACTTAACTGCTTGTTCAGATTGGTTTGTGAAACTCCGAATGCTGGTGATTACATTCGAGGACTTCCGGGGATAGGAAGACAGAGGTGCCGACTACCTTGATGTTCAAGGGCTTCCTTGCTGAGGAAGACAGAGGTTCCAACTACCTTGAAGTTGAGGGCTTACGGGGATAGCAAGGCAAAGATTCCGATCTTCGTATCGAGGGCTTACCCTAGTATGGGTAAGATAGACTTTCTTGAATCTATAAATCAAGAGACCTTTATCCATGGTTGTTGGATACCCTTCTCTTTGGGTTAAAAGAGTTATTTTTTGTTACTTGTTGTTACTACTTGTTTGTTTCTGCTGCATATTATATTGTAAGAAAAGTATAACAATCTTGTATTTCCTTACACTTGTACTCTGATTAGTTTAGATTCTATATGCTTTAAGGGAGGATCTTATATTGTAAACCTTGGTTCCAATTCTCCAGTTGGTGATTAGAGCTGTTGTGAATTTTCTTAGTTTAACTTTCTTAAACCTAGATTTTCCTTCTCTAAGGAAAACATAGTTTTCTATAACCAGCTTTAAAGGTTCCGAAGGAATTGTTTAAGGAATACAATTCACCCCCCCCCCCCCTTGTATTTTGAGAATCTACATTCTTATTTAGATCCTACAGGAACTCTGACATATTTAATCATGTTGATAATTAATGAGAGGAACAATATCACAAACCTCGTAGTTATACAACTCTTCTCATCCAATGTTGGCATCTAATTCATCCTAGAATAGGGTAGATCTATAAAATGGTCATAAATGCTCAACCATTTATATCTAGGTCAAGATAATAAATCACAAAGAATAGATCAAGAGGAATCGAGAGCTTACCTATTTGGTTCCAATGAATTTGACGGAAAATGAATCAGAGTTCGGATGGAGAATTGGGAGAAAATCCTTGCTCGGTGATGTTTTTCGTGGTAACTCTGGTGTGGTTCTATCAAGAAATGATAAAAAGAGTCTACTAACCATTTTAGTAGTTTTTGGAAAATTACACATCCTGTATTTGTGTATACACTCTGTGTGCTTTCATATACCTGGTGTGTATATTCTAAAATTTCCATTATTTTCTAACTCCTCTTCCACATCCTAAATGAGTCCTTTTGATATGATTACATGTCATGTACTTGGATTAAATAGCATGTAGCCCCTATTCAAATTGTGTAATATTTTTGTAACTAGTACTCGACCTATTTTTCTCTTTCTTCTCATGTTTAACCCATAAATACATGATATCGACCTTAAAAGAAGAACCGGGTTCTTACCAACTTCCTCCCTTAAAACAATTCATCCCTGAATTTTCCTTAGAAGGGTGGTGAAGAAATTTTTTAGAACAAATTTGACCATTGTGATCGTACATCGGCCTCCCTCTCCCATGTATCATCATGAACTTGGTTGTACTTCTATAACACCCATACTAAAGGGACCGACCGACCATAGATAACCTTTGTTCTATGATCTAAAATTCGAAAAAGGGAGCTCCTCAAAAGACACATCTATTTTCAAATCAACCTCTTCGGGATGTAAAATGTGATACAAGTCTGAAAAGTAACGTCACAACTAAGAAATGTGGAAGAAATCATGCATATCTCTATACCTCTGAGGTAACTACAACTGATAGTCTACCAGTCGAACCCTCTCTAGAATTTCAAGTGGCCTGATGTACCTCAGTGAATGTTTACATCGTCTTCTGGTCCTATTGTGTCCCAACCTTAGTGCAACACATAGGAAAACTTGATCCTCGACCTTGAACTCCATAGGTCATCTAGGATGATCCATGTATTATTTATGACAAGACAATGCAGTATACATCCACTTTTGAATCAACTGAACCTGTTCAGTGGTCTCCTGGACAAGACAAGGACCCAGTATAGCTACCTCTCCTACCTCTAGACAACATAGGGGTGATCGACAAGGTCTATAGAAATAATATTTATATGGAACCATATGAAAAGTATCCTGAAATTTATTATTGTAGGAATACTAAACTAGGGGTTTGTGTTTCTCCAAAGAACCCCCAAAACCCAAGATGCATGCCAGAACTATTTCCTTCAGCACCTGAATCATGTTCTCTAACAGGCTATCCATCTAGGGGTGGTAAGTTGTTCTCAGAAGCACTTGTGTACCCATCACCCTCTATATCCATTTCCAGAAATGAGAAGAAAATCAGGTATCCCTATCTGAAATGATAGAATGTTGGACCTCGTGTAGTCATACAATATCACAAATTTACAACCTCCAATTCTTGTCAACTCTGAAAGTTTCCTTGATCGACAAGAAATGTGTGAAAATCATGAGAATTCCCATAAAAACTCAGAGGACATTATAACCACGAAACATCCTTGATCAAAAAAACCCACAAAGAACACCCATGAGCATCTCAATTATTCTACTAGTTTGATTTCCATTGACTAGGAGAACCTAAACGCAACTTTGGTCATATTAGAGGCCTCATAAAAAAGAATGGTTGAAACCATTTCAACCTCATCAAAATTGGTCACAAATTCATCCATTGAAAGACCTTGTGGACTTTCACATCACACCCACCCTAAACTGGTGGAGTTTTCAAATTGGTTAACTCAAACTATACATGAGGAAAAAGAAAGATAATGACTCAAACTATCACTGGATAAATTATCTCTGAAACTCACCGCTTAGGAGGATGGCATCTTGCAACAAAAACAAAACTCCTTATCTGAAGGCACAATTCACTACAATAAATCCATTCACCAAAGCCCATAGATGTCTCTTGGTGACACTCCTTTGTGAAACAATCCACAGATCATTAAAAAGGGTCCTATCACAACATGAGTAATGGTGAAAACTAGATCCATCCCACTAGAATAATTACCCCTTTTCAAATAATCACATCTGATCCTTACTATTAGTTTGAGATAACCTTAGATTCATCCACTCAGAGTCCAACGAACTCACCATGGTGGTCCATACTCCCCATTTCAAGTGATAAATTAGTATAAGGCAAAAATTCCATATAAGAACTGTGACTGAACCTAGATCGACATCCACCTAGAGGTTATGTCAATGGAAGTGGTATGAATCAATAGTCCTTCCAAAGAATGCTTACACGGGAACCCATGAATCACTCAGGGTAAACCAAGCCTCATTTACAATCACACATCCAATGCACAACACCCAAAAAGATTACAAACAAGCCTAATGGCATTCAACTATAGCGCGACGTATAAATGACGCTCTCTCAGTGCATCTAGGATGATGTCAAGAAATGGGACATGATATTCTATTAAGAAGTATCACACTTCGAGGATTTCAAGGATCACAATAAAAGGGTAATCAAACCACTACTATTCGAAAAACCTGAAATAAACTAGGTTTCACTGGTCAATACATCATCATTTAACTGAACACAAAGCCTCTATACCAAGGAATTTTTGTGATAGCACACGCTTAACCACCAAGAACCATACATTATCATCTGTGACTCAAAAAGATTTCACTCATAGACAAATCACAACAACATTGTACTACCATGAAAGCATCAATATGAAACAAGACTCGCATGTCTAAAAGGCATTCAAGTAGAATTGATGATTTTCTAATGGTCCTTGTTTGTGGTCATTCTATTTGGAAGGACACATTTATATATAACTAACCTGAAAATCCCTACCTAGGAGTGTCCAAGACATTGAGAAGAAGTAATAACTGCTCTCAAACACACTAGTTTAGAACTTACTTAAATGCATGAGGTTCGTTCCATGAACCATGATCATCAAGTCATATCACTTGGCATGATTAAAATTGTTGGCCTGTCAAAACTCATGTGTCCCAAAAAGTCTACTTGAGTAATCGAAAAAAGATGGATCTACAACACTCAAGTCACTCTACTCTGGAGATAACTAGATAACATTCAAAACAACACAAGCTCAATGATTAAACTGAACTCAGTGACTCATTTTAATATTTAGCACTCTATGGTTACCATTTATGTAAACATATACTACCTCATGTTTACAAGAGAAAATGGCACATTATGGGTACTATTCATAGATTATCCACCCTATTCACCCTAGTACCAGATGGATCACACAGAAAATGACTTAAAATATCACCATCTACAACACCATTTAAATGTATAATGATATACTAAGTCACACTTCATTTAAGGAAATGGAGGTTTGCAAGACCACCTAAGCAGTTGTCTATGCCTGAGGCATGTCTAACCTGTTGAACCAGGCATTCCACAACACTCATTCCAATATTGAAGGTCAATATATAACAAAGATCGCATCTCAAAATCACTGATATCAAAACAGGACAGGTCAACACCTTCCTCTAAGCAATCACCCCTCTGTATGCCCCATGGATTTGGTCTAGATGTCAAACTATGAGGGATACTACAAAACTCCCACTTTGACAGTTGGGTTTGGTCAAGTCAAACCTTGAGAGGCATCCTACATGGGATGTTCCTGTTAAACATGAGTGAAGGTATCATATATGTAATCCTTAGATGAAAAAGTAATTAATGAATCCTATATGGGATCCTAAAATGATATACAACACGGGCATCCTACAACAGAGATCCTCTAAATGATACGCAAGTGGGGATCCTATAAGGGACTCCGTAGATCATCATTTAAGAAAAGAAATCCATGAGGGGATTCTTATAAGCAATCAGTCTCATGACCTCATAGGATATAAGGGTGCATCGCACATGTAAAAATTATTCAACATCATAGGTTGTGAGAGACAGCTCACATTTTATCTAAAATTTAAGGTCTCAACTAGGTTGGTCTGAACACTCAACCAATCATCCATGCCAATTATGGCTCTTATGTGACAACTAAAAATGGTAACATGATGAAGAACCTCTCCATTTAGATAGAATTCCCAAAATACCCCTTTGGATTCATTATAATGCTCTAGAGGTTTAACAATCACGATCTACGTGAAATAATGCTGATAAAGGAATACTCTTTGGTCCAAAAGTGACATAGGGGAATAAAATAGAAAAAGATCCTCTAAGGGTACTAAAAGAGGAATACATGTTGTGTACCCTTAATCTCTCACATGTGTCTGTACCACCGTCAGCCTAAGCGTGTAAGCAAACAATGTACACAATGGGAATGTTGGGCACACAACATGTACACAAGTCTCATATCCTAGCCATTTACGTTCACATGGCTAGAGCCACATGAGGTCTGCCTGTGTAAAAGTACATGTTGTGTACTTAAAGTACACGGTGTGCACTATTCAAAACCCATCATTCCATGTTCTCTCTCACATGGACAGACACACGGTCACTTACCATACAGTGTATATACAGAGCACATAGTGTGTAGTTAAGAAAATTATTTCTTCCCAAACAAAAGAACACATTTTCTGTGTTCATAGAGCCACATACAATGTTGTATTGGTTTTTGGGAGTATACTATTGAATCTTTATAGAACCTCGTTTTTTGAAAAGAAAAAAATGGTATTCCAAATTCCAATCTATGGGGGCCCAAACTTCCCAAAAATCAATTTTCGATATCCACATATACCAGCATCATAACATGATTCAATGAAAGACCAAAACATTATCTACCACATTCCAATCCAAGAGGTCCCATACACCTCAGGGGACAATGTTTGGAATCTATAAAATTTGAACCATAAAACATACCAATACACCAATAATAAATGCAGGAATATCTATCATGGTACCTATCATAACAACAAGAAATCACTAATTATCTCAAAATGGCATGACTAAAATTCATTCCATGTGATTTCTACAATGTACCTATATTATGCCTGAGAGATAATTCCCTCATCTCATTGGTTTTAAACAAAAATAGAACCGTAATAATATAAATAGAAACAACACAATACAATTGTGTCACCTAATAGTGAAATCACGTCAACTGTAATAGATTAAAACAAAAAAATCATAATTTAATTTGAGGAAATATGGGTTTTCCCTATACTCGGGGTAGATAATCTCGGGCACAACTAATTACCAAATCCAATTTCCTTCCTATCATTGTCTACTGTCGCCAAATAGTATTAAATACTCGAAAAACCCTCCTCTAATGCCACTTTGTAACGTCCCAGATCCAGATGCCACCCAAAGGATCCTCATACTCGGTTAGCCACATGGACTCAAGAAAATTTCCCCAAATTCCAAAGGCTACCGACTAGTATTGGGGGCCTATGAGTGATAGTGGGATGATATTCCCTCATTGGCAGAGTATAACAGAGTAGAATGAAATAATGTGACAATAGAAGAAGTAGTAATACTATACAACAGAAGTAAACAATGGAAGACTGATAATATAAATAACTAGATGTCAAAGCATACAAAGATGATTTTTCATGTTACATGTTCTAGGAAAAGATCCAAAATAGGTGACACTAGAGTAATACAAAATTAAATTACCAACAATACAAAAAAGTTAAA
This sequence comes from Viscum album, assembly GCA_963277665.1. Classification (NCBI taxonomy): domain Eukaryota; kingdom Viridiplantae; phylum Streptophyta; class Magnoliopsida; order Santalales; family Viscaceae; genus Viscum; species Viscum album. The sequence goes on from OY728156.1 coordinate 767,031,614, forward strand.
AGAAACATAGAATCATTACAAACCACAGATTTCCCCCTTGCTCTCCTCCTCCTAAATAGAAATCTAGTACCTATAGAAGGGTTCTTACACTTATCGACACCTGAAAAAACATAATCTGTTTGGGCCAAAAAAATGTGTCCCAAATAGGGTGTGAGACTAAAACCCATTAGTTAACCACCAAAGGCCTATGTCAATTTGTCAGTGAATATATATAACAAGTGGTGTGCATTATTGAAAGTAGTCAACTAGAAAGTACTCAAAAGTAAAAAATCCTAAATGTAGAAGTTTCCATTTACATTCATTTTATGTTCATTATCAATTCAAATACCTCTAATTATATAAGTCTCAGAATCCGGTCTAGGCCTGATGATCCCCACACAAAAGTAATCACATCATATTTCTCAAAAGACCTCATAAACAAGTATAAGAGAAGAATAAATCCAATATTGAGCTTTGTCTTGGAAAACACATCAGAAGTCGTTCCGTTTGATATTAAATTATATGTAAATTTTAACTCATGATATATAAACAGCTTCCAATAGATCCCATTCTTGGAATCCCTCGTTGGATTCAAGGTTAGAGTGGAATTCATATAAAGTCTCAATAAGCTTGACCACTATATTCGTTGCCCGCTCATGACTTAACATGATAATACCATCTTCGATTCCATCCATTTTATTTTAATCAAGTTCATGGTCTACCCAAGGTATAAGGTTCAATAGTCATATGAGACCAACCTTTCCTTCTAACTTGAGGCTATGGCTCGCCCATTTCTATCTACCCCTTTGTTATTTCACATAATAAGAAAGACATGTATGTTAAACTATTACATGAATTCATCATTTATAACTCACAAGGTAATATACCATATATCAAACAACACATGAAAATTAAACTATTACATGGTTTAACATTAATAAACTCATGTGGGCATGGTATATAAAAATCCAATCATGTAATTTAAACTATTACACATTTTTAGCATTAAATAACTCACGTTGTCACATTTCATATAACAAGCCTATAATGTAATATAAACCATTACAAGGACTTAAAATAACAAAACTAACATGGGAGGGTTCACAATTGGAGAAAAACATTCAAAGCATGCTTAAACAAGCATCGACATAAAATGGGGAAAAGGGTGAACCACTAATCCAAAACCCGTGGTCAAAAAAATATAATTTAAAAAAATTTCAATTCCATTTAATAGTCAAAACAATTTTTAACAACCAAATAAGGGAAAAAAGGCATGCCTCATAGGAAACCTAGACCAAATGACCATAAATTATCATCAAAGGGAAATGCACCCTAGGTTGTCCCTTAATCAAGGAAAACAACCAAAAAGATGCTTTAAATCACTTAACCAATTACCTAAAAAACAATAGGAAACAGAATTGGTTAATTTTAAATAAAGGTAAAACCCAAAAATGGTTTAATGGAACTCTATCACATATAATCAACATGATAATTAATGAGAGGCATGAGACCACCTAGTTTGTAGTCATACAACTTTCCTCATCCATCATCGGCCTCTAATTTGACCTAGAATGGGGTAGATCTACAAACAAGTATAAAATCTAAAACATTGATTACAACATAATGAAAATAAATCACAAATAACAATTCCAAAGGAATCTAGAGTTTTCTGATTGGGTTCCAACACATCTTATAGTGATCGAATCTGGGATAAGATGGAGAATCGGGTGCAATATCCATGCTCGACAATACTATTCAAGAGAACCAGGGTGAGGTTTTTTCCAGAAATGAGAAAACGATGCTACTACACATTCTAGAAATTTTTTAGAAAAGTACACACCATGTACATTAATAATCACTATGTTTATATTCCAAAATTACCCTCCTTTTCCAACTCCTCTTCCAAGTCATATATGAGTCCTGCTGACATGATTTCACAGCGTGTACTAGGATTACAAGGTGTGTAACCTTTATTCACATTGTGAAATAGTATTTCAACTAGTAATAAACCGATTTTTATCCTTCTAAATATTTACCCATAAATACAAGATAGAGACATTAAAAATAAGAAATGAGTTCTTATAAACTTCTCCCTTAATGCAATGTGTCCCTAAATTTCCCTTACAAGGGTGGTGAAGAAATTTCTTAGAATAAATCTATCCAATGCGATCGTACATCAGCCTCACTCTCCTTGGTCTCTTTATACACATGGCCATATCACCATAGCACCTATACCAAAGGAATAGACCAACCACAAAGAACCTTAATTCTATGATCCACAATTTGAAAAGGATCTCCTCAAAAGACACATCTATTTCCATCTCAACCTCTTAAGGGAGAAAAACCTAAGACATGTCTAAAAAGTAACATCACAACTAAGTTACATGGAAGATGTTGTGCATAACCATGTACCTCTAAGGTAACTACAACAGATAGGGAACCTTCCCGACTCACTCCAGAATCTGAAATGGCCTGACATACCTCGGTGAATGTTTTCCCAATCTTCTAGTCCTCTTCTGTCTTAACCACGGTGCAACACTTAGGAAAAATAGATCTCAAACCTCGAATTCTAGAGGTCATCTACGGTGATCAGCATATGATTTATGACAAGAATCTCTAGTATCCATCTACTTTTGAATCAATCAAACCTATTCAGTGGTCTCCTGGACAAGATAAGCTCCCAACATAGCAGCCTCTCCTGCCTCCAGCCAACCCATGGGTGATAGACATGGTATACCGAATAAAGAATCATATGGAACCATATAAAAAGTATTCTGAAGTATATTATTATAGTTAAACCCAAGTAGGGGTATGTGTATCTCCAAATAACCCCAAAAATCAAAGACACATTCATGAATCGTGTCCTCTAGCAGCGGAATCATACGCTCTAATTGGATATCCATTTGGAGGTGGTAAACTATGATCAGAAGCACCTGTGTACCCAACACCCTCGATAGCCCTTGAAAGAAACAAGAAGTAAACAGGGTGTCCCTATATAAAATGATAGAATGAGGTACACTATGCACTCATACAGTATCACAAATCTAAAACCTCCCAAGTTCATCAAACATAAAAGTTTCATTGATTGGAATGAAATGTGTGACTATCATGAGATTGTCAAGAACAAATCAGATGGAATCATTACAATAATATATAATTTATCAGAAAACCCTACAAAGCACACCCCTAAACATCTCAGTGGAACTACCAGCATGATTTCCTTTAACTGTGTGAACCTTAACACAATTGAGGTCATATCAGCTGTCTCTTAGAAAAGAATTCTCCAACCCTTTTCAACCTCATAAAAATCATCCATGTTATCTTCCCTCAAAATACATTGTGAAAATTCACATCACAACCACCATAAATTGGTGTAGTGTTGAAACTGGTCACTCAAATTATACACAGAGAACAAGAAAGATAATGAGTAAAACTATCATCATATGACTTATCTCCGAAGCACCCACCTTATGAGGTCGGTGTGTTGAAATATAAACACAATACCTTCTTCTAAGACACCATTCATCTTCAATGAACCCATTCACTGAATCCCATACTTGTATCTCAGTGACACACCTTTCTAAAACCATCCACTTGTCATAAAAAATGATCATCGCACAACCCGAGTAAAGGTGAAAACTAGATCCATCCAACTGGAATCATTAACCATTTTCAAATAATCACATCTGAGCATGACTATAAGTCCAATATAACTCAGATTAATTAACACGAAGTCTAAGGAGCTCACTAAGGTGGTCTATAATCACCCTTACATGTGAGACTTTGGTACAAATCCAAAAGTCCACATAAGAACACTGACTAAACCCAGATCGGCATCTGCCTGGCGGTCACATCAAATAATGCAGTACAAATCCAGATTACATCCAAGTAATTCTTACAAGGGAATCTAGGAACCACTCTGGATTAACCGAACCTCATTTAAAACTTTACATAGAGCACACAACACTGAAAAAGGCTATGAACTAGACCAATGGATTTCAACTGCGGAGAGATATATAACTGATTCTTTCTTAGTGCATCTAGGAAAATTTCATGATAGGGTACCTGATCACCTCTTACTAAAGAGCACATTAAGAGGATTTCAAGGATCTCCAAAAAATATAAATTAACCACTACGTGTTGACCTCCTAAAATAATCTTAGTTGCACTTGTCGATGCATCGCCATTTAACCAACCACTATGAATTTATAGCAAGGAATTTCCATGAAATCTCATGATTAACCACTAAGGTATATACAATATCATTGATTCCTTGTCAGTACCGCAATCATAGTAAAATTGAAACAATGTTTTTCTGCCAAGCAAGCATCAATATGAAACAATACTCTCAAGTCTCAAAGGAATTCAAGTAGAATTGACGATTTACGAAGGGTCCTTGATTATGATCCTTCTTCATGGAAGGAAAAATTTAAATAGAACAAATGTGACACTCTCTACATAGGATTGTACTATACATAGAGAAGAAGGACTAGACTCTCTCAAACACACTAGTTCATAAGTAACATAAACACATGAGGGTCACTTACCTGAACTACAATCATCACATCATATCACTTTCAAGGAAAGATGAAATTAAACTGAATGGGAGGTCAAAAAACCCATGTCTGAGAAAGTTCTCCAAATATGTGGGAAAAACCTAGTTCTATAATGCTCAATTCACTCTACTCTGGAGATAACCTGAGAATATAAACAACATCTCAATCTCAATTATTAAACCAAACTCAATGGCTCATTTTAACATTTAACACTCGGTTTTTACTACAAATTTCAACATATAGTACCTTGAGTTTATAAGAGAAGGTGTAACATCTGGGTACCATTCATTGGTTATCAACTCTATGTACCCTATTAATAGATTTATTACACAATAATTGGCTCAAAATATCATCATATACACCACCATTTACATTTATGATGATGTACTAAGTCGCCAATAATTTAAGGAGAGGGTGGTTCACCCATCCTCCTAAGTAGATATCCATGCCCAATGCTTTTCTAACCTACTAAGTCGAGCATCCCATAATGATCATTCCCATATTAAGGGTCAAGATCCAACAAACATCGTTATTCAAAAGTGCAGATATCAAAATATGACAGGTTCACATCTTCCTCTAAGCACTCAACCCGTTTCTATCCCATGGGTCATGTCTATGTGTCAAAAAATGATGGATACTACCAAAATCCCACTATGAAGGTTGGGTTTGGTCAAGTCAAACATTGAGAGGCATCCTACTTGTGATCCTCTAGGTAAACACGATTAAAGGAATCATATACAAAATCCATAGCTTAAAACGTAAGGGAGGAATCCAACATTGGTTCCTCGAATGTTAAATGACAGAGGCATCCTACAACATGGATTCTCTAAACAACACACAAATGGGGGATCATACAAGGGAATACCTAGATTAGTATGTAAGAAAAGTAATCCCTAAGGAGATCCTTAGAAGCAAAATTTCTCACATCCTCATAGGCTAGAAGGGCACATCTCACATGGGAAACATCCTCAAAATCATAGGTCATGAGAGATAGCTCACAACTCATCTCAAATCTAAGGTCTCAACTAGGTTGGTTTGAACACCCAAAAAATCATCCACACAATGTCTCACTCTTATGCGATAATTGTTATCAGTAACTGGAGGAAGAAAGTCTCTATTTAGAAAAAATCTCCAAAACTCCCATTAGGATTCATTATAATCCTCTACTGGATTCACCATCGTGAAATACATGGATAAATACTCAAAAATGATTACTCTCTGGTCCAAAACTAACAAAGGGGAATAAAACAAGAAAAGACCCTCAACAGGTGCCAAAAGAGGAATACATAGCGTGTAGAAACCATACATTGAGTGTACCCTTAAGCTCTCACATGGGCGTGTACCACCTCTATCCTGGTCAAGGAAACACCCCAGATACATTTCATGCAAGTAGGATACATGACGTGTACACAAGTCTCCCCTCATGGCCTTGTACTTTTACATGGACAGGGCCACATGGGGTCTGCCTATGTAAAAGTACACAGTGTGTACATAAATTACATGGCATGAACTATTAAAAAGTCATCATTCCATGTTCTCTCTCACACGGACGGACAAACTATCACTTACCATGCAGCGTTAACACAAAGTACACAGTGTGTTCTTATGAAAATTATCTCTTCCCCAATAGAGGAACACATGGCATGTGTTCATATAACCACACACCATTTTGTCTAGGTTTCCAAGATTCAACATCTAAAACATCACTACAACCCATGTTTTGGAAAAGTAAAATAATGGTATTCCAACATCTGATCAATGGGGGGACATATTCCTCACAAATCCATGATTGGTTTCCTTGTATAGTAACATTGTAACCTGATTCAATGCAAGGCCGAAACATCATCCACAAAATTCTAATCCAAGAGGGACAATACACCATAGGTACCAACAAAATTCTAATCCAAGAGGGACCATACACCATAGGTACCAAAGTTTGAAATCCATCCAATTTGAACCATAATACATACCAATACACTTATTAAAACATCAATCATATATATCATTGTACCTATCACAACATCATGCAATCACTAATTATATCTAAATGGCATTAAAATAATGCATGGAATGTGATTTCTAACACATGTCTATATGATTCATGAGATAGAATACCCTCATATCATTTATTTACAACAAAAGTATAACCACAATAATATTAATGATAACAACACAATTGAATTGTGTCACCCAACAATGAAATCGAATCAACTGTAACAGCTCAAACCCCAAAATTCACAATTTAGTTTGGGGAAATTTGGATTTTCCCTATACTCAGGGTAGCAACTCCAAGGCAGAACTAATTAAAAAATACCATTTCCTATCAATCCCTTTCTAATGTTTCCAAACAGTAATACAAACTATAAACAACCTCCTATGATACCAATTTGTAATATCATGGATCTAGATGCCACCCAAAGGTTCCCCATATCCGGTTGTCGACATGGCTTCAAGTGAATTTCCTAAAATGATAGAGGTTGTCGACTATAATTGAGTTCCTAGGTGTGATAGTTGAGAAACTATTCCCTCATTGGAAGAGTATAACATAGCGGAACACAATAATATAACAATAGTCAAAAAAGTAATACCATACAACATAAGTAAACAGTGGAAGACTTATAATATAAATAACCAGGTGTCATAGCATACAAATATGATAGTGAAAGTTACATGTTATAGGAGAATATCCCAAAAAAGTTACACTATAGTAATACAAAATATATGTTCCAATAGTAAAAAAAGGAACCAAAGAAACTTAGAAGCATCACAATCCTTAGCTTGGTCCCATGCAATCCTACTCCTAAATAACAATAAAGTACCTGTTGAAGGATTCTTTCCCTTATCGGCACCTACAACAATTTAATCTATTTTTTCCAAAAAAACATGAAACAAATATGGTGTGAGACTAAATCCTAGTAGGATACCACCCAAGGTCTATTCCATTCTGTCAGTGAATATATATAACAAGCGGTGTGAAATAGGTAAAGTAGTCAAATATGATGTACTCAAAAGTAAACAGTTCTCCAAGTACTAGTTTCCATTTACATCCATTATATATTCATTATCAATTCAATTGCCTAGAATTATATAGGTCTTAGAATCTTAACTAGGCCTGATGATCCCCATAGAAAATTAATAACAACAGATGTCTCAAAAGACAACCTAAACAATTATAAGAGAAGACCAAGTCCAAGCTTGTGATTCGTCTTGGAAAATTTTTCATAATTCATTCAATTCGATATTCAATTATAAGTATATGTAATCTCAGGACATATAAATAGAGTCTAATAGAGATCTTCCTTGTAATCCATCATTTGAATCGATATTTTCTCAAAATTTATATAAAGTCTCCAGGATCCTGACCACTACATCTATGGCTCGATCAAAACATAACATGATAATAAAATCTTTGAGTCTATCCATGTTATCTTAATAGAGTTCATAGTCCACCCAAGGTATAATGTGAAATAGTCATATGAGCTCGGTCGTTCCATTTAACCTGAGGCTATGGCTCTCCCATTACTATTTACCCCTCTATCATTTACAAAACAAGAAACACATGTAAATTAATCTATTACATGGATTCATCATTTATAACTCACATAGTAAAATATCATATATCAAGAAACACATGTAAATATGACTATTACATTGTTCAATATTAATCAACTCAGGTGGGTGTTTCCTATATCAAGCCTATCATGTAATTTAAACTATTACACGACTTTAGCATTAAATATCACACATGGTAACATTTCATATAACAATCATATAATGTAATGAAAACCATTAAAAGGCCTTAACATAAACAAACTAACATGGGTAGGTTCACAATTGGAGAAAAACATTCCAACCATTCTTAAACAAGCATATGCATAACATAAGGAAAAGCGGTGAATCACTAATCCCAAACCCTTAGTCAAAACAATTAAAATTTAACACAATTGAAATTAAATTTTATAATAAAGACCATTTTATTAATCAAATAAGTGAAAACATGGCATGCCTCATTAGCAACCTAGCCCAAATGGCCATAAATGGTCATCCATGGGAAACACACCCATGGGGTGGAACTTAATCAAGGAAAGAAAAATAAAACATACTTTGAATAACTTAATCAATTACCTAAACAACAATATTGATGAACATAGGTTAATTATTCATCATGGAAACACCCAAAAATTGGTGTGTAGTAGTCTAGAACAAATAATCAACTTGACAATTAATGAGAGGTTGAAGATCACCTAAATCGTAGTCGTAGAAACTCTACTCATCCATAGTCGGCCTCTAATTTGACCAAGAATGGGGTAGATCAACAAAAATAGAATAAAAACTCAACCTTTGATAACTAGGTAAAGATAATAAATCATGAAGAATAGATCAAGAGGAATTTAGATCTTACCGATTGGGTTCCAACACATCTGGTGGTGATTGAAACAGAGTTCCGATGGAGTATTGGAAGAAAAATCCCATCTCGGTGCTACTATTTGAGAGAAACTCGGTGTTATTCAGTCCAGAAATTAGAAAATGAACCTACTTCTCATTTTGGAAATTTTAGAAAAGTACAGGTCAGGTTCATTCATATGCACGGTGTGTATATACCAAAATTTCCCCCTTTTCCAACTCCTCTTTCGTATAAAAAATGAATCATTTCAACATGCTTATATGGAGTGTATTAGGATTACACAGTGTGTAACCCCTATTTGCATTGTGTAATAGTCCTGTAGTCAGTACACTACCTATTTTCCTCCTTCTTCTCATGTTCTACCCAAAAGATAAGATCTGGACCTTAATGGTAGAACCGAGTTCTTACATAGCCGGATATTACTATAGGTTGGCGAAGGACTTCTCAAATTTGGGTTCTCCAATGACTTCTCTAACTCTTAAGGGGGTGAAGTTTGTTTGGGATGATAAATTTTAGAGTTCTTTTGTTGAGATGAAATGTTCTTTGACTACTATGTCGGTTTGGACTCTTCTAAAGGCTAAGAATGGCTTTATGATCTTCTGTGATGCATCAAGTTCAGGCTTGCGATGTTTTCTTATACAGGGCGACCATGTAGTTGCTTATGGATCTCATCAGCTAATGACACATGAGAAGAATTATCCTACCCATGACCTTGAACTTTCGGCTATTATGAACATGATTAAGATTTGGTAGCATTACCTCTATGGTGAAAGGTTTACTATGTATTCAACCCACAAAAACATTAGTTATATCTTCTCTAAAAAATATTAGAATATTAGCTAGAGGTGTTGGGTGGAGTACCTAAAATATTTCGACTTTAACATCACCTATATCCTAGTTAAAGGTAGTGTCATTGCAGATCTGTTAAACACGAAACATCGAACCCATGAAGTGAATGAATCTTTGAAATATTGTAATTTTATAGATATCTCTATATAGTTTTATATTGGAGTTTAGGAAAAGGGGGTGAGGTTTCATTAGCTAGTGTTTAGTTGACATATTCAACTCTCGAGATGATTATTCATGATCAAGAGCTAGATTAATAGTTCCTTAGAATTAAAGACTCTCTTTATGCTGGGCAGATATTTTCCTAGTGGTCGTTCTCAATAGAGGGTGTTATATGCTATTGAAATCATTTCGTTGCGTCGTTAGCTACACGAAAGTCTATAATGGGGGATTTCCATAATTCCCAGTGGATTGTGCACCTAGGAACCACTAAAATGTTCTATGAAATAATGTGTCAGTTCTAGTTTTCTGGTATGAGATGGGGCATTGATGAGTTTCATTCCCATTTCTATATGTGTCAATAAGTGAAATATAAGCCCTGAAAACCATCAAGTTTGCTTTATCCACTTCCAATCCCTACATAGTACTGATAAGAGATATATATGGATTTTTTATTTAGTTTCCATGTACCTAGGGAAAGAATAATGTGATATGGGTTGTGATCAGTAGGTTAACCAAGTCAGCTCAATTTATACCCATTCATGCCATAGCCAGTGTTAATGAGTTGGGAAGTGTCTATGTGAAAGAGATAATTTGTTTTCAGATAGGTTCATCTGCTATATTATCTGATAGGGATCCTAGGTTTAATTATTCATTTTGTATATGCCTTCAATAGGAACTGAGATATCAGGTTTTTTTGATCACTTCCTACCATCCATAGTTAGATGGATAGATATAAAGAGATATGTAGATTCTAGAGGATATGCTTCACGCATGCGTTCATGAATTCGTAGGGGCTTTGGATGATCACATAGGACTAGTTGATTTTCTTATAATAATATTTACTAATCCTCTATCATAATTTAACCTTTTGTGGACTTTTATTATTGGTCTTTTTAATCTCTATTCTATAGCTCGAAGGTTGGTGACAGTTCCTTGGTTAAACCAAGCTTCGTGCAAGATACGAAAGCTAAGACTCAGCTGATTCATCAATGAATGTTGACATAAAAGATCCTATATAAGTATTATTATGATTTTGGTTGTATAACATTGTAGTTTTAACTTGGTGATTAGGTTTTCATGAATGTTTCACCCCAGTTGGGTCATCGACTACTTGAGAGGCAAGGGAAGCTTGCCCCTCATTTTGTGGGGCCATTTGAGGTTGTTGACCAGGTGAGAAATGTTTCTTACCATTTTTAACATCCACCATAGTGTATGTATATAAATAATGTGTTCCATGTATCATAGTTGAGAAACTATCTCTCTAATCCATCTCATATTTTGAGTTGGAGTGATCTTAAGATTAAACCTGATTTAGCTTTCCCTAAGCAGCTTGTTAGGATAGTTAATTCTAAGACCAATGTACTTCCTGGGAGGATGATACCTTTATATCTTGTGATATGGGAGCATGGTTATGATATTCATGATAAATGGTAATGCGAGGAACTAATGAGAGATTAGTGGACTCTTATCTTTGACATGGAAGGTTCTTCATATTATTTCTAGGGGGAGAAATATTTTATGGTGGGGAGGTTATAACATATCTGAATCATTCTAAAAGGAATTCCTTAAGCCTTCTCTTAGTTTTTCATTTTCATTGATGGGTTAGGGTGGATTTGGGATTAGGAGGATACCTATAATGGTGAAGTCCTAGATTTCATGAATTCTCACCATGAAATAAACTTTTCATGCAGACTGTCAGAGGGTTAGATTTCATGTAACTAGCTTACACATTGTGTAATGGTCCTGAAAATATGTCTTGATCGGATTTACGTTGTAATGGGTACAAAACTTGAGTTTAACTACATATCATGATCGAATTAATTTTCAGTTTTTAACCTGAATCAGTTTTTAACACAAAATGGAACATGATTCAATAGTTATACAACTTATGTATTATAGGTCGTGTACTGGCATTACACATTGTTTAATGCCCAGACATCATTTTTAAAATAGATAGTGTGTATTGTTAATTTTTTTTGGCTCCTCTCCACTTTTTTCTCCCTCTAAATAAGGCTTTCTTAGGTGATCTAGAATCAATCCAAGACTTCCAGATCCATTCCTTTGGCATTCAATCATTGTTACACTTATGGTCTGATTTTCTAGGTAACTGTTCTCCATAGTTCTACATGTTTCTCTATTTCTTCTCTTTTTTTCAATCTATCATCTTGGAATTGATGGAAATAACCCCTATGTTTTTGGATCTTTCTTCTAGGTTATGCTACACGATCTACACCTTCATTCTCATTAACGGGTGTCGTTGCGAGTGTTGAGTTTCAGAAAGAGGTAAGTGGTTCTATCCCGATTAGCCAAATTGATTATTTCACAATTTCTTGACTTATTTCAATTAATAATTAAAATTCAGTTTCTCACATTTTCATTCAATTTAATAGATAAAACTTAATTCCAATGACTCGGGATATTTGAAATGTTTTTACCACAAAATTTGGAAAACCCTCCAATTCTATTGAATTGGGGTGTGTTTGTGGAAATTGGTCGATATAAATTTTTGCAATTTAAATTGTGTATTTGATGGAAATGTTTTCAATTAAATTATTTTATTTAATTATGGAATTGAATTTATAATAGGATGGAATTGGTTTTGAATTGATTTAAAACTTTTGAAAATGGCTTAAAATGATTTGATAGAAACCCAGTGGTTTTATCTTGTGAAAGAGGCATGTTTTTTAATAAAACTCAATTCTTTTTAAGGAAAAAATTGGCATTGAAATGGTAGAAGAAGATTCAATTTAATATTAATAAGTATTAAAATAAATTTTCCATTATTGATTCTATAATGGAACATTAAAGCCTTAGGTAGTTGGTGAGTTATTTAGACACACTCTATGATATTAAAACGTTCTAAAACATACATGCAGCGGGTCACATTCCTAATGAGAGGGTGAAAAGTCGCCTCTGGACAGTGTTAGGGGGACATGTGTGCATTTATATTTCTAAGATCACATATAGAGTGTGGAGTCCTATAGTTGTATATTACTTTTGTACTTACCTGGAAGATTCCCATGTTGCTCACTATTTTATTTATATATGAGATATAAATGTATGCAAATGTTGTAAAACTTCTTTAGATTCCTTTTCAAGATTTACATAAAATATTTTATGGAAATATTTAATTTACTATATTTTTTTAAATATTCATTCTATTTTAAAGTAAAATCAAGTGCATAAAATATTTTTTCCATCATTTTGAAAATTTATTTCATGTTTTGACTATATGTGCTCTTGAATTACCTACCAGTTTATTTTGAAAATTCAAATATTTTATTTGAATAATATATATTTGTTTATTTTATGGAATATTTGGTGGTATCCTATTGGTATTTGGCTCACAACCTAATTTTTTCTTTATGTGTTTTTATACTATCTTCTTGTAGGTTCAAGCAAAGGGAAGGGATCTCTTAGAGGTGAATCTAGCTGTTGAGCTTTAAACTTGGTGAGCTGTGTCCTTAGGGACCTCAAGGCTATGTTATTGGTTTTTAGTACTTGGTTTGTAGTGATTTGATCTCATTTTGACTTGTTTTATTATGTTAAATTATTCCATTGGAGTTTCTTTTATATGCATGTTTACTTGCTTTCCCTACTTCAACTATGTATTGTGGCAAATCATTCCCACTTTCATATTGTATGATGCTAGGTAATTGTCATCGACCTGTGAGGATTGGGAACACCCCTCAGGCTATGTTCAGTCTGGATCTATTATTGAGTTACTATGGGTACCTTGGATGGTTTGTGACATGTATTGTACTTGAAAATGGGTAAAAAATTGGGTTTTCCTTTTTAATCGGGCTTGCAAATCATGAAAAATTGAGAGGGGAACCCTATAAAAATGTATTTTCCCATCCAAGAATGATGAATAGTGATATATAAATATGTTTTGAACATAAAAAATGAATGTATGAGGATTATATATGATAAATTTGGAATTACATAGGGGTAAATAGAGAGAAAGTGTAATACTAAGGTAAAATGGAGGTTCATAGATAATCCCTTGCCTTATGTTCAAAACTGTTATGTACTTGTACATAATTTCCTATAAAATCAAATTAGATGCATTAATTAATTAACACAAAACCTATAATTTATTTATTTGATTTGGTACAATTTTATTAAGTTCATTTTTGTTCTTTTTGATGATTTACAAAATTTAATATCATCGTTTTGTGAGTGTTCGTTTGAGGATATTAGGACTGGTTCCATTGAGTTTAATTAAGGGAGTTCTTATAAAATGGAAGAAAAACAATATAATATATTTAAATGATTTTGATTCACTTATATAATCTTAAATGGTCCCATATATCATTTTTTCATATATTATAATGATTAATTAGATAAAATTTTAATGATGAATGTTAGTTTATTTTAGTGAATTTTTTATTATCAGAAAAAATTTTTGTTTTATTATATAATGTTATATATAAATTTTAGATCCAAATCATAAATAAATTTTTAATACATATATTATAAAATGGTTTAAACATAAAAATGGTTTTATTACCATCCTTACAAGTGGTCATAGAAAATGAATTATCATCATCCATGAAGGTGGTGAATCGACACATCACGGACGATGGTTTCATTTTAAAGATAAAAAAGGAGAGAATAGATTAGTTGATGAATATCTTGTTAACATAATTAAAATTATATTATATATATTATAGTATATTTATCATGTTACTTTTTATAGGGTGGGTTAGGTAAGGATAAAAAAATAAAGTAAATTAAAAGAGAAAGATGGTGGGGTTTACCTCTTGAGTCTTGTCACATTGAGAACCTCCTTAAGGAACATAGAAATGGTCTTTTGGTGACACCAAAAGACCATAAAATGGGGAAGAGGTTTGGGGGAAGAATTCTGAAGAATATTAACAAGCAAAAAATATTATAAGGTATGAGGAGAATATGCAGTGATGGGTGGTATTTATAGTGGGAGGTGAGGGGTGTATTTTTATTCATTTGTTTATTATTTTGGCTCAAAACTGTCAATAGTGTTGATTGATGTGACAATGTACAGTAACTAGAGAATGTGAGTTTGAGATAATTTCAACTAACATCATCCATGACTCAACCATAACTCAAAAATTCATTTATTTACTTATAATGTTGAATGCCATAAATTACCATATTTAACTATTCAAAAATATTCAAGAATTTTAAAAAAATACAAAAAATTCACTCCAACCATTTTTCGACCTATATATTTTAAAAATAGCCTCTCATTTATAAAAAAAATTATGAATATGGAATACTAAATTTTTATAAAAAATAGTCATTTATTCAGAAAATACCAATTTTAATATTATAACTGATTTTATGACACATTGAAAAATTAATCAAATTCACATTAAATTATATTATAATCATAAGAAAGGAAAATATTAATTTATGATTATATTTTTTGGAAATAAATTTTATTTTATATCATTATATTGACTATAAAATTTTATGTAAACATTTATGGTTCACAAAAATACCAATACATAATTTAACATTTGTAAAGCACTTATTTAATTATTACAATATATATATATATATATATATATTATTTTCATTCACAAGATAACTAAATTTTACTTATACTTTCATAGGTGAGTTTTGTAATCTATTATCCAGTTTACTATTCATAATGGTCACTTTACTAGTCCAATGGTCATGTTACTATTCCATTGGTATAGGTTCCTTAATTTCTATAAATACCACTTATTTCATTTTTAATTTATGAAATAAAATTATTAGTTTCTATATGTTATGTATGTGTTTTTTACTATATAACATAAATTTTAGAAGAGAAATTTCATTGTTAAAAATCTAGGTCGTTACATTCTTCTCCCCATAAGAAATTTCTCCCTGAAAATTTCATTTTTCAAACTAAGGTGAAAATAGGTAAGTTTAGTTCCCATTCATTGTTTCTTCTGATTACCAAGTCACATCTTTATTCTTATTTTTTCTCTATAATACATTGTCTAGGATAGTATTCCTTTTTCATAGAACATTATCTCTATGGTCCTAGATCTTCATTGGTTGTTCTTCATACGAGAGAACACACTCAAGTTGTACCACCTCCAATTTATGTAAATGTGATGGTATAGTATTTACTTCCTCAAGAGGGATATATAGAATACATATTGTACTTGATACATTGAAGGTGTAATTTCTAGTCCATAGGCCACAACTTTGACATGATCAAAAACCTCCAAGGGGTCGATGTACATAGGAATCGGCCAACCTTTCTTCCCAAATCTCATGATCCTCTTTCATGGATATATGTGGAAGAATACCACATCTATAACCTTAAACTCTAGGTCCCATCGATGACAAGTCCTCTTTGATTTTGATAAAGTTAGAGGCCTTTTTAAGATGATCCTCAGTAACCCATATATCATTGATTCCTATGGATGTATTTGGAAGTCTAGTGACAAAGTCTATGGTGATGTTTTCCCATTTCCATGTCAGTATGGGTAATGGTTTCATCATCCAGTTAGAATTTTTTCCTTCTAGCCTTCACCTAATAAAATACTAGGAACATTGATGTATACTCAGTGATATCATTATTCATATTTTCCCACCAATAGTGCTCTTAGATATCTTGATAAATCTTTGTGGTTCTTAGGTGAATTTAGACGTTTAAGCTATATGTTTCATTCAAAAGATATTTCATTATATTTGGAATGTATGGTACACATAATCCAGAACTAAATCTTAAAAATCCTTCTTCATCAATTTTGAACTCTAAGAATTTCCCATTTCCTATATCTTCCACCTTTTTCTAAACTTCCTCATCATTTTTTGAGAATCCATTATTTTCTCCATAAGTGTTGTTGAGAAATCATTTAAGAAATGATTTATGATGTTCCTTCCTTAATGATTCCAATTTCTATCCTTTACAGATATAAGAATATTGGATCCTTCATAATTCACATCATTGATAATGTTGCATGATCTTTTCTACTTTGATCGTCTACCACTGTATTTTCATTTCACGCATGATAGTGGAATGGGAATTCATAATACATATTGAGATCTATCCATATTCATTAGCACATATTATGATCATTCCATATGAAAATATATTTTAGGCTCTGATGATCAATATATATCTCAAACTTTTCTCCGTAGAGATAATTCCACCAAATTTTTAACGTGAAGATCACAGTCCCTGACGTCATATTAGGCATGGGATAGTCTTTCTCATGAATTTTCAACTACATTGAGGTATAGGATATCACTTTATCATTTTACATCTGTAAAAACATTAATCCATTCCATTAAACATCACTGTATTCCACAAAGAGTTCCCCATTTCAATGTGTGAGTACAAATTCAGTGATAATCCTCTTTTTCAACTCTTTGAAACAGTATTTACATTCATAGATGAATATAAACTTAACTCCCATTTGATTCATCTTGGTAAGTGTGTTTGAAAATAATGAGAATTTATTCACAAATGATTGTTAATACCTAGATAGACCAAGGAAACTATAGATCTCTATTATAGGTATTGTCTTGGGCCACTGATCGATTACCTTTGTCTTGGAAAGTTCCACACATCTTTCATAAATGGTGATAAGATTCTCCAATAATTATACTTCTTCCATAAAAACTCATATTTCTTGTACGTTTCATAATGTTTCTCTCTTATCAATGTATTTAGCATAGTATTCAAATGCTCCTCATGCTCTTCATAGATTTTGGTGTATACTAGAATATCAACAATAAAGACTACTAATTTTTTATGAGGTAATCTCTATAGACTCTATTCAGTAAGTACATGAAAATTGTTGGAGAATTATTGAGTCTAAACAACATCACTATGAAATCATTGTTTCAACACCTAGTTTAAATGACAGTCTTGGTAATATCTTCCTTCTTCATCTTTAATTAATGATATCATGGCCAAATTTCCACATTAGAGGAGTAATTGGCCCATGTAGTTGATCAAACAAGTCATCTATCTGTGAAAGTGGATACTTATTCACTATCATGATTTTTTTTTGAGATCATAATAAATAGGGAAGAGGTGCATTGATCCATAATTATTCCTTAAAAAGACAACTAGCACACCTTGTGGTGAAGCACTCAGGTATATAAAACCACTATACATATTCTCTGATAAATTATTCATCAGTTTTTCTAAATTAATGGTGGCCATTATATAATGTGTATTTGATATAGGTAGATATTCAAGGATAACTTCAATTGATAAATCAACCTCTTAGTTGGTTCGCAGACCAGGAAATCATTTTGGGAACACATCAATGTAGTACTTCACAATGGGCATGTCTTTGAGCAAGAGTGTCTCTGTTATCTCAATCATTTGATCTAGATATGATTGATCATAATGAAATAATATAAACACGTGAGATGATGATTTTGAATAAGATTCATCCTCATCCTTACACTTATACATAATTGGAGGATGCTTCAGGATGTAAATAGTGATCTCCCTTTCCTGACAGTTAATGTTGGATTTGTATAAAGATTGTCAATCAATATCCAAAATAGCATCAGAGTTTATTAAATGAAGCAAGACAAGATTTTTTGGGAGGTTCATTCCACAAACAATAACTAGGAGGAGTTATAAACATTAGATGAAATAATTCCTCCATTTTCTGTTCTCACATATTACGCAACCTCTATATTTTGAGGTTTTTTTTGAATAGTTCAACAAAAATTGAAGGATATGAAAGAATGCATAGAACCAGAATCAAATAGTATGTTCACTATTCATGAAGTAATTACTAGCATACCTATCACCACATCATTTTCAGGTTTCACCTCAACAGTAGAGATAGAATATACCCTTTTTTATTCCCTTAGAGGTTGTTGTTGTTGATTTCCTCTAACAACTCTTTTCTTAGGGAAATTGATCACATAAAGACCATATTCCTTATATTTGAAACACTACACTACTAGTTGAGTGTGGATCTGAATATTCCTTTCTTCCTCCTCATTTGTGGGATTCGACATGTTTATTCTGCAAGTATTATCCATATTCCCCTCTCTTCCGCATATGAATTATCTTCCAGTTCCCATTATGAAGTTTCAATATTTCTTCCTACACTTTTGAAATGTGGGACGTTGAATTTATTTACATCATCGGATTTATCTTCTGATCTGACCATATTAAAGTCCATTTTCCACTTTTTATCTCTAGGGCAATGATACTGATGAGTCTCTGATATATATTTCCACCTTAAGGGCACAACAGTAAATATACTCATAGCTGTCGAAGTCTTGAATCTTTAAGTATTTTCATAGACGCACATTTACGCCACTAAAGAAGAAATACACTATTCTTTTGGTTTTTATGATAATGTAGGAGTTGTATCATTCAATCCTTGTAATGTTTTCATCACACACACCAACAAACTCATCTTCCTTTTCCTTCAGTACAAGGAAATTCATTTCCTTCTTATGATGGAGAGTTCAAGGAAAATATTTATTGAAAATATTTTCTTGAAATTGTCCCATTCCATGGAATCAATTTACTCCTTAGACGTTTTGTTTTTGATAAATTTCCTCTACTAGTTAGCATCCCCATTAAAACGATAGACTGCCAGTATGACTGTATCTTCTTCTAAGAACCGATGGAAAGAGAATATCTAATCAATAAAATTAATCCATTATTCCATGATAATTTTATTGAATGACCCACTTAAAATTGGATGGCTTTCTTCATAAATGACTCAACCACAACTTGATCTTTATTTCGTGAATGAGGGGGTTAGGCATGATTGAAGTTATTGTTAGGGGAGTTTCAATAACTAGATAATAATCATATAAAAAAGGAAACTTTTAACATAGAAGGATAAACTTATAAATGGGAAGTATATCATAACTTGTGATTCTCTACGTGTCATTCTAGGTTATCCATTGTGATAGAATTATCCCTCAGGTTCCTACTAAATTTTTCTAATCATAATCCCCAGAACTAACTAAACCATCCTTTGATAACCACTATTGTTACCCTAGACCTTTACACATATTATTACATGAATTTAAGCATAATTGACCATTATATATAAACCAAGGATCATAAATTCTAGTGTTATTAAGAGATTAGAAACATAATTAGAAGGAATGAAAAAAACATCTTTTATTTAATATCCATAATAAGCTCTGAACTTATTCTGAGATCTTACATATTCATAGGATAACCTGGGGAATACATGAACAAATGGATCAGATAAAAATCCCAATAAGGTAATAAACATAGGAATAACGAATATCACATGGTTTAGAAGTCATAACATTATGAAATAAAAAGGCATGGAACATGAGTACTCATATAGAATCATAAAATTTAGAACATGGGATCATGTTATCATGGAATCATAGGAAATTTTATGCAACATAAAACATGACATAAACATGAGTCATGATTAATTTCCAAGACTATATCAAATGGTGGACAAAATCTCATAAATTAATTAGGTTTCCTCCCTCTCACAACACGAAATCCCATGAGACTAAACATTACCCAATGAATTGGAGAATTATCTGGGAATACCCATCATAACGTGTCCATTCATATTTATTCCACTTGAAAAAATCAAACATAATGAATAAAAATAAGGGTCACCCATGGAAGGAAATGAGTATCACAATCAGGTCATAAGATATAACAAATGGGTGTATCATAAAGGTGTCAAAGAAAAAATGGATTTAAATCATACATGGAAATTAATAAGAGAAAATAGGCATATATAATGATAAATTATTTCAAAATTAAGTGCAATAAAAAAATAGTGTTTTAGAAACATTAGGAATTAACCACTTTAGTGCGGTTTAAGGAAAAATATTAAAGAGACTTTCAAGGGGACAATGGACTAATTTTTTCATAAACCAATTAATAAAAAAAGATAGTTTTATGAATGAATATGATATTTTAGAAAACAAATGGTGGATTAAAATATATTATAGTGTGTTAGTATAAATGGGTGAGAAATTGGGAAGTTCCCATTAATCAGGCTTGCCTATTCAAAGGAATTGAAAAGGGAACTTTATAAATCATGTATTTCCTCATCAAAGAATGAAGAATTGGGCAAGGTACATATTTTTGGAATATAAAAACAAAATTTATTAGCATTAAATAATAATAATTAGGAATTAAATTGGGGTAAATATAGAGAAAGTGTATACTTAAGAACAAATAGATGTTTGGAGAGAATCCCTTACCATATGTCTAAAACTATTCTGCACTTGTACTTAATGTCCCCTATAATATAATTAGATCCATTAATTAATTAATTAAGAAGATATTATCTAATTATTTGATTTATAATAATTTTATTAAGTTCATTTATGTATTTTGGGATGAGTTGTAAGATTCAATGTTTTCGTTTCTTGAGCATTCACTTCAAGATTTTATGATTGGTTTTCCTAAGTTTAATTATGGAAGTTCTTTCCAAATGTAAATAAAAACATACATGGAATTATATGATATTGATGCACCTATATAATTTTAAATGGTCCCATATATCATTTCTTCAGATATGATAAAGATTCATTGGATAAAATGTTAATGATGAACATTAGATTATTTTGGTTAATTTTCAATCATCATAAACTAGTTTTGTTTTATTATTTAATATTATGTATATATATATTGGTTCCAAAACATAATAAATGTTTTAATACATATATAATATAAAATTTTAACCATAAAAATCTTTTTATGACCATCTTTGAAGGAATTAATAGAAAATGAAAAATCCTCATCCACAAAAGCTAGTGAATCAAGATATTACAAACGATATTTTTGTTTTTAAGATAAAAAAGAATAGAAGAGATTAGATGATGGATATCCCATTGAACTAATAAAATTATAGTATATTTATGATACTGGATTTATCATTTTACTTTGAATAGGGTATTTGAGGAAAGGATATAAAAATAAAGGGAACTGAAATAGAATGGGGGAGGGTTTTACCTCTTGAGTGTCGTCTCTTATAGAACCTCCTTAGCGAACTTGGAAATAGTATTTTTGTGAGACCAGGAATACCAAACCGTGGGGAAGAGTTTTGGGAGTGTAAATGGATAGAATATTAGTACTATATTAAGCATATATGGTGTGATTAGAATAGGTATTTAGGGTGGTATTTATAGTGGGAGGAGAGGGGTGTGTTTTGATTATTTTATTCATTTGTTTATTATTTTGGAACAATACTATCAATAGTGTTCATTCTTGTGACTATGTACTATAAATAGAGATTTTAGTTCAAGATAATGGCCACTTATATAATCCACAACTCAACCATGGCACAAAAATTTATTTCATTACTTATAATGTTAAATACCATAAACTGTTGTATTTTAGTATTCTAAAAAAATCAAATATTTTAGAAAATTCCCCAAACATCAACCTAAATTTTTTTTACAAGAAAATTTGAAAAAATATATTCTATTTTATGAAAATAATTTTCTAAATATGATAAATTTAATTTTTAAACAAAATCATAATTTATTTAAAAAAATACCAATTTTGAAATTATAACTGATTTTATGAAATGTTAAAATTTTAATAAAGGAATCATAAAATTATCTTATAAGAATAAGAAAAAAAATATGAATTAAGAATCTATTTTATTAAAATAAATTTATTTTAAATCATTATTTTAATTATAAAATACTAAATAACAATCTACATTTCACAAAAATACAAATACATAATTTTACATTTTTTAACCATTTATCTATTTATTCCATGATATAAATATATTATATTTTTTTTCATCAGATACCTAAATTTTATTTATACTTTCATAAGTGAGGTTACTATTCTACTTGCTCATTTACTATTCCTTATGGCCACATTACTATTCCATTGGTCACCTTACTATTCAATTGGTATAGGTTCCTTAATTTCTATAAATACAACTTATTTCATTATATATTTATGAAAATAATGTTTTTATTAGGTTATCTATGTGTTTTAGGTTTTTTATACTATACAAAATAGTTATAAGAATGGAAATTGCATTGATAAAATTTTGGGTCGTTGAAGAGTTCCTTCTTAACTACTCTTTTTGAAAATGGTTTGGGATTGGCTGTGGAAATCATGAATAGTGTTTTGAAAATCAAAAAACCATTAAAAGTGTGGTCATAAATGATCAAATGTTACAAGGAATGTTCTCTAGATATCATCAATTTTTGTTTCTTTTGGGAACCATTTGGCCTATAAATGAATGGATTTGATTTGATTCTAGGTATGGATTGGTTTATCCTATACCATGCTCATATTGAATATTACCATAAGAGATTTACCTTATGTCTCCAAAAGTAGGCTATTATTCTCAGTAGTGTGACTGCGATCTTCAGGCTGGTCATGTAGGACAAATTCATTATAGATTGGATTGTCTCATACTCTATAAAGAAAGTCTTGTTTTTTATGATGGTGGAATGTATTATGATTCTTTTACTTCAGTGGTAGACCATTTCCAGGATGTCTTTCTTGAAGAGTTTTATATTTTTTCCACCTGATTAGGTGATCGAGTTGACAATTGACTTGGTGCCAAGAGCTGATCCAATTTCTATCTGGTCATATAGGATGGCACTAGTAGAGTTTTAGAAGTTTCTAGTCTATTTGTAATATTTGGAAGCTAAATGTTTCATATGGCCATGTAAGTCTCCATGGGTTTCTCCAATTCTTTTTTCCAATAAGTTTGATGGAACTTTTAGCTTATGTGAGGATTATTGAAGATTGAACTAGATAACAGATAAAAACTTGTATCCCCTTATACATATCAATGACCTCTTACACTTGTAGAGAGGTTGTAATATCTTATTCAATATTAATTTGATATCAGGATACCCCTAATTGCGGGTCATGCTATTAGATATACCTTGGAATACTCTTAGGAGAAGGTATGGCTTGTAAGAGTCTATAGTGATTCCATTTGGTTTGATGAATGTACCAGTAGTATTCATGAATTTGATTAATCATATATTCCATCCTTTCATGGACTTGTTTTTTGTTTTTTTATAACATCTTAGTGTACTCCCAGTCAGTGGATGATTATTCCATCTGGAAATCATATTGTGTAAATTGATAGACCGTCAGATTTTTTACAAGCTAACCAAATTCAATTTATGGATTGTGAGAGTGCACTTATTTTGTCATGTCCTCTCAGTGGCAAGAGTTTTAGTGGACCCAATGGAATTTGAATCCTTGTTATTTTGGTAGGGACCCAATAATATCTTCAAGATTCAATTTTTTTTGCCTTTATCTTGTTATTATCAGCATTTTATCTAGGACTTATCCCATCTGAAATCACCAATGTATTGGCTAACAAAGAAAGGGGTGAAGTTTGTTTGGTCAGATACATGAGAATGCTATTTTTTGGAGTTGAAGTGCTGGCTGACCTCAACACCTTTCATCACTTTTCCTATGTTGGGTAAATCGTATACCATGTACTGTGATTCATCTGGACTTTAAATCGGACCGGTTATAGTATAGGAGGATTCAGTGGTAACCTATGGATCTAGATAGTTGAGACCACATGAGTGGAATTATGCAACTCATGATCTGGATTTAGATACCACGGTACATGTCATGAGATTCTAGAGACAATATCTTATGGATGAAAGGATTGGGGTATACACAGACTACAAGAACCTCAGGTATATATATTCTCAGTAAATGTTGAACCATTAGTAGAGGAGGTAGTTTAACTACCTTTATTATTTAAACATTGAGTTTGATTATACACCATTAAAGGGAACATCATTGATGATGTCTTGAGCCGATAAACATAGGCAGAGGCAGTGCGTGAGTCTTGGGATGAGTAGAGGATAATGTAACTCTTTTAAAAAAATTATCTAGATATTTTGGTGTCAAGAGAATGACTAGATTTGACTTCATCATATGTTATACCCATGATTTAGGATTGTATCAAGATAGAGATGTTATCTGATTTGAAGGACCTAGTTCTAAGAGACAACTTTTATGATGGGGATACACCATTAGGATGATCTCTTAGTAGCGGTAATTCTATTGTTTTATGTGGTTGAGTATGGATTCCTAAAATATTTTATGAGGAGTTGATGAGATAGTTTTATGATTCTAGATGGAAGGTACATCCTAATATGGAAATGATATATCATGATGTCCATAGACAGCACTGGTGGTCAGAAATGAAGGATGTAGTAAGCTTTATGGAGATATTTTTCATCTATTAGAAGGTGAAAGCTAAGTATTGGAGGTTAGCTCAGCTGTTATAGCTTCTGCATATTCTTCAGTGGAAATGGGATGATGTCACTATTGATTCTGTGATAGTATTACCCAGGAAAACACATAAGAATAATGCACCATGGAGATCATGGAATAACTGAAGAATGCATCCAACATTTTTTTATTTGTGAGACCTTAAAATTTTATGATTTGGGAAGTATTTACAAATGTGATATATTTTAGTTGCATTTTTTTGAGGTGTATTTTTTTATATAGAGATCCTAATTTCATTTTATGGTTCTGTAAGGGTCATAAAAAGGCTATGGGGTCATAGGTTCTTTCGAGCATTGTATATCATCCATAGAAAGATTGTCAATTTGAGTAGAGTATTCAGGTTGTAGAGGTTATGTTATGAGCCTATGTTTTGGATTTAAATGGTTTTTGGGAGAAATATATAGAACCCATGGAGTTTTTATATAACAAAAGCTTCTAGTCAACGATCAAAATGTCTCCCTTTAAGGAGTTGTATATCAGTCCATGTCGTTCACCTCTTTTTTGGATTGAGGTAGGTGAGTCATTTCTTGTTAGTTCTAGTCTCATGCATGAGAATTCTGAGTAGGTTCATCTGATCCAGAGGTATTTTGTGACTATACATAGAAAGAAAAAATTGTATGCTGACCATCGGAGAAGACTTATCAATTTAGAGGTTTTTTATCACGTTTTCCTTCAGGTTTCATCTAGTTTGGGGAAATTCTGTATCAAAAAATAGAAAAAACCAATTCCAATATTTGTGAGCCCATCTGAGATAATGGATAGGATCATTCTAGTGGGGTACTGACTATCCCTTTAACACTACAACAGTGACATGAAAAATGTGTTTCACATGTCACATCATCGGAGATATTATCCTAGCCCCTATCATAATGTATATGTCAAGTAAATAATGATTTTTTATGGTGTTTCCATTGATTAGAATATAATATGGATCGTAGACCTTAGTGAAGAGTTACTTTGAGGTATGATTATTCCTCTAGTTAGAGTGCAGTGGCAGCATGGTTGAGTTAAGGAGGAGACCTAGGTGAGGGAATCTGATATACAAGAACAGTGGCCAGAATTGTTCTCTAAGACCATACAATGACTCTAGGAGTAGCTCCGTGATGATTTGTTATATTTTGGGGAGTTTTTAAAATCCCATATTTTTTCAGGTATGTCCCTCTTGGATTTTTTCATTGGACCTTGGTGAATGAGTCTTGTTCGTAGACGAAGAGATTTTTTGGATAAAATGATCTAAAATTTATGGATATATGTTTATTTTAATTAATGGAGTCTAGGTATAAATGTTTTAAATGTCAATTGTAGGGTTATTTTTGAGTTTGGAAAGATTTATATGTGGTTTAGGCTCTTTCACAAAAGCTGGTTTCAAAAATTGTTCACTGGAAAATTACACACCATGTACATGTTACATGATGTGTAACTATAGCTAGAAAGATTTCATGAACTGGTTTATAACATAAAGTTACTACACATCATGAACCTAATCTATGTTGTGTAAATGTTGATTATGATAAATATTAACACGAGTTGATGGGTTTTTCAGCATATGTAAAAAATGAGGAAATACACGAATTGAAAGTATTACAAGCCACACATGCCTCGAACCCAGTCATTTTAAGGGTAAATGTGTTTGATTATTTAATTACATTATGTTAATCTTTCTCCACTTTAATCTAGGATGATTTCCATGTTATTTTAGAGACTCCTATTCTATTTTATATGTTCCAATTAAAATTATTTTCCTCGGTGAGTTTTTTTCTTAGGTTTATATCCTCTTTCATTGTTCCTTATTGTAGAGGTGGAATATTTTGACATAGGTTTTGTTTTGGGTATTGATCTTGACCTTGGTTGATCTAGTTTCTTCTTGTGATCTTGTGTGTTTTCATCCTTATTGGATTTAGACATTAGAATAATTTTTTTGATCTCTAGATAAAGGTAGTTGGTCTAAACCTAACCCTATGGACTGTTCAATTAGAAATTCTATTAAATATTGACATTGATCAAATGTAACATATTATTTAATAAATTTATTCATTGATTAAAAGAAAATCATGAATTTTACAATTATTTAGATCCATTTGTATTAAATTATAAATATGAATTGGATTGTGGTTACCAATATGATGAGAAAACCTTTGAATAATATGAACCTCACTAATAATTTAAAGTGTGTTTAGCAATACATGAGATTACAAGTGATTTCATGATATATAATTACAGTCGTAATATCTTATGATATATTTATATGGGTATTGATAAATGGATATCTAAATAAATGTGTAATTGAACGAAAAATGGTAATTTACATAATTAACCATTAATATTTAGGATGCGATATTTTGATATTCATTCTTCAATGCTTATATAGATTTGACTTTTCCCAGTCTATTGTTATAATGATTATATTGAGTCATATATACCTAGTCCCATGACGTAATTCTTATATTGAGTGTATTCTACCCAGTCACATCCTATAATGCATATATTGAGCAGGATCTGCCCAGACTTATCCTATAATTCTTATATTCAGTGAGATCCACCTAGTCCCATACTGAAATGATTATACATAAGAATTATCCCATATTTTGGTGATATTTTCATGTACATATGGTTATTGGTCAAGATGTTTAGAATTTATTCTAAGAGATATTCCAACATTGTTTCGAAGCAGTTTGTTTTTTATTTTTTATTAATTGTTTAATTAATACGTATGTTTATCACTTATTTCATACACTTATTATCAGAATGATTATATTTATAAATGGTGGTTTTTACCTACTTATTTTTACTCACACCCTATATGGGTTGTCATTTGGTACTCAAGTAGATTTCATGGATGTAGGTTTGGACAGGGGTAGGGGACCTTGTTACTAATTATTTATTTCTAGATGGGATGATGTTTGGAAATGGGTACTACATGGGGTTTGGGACCAGGGTATTTTGGAATTATTTTGTGTTAACTAATTATTTCATTTTTAAATTTTTTTGAAATTTAGAAATATCTCAGTTTTTCATTTGATGATACCTTATTATTGGTTTTTTGGCTTCGAATTTTATTTCATAGTTGAATTATATATCATTTCTGCTATGTATATTATTCTGATTTTATCTATTTATATTTCTTATTTCTGCTCTCATGTAACTCTATACTGAGGGGTATAGTCTCCTCCCTATATTATCACAACCCCTCTACTAGTCGGTAGCCTCTAGGTTACAAGGAGGCATGCTTGAGGCCTCGTAACCAACCCTTTTTTCCACATGATAGAGTACCAGATTGGGGGATGTTACACCCACCATAGAGACCCCCTTATCCCGTCACCTTCGAGACCCCAGCTCCCCTCCCCAACCATGGATACCTATACTATCCACCCACCTTTTTCCCCTTGTTGCAGACCCCCTGGCCATAGATCCTCTCCCACATGGTGCAGTCAAGGCCCCTTACTTCATCTTTTATGCAACGAACCCCTACCCATTCATTCCTAGTATTTATAGTGAACACCTACCCCTCAATAATCATGAACCCTTTCCAAGGTATTTTTTTCATATTTATTGTAATGAAATCATGATTTATCATTATTATTCATGATTGTATTTTCATATATTACTTATACTAGAGTTGATAACTTCCCCAACTGGTTTGGTATCATAGATTATTTTTTCCGCATATCCTTTAAAATTTTCATCAAACCATGGCTTTATTGGTTCATAAGTATTAATGATATGAGTTTTTTTATTATTTAAATTAGATATTTCAATTATTTTATTTATATTAAATGATGATATGGATGAGATATGGATTTATTTTCCCGATTGTTTTTCACTAAACATTATGAGGGTATTCAGTGATTTATTGATTTCACTAGTCTATTTCGGAGTGATTTGATTAGTTTTCCATCCAAAAAATGTGCAAACAGATATCTCTTTTAATGAGGTACTATTAGGGAATATCTATTGTTGAATTGGGTTTTTTGAAAATCTATAAGACCTGAACACATCATAGAGAAGATTCAGTTACATGTCAGAAATTATATATTATTCCTATTGATTTTGATATGAGAATACTTGATCTTACTATCATAATACTCGAGGATATTGTAACATTCTCTGATCTAGAACTATATCACATGGTCAAAAAAAGTTGGTTATAGGACCTTAAGAATCCCTCCTCATACACCCAAGGATACCGACTAGTAGCAGGGGTGTGTTAAGTATAGTGGGAGGACTATACCACCAAGTTATAGAGTTAAAAAATATAATAAACATATAATAATCAATATTATAGTATTAGAATTAATGTAAATAGTACTATAAAATGGGAAAATGAAATAATAAAATCCAACTGAATGATCCAATAAATAATAAAGGAACAGTGTAATTATATGATAAAATCTAACTAAATTTAATGACAGAAGTAATAAAAATAAAAGACTACAAGATGAAAATAAAGACTCAAAAGTCCCAGGTCCTGAACCACATGTTGGTACCATCTCCAAACTTCATCCCATCCAGCATGTTCAATCAAAACCAGGGTATCGTTCCTTTGTCGAATCATATATCCATAGAATCTACTTGGGTACCAAATAGAGGCCATAATATCATGTGATTATAACTAACTAGGTTTAATCCATTGTGTCCAAACATAACCATTCTAATAATAAGTGAATACCAAAATGCAATATTAATTGTATTAATTAATTAAACGATTAAATTAATAACATATCAACCAGCTTTGGAATCATGCGATAATATCTCTAATAATTTCCCATGACTATGTAGACCCTAACAATATAACCATGGTAAAACATAACATGCTTCGGTGCCAAGTCTGAATGTCTTTGAGTATGTCTCATAACCATGCCAACCATAACAATACATTCCTGGCATAAAAAACATAAATCTTGGTCAAGATTGTTATATGTCCATTTCAAGAATAAATCAGGGTTGAGCCCAATGTATAGTCATTTCAGCATGTATTAGGGTTAATCATGGTATATAATTATTTCAGCATGAATATCTGGGAATATCCTTCTATATAAGAATTAAAACATAAATCTCATGGCATATCCTGATATATAAGCATTAAATCATGAATCAATATGCATAATAGTGAGGATGTCACAATATCACATCATAATGCCAAATATTTAACTTTGAAAAATACCATGTATATTTCAATTACACATATCATTTATAATTTGTTCAGAAAAAAAATAACATTCTATTCATTTCAATATTCAATCCAAGACAAGATGAATCGTTATCTATTATTCCCCAAATCTCATGTCATGAAAAATAGACTTTAAGAAATTTATCAATTCATTTATTATCAAGGGTTATCTCACCTGAATGGTAGGTATAATCTATGTTATAAAAAATTGGATCCAAGGGGATTCTAAATAATAATTCAATTCATAATTTAATTAATGTAGTTTTAATTCATGCTTTCACGATTTCAATATTGCACAATCTCTTCTATTAAATAGGTCGTAAGGCTAATTTTTATACCTTGTACCTTTATCTGGTGATTAACACAGTTCTTCTAAAGGGTAACACCAATGAGGAAGAAGGTGAAGAAGAGTGAAAAAGAACCTAGAAAAAGTGAGGTCATAGTCACAACAAAAAGTGGTCCAAGGACTCCACTAACCTAATGGAGAACAACAAACGAGGATGGGAAAACCAAATACAAATAATTACTACGGATAGATCAAACAAATGAGTTGTCTAAAATGGAGTAAAGGATTACAAAATCACTTGGAGAACCATATTAGGTCGGGAGGATAAGGCTTCACATGAGAGGAAATAATAAATCATCCATAGAGAAAACATAAATCCATCGCAAGGGATTTTATACAATGTGTAACTCATTTACATTTAATTTATTTATTTTTAGAGGGTTACAACAAAAAACTCATTACCTCAGCTAAATATTTAATTTTTTTCAAACATTACATAATGGGAACTGAGTTCACAACATGTAATAAAATCATGTTATGGACCAGTTCATGACATGATTCTAGAGAAATTTACATGTTGTGTAATACATTTACACAACATGTATTTTTTCTGTATAAAATATTTCATCTATGATTCAAAAAAATGACTCAAAACACCTCTAAAGCCTTCACAAGCATGTAAATCCCTGATAAACCATTTAAAAATTTTAAATTGACACTCTCTTTTTTAAAATAAATATACATCCTTAAACTTTATATCATTTCCCCATGAAAGGAACTCTATCTACGAACAATTCTCATCAACTAATGATTAAAGACAAAGAAAACCCCAAATGAAGACATTTAATTCAAAAAATAAAAGAGCGGAACATATGGAAAAAAGTTGAGATCTAACATATACGATGCATTAATTTCAACCTAAATAAAGTAATATAAAAATGATGAAGTTGGACGGAGTAATCCCCTTTAATCTAAATATGGAGAAGCACTAGAATTATTTTAAATTATTGATGATGTGTGTAATGAATTATATAATGGATGCACTAATTTTAGTAAATTGTCATTCATCAATGAATTGTTACACATGAAGTGGACATACACCTCATTCGACATGTTGTTGGTATTATTGAAGAAGGTTCTCCCTATTGGAGTGAAGATTCCAAAGTCATATTATCAAGTTTGCAAGTTGACTATTGACCATTTTTACATATGATAAAATTAATATGTGATGAAATAACTATATATTGTTTATAAAAGAGAATGAAAAACTGAATACGTATGTTACTTTATATTAATCTAGGTGTAAAGAAAATAAGATTAATAATGGTATTTAGATTCTTCCGAGTAGAGTTTTGAATCAAGGGAAACAAGTTACCACATATAAGTTGTGTTATTTCTCACTGAAAATGAGGTTGAATTGATTCTAAATGTCAGCTAAAATTCCTAAAAAAATGACTTGGAATTTATAGAAAAAAATATATCGACAAATTACTAACCCTTTAAATTATTTTGGCATGGAAGGAGTTAAATAAAAACACCCATACTTTTACAAGTATGGTTCTAATGTTTGACTAGGTTTAGCACTAGAATGTTTCAATCCATTCAGGTCCATGGTTGGCGAGACATATAGTACATGGCCAGTGTTTCTAGTTATATACTGACTTTCTCCATGGGTATGTATGAATCAATATTTTTTGTTACTTTCGACTCTAATAAATGGAATTTGAGGACCTGGAAATAAAATTGATGTTTATATACAACCATTGATTGATGAGATGTAAGAATTTAGGGTAGATGGTGTAATGAATTTGGACTCAATACCTAATGAAATGTTTAGAAATTACGCTACTTTTTATGGATAATTAATGAAATCCCAACATATGATAACTTATCAAGTTGGAGTACAAAAAGAGAATTCACCTTCCCTTTTTGTAATAAAATTAAGAAATTTATAGGGATTAAGCATTGTAAAAAGTGTGCATACCTTTTTCATAGATTCTTTTTTCCGTCATTGTATAAGTTCATAAAATATAGTCTGTAATTTGATGGGAATAGAGGGAATGTACCATCACCACAAATAATTTTCATTGTTCAAATTCTTTCACAAATTGATCTAGAAAACATACACACAATGTATGATTTTTAAGATTTATTTTCTACTACATTTCCTTATATTAATACGGAAAATAGAAATCACAATCATAATTTTAAGAAGATGAGTATTTTATTTCAATTACCTTATTAGAAAGATAGTATTTTAATAAATAATTTTGATGAGATTCAAAATGAAAAAAATTAATGTGATCACATAATGTGCACCATTTTATTAATCAATTGGAAATAATAGGATATTGCTAACAATTGATTTGATTTTCAAAAAATGGGATTGATAATACCTGTACATTTATGGTTATGTAATGGAAATCGGGCATACATTCCTTCTTTATAGTTCACAATGAGTAAAAAAGAGAAATAAATATTTCTACCACTTTTGAATACCATCAAGGTTCCTAATGGTTATTGATAGAGTAATTCTAACTATTTCAATATAATGGGAATGACATTTTAGGGGTTGAAAATTCACTATAATAATATTTTATATCAAAAATTTTACAAATTAAAATTCATGATTATTTAACTATCTGTGTTGTTGAGTATTTGATTGATGTTTCTAATTATTTTCAGACAACTCTAATCAAAGAATTATCTCATGAGTTATTTGATAAAATAGTAGCATAAGATTGTGTTTTCAATCTGTCACCTAGAGAAACTATTTCTATCATTGTTTTTAATTTTATGGTCAAATTGACTTTTCATTTAATAAGTGAAGTCATTTCTATTTTTCTTATTTAATTCATGTGGATATATTCAGTGGACTGATACTTAAATACATTGAAATGGAATGTGATAAAAAAAATCTCATCTGGAAGCTTCAATTTTCAAGGGATATTTTATGGAGGAGTCTACTAAATTTTTTTATATATTGATGAGGTAGAAAAATATTAGATAATCCCGCTTTGATTAATGAATATCAAATTAGATAATGGATTAAATTTTATATTCATAATAAAAAATGGGTTCAAGATCATCTATTTGTGTTGTTCAACACTCAACTGATTATTCCATTAATACATTAAGTTTTATAGTATATCTATTATTAATTATGTTTCTATATTTATTTTATTACTTAACATTTATTATGTTATAATTTGGTATTCATATCACTGAGTTGAAATGGAAAATGCCCCATGAAATTAACCTCAAAATCTAAAAATTCCATTTTAACACATTTTATGAGTGTTTAAAGAATCATGTTTGTAAAAAAATTATTTTTCATTCATATATTTCAAAAGAGTTGAATTTTCAAAACCCTTTATCAATTGAATTATGTGAAATTTATAGATTCACAAGATGTGTGATTTAAGTATTCATACTGTGAGAAAAAACTCAACCAACTAGCTGATGTCTCATTTATTACATCTCAATTGTACAAGTCTTTGGATGATTACATATTTTGATTTCCTATTAGTGTTTTTGATGTTTATAGAGAAAAGGATAACAATGGTTTTGGTTGATAATATGTTGGTTCAAGTTATTATTATGGATTTTTGTGGGAAATTATTGAGGTTATTTATGGTCATGGTAAATGATTATATTGTTAAGCTGTGATTTATTTGATCTGATTTATGGAACAAAAGTTACCCATTTCCAATTTAAATAGGTAAAATTTAACAAAATGAAATATAAAGATGCCCAAGTAAGAAATGAGACAATCATGACACATTTTCAAGGTATGTTTCTCATATTAATTATAATGAAATCATTAATTATCATTATAATTATTGATTATATATACATATATTATTTATACCTGATTTGATAACTTAAACAACTAGTTTGGTATCACACAGTATTTTTTCCTCAACTTCTTTGAAATTTTCATCAAACCAAGACTTCATTGGTTTATATGTTTTAAGGATATGAGTTTTCTTATAAATAAAATAAGATATTTCAATTTTATATATTAAATAATGATATTGATAAGATCTAGATTGATATGAAAAATATTTTTTTTCTAAATATTATGAGCCGATGAACTTATTTATTGATATCACTACTGTATTTCAGAGCGATTTGATTAGTTTTCTATCTAGAAAATGTTAAAACAGATATCTCTACAACGAATATACTATTTGGGAATATCTATTTCTGAATGGGGTTTTTGAAAAACTATAAGTCATGACCACATCATAGAGAATATTGTATTTCATGTCACCAATTAGAAATTACTTATATGGATTTTTATTTAAGAATATTTTATCTGAAGAGCATAATATTCAATGATATTGTTACATCCTCTAATATTGAACTATATAACATGGCCAAAATGGGTTGGTCAGGGGACCTCAAGCATACCTCCTCATACACCAGAGGCTACCAACTACTAGTAGGGGTATGGTATGTATAGAGGGTAGACTATACACCCAAGTTACAGAGTTACTAAACAATGTAATAAAAATATAATAATCAATATCCGAGTATCAGAATTAATGGAAACAATACTATAGAGTGGGAAACAAAACAATAAAATTCTATAGAATAATTCAATAAATAATAAAGTAATATTGTAATTACATGATGAAATATTACTAAATGTCATGATATAATTAATAAAAATAAAATACTAAAAGATGAAAATGAACACTCAAAAGTCCCTGTTCCCGAGCCCCATATCGGTCCTATCACCAAACTTCTTCCCACCCAGCAAGCAACAATCAATAGTAGGGTCTCTTTATCTTGTGAACTTCGATATCCATGTAATCAAATTGGGTACCAACCGGCAGCCCGAATATGGTGTGAGTATAACTCAGTAAGTCAACACAACTATGTATAAACATTACTAGACTAAAAATACATGAATGAAATAATTCAATGAATATATGTATTAATTAATTAAACAATTAAATTAATACCACATCAATCTACTTTGAAACCATGTTGGAATATCTCCAAGAATGTCTCACAACCATGTGAACACAAACAATATAACCCTGGTAAAACATAACATTCTTTGGTTCCATGTCGTAATGCCTTTGAGTATGTCTCATAACTATGCCAACCATAACAATATATTCCTATAATAAATCTCAAAAATCTGGTTCAATATTGCTAAATGAGAATTTGAGGAATAAATCAGGTTTGATTCCAATGTCTAATAATTTTAGAATGTATTAGGGCCACACGTGGTATATAATCATTTCGGCCTGAATAACTGGGAAAGCCTGATATATATGCATTGCAACATACATCATTAGGCATATCCCACTATATAATCATTAGATCATGAATCAATAATCATAACAATGAGTATTTCACAATATCACATCATACGGATCAATGATTAATTATGAAAATTATCATTTTTCTTTCTATTACCCATATCATTTATCATTCAGTCATAAAAAAATAACATTCCATCCATTTCAATAATCAAGCCAATCCAAGGTGAATCTATATCATTCAATCACCCAAAACTCATGTCGTGGTATATGTACTTAAATGCATTTATCAAATCATTTATAATCAAGGGTTTTCTCACTCGAATGGTAGGCATAAGCATAGTTATAAAAAATTGGATCCAAATGGTTTCTAAACAATAATGAAAATAATTATTTAATTAATTTAGATGTGACTCATGCTTTAAAAATTTAAATATTTCACATACTTTGCAATTAAATACGATATATAGCTGATGTTTAGACCCCTACCTTTATATTGTGATTAATACAGGGCTTCTAAAGGGTAACACCAATGAGTAGGAAGGTGCAAAAGAGTGAAAAAGAACATGGATCAAGTTAGGTTATGATCATTACCAAAATTGGTCCAAGGAATCGACTTCTCTAATGGAGAATAATGAAAGAGGATAGGAAAACCAAATACAAAGACTTACCAGGTATTGATCAAATAAACAAGATGTCCAAAATAGAGGAAATTATTCCAAAATCACATAGAAAACCAACTCAGGTCAATAATAAAAGGCTCTTCAAGAGGAGGGAATAATAAATCATTTTCAAAATATACTTATAACCACCATAAGGGATATTACACAACATGTAACTCATTTACATGTCGTGTATTTCTTTTTAGAGAGATATGCCAAAAACCCATCACCTTAAATGAATTTTTTATTTAAAAAAATAGTACATGATTTGAACTGGGTTCACAGCATGTAAAAACTTCATTTCATGAACTAGTTAATAACATATGCCTAGTTTTATTTACATTTTTTAATACATTTACACAGTATATAATTTTTTTGTATAATTTTTTTTACATAGATACAAAAAAATGACCTAAAACACCTATAAATCCTTTACAAGAATGGAATGACCTCATAAACCATTTAACAAATTTATATCCATACTCTGTTAATTGATATAAATATACATCCCTAAATATTAGGTCATTTCTTCAAAATGGCTCTCTTTCTTCGAACAAAACTCATCAAACCATGCTTAAAGACAATGGAAATTCCAAAGGAAAGTATTTAATTCCAAAAAATAAAAGATGGGAATACAAGGATAAAATTGAGATAATATAGATATTATGGGTCAGTTTCAACCTGAATAAAGTAATATCTTAAATGATGGTGTTGGAGGGAGTAATCTACATTATTCTAATTATGGAGAAGCATTGAAATTATTGATGATTCATGTAATGAATTATATAACAGATGCACTAAATTTAGTAAATTATCATTCATCATTGAATTGTTACACCAAAAGGCCTTGAATCAGTGGAATGAAAATTTATTCGACATGTTTTTGGTATTATTGAAGAATTTTCTCCCTGATAGAGTGATGATTCTAGAGTCACACTATCAAGCTCACAAGTTAACTGATAACCATGGTTTTACATATGAAAAAATTAATACGCGCTGAAATAAATGAATATTTTTTTAAAAAGAGAATGAAAAACTCAATAATTATGCAATTTTATATTCTTATTTGTTTAAGGAATATGGGAATAATCAAGATATTCAGAATCATCTTGATATGGTCATGAATCAATAGAAACAAGTTACCACTTAGTAGATGTGTTACATCCCACTGAAACTGAGGCTGAAGAGATTCTTCATGTCAGCTATGATTGGTAAACCAATTACTTAGAATTTATAGACAAATAAATATGTTAATAAATGAACTAACCTGGTAGATTATTTGAAATTAAAGGAGTTAGGTAAAAACACGCATACTTTTTCCAGGATGGTCGTAATGTTCGACTTGGTTTGGTAGTATATGGTTTCAACCCATCTAATTCCATGGTTGGTGTGACATATAGTACGTGGAAAATGTTGTTGGTTCTATACTAACATTCTCGGTGGGTATGTATGAAGAAATTATTTTTGATACTTTGGACTCTAATAGATGGACTTTGAGGACCTAGAAATAAAATAGATGTTTATATACAACCACTGATTGATGAGATGTAAAAATTTTGGGCAGATGGTGTAATGAGTTTTGACTCGATAGCTAATGAAATGTTTAGACATTAGGATACTTTTTATGGAAAATTAATAAAGTACCCACATATGATGTCTTATCAAGTTGGAGTATAAAAGGATAATTTACCTACCCTTTCTATAATAAAAGTAAGAAATATATATTGCATCAGCACTATAAAAATAGGTCAAACCTTTTTCACAGTGGTTTTATTCCTCCATTGTATATATTTATAAAAGATAGAATGTCATTTGATGGGAGTAGATATAATGTACCATCACCAAAAATAATGTTCATGGTTCAAATTCTTAAACAACTTGATTTATAAAACACTTACACAATGTATTTTTTTAAAGATTTATTGTCTCCTACAATGTGTTATATTCCAACTGAAAATAGAGAGAATGATAATAATTGGAATAAGAAGAGTATTTTATTTGAATTTACATATTGGAAACATTATAATTTAATACATAATTTTGATAAGATTCAAATTAAAAAAATCATGTGATAATATAATGTGCACAATTTTATGCATCAATAGGAAATCAAAGGTTATTTCTAATTCTTGACGTGATTTTCAAGAAATGTTATTGAGAAAACCTTTACATTTATAGTTAATTAATTTTAATCAGGAATACATTCCTTCTTCATAGTTCAAAATGTGTAAAAAAAGATATAGAAACATTTCTATCACTTTTGAATACCATCTAGGTTCCTAATGGTTATTGATATAATAATTTCATGTGTGTTAATATGATGGGAATTCCATTATAGGGGTTGAAAAGTCACTATAGTCATATTCTACATCAATAATTATTATGATTAAAATTCATGATTATTTACCTAACCAAGTTTTGGAGTCTTTTATTTAAGTTTCTAATTTTTTTCCAGATAGCTATATTCAAGGAATCATTGCAGGAGTGATTTGAAAAAGTATTTGGACAAGATTGTGCTTTCACTGTCTCACCTAGAGAAACTTTTTTCTGTCATATTTATTTAATTTCATGGTACACATCATTATTTATTTAATATATGATTTCATTTCTAGATGTCCCATGTAATTAAAGTGGATATATCCAATAGAGTATTACATAAATACATTGAAATGGTATGTGAGAAAAAAATCACATCTGGAAGCTATAATTTCCTATGGATATTTGATGGATGAGTTCACAAATTTTTAATCATCATATATTGATGAGGTTGAAAATAAATTAGATAAGATCTTCTAGATTAATGAAGATCTAATTGGACAAAGGATAAAATTTGATATTCATAATAAAGAGTGGGTTCACGAACATGGATTTGTGTTATTCAACACTCCATTCGTTATTCCATTGATATAGTAAGTTTTATAGTTGATTTATTATGCCTTATGTTTCTATATTTATTTTATACCTTAAATTTTATTATGTTGTATTTTAGGATTAATATTTCTGACTTGAAATGGTAGAGGCCTCATTAAACTGACCATGAAATCTAAATATATCATTTTTAAACATTTCATGAGTATTTCAAGTATTATATTTGTAAAAAATAATTGCTTTTTTATTTTTTTAATTCAACTATGTTGAATTTTCAAAACCATTTATCCATTGAGTTATGTGAAATTTATAGATTCACAAGATGTTTGATTCAAGTTCTCATACTATGAGTAATAAATTCACAAAACTAGCTAATGTCCCATTTATTACAGTTCAACAATGCAAGTCTTTGGATGGAAATAGATTTCAATTCTGTATTTGCGACGTTGATGTTTACCGACCAACACAGAACATTGTCATTAGTTTTTCATCTATTGATGCCGGTTATTATTATGTATTTTAAAGGGATATTATTGAGGTTATTTCTTTTCATGGATAAAGAATATATTATTAAGGTGTGATTGGTTTGGTCCGATTCGTGGAACAAAATGTGACTAATTTCAATTTACGTTGGTAAAATTTAATAATATACTATATAAAGATGATCAAGTAAGAAATGAGCCCTCGATACTAACATCACATGCATAGTAAATTTTCTTTGTCAAAATTGAATCTAATTAGATATTTATGGTGAAAATTTCTACAATATGGTTTTTTATTGACAGAGAGGATCTAGATGTTGTCATCTTTCAGCATCAAACAATTGACCAATCAACAGTAGTTTTCCAAGATGATCTTATACAGTGGTTTTTAGAGACATGATAAACTTGCATGATCAATGAAGGATTGTAATTTTTTCCAGTTAATGTTTGTAAACATATTTCTGAATTATAAATATATAAATTTCTTGATTTTACTGTATATTTTTTTATTATTGTAGGTCTGTCAGAGGGTTTTCGGAGTGGTTCACTTGATGTTGTTGGTATGTATGTTTTCCTTTTTGAAAACATTATTTATTGTAATTTTATATAAGTATTTTTCTATAAATATTTCTAATTTTTAATAAAACACTAGTTATTGATAATTACATTATGAATTTTTATTTATCAGGACCTGGTTCATTATCTATTAGTCTTTGGGGTCTAAGTAGATGGTTTCATCTAAGAACTCTCAAGATTGATTGGATGTGTTATTTGATGACACCCTTCATCCAATTAGAGAAGGTATGAGTGTATTGATTCTTTAGTTGGTGCATATGATATGAGACCCACAAAGATTCTCCCTAAAGACTCATGATTGGACATCATTCCCCTAGGACACTATTGAAAGATTATCGAGGGAGTTTCAGATAAATTCAACATTTAATCTTTTATCACATTCTTTTAATTATTATCATAGATATTGACTTTTTTTAACAAGATAAGTTGAAATATGTTCTAGATGATTATTGGGAAGTATGTATCACCAAATGCCGAATGTTATAGAAGGATTACAAGGTAAGGGTGAAGAGAGATCACTGGATACCAATTTCAAGTGTTCCAATCATTCTATAGTGAGTCCCTCCAAGCGTTCTTACCATGTAGTGGTGGGATTTGGTTGCGTTTCGGTCAGGTGGGATGACGATGGTAAAATTTATAACATTTAATCTATAATTTAATATTAGTTTTTATATATCTATTAGATAAATATCTTAAATTTAGACCAAATTATTTTCTTTATTCACATAATCAGATGATGCAGGGCATGCATTCTAGACTTGATACTTGGCATGTGTCATAGTACAAACATGTTGTATGTTTAGAATTAACTATTCATTTATATACTAAAAATATTATAATGTAACATGAATTTAAATATGTATTTAGTGGACACATTTATTAGATTTAAACTAATGAGGTAATCCATGAAATCATATTTCTATATGGGTGATCATTTGTCAAGCAAGTAATCTGGATAGTGTCGACGTTATAGTAATAAAATTATTTAGTAAATAATATATTATTATTTTCTAGAAATTATTCACATTTTTTATTAATTCATTATATATACTATATAGGATCAGTTTCATGCTAATTTAGTAGAGCTTCCATAGGAGAAACATCATAGTATTGTGTCAATCGATAAAATATTTCCGCCTATTGTGGGGAATAACAGTCATGGTAATTATTTGAATTATGGAACTGGTGTCCCATAACATCTGGTTGTTAGAGGAGAGGAGATGAGTATATTTTGAGATGTATATATGAACAAAAAAATTGATATATATGCTTCCATACAGGCTAGGTTGTAACATTCTATTTTTTTTAAATAAGGAAACAATATGTTCGATAGCGTACATGATACACCATATCGAGCTTAAATAAACAACTAATTATTATTATTTAATATGGAAGTTATCATATATCCATTATAATGGTGTATATTATTGTTTAAAGATGTATATATAATAAATTATTTGGTTACCAATTAATTATAAATTAATGTACAACCCTTTTTAAAATAAATGTAAATGTCCTTCTGAAAGAATATTTAAGTGTGCACAAGTGTGTTTTATACCAATAAATTAATAAATCACTATTATGAGATTATATTAATGAAATATATATATATATATATATATATTAAATTTAATCTTTAATATTCAGCTTATTTGTTTTCAAGATAATATATAAGAACAAATCTAATTTTACAAATAAAAGAAGTTTTTTTCAAAAAAGGCAGTTTTGCCGCCTTTTGATAGTACACTTATTTTAATTCTAGTTCTTAAAAACTTTTATAAATTAAATTTTACAAAATTGTCACCTTCTTTGAAATCATATTATCAAAATTTACTTTGGTTGATTTTTTTAATTTTTCTGGTAAGTTTCGTGTTTTGATGAATAGTGAAAAGGTAATGCATTTCAATTAAAAACTACATTTCCATTCAAACAATTATTGTTAAATAATATTTTTTAATGTATTGAAAGTA
Organism: Viscum album; assembly: GCA_963277665.1. Taxonomy (NCBI): domain Eukaryota; kingdom Viridiplantae; phylum Streptophyta; class Magnoliopsida; order Santalales; family Viscaceae; genus Viscum; species Viscum album. The sequence continues at coordinate 767,074,090 of OY728156.1, forward strand.
TAATAAGATTATTTTTTACCATTTAATCAAATGTATTTCATTGGAATAATTTTCAAATTGAAATTTTATATAAAAAACATCGTGAACTTTTGGACGTTCTTACTTTAAAAACTCGTTTTCTTGATCTGTCAAGGAGATTAATTTTTAATTAATTTCTGAAAATTATGTACTTTTTATTTGTAAATTTGAATTCAATATTTATAATCATAAGATAAAAATTAATTATATATCCACCTATTATTTTTAGACATTATGAATAGTAACTTTAGTAATATTTGTTTATTACCATGGTTAATGGTAAATCGAATAATTATAGGTAAAAATAATATTATAAAATTATCCTAACACTTTACAAAATTTAATTTTCCAGGTTATATTCACCCAAAATATTCCTTGGGGTGATTTTATGTCCACTTTTATCAACTTCGATAACTTTAACCCATTTATAGTACTTTATTCAATGAAAAGTAAGTTTTGTCACACTCTTGTTTTAAACAAGTATAAAATTTTTAATACGAGGTTATATAAGGGGTATTTTTTAATATAAATAATATATATAATTATAAAATGTTTACCTATATCATGGTGATTTATATATTTTTTTATAAAATAAATAACAAAATTAAATGGTGACACAGTGATGATATATAAGAAGAAAATAAATGATATTAAAAATATTAAAATAAATATAATTTGACATAATTGATGTCATACACAAATTTTATGGAATAAATTGAAATTTTAGGTATTATTTAATATATTTTATTAAAATATATCATGTTTTTATGTTAATTTTAAAATTAAAATATTGAGTAGTGTCAAATTTGATATTAATGACACTTTGAAATATATAATATTTTATTAAATGATATAATATTCAAAAAAAATATAACCTTCAGCCAACTAATTGTTAATATACCTAAAATATCATAAATGACTTATTTATTGGTTTATTGGTATATTATAATAGTTATATCAACCCTCAAAGTGTAAATTACATGATATCATGATAAGAGATAAAAACGGTTAAAATAAAAATATAAGGATTAAAAAATAGTCAAAACTTATCTAATTTTGATTAGATTAATGATATTATAACTAAAATAATCTTATATTATAAATTAATATGTCTTGGTCCATTTTTATAAAAAATAAATTTATATTAACTTAATATTTTGAATAATTCCAAGAGTGCCCCTCCCTTCCCCTGTAAAAGGGCCCCCATTCTTCTTTTTTATTCACACTTAAAAATTTATTTGGTTTTTCCAAGATCTACCAAAATAATTTTCCTATAATCCCTACACTAATTATAGAATCCTTATTTTAGTCATAACACCCTCCTTAGATGTTGTAAGGTGATAATCAAAGGAAATCACCCATAGATGACATAACGTTTTTATTTAAGTGTTTATTTATAATTTCTCCTTCCACTACATTAAAATATTATTAAGCCATGATGAAATAGTAACTATAGTATTTTAAAAATTCTAAGATGTTATTATATTAATATTAACACCTAAATCCATCTCCACTTCCATAAAATGGGAAAATAATTAATCTTTTGTACATATGTTTGAACTAGCACCTCCACAAACTGATATAATTCGTTTACCATTACCGTCCCTCAAGACTAGTTATAATGATGGAATTAATTTTTATATATTTTATAAAATGAATATTTATCGTTATAAGATAATAATATATTAATTACATTCTTACCTTCCATGATCATAAAAATTATTACATCGTTTGTGCGAATGTGTGAATTATAACCTATATGAATCGATGTGACTCATTTTTAATCACTCCATCACATGAATAATGTATATAATTATGGTTAAATTATTCAAAATATATTAAATATATTATAATAATTCTTAAATGAGAAAATATTTCATACATTATTTCAATAATGATCATTAAAATATAGAAACATTACTTATGCATATGTACGACCTACCGTCTCTATAATTATAATGTTATAGATTTTTCATAACCATACATAAATGGATTGATTTAATGGTATAATTGATATATATAATTTAATATTATGTATTTAATATTATTCTTGAAATGATGTATTGTTGACAACTTTGACTATTTATGACTTACCAATGTTATTTTGGACTCATGTACGAATATCGACAAAACATCTGATATGAACTTTATTAATTAAGTAATTTTTATAACATGATATTAAGTGATATAAAAAATAATAAACATGAAAAATGTTCTCATGAAATTAAATAATTAAAAAAATATTATTCAAGAATAAAAAGGACATACATGATGAATCAGACTCAAGGTAAGGGACTCTTTTAGTAAAACAATGTTTTCAATTTTTTAAGGATTTATTTGTACACATATTTCTCTTTCCTATCCATGTTTTCAAAATGGTTTTTAGGAATGTATTTATATAGAAAATAATGTTTTAAAATGATAATTTTTTAGTTTTTATCAAAAATTTCAATGTTCTATGAGACACTTTGATTTAAAAATACCATTTTTAATGTTTTAAATGGGTTTTCAAAATGGATTGGTTATTTAAAAATTTGAAATTATATCTTGCAATTACAAAGGAAATTTTATGAGATACATTTTTAAAATTGAAAACAATTATGAGTTATGATTATATAATGGTACTTATACATTTTATGGGTGGTTATGTGATAAACCAAGGACGGGTGTTTACATTATAACCTCCAATGCATTGGTTTTGGAATTTTGCCTCATGGATATTCCATTTATAAGAGTGAACTTTATCGAATTTGACCATATGGTTATTCCATTTTAGTAAATTTATAACCAAAGTTAACTAATTATATATTATATTCTTTCTTATGAGTTTCCATGAAAATAATTTGATTTTTAAAAGGTATGAAAATGATCTTTTTTGAAATTATGATACCTTTTTCAGGGTAAAAATATATGTTTTTAAGGAAATGTTTTATGGGTTTTTACTGGACTAATGATTTCCTTTATTTTAAGTTACTTATATATATTTTGTGTTTATACCATTTTAAATAAATCACAGGGTTTAAGTTAGATTATGGATAAGTTTTAGGTCGTGAAGAAAATTGTGAAGATGTATCGTGAAAAAAAACCATGTTTTATTTTAAAAGGTTTTTCTTTGGTGGAAAAAATTGAAATTGACTATAAGTTTCCACCTATATTGTATGAGTTTACATTGTAATATTTTTTCATAATACTATAAAACTCTATACCTAAAAATCATTGGTAAAATAATGTGATTTTTAGTTTTAAAATAACTTTTATAAGTAATGTTTAAGGTCGGGTCCTTACAGTTGGTATCAAAGCAGGGTTTAAACAGTTTTTGTGATTATGATATTTTTTTAAGAGGTATGTATGTCATCATGGTTAAATAATTTTAAGGTTACTCATTTTTTCAATGTACTAGAATCCCATCTGAGGCTTTATGTTAGGAAATTTTAAAGTGACTAACATTATTTTAGGAGTAATTTATTTTTTGAGGAAATTATGAGTTATTACATTTGGGATAAAAAATGAAAGGTATGCAATAAAACTTATGGTTAAAGCATATTATGTTTTCCATTTAGGACTAAATCATATTTTGGTAATTTTATAAAAATATATAGCTTTAAAAAAAGGATAACCTGAAGGATGAGTGACAACCCATCACGTCCGGCAAGGCTACGGGAATCGAATCCACAACCAAAGGACGGAAAGGGTGCATCACATACCACTGACCTATATGATTTCATGGGTTACCATAACATTTTATTTTTAGTTAAATTATTTGAGATAATATTATTATTATTATTTTGGAAAAATTATTTTTAAACATATTGGAAAAGTGATTTTTCGATAAGTGATAAATGTTATTTGAAAGGACATTCACTATTTTAATAATCATATATGATTAAGGTAAATATAATAAAATGGTGCTTTATTTTATAAATATTTTTTGCATTATATTTTGGAGGAATATATTATTTAATTATGGAATTATAGGGATTTATGTTATTTATGGAAATGGTTATCATGTCTTGAAGATTACTTGTGAAATTACATTTCGGTATAAGACTTCAAGAGTAATGGTTTTTATCCTGAGATAATTATTAAAATTTATATTTTCAGAAATTGTGATCAAATCCTTCTTATTTTTGGGGTTTTAATATTAGTTATAATATTTCTGAGAAATTTCAAGGATAGTTATTTTTTGAATGGTCTATATGGAACTTCGGGTTTTACTGTTGAATTTTGGAGCTTCATGTAGTTTTTAATAATATAAATCATTATTATTTTTGGGAAATTATCTTATCTTATACAAAAAAATTCATTTTGTTTAATGTTTCATAATATGAGAAATAGATAGTTAATATTTTGTGTATTATTTGATTCTATAGAAGTTTATTCTACAGCTCCAAATGTGAAAATTTCATCTTGAATACTCATCATTTGGGGAAGAAGATAATTTTTTGGTGGAATTTTATTGATGGATAAAACTCTAATTTCTATGTAGGTATATTTCCTTATATTCTTTTTCTAGTTAATAAAATAATTCCTAAACTCTATGAAAAGGATCATAAAATAAAAAACATTATTAGTTTACTACACTAACTAATAAGTAAATGACCTTTTAACCCATCACATATTTGTAGTTTTTATTATAAATGTTCTCATAACCATACTCTCTAAAACTCTCCATTAGAACATGATAGTTATTTTTCTCTTCGATGTATGAGTTTTACTAAATGTATCCCTAGTATGTGTTATCTTATGTGACCATATTACTTCCCTTTATTTATTTTAAAGTAGAAGTCTCATCTATACTTTTTTATGTGATATTTCATAAAGGTATATTTAAAAGTCAAACCCCTTGTTTTACATTCAATTTTCAAATTGCGATGATGCAATTTAATAAAGGGGGTAATGTAATATCCTGAGTTTCTTCACGAAAGAAACATTATGTTCAATAGTGTCCATGATATGCCACATCAAGCCCAAATGATCAACTAAATTATATTATATAATATGAATGTTATAATATAGGCAATATAATTTTGATGATTATGTTTTACAAACATATATATAATTAATTCTTTGGTGACCAATTAATTATAAATGAATGTAAAACCTTTTTTAAAATAAAAGGAAATGTTTTTATGAAAAACTATTTAAGTATGAACAAGTGTGTTTTATACCAATAAATTAATAAAAAAATATTTTTGGATTATAATAAGTAAATATATATAATATATTTCATATAATTTTTATCATTTAGTTTTTTGTTTTTTCTAAACATGGTATAAGAACAAATCCAATTTTATGAATAAGAGAAGTATTTTTCAAAAAAGATAGTTTTTCATCCTTTTAAAGAAGCAATTATTTTAAATACAGTTTTTAACACTTTTATAAATTATCATTTTGAAAAATAAACACTTTATTTGAAACAATAGTATTGAAATTTACTTTCGATGATTTTTTGGTATTTTTCAGAGATGTTTCATATTATGATAAATAGTGAAAAAATAATTCATTTTATTTGAAAACTAAATTTTCATAAAATTTATTTTAATGATAAATTATATTCATTAATGGTTTTAATGTAAAATTAGATAATTTTTTATCGTATCATAAAATTTATACCATTTTAATTAATTTTACATTGAAATTGGATATAAAAAATATTTGTGAACTTTTTTATGTTCTTACTTTAAAAACTCATTTTCTCAATCAGTCAATAAGATTAATTTTTTATTATTTTTTGAAAATTATATATTTTTAATTATAAAAATAGATTCCATATTTATAATCATAAGGTCCAAATTTAGTAAATATTCACCTTTTATATTTGGACATTATGAATAGTAACTTTAGAATTTTTTTTATTACCACAATTAAGGGTTAATCGGGTAATTAAAGGTAAAAATAATAATATAAAGTTACCATAACACTTATCAAAATCTATTTTTTTGAGTTATTTTTGAACAAAATATTTCTAGGGATGATTTTATGTCTACTTAGAGCCACTGGAAGGACATTAACCCTTTTATAAAATTTTATTCAAAGAGAAGTCAATTCTATAAGACTCTTGTTTTAACAAGTAAAATATATTTAATAAGGGTTTATATAATTTATATGTTCAAATATAAATATTATTTAGAAGTATAAAATTTTTATCTACATCCTGGTAATTTTTTTATAATTTTTGGAAATAAATAATTAAATTAAATAGTAAAAAATGATGATGTAGTAATTTCTTCATTAATTGAAAGAATCAACTAAATGAAATTAAAAATATTCAAATATATGTAATTTGATATAATTTTTAAAGACCCAGAATTTCCATGTAATTTTTTTAATTACACGAGAATATTAAGAGTCTGTGAAAATTGACGACGTGTGATTCCGAGGCCCGGTGTGCACAGAATGAATTTTTGATCTTTTTTGGGGTACATTCAGTAAACGTGTGAGCAGGTTTTTATACCTTTTTAACAGTTGCTCGGAATTAAAATCTGAAGACTCTATTTAACTCGTAGTGCCACAATTCTCTTAAGGAGACCTTTACCTCAACCACAGTAAGTCGATGGTTGAAGTTATTTTTTCACTTTTTCGAGGAAGAATAGAAAAATAAAAATATTTAACATTTTTATTTTTCTTGTAACCTCTTTTTGATTTATGGAGGTGGGTACCATAAGAGTTTTAATCCTCCCAATTTTAATTCAATGTTGGGGACCACCTGAACCCTTCATTAAAGTGGGGGTAGACCCTTATAATTACCCAATTAATTGTGCCAACTCTCCAATTAATTAATTGAGCCATTTTATTATTATGCCAACGTAAATTAATAATAAAAACCTATTTTAATTTAAGTTGGAATTTCACCTCCTGGGATTTTGGGGGAATCATTTGAAAAGGGTGTTCCTGGTGGAGCCTCTTGAGGAAGAACAATTCTCACAATGGAGGAACCGAAGAATAGAAGATCATCAAACAAGCAGCGTCGTTGGAGGAGGCTTGCTTCGGGATCGACAAATGCTAATCTGTCTTCAGCCACGGGAGATATCCAACAAAAACTTGGAGGTAGGGTCTGTTACTTGTATACCCCTCACCCTGTTCTTGAAATTATTCATAATTAAAAAATAAACAATCCACTTGCTATCGTTCTAACGTGGAGGGTGCTAGCCCAAATGATCATGGCCCGACCTCTCCGTAACCTATGTGGTTTTGATGCAATCTTCGCGATGGAGGTGCACGGTGACCGGTGCTAGTGTTTGGCACCAATGGAATTCAGGAGTGGCGGCCTGCACTCCGAAAAGCCTCAAATATGGCATTGGAGAAACCGCACCACTGGAGAAGAACCACAGCTCGTCGGCCGCGATAGAGCATGGGAAGCATCCGGCACTCCGGCCGGCCGCATGAAGGGGATGGCGTTGTGCGTCCGTGCCACCTGGTAGTGAAGACCCACAGCTTTATCCGCAGCATAAAGGTGAGGGGCGTCTGGCTCAACGTGGGCCACTGGTGATGGAGTGGAGCACGACTGTGCCGTGTAGGGAAGGCTGGCCATCCAGCCAGCCGGGGAGCCGAGCAGTCCGCCCTAGCAGACCGCACTGTGGGCCGCTGCACCATGGTCTGCTGCACCGTGATCCGCCACACCGTGGGCTGCCGCAATGTGAGTCGGGCCACTCTGGTGGGCATGGGTGAACCCAGTGGGCCAGTTCGGATCCAGCAGGTTTGTTCCAACCTAGGGCCAGACCCGGGTCGGGCCAGGTCGGTCCGACCGGGTCAGACCGGACCAGGACCATCTTTGACCCTTTTCGTTCTTTTGACCGTATCTTGAGTTATGGGTGTTCTTTTGATGAACCATCTACGGTGCTAGAAACTGTGGAACTAGATGTACCTTTTAGTATAACCCACATGGATTTTTGAGAATGTTTGGGTACGGCTGGGTTGGATCGAAAACGAATCCAAACAGGCCCTCCGGACTAAAAGAATAATAACTTACAGACAGGGGGTCTGATTGATGCACATTTTGTTACATTGAGGACCCTTTTTTGTGGTGGTCCATTGGGATAATTCTTCATGGGACTTTGTGGTAGTTTTAGTATCGACATGTGGCTTGAGGAGAGGACCCTACTGGAATCAGGAGAGCTTAGTGTGGGAACCATGTAGCTGGCTGTAACATGAGAAAGGGATCCTATGTGGGTTTGTGCTTTGGGATCCTTTGTGGGTCTGTGTTCGAGATCCTCACTTGGATCCACTCTAAGAATCCTCATGGGACTACTCTAAGATCCTACGTGGGTTGGTTGTAATAGGATTTTATGTGCGTCTGATGATATACTAGGATCATATGTTGGTTTGATGATTAAGGATCTTGTGTGGGTCTATTGATTTAGGATCCTACGTGGGTCTACCTCTTAACAGAGTTAGATGATTCGGTAGTTACATCTAATCATCTTTACTACCGTACCTAAGTTATACCTGGTGTGAGCTGAGTCTTTACCTTTGTGGTAATCTTCCGTGTGGCGTACCTTTGTGGTACATACCTTCGTGGTGATACCTTTTAGGTATTCTTCTATGTGGCATACCTGTGCGGTTCTTACCTTCACGGTGATACCTTTGTGGTATTCTTCTGTGTGGAATACCTGTGTGGTACTTACCTTCATGGTGATGCCTTTGTGGTATCCTTCTATAAGGTGTTACCTTTATGGTACTTACCTTTTTGGTGTTACCTTCATGGTAATATTTCCTTCGTGGAACAGTTGTAATTTGGTTAAGGATTTGGGCCATGTGTTTCCTCATGAGTGAGATGGGTAATATTTGATAACTTAGGTATATGTATTGGCATATACCTAAGTAGGTTTTTCACTAGTTTACATGATTTTTGGTTTATCCTTTGTTGATTTTTTGAGACCTTGAGGGTCTCGGTGTAACACCCCAAGATTTCATAGTACGTTATTTCTTCAAAATAATTCAATAACTTGCACTACACGCAACATCGAGTTCTAGCGCACCATGATATACCAAACAATCCATTCAAAAGCTGTTTTGAATAGTATTAATTGAATTTTGAACTTTATACAATGCTTATAATTTTATAATCCATATTATGAGTTTCTTAGACATAATTTAAGAACAAATACATTTTTCGGATAAAAGAAGTATTTTTCAAAAAATGCAATTTTACTGCCTTTTAATGGAGAAGCCTCTTTAAATACAATATTTGAAACATTTATATATTCAATTTGAAAAAATAAACGTCTTCTTTAGAATATAGACATAAGTATTTAGTTTCAATAAACTTTTGGTGTTTTTCAGATAACTTTCATTTTTGGGTGAATAGTGAAAAATACCATATTTTAACTGAAAACAACTTTTTAAATAAAAATAATTTTATTGTTAAATTATAAATTTTAATGGTTTAAAAGTATAAATAGATTATATTTTTACTATTTAATCCAATTATGGTCATTTTAAGTAATTTCACTTTGAAATTGGACATAAACAAATGTCAAACTTTTGGTTGTTATTATTTCTTAAAAACACGCCTTTTGGTTTTGACAGCAGGAATTAGTTTTAAATTAATAAATGCAAAATGTATGTTTTTAATTTGGTAAAATAGACTTCATTATTGAATCCGGAATATCAAAATTAGCTTAGGGTAAATTTTTGGTATTTTTCTGAAAACTTTTAATTTTTGATGAATAGTAAAAAAACACTGAGCTATAGTTTAAAAACGAATTTTTATTTAAATTTTTATTTATTTTATTTAATTTTTTTATGTAAAAATAGATACATACTACCTATAAAATTTCAATGTAATTCATTGGTGTCAGTTTATAATAATTTTAGATATATAAAAATTTTATTAGACTTTTCTCCGTCTTTTATCCAACTCCTAGGAGCATTTGCAAATTCACATAAAACATAATTTTACCGCTTATGTGAGTAGAATTTCAAAAATCCAAGAGACATGGTTAATATCAAGGGGTAAAATGTATTTCAATAAGATAAAAATAATTTTTGGTGAATAGTAACGTTTGACTTCTCTTTACCGCGGTTAAAGGTAAATAGGGTAATTCAAGATAAAAAGTATATTATAATATTACAAAATTACCTTAACATTTATCCTAACCTTATTGGATGAGTCATGAACGACCACGGGCATCCTTGGGTCTATTTTGGGACCTCATTGAGCCACTTGAGAGTGATAATGACTCTTTAGATTAATTAATTTAATGTAAAGACAAAAATGACACAAACAAATATCTTTCAGTAAATTAATTTTTATATGGGGATATATAAGTTATATTTTAGACTATAAATATTAATTGGAAATCAAAAACGATTTCCTACATCATGGTATTTTTTTTATAATTTTTAGAGATCATATAAATTAAGTTATTTATGACATAATGATGATGAAGTAATTACTTTATTAATGAAATATTAATATAATTGATACTTTAAATACCCAAATAAATATAATTTCAGACTTTTAATAAATTCCAAGAATTTTATTGGTTATTATGACATGTTAGTATTTATTAAATAAATTTGGTTCGAAATAATAATGTTATTAAGACATTAAAAAATCAATTATTAAATAGTGTCAAAATTCACATAAAGGAGTTTTTAAAACAAATATTATATTGTTAATTGATATAATATTCCTAAAAATATAAGGTTCGGACAATGGACGTATATGATGATATTTATGTCATTAATGAACCACTTTGGGTTCTTTTGGCAGTTTATAGTATGTTTATTAACCATATAATATAAAAATAAAAAGAGACAAGGTAAATGTCAAACTATTTGACTAAGAGTTAAATCTAAAAGATAAGGGTAAAATAGTGATCCAAACTTGTCTCAAACATATTTGATGAGTGTTTTTCGACCCATACCCACCTTATACTTTAAATAATCCAGTTTTTAGCCATTATAAACCGAATATGAATTTATCATAAAATAGTACTTTAAGTTTTTCCTAAGGAGCCACTCCTACCCTTTATAAAAGGACACCACTTCTAACCAATTCCTCACACATCTCAAGACATTTGGCTCATCCAAAATCTTCCCAATTAATCTCCCTACATCCCTCTACACCCTATAAAAGCCTTACCTTAGGCAGAAGGCACTTCAATATTTCTTTTTTGGTGAAATCCAAAGAGAGTTACCCAAATTAATGGTAACGATTTCTCTTAGCATATTTTCTTCTATTTTACTTCTCCAACGCCTAAAATCTTCTTATTATTTTCATTTGTAACAAAACCAGTATCCTATAGATAATAGGATATTTTTATGAGAATTATTAGAACTATACTTACACACACCTCCATCTAATGAGTGAAGAATATAATGTTTCTATGGATGGCAACCAAACGCCTCACGAAACGATGATTGTTCAATTATCTGCTACTGCCTCTCATGTTGGCCATTATGATGGAACTATAATTAAATATGATATTAATGGTAATTATTTTATATATAAGATTCTATAATTTGTTTTTATAGCATACCATTATTCGTTTCATGTTGTATATATATACGATAATTTCATTTGAGGAAGTGCCGACTACCGCCCCCTCAAAGTGGTATGACTCCTTCATACCATAAATGGAATGTATAAAGGATGGATTTAATGAACTAAAGTAACACATATAAGCTATTATATTATACTGGAATAATAATATACCTATGTATCATTTGGTTTCGATTACTTTTAAAATTAAAAATTAAATGGAAGTAGCGTTCGTGCATACGTACGGACTACTGTCTCCACGAACGCGATTAGATTCATTCCCCATCGTATACATTCATGTCTAATTATCATTTTATGATTAAAAATAATGTTTAGGGACTTGATATATTTCTGGATATGAATAAGATACAACTTATCCATAACAAACATGACTTATGTAACAAAACATATAAAATAAAATGAGTAAGTTAACACTCGAAACGCCGATAATACTAAGATATAATTAGAAAATAAATGTTAAAAGATAATATATGATATCATATTAACGTATATGATTATTTTATAATTTAATAAAAATTATTTCACCATTAAACCAGACGTTAAACTACCCTCAACCAAGGAAAAGTTCAAGGTAAGCTTTTATTTCACAATCTATTCATTATCTGAGGTAGTTTATACGTGATTATCTTCTGGGAATTCTTTATCATCTACATCCATGTTTCTTAAAAATATATTTCAAATAATTCTTACAATTTTAAAGACTATGGGTTAAAGTCATTTATACCCTTGTTTATTTTTTATAATATGTTTATAAAAGAATATTTCTTTCATTTTCCAAACAAGTTTCTTTTTAACCTTTTTGACAGAATTAAGGTAAGAATGTCTTTTTTAACTTATACGGTGGGTCCATCTATTTTCCTCCATTATAAAATAGTCGAAGCTTCCCTTACAAGATTATAAGAATCATTTTAATGTGAATGTTTTATTTTATAATTATGTGACTTTTAAATGATTTCAAAATGAATATTTTAAGAATTTGTTAAAGGTACTCATTATCAAGATCAGAATTTTAAATACTTTAAAGATTTATCTTTAAAAATATTTTTAATTATTGTCCTTGTTTTCCAAAAGATTTTAAGGATTTATTTATATGGACATTAATGTTTTGAAATGATATTTCTTTTCAAAAGTTTAAAAGTGGTATGGGAAACTTTGATTCAAAAAACTCTTTTAAATTACTTCCTTAATAAATGTATGACTTTTAAATGATTTCAAAAAAGGGATATTTCTCCAAAATAGTTTTGATTTCATCTATGTCAACATCCTCTGATGGATTTCAAGCATATTTTAAGTTGATTTATTATGATACAAAACATCCATATTGTATTGAAGGTTTTGTGATATTTTTGATTGTGGATGTGTTATTTTTATACCATTCATGGTTTATAGAGAAAGTATTGACATTTAGTATGCAAGTTTCAATATGAATGTTTATGTTATGGTTAAACCTGTTCATATGAGGAATGCATTGGACTTAGTATGTGATAGGTGGAGCCTTATATAGCTCCTTGATGCATCGGTAGGACTTATGAGACAAACTAGTGACTTGGCACAAGGCCTTGACAAAATCTTATTTGTATTCTTGGCATGAGGCCTTGAATACGTGGTTATGATAGTCTAGAATTATGCATTCCATCATTATAAAAGTGGTTCATGATATTTCATGTGATTATTCTACGAGTATATTATCCATGTGAATAAGTAAATGGCATTATTTCATTTTATTTTTTCCATATTATGCTAAATTTCATGTTTAAAAGGCTTTTGTTTTAGTTATACATGGCCTTAAATGTTTATGCTTATTTATGAAAGTTTTTGCTATATTGGAATCCTTACTAGGCATTTGAGCTCACCCCTTTCTATGTTCTATTTTTCCCAGGATGTGAAGAAGTATTTTATGAATGACCTGTAGGGATAGTATAAGGGGATATGAGTGTGGAGATAAGATGTTGTTGTAGTTTTTACATTATAATGTAATGTAAACTTTATGAATGTATCTAGTTATTCCAAGGCTAATTATGGATTATATAAGTATTATACTATAGTAATATTTCCATAAGGACTTGATATTGTGTGGAACCAAGAAATGTGACTCAATAGCAGGTTAAATTTTTGGAAAATATATGATTTAGAGATAGATAAACCATAATATGGTTCTGATACCGAGGTAGTGATTTTGGAATAATACATGATTGATTTGGATAAATTATATGGGATATTCTTGATTACCTTGAAACTGATTAATGATTTGTATATTCCATCATTGTTGGAGTTTAAAACATTTTTGGATGGAAGGAGTATATCCAGGTTTCTATAAGGAATAAGGGATCATGAATGTAATCAATAAGGTTTTATGGTAATTCAGGATGTTGCAATGTTTTAAAATAATACATGATGAAGGTGTTCACATGTTATTACGCGACAAAAAGGATCTTAATTGTGTTTAACATCTTTATATATTTTGGACTGGGAGTTTGGATAGAATTATTTTGGATAATTCTAGTTTGAGATTATTTTTTGGATTTTCATAAAAGGACAACCCGTAGGTTGGGCGACAACCCGTCGCGTCCGGTAAGGCCGCAAGACTTGAACCCGCAACCGAAGGGCGACAAGGGTGTATCACCTACCACTGCCCACGTGATGTACTGGATTGAATAATGTAGTCTTTTTTATAAAAAAAATCTGGTAGATGAATTATAAATTCAATTTTTTTTGAAATCTATACAAATAGGATAAATAGAATATTATTTTTAAGTTCTATTATCTTTTAGAGTGAAAGAAGAGTTTGTTGTAAAAATTAGTTAAATGATGTGACTCCAGTTGTCAATTATATATTTTTCTTCTTCTCTTATTCTATGAATAAATCAATTCTTATACTTTAGTGAAAGGATATTAAAACAAAAAATGTTTTATCTTAATACCATATGTTATGTTGAACCGATGGTATTTTAAATCATCATAGATTGATGAATTTAAGCCAATCAATTTTACACTTGTTTGTGATTGATGACCTCAATCACTACCTATAAATATTTACATTTTTCCTCCAATTATATGCCTTTAATTTCCACCCACGTTCCCCTAATCGAGACCATAATTTGGTGGTGACCCTTTCGTTTCCCTTTTCCTCTTATTAAGACTAAATTTTATTAGCCTAATTCCTGATGTGGGCTTTCCCAAAGGTATTTTATATTTTCACCCTTTTATTTTCAAAAAATAAATTCAAATTGCGAGGACGCAATTTATTGAAGGAGGGATGAATGTAACATCCCAATATTTCATAGTACGTTATTTATTCAATGTAATTCAATAACTTGCACTACACGCAACACCGAGTTCTAGCGCACAATGACTTACCAAACAAGTCGTTCAAAAGCCGTTATGAATAGTATTAACTGAATTATTAACTTTATATAAACCTTATAATTTTACAATTCATATTATGAGTATCTTAGCCATAATGTACGACCAAATACATTTTTTTCAGATAAATGAAGTATTTTTCAAAAAATGCAATTTTACCGCCTTTTAATGGAGAATCATTTTTAAATCCAATTTTTGAAAATTTTATATATTAGATTTGAATAAATAATCATCTTCCTTATAATCTAGACATAAGAATTTAGTTTCAATAATGATTTGGTGTTTTTCTGATAACTTTCATATTGGGGTGAATAGTGAAAAAACTATATTTTAAATGAAAACAACTTTTTAAATCAAAATAATTTATATTGTTAAATTAAACATTTTAATGGTTTGGAAGTATAAATAGATTATATTTTTACCATTTAATCCAATTATGGTCATTGTATGTAATTTCACGTTGAAATTGGACATAAACAAATGTCAAACTTTTGGTTGTTATTATTTCATAAAAAATACGCCTTTTGGTTTTGGCAGCTGGAATTAGTTTTAAATTAATAAATGCATCTTCTATGTTTTGAATTTGGTAAAATAGACTTCATTATAGAATTTCGAATATCAAAATTAGCTTAGGGTTATTTTTTGGTATTTTTCTAAAAATGTTTAATTTTTCATGAATAGTGAAAAACACTAAGTTATAGTTTAAAACCGAATTTTTATTTAAATAATTATTTATTTTATTTAAATTTATTTTTTGTCAAAATAGATACATACTGCCTGTATAATTTCAATGTAATTCATTGGATTCGGTTTATAATAATTTTAGATATATAAAAATTTTATTGAACTTTTCACCGTCTTTTACCCACCTCCTAGGAGAATTTTTAAATTCACATAAAACTTAATTTTACCGCTTATGTGCGTGGAATTTAGAAAATTATAGAGAAACGGTTAATATAAAGGAGTAAAATTTATTTCAATAAGATAAAAATAATTTTCGGTGAATAGTAACTTTTGACTTTTCTTTACCGCGGTTAAAGATATATATGGTAATTTAAGATAAAAAGTATATTATAATAATAAAAAATTACCTTAACACTTGTCATAACCTTATTGGATGAGTCATGGCCGACCATGGACATCATTGGGTCGTTTTTGGGACCCCATGGAGCCACTTGAGAGTGATAATGACTCTTTAGATTAATTAATTTAAAGTAAAGACACAAATGACACAAACAAATATCTTTTAGTAAATTAATTTTTACATGGGGTTATTTAAGTTATATTTTCAACTATAAATATTCATTGGAAATATAAAAAAAAATTAATAAATCATGGTATTTTTTTTAATTTTTAGAAATCATATAATTTAAGTTATTTATGACATAATAATGATGTGGTAATTACCTTATGAATGAAATATTAAAATATTTGATATTATAAATATCCAAATAAATATAATTAGAAACTTTTAATGAATTAAAAGAATTTTATTGGTTATTATGACATGTTAATATTGATTAAATAAATTTGGTTTGAATTAATAAAGTTATTAATACTTCAACAAAAATATATTATTTAATAGTGTCAAAATTGACAAAAAGGAGTTTTTAAAACAAATATTATATTATTAATTGATATAATATTTATAAAAATATAATGTTCGGCCAAAGGACTTATATGATGATAGGTATGTCATTAATTAACCCCTAGGGGTTCCCTTGGCAGTTTATAGTAAGTTTATTAACCATATAATATAAAAATACAATGAGACTTGTTAAAAGTCAAACTATTTAACTAAGACTTAAATCTAAAAGAGAAGGGTAAAATAGTGTCCCAAAATTGTCTAAAACCTATTTGTTGAGTTTTTTTAGACCCATACCCACCATAGAAATTAAATAATTTAGTTTGGATCCATTATAAACCGAATATGAATTTATCATAAAATAATACTTTATGTTTTTCCTGAAGAGCCCCTCCTCCCCCTTATAAAAGGACACCACTTCTAACCAATTCCTCACATCTCTAAATACTTTTGGCTCGTCCAAAATATGCCCAATTAAACTCCCTAAATACCACTCCTCCTCCTAGTAGTCGTACTTTATTCATAAGGCATATCAAGAGTCCTTTTTGGTTCAAACCAAATAGAGTTACCCAAATTAAAGGTAATGATTTCTCTTAGCTTCTTTTGTTTTATTTTACTTCTCCAACCCCTAAACTCTTCTTATTCTTTTCTTTTGTAACAAAACCAGTATGCTAAATATACATGGATATTTTTATGAGAAGTATTATAACTACACTTACACATACCTCCATCTAATGGGTGAAGAACATATTGTTTCTGTGGATGGAAACCAAACGCCTCACGAAATGATGATTGTTCAATTATCTCCTACCGCCTATAATGGTGGCCATTATGATATAACTATAATTAAATATGATATTAATGATATTTATTTTATATATAAGCTTCTGTAATTCCATTTTATAGCATACCATTATTCGTTTCATGTTGTATATATATACGATAACTTCATTTGAGGAATTGCGGACTACCGCCCCCTCAAAGTGATATGACTCGTTCATACCATACATGGAACGTACAAAGGATAGTGTTAATGAACATAAGTAACAAATATAAGATATTATATTATAATGGAATAATAATATACCTATGTATCATTTGGTTTTTCTTCCTTTTAAAATGAAAAATGAAATCGAAGTAGTGTTCGTGCGTACGTATGGACTACCGTCTCCACGAACGCGATTAGATTCATTCCCCATCGTATCCATTCAAGTATAATTATAATTTTATGATTAAAAATAATGTTTAAGGACTTTATATCGTTCTGAATATGAATAAGATACAACCTATCCATAAAAAACATGACTTATGTAACAAAAAATATAAAATAAAATGAGTAAGTTAACACTCAAAATGACGATAATACTAAGATATTATTAACAATGAAATGTTAAAAGATCATATATGATATAATATTAATGTATATGATTCTTGTATGATTTAATAAAAATTATTTCACCATTATACAGGAGGCTAAATTACCCTCAACCAAGGAAAAGTACAAGGTAAGGGTTTATTTTACAATCTCTTCATTATCCGAGGTTGTTTATACGTGATTATCTACTGGGTCTTCTTTATCATCCACATCCATGTTTCTTAAAAATGTATATCAAATCATTCTTACAATTTTACAAACTATGGGTTAAATTCATTTATACCCTTTTTTACTTTTTATAAGAATTTTAAAAAGGAATCTTTCTGTCGTTTTCCAAACAAGGTCCTTTTTAACCTTTTCGACAGAATTAAGGTAGGAATGTCTTTTTTAACTTATACAACGGGTGTGGCTATTTTCCACAGTTATAAAATCATCAAAGCTTCCCTTACAAAATTATAAGAATATTTTTAATGTAAATGTTTTATTTTATAATTATGTGACTTTTAAATGATTTCAAAATGAATATTTTAATAATTTGTGAAATGAACACTTTATCAAGATCAGAATTTTCAATGCTTTATATATTTATCTTTCTAAATCTGTTTAATTAATGTCCATGTTTTCAAAATGATTTTAAGTATTTATTTATATGGACATGAATGTTTGGAAATGATATTTCATTTCAAAAGTTTCAAAGTGGTATGGGACACTTTCATTCAAAAACCTCTTTTAAATTATTTCCTTATTAAATGTGTGACTTTCAAAAGATTTCAAAAAAAAGATATTTCTCCCAAATAGTTTTGATTTCATCTATGTCAACATCCTACGATGGATTTTAAGCTTATTTTAAGTTGATTTATTATAATACAAAACTTCCATATTGTAAATATGGTTTTGTGATATGTTTGACTATGGATGTGTTATTTTTATAACATTCATGGTTTATGGAGAACGTATAGACATTTAGTATGCTAGTTTCAATATAGAATGTTTATGTTTTGTTTAAACCTATTCATAAGAGGAATGCACGTAACTTAGTATGTGATGGGTGGAGCCCGCTATAGCTCCTCGATGCATCGGTAGGTATCATGAGACAAACTAGTGTCTTGGCATAAGGCCTTGACCAAATCTTATTTGTAGTCTTGGTGTGAGGCCTTAACTATGTGGTTATGATAGTCTGGCATTATGCATTCCATCATTATGAAAGTGGTTATTGATATTTAATGTGATTATTAGACTAGTATAATATCCATGTGAATAAGTAAATGTCATTATTTAATTTTATTTTTTCGATATTATGTTGAATTTCAAGTTTAAAAGGCTTTTGTTTTAGTTATACATGGCCTTAAATGTTTATTTTTATTTATGAAAGTTTCTGCTATATTTTTATCCTTACTGGGCATTTGAGCTCACCCCTTTATGTGTTTTATTTTTTAGAGGATGTGAATAAGTATTTTATGAATGATCTGCAGGCATAATATAAGGGGATAAGAGGGTGGAGATAAGATGTTGTTGTAGTTTTCACTTTATGATGTAATGTAAACTTTTTGAATGTATCTAGTTTTTCCAAAGCTACTAAACTAATCAGTCTTTCGAGACTTGATCTTTTGTGATCATGAAAATGTTATGTAATAATGCACCGACTATGGGTAACTGGGGTCGGGGCGTTGCACTTGGGGTCCCTACTGAGTATCGTTATACTCACCCCTGTACGGGCTATGCCCACACCTTGTTGTGTTTGGTGAAGATGACGAACAACACTGACTGAGGAAGAGGGTCCCCAGACTGGAGGTAGCTCAAGGTTGGACCTTATATGAGGCGTACTATAGAGATGAACATTCAAGAGATGTACCCACCCTTTAGGTAGGATCCTTGGTGGGTTTTCCCCGGAGCTATTCAACTTACTTGTAATTTCTATTTTTCTTGTACTTTCTAGTTCGGCTTGTATCCTGACCCCTTTTACTTACAGTATACACTCTTTTAACTATTCAGTTTACTCATGTTTGTATCTTTTTATGTGCTTGGTTGTGTGGGTTTATAGGTTATAAAGGTAATTCCTTCCCAGTTTAGGGAATAGTTCTTTGGTGCAAGTCCCTAGCCCCTAGCCTGTGGAAGGCGAGCTTGGGGTAGTCACGACACGGGCCCCAGGGGATGGTTCATTACAAATTTGCATCAGAGGGGTCGATTCTACCGCATAACATTGGACTATAATCTTTTAACAGTAGTAGTTTTGAGTGTTATGAGTGTGGTTATCATTTTAGGGAATCCATTGTTGGTGCGGCGACCGACATATTCATACACCAGGGCCCTGACTTCTAATTTATGACTCAGTGCATGAAAACACTGATTGCATGTGTGTTTCGAAAAGTTTTCTTTGTGATATTTCAAGTTAGCTCTCTAGGTTTAACTTATTGACTGTGGTGCACCTGTTTCTTTTCAAGATGCCTCCACACGGACAGCCAGCTAAGGTTCCGGGTATAGTACGTGATAATAGACCACTGATCCACCACGCCTCAGTGTAGGTCCCTCTTTCAGTAGAGGCACTAGAGGTACCATTTCCCATTGGTCCACCGATGCCACCAACCCCAGTAGTAGAGGGTGCACGCCACATAATCACGTTGCACAAGTTACAGCACCAGAGGACACCCAAGATTAAGGGAGACACAGACCCACAGGCGGCTGAGGATTGGCTGGAGGTCATGGTGAGAGTCTTCCGACTAGTAGGGACAGTAGCTGATCTCATGGTGATACGTGCTGCTAGTCTTCTATAGGTAGCATCAGGCAGATGGGTGAGTTTGATGCTCCAGGTTCACTACAAGGTGACACATCTCTGACCAGACTATGAGAGCCTGTTTCGGGTAGAGGTTTTTACAGCAACCCTTCATGCAGTGCACATTCATGATCTTATTCATCTACATCAGGGTAGCATGATTGTGGCTCAGTACTTAGTGAGGTTCACCGACCTCTCATGATACTCCACTGATATGGTGTGGGACCCATTTTTCAGGGCCCGGACCTTCGAACGGGGACTCAGGGAGGAGATCAGGGCTTCGATGATTTATCTCATCATCCCAACATAGGTGGGGGTGTTAGAGTGATCCCTCTAGGTGGAGAGTTCTCTTGCTGAGCAGTAGCCAGCAGTGAGACCCACCACTGGGCGTCACGTAATGGATTCTCCTACAGATACCAGTAGATAAACGTCACAGAGGTCCAAGAGGACCAAACCTATAAGAGGATGACCACAGGATTCGGGTTCAGTTGTTCCGGGCACCGGAGAAAGATCCAGTCATGCGAGAAGTAGGCAGTGTTACACATGCGGTGGGTAGGGTCACATGGATCATGACTGTCCAACCTTCTGTATGAAGGATCAGCAGACGGTCGAAGGACTGCCCAGGCTGAGACAAATGTTCGACTAAGGTGGTCCGCAGGGAGCATGCAGACGTGGCAGAGGAGCTGGACGTGTATCTAGTGGTGGGTGACGATTAGAGATGCTACTACCACCACCACCAGGTGGTCCACCCTGACTATATGGAGTAGGTGGATAGGGGAAAGCTCAGCTCCAAGTAGTTTAGGACTATGACCATGGCACTCCGGAGATGATACAATGTATGATATGTTTCTACTCCACCTTAGTTGTAGTAATTATAGACACAGGTTCCAGTCATTCTTTTATTTCCACTACCCTCAGTCGGAGATCGGATATTCCGGTGGAGTTGTTGGTCCGATCCTTACAGCTAGAGACTCCTATGGGAGAGGATTCGATGATTACAAAATGGTGCCAGTAGAGTGAGCTTACTCTAAGAGGTGAGGGCTTAGGCTGGGATCTTCTAGTAGCATCGTTAAGGCCTTACGACGTAATCATGGGTATGTACTGGTTATCTACAGTCCATGCTCATATCGACTATATTAGGCGCAATGCGCAGTGTGCCCGTGTGGATGGGTCTAGGCTTACCTTCACTAGAGAGAAGGAAGCCTTTGCAGAATAATATGGACTTACCCGAAGGAGAGTGCAGTCGATCACTCATCAGTTGGCTAGCCTTACCCTCATAGTAGTTGATGTGGAGTGTCCGAGTTATCCTATAGTGGTGGACCAGTACGTGAATGTCTTCCCTAATGGTGTTTCGGGTCTACCTCCTCATATAAATGTGGACTTTTACATTGATTTGTACCCCAATACAACACCGATATCTACCCCATCATATCAGATTACTCCCACGGAGCTTTGTGATTTGTGGGTACATCTGTAGGACTTACAGGGGAAGGGGTTCATTCGGCCATGTGTTTCTCCTTGGCCAGCCCCAATTTTGTTTACTAGGAAGGTGGATGGGAGCTTGAGACTTCGTGTTGACTATAGGAACCTGAATCAAGTGAGTGTGAAGAACAAGTACACAATTCCAAGGATTGACGACCACTTTTATCAGCTAAAGGGAGCATGGTGGCTCTCAATGATAGACCTTAGATCATGATATCACTAGATCAGTGTACAAGATGAGGATGTGCAGAAGACGACTTTCAAATGTTGGTAGGGAAATTATGAGTTTTTTTTCATGTCGTTCTGCATGACCAATGCTCTTACAATGTTCATGGGACTCATGAGTAGGATCTTCCTTCCATTCCTTGATCACTTTGCAGTAGTCTTCATCGATGACATTCTGATCTACTAGGTTATCGAGGAGGAGCATGTCTATCATTTTCAGATAGTTCTTGACACACTCCGAGAGCACTATCTTTATAGTAAGCTCTCGAAGTTCTAGTTCTGGATCCTAGAGGTTCACAATCTTGGATACGTCATCTCAGAGGCTGGAGTTGTAGTGGATCTAGTGAAGATCGAGGAGGTACTTGCTTGGGAGCCACCCAAGAGTGTGACGGAGGTACAAAGTTTCCTGGGTTTGGTTGGATACTACCAGAGGTTTGTGCTAGATTTCTCTAAAGTTGCAGCACCTTTATCAGTATTGATGAAGAAGGGGAGACCCTTTGTGTGGTCGGAGAGATGTCAGTGGAGGTTTCCAGAGTTGAGGCATCTGATGAATAGTGCCCCATCTTGAGGCTTCCAGAGGAGGGAATTAGGTACGTAGTTTACTAAAACTTATCATGGACCGGACATGGATATGTTCTGATGCAGGAGCGAGTAGTGATCGCATATGGTTCTCGACAGCTAATACAGCATGATAAGAACTATGAAACCCATGACTTGGAGTTAGCAACATTGGTCTTCTCCTTGAATATGTGGTGACATTATTTTATGGGAGAATGCTTTACAATATCCTCTGATCACAAGATTCTCAGGTATGTCTTCACTCAGAAAGACCTGAACATGAGATAGTGACATTGGATTGAGTTCCTCTAAGACTATGACTTCAAGATAGTCTATACTCCTAGGAAAGAGGACGTTGTAATATATGCACTCATTAGGAGATCTGGTATGTAGCTGCTTGGTAAAGCGACAGAGCAGTTGGCCGCTTTGTAGTTATCCTTTGTGGAATGAGATAGAGCAGTTTTTCTTTAGTCTCTTATAGTCACTCCCCCACTTCTTCAGTGAGTCTGGGAGGCGTAGCATGGGGACACTGACTGCGAGGCTCAATGTGATTAGATATCAACAGGATAGGAACCTGATTGATTTTTTGAAGTAGGGGAGAAAATCATCCTTTTCATAGAACGTACTATAGTACTGGTGGCTTTACAAGAGGAAGTGTTGAGGGAGTTTCTCTAATCCCCTCTAGCGATACATCCAGGAGTGGAGAAGATGTACCAGGATCTCCGACTACAACATTGGTGATCAGAAATGAAGAAAGCAGCAGAAGAGTTTGTTTCTTAGTGCCTCACTTGTTAGCAAGTGGAGGAGGAGCATTAGGTTCCAAAAATATTAGTTCAGCATTTAGAGGTCCCGGAGCGGAAGTTTGATGGGATATTCATGGACTTCGTGATAGTACTTCCACGTACATCTAGGGGTAAAGATTCTAGTTGGGTGATTGTCGACTGACTCACCATGTCGGCCCACTTTCTACTGATCAGAGAGAAGGGTTTAGTTGAGAGATTGGGATGCCTCTATTATCAGAAGATTGTGCGGCTACATGGAGTACCCCTGACAATTTCATCCGATCGTGATGCAAGTTTCACTTCCTGGATATGGAAGGGGTTATATAAGGCTTTCGGGATGCAGCTTCATTTGAGAACCACCTTCTATCCTTAGATGGATGGCCCGACAGAGCCGACCATTTAGACCCTTGAGGACATGTTGTGTGCTTGCATCCTTGAATTTAGTATCATTTAGGAGGGTCACTTTCCCTTGGTAGAATTTGCATACAAAAAAATCTATCACTCCAACATTAGGATGGCACCATTAGAGGCTTTGTACGGCCGACCTTGCAGATCACCTCTCTGCTGGACAAACCTAGGGGAGTCAGCACTCAGGAAACCAGATATGGTATGGGCTACCATAGAAAAGGTGAAATTCATCCAGGAATGGATGAAGACTACACAGATCAGGCATAAGTCTTATGCCAATAGGATGTGGAGACCTCCGGAGTTCGAGAATGGTGACCACGTCTTTCTACGGGTCACGCCTCGACAAGGTTTGTAGAGATTTGGCGTGGGTGGAATGTTATCTTCAAGTTTTATTGGACCCTTCTAGGACATTAGCAGATTTGGTGAGGTGGCTTACCACTTATCTCTTCCACCTCAGTTACACCAGGTGCACAACATTTTCCATGTATCCCATCTGAAAAGATACGTGCATGACCCATCACACGTCGTCAACCACGGAGAGCTGGACATCGACTATGGGGCGAGATTTACATAGGTTCTAGTGGATATTAAGGATTTATAGGAGCGAGTCCTTCGTGGGCGGTTGATACCATTAGTGTACGTTCCTTGGTAGTAAAGGAACCTCCATGAGAGAAATTGGGAGTGGGAGACTCAGATTCCTGCTCAATACCACCACTTGTTTTCCTAGATTTTGTGATATGGATTTCGGGGATGCAAATCCCTAAGGTGGGGAGAATATAAAGACCCGGAAATTCCATATAATTTTTTTCAATTACATGGGAATATTATGAGTCTGTGAAAATTGACGGCGCGTGATTCCGAGGCCCGGTGTCCCTGGAAAGAATTTATGAACTTTTTTTCAGGTACGTTCAGTAAATATTTGAGTGGGTTTTTGTAACTCTTGAACCGGTGATTGGAATTGAAATCTGAGGACACCGTTGAACTTTCAATGCTGGTATTCCCTTAAGGATACCTTAACCTCGACTACAATAGGTCAAGGGTGGAAGTTAGTTTTTCACTTTTTCCTGGAAGAATAGAAAAATAAATATATTTAACATTTTTATTTTTCTTGTAACCTACTATTGGTTTATATAAGTGGGGACCACTAGAGATTTAATCCTCCAAATTTTAATTCAATGGTGGGGACCACATGAACCATTCATTAAAGTGGGGGGATACGCTTATAATTCCTTAATTAATTGTGCCAACTCTCCCATTAATTAATTGAGCCATTTAATTATTATGCCAACGTAAATTAATATTAAAAACCTATTTTAATTTATGTTGGTAATTCACCTCTTGGGGTTTTGGTGGAATCATTGGAAAAGGGGGTTCTTGGAGGAGCCTCTTTAGGATGAAAAATTCTTACTAAGGAGGAACTAAAGAACAGAGGATTGCAAAACAAGCGACGTCATTGGAAAAGGCTTGCTTCGGGTTCGACAAACGCCAATCCGTCTTCAAATGTGGAAGATCTTCAACGGAACCTTCACAGTAGGGTTAGTTATTTTTATACACCTTACCCCGTTCTTGACATTATTCATAATTCAAGAATAAACAAGACACTTACCACAGTTCTAACGCGGAGGGTGCGGGCCAAATGAACGTGGCCTGAACTCTCTACAACCTATGTGGTTTTGATGTGATCTTTGTGAGGGAGGGGGACGAAGACTAGTGTCGGTGTTTAGCACTAGTGGGACTCAAGAGTAGAGGCCCACAATCTGGTCAGCCATGAAGATGGTGTCGGCGCAACCGTGCCTCGGGAGAAGAAATGCGGCTCGTCGGCCGCGGCAGAGTAAGGGTGGCGGCCGACACTCCTGTCGGCCACATGAAGGGGATGACGGCACGCGTCTGCGCTGCCTGACAGAAAAGATTCATAGCCTTGTGCCACAGTGGTGAGGTGTGGCGTGACCTGCTCGACACTGGCTTCCAGTGATGGCGTGGTGCGCGACCATGCCGTACGGGGATGGCTAGCCATCCGGCCAGCCGGGGAGCTAAGATGTCCGCCATAGCGGACCGCACCACGGACCGCGCCAGCTGTTTGGGCCGGATCTAGCGGGTCGAGTTAGATCCTGTGGGCTGTGTTCGACCTAGAGCTAAACCCAGGTCGAGTCGGAAAGGACCCGGACCAACTTCGACCCTTTTTGTTCTTTCATCCATATCTTGAGTTACATGCGTCCGTTTGACGAACCATCTACGGTTCCAGAAACCATGGATCGATATGGTACTTTTGGTATACCCCACTTGGGTTTTAGATAATTTAGGGGTACGTTCGGGTTGGATCTAACACGAATCCAACTGGGCCCTAGGGACTAAAAGCCCAATAACTTACAGATCGGTCGTCTGATTGACGCACCATCTGTTATGTTCAGACCCATTTTCGTGGAGGTCCTTTGGGATACTTATTCATGGGACTTCGTGGAAGTAGGAGTATCTACATGTGTCTTGAGGATTGGATCCACGTGGAATCAAACGAGCTTAGTGTGGGATCCCTATAACTGGCTATATCATGAGAAAGGGATTTTATGTGGGTCTGTGCTTTGGGGTCCTTTTGGGTCTTTGTTCGACAATATCACTTGGATACTCTCTAGGAATCCAAGTGGGACTACATTAGGATCCTACGTGGGTCTTGTGTTCTGGGATTCTATGAGGGTATGATGATGTACTAGGATCCTATGTGGGTCTCATGACTTAGGATCCTACATGGGTCTGCCACTTAATAGAGTAAGATGATTAAGTAGTTACATCTAATTATCTTTACTACCGTACCTAAGTTATACTTGGTGTGAGCTGATTCTTTAACTTTGTGGTAATATTCTATGTGGCGCACCTTTGTGGTACTTACCTTAGTTGTGATACCTTTTAGGCATTCTTCTGTGTGGCATACCTGTGTGGTACTTACCTTCGTGGTGATACCATTGTGGTATTCTTCTGTATGGCGTACCTGTCTGGTACTTACCTTCATGGTGATGCCTTTGTGGTATCCTTTTGTGAGGCTTTAACTTTGTGGTACTTACCTTTGTGGTGTTACCTTCATGGTAATATTTCCATCATGGAATAGTTGTACATTGGCTAAGGGGTTGGGCCTTGTGTTTCCTCATGAATGAGATGGGTAATATTTGATAACTTAGCTATATGTATTGTCATATACCTAAGTAGGGTTATCACTGGTTTAAATGATTTTTGGTTTATCCTTTGAGGATTTTGTGAGACCATGAGTGTCCAGGGGTCCCTACTGAGTATCGTTATACTCACCCCTATACGGGTTATGCCCACACCTTATTGTGTTTGGTGTAGAAGACGAACAACACTGACTATGGATGAGGGTACCAAGACTGGGGGTAGCTCAGGGGTGGGCCTTTGACGAGGCATACTGTAGAGAACACCATTAAAGAGTTGTATGTACCCTTCAAGTAGGATCCTTGGTGGGAGTTCACCAGAGCTATTGAGCTTACTTATACTTTCTAGTTTTCATGTACTTTCTAGTTGGGCTTGTATTCTGGCCCATTTTACTTAAATTACACACTCTTTTTGCTGTTCTGTTTACACTTATTGTTATCTTGTTGTGTGCTTGGTTGTGTGAGTTTATAGGTAATAAAGGAGATGCCTTCCCAGTTTTAGGGAATACGCCTTCGGTGCGAGTCTCCAGCCCCTGGCCTAGGAAGACGGGCTTGGGGAAGTCACAACACGTGCCCTGGGGGATGGGTCGTGATATAATTAATGTAATAAAATAATATTATTGATGAATTTGACATTTTATTTATGAGTTAATTTAGGTTTTTAGAATATATCAAGTTCTTATAATATTTTTAAAAAGTCAAATAATGAATAGTATCAAAATTAAAATAAATGATATTTTAAAATAAGTAATATTTTATTAAACTATATAAAATTAAATAAAATGTAAATTTCATTCAAATAATTGGGATAATTAATAAAATCTCATAAATTCATCATTTATTGGCCGTTGGTCATGTTATGGGAATTATATTAACCCTCAAAATGTAAATTACATGATATCATGATAAGAAAAAAAGGGTTAAAACAATAAGATAAAGATTAAAAAATAGTAAAAACTTATATAATTTTTATTTTAGGAACTATATTCGACCCAAAATCATACTATATTATAAATTAATAAATTTTGAAAAAAAAGTATTAAAAAATTCATTAATATTAATTTAATATTTTGAATAATTCCAATAGTGCCCCTCCCCTCTCCTATAATAGGGAACTAATTATTCTTTTTTATTCACACTTAAAACCCTATTTGGCTCAACCAAGATCTACCTAAATGAATTACAATAATCCATACCCATATTCTAGATTCTTTAGTTTAGTAATAAAACCCTCCTTAGAGGTGTAAACGTGATAATCAAAGGATGTCAGCCGAAGAAGAGGTATCATTTTCATTTAAGTGTTTCTATTTTATTTATTCTTAAACTATTTTCAATTATTATTAATTCATGATGAAATAAAAACAAATGTATCTTTAATATTCTAATATGTTATTTTTTTATTATCATCACATAAATCTCCCTTCCACCAAGTGGGAAAATAATTAATCGTTAGTGTGTACGTGTGAACAATCACCTCCACCAACTGATATAATTTGTTTTCCATTACCGTCTCTTAATATTAATTATAATGATGGTTTCAATGATGTTTTAATGGTATTTCAATTAATGAACATAAACATATATTATTTTTAATTATCCTACACTAGGTATATTTTGTATTGGTACCATCCTCTTTCTTTCTTTGGATAGATTATGTTTATTTCAAAGAGATTGTTATGGGAATAATTTCTTTTTAAAGAGTTAATCATATTTCAAAGGGAATGTTATAGAACCCATTTTCATTTCAAGGGTTAATCCTATTATCAAAATAATAAAGGTAGTTTTAATGATTTGTGATGAAATTAATTCTCCATGTGGGTCAATCATTATTCACTTCTTGGACAATATAAATGATGGGTGAACCCAAATAGAATCTGGTGATCCTGTTATAGATTCAACGATAGGTGATCCCAGATAACGCTTCAATGCATTTGGTATGGATTATGTTCTTAAAATAATTAGATTAGAGTCTGGTCAAATGTTTTTTAAAATTATTAAGGGTTATGAAAAAGTTCTATAAAGGTTTTATTGGGGTTTTATGATATTATTTTCTCATATACCAATATGGTTTATTTATGATTTATATGGGTTTATGGTGATCCATTTGATCATTATTCATATCACATGGAACCTGATTTTTGTTTCTTATGAATTTTTTAATTCCTTATTCCATGATTTCATTTTTAATGATCTAGGTATTAATGGGAATGAATATTCTTATGTTATACTCATGCTCATTGATTATGTCACCATACCCATACGATCTTCTTATGCTTAGTGATGAAAATCAATTGTTAATGATTACTTTTTACATTACTATGAATTTAAGTTAACCCCTTCTTATGTTTCATTTTCCCCATGTTATAAAAAAATATATATAATGTATTATTTCAATAAGGGATTTTATATGGTTGTTTATTATGTCTTAATGTGAAAAATAAATGCTAGGTTTAGTGGGATGAAATCCCATTTATGGTCATGTGAATTTTTAATGTAAGAGTTTGTCCTAATTTTATAAAACTATAAACCTAAAAGGTCTTATAGAAATTAAGTCATCCAATTTTTCCTCTTTATGCTATAAGGTTTGGATGGAAAAAATGGGTTACCCTTATCAACATCAAAGATGTAAATGTATTCTTTTCAATTTTATCCCCAGATATTGGAGTTCGGGATCCTGGCTAATATATAAAACAACAAAATGTGATTCAATGGTCATATATATATATAATGACATCAGAAAGAATTAAAATCATATTAAAATTGTATTGTTATTATTAGTGATGTGTATGAGTAGAAGAAATGTCAATTGGATGTGTGATCTCTCTGAATCAACATAACATGCAGTTTTTAAAGGTTTAAATCCCTTTAAAAGGGTGGCTTCAGGGGTCAAGACCAATGGAAAAAAAATCTCAATTATATCAGATTAAAAAAACAGTAAATTGTGAAATTATCATGTATACTTAATGTCAATCTGATGTGGTGTTTCCCAACATTTGATTACCAAGATAAAGTTCAAATTGATAGGATAGAATTTTTTAAATGGTGATTATGTAACACCCATATATTTTAAATGAATAAAATTATATTAGGTAGAATAAAGGACATGAAATACTGAGATTATGTTTCCTTTCACATAACACTTAGTTTATCTTGTGTTATACACAACCCTAATATTTTTATGTTCAACAGCGTATTTAACAAAACACCAAACATAAAAAACCCATGATATATATTACCATTATAAACCATTAATTAGAATTAGAAATATAAATATGATTAATTAAATTATGAAAATATTGTTTATACATTAATTCTTTGGTGACCAATTCATTACAAATTAAAATAATTCCCTTTTGAAAATAAAAGGAAATCTTTTTCTGAAAAATTATATTAATCGATACAAGAGTATTTTATAATAATAAATTAAATAAATAAATATTATTGGATTATATTAATTAATTTATATTTAATATATTCAATATATTTATAACATTAATCTTATATTTTGTCGAGACAATAGATAAGGATTAATCCAATTTTACGCTTAAAACTGCATATTTTTCAAAAAAAGATGTTTTGTTTCTATTTAATGGAGAACATGTTTTAAAATTAAATTATGAAA
Source organism: Viscum album (assembly GCA_963277665.1). NCBI lineage: Eukaryota > Viridiplantae > Streptophyta > Magnoliopsida > Santalales > Viscaceae > Viscum > Viscum album. The sequence continues at coordinate 767,104,942 of OY728156.1, forward strand.
CTTTTAAAAAAATTATTTGAAAAAATATAATTTATTTTAATGTTTAAAATAAAATTTATCTTAGGGGAAATTTTTTTTATTTTACTACGATGTTTTTTTTGATGAATAGTGAAAAAATACTAGATTTTAATTTAAAACATAATTTTAATTTAATTAATTTATAATGATAAATTATATTTTAAATTAATCTAAAAGTTTAATTAGTTAAAAAATCCAATTTTTATTCCAATTTATGTCATTTAAAAAAATTATATTGAATTTAGGTATAAAAACATAGTAAACTTTTGAACATTTTCACTTTAACACCCCACTTTCTAAACACACGCGTGGGATTAATATTCAACAAAATTTTTACACATTTTTTTTAATATGAAAAAATGGATTCAATGTTAGTAATAATAATAATTTATAACGTCTTATTTGTTCAAATTAAAAAAAATTCAATGATATCAGTGAAATAAATTATAATTAATTATAGAGATAAAGGTAAGAATGAGTTTACTTAGTGGTTTAACTTCAATTATAAGGGTCTAAATGACCTAGAAACCTGTCCAGAACTAGTTAGATGGATATATATTGAAATAATACCTTCTATTACATTTTTTGGTTAATTATCTGAGCATTTTACTAAGTAAAAACATGGGTTCACCTAACTTTCCTTTCAAAATACCATGTGTGTTATCTCCTCCACTTATAAAAGAACACCCACACTCCTCCTATATTAACACCCTTAAATATATAGGATCAGAAAATACCTTGACATATAAAATCTCCTATTACTTCAACTCATGATATAATCCTTAATTTAGTCATGAATCTATCCAAGGAATCCCTTTGGTGCAAACCAAATGGAGTTACCCAAGGAAGATGTAAGTTTCATCAATGTGCATTTTTGTTTTATCTATTTATCCACCCCCTTAAATATTAATTATAACATGATTATATAATCACATCAGTAAAATACATATAATTATATTTTTATGTTAATATTATTACCTAATCCCAAAAAAACTTCCATAAAATGGGTTGTAAAATCATTCTTCGTGTGTACTATGGACTACCGCCTCACAAAACGATGTCGTTCGTTTTTCCATTAAAACCAATAATGGTTGGGGATAATGACGTACATAATATTTATGTTTGATATTTATTATATTTTTAACATTATAATACCTATGGATTCATCATATTATATGAACCCTTTTACGTTCCATATTGTAGGGTATAAGATAACGTCGATCATGTGTAAGATGAACTACCGCCTCATGAAGCGATAAGATTTTTTTTTCACTAATGTGATACATGGAATGTAATAAGGGTAAATATAATTAATATTTATGATATAAATTGAATCATTATTATATTAATGAAATAATCATACTTCTAAAAATATAATATATCATTTTATTTATTATTTTTTCACACACTAAACAAGCGATAACGTCGTTTGTTGATATGTGGACTACTACCTACTCGAAGCACTGTGATTACTTTTAAATAAAAATAATTATATATATATATAAGTATATATAATTAAATATCATGTTATTAATGATATAAATATAATTATATAATGTGAAAATATTCCTTACATTCTTTCCATAATGATCATCAAAAAATTAAAATGTTACTCATACGTATGTACGACCTACCATCTCCAAGATCATAACATTAGTTCATTTTTCAAAACCATATATCAAGATGGGTTTGAAAAGTATAATTTATGTCCAAATATTATAATTATTCCATCAATATGATTTTGGAGAAGTTTAAATAATTACCTCATTGATCTTTGTTGACCAACCAAACTTAGTTTCGATAAATAAGCCGAATATGGTTAACACACCTGACATAAACTTAATTGATTAGGTAATTATATATAATTTGTTTATAATTAAAATAAAATAAATAATAAAATTTTAAAATTTTAATTAAAATTATTTTATTATTCATGAAGATAAATAACAAACATCATGAATCAGACTTAAGGTAAGGGTTTTTCTCATCTCGCTTTTATTTCTGTGAGATAAATTCCATACTCACGACTTATTTTTATTATGTGGAGTATATAATACCCATGAATTTATTAAATTATTATTATAATTAAATTTATGTGGATTTAAATATCCAATTTATTTTCCCACTTTCATAGGGTTTTTGATTTCAAAGTTACCAATCCGATAAGGGTTTTTTTACTTTGTTTTCCTTCTTGGAGACATTTGTCATATTATACATCAATATTCTTTTATGAGGGGTAAATACAGCCGATTATTCATGATATACAATGAATATAATTATTTTAGTGATATTATAAGATTAATTTAATGTTATTATTTCATCTTAATTATGATATAATGTTACAAAAGTGGTAATACTTTCACGTTACATTCTCATTGATTATCAATATTGTTTGTGATTAAGTCTCCAATGATGAAATATTATGATCTTCTTATAAATAATTCTCATGAATTTTGTTAGAATATATGTTTTTACATGATAATACATGTTTTACCTTCATTTTCATCTCTTTATGTATTGAAGAGTTCAAAATAATGTTTTCATTAAAAATCATCTTTTCCATCAAAAACTATTTTTCTTCAAAAACAATTTTTCTAAAAATTGTTATAAAAATTGTTTTAATTTTTTTTTTTCAAATACAAAATAATATTTTATTTAATAGATGTTTTAAATTATTTTATAGACCATAATTTATAATATTTCATGGTTTTTTGCAAATAAAAGTATTTCATATAATTTTATATTTTAAAATTTGATTTTCAAAATAAAAAATGATATTTTCTTCAAAATGTTTTAATGATATATTAATGGTATTTCCATTCATAAAAATCAACATAAATTGTTCTTAATTATCCTCCAATAGGTATATTTTGTTTTTATACCATCCTCTATCTTTCTTTGGAGGGATTATGCTTATTTCAATGATATTTTTATGGAACTCATTTATTTTCCACTGGTTAATCATGTTTTAAAGTGATTGTTATGGAACTCATTTATTTTTCGTCGGTAAATCATGTTATAAAAATAATAAAGGTATATTTAATTAGTTGTGATGAAATTTATTCTCTATGATCTTCATTCATTATTCAATTCTTGGAAAATATAAATGATGTTTGAACCCAGATAGCATTTGGTGATCCTGTTATAGCTTATAAGATGGGTGAGCCTAGATAACACTCAATGCATTGGGTAAGAATTATGTTATTAATATTATTATATTAGAATTTGGTTAAATGGTTATTCAAACTATTAGTGGTTATGTAACTATTATATAAGGGATTTATAAGGTTTTTGTGAGATGATTTTATAATATACCAAAATGTTTTATGTATGGTTGTTATGGGTTTTTGATGTTTCATTTGATCATAATTGATATCACATAGAACATGATTTTTAATTCTTATGAATTTTTCTTTTTTTTAATACCTTATTCCATGATTTCATGTCTAATGATCTAGGTATTTATGGGTATTAATATTCTTATGTTATACTCATGCAATTTGATTATGTCACCATACCATTATGATCCTCATATACTTGCTAATGAAATTAATTTGTTAATGATTACTTTTTTATATTACTAAGGATTTGATATCACTTCTTCTCATGTTTACTTTTACCCAGGTAATAAGGAAAATTTTTGAATGTATTAGGTCTATAAGGAATTTTATATGGTTGATGATGATTTCATATTGTAAAAAATAAATGACGGGTTAAGCGAGATAAATTATCATTTAAGGTCATGTGAATTGTTAACATATGGGTTTGTACTAATTATATAAAAATATACAACTAAAATATTCTATAGGATGTAAGTGATCCAATTTTTCATTTTTATGTTGTAAGGTTGGGATAGAAAAAAATGGGTCACCAATATCGGCATCAAAGCAGTAAATGTATTGATTACAATTTCAACCACAGATCTTGGAGTACGGGATCAGGGAAATTATATAAAACACAAAAATATGAGTTCAATGGTTATATATATATATAATGACCTCATAATTAATTAAAATCATTGTGAAAAGGTAAAATTATTTTTAAGGTTGTGTAGGAGCAGAAGATACATCAATTAGATGTGAGATCTACTCAGAACAACATAATATTTACTTTTTAAAGGTTTAAATCCCTTTAAAATGATGGATTCTATGGGTAAAATAATAGAAAAAATCTAAATTCTATTTTATTAAAAAAAATAGAAAATTGTGAAATGATCGTGTATATTTAATTTCAATATGAGGTGGCATTGTCCAACCTTTGATTACCAAGATAATGTTCAAATTTATAGGATGAAATTTTTTAAAGGGGGGGATGTAACACCCATAGATTTTAAAAGAAGAATATTATATTAGATATAATAAAGGAAATGAAATCCTAATATTTTTTTAATTCACATAGTGCTCAGGTTAGCTTGTGTTACATGCAATCCCAAGATTTTTATGTTCAATAGCGTATTTAATAAGAAATACCGAACATAACCGATCCATGATATATATTACCATTATAACCCATTAATTCGAACTATATGTATAAAGTGATTAATTAAATTATGAAAATATTGTTTATTTAATTTTTATTTGGTAACCAGTTAATAATAAATGAAAATAATAACCTTTTGAAAATAAAAGGAAAATTTTTTCTAAAAAATTATTTTAATGGATACAATAGTGTTTTATAGTAGTAAATTTAATAAATAAAACTTGTTAGATTATATTAATGAATTTATATGTCATATATTCAGTATAATTTTTAACATTCATCTTATATTTGTTTTAGACAACAGATAAGGATAAATCTAATTTTATGCTTAAAACTATATATTTTTCAGAAAAGTTGTATTGTTGCCTTTTAATAGAGAAATTTTTATAAAACTAAATAATGAAAATTTTATAAAATAAATTTGAAAAAATAAAATTTATTTTTGAAAGTTTAATATCAAATTTTTCTTAAGGAGAAGTTTTTTTATTTTTCTGATAAGTTCCATTTTTTAATGAATACTAAAAAATACTAGATTTTTATTGAAAAATTATGTTTTATTTAAATTATTTATAAAGTTAAATTATATTTTAAATTGGTTTTAAAGATAAATTATTTATATAATAAAAATAATAATAAAATTTATTTTATTTAATAATTTTATATATTGAATTTAGATATTAAAACTTAGTAAACTTTTGATCATTTTTACTTTAAAATACCGCTTTTTAAACACGCCTATGGGATTAATATTTTATTAAACTTTTACACATTTTTTATTTTAATTTGAAAAAAATTATTCTATATTTTAAATAATAATAATTTAAAATGTATAATATGTTCAAATTAATGTTTTTCAAAGATATTAGTGAAATAAATTAAAATCAACTACAACGATCAGGGTAAAATGAGTTCAGTTAGTGGTTAAACTTTAAACATAATGGCCCAAATGATGTAGAAACTTGTAAAAAATCCACTTTATGGATATATTTTGGCCTAATACCTTATATTATTTTGTTTATTGTATTATTTGAGTTTTGTGGTAAGTAAAAACATGGGTTCACCTAACCTTATTTTCAAAATACCAAGTGTGTCCTCTCTCCCACTAATAAAAGGACACCCACTCTCCCCATATCTTGACACCTTTAAATACATTTGAATCATAAAATACCTACAAAAATAAATTCTCTTATTACCTACACACATCATAGAATCCAAACATTGGTCATAAATTCATCCAAGGAAGGCCTTTGGTGGAAATCAAAAGGAGTTACCCAAGGAAGATATAACGCTCATTAATGTATATTTTTTCATCTCTTTCTCCACCCACATAAATTATAATTATACAATGATTATATAAAAAATTAGTATAATAAATATTAAGATATGTTTTATGTTAATGTTATTACCCACACCCAAATACACTTACATCAAATGAGTTACAAAATCATTCTTCGTCTGTATGATGGTCTACCACCTCGTGAAATGATGTCGTTCGTATTTACGTTAACACCTCTCGTGGTTGGGGATAATGATGTTCATAATTTTTATGTGTCATATTTATTATATATATAACATAATAATACCTATGGATTCATTATATTATATAAACCCTTTTACAATTCATACCGTAGTGTTTACAATAATGTCACCCGTGTGTATGACAAACTACCACCTCACGTAGCGATGTGATTCGTTTTTCACTAATGTGATATGAGGAAGGTAATAAGGGTAAATATAATGAATATGTATGATATAAATGGAATAATTATTATATTAATTATATAATTATATTTATAAAAATATATTATATCATTTTATTTATTACTTTTTCATGCACTAAAATAGTGATAACATCGTTAGTGGACATGTAGACTACTGCCTACTCGATGCGATGTGATTACTTTTACATAAAAATAATGATGTGTGTGTGTGTGTATAATTAAATATAATGGTATTAATGATATAAATATCATTCCATAAAGATAAAATATTCCTTACCGTGTCTTCATAATTATCATTGTCAAATTGAAATGTTACTCATGCGTACGTATGACCTATCATCTCCAATATAATAACATTAGTTCATTTTTCATAATTGTATTTAATGATTAATTTTTAAGTTTAATTTATGTCTAAATATTATAATTATTCCGTGATTATTTTTCTTTATATGTTTAAATTATGATCTCATTGTTCTTAGTTGATCTACCAACGTTAGTTTTGACAAATAAGCCGAATTTGGTCAAAACATCTAACATAAACATAATTGATTAGGTAATTATATATAATTTGTTTATAAGTGAAATAAAATTGATAATAAACTTATAAAATTTTATAAATAAAGTATATAATTAACATGGGTTTATTATTCATGATGAAAAATGACAAAAAAGATGAACCAGACTCAATGTAAAGGTTTTTCTCATCTCACTTTTATTTCTGTGAGATATATGTCATATTCACCACATATTTTTATTATGTGGTTTATATAATACCAATGAATTTATTGTATTAGTATTATAGTTTAATTTACGGGGATTTAAATATATATTTTATTTTCTCCCTTTCATAGGTTTTTCTATTTCAATGTTACCATAGCGGTAAGGTTTTTTCGTCTCAATTTCCCTTCTTTGAGATATTTTTTACATTATACACGTATTTTTTTTTGAGGTGTAAGTATTTCTAATTTGAAAAGAAATAACATGAATATACTTATTTTAATGATATTATATTATTAATTTGAGGTTATTATTTAATGGTAATTATAATACAATGTTACCAAAGTGGTAAGAGTTTCGTGTTACAATCACATAATTTATCAGGATTGTTTGTGATTAGGTCTCCAATGTGGAAATATTATGATCTAAATCTAAATAATTATCATGAAGTTTCTTATCCAAATTTTTTTTCATAATAATATATATTTTCCATTCATTTTTATCTCTTTATGTACTCAAGAGTTCAAAATAATGTATTTATTAAAAATCATATTTTCCATCAAAAACTCTTTTTCTTCCAAAAAAAGTATTCTAAAAATGATTTCAAAAAATGTTTTAAAAAGTTATTTTCAAAGAAAAAATGATTTTTTCATAAATAAATGTTTTAAATTATTTTTATAATCATAATTTATAATATTTCAGGATTTTTTTCAAATAAAAGAATTTTAAAAATGTTTTAAGTTTTTATAGGTGCTTTTCCAAATAAAAAGGATATTTTCCTCAGAACGTTTTTAATGATATTTTAATGGTATTTACATTCATAAACATAAAAATACCATGTTGTTAATTATCCTCCACTAGTTATATTTTTTATTGATACTATCCTCTATATTTCTTTAGATTGAGTATGTTTATTTCAATGAGATTGTTGTGAAACTCATTTCTTTTCCATAGGTTAATCATGTTACAAAGGGATTGTTATGGAACTCATTTACCTTCTATGGGTTAATCATGTTATAAAAAAGAATAAAGGTTGTTTTAATGAGTTATAATGAAATGAACTCTCTATGTGCCTTATTCATTATTCACTTCTTGGACAATATAAATGATGGGTAAACCCAAATAGCATCTGGGGATCCCGTGATAGCTTATACAATGGGTGAGCCTAAATAATGCTCCAATGCATTGGTTAATGGTTATTCAAATTGTTAAGAGTTATGTAACAATTCTATAAGGTATTTATAAGTGTTTTATGAGACGATTTTCTATGACACCAATATGTTTTATCTATGATTGTTATGGGTTTGTGATGTTTCATTTGATCATGATTGATATCACATGGAACATGATTTTTGGTTATTATGAATTATTATTTTTTAATGCCTTATTACATGATTTTATGTTTAATGATAGATGTATTTATGGGTATGAATATTCTTATGTTATAATCATGCACTTTGATTATGTCACCATACCCTAATGGTCTTCTTATACATGCTGTTGAAATTCATTTGTTAATGATTAATTTTTAAATTCTTAAGAATTTTATATCACCCCTTCTTATGTTTACTCTCCCCCAAGTTATAAAGAAATATTTTGAATGTATTATGTCTATATGGGATTTAATATGGATGATGATTATGTCATAATGTGTTAAAGAAAAGCAGGGTTAAGCAGGATAAATTCTCATTTAATGTCATGTGAATTGTTAATGTAAGATTTTGTCCTTATTATCTAAAAATTTAAACCTAAAAGATCTTATAGTATATAAGTGATCCAATTATTCCTTTTTATGTTTTATGTTTAGGATGGAAAAAATGGGTCACCCTTATCAGCATTAAATCTCTAAATGTATTGTTTACAATTTCATCCCTAGATCCTAGAGTGCGAGATCAAGGCTATTATATAAAACACAAAAATATGAGTTTAATGTTCATACATATATAATGACAGTATAATGAATTAAAATCATAGTAGAACTATATTATCAATATTAGTGATGTTTATGAGTATAAGAAACATAAATTTGATGTGTGCTCTGCCAAGAACAACATAACATGTAGTTTCTAATGGTTGAACTCTCTTTAAAAAGGTTCTTTTGGGGGTAAAACCCTATGGAAGAATATCTGAATTCTATTAGATTAAAACAAAAGAATTGTAAATTGGTAAATGATCATTTATACTAAATGTCAATCTGAGGTGGTGTTGTCCAACCTTTGATTACCAAGATAAACTTCAAATGGTAAGGATGCAATTTTTTAAAGGGATAGGATGTAACACCCATATATTTTATAATAAGAAAATTATATTAGATATAATAAAGGACATAAAATACTGAGCTTATCATTCCATTCACATAACACTCATTTTTTCTTTTTTTACATGCAACCCGAATATTTTTATTTTCAATAACGTATTTAATAAGAAACACCGAACATAAACAAACCATGATATATATTACCATTCATTGGAATTATAGGTATAAAAATGATTAATTCAATAATCTAAATATTATTTATACATTAATTAATTGGGGATAAATAAATTATAAATGAAAATAAAACACTTTTTAAAACAAAATGAAATCTTTTTCATAGAAATTAATTTAAAGGAGAAAAGAGTGTTTTATAACAATAAATTAAATAAATCACTCTGGTTGGATTATATTAATGAGTTTATATGTAATATATTCAATATAATTTTTAACATTCACCTTATATTTTTTCTAGATAAGAGAACTGTATACATATATTTAATACTCAAAACTATATATTTTTCAAAAAAAAATCTTGGTTGCCTATTAGTGGTGAACTTGTTTTAAAACTAAATAATGACACTTATAATTTTTATTTGAAGAAATAAATTTTATTTTTGAATTTTTAATATTAAATTTATCTTAAGGATAATTTTTCTTATTTTATCTGGGATGTTTCTTTAATTATGAATAGAGTAAAAATACAAGATTTTAATAGAAATCTTACTTTTAATTCAAATAGTTTATAATGTTAAATTATATTATAAATTGGTTTTAAAGTTTAATTAGTTAAATAATAAAAATATTAATCCAATTTATGTCATTTTAATAATTTTTATATTGAATTTAGATATAAAAACTTAGTAAACTTGTGAACATTTTCACTTTAGAACTCTGATTTCTAAATACGCTTAGAAGATTAATATTAAATTGAAATTTAAAACATTTTTTATTTTAATAAAAAAAATTGATTCTTTATTTGTAATAATAATAATTTATAATGTCTAATATTTTCAAATTAATATTTTTTTCAAAGATATCAGTGATTTGAATTGAAATTAATTACAATGATTAAGGTAAAAATGAGTTTACATGGTGGTTAATCATTAAACATAAGGGTCCAAATGACCTAAAAACATGTCCAAAACCCATTGGATGGATATATTTTGACCTAATAACTTATATTATATTCTTTGATCCATTATTTGAGAATTTAGGTAAGTAAAAAACAAGGGTTCACCTAACTTTTGTTTCAAAATATCTAGTGTGTCCTCTCCCCCACTTATAAAAGGACACCCACTCTCCTTCTATCTTGACACCTTTAAATCCCTTTGGATCATAAAATACCAACCGTAATAAACTCTTCTATAGCCACCACTCAACATTGAATCCTTAATTTGGTCTTAAATCCATCACAGGAAGGCCTTTGTTTCCAACCAAAAGGAGTTACCCAAGGAAGATGTAAGGATCATCAATTTGCATTTTTGTTTTATCTCTTTATCAACCCCCTCAAATAATAATTATACCAAAATTATATAATAAAATTAGTATAATAAATATAATTATATTTTTTAATGTTAATGGTATTACCTACACCCAAATATACTTCCATCAAAAGGCTTACAAAATCATTCATCATGTGTACGATGGACTCCCACCTCACGAAACGATGTCATTCGTATTTCCATTAACACATCTCATGGTTGGGGATAATGATGTACACAATATTTATGTGTGATATTTATTATATTTGTATAATAATAATACCTATGGAGTAATTATATTATATACACCAATTAATATTCCATACTGTATGATATACGATAACGTCGCTCATGTGTACGACGAAGTACCCCCTCACAAACCAATGTGATTCATTTTTTATTAATGTGCTACGTGGAAGGTAATAAGGGTAAATATAATTAATATGTATGATATAAATGGAATATTTATTATATTAATTAAATAATTATATTTCTGAAATTATAATATATCATTATATTTATTATTTGCCACACAATGAAAAAGTGATAACGTCATTTGTGGATATGTGGACTACTGTCTACTCGAAGAGATGTGATTAATTTAACATAAAAATAATGATATATGTAAGTATATATAATTAAATATCATGGTATTAATGATATAAATAAAATTCTATACATATAAAACATTCTTTACCTTTTTTCAATAATGATCATCGAAAAATGGAAATGTTACTTATATGTACGTACGACCTACTATCTCCAAGATCGTAACATTGGTTCATTTTCCATAAGCATATTTCAAAATTGGTTTTAAAAGTATAATTTATGTGATAATATTATAATTATTCCATCATTATTATTTTCGATATATTTAAATAATTACCTCATTGATCTTAGTTGACATACCAATGTTAGTTTTGAGAAATAACCGAATATGGTCAAAACATATGACTTAAAATTAATTGAATAGTTAAATATATATATATATATATATATTATGATTGAAATAAAATTAATAATGAACTTGTAAAAGTTTATAAAGGATGAAAATAATTAACATATGTTTATTAATCATGAATATAAATAATAAACATTATGAATCAGACCGAAGGTATGGGTTTTTCTCAGCTCACTTTTATTTCGGTGAGATATATGCCATATTCAACACTTATTTTTATTGTGTTGTGTATATAATACTATTGAATTTATAAAATTATTATTATACTTAAATTTATGGGGATTGAAATATCCTTTTTATGATATCTCTTTCATAGGGTTTTCAATTTCAATTTTACTAAAGTGGTAAGGGTTTTTTGTCTCAATTTGCCTTCTTTAAGACATTTGTAATATTATACACCTATCATCTTTTATAAGGTGAAAATACTAACCATTTAACATGTTATACCATGAATATACTTATTTTAATGATATTATAAGTTCAATTTAATGTTAATATTTCATTGGACTTATGATATAATGTTACCAAAGTTGTAAATTTTTTAGGTTACAATCTCATCATTTATTGGGATTATTTGTGATTAAGTCTCCAATATTGAAATATTATGATTTAACACTAAATAATTCTCATGACTTTTATTATACGATATTTTTTTCCAGAGAATACATTTTTTTCATTCATTTTAATCTCTTTATAAACTAAATATTTCAAAATAATATTTATATTAAAAGTCGTCATTTCCTTCAAAAACTCTTTTTTCCAAAAAACATTGTTTTTAAAAATGTTTTCAAAATAATGTTTTAAAATGATTTTTTGAAAGGAAAAATGGGAATTTTCATAAATAAATGATTTAAATTATTTTAAAAATATAACTTTATAAAATTTCATGGTTTTTTACTAGTAAAATAATTTTCAAAATGTTTTATGTTTTAAAGATTAATTTTAAAAATAAAAAGGATATTTTCATTAAAATGTTTTTAATGATATTTTAATAGAATTTTCCTTCATAAACCTTAATATACCTTGTTTTTATATATCCTACATAGGGTATATTTTGTATCGATATGATACTATTTATTTCTTTGGATGGATTTTGTTTATTTCAAAGAGATTTTTATGGAACTCGTTTCTTTTCTATGGGTTAATATTGTGTCAAAGGGATTTTTGTGGATATAATTTACTTTCTATGGGTTAATCATGTTATCAAAATAATAATTCTTTTTTAATAAGTTATGATAAAATGAATTCTCTATGTGGTTCATTAATTATTCACTTCATGGAAAATATAAATGATGGGTGAACCTAGATAGAATCCGGTGATCCAGTTATAACTTATATGATGGGTGAGCCTAGATGATGCTCCAATACATTGGGTAAGGATTATGTTATTAGAATAATTATAAAAAATTTGGTTAAATAGTTATTCAAATTTTTTGGGGTTATATAATAGTTATATAGGGGCATTATAAGGGTTTTATGAGATGATTTTATAACATACCAATTTGTTTTATCTATGATAGTTATGGGTTTATGATGTTTCATTTTATCATTATTGATATCACATGGTACATGAATTTTTTATTCAAAATAATTTTTATTTTTAATGCCTTATTCCATGACATCATGTTTAATAATCTAGGTATTGATGGGTAGTAATATTCTAATGTTATACTCATGCACTTTGATTATGTCACTATACTCTTATGATCTTCTTACGCATGCTGATAAAATTCATTTTTTAATTATTACTTTTTATATTACTAATAATTTGAGATCACCCCTTTTTATGTTTCTTTTTCCCAATATTATAAAGAAATATGTTGAACAAATTATATCTATAAAGTATTTTATATAGATGATGATGATATCTTAATGTGAAAAAGAAAATCTAGGTTAAGTAGGATAAATTATCATTTAAGGTCATGTAAATTCTAAATGTATAAGTTTTTCCTAATTCTCTAAAACAGTCAACCTAAAAGGTCCTATAGGATAAAAGTGAAGCTATTTTTCCTTTTTTTGTTGTAATGTTTGGATAGAAAAAATTGGGTCACCCTTATCAGTATCAAATCTTTAAATGTACTGTTTATAATTTCATCCCCAGATCCTGGAGTGTAGGATCAGGGATATTATATAAAACACAAAAATGTGAGTTTAATGGTCAAATAGATATATATATATATATATATATATATATATATAATGACGTCAGAATGAATTAAAATCATTATAAAACTATATAATTATTATCAGTGATGTGTGTGTGGAGAAAAAAACATCAATTGGGTGTGTGATTTGCCTAGAAAAAAATAATATTCAATTTTTAATGGTTTAACACCCTTTAATAAAATGGGTTCATGGGGTAAAAACCAATATAAAAACATCTATATTCTATTAGATTAAAACAAAAAAAATATTAAATTCTGAAATGATAGTGTATATTGAATGTCATTATAAGGTGGTGTTGACCACTAGTGAAAATACTAGATCTAATGTCTATTTTTATAACCGAAGTCCTCAATGGGGACCTGAAAAATAACTTTATAGAATTGGTTTTTAATAACATATTCTGAAAACCAGCCGACAATCGATTTTTGGTGTCAGTTTTCAGTAAAACCAATGTTGAAAATTGATCCTCGATGTCAGTTTTTATGAAAACTAACGTCAAAACCCACATGGGGGTCTGCTTTCAGCATTGGTTTTCATAATATCTGATGATAAAAACCAGCCACACTCGATTTTTGGCATTGGTTTTCATGAAAACCGATGCCAAAACCCAAATGGTGTTAGTTTTCAGCAACGTTTTTTATAAAAATCGATGTCGAAACCCATATGGTTCTTCTAATGTTTTGGCGTCGGTTTTAATGAAAACCGACAATGAAAGTATACATTTTTTAGAAAATTCAAAATATTACACTTCTCAATTAATCATAATCCCTCTAATAAAAACAAAGTATATAGAAATCAAACAATATTACTCATTAACTAAAAAACTATAGAAAATTACATCCTTGTATCTAGTAAACCAAAAATTATCTACGCATTCTATTATAATGTATATTTTTAATATACATAACTGAAATTTATAGCATTCTCATTGTTCATTATTTTTGAGTCATTAATTATATATAATTATGTTAAAACACCTATTATAACAAAATAATTAGTTTTTTTGACACATGTTATTAGGAAAATGTAATATATTATTCATAATCATTAGAATATACATACCTAAAATCATAACTATACTTAACAAATAGTCCGCAAACAATGATTGAAGATGTGTAAGTTCTGTTTGGGTATAATACTCTATACCAATGAATTTAAACAATAAAATTGAATGATATTAGATTAAAATATAATACTATGATAGAAAATATAAAAAATATATTACTAACCTTCGGAAATTCAGTAGTTACCCCAATTGTGATTATCTCGTACATGAATTGTAGAACATAATACCCATATTCAACATGTACTTGTGGATGATAACACTACAGTTATAAAACATTAACATGATAATTAAAAACAATATATATATATATATATATCAAAAAATTAGAACAATATCTAATATAAAAATTAATTACCTTTACTTTGACATAATTTATTGAATTTGGTTTCTTTATTGACATGTTTTATTTGTTAAATTTTTTTCATCAACATAATTTTACTATATATGAACTAATAATACATGTATATATAATGATAATTAAACACAATGAGCAAATGAAAAAAAACATACCTATCTAATAAGGCGTAAAAACTTTTACGAAGACTCCCTCGTAAAGGGAAAAACAAATATAAGGTGCATTCACTTGGAAAACATTTGCCTAACATCCAATTCCCCCAACAATACAAAAAAATCCCAATTATTGAAATTATAATGATCATTATTTCATAATTATATTTCTATTCATACTTACCAAGAAATGCAAAAAACCAACATCAAATCTTCGTATGTGATAATGTCTTGCATATATATGGACTCTACTAGGATTCTTCACATGTCTCTCTCCCATGGAAAAATATTCTAGATTTATATAATCATCAATGTCTGTGCTGTTATTTTGTATAAGAAACATGTTTAGATACCAAATTTAAAAAGGAAATATAGTTATTCAATTTAAACCATATTTCTATTCAAAAAATAAAAAACCAACATCAATTTATTTACATGGAAAACAACTATAACACATTCAGTATGAGCTTTTCAAATTGATCTCGATTCATTATATATTCATTAATTAATATTAATGGATAATCTCTTCCACATATATTATATTTCATTAAAACTCATATATATTATTCAAGTAAGAAAAATCATGAGATAATAGTTTTATCCGATAAAAAATATCAGAAGTATCTACAGTCAATTATTCTAGAATGTGTTGTTTCAATTGTCAAATTTCTTTTTCTTTTAGATAATCCATTATAGGTAAAATGTATGAAAAAATTATAAGTAATTTTCTCTCATATCTAATTAATATTTAAAAAACACACCTCATATGAAATATAACGAAGAAGACAAGGTGGAAAAAACTAAAAAATGACTCAGAAAATCCCTTACTCTAGTAATCTCTACAATAGGAAATGGTAGTAAAGAATTAGGATCAATAATATTAAGTAATGATACTCTAAATTGACCCATATACATAGGTTGGTGATGTACAGAATCACCCAAAAATATATGAGTCCTAACACAACAAAATCTAGATGAGGATCTCCAATAAACAACTCATATTATATGGTTTGGTCAAAGTGAGGAGGTGGAGGATAAAAGTAGGTAGGCTGGGTAGGTTAGTCTGGTTGGGATGGAGGTGGAGGATCAAATTAGGAAAGTTGTGTAGTGTAGTCCTATTGGGATGGAGGTGGGGGATCAAACTAAGAAGGTTGGGTTGGGTAGTTCAGATGGGATAGAGGTGGAGGATCATAGTAAGCAGGTTAGTCGGGCTGGGCAGGCAGGGAAGGCTGTGCAGATTGTGATTATCTTGCAAAGTTTCTAACAAATCATTTTCCATGGATGGATGAATTTGATCACCCATAGACTATTTCATATCTTTCATATTGTCTTTAAGGATTCTATTTATGGTTCTTTTGATTACTTACTTTGACCAAAATCATTCTAAATACTAACACCTTATTGATATCCTCTAACATGGATAGAGTTTTCTACCTTTCTAAAAGTAGTGGATAGGGTGTCCATCCTGTGCTCAGTGATAAAATATCCATGTGTCTCATTCTCTTAAATTTCATCCTGAAATGAAAAATGACAAAGTTATATTATTGTTTATTATTTATATAATAGAAATATTTACTTAAAATTTTTTCTGCTACTTGATTTGTTTCCAATGTGATATACTTTTCATTTTACCTTTTTCATGTTCATTTCCATTCGTCATGGAGAGTGGGAGGATATAGAGGACTAAATTGGGCCCCTTTTTAACCACTAATAGATTGACCTCTTAATGCTTCAACTTTTTCTCAATCATTTTATGCTCCAAATATGGATACCCTCTATGTGATAAGGTATGAGGGTATACCTTTTTCAATTGGATCTCCTAATGAGATCTCTTGGATTTCTATTACATAAAAAGAAAATAATTATTAATTAAATAAATAAATAATAATTTTTTTAAAAAAAATTATCATACCAGAAAATTTTCTTCATAACTGGTGTCAAAAAATTACTTCCATGTATAAGCACTTATATACAGATACTTATGGCATGGGTTTTCAAAAAATTTCCTTCTAAAAAAATATGTTTTTGTCAATTTTGTTTTAAAATATCTCCATTGAACCCCCACTAAAGAGAGATGTCTGTTCTTAATTTCTTTTGTTTACTAAAACATGAATGTCATCTATAATTGAATTAATTAAATATGTCATTTAAAATAATTAATATTAAAAAATGAGATAAAATAAATCAATTGAGATATTTTACCATCACAAACTACGATAGATGATGTTTCTCAATCCTATCCACAGGCTTCAAATCATGATAAAAAATAATAATACTAAAACAGATCTACATTGATATATAACTGATAAACTGAACTGCATTTGGGCCAGTTTCATTATTATTAACAACAAAACGAATATGTAATCTTCCATCTCCATGATCAATGGATAGTTTTGGTAAATGTGCAATACCACATTTACCAACATTAGAATTTGATTTCTTTATAGTAATAGGAGAAGTCTCCTCCACTAAAGATGTATCATTATTCCTGCCAAAAAAAATATAAGTTAAAAGTTTTATTCATTAAATAAGTATATTTTTAAATATTTGACAATATAAAAAGTAGATATACCTCAGTAACTACACTTATCTCTTTATATATGACATTTACACAAGAAAGAGTAATGAAATTTTGTATAACAACATATTATTAGAAAAATAAATTTTTAGAAACCAGAATGACAAAAATAAGTAAAAAAAGAGGCATTCATTTTTATATTTCAAACAACGACAAAATATATATATATAATTACTAGAAAAATAAGGAGACCAATTTTTTGTTTTTTTGTATGCCTTCATCATGATCGTTATGTATTTCATGAACTATGTATGCCTTGTAGTCATTGTAATCATCCAAAAATCACGTAATATATGAATGTAAATCATGTAAATCAATGACATCATCAGCTTTATTCTCATCACCAAAATGGTATATTTTTCATTGTAAAATGACAGACCATTGATCATTCAATGGATTATTGACATGAAATATATGATTTGCATGTGTCTCCATGATAAATAGTTGCTCATTTTAATTAAATCATTTTAAATCAACCAGTGTAAATTCGAAATCATTATGTTTCACACCGCTACTACTATCAACTGAATTACACTTAAGCACAATGAATCATACTTTTGTATAATCAATTTCCTATATATCATCAAGAACTCCAAAATATGACAATGAAGTAGAAATTGGGTTTTTATCTTTTTCACTTAAAACATTCATTCCTTTAGAGATAACCATCACACCACTATTTTGAGGGGTTCTCTTGTCATCCAGCTTTTTTTAATAAAATGTGTACCCATTAATATCAAATCCAATCCATGTTATCACATTTAGTGATAGTCCCCCTACCAACCATTTCAGTATATCTGATGTAGATATATTTATTCTCACATTCTCTTAAAACCATGAAACATATGTATTCTTATGCTCAATCATCATCAACTTTTAATTTATTTTTGGATATCGTCTCTTTAATTCAGCAATATGTGAGGATATATATGATTGAACGTCATAGTGTTCTTAAAAATATATATATGTGCATGCATCACTTCATCACGTTGAATGAACAATACATTTATTCCTAAAACCCATTTATCTTCACTATAATCTATCAAATGTTGAGATATTGGGAGACCAATATGCTCCAACTCATATAAATATTCAGTACAAAACTCAATCACCTCTTATGATATATATTTTTGAACAATAGAGGCCTTCATTCGACATAGATTTTTAACATATCCCTTTAAAATGTTCATGTACCTTTCCAAAGGATACATCCAATGTAAATAAACAGGCCCACATATTCATATATCACGTACAAGATAAATCACCAGATGAACCATTATATCAAAAAATGTAGGTGGAAAATACATTTCTCGTTGAAAAAGTATTAGAGAATATTAATTCTCCAAATCATCTAAAAATTTTAGATCAATAACTTTGATACAAATGGATTTGAAAAAATTACATAACCTGATGATAGTATTTCTTATAGCTAATTGAAATATACCATGCAGTGTGATTGCTAGTAGTTTTTTCATCAATACACAATAGTCATGATATTTCATACCTATTAATTTGAAATCCTTTAGTGACATTAAGTTATTCACATTTTTAGAATATTCATTGGGTAATTTTATTCCATATAGACACTAACAAAATTTCAACTTCTCACTCTTTCATAATGTGTGACATGATGGAGGTAAATATATTATGTTTCTTTTATAGTGAGAGAAAACTTCAAATGTATTCCAATTGCTATCAAGTCCAATCTAGAGTTCAATCCATATTTTTTTCCTTTTATTTCAAATAAACTTCAAATCAAGTTGTCACACATATTTTTCTCAACATACATAACATCAATGTTATGTTTTATCTCTAAAATTATCCAATAAGGTAGTTCAAAAAAATATAATGTTTCTTCTAGATATTTTATTGAATACTAGAAATAATTTTCTTTCCAAATGTCAAATCAATTTTTTTCACCCTGTTGTAATATTCTTCAATTGACAATGGTTTTGGGGAAGATTGTATTCTAGTTAACTGTTAAATGAATTTTTCAATATATGATAAGGACGATCAATTATCAAAAATCTTTGATGTCCCATGTACACTGCCTTTCTTCTATTTTGCAATTGATAATATAAATTCTCTTCTTTACAAATCTGAAAAGATTTATGTCCTTTAAAACTGTATCCAGATAAGTTTTCATATATTGGAAATTCATTTATACTAAATATTCTAAAATCACACAAAAGAAAATACTCTTTCTTGTATGCGTTAAAAACACTTAGACATTCCTCCCATGGAAGTTTCAAATCATCAATCAATGGTGAAAGATACACATCAATATCATTTCCTCGCTGTTTTGGTCCAGAAATCATCAAGATCTTCATAAAATATTTTTTATTCATACATATCTATGGGTATAAGTTATAAACTACCAACAAAATAGGCCTCAAACAAGGTTGAATACTTAAGATCTGGTATGGATTCATTCCATTTGTACACACTCCCATTCTGATATTTCTAACTTCACTTCCAAAATCATGAATTTAATTTTTAAATCTCTTCCTTTATGATGAGTCATCAGGGGGACGTAATTTACCATTAGAGATACATTCATTTGAATTTCATTATAACCTTTTTCCATCAATTGAATTTGAAAATAGATGCTTCAAATGAGGAATTATTGGAAGGTACCAAACTAATTTAACATGATCTCTAATTTCAGTACCTGAAAATGAATTGGACTTAATTTATCAGAATTATATAAATGTATGATTTAAACAAATTGATTTAGCAAGAGGTTATATATCAGTACCTGAGAATGAATATGGATTAATTTTTTCATCCATCTTGTATCATGATGTTCCACATGTAGGAATGTTCAATAAAAATTATATTCTTTCATATACAACACATAATCATTTGGGAAATTGTGTATTTTTTTATACCTCAATCCCATTGGGGCCTAATATTTTTTTCTCCTCGTAATTGGAATCCAGAACATGTTTCCTTCTGGAAGTTGCTCTTTTAAAAGATCAAGTGAGTTAGAAAAACTTTTATCACTCCAACCATTACATTCATTCAAGTTAACCAATCTCAAAATAGATGATAACACTATTTATTTACTACAACATAGAAATAATGCTTTCTTAGAATCTACATAAAATTGTTCAATAGGAATCCCATTAAAAAGTTGCATCAATGGGTCAAAACAAACCGAACAGCATCTGAATGTCATGAATTTATAAAATAAAAAAATATAGATTGAATTGTATAATGGTTGAGTAGATGGAATATAAATATAAGGTTGTGTTGGTTTGGGAGGAACAAAAATGCACTTTTTGTGTCATAAATCACCAAAACTCACATTTAACTATCTGGTCAATAAAAAATGACCCCATAATGATGTAAATGTTGGGTCGGAACAAAACGCCCGAGGAGGGAAAAGATGGCAAGAGGGGGGTGAATTTCCTTTTAAAAAATTGATTAACAAATTAAAAGTCAAATATCAAAGTGCAGCGGAAAATAAAAGAGGCAATCACACAAGAACTTGATAACGGAGTTCGGCCAAAACCCGGCCTACGTCTCCGCTCCCAACTCAACCGTTGAGAGATTCCTACCGCTTGCTTTTCAATGGTTTTAGCAAGAAACCCACTAGGCTTTGAGGTAGCACTAGGACCTATTACAGCTTGCTTTTATTGGTTTAGCAAGAACCCACTTGCTTTTAATGGTTAAGCAAGAACCCACTAGTCTTTTTACGGGTGAAGACTAGCTCACCGAGACACAAGCCTTTTAAAGGAAAAGCTTGAGAAAACCTCTTCACACCTTAGTGGTGGTGTGAGAACCCAAAGAAGAGAGGGGATGAGAAAATTGGGAGTTTGTAGGCACAAACTCAAATTGAAGCTCAAAATAAATAAAACACGAAAAACCGTGATTGGGAAGACTTGGGCGCCAATTGGATGATGGAGTTGATGTAGCGTGCTTTCCCAAGCTTCTTGAGTGGTGCTCTTGGATGTGGAAATGGGTGGAGCACTTGGGGTTCTCTTGGAACAATCCGCCGGAGCTTCGCCAAAAAGATCAACAATGTGTCCGGTGGCTTGTATATCGTTCCGGTGCTTCCTAGGCCTTTATTTATAGGCTAGGAACCTTCAAGTATCCGTTGGAGGGCTTTGGAGCCGTTGGAAAAGGCCTCGGAGCCGTTGGGAGGCTTTTGGAGTTGACTGGTCAAAGCCAACGGCTAGTTTGACCAGTGCTACCGGCTGGCCGGTGCAGGGCCACCGGCTGGCCGGTGCCTTGACAGTGGCTGAGAAGTCTGGACCAGGCTCCACCGGTCGACCGGTACATCTCCACCGGCTGGCCGGTGCCTTGGTAGAGAAGAAGAGTCTTGATCCAGGCTCCACCGGTCGACCGGTGAGGAGCCACCGGCTGGCCGGTGGCAAGACAGTAGAAAACACAATTTGTGCTGGGTGCCACAGGTCGACCGGTGGCAGAGCCACCGGTCGACCGGTGGGGAGGCAGTGGCTCAGCCTTGAGTCAGGGTGCCACCGGCTGGCCGGTGGTCAAGCCACCGGCTGACCGGTGGACTGAATTTCAGTCCACTTGAAGTCCATTCTTGGGCCAACTTCTTGGCAACCTTGTGCCTATCATCCACAACACTTAAACACAATGTTAAACACATATTAAAGTGATTGTGATCATGAAAATCAAAGAGTGTGGGGTACAACAATCTCCCCCTATTTTGATGATCACAATCACTTATCAAGCAATGTAAAAACTTAAATGAAATGCATGCCTAAATGATAAATTGAAAATAAATACTAAGCGTGATAAAAAAGATTCTCCCCCAATCAATCAAGAAATTTCTCCCCCTTTGTGATTATCAAAATAGCACGGGGCATAAAACTTGATTGAGGGAACACTTTGAAAAACAAAAAGAGATTTGAAAATCAATTGAGATTTTTGAAATTGAAATGAAAATTTGAATATCAGTTTGAATTGAAAGTTTTGAATCAAAATTCGAATTGTGAAACCAAATGAAATTTTTGAGATTGAGAGTTTTGAAAAATCGACACCAACTGTTGGATATTTAAAAAAAGAAAATTTAAAAGAAAATTTTGAATTTCAAAGCCAAGTGTTGAGTTTGAAATGAAAACTTTGAATACACAACAAGGCTAAAAAAATCCTAACTCCCCCTAAATAAAAACAAAGAATCACTGGGGAGTGGTTTTTGAAACCGAAACAAATTTAGGCCCGGAGAGACTCGCAAGAAGGGATTTTTCAATCCATACTTGTCTCATAGCGGGTCTTCTCCTATAGAATTCGTCCGAATAAAAAAAAGACTTGGGTTGGCCGTACCGGGCATTTTTGCAATTACACTCATATATGAGGTGCCCGGGTTTTTTGCAATAATTACAGAATTTAAATTCGGAGCTCCCCCTTACAAAAATAGTGGGTGCATGGGAGGAGGAGGCTTGGTTGGTATAGCCAAGTCCTTGAGATGTCCTAGAAATTCGTTGGGAACCTAGGAGATTGTTCAAATTTTGTTCCCCTTTGGTGAATTTAGCAAGAGATTCCCTAAGGTCTTTGATGGTTGATTCCATGGAATCAACATTTGGAAAATTTTGGATTTTAAGGGTGAGTTCCTCCTTCTCTTTGAGAAGTTGGTCTTTTTCGGAGGAAAGTTTTTTGAAAGACTTTTTCAAAGCAACAAATTTTGAAGAGAGTTCGTGAAAACCATTTTCAAGTTGATCTCTAGCAAATTGGAGATCCTCATAAGACAAATGATTCAAAGAATTTGAATTTGAAGAGCAAGAAGAGGAGGAGTCGGAAGATGTTACCTCATTACATGCCATTAGGCATTTTGTGCCTTGGTCGCTCGAGGAGGAGGAGGAGGAGGAAGATGAGGTGTCACTCCATGTGGCCTTGAGGACCTTTTTCTTTCCTTTTTCCTTGGCCCGTTTTTTGTTGAGTGGGCAATCGGGCTTGTAATGGCCCTTTTCGCCGCACCCATAGCACTTCACCTTGGGCTCGGATCTTTCGGTGGGTTCTTGCTTTCGGTGCTTGCGGGATTTCTTCTTCTTCTTGTGCTTCTTCATGAACTTATGCATTTGGCGGGCGAGATTCTCCATTTCCGAATCGCCGCTCGAAGATGATGAAGATGAGGAGGAAGAGGATGAGGAGGAGGAGCTTACTTCTTTTTGTACCTTGAGGGCAATGTTCTTTGGTGTCTTGATAGGTGTGTCCTCCTTTTGAGCTTGCCTCCTCATCGTGATCTCATAAGTCATTAGGGATCCGATGAGCTCCTCTACCGGCATATTTTTGACGTCCTTAGCTTCTTGGATCGCCGTCACCTTTGGTGCCCATGAGCTCGGAAGGACCCATAAGATCTTCTTGACCATGGTTTCTGCAGAAATTTTATCTCCAAGAGATTTTCTACCATTGCACACGTCAGTAAAACGAGTAAACATTTCAGAAATAGATTCTTGTGGGTGCATAGAAAAGCTTTCAAAATCTTGCCTATACATGTCTAACCGAGTGTCCTTGACTTTGTTGGTCCCCTCATGGGTAACCTCCAAAAGTTTCCAGATTTCATGTGAGGAGGTGCAAGTGGAAACTCGGTTGAACTCATTTCGGTCAAGGCCGCAATGTAGAGCGTTCATGGCTTTGCCATCAAGCTCAAAATTTCTAATATCAGCGGGGGTCCATTTGGATTCGTCGGGAGAGGAAAGATTGTAACCTTGCATGACAATTTTATAAATAGGATATCCTATGCTTCTTAAAAAAGTGGTCATGCGGGTTTTCCAATAATTATAGTCGGACCCATCAAAAAATGGAGCCCGACCCAAAGAAAGGCCTTCGGGAGCGAAAGAAGTTGATGCCATCAAAAACAAAGATCTTAACTTTGAAACCGGGTTAAGGAATTACTCAAAGGTCCCTTTGATACCAATTGTTGGGTCGGAACAAAACGCCCGAGGAGGGAAAAGATGGCAAGAGGGGGGTGAATTGCCTTTTAAAAAATTGATTAACAAATTAAAAGTAAAATATCAAAGTGCAGCGGAAAATAAAAGAGGCAATCACACAAGAACTTGATAACGGAGTTCGGCCAAAACCCGGCCTACGTCTCCGCTCCCAACTCAACCGTTGAGAGATTCCTACCGCTTGCTTTTCAATGGTTTTAGCAAGAAACCCACTAGGCTTTGAGGTAGCACTAGGACCTATTACAGCTTGCTTTTATTGGTTTAGCAAGAACCCACTTGCTTTTAATGGTTAAGCAAGAACCCACTAGTCTTTTTACGGGTGAAGACTAGCTCACCGAGACACAAGCCTTTTAAAGGAAAAGCTTGAGAAAACCTCTTCACACCTTAGTGGTGGTGTGAGAACCCAAAGAAGAGAGGGGATGAGAAAATTGGGAGTTTGTAGGCACAAACTCAAATTGAAGCTCAAAATAAATAAAACACGAAAAACCGTGATTGGGAAGACTTGGGCGCCAATTGGATGATGGAGTTGATGTAGCGTGCTTTCCCAAGCTTCTTGAGTGGTGCTCTTGGATGTGGAAATGGGTGGAGCACTTGGGGTTCTCTTGGAACAATCCGCCGGAGCTTCGCCAAAAAGATCAACAATGTGTCCGGTGGCTTGTATATCGTTCCGGTGCTTCCTAGGCCTTTATTTATAGGCTAGGAACCTTCAAGTATCCGTTGGAGGGCTTTGGAGCCGTTGGAAAAGGCCTCGGAGCCGTTGGGAGGCTTTTGGAGTTGACTGGTCAAAGCCAACGGCTAGTTTGACCAGTGCTACCGGCTGGCCGGTGCAGGGCCACCGGCTGGCCGGTGCCTTGACAGTGGCTGAGAAGTCTGGACCAGGCTCCACCGGTCGACCGGTACATCTCCACCGGCTGGCCGGTGCCTTGGTAGAGAAGAAGAGTCTTGATCCAGGCTCCACCGGTCGACCGGTGAGGAGCCACCGGCTGGCCGGTGGCAAGACAGTAGAAAACACAATTTGTGCTGGGTGCCACAGGTCGACCGGTGGCAGAGCCACCGGTCGACCGGTGGGGAGGCAGTGGCTCAGCCTTGAGTCAGGGTGCCACCGGCTGGCCGGTGGTCAAGCCACCGGCTGACCGGTGGACTGAATTTCAGTCCACTTGAAGTCCATTCTTGGGCCAACTTCTTGGCAACCTTGTGCCTATCATCCACAACACTTAAACACAATGTTAAACACATATTAAAGTGATTGTGATCATGAAAATCAAAGAGTGTGGGGTACAACAGTAAAATCATAATTAAACTGTCTAGTAATTAATATTTAGGTGTAAAAGGATAAAAATAGTCAATTAGGCATGATTTATTCCTAGAATGAGTGAATATTTGGTTTTTAAAAGTTTTACGCCCTTTAAAAACACACAGGGGTAAAAACCAACCGAACGAACTCCAAATTCCATGAAATCAGATGAAAATAAATATTAGGGTGAATTATGAAATTTTTAAGTAGACAGTATGTCAATCAGAGGTTTCCTTTTCTTGGGATGATGGAAAATGCACTTATAATGTCATAAAAACCCAATACACGCATTTAATTGTCAGAACTATAGAAACGAACCTCAAAATGAAATGAAATCAAAAAAAATCTTTTTATTATTTATTATGTGTATGAGTAGATGAAACACTAATTAGATGTGTGATATTCCAAGAATGACCGAATATGTAGTTTTTAAATGTTTAATCCATTTAAAAAGTTGTGTCTGGGGGTTAAAACCAACCGAAAAATATCTAAATGCTATGAGGTTTGATGAAAACAATAAAAGAGTGAATTATGAAATTTTTTAGAATGTGTAATGTCGATATGAGGTGAAATTATGCCAAGAGGACTAAAAATGCACTTTTAGTCTCATAAAACACCAAAACATACATTTACCTATCATATCTATATAAAAAGACCTTCAAATGACTTGAAATCATTGGAATCCATATTATTATTTTTATTGATGTGTATGTGAATATGAAACATCAATCAGACTTTTGGTCGGTCTGGAATTATTGAATATTTGGTTTTTAATGGATTGGGGCACTTTACAAACATGTGGGGGTCAAAACCAACCAAACGACATGTGGATTCCATGGAATTCGACAAAAAACCGTAGAGTTAATTTTAAAAAGATTAGCAGATGATAAATCATTGATAGGTTTCATTTTATTAGGATGATGAAAAATGCACTTTTGGTATCAAAAAACACCAAAACATGTTTTTAACGACCATATTTATAGAAAAGGACCTTAAAATGACTTTTAACTATGGGAGAATATATTATTATTATTGATTTTTACAAGTAGAGAAAACATCAATCAGATGTGTATTCTGTATGGAATGATAGAATATAAATTTTTTAAAGGTTTCGTGCCCTTTAAAAAGGTGTGTTCATGGGATTAAACCAACCGAATGGAATCCAACTGTCGTGAAATTAGATAAAAACAACCGTAGAGTAAATTTTGTAATTCTCAAGTAGATAGAACATCAATCTAAGGTAGCGTTTTCCCTGGAGGACCAAAAAATATCTTTTAGTGCCATTAAAAACCAAAATAAGATTTTAAAGGTAATATCCATAGAAAATGACCTCTGTATGAATTGAAATAAAAAACCATATTATTATAATTTTTTATTCATAATAGAAGACGTAAATTGAATCAAATGTGTGGTATTCCCAGAATGGCTGAATATGATGTTTTTAAAGGTTTGATGCCCATTAAAAATATGAAGGGGGTCAAAACCAAATGAATGATATTAGAATACATTGAAATAAGATTAAACAAACCCTAGAGTGGATTTTTAAATTTTTGAATATATGGTACATTAAATGGAGGATTCATTTTCCCACGATGATGGAAACCACACCTTTAGTTTCATGAAACACCAAAAACATGCATTTAATGGTCATATCTATAGAAAAAATCATAATGAATTGAAATATGAATAATCATTTATTATTATTATTATTATTCTTATTCTTATTTTGTACAAGTATAAGGAATATCAATAAAACATATGATCTTCCCAGAATGACTGATTATGTGGTTTTTAGATTTTTGATGCCCTTTTAAATGGTGTTTCCGGTAGTCAAAAACTAGTTGAACAGAATCTGAATGTAATGAAATTATACAAGAACATCCATAGAGTTAGTTTTTAAATGGTCTAGCATATGTAATGTCAATATAAGGTGACATTTTTCTATAAGGACTTAAAATTTACTTTTATTGTAAACCCCAAAACATGCATTTAATGTTCATATCTGGAGAAAAAAAAGCCATAATAATGAAAATTCATTGGAAACTATTTAATTATTATTTTTGATATTTATGATGAGAATACACATCCAATGGATGTGCGGTCTACCCAAAACAATCAAATATGTAGTTTTTAATGGTTTTACACCCTTTAAAAACACATGAGGGGTTAAAACCAATTGAATGACCTATCAATTCCATCAAATCAAAGGGAAAAACATTAAAATGATTTATGAAATTTTTGAGTAGATAGTATCACAATCAGAGTTATATTTCTTCCAGGAAAACAAAAAATGCATTATTTGTGTTATAAAACAACAAAACATGTGTTTAACGTTCATATAAATAGGAAACAACTATGGAATTACTTTAAATCAATGAAAAACCACCTTATTATTATTTATAACATGTACGAGTAGATATAATTTCATTTAGACATTTGGACTTCTTGGAATGAAAGAATAAATACCTCTTAAATTTTTTAAAAAAATATAAGAATCTATTAATATGTTTTCAAAATCAAATAAATCCAGTCTGTTGTATTAATTTTTAATTGAAATATCTTATTTAATATAAATTATTATATTGTTGTGATATTTTTTACTACACTAATTATTAGATTAAATTTTTTCATATGTAGTTTTATGAGATGATGGGTGTGGGTCTTGGAAGATGATCGATAAAAGAGATTTACCATTTTATGGTTTTATATATTTTGGAAATATTTATAGTCTTTTTTAAATATTTTGGTTTTTGAAATTCTGCTGTGAATTTTTTCTAAAAAATTAAATAATTATAGTGGACTTCATATGAAGGTCTCTATAGGCTAGACCAAGGGAATGTATAGCAACTTCCATATAGTGGCTACTATATTCCATGTTTTCATGGACTATAACAACCTCAAAATGAATGTCACTAAAGGTTCAAATAACCTTTTCTATAACAACCACCAAGTGATGGTTGCTAAATGTGGCCCTAACCAGAACTATAGTGTCTAACAAATGGTAGCTATTATAGGTAATAAT
Organism: Viscum album; assembly: GCA_963277665.1. Taxonomy (NCBI): domain Eukaryota; kingdom Viridiplantae; phylum Streptophyta; class Magnoliopsida; order Santalales; family Viscaceae; genus Viscum; species Viscum album. Next base: position 767,134,129 of record OY728156.1, read on the forward strand.
GATGGGAAAAAATAATCTATCATTTGGAGGTAGTTGGGAGGCAGCTATAAACCTTTAGTGATAGATTTTGGTAGACGCTATAGGTATTTTTTGAACTATGGAATTTTTTTTATTTATTTAGGTGTTTAATTAGTTATATATAATTTATAAATAATAACATTATTAAGAAAATTATTATTTTTTAATTATGAGAAATTACTAATTAATTTTCAATTAGTCTTAGTAATTAAATTATTATTATAAAGAGATTTTTATTTAGTATGACTTAGCAATTTTTAAAGATTAGTGACATAATAATTAACTAATAAATAATTAATGAAGTAATAATTATAAGCATAAAATTAACTAAAAATAACTAATAAGTAATTATTTAGTAATTGAAAATTAATATTAATTATATGATGAATAAATATTAATGAAATAATTGTTAATAGTTAATGAATTAATAATAAACTATTAAATAATTAATAATTAATAAATGATTAACAAATGATTTTCGAATGAATAACTAATTATTATCTTAGGATTAAATAATAATTATGTGATAATTAAATAATTTTTAAATGGTGATTTATAAATAATGAAATAATGATTAAGTAATGATTAAGAAATTTATAAATAATGAATAACTATTAATTAACTATTAATTATGTTTAAATTAACTACTTAATTACTATTAAATATCCAATGATTAACAAATACTAAAGTAATTATTAAATATTTATTAACTAGTGATTATCTAATGATTCACTTATTAATAATTAGTGTTTATATAATGATTAACATATGATTAACTTAGGTTCAAATAATGATTAACTAATAATTAATGAATATAAGGTCAGTTACATCTGCCACCATGGAACACAGTGTAAGGAAACAAACCACAGTAAACTAGCAGACCTAGAGACTTAACCATGAGGCCTTCCCCTTAACCACTAAACACATACAACCCCACCACTAATGGTGGGGCCAATAATAATTAATCAGTGATTAAAAAATAATTAACAAAAAAAGTAACTACTTTATAATAAGTGATTAAGGAATGGTTAACTAATGCTTCACTAATGATTAACTAATGATTAGATAATTATTAACCAATAATTACTTAATGATTAATTATTAATTAGCAACAAACTAACTACTTAATAAAAAAATTTAAAAAATGAATAACTAATGATTAATGAGTAATTAAAGAATTATTAATCAATGATTATTGAATTAATAACTTAAGATTAACTAATGATGAACTGTTACACCCCAATTTTTTATGAATTATTATTTGTTTAATAAATTAAATTTATTTGATATATTTTTTTATGGTCAATCATGATATATCATGTGTTACATACAATAATGAGTTTCCTCGATAGCTTGTGTTTCACACAAGACCAAGATTTAACAAACCACAAAATACTATTAACATTATTATTTAATATATCACCTAGAAATTTGAATGGAGGGTATGAATAGGACTAAAAAAATTATTAACATATATAGTTTACACATATTTATTAGTTATCTAATTATTATAAATAAAATACTAATCATTTAAAAAAATAAATGTTTTCTAAAATAATGTATTTTTTCTAAAAGATGGTTTAGTCGTGCTTCTCACACATAATTTAAAATTAATTTTTACCACTTTTAGGAAATTTATTTCTTTAAAAATAAATTTTTTAATTAATTATATCATAATACTCATAGGGTGTATTTTTTGGACTTTTCTGAAATATTTCATTTATTGATGAATAGTAAAAAAAATATTGAATTTTAATTGAAAATGTCCATTTTGTTTAAATAATTTAAAATGATAAATTATATTTTGAATTGGTTTTAAAGTAAAATTAGTTCAGTTTTAAATAAATTAATCTAATTTATGTCATTAGAATTATTTTCATATTGAATTTTAACATAATTTTTTTTTAAACTTTTGAACTTTTTCCCATTAAAAACCTACTTTCTCATCGCGCCTACCGGATTAATTTAAATTATAATTTGAAAATTTTTTGTATTTAATCTTATAAAATTAGACTATATTTTGAATCATAATAATTTCTAATTTCTAATAAGGTAAAAAATGAAAATTAATAGTGAAAACAGTAAAAATTAATTAACAGGATTAAGGTAAAAAATTGATTTACCATTTTGTAAAACTAAGAAGATAAGGTTAAAAAATCATAAATACATTTATGAAAGATATTTTTTGGGAATATTTCCACCATATCTCTTATAGGTTCTGAAATTTATCATTTTTTAAGCTTTTTCATGATAAAAAGATGGGTATGATTGAAACGTTTTTGAAATTAACAAGTTTTCCACTCACCTCACTTATAAAAGGACACACAATCTACTATCTTAATCACAATGTAAAATCCATTTGGTTCATAAAATTCTTACCCAAATAAATTCCTAACATACATCCTCTCATCTGATAATCCTTATTTCAGGCAAAAGGCCTTTATATGAATGATTTTGGTGCAAACCAAAGGAGGATACCCAGAGAAGTGGTAACCTTTGTCGATGAGTGTTTTTTTATATTTCTTCATCCACAAAAATCAATTATTGTTGTACCATGATGATATAACAACTTTATTATATTACATATAGTTGTATTTTTTTAATTTCATGGCCTACAACTATCTCCACTATCATCATATGGGTTATGAAATTATAGTTTGTGTGTATGGAAGGATAAAGCCTCACGAACCGATGTCATTAATTTTTCTATTTCTACATCTCAAGGATTGAAATAACGATGTATTTATTATTTATATGTTATATTTATGATATTATTATGATTTAATAATTATTATATCACACATTCCTTCAATATTTATATTTTTTGAGAATACAATAACGTCGCTCATGCGTACGATGGACTATTGCCTTGTGAAGTAATGTGATTCATTCATGCATTATATGGAATATCTTAATGACTGGTTTAATAAACATATTTGATATATATAACATAAAAATATTTATTTAATGATAATATATCATTTTTATTTCTTACTTTTAATCTAAAAATAAAATGGAAACAAGCTTCATGTGTACGTACGACCTATCGTCTCCATGAAAGTTGTAATTAACTTTCTATCACTAAATTTTATAGAATAATATAAATATATATATAATAAATATATATGGTATTTATATCATTTTTAAAATTCTATAGATACTAAAATAATAATTAAATTTAGATTTCCAAAAATAAAAAAATCCAAACATATATGAAAAACAAAGCTGTAATTTCCCGAAATGCATCTTTAACATGGAATTGTTAACAAACGGGTAATAAATGGTCATAATAAAATCATATAAGGTATTATATATATAACTATTTTTATTTAATATATGTTTAATAAACTTATATTTATTATATAGTAGATTCGAATGAGTGTGAAGGAAGTAGAGACTTATAATAAGTGATTTTCATCTCACTAGTTATTTTCTATGAGGCACAATCTATATTCGCCATGGTTTTCATTTATGTGGTATACATACTTCCCATTACTTTATTTCATGATTATTATACATAAAATTATGGTTATTTATATATCTATTGAAATATCCCTCTTTCATGGGGTGTACAGTTTCAATGTTGCCAAAGTGGTAAGGGATTTTCATCTCAATTTTCCTTCTTTGAGACATATGTAATTTTATGAACATATATTATTTTATGAGGTGTATATAATACCCCTTTGACATGTTATATCATTAATATACTTATTTTATTGATATTATAAGTTTCATTTAATGTTAATCCCTCGTGTAATTTATGATTCATAGTTACGAAAGCTGTAAGAGTTTATGTTACAATCCCATCATTTATTGGGATTGTTTATTATTATACTTACAATGATGAAATATTAGGATATATCACTCCAGAAACTAATTAATTTTATTAAAATCTAGTTTTTAATGATATTTTAAAGTAATATTACAATTTTTCGAACAATAATACCTAAGATAATTCAAAAAATATTTTTTAAGAAATCCAACTTTATTTCTCTCTTCGGTCAGAAAATCCATATTCATCCAAATACTTGTTTTGTAAAATATATTATAAATTTTTTTTATTAATTGGTAATTTTTTTTGAAAATAATTCTCATTTTTTACTTTTTACAGAAAAAATTAACGAAATCTTCAAGTCGTTCTCCAAACAATTCACGTTTGGATTCTACCTAAAATGTAAAAACTTCCTTTGTTTTAACATGTATGTCATGAATGAAATTTCCCACAATCATGACCATTATTTTAATGGAATATTACTTTATAATATTTTATGGATATTTTCAAAGGAAAATATTTTTAAATATATATATATTTTAAAAAAATTCACGGTTGAAAGGATGTTTTCCTCAAGAAATTATTTATATGATCGATAAAAATCACTTTCCTTATAAGCTGAAATACTACAATGTTACCTATGATTTAATGGGGATATGATATAAGGATACCATTATTTTTCATTCTCTGGATGATTTATATTTATGATGGAATGATGTTTATGAAGTCTATTTCACTTCCATAGGTTATACAATAATGAAATGATTATGAAACCTGTCTCTTTTTCAAGGGTTATGTAATGATGAAATGTTTTAGGAAACCCATTTATTTTCATTGGTTATGATATGATGAATGTTTTATGATCATATAGAACACATATTTATTATTTCCATTATTTAATTTATGGACCCTATATCTTCCTCCAATGCATTGGGTAAATATAAATTTTCTATGATCTCATAGAGTACATGAGTGGTTAGTCTATACCCAAAAATGAGGGTTCACAGGTGGTTAGCTCAAGCTCGTAAAGGAGGGTACATAGGTGGTCATCCCAATTCCAAGAGACAGTATAGGTGGAGGTCATCTCAATCCCGAACTAGGTAAATGGGTGGTTATCCAAAGCCTTCCATTTTATGAATGTCTTGGTGGGTAACCTTGACATAAAATTTTTTATGCTTATGTGTCTTCCTTAACACTACGTCTTATCCCACTACTATAATCTCATGAATCATGTTCTTTGACATCATTATGATCCAAGTCTTATGAACTGCCAAATATATATGAAATTAATCATAGTAATTATCTATTATAGGTTGGGTATGGACTTCATAGGTTTTGTTCATTATCATGTATCCCTGTGCTCGTTTTATGCTTTCAAATGATCATAGATTAGTATATCTTATGTTTAACCTTACTGAGCATATGGGATCAGCATTTATTATGTTTCCTTTCCCCATGTTATGAATAAAGGTTTTATATAGGGTATGTATATAAAGATTACGAAATGGGAAGATATATGTGGGAAGTATTTAATATATTTCTCCTAGTAAGAAAATTGTGTCCTAGGTTTCCAAACGAACTACACTATTATGGTCCTCAATCATGTGTTTGTGTAATCAAATGAATATTCATCTAAAAAAATTTCATATACATGTATGAGAATCCTAGGTTTCTATAGAGGGTATAAAAAGATAGGTTTATTTATCCTTTTTAAACTATGTTGATAAAACATTAGTGAGATCCTCAACAACAAGTCTAAGTATATCAATATAGATGATTCAAAGTATAGAAAATTGTTCTAGAATTTTATTAAATGATAAAGAGAGTGGTTTCAATGAAATTTAATCCCTTTAAGGATACTACATGTAGATGTTTCTATGGGAAAAATGTACCTAGGAGTAATAACCATAAAAACACCATATTAAGCTAGAATTGACCAGGAACTATTGCACAACAACGGGCCTTACTACACACCAAGATTGATAATCCTGGGAGATATTCTTCGTAAATTAAAAAACTCTTTATGAACCATAATGAATAATTTAAATACATTATGACTATAAATGAACTATGATAAACCTAATGTGTCATAGATTAATAAATGTTTCAGGATTTTGAATCCCTATAAGTGATTATTCAAGATTATGTGGTTCCCCACCATGATTAGTGTAGCTAACACTATGATTTTGGTTTCAGTCAATATAATGAACATAAAAGAACTATGTTAATGTTGAGTGTGACAAATAATTCAATAATTGTCCTCCTGAGAATCCAAATGTTTTGGGAGATGGAATGAAAAATCTCAATTCTATGGTCACAAAACATTCCCAAGCTATGAACCATGCTGAATTTCTGAATAAAAAAAAGTAGTGAACAAATTTTATTGAGTCCTTCATGAGGAAACATCCACCTTATTTTAGTGGGTCTTCTGATCCACCAGTTGCTGAAAAATGGATCAATACCACTGAATTGATATATTTTTTTCCTCTAGTGTTCAAAGCATGAGATATTAGTTTTTTAAATCTACCATTTGGAAGGTGAATCAAATCAATGAAGAACTCTTATCAAGAATACGGCACAATAGCATGAAATTAACTCCATGGATGGGTATTAGTTTAAAAAATTATTTATAAACAAGTAATTTCTTCATATTCATAATAAAATGATGGAGAATAAATTCTTTAATCTAAAAAAATTATGATGAATCCATTGGTACCTATGAGTAAAATATTACCAGACCTGAAAGGTAAACATCTGATATTATCATCCAACCTGAAAGTAAGGTTGATCATTTATTTAGTGGCATTAAACAAAGTATCATAAGGAAATTATCCATAAGATACTATAGTATATATAAAGATATTATTATATGTTCTATCAAGGTGGAAATAGGGGATGTAGTTATAGATCAATCTCATTGTTTTTATAAGAAGAGAAAATTGAAATTCAATGAAAAATATAAAAACCATGGAGATAATAAGATGATATTACATTTATGCACAAAGTGTGGGAAGATACATGCATTCAATTGTTTTTATGGGACTAAAATTTATTAAGTGATTAAAGGAATTTCAACTACTTGGTGAATATTGATGTGATTGGAATAGGTTGGTTAATAATAAGAATTATGAGAAAGCCCCATAGAATTCACCTACCACACATCATTGTTTCAACTATAAGAAGTTTGGGAATTATTATAATAAGTTCTAAAATCTGAGGGTTAATAATTGTGATCAACAATTTTATGATGATAATGGAAAAATGGAAATTTTATGAAATTGTGATGGTTGAATTGAATCATAAGAGTTAGGTAACCCTAATCCTCCCCTCTGTAGTGGGGTATTTCATGTTTGATTATGTATGAATGAGCCCTATGAAAATATTGTTGTTCATTATTTAGTGAAAATTCATGTGTTTATCTCTATCAACATGAATTTTGGAATAATGAAATTAAATTTTATATTATATTAGTACAATGTTAACCTAATATTCTAATGTAAATGTTTCTGTATAAGGAAAGTGAATATTTAAGGAATAATGGGTTAATTCTCATTTGGAATAATATGTGTATCTAGTTAATATTAACTTTATATTTATGGATACCATCACGTATTTATTAGAATAAGGTTGATAATAAGTTTAAATTCATTGACATCAATTTTGAGATTATGTGATAGGATTTTATCATGATTAAGAATATTTTAAGATAAATTTATTGAAATGATACTCTTTGGTTTTATATAGTTATTTAAGGAGTGATACGTTTACAGGTTGTGGGAATTTGATTAAAGGTACTGGTAACATTTAGGGTTTATGTTATCTTAAATGTTGAGACAATTATGGTTTATATTAATCTACCTTAAAAAGTCAGAGAACTTCATTTATATCGGAGAATATCCATCTTTGGATTAACTTTTTAGAATTAAATTTAATTGTTAGGGATACATGGAGTACCACATTTAATTTTTTATTGTAATCTACAGTTTACCTCGATTTTTTCTTAATTCTTCATCAAGCTCTTGATATGGAGTTGAGTTTCATCACTGTGTATTTTCCTTAGAAAAATGGTCAGTTTGAGAGAATTATTCAAACTTTAAAGGATACTCTAAGATATTATCCTATGTATTTAAAAGGATTTGTGGATCAACACATTCATCAATTTGAGTTTTCTTATAATAATATCATTGACTTGAGAATTTAGATGGCTCCTTGTGAATCCCTTTATAGAAGGTAGTTAAGAACTCCAATGTATTGCAATAAAGTTGTATAAAGAAAACTATTGGGACCTGAGAATGATTATGGGATGTATTGGAAGATTAGATCCATTAAGAAACATTTATGAATCGAAAAAAAGATAATATAAATTTTATGATGACAATCATCGACACGATCATGAATTTAAAGTTGTTAAGAAGGTCATTCAATGATTTTTTTTGTAGAAGAAAGAATGGAAAACTAAGCTCTTGGTATATCGGTACTATTAAAATAATTGATTATATAAGGATAGTACATTATATCTTGATTCCCTATCTAAACCACTACAAAGTCCATTATGTGTTCCATGTATCGCTCCATAGAAAGTGCGTATATGATCCATCACATGCATAGAACATAGAGGTAATACCACTAGAGCATGATATTTCTTTTGAGAAACAATTAGTGGACATTCTAGATCATACATAAAATGTTCTAAAAAACTAGACCACTCACTTTTTCAATTTTTTTTGGTGAAGCCACCCATTTGATAATATACATGGGAACTTGAGGATATTATGAAGCAGATGTGTCCTTATTTGTTTATGTTAGAGTTCTGAATTTGAAGGGTAAACATCATTTTAAGGGGGTAAAATGTAAAACCATGATTTTTTATAAATTATTAATTTTAAAATAAATTAAATTTCATTGATAGCTTTAATTACTTGCAACATTGAGTTATCTTTCATTAAATTCAACAAAGAATTTCCTTGATAGCTTGTGGTACACGCAAGACTGATTTTTACCGAACAACAATATACTATTTGAATTATGTTTTAATATATAGCATTACTATTCAAATGGAGGGTTTGAAAAGGATTAACAAACTTTTAAAAATATATGGTTCACACAAATTTATTAGTTATCTATTTATTTTAAATAAAATAAGAAACATTTAAAATAAAAACAAATGTTTTCAAAAAAAATATTTTTTTCTAAAAGACGGTTTAGTCATGCTTTGAACACATAATTTAAAATTAATTTTAACCACTTTTTATAAAATTATTTGAATAAATAAAATTAAAATTTAATTAATAATATCACAAATATATTAGGGTGAATGTTTTTGATTTTTTGAAATATTTCATTTTTCACTGAATAGTGAAAAACATTGAATTATAATTGACTATTTCCTTCTTATTTAAATAATTTATAATGTTAAATTATATTTTTAGATTGATTAAAAGTAAAATTAGTTAAATATTATATCAATTAATCCAATTTAGGTCAATGGAATCATTTTTATATTGAATTTTTATATATAACCTTTGAAAACTTCTAAACATTTTCTATTTAAGAACTCGCTTTCTCATCATAACTATGGGATTAATTTTAAATTATTTTTTTCCACATTTTTTAATTTAATTTGAAAAAAATGGATTACATATTTCTATTCTAAATAATTTTAAATTTATAATAAGTTCAACTTATTTTTTTCCAAAATGAATAGTGAAATAGTAAAAATTAGTTATCACAGTTAAGAAAAAAAATGGAGTTTTCGTGGGTTAAACTAATAAAGTAAGCATAAAAATGACCTATTTTCTTTAACACACATTGAATAAGAATATTTACACCTCATCTCGTATAATTTCAATAATATCCCAATTTGTATGATTTTGGGTGATAAAAACATGGGTATAATTGAAACTTTTCAAAAATTTACAAGTTTTCCACTCACCTTACCTATAAAAGTCCACCCCCACTCATATATTAATCACACATTCATATAACTTTAGATTCAAATATACCCCATAAAATCACTTCCAAAATTCCCTTCTCTCATTCTATAAATATTATTTTGGGGGGAAAAATTCAATCTAATATGGTTTTTTTTGCAAACCTATGAAGGATACTTGAAGAAAATGTAATGTTCATCAACTAGTGTTTTTGTTTTATTTCTTCCTAAAGCTCCTTTAATTATTATTATATCATGATGATACAATAACCATAGTATCTTCAATATACATAGTTTTTTTATGTTCATGACCAACAACCATCCCCACTTCCATCATGTGGGTTACTAAATCATTATTTATGTGTACAACAAACTACTACTATTATATCCCATAACTTCTAGGTCTATTACATTTCCTGTTTTGTGTGCTGGAGGTGCTCTGAAGGAGTCTTGAGGAGGTTTTAAGAGTTTTTTATGATGGATTTTCAGAAAATATTCCATAGGAAATACACACCATGTAAAGTCTACACAATGTGAATGTGTGGTTCATTTCTTGTGTAGTAAGGTGGTTCATTACTTGTATGTGGCTAATAAATGTCCCATGAAAAGGGTACACATTTTCTAAGTGGGATTCACAATGTGTAATAAATTTAGTGTAAAAATATTATAGGTGATGCATTTTTTGGAGCTACTTAGAGCCTGAAATTTACATAATGTGGAAGGGTATTGCACGTCATGTAAATCCCTTGTACGGTTTAGTTATAAGGTTTGGAGAACATAGGGGTTTTCTCAAACCCTATCGTTTTTTATCCATTCTCATGTTCTAGGAAATCCAGTGGCACCATATTCATTTGTTTATGATTCCTTTCTATGGGGATTGATTTCTGACATCTGATCATAGATTTTTGGTGAGTTATCCTCTCATTATCAACAATTTACTACTAATATTCTTTCGAGTTTCTCTATGGTCATGTGGGTTGGTTTGGGTTATGTGTTTGGGATTTTTTTTGATGATCCATGGATGCAGTGTAAGTTGATTTGTGGTTTATGAGTGTTTCTTTTTTTCCATGTGGTTCACAACAATTTGGAAAACCTTCCTTGAGGTTGGTAATCCCATGTTTCTATTTATTATGTATCATGTGGAAGGAATCTATTTTTTATCTATGGTTTATGGTTTTTTTATTAATAGAAGATAAATAATTGGTTAATTTGAAATTAAATGGTAAAATGGTTTTGCTTTACATGCTTTTAGAGCATGGATATTATTATTATATTTTGGATTATATGGGCTAGATACCCCTTGGAAATTTTGGTCATTGGGGGATTTATTTTTACTGGATGTTATGTTGTGATTGTCTTTCCTATTTTTATTATTGGTATATTATCCTAAAATAAAAAATTGACTAACCATTTATATTTGGAAAATGAAATAGTTTCCCCAATATTATGGGTTTGTGTGATAACACCCCTAAAATAAAGTAGAATGTGATAAGAGACTCATTGTAAATTTGTAAAATTTATTTTTTATGTGATGAGGTTTATTGGCCTTGCTTATGTGGTGGCGAATTGATTGTTTTGGATGTTTGTTGGGGTGGTGTGGTTTTTTTGTTTGTTTGTTATGTTGGGGTGGTGAAGTGATTATTTTTTGGATATGCATTTTATGTGGTGAGGTGTTTTTTGTTAGGTTGTTATTTTAGGGTGAGAGGTGGTTTTTTTTTCTATGATTTTGGGGTGGCAAGGTGGATATTGTTTGGTCCTGCTTTTGAGGAGGTGAGGTGGTGGTTGTTTATTCAGGATTATGGAGTGACTAAGAGATGGTGTGATGGATTTGATGGGGTTCTTATAATGTGTGTTTGTGTTTTTATAGATTCATAGGTAGTAAAAGAATAATTAACTATTTAATAATGATTTAAATGATTGGGGTTTTTTCTAGTTAATTGGATGTGAATGACTAATGAATGAATAATATTACATCGAATAAGTAAATGGGTTTAATGAAATGTGGTTTGTGGTTTATGTCTTTCTTTATGGTTTTATGCATTTAGAGGTGGCACTGAAAGTGGGGATGTTGTGAGTTGATTAGTGTTTGGTTGTGAATCCATAGGTTGGTGTTGTGTGTGGTTATATGTATATATTTGTATATTCCTTGTGTTTTCTATATGCACCCCACCCATGTCGAGCACAATTTGTAATAACCTGCACAGTCATGTGGGGGTGTTTTTTCCAACACTGAGTGATGAGGAAGGATGGTTGGGTACCCACTCTTTCCCACAATATCTTCCAGGGAAGGTATATATTAAAGAGATTGGGATTATAGGAGGTCTTTTGGTACATTAGATGGTGGTTGTGATGGCCCGAGTGTTTTCGGGAGAGATGTGGTTGTGCTTGTGTGGCGGTAGCCCATGTGTTTTCAGGAAAGATGTGATATTACTATGTTTTTGTGATGCCTTATGGCAGGATTTATGCATTATAGGAAGATGGAATGAGTTTTATATCCTACATATTCAAGATACCCTACTACTCTGGTTATAGTAGTGGTTGTGATGTGATAGACCATGTGCTTATGGGAAAGAAGTGATGTGACCCTGTTTGTGGGGTGGCAAGTGAAGGTAACTATAGGCATGATGTTATGTGACCATTCTTGTGGGTCTGTGTGGTAAATAAAAAATATAGAAGTACCATGATGTACAATTTGGGGGTTGAGAGTGGAATACTAGTGGAAAAGAGGTGCATAGTACCCATTATCAATGTGATTTATATTATATTATATTACTTAGAATATGTTATTTAGTGAGAATTCTTTGGTGAGGTTTCGATGGTTAGTATACCCATTTAGGTGATTTTAGTTCTTTTATTTTATCATGGGTTCCTTAGTATTTCTTTTTCACATGTGTGTGAGATGAATTTCCTTTCCTGATGAGTATACATATTTACTCACCCTACATATAAAAAACTATTTTTTTAGGTTTCATAGAGGATTGTGTGAACTGTTCTAGACATTACTTTCTTTGACCTTTGGATATATATTGTGTCATTTATTCATCTTTTCTTCAGGGTATTTACATTGGAGACTTTTATCCTTATGAATTTAAATTTTATATGCACTTTTAGATGTTTTTGGATTTCTTTTATGTTACTTTATGGAGTTTATTGTGTATTATTCAGCTTATCTAATGATCCTATTTATATTATAGAGGGTAATGCCTCCCATACAAGAGATTTTTATACCCTCAGTGATATTTTCTAACCCAAGGCCTACTGTAGGTGGGAATCATGGGTTATTATCTCCCTCCCCTCATTACAGTGTCATTGGAGGGAGGGGGTCATGACATAGTGGTATCAGAGGTGTTGGTTGAGAGATAAGATGGAGTTTGGAGTTAGAAATAGTTATTATTTCAGTTTTTGGTATAGGAATATTTCCATTTGACCTTGGTTTGTGAAATAGGCTAGGGAGTCTGGCAAGGAAATGGAATTCTAAGGGCCCCGTGATCCAGTGCATGGAATTTGATCTTATTGAATGACCAGGTGGGGTGGACTTATTTGTAGGCTAGATACCTAGGATAGGTACATGCATCATTATGACTTGTGGTTATGTTGAAATTAGGTTGTTTTAGGATAGTAAGAATAGAAAAAATAGCTAAAATTTATTAAAGTGAATATAAATAAAATTCCATTCCACCTGGGCCTGAATTTTTTTTCCTATTTTAGATATGGATCTTGATCGTCATCTGCATGTGGCTCAGGAAGAAGTGGTTTCACAGGCTAATCCAGTTGATCCCTATAGGTTTGATCTGGAAATGGTGGATTGGGATTGGTAGAGGTAATTTCATGCTTTTCAGCGACAATCTTTGGGGAAGTACAAGGCAGTGATTCAGATATTGAGAAAGAGATATAGCTGTAAGAGATTGAGATTGAGTTTATTTTGATTCATACCTTAGTGGGATGAAGGTTCTCTTTGGTATTCATTTAGATACAGGGAACTTCTTGTTAGTGGTCGACGTTGTATCTTGGTGAGAGGAAGGAGGTAAATTTTTTTTGGGTTGACTTTTAAAAATAGTTATAAGTAAAGTTCCTTTCAATGAAAAAGAAGGCATTGAATAGGTAGGAGCTTAGTTCTATTTAGCAAGTTAGTTTTTTAGTATGACATTTTGAAATCAATTTTAAGGTCACTCTTTCATTTTTCACTGGATCTTTCTCTAGATTTGGAGTCTTGTGTGATATGTCTTGAGGAGGCACTACATCCTTCTATATAGTATACAGTTAGTCCTTTAATAGTTTCCATGTATCTATAGGTTCCGAATAATGTAGAGTTTATCAATAAGATGCACCCATGGTGAGTTTTTCTATGATAGGGGAACTGGTAGGGTCCCTCGAGGAGTAGAGTTTTCAATGGTATATCTCAGGCACCATGAAATTAAAGGTTTTGACTATAGGTGAGTTATCCTTAGTAGTTTCCCTTATGAATTTGTCGTGCTCGTGGTTTTCATGCTCCCCTATGGGGATTTTTGGTTGTGTTTTTTGGTTGTGGTTTTTGTGTTCATCTCTAGAACAAGTAACCCATGGTCCCATGACCTCATTTTGGTGGAGGTGGATAGGTTCAAATCCGTCTATAGTTCCAGTTTTTAGTGAGACCATTCCAGCAATAGGGACAGTAGGATTATGCTTGGTAGATGGGATATGGAGTAGGTATGTGTCATCCTCATGATGATCCTCATGTTCAGGGACCTTGACATGATCATGTCCGTGAAGGTGGCTGTCAGAAGAGTGGTAGAGGAGCTAGGCATGGTCAGTTTCACATAGTAGAGGAGGTAGATCTATAGGGGGAAAGATTGATAGATGTATGATAATTTTGTTTTGTACCCTTATTTGATCCTTATTGGATTCAAGAGCTTTACACTCCTTTGTTTCAACCACTCTATAAATTCTCTGGGATTATATTTAGAGAGGATTCACATTACGCTAGTGTTGAATATGCCGGTTAGAGGCTAGACCATATTTTTTTATGTTTTTTGGGGATGTAGAATAATGATGGGTCCAAATCAGTATCATGGGAAACTTTTCTTACTATATATGTGGCCATATGATGTTGTCCTTAGCATCAACTGGTTGTATTATATGTGTTCTGTTATTGACAAATTCCATTGGAGAGTCGTTTTCTCATATGTGGATTACTAGCATGTGGTTTTCATTGTAAAGAGAAGTTTTTAGGTGGTAAATAATCATGTGTATACCATTATTTGTTTGATGACTGGGTTTGTAATGGAATTTAATGGATTCTAGGATAGTGGAGGTCCCTAGGGTCATTGGGGAGTTTCTATATGTTTTTTCTAGTGAGTTTGTGATTCCACCCCCTCGACCTGATGTGGATTTTGGGATATACTTGATGCCTGATGATTTTCAAATTTTTAGGATCTTTATGAAATAAAACCTTTAGAGTATTAGAAATTGAGGATTCAGATAGATGATCTGATGTGGAAGGGTTTTACCTATCCCAGTGTGTCACGATTTGTTGGTACAATGTTGCTTTCTAAGAAGGAATATAGCAGTCTGATGTTGTTCATATACTTTTAGAGGTTGAATCAGGTGATGGTCAAGAAGTGTTGTGCTCTTCTAGGGATAAATGGTTGTTTCAACTAGCTAATAGGAATTATTTTTTCTTCCAAGATTGATATGCAGACTGGATATCACCAGTTGAGGGTGACGTAGGGATATATACTAAATATGGCCTCTGGATGAAGGTATGGGAACTTGGAGTGTGTAGTCATGTCGTTAAGTGTTAATAACATACCAGATCTGTTCATGTGTCTTATTAACTCCATTTTCCCAGAGTTACTGGAATGGTTAATCATTATATTAATCAACGATGTCTTTGTCTACTTGATGTCAAAGGAGGATCATGTTGATAATCTCATAGATTTATTTCAAGTTATTTGATACCATCATCTCTATTTAAATTTTTCCAAGTGTAAGTTTTAGACATAATAGGTGAACCTAATCTTGCGCTTGGGGTCCCAACAGGGTGAGGTAGTAGACCCATTGAAGGTCGAAGCAGTTGTCTCTTAGGCAGAACCTAAGAACACAGTAGAAGTTCATAACTTTCTTGGTCTCATTAGTTATTATCTAAACTCTATTCCTAATTTATCTTTATTTTCATCCACTTTGAGAGAATTTATTGGGAAGGACCAGGATTTTTTGTAGACTGATCAGTTATATACATCATTCAGTTTCCTAAAGGGGATGTTTTCTAGTGCTCTATGATTTTTATTTTCAGAGGAGGACACAATGTTTGAGGTGATTTGTGATACTTATTATCTATTATTGGGATAAATGTTGTTTTAAATAGGATTTTGATATCTTATAGTTCTTCTATTTTACATCTCCATGAGTGTAACTATTCCACCCATGATCTATAGTTAGCATCGGTCATGTTCGTGCTGAAGTTGTGGAGTAATTACCTCATTGGAGAGTGCTTTGGGGTCTTCATGGATCACAAGAGTTTGAGGTATATCATTTCATGGTGATATATGAACTTGAATTAGTGGAGGTGGATGGAGTTTATTTTGGATTATGATTTTGATATCTTCTACAGCTCAGGAAAGTGTAATATTGTGGCCGCCACTTAGAGCAGGAAGTCAGGTAGAGATGTTATTTAGGATTATTGGGATGCTTGGAGATCCATAGAGGAGTTTTAATCCTTGAACATAGATGAAAGGGTGTATTATGGTAGAGTATATTTGTTTTAGATGATGGAAAAGTCTTCTTTGACGTAGTAGATAGAGGACTCTCAATGGGAAGACTCAGAGGTAGAGGCGATGCATGATCATGTTGGTCATAGTGATGCTCCGGAGGGATGGTCAAAGGATAGTTAGAAATAGAAGTTGTTTCATGGGAGATTTTTTGTAATGATATTTATGCATTTGAAATTCCTTCATGAGTTTCATATCTCACATTTTGTGGTAAACCCATAAGCTTCTAAGATGTACCATGGTTTGAGGATACAGTTTTGGTTGCTCAGGATAAAATGGGCGGTGGCAGAGTTTTTGGAAAGAGAATGGTTTTCTGGAAAGTAATGTCCTGGAATTGTGTTCCTGGTAGTTTATTGTAGCCTTGGGATGTTTTATAGTGTAAATGTAATGAAATATAAATGGATTTCATCATAGGGTTACCCAGTGAATAGGGAGGTTGTGATTATATCTAGGTGATTGTGGATCGATTGACAAAATCTACTCACTTCTTAGCAATCATGGAGTCGGTCAGAGTCGATGATTTATCTAAGAGGTGGTGTGGTTTCTTGGAGATTTGAGTTACACTATCTTGTATAGGGATGAACCTTTTACCTTTCGATTCTATAGGGTGTTACAACATTCTTTTTTTACTCTATTACGCTTCATCACTACCTTCCACCCTTATAAGGATGGGTAGACGGAGCATACCATCCAGACGCTAATGAATATGTTGTGGGTTTGAATATTAGACTTTGAAGGATATTTGGTATGACACTTTCCATTTTTTTAGTTTTCATACAAAAATAGATATCACGTTTCCATTGATATAGATCCATTTCAGGTATTTTACGGGAGACTAGTCCATTCTCCAATGTATTGGACATAGTTTGGGGAAGTAGTAGTTCTTAGTTCTGATGTTGTGAGGAGTACAATAGAGAAGGTTCAGCTTTTTAATAAGAGGATGAAATAATATCAAGACCAAAAAAAATATTGTGTGGATCTCGTGAGAAGGTCCTTGGAGTTTGAGGTTGTATACCATGTGTTCTAAAAGGGTTCCCTTATATGTGGGAAACATACGTTTCATACAAGTATGATTTCTCATAGTTTTTTTGGTCCATTTGAGATGTTGGTGCAAGTTACTAAGGTGGCGTATTGGTTGGTTCTATCACCATGACTAGAAAGGGTCCATGGAATTTTCCACATCTCTCATATTTTTTGTATCTTCATGATGAATTCCATGTCATTGACTAGGGATATTTGGATACTAAGGATGAAACAAAATTCATGGAGTGGCCAATGGAGATCATGGATCACCAAGATAAGGCACTATATAGAGGCACCATTCTTTTAGTTCATGTATTAGGGTGGAATATTATCTTAGAGGAGAGTACTTGGGAATGCGAGTCCTAGATGCATGCCCAGTACCCGGAGTTGTTTTGATCTTTTCTTTTCTCTATTATTCTTGGGATGTGATTTTGGGATATTGTTTTATGAGATGAGTTGTTTTCTTTTGTCTGTGATATATGATGTGTGATAAATTTCCAAAATGTGAAAAGGTGAATACAATAGTCCTAATGAAAATTAATTAACTCTTATGTGATTAAACCTATTTGGGAAATTCAATTCCACCCAGAGTGGATAATTTCTTGACATTCAGGATGGAATTTTATGATTCATATGTTCAGGGAAGTGCAATTAGTTGGTTATGACATTTCATGGTTTGGGATGAATGATGGTTGGGATGGTTGTGTATCGGTGTGGATGTGTAAGAGGAGGTAGTATGTTTTTATGTGGTGATGAGGTTTTGTGAGATGTTTTGTGTCTATTTTATTTGGCGCGTTTGGAAGGTGGTATAATTTGAGGTATGATGAGATCCTTGAGAGGCATCTCACGAGGTGGTTGTTCGGACCCCTTTCCTTCTAGGATTTTTTTTTTGTATTCTTGAGTGTGAGAACCATTTTAGAGTTATCTAGTGTAACAACTCATTCCTTCCAAATAAATTACTTTTCCATTTTTGGGTGTTGGGGGTATTCCAGAGGTGGATTGAGTAAGTTTTGGTATATTTTAGTGGTGGATGGAGTTTCATTATAGATTTTGTAGGAAATACACACCATGTAATGTTTACAAAATTTGAAAGTGTGGTTCACGTATTATATAGTATGATGGTTCATGACTTTTACGCAACTAACGGGTATCCCATGAAAAGGGTACATGTCGTGTAAGTGTGAATTGAGATGTGTAATAAATTGGGTATATAAATAATTTATGGTGATACATTTGTTAATGAAACATAAATCCAAAAATTTATATGATGGTAAATGGGTTTACATGTCATGTAAATCACCAGTATTGTGTGGTTATAAGGTATAGAGCACTCAAGTATTTCCTCAAAACCTATGACTAGTTCTCCCTTATCTCATTCTAGGCAATCTATTGATGCCTTCTTCAATTGTTAGGGATTCCATTCAGTGGATTCTGATTATAAAATTCTAATATTTGATTCTTGGTTATTTATCCACTCATTATCTTCCATTTCCATTTTTTATTCTTCAAAGTTTCACTGTGGTGGGGAATTTTTGTTTGAGGTGTATGTTTGGACTATATTTTCTTAATCCATGGGTGCAGTGTATGTTGATCTGCATTTTATCATGGTGTGGTTTGGTTAATGAGCATTTCTTTTTCACCCTACAGTGTGTAGTGAGTTGTAAAATATTCCTTGAGGTAGTGAATCCCTCTTTTCTCTTTTTTTATATCATATGGGAGGGTTTACTTTTATTTATCTATACTTTATTGTTGTGCTTGCCTAATCAAAGATGAATAATTGGTAAATTTGAAATTTAAGGTTAATAGCGGATTAATTCACATTCTTTTAAAACTTGTATAATATTTCGATATTGTAGATTGTAGGAGATTTGTGGCCCAATAAAATTTGTTGTTGTTGGGGGCTTATTTTGGGTTGGATGTTATGTGTTGTGACTATGGTGCCTATTGTGATTGTTGTGATATCTCACTAAAATGAAAAAATAACTAACCACTTATATTAAACTAATGAAATTGTTTCCCCAGGATTATGTTTTTTTATAACACCCATAAAATAAAGTGAAATACGATAAAATTCTCCTTGTGAATTTGTAAAATGGATTTTTATGTGTTGTTGTTTTTTAGTTGTGCTATTTGGTAGTGAGGTGATTGTTTTTGGATGTTATTTTGGGGATGTGAGGTGGTTGTTGTATGTTCATGATTTTGGGGTGGTGGGGTGATTATCGGTTGGTTGTTCTTTTGGGTCAGTAAGGTGGTGGTTATTTGGTTGTTATTTTGGTGCGGGGATCTGGTTGTTTTTTACGTGATTTCAGTGAAGTGAGGTGGTTATTTTTTGGTCATGATGTTGTGGTGGTGAGGTGGTGGTTGTTTTTTCGTTCTTGTGGTGTGGTGAGGTGATGGTGCAATGGACATTATGGGTTTATTTTGATGTGTGGTTTTTTTCTAAATAACTAGGTAGTAATGGAAAATTTAACTATTGAATAATGATTGAAATTGTTGGGGTTTAGTTTGGTTAATGGGATGTGGATGAATAATGAATGAATAATAATGGTTTGAATAAGTTAATGGGTTTAATGAAAAGTGGTTTGTGATTTTTTTTCTTTTTGTGTGGTTTTATGTATTTAGAGGTGGTAGAAAAAGTGGGGATGTTTTTAGTTTATTAGTGTTTGGTTGTGAATCCATAGGTTTGGGTTGTGTGTGGATATATTTATATACTTGTATATTCCTTGGTATTTCAATAAGCATCCCACCCACATCAATCACTATGTGTTGAAACCCACATAATCACATAGAGGTATTTTTCTTGACATTTGGGGTGGAGGACGGATGGTTGGGAGCCCACTCTTTCTCTCTCTCTCTCTCTCTCTCTTTGAGGATAGGTAGGTATTACATTGGTTGTGATAGACGAGGGTCTGTTAGTTCATTTTATGGTGCTTGTGATGGCTCAGTTGTTTTAGAGTGAGATGTGATATGATCATTCTTATAGAGAGGCTTATAGTGGGGGTCATTCATAGTAGGAGGAGGGAACCAGATTGATATCCTAGAAGTTCATGATACCCTACTAATCTAACTATGGTAGTGGTTGTGATGTGACATACCATCTGTTTCTGGGTGAGATGTGTTGTGGTTGTTCTTATGGGGTGGTGAACCATTGTGTCTATGAACGTGATTTTATGTGTCCTTTCTTGTGGGTTGGTGTGGTATACGTAATATAGGGGAGCACTAGGACATATGATATTAGGGTGTGAGAGTGGTATACATGTGGGAAATTAGTGTGGGGTAAGCTTTCTCAATGTGATTCATGTTATATTATATTAATTTGAATGTGTTATTTAGTGATCATACCTTGGTGAGGTTGGTATAGTTAGTATAGCTATTTAGGTGATGATGGTTCTATTATATTCTCATAGGTTCATTAGTATTATTATTTCACATGTGCATGAGAGACATTGGTTTTCCATATAAGTATACTTATATGCTCACCCTATGTGTTTAAAATTGTTTTCATATTTCCATGATGATTATGTGGACTGTGCTGGACATTACTTTCTCAACCCCTTGGATAAATTGTTTTCACCTCTTATCTTTTCAATTTGGTATTTACTTTGGAGACTTATATCTATATCTATTTTATTTATACATGCATTTTTGGATGGTTTGGGAATTATTTTTTTATGTCATGGAGTTTATTATGGTTGACACATCTTTTCTCTTAATCGTATTTATATTATAGAGGCAAATTCCTCCAATACATTATATTTTTACACCCTCATTTCAAGTCTCCAACCCTAGTCCAACTATAGGTGGGAGTAGGGGTTCATTATATCTCTCCCCTCATTGAGTTATCTATGGAGGGTGGGGGTCAGGAAAACTACATTGTGATCTGATGTCATTCATTTTTTCACTTATACCTATCAAGGTTGGACCTAATGATGGTTTTTTATTTATATATGATATTTTTGATATTTTTGTTATTATATAATTATTATACCACAAAAACTATCATTCATTCCATTTTTTGGGAATACGATGATGTCGTTCCTTTGTAAGGTGGACTACCACCTCACGAAATGATGTAATTTTTTCATGATTTGTGTGGAAGGTATTAAGGATGAATTAAATAAAATTATGTCATATATATGACATAAAAATTATTTTGTAATGACAATATATCATTTACCGTTATTTATTTTAATCCTGCAAGAAAATGGAAATAACATTCATGTGTATGTGCAGCATAACTTCTCCATGAACAGTGTATTTCATTTTATATCACCAAATTTTATGGATTAATAAAAATAAATATATGATAAATATATTTGATATTTATATATAGGTTAATATTCTAGATATTTTTAAATCATGATTAAATTAATAGGAAAAAAAATAAAAAATCAAAACATATATGAAAAACAAAGTGGTTATTACCTGAAACGTAACTTTGACATGGAATTATTAATAATACGGTAATAAAATGTCATAATAAAATAATATATGTTTTGATATATATTATTTAATTGCTATAATATATGTATATATAGTAAACTTATATTTATTATATGGGAGTTTCTAGCACGTGTGAAGGAATTTGAAACTTACAGTATTGGAATCTTGTCTCACTTTTTATTTTTTGTGAGACATGAACCATATTCACCAAAAATTTATTTTATGTTATGTATATAATATCCATGAATGTATTTTATTATTATTAGCCTTAAAATTATTTGGATTTACATATGCATTTTAGGATTCCTATTTCAAGGGTTTTATGGTTTCAATGTTACCAAAGTGGTAAAGGATTTTCGTATTAATTTTTTTTCTTTGAGACATATGTTCTATTATGAGGTGTATATACATCCCCTTTGACATTTTATATCATGAATATACTAAATTTAATGATATTATATGTTCCATTTAATGTTATTATTTCATTTAAATTATGATTTAATGTTATCAAAGTGGTAATATTTTATGTTACATTCTCTTCATTTATCAAGATTGTTTTTTATTATACTTCCAATGATGAAATATTAGTATCTATTACTCAAGAAACATTTGAATTTTTTTATAATATTGATATTCATGATATTTTCAAGAAATATTACCATTTTTCATCCTTTTTTGATTAATATAATTGATAAAATATTTTTAAGAAAATTGGACATCATTTTTCACTTTAGTCAAAAAATCAGTTTTCTTCCGAAAATAATTTTTGAAAATAATTAACATTTTTACTATTATTATATGATTATATCTAAAAAAATTACGCTTGATTAAATTTTTACAAAAAAATTGAGAGTAAAATTTATGTTTTTTCCCAAAAAATGCCCATTTGGATTTTACGGAAATGTAAAAGGAGCCTTTATTTTAACGTGTATGGAATGAACAAAACATACAATTTTAATGACCATTTTTTCCTTGAAGACTAATTTTTTGGTTTTCTACCTTATTTTTAAAGGGATTTATTTTAAAAAAGTTAGGTTTAAAAAATATTTTTTTAGAGAGGAAAAGATATTTTCCTCAATAAATGTTTTAACTGATTGATTAAAATCATTTTCCATCTAAGATGAAATCTATTGATGTTACATATTCTTTACTGAGGATTTGATCCAAGGATACCACTGTTTTTATTTCATTTAATGGTTTATTTTTATTATGGAATGATTTTTATAAAATATATTTATCTTCATTGGTTTATACCATGATGAAATGATTATGAAACCCATCTCTGTCCCATGGGTTATGCTATGATGAAATGTTTTGTGAAAATAATTTTTTTCATGGGTTATGATATGATGACTATTTTATGATTTTATGGAACACATATTTATGATTTTTATTATTTTATTGGTGGCACATATATCTCTTTCCAATGAATTGGGTAAAGATAAATGTTTTATGATCTTATAGGGTATACTGGTGGTTAGACAAGGCCTGAAAAGTGCAAGATTAGTATATCTATAATACTGATTAGGATCATACTAATTTTCTTATGATATATATAATACAAGAGGGGGTGAATTTTAGTTTAAAAACATAGTGTAAAATAATTAAACTATATAATAAAGAAATATTATTTAATTCGATTATCCGACTTGACCCTTAGACTGACAAACAAAGCTACATTATCAGATTCAGCATGTGTCTGATTATATTACAATAAAAATCAAACTCACGGTGGATATAATTTATTAGAGCATTTTTATTATTGTAATATGAAAATTAATGATAAAAAATATTATATAAATATGAATATTATGTATCACTTTCTATTAAATGTGCAGTGAAATAAACACTTTAATCAAGAAATATAATATCAATGTAATAGTAAAAACGAATCACATGAGGTTATTAAAACTTTCATCTCTTTTAACCCTAAGAGTAAGGTATTCAAAAACCTTGACTAATGGTATACCTTATTTTTTACTTATAAAAAATTTTGTCATCCCTTACCAGGGAATCCTTCGATATGATGATTGGAATGGAGTTATCTTCATATACTTGGAAACCCTTTATACAATTATCAGCTATATCTTTCTGTCCCCATAATCCCTCGATCTGATGGATCAAATTCTTTTTCTTCTTATCCTTATAAGACCACAATAAAAATAATGATTGAATCCAATATAATTACAAATGTTCCAATGTAGAAATCCTAAAAAGGTTTCCTTAGAAATACTCTCTCTAAAGAATTACCAAAGACTAAGAACAAGATGGTGACGCTAAATAATCTTCATAAAAAAATTCATGGTGAATGTAGTAAACTAGCTCATAACTCTTCAAATGACTTGGTATTTGTAATAATCCTTCCAATGGTCATATTCATCTCTCAACGTTCATATTTTCTGAGTTTGATATAATGAATTTGGAATCATGGAACATTAATAGCTCACCATAACTGAATGTTTGGATTTGTATTGGTTAACACCATTTCAGTGTCAAAAGTTTTCATTACATTTGAAATAAGTCTTATAAATATGATTATAAACTTAACATAGTCTGATGTAATTCCTTAATAATGTCAATATGATAATATTTATTATTATTAGTCCAATGTTTTCAATACAGGTATCAGTCCGATTGTTAATAATTTTTTCGGTATGAAAGACAAGATAGAAAGTCTAACATCTAGTTCTGGTAATGGTTATTCTAATTTATCAGACACATACTCATTATGATAATTCCAATGAATAATGTAAGTTTATATCCTTAATAATTTAGTTCTTATTCTATTTATGGACAAATATAATTTTTTCTAACAAAACATTCTAAAACACTTAGGACATAAAAGCTAGTAAACATGTTTTTAAAAAAGTGATGTTATTTCCAAAACAAAAGAAATGGAAATGTAAGAAGTATAAATTCTAATTCAATAATATCCCCCTTTTTGGAAAGATGAAACCCCAAAACATAAATGAAAAATAAAATTAAAAAATATACAGTCTTTTTTCATTTAAGTACTTCACATTAACTGTTAATCATTGAAACCTTAACTCACCATGAGTTTTTAACTCATCTAAATATGATAGAGAGTATAACATTGAATATAATAAACTCCCACTTAGAATTAAATCCTCTATTTCGATAAAACATTATTTACATTGAATGATATTCTCCCCATAATAAAATAGCTTCCTTTTATAAAAACTTCTCCCCTATTTAATTATTTCTACTACTTTTTTATTTTCAAAAAGAATGGGGAAAGGTCCAGAGTTTCCAAAGATGTTTGAGTAACAAAAATATGTAACAATACAATGAACTAACTAATCACAAAAGAAATATGAAAGACCATTAAACCAATAAAAATTGGAAAAAAATCATACAAATCATAATTTTGTGAAGAAGAAATTCATTCATAAATAAATATACTTTCAAATATTTTACGAAAAAGTATAATGAGAGTTCAAAAGAAAAATAATTAATCTTTCTTCCTCATGTTTTTTTTAAACCTTGATCTTCTGGAACTCATGATGATGTGCCTGATTTGTATATATCATTTCATAAATATTTTATAGTAGTAAAACTTGTTTTCAGGAAATGTACATTGTTTTATGAATAAAATAAATTATTTAATTATTATTGGTTATTTTTATATATTTTCCAATAAAAGTTAAAAATCACAAAATATTAGAGAAAATATTGTAATATACAAAACATGTACTTTATCAATACAAGTCGGTGTACCATTACCTAGGCATGGTGTGGCCAACACTGAGTACACACTGACATATCCATCCCAATATAACAATCCATTTAAATACCTTATACATTCCATGTATTACCTTCCAATAGTGGTTGGTGGCTGAAACCTACACTACACGCCATGTGGGGGAGTGCTACACATTGTGCACCCCCACCAACTGACCGAAAATGCTTCAAATTCAAGGGCTAGCATGGAGGATCACCTACCAGTGGAGAAAAAAAGTCTAAAACATGTTCACCCAAGTACAAAGTGTGTACTTTATGGTACATTCCATTTAGTTGGAAATTATATAAACAATATGGAAGCCCCTCCATGTTTGAGGTTGAGCAGTTAGGGGAGGTGTTGACGCTCTATTGACTGACCTCCTCTAGAATCCAATTTTGAGTTTTTATTATATTCTCAATTTTGGATAGTGTAATTCTCTCATTTCCCATATTCATGTCATATCCATGGTAGGGATTGAGATACTAATCAATCCACACACTATGACTATGGTCATAAGAGGCTATTTCCCTCGTGTTGCAGTTTTAATAAGTTATGGGTTCATTTTGATTTAAATTATGAAGTTTTTTTTTATGATTTCTATTTTACAATTCCATTAATAAATTCAATTATATAATCTCCATTTGTGTCCTCCCAGATCAATAATGAAACCAAAGGAGAAAACTAAATGAATTGTAATGATCTAACCCATAAACATTGGGTGAGCATGTTTTCACAATTTATGGGTAAACGAACTATAATATATTTTAAGTAATTTATCATTATACGAAGGAAATAATCATTTAAAAATGTAATGGATTGTTATCGGACCATGAAACCTCAGTTTAATTAAATTCTCATTTTAAATAAATATCAATAAGAATTTTAATGATAATTAAATAATTATTTCAATAAAACCTAATTAAATTGAAACCACAAAACACTATTTTATTATTGTTTGGTAACTACATTTGTTATAATTTTTTTTTAAATTTGGTTCAATTTTCACAATCATTCGCTTTATCCATTTTTAATCTGTATAATAAACTGAAACTTCCCAACTTGTGTTGATTCTATTTCTTTTCAATTCTTCCTAGTGGGATCGACCTCGACTGCCACTAGATACTAT
This sequence comes from Viscum album, assembly GCA_963277665.1. NCBI lineage: Eukaryota > Viridiplantae > Streptophyta > Magnoliopsida > Santalales > Viscaceae > Viscum > Viscum album. Next base: position 767,160,928 of record OY728156.1, read on the forward strand.
GTTAGTTGGTTTAGAAGGGAACAATTATTTCTATTTTGGACTGCACCTTGTGAATGGTTCGGTGTTAAATTCTGGCACTTTTGTCAGGGAATAAACTTAAAGAAACTATTAAATTCTAACTAAATGTCGGCTAACCTAGAATTTTCTTTTTCATTTCTTGATTATTTTTACAGGGACCATCAATCCCATATTCTATAGATTTTTATATGACTCGAGGTTAGTATGATTCACTTGGATAGGCTTTATATCAACATGACCAAGAGTTATCATACCAATATTCAGAAGAATACTACCCAAACATGGATAATGGGTTTCAAAATGAGTAACATACCAGTACATTATCTACCCCACCAATCTCTTATTCTCCCCTAGAACCATCTTCAGGTAATAATTAAAGGTTATTATTAATGATGGAGGCCTTCCACACATGTTATTTAGACCAAACTAAAAGGTTGGAATGACTTGGAAACATGGTAGAACAACTATCTATGATAATTTACAATTTGGATACTTTGGTAGAGTTTAATGATAGGTTTTCTGACCCCTTTTCAGCTGAAGAAATATTTTATGACGTGGGACGCAACTTCCATTCATTATAGATTCATAAACATACATTCCTGAATTCAAACATTGAATATAGGGACACATCACTACTTGTTAATACTGAATATTCTAAATTATTTCTTTATAACCCCTTAGTTTATTATGAAACTTCTTTGGATAACTCCTATGATTGCTTTCAGGTCTTCAACATTTCAAAGCAAGAACATCAAGAGGTGGAGGACATACCTGATCAAACAATGAAACACATCCACCTTTTTCATCTACTAGCAATAGAATAGGGATACTATAAGCTACTAACCATACCACCGGAAGGTCAGAAAATTTGGATACTAGATAAAGGTGTCAGACAAATGTGATGTTTGCACTACCAAAAACACATCCTCATTAAGATTATGGGTGAGTAAATATAACTCAGGTTGATCCAAATACCTAACGAAAGGGAACTTTTTAAGATTAAACCCATCCTATATCTTCCCTCTTCTTTTTCTATTTTTAATAAAAACACAGTGTGTCTGTCTTCTCTACGTGTCATGCTCCACTTCATTTTTTCTAGAAACTATTTAAATTAAGGTAAAATAAGGTCACACGCTGTGTGTATCCTTATACATGGCATATATTTTAGTTTTATATTTTAATATAACTTATAGAATAAATAAATAATAATTAGGTTAATAAACATGGATGAGGATTGTGTTAATGGAAAAGTCTCTAGATGGTATCTGAGCCATCATTGATTCGAATCACTCCATACCTACATTTGGTACATGGTTTTTTCTTTTTCAACTAGGGATTTCATCAAATCATATTTGAGATGTTTTTGAAAACTGAATAAAACCCTTTCAAACCAAAAAAAACTCGTGTTGGGGGATAATTGGTTAGCAGGGTCATACCCCATATATCTAAAAGTCTTGGGTTCAAGTATTTCCAACCAGTTTGGTTACATAATTGTTCAAATGAATAAAACCACACGACGTGTATTTTGGTATAAGTTGTGTAAATAATGTTTTCATTAATACCATAAAACGTTTTAAAAAATAATAAATCTCACAGAGGTGATGTATATTTATTGGAAGAGTTGTAGACTAGGGTCCAAAAGATCCGGTTTCGAACACAGCTAATCTCTTAGCTTTATACTAATATTTGAATAATTATAACCATACACCATGAATTCTCTTTTCCCTGTTTAGTGATAAAACTATACTTTAATCTTATAAAGTTAATAAATCCTCATAAACATAAAATCTTTACTCTAGTGTTTGAGGGATTGCGTTTAGATCTTCCATTAACATATTCAAATAATTCCCCAAGCACCAGACCGAACATTGTAGTTATCTTTTTATAATTTTAGAACACATGGTGTGTATGTCTATAATACATTATGTGAAAATGTTTATTTTTTCATTTTTAAATAATTTATTCTCATATTTTTTTTATTTATAGATAATTATTATTATTTATATTATCATAATTATAACATTAATATTAATATAAAAAAATCTTCTTACACGGTGTATCTTACCCTACACACACTGTTTGGTTCCCCTATAATGGCTGAAAACTCTACCTAGCCTGACCCCATGTCACACCTCCTCCCATTTTCTTCCCCCTTTATATTCTCCCGTATATCACTCACCCACCATTACCTCTATATCCCATCTCCCTTCACCTAGGCATGATGGACCCCCATCTAGACCTCTTCGAGCACTACTAGGCTTCCATAGTTCATAATTAGGCATTGATCAAAAAGATTTCGGGTCTTCTTCGTTAACATCAGGTCATTTGGTTACCCCAATCACTTAATCCTCCTTTAGATCCTCAAACTTTAGTACAACCACCTCCACTCACCACTCTATCCAATGATTCCATTCTTCTATCAACTATAGGACAAGATGCTAGAACTACTTCTAATCTAGAATTTTCTGCTACTCCACTTCAAATAGTGTAAAGCCAGTGCCTACATTTCAACTTTAGCTTCTACTACTCTTCATGATCTCCCTATTTCTAAAAGTTCCTCCTCTAATATGATATAGTGATTATATTTTTCCGCACTTGTTTCATTATATAAATCTCTTTTGTGAAATGATAGAGTTATGATGGGTTGTATGCTTGTATAATTCTTCATTCCATTACATCGACACTCACAGGTACTATATAATGACATGGGCCTCTCTTTTCGACTTCTTTCCGTCTTTTTAGATCTCTCCACGAGGGAATAATATTATTTTTATTTCTATTATTTTATCCTTACTTATTCCACTATTTACCATTATCTTAGCCCAATTTTGTTTTCCCATGTCCTATTTTCTTCATTTATCTTGAATTTGGGGGATGATGTGAAATATTTAGTGTGCGGAGATTCTGTGACTACACTAGTATTTTCCCTTGAAATGACCTATGATACATCATTGATAGATGGACTGTATTAAAATGTGTATTTTTTATTAATTAAATTAAAAATAATAAAGACATAAAAAGGGGATTCTAAAAGTAACATGCTTATTTTAATTCTAATGTATTTTAAAATGATCGCTGATATATTTTTATTCTGGATTTAAAATCATGGATAATTACATTTATTAGACGAGTAATTTTTAGTCTGGTTATGACCTGATTGACTTATTTTTATCCCCATTCATGAGAGGTATTCTAAACCCTTTAGTCATATTCTTTCTTATACCCTCTTTCTTGAGAGATTCTCAAGATATTCATAACTACTAGAACTTGTGATTTTTTTTCATCAAAACATGAATATTTGGAATCACATTAAAATTATTGAGGCATTCTATTTCTATTTTTATCCCCATTGACCTCAAGACCTACCCTACATCTAGCCTTTGTAAAACCCATAGAAACCCTTAACTTCCTTGATAAGAATCCACCAAATAATCCCATTTATCCATCCTGCCTTAATTATTTAATAATATTTCATGATTATTAATTTGATCTTAAAAAGGGATTTTTCGCTATTTATAGTACAATTAGCTGAGAAAACATCATATTATGTGTGGGAGGGTTCCATTTGTTCATTTTGGAAAAAGGGTTCCAATCCACTATTCATTTTATTCTTAGTGGTACCTTATAAAAAAGAAAAAAGAAAAGAATAATGATGCAAAATAAAAATGGGACCTGATTAATTCCTTGTACTTATTTATGGTTAAAAACCCATGTAGGAAAAGGTGACTTCATCGTGGTAATGGTGACACTTTTTGAGATCTTGTTGGGGATGCATCTTCAGTAAGATTTATTTTTGAATATCATGCATTTTTATTTAAGAATCTATCCTCTTTTTCAAGCCTCTGAGATTATTTTTCACATCATTACCTATCTACCTATTGCCTCAGAATAATTTTAGCCTTAATGAAATACATAATGATATTTTTTATTGGATTTATAAATTAGAGAAAGATAATACTTACAAGCCTATGGATATAATGCATATAATTGATATTTTGCATAACTCTGATAAAATGATATTGAGTGATAAGAGTATTATTTTCCTGGTGAGATAAATCATCAAGTGGCATGTTTATTTATTAAAATTTGATCAATGTGAATAAATGATAAGGAAAGTGTTTAATTGAATAATATATGAGGCGTTATTAGAATATCATTGAAATTTAAATATGTTTTGTGCCGTTTTAAAATACTTAATTATGCATCTATTATTTGTAAGTACAATTAGTATAATTATTCCTACATTATTGTATGCATTATATTGATTCGATGTTGAGATTTGTTTTGAGGTCAATCAAATGAATAAGTGTAACACCCCAAGCTTCTACGGTATGCTTCTCTTTGAATAATGCAATAGCGTGTGTTGTACGCAACATCGAGTTCTAACACACCACAACCAATCAAACTAGCCGTTATGAATATTAATACCCATATTTTGAAATTTATAAATTTTATTTTTCAAAATGGACTTCATTTTTGGATTCGGAATATCTAAATTAGCCTAGGGTGAATTTTTGGTATTTTTCTGAAAAACATCATTTGTTGATTAATAGTGAAACAACTAAGCGGTACTTAAAAAAACTGAATTTTTCATAAAACATAGTTTTACCGCTTCTGTGAGTGGAATTTTGAAAATCCGAGAGACACGGTTAATATCAAGGAGTAAAATGTGGTTCAATAAGATGAAAATAATTTTTTGTGAATAGTAATTTTTTTCTTTTATTTACCACGGTTAAAAGTAAATAGGGTAATTAAGGGTAAAAATGATATTAATATTACCCTAAAACATTTACTAATTATATTGGACAAGTGTATATTGACCAAAAACATCCTTAGGAATAAAATATTATCATTTAGGTCCACTTGGATTAGATTAGGACATTTATTATTATTTAATTCAAAGAAGAGTTAAAAGAGATAAAATCAAACTTTATTTACTAAAACATTTTTAATATAGTGTTATACATAAGATAAATTCTATTGTAGATATTAATTAGAAATATAAAAATATTTCCTACATAATGGTATTTTATTTACAATTTTTAGACTTTAAATAATTTAATTTATTTATGACCCAATGATTATGCAGATTACCATAATAGTAAAAAATTACAATAATTGATATTATAAATACCCAAATAAATATAATTTGAGACTTTTTATGAATTAAACTAATTTTATAGGTTAATATGACATGTTAGGATTGATTTAACTAACTTTTTTGATGTAATCATTCTGTTATGATTTTCACAAAAATCAATTTTCAAAATAGTTTCAAAATTGACATAAAAGAGTTTTTAAAACAAATATTATATTATTAATTGATATTAAATTATTAAAAATCTAAGGTTCGGCCAAGAGACTTATATCATGATAGGTGTATCATTAATGGACCACTTGGGGGTCTCTTGGAGGTATATATTAAGTTTATTAACTATATAATATAAAAATACAAAGTGACATGGTAAGTGTCAAGCTAATTAACTAAGAGTTAAAACTAAAAGATAAGGTTAATATAATGACCCAAACCTGTATAAATTCAATTGGAGATATTATAAACCGAATATTAAATTATTATAAAATAATATTTCTAGCTTTTCCAAAGGTTCCCCTCACCCCTCTTATAAAAGGGCACTCCCCCTTCTAATTAATTTACACATTCAATGCCTTTTGGTTCAGCCAAACCCTACCCAAATACTCTCTCAACTTTCCTCAATTCATCCTAGAGTCCTTCCTTTAGTCAGAAAGCCAACCTAAGGATCCCTTTTGATCAAATCAAAAGGAAGAACCCGAAGAAGAGGTAATGATTTCACCACCCTTTTTCAAGTTCCTTTCTTCTTCCACTTCTTCTTTATTTGTTATTACCATTATAAAATAATAAATAAAGTATATTATATATACTTCGATGTTATTATAATCATGTTACATCCATATTTCACTATTCTATCCATCCTTTGAATGACATGTCACCATACGTGCGTACGTACGGCGTACCGTCTCCACGTCGTGGTGTAATTGTTATTTGAAACATTATTATTTGGATGGTTATAATAATGATGTTTAATTCATGTAAATAATAAATATAACATGATAATGATTCTATATATATTATATACCATCCAATTAAATATTATATTAATATCAAAAGAATGATATTGTCGCATGTGCGTAAGTACGGACTATCGTCTCCACGAACGCGATGAGATTCATTCTCCATCGTATCCATTCAAGTATAATTATCATTTGAAGATTAATAATAATGTTTAAGGACTTAATATCATTCTGGATATGAATAACATACATCCTATCCATAACAAACATGTCTTACAAAACAAAACATATAAAATAAAATGAGTAAGTTAACACTCGAAACGAAAATAATATTAAGATATTACTAACAAAGAAATGTTAAAAATCATATATGATATCATATTAATGTATATGATTCATGTATAATTTAATAACAATTATTTCACCATTATACAGGTGGTTAACCTACCCCAACCAAGGAAAAGTACAAGGTAAGGGTTTATTTCGCAATCTCTTCATTATCCGAAGTTGTTTATATGTAATAATCTACTGGTACTTCTTTATCATCCACATCCATGTTTCTTAAAAATATATTTGAAAACATTTTTAATATTTACTAGAATATGGGTTAAAGTCATTTATACCCTTGTTGACTTTTATAAGTGGTTTATAAAGGAATATTTCCGTCATTTTCCAAACAAGGTCATTTTTAACCTTTTCTATAGAATTAAGGTAAGAATGTTTTTTTAACTTATATGGAGGGTGTGACAATTTTCCACTATTATAAAATCATCTAAGCTTCCCTTAAAATCATATAATAATATTTTCAAATAAAATGTTTTATTTTATAAATATATTACTCTTAAATGATTTCAAAATAAAAAGAGATATTTCTCTAAAAAGAGTTTTGATTTCATCTATGTCAACATCCTTTGATGAATTTTACACTTATTTGAAGTTGATTTATTATAATACAAAACATCTATATTGTATTGAAGTTTTTGTGATATGTTTGACTATGGATGTGTTATTTTTATACAATTCATGTTTTATGGATGAAGTATTTACATTTTGTATTCTAGTTTTAATTTGAATGTTTATGTTATGTTTAATCCTTCTTATATGGGAATGCATTGGACTTAATATGTGATGGGTGGAGCCCGCTATAGATCCTCGTTGCATCAGTAGGTCTCATGAGACAAACTAGTGTCTTGTCACATGGCCTTGAAAAAATCTTATTTGTAGTCTTGGAACGAGGCCTTGGCTATGTGGTTATGATAGTCTGGCATTATGCATTCCATCATTATGAAAGTGGTTATTGATATTGCATGTGATTATTGGATTAGTAGAATATCCATGTGAATAAGTAAATGGCATTATTTAATTTTATTATTTTCTATACTATGTTGAAGTTCAAGTTTAAAATGCTTTTTTTAGTTATACATTGCCTTAAATGTTTATTCTTATTTATGAAAGTTTCCTCTATATTGTTATCCTTATTGGGAATTTGAGCTCACCCCTTTTGTATGTGTTATTTTTCCCAGGATGTTAAGAAATAATTTATGAATGACCTACAGGGATAGTATGAGGGGATAAGAGTGTGGAATATGGATACTATATTATTGTAGTTTTCATTTTATGATTTAATTTAAAACTTTATGAATGTATCTAGTTATTCCAAGGCTACTAAAATAATCGTTCATTCGAGACTTCATCTTTCTTGTGATCATGCCAATGTTATCTAATAATACACCGACTCTGCGTAACTGGGGTCGGGGCGTTACAGTTGGTATCAGAGGAAGTTTAGTACAAACCTTGGAAGCTAGATTTAGATAAACTCTGATTAGAGCACATAGACCTATGATGGACTTTGAGGATTAGTATATAAGAACTTCCTAGAATTTTGGTATTGTAGATATTTTTTGATTTTTCCGAGCAATAAATCCCTGTCTAGATACGATCAGGTAGAGGTGGCTCTGGCACAGATGTACCTAGGGGTAAAACCCAAAAACACCGCTTTGAGCTGGACTCGAACGGGAACTGGTGAACGACAACGGGCCTTCTTGCACTCTTGGTTATGACACTCCTGGGGGATATGCTTAGAATAAATCTAATTTTCTTTAAAAATCATTATGAAGGGTTTATGAGTATATACTTCCCCAAAGAAAACATTTTTATGATTATGGATTATATCAATAAATAGATCAATTTATGTTAAGTGTTTTATAAGTATAAAATTATGTATTTTGATTCATAAATTGATCTAGTTTATGCCATTGTTTAGAAATAGCGCCTAGTGGAAGAAACGGAAACATTATCAATGCACGCACTCCATGTAGGGATTTCCCTCCTGATCAAGATAATTATTGTGGAGATGGTGATGCAACTGATGCTGATCAACTAATCACTATACTGGGACAACTCACTCAGGTTATGAATAATAACCTTACCCGTATGGAGCACCCTGATCCACAGCGTGGAGGATCAATGTTAGATCGCTTCATGAGGCAGAAACCACCAATATTCAATGGGAGTAAAAATCCATTTGTAGCTGAGAAATGGATGAGTTCCCTAGAGAAAATATTTCAGGCTTTGGGAAGTAGTGAAAGGGAAAAAGTTATCATGTAAGTTTACCTCATCACTGGAGAAGTTGATCAATGGTGGTCATTGATTGAAAACATGAAGGAAGACGATTAAGTATCAAATATGGAATAGAGGGAGTTCAAAGATCTGTTTTTAGAAAAATAATTTCCTCGTGACCATCGAGCAGATATGGAAAGGCAATTTCTGAGTCTGAGACAAAATTAGGATGAGAATGCAGCTAAGTATGAGGCTATCTTTACAAGGTTATCAAGGTATGCTAGATATTATATATGTAACCCAAGAAGTAAGATTGATCGTTTATTTTATGTGTTAAAACCATTTCTCCATCGAGTATTAGTCTCACAATCCTTCTCATTGTACAAAGACATTGTCTCATGTGATATCAAGACAAAAAAGGAATTCTCTAAGTCTTATGACTTTAAATCAAAGCAAGAGAAGAAGAGATCTACTGATCAATCTGGGAATGGAAATAATGGGAAGAAGGGAAAGGTTGAATATCCATCCTGTGGTTAATGTGGGAAGAAACACCCTGGTACTTGATTGAAGGGAATGGGTGTCTGTTACAAGTGTGGTGAAAAAGGCCACCAAGCTCGTGATTGGAAAGGGAAGAAGGAATTTTGAAATTCGGGAAGAGACTTTGTGTTCCCAATATACCTGATCAAAAAATGGAATTGCTGTATGATGCTCATAGTTCCAATTTCTCTATACACCTTGGGAGCACCAAAATGTATAGAGACTTGAAGGGACATTTTTGGTGGGACAACATGAAGAGGGAGATTGCTGATTTTGTGTCAAGATGTATGGTTTGTCAACAAGTGAAAGCTGGAAGGCAACAGCCTAGAGGAGTCATGCAACCTCTTCCCATACCTGAGTGGAAATGGGACAATATTATGATGGGCTTTGTCATGGGGCTACCAAAGACTCCTAGAAGAATGATTCAATATGGGTCATTATTGATCGTCTTACCAAGTAAGCACATTTTCTTGATATAAGGGAAGATTTACCACATGAACGACTTGCAAGACTATATATTAATGAAGTTGTGAGACTTCATAGAGTACCCCTATCGATTGTTTCTGATCGTGATCCCCGTTTTACTTAAAGATTCTGGAAAAGTCTTCAGGAAGCCTAGGATACTGAACTTCATTTGAGCACTGCCTACCACCCTCAAACAGATGGACAATCAGAACAAACTATTCAAACCTTAGAAGACATGTTGAGATCCTGCTCACTTGACTTTCAGGGTATGTGTGATCAATATTTACCTTTGGTAGAATTTTCCTATAACAATAGCTTCCATTTGAGTATTCATATGGCACCATATGAAGCGTTATACGGAAAGAGATGTCGCACACCAACCTGTTGGTATGAATTTGGTGAAAAAAAAACTTGTAGGCCCGAACTAGTGGAGGAAACGATGGAAAAGGTGAAGGTAATCCAAAACCATATCAAAGCAGCTCAAAGTAGGCAGAAGAGATATGCCGATAATCGAAGGAAGGATTTGGAATTTCAAGTCGGTGATCATGTTTTCATGAAGGTATCTCCATGGAAGGGAGTTATACGTTTTGGTAAGAAAGGTAAATTGAGTCCCAGGTACATTGGGCCTTTCGAAATTCTAGAATGAATTGGGGTTGTAGCTTACTGATTGGAAATGCCTCCAAGTATCTCCAAAGTTCACGATGTGTTCCATGTATCTCTGTTGAGGAAATACATTCCTGACCCAACGCATGTACTCACCTATAGGGAATTATAACTAGAACCAGATATGTCTTATTGCGAAGAGCCCGTCAAGATTCTTGATACGAGAGAACAAGTACTAAGAAACTGGACGACTCGTCTAGTAAAAGTCTTGTGGAGAAACCATAAGATGGAAGAGGCAACGTGGGAACCCGAGGAACATATGATGAAGAACCACTCGAGTCTTTTTATGTGGTAGTATTATAGAAATTTCGATGACGAAATTATTTGGAGGAGGGGAGAATGTAACACCCCAAGCTTCTACGATACACTTCTCTTTGAATAATTCAATAGTGTGTGTTGTACGCAACATCGAGTTCTAACACACCACAACCAATCAAACTAGCCGTTATGAATAGTAATACCCATTTTTTGAAATTTATAAATTTTATTTTTCAAAATTGACTTCATTTTTTAATTCGGAATATCTAAATTATCCTAGGGTGAATTTTTGGTATTTTTCTAAAAAACTTCATTTTTTGATGAATAGTGAAACCATTAAGCGGTAGTTAGAAAAACTGAATTTTTCATAAAACATAATTTTACCACTTCTGTGAGTGGAATTTCGAAAATTTGAGAGACACGTTTAATATCAAGGAGTAAAATTTGGTTCAATGAGATGAAAATAATTTTTGGTGAATAGTAACTTTTTACTTTTATTTACCACGGTTAAAAGTAAAAAGGGTAATTAAGGTTAAAAATGATATTAATATTACCCTAAAACATGTCCTAATTCTATTGGACAAGTGTATCTCGACCAAAAACATCCTTAGGAATAAAATATTATCATTTAGGTCCACTTGGATTAGATTAGGACATTTATTATTATTTAATTCAAAGAAGATTTAAAAGAGTTAAAATCATTGTTTATTTACTAAAAAAATTTAATATAGGGTTATACATAAGATAAATTCGATTATAAATATTAAATAGAAATATAAAAAGATTTCCTACATAATGGTATTTTATTTATAATTTTTAGACTTTAAATAATTTAATTTATTTATGACCCAATGATGATGCAGATTACCATAATAGTGAAAAATTAAAATAATTGATATTATAAATACCCAAATAAATATAATTTGAGACTTTTTATGAATTAAAATAATTTTATAGGTTAATATGACATGTTAGGATTGATTTAATTAACGTTTTTCGAAGTAATAATTCTGTTATGATTTTCAAAAAAATCCATTTTCCAAATAGTTTCAAAATTGACATAAAAGAGTTTTTAAAACAAATATTATATTATTAATTGATATTCAATTATTAAAAATCTACGGTTCGGCAAACAGACTTATATCATGATAGGTTTATCATTAATGGACCACTTGGGGGTCTCTTGGAGTTGTATATTAAGTTGATTAACTATATAATATAAAAATACAAAGTGACGTGGTAAGTGTCAAACTAATTAACTAAGAGTTAAAACTAAAAGATAAGGTTAATATAATAACCCAAACCTGTATAAATTCTATTGTATGGGTGGTTTTCGACCCATACCCACCTTAATCTTTAAATAATCCACTTTGGAGCCATTAGAAACCAAATATGAATTTACTATAAAATAATATTTTTAGCTTTTTCAAAGGTTCCCCTCACCCCTCTTATAAAAGGGAACTCCCCCTTCTCATTAATTCACACCTTCAAAGCCTTTTGGTTCGGCCAACCCCTGCCCAAATACTCTCTCAAATTCCCTCACTTCTTCCTAGAGGCCTTTATTTAGTCACAAAGCCAACCTATGGAGCCATTTTGATCAAATCAAAAGGAAGAACCCGAAGAAGAGGTAATGATTTCACCACCCTTTTTCAAGATCCTTTCTTCTTCAACTTCTTCTTTCTTTGTTATTACCATTCTAAAATAATAACTCCAGTATATTATATATACATTGATGTTATTATAAACATGGTACAACCATATTTTAGTATTCTATCCATATTTGAATGACATGTCACCATACGTGCGTACATACGGCTCACCGTCTCCACGTCGTGGTGTAATTGTTATTCAAAAAATTATTATTTGGATGGATATAATAATGATGTGTAATTCATGTAAATAATAAATATAACATGATAATGATTATTTATATATGATATACCATCCAATTAAAAATTATTTTAATATCAAAAGAATGATATTGTCGCTCGTGCGTACGTACGGACTACCGTCTCCACGAACGCGATGAGATTCATTCTCCATCATATCCATTCAAGTATAATTCTCATTTGAAGATTAATAATAATTTTTAAGGACTTAATATCATTCTGGATATGAATAAGATACAACCTATCCATAACAAACATTTCCTACATAACAAAACATATAAAATAAAATGAGTAAGTTAACACCCGAAACGACAATAATATTAAGATATTATTAACAAAGGAATGTTAAAAGATCATATATGATATCATATTAATGTATATGATTCTTGTATAATTTAATAGCAATTATTTCACCATTATACAGGAATTTAACTTACCCCAACAATGTAAAAGTACAAGTTAAGGGTTTATTTCCCAATATCTTCATTATCCGAGGTTGTTTATACGTAATAATCTACTGGGACTTCTTTATCATCCACATCCATGTTTCTTAAAAATGTGTTTCAAAACATTTTTAATATTTACTAGAATATGTGTTAAAGTAATTTATACCCTTTTTTACTTTTATAAGTGGTTTATAAAGGAACCCTTCCGTCATTTTCCAAACAAGGTCCTTTTTAACCATTTCGACAGAATTAAGGTAAGAATGTTTTTTTAACTTATACGGCGGGTGCGGCTATTTTCCGCCATTATAAAATCATCGAAGCTTACCTTACAATCTTATAAGAATATTTTCAAAGAAAATGTTTTATTTTATCAATATATGACTCTCAAATGATTTCAAAATAAAAAGAGATATTTCCCTAAAAAGTGTTTTGATGTCATCTATTTCAACATCCTTTGATGGATTTTATGCTTATTTGAAGTTGATTTATTATGATACAAAACATCTATATTGTATTGAAGCTTTTGTGATATGTTTGAATGTGGATGTGTTATTTTTATACCATTCATGGTTTATGGATGAAGTATTTACATTTCGTATGCTAGTTTTAATATGAATGTTTATCTTATGTTTAAACCTTTTCATATGGGAATGCGTTAGACTTAATATGTGATGGGTGGAGCCCACTATAGCTCCACCATGCATTGGTAGGTCTCATGAGACAAACTAGTGTCTTGGCACAAGGCCTTGACAAAATCTTATTTTTAGTCTTGGCACGAGGCCATGGCTATATGGTTATGATAGTATGGAATTATGCATTCCATCATTATGAAAGTTGTTATTGATTTTTCATGTGATTATTCGATTATTAGAATATCAATGTGAATAAGTAAATTGCATTATTTCATTTTATTTTTTCCATACTATGTTGAAGTTCAAGTTTAAAAGGATTTTGTTTTAGTTATACATTGCCATAAATGTTTATTATTATTTATGAAAGTTTCCGCTGTATTGTTATCCTTACTAGGCATTTGAGCTCACCCCTTTTCTATGTTTTATTTTTCCCAGGATGTGAAGAAGTAATTTATGAATGACCTGCAAGGATAGTATGAAGGGATAAGAGTGTGGACTATGGAGACTATATTGTTGTAGTTTTCATTTTATGATGTAATATAAAACTTTATGAATGTATCTAGTTATTACAAGGCTACTAAACTAGTCGGTCTTTTGAGACATGATATTTCTTGTGATCATACCAATGTTATGTAATAATGCACCGACTCTGGGTAACTGGGGTCGAGGCGTTACACTAAGTGGGGGGATTTTGATGTTCCTGAGTTTTTTATATCTTTTAATACATATTATTGAGTATTAAAACAAGTTTTCACTAAATATATGTTGTTTTATAGATAAAATAATTTAGTTTTGTGTTCATGTTGATTTTCATATGTTTTCCAGATCATGTCACGAAATAATAAAGATCAAATCAACGATTGGAATATACACAACATGTACTTTATCAACACACACTATGTAACATCCAAAACCTAGTTACCCAGAGTCGGTGCATTATTACATATTTTTGCCATAATCACAAGAGATCAAGTCCCGAAATATTGATTAGTTTAGTAGCCTTGGAATTACTAGATACGTACATAAGTTTTACATTACATCGTTAAATAAAGAAAAAAACATCATGTCCCATTTGAACACACTCGTATCGCTTAGTCTATTTCTGCAGGTTAATCATGACATACTTCTTCACATCATGGGAAAAATGAAACATAGAAAGGGATGTGCTCATATTCTCAATAAGGATAACAATATAGCCGAAACATTCATAAATAAGCATAAACAATTAAGAAAATGGTTAAGAATAAAACAAAAGACTTTTAAACATAAATTTATGCATAATAGGGAAAATATAAATCAAATAATTCCATTTATTTATTCACATGTATATTCTACTAGTTGAATAATCACATGTAATATCAATATCTGGTTTCATAATGTTGGAATGCATAATGTCAAACATCATAATCACATAGTCAAGGCCTCGTGCCAAGACTAAAAATAAGATTTTGTCAAGGCCTTGTGCTAAGACTCTAGTTTGTCTCATGAGACCTACCGATGCATCAAGGATCTATAGAGGGATACATCTGTCACATACTAAGTCTAATGAATTCCTCATATGAAATGGTTGAAATATAATCTTAACATTCATATTAAAACTAGAAAATGAAATGTCAATATTTTAACCATAAACTAAAATGGTATAAAAATAGCACATCCACAGTAAAAGATAACTCATTCAATAAAATATGTAAGATTGTATTATAATAAATTAACCTCAATTTATAATAATGAAGTATATTGAAATAGATGAAAATAATTATCAAAACTATTTGATAGAAATATCCCCCTTTTCTGGAAAACATTTAAAAGTATCACTATTTAATACTCGAATGGCCTGAAGGCCTCCATTTTTATTGATTTTTGATAACCCCCCTTTCAAGGGATGAGGGGGAACCCTTACAAGGCCCATAGGCTCTGAGATTACATGGCCCGTAGGCTTTAGAATATTACATGACCCAAAAGACTTAGGGAGTTCAACCAGACTATCTACAATGAACTGCCCCTCCCCAACATCTACATCATGATAGTAGCTCTCCACCTTCGCATGGCTGTCTGGCTAGGTTTCTCATGCAAGCACAGGCTGGTCCCGATGGAATAACCATACCCTCTCATTCTGAAAAATCCATTTGACTCTACTATGGTGAGTGCACCTGCTCTAAATTCTCTTCTCGGGCTGCTCTTTTTTTGTAGTGTGTCTAGGGAAACTACATGTGGCCCGAAGGCCTTGAGGTGGCCCGAAGGCCTTAAAGATGGCCCGAAAGCCCTACAAACTCGAAGGCCTGGGTAGCCAGAAATCCTTAAGGACTCCAAGCCCAAACCGGTGTCCCATGGTGAATAATTACAGGTATTATAGTACCGAATAGTACCTGCTACAATAACTACTACAGTACCAACTACAGTACCCGCACAATGTAAAGTTCTGCTATAGTACCTGTACAGTGTGCAGTTTGCTACAGTACCCACACATTGTATAGTGCTACTATAGTACCTGCTACATTACTTCTATAGTACCCAGAAATATGCCTCTTCCTAGTTTTGAACCTGGGTCTTGTGGATGCACTTAAGGATACCTCACCAACTGGGTTGAGGCTCATGTGCTCTCACTATTTATTAAGAAACCGATTAAAATAGATTTTTGAATCAAAGTGTCTCATACCACAATGAATCTTTTAAATGAAAATTTAATTTTAAAACATTAATTTCCATATAAATAAATCCTTAAAACCATTTTTAAATCATTGTCATTAATGAGAAATATTTAGAAGAATAAGTCATTAAAACATTTAAAATGATATTTTAGTTAGTGTTTCTAACCAAGTGAGAGATTCTTGAATAAAATTAATTGAGGTAATAAAAACATTATAATATCATGAGAATAAAGGTATTAATAATATACTATGTCAAATTATAGTATATACACCACATAAAAGTGAATTGGTGTATAGCAACAAAGAAGTCTCAATGGAATGTAAATTGATATGAAATCCCTTATAAAGATCACATACTTAGGTTAAGGATAAATCAATGACATAATTATGTGTGAAAAATATAAATACACTCAATATGATTGTATATTCATTGTAAATAAATCATAGTACATTAACACATATTCTTGTAATAACTACACCAATGACTTGGATGTTTAACTCAATGAATAGAAATTGAGTTAAAATTACTCTTATCAAGTTCATATCAATGACTTGAGAATTTATCAATGGAGATATTATGTGTATAAAAAGTATATCCACACAAAGGGAAGTGGAAATTACTACATAAGTAAATAAATAGTGATTTTACACAATATCTTGGAGTAAAATAATCAATGATGTTTGCGTAAAACCCAATGAGTGGAAATTGAAATTTGAAATTTCTTTACCGATTTCATAACTTACGAAACATACACCCCATGAAAGAAGGATCATAAAATGATGATGTAAAGACCCATAAATTAATGTATATTATACAAATAATACAATCATGGGTAGTACATACACCACAGAAAAGGTAATAATGGAAAATATAGCATGAATATCACGGGAATAAAAGTGAGTTGAAAATCCACTACCCCGTTGTAATCAAACGAGTGGTATGACCAAAATTTAATAACCCCAAAATGAATCATATAATACCATGAATATAAAAATAATCATGATAATATATATCAAATGGAAGTACATAATACACTACATGCAATAAATATGTGGTGAACAATGGAAATCTCACAGAATTAAAAGTGAGATAAGAAACCCCTTACCTTGTACTTTCCATAGTTGAGGGTACATTATCCTCCTGTATAATGGTTAAATAATTGTTATTATGTTATAAAAGAACCATATACATTAATATTATATCATATATGATCTTATAATATTTCTTTGTTAATAATACTTCAGTAGTATCATTGTTTCAGGTGTTAACTGATTCATTTTTCTTTGTATGTTTTGTTACATAAGTCATGTTTATTATGGATAGGGTGTATTTGATTCACGTCCAGAATGATATTATTTTCTTAAAAAATATTTTTTTAATCATAAAATGATATTTATTCTTGAATGGTTATAATGGAAATGAATCTCATCCTGTTCGGGGAGACGGTAATTCGTACATACGCTTGAGGGAAAATACCATTCTAATGATGGTGAAATTGAATGTAATTGGATGGTATATCATATATAAAGAATATTTAACATGTTATACTTATTATTTACATCAATTATACTCATTATTATACCCATCCAAAATAATTAAGTGTTGAATAACAAACTACACAACGACGTGGAGATGGTAAGCCGTACATATGCACGTATGGTGACATTGACATTCATAGGATGAATAGTATAATGAATCTGTTTATACCATATTTACAATAAAATAATAGTATGTAGAAGGTACTAGAGTTATTATTTTGGTATGAAAAAAAAATAAATAGGAATTGGAAGAATACAATAACCTTGAAATTGGTGATGAAATTATTACTTTTTTTCAGGTTCTTCCTTTTGATTTGATCAAAAGGGATCCTTAGGTTGGATTTCTAATCAACTTAAGGCCTATAGGTTGAATTTAGGGTAGTTTGGAAGATATTTGAGTTGGTTTTGGTCGAGCCAAATGGATTTTGAAGTGTGCTTTTGAGGAAAGGGGAAGTACTCTTTTTTAAGAGAGGTGAGGTTCAATTTAGGAAAACCTTGAAATATTAATGAATTATATAATCATATTCAGTTTATAATGGCTTCAAAAGTATTTTATTTAGGATAATGTGGGGATAGATCGAAAAATTATCAACCAATAGGTTTTATATAGCTTTAGGTCACCATATTAACCATATCTTTTAGATTTAACTCTTGGTTAAATAGTTTATCATTTACCATGTCTCCTTGTATTTATATATTATATGGTAAATAATTTTACTATAAAATGCCAAGTGAATCTCCAGTGGCTCATTAATGACATATATATTATTATATAAGTTTTTTTCCAAAACTTATATTTTTAGGACTATTATATCATTTAATAATATAGTATTTGTTTTAAAAACTCATTTATGTCAATTTGGACATTATTTAGTATTTGGTTTTTGTGAAAGTCATAAAATATTATTTATTCGAAATAAATACATTGAATCGACCCTAACATCCAATATTAACCTATAAAATTTGAGTAATGCATCAAAAGTCACAATTTACATTTATTTTAATATTTATAATATCAATTATTTTAATATTTCATTAATAAGGTAATTGTTGCATCATCATTGTGTCATAAATAAATTTAATTATATAATGTTTATAAATTATAAATAAAATACAATGATGTAGGAAATCGTTTTATATTTTTAATGAATATTCATAGTCTAAATTATCTTATTTATAACCCTATATTAAAAATGTTTTAGTTATTAAAATTTGAATTTAACACTTTTAACTCTTCTTTAAATAAAATAATAAAAAATGTCCTAATCTTAAACAAGTAATAAAAAAGGATCATATTTTACTCCAAATGTTACTTTTGGTCGAAATACACTTATCCAATAGAATTATGACATGATTTAGGATAATTATAATATCATTTTTACCTTTAATTATCCTAATTACTTTTAACTGTGTTAAATAAAATTCAAAAGTTTATTTCACCAAAAATTATTTTCATCTTATTGAGAAAAAATTTACTTAATGATTTTAACCATGTATCTATGATTTTTGAAATTCAATTCCTAGAAGTGGTAAAATTATGTTTCATGAAAATTTTTTAACATGCCTATAAGGTGGGTAAAAGACGTTAAAAAATTCAATAAAATTTTATACATCTAATTTCTTCTTAAAATGGATTCAATGAATTAAATTGAACTAATATATGTATTATGTATATATTTTGACTTAAAATAAATTTAAATAAAATAAATATTTATTTAAATAAAAATTCAGTTTTTAAACCAAAACACAATGTTTTTTACTATTCATCAAAAATTAAAAGTTTTCAGTAAAATACCAAAAAATCACCCTAAGATAATTTTGATATTCCGGTTACAAAAATGATGTAAATTTTAAAAAATTAAAAAAATATAAGTTCCATTAATTAATTTAAAAATAAATTCTTGTTGTTATAACCAAAATGCGGGTTTTTGAGAAGTAAAAACTATCAAAAGTTTGAAATGTGTTTATGTACGGTTTAAAAGTGAAATTACTTCTATTGACCAACATTGGATTAAATGATAAAAATATAATATAATTATATTTCAAAACCATTAAAATTTATAATTAACACTATATATTATTTTTATTAAAAAAAATCAATTAAAATTTAGTATCTTTCATTATTCATCAAAATATGAATGTTAACATAAAAACAACAAAAATTTATCCAAACTAAATTTTTATCTCCAGCTTCTAAATAATAATTTAATTTTATAAAATTTAATATATAAAAGTGTCAAATATTATATTTAGAGAGGTTTTTCCATTAAAAGGCGGAAAAAATGTATTTTTTGAAACATACTTCTTTTATCTGAATAATTGAATTTTTCCTTATATTAAGTCTAAGAAACACAAAAGATGAATGTAAAAATTTTATGGTATATATATATATAATTCAAAATGTGGTTATTAGTATTTTTAAACTCTTTTTTAAACGGTTATTTTGATAGGTCGTGGTGCGCTTGAACTCAGTAGCCCGTACATCGCACACTATTGTATTATTCAAAGAAAAGTGTATCGTGGAAGATCGAGGTTTTACACGCCATGTACAATTACCTAGACACGGTGTGTCCAGCACCAAATACATTCCCACATAGCCATCTAGAGATAAAATTCCATTTACATACTTTCTACACACTGTGTATTACCTTCTAGAAGTTGTTGGTGGCTAAAACCTACAGTACATGCCATGTGGGTACACTACATGCTATGTACGCCCACAAACTGACCGATGATGGTTCAAAGTCAAGGGTTAGCATTGAAGATCACCTATCGAAGGATAAAATAATGCCAAAGCATGTTGATCCAAGTACACGGTGTGTAATTTATGGTTTACACCATGTAGTTTGAAATTTTATAAATAAGAGAACATCCCCTCCATAATTAAGGTTGTACATTCAGGGGGTGGTGTTGTCTCTCGGTCGACAGACCTCCTCCAGAAACTAAATTTGAATTTTTATTTTTGTTCAATTATGGTTAGCATAATTATCCCCTCACCATATTCCTCTCATATATATGGTAGGGATTGAGCTTTTACTCAATCCACACATTGTGATCACGGTAATAAGAAGCTAGTTCCCTCATGTTAGGGTTTTAATAAGTTATGGGTGCATTGTGATCTAAATTATAAAATTTTGTTTTTATTATATTTTTTATTTTACAATTACTTTAATGAATTAAATTCTATAATCAACATCGATGTCATATTATATCAATAATGACACTGATGGGGAAAAATAACGTAATTTTCATGATTGAATCCATGACCACTAGGTGAGCTCATTTACACTGTTAATGGTAAATGAACTATAAATCTTTTTGTGTAATTAATCACTATACCAAGGGATTAATCTTTTAAACATGTAGTTTATTATTTTTGGACCAAGAAACATCATTTTAATCTAATCCCCATAGTAAATAAGTATCATTAATAATTATAATACAAAGGAATTTTTATTTCAACAAACCCTAATTAAATTGCACCCCGACATACTATTTTATGATTTTTCTATAACTTCTTCTCTTTTAAATTTTATTTTTTAAAATTGTTTCACTTTTCCACAATCATTCCCTTCATCCATTTTTTATATGGAAAATCAACTAATACTTTTAAACTTGCACTGAATCCATTTATTTTCTATTTTCCCCATGAGATCTACCCTGACTACCACTAACAACATATTTAGTTAGTTTATAAGGGAACACTTATTTCTAATTTGGACCTCACCTTGTGATGGGTTCGTTGTAGGATGATGATATTTTTTATCTTCTAAACATTCTCTTACAATGTCTTTATCTTCATGACTTCCTATAATATATTGTTATTTTCCTTTTAAAATATTTTTGGCTACTACAGATCATATTCCGGTCATCTAAAGCTTCATATCTTAGATTTTCTTCTTCAAAACATTTACTTCCTTGGTATGATCATTGAAGGAATCTCAAAATTATTCCAGAAACTTTACTCTTTCATCCATGTGTGATGATAAATCATTAAAATAATTCTATGGTTATACCAAATACTCATTTATTACATAAAACTAATTTTCATGCATTCTAATATCTACATCAACTTTGTGAGACAATTTAACCATTTGATTACATGTCTTTTAATGAGACTAAGAACATTCTTGAAAGACTTCTAATTCTGCATCATTCTAAATCACATTCTCTTTTAAATGCATTAGAGATTATTATTTATGATCAATATTTTCTTTAATTGGTTGTTCTTGTGGTTCATGCCTATGAAAATATAGAACAGTTCTTCTAATCCTTCTTAAAACATGAACAATATAATAAACTCCGTCTAGATAAATTTTGGAAAAATATTCCACTTGATCTTGCTAATGTTTAGGTGGTTTTATTCATCTTGATCCAACTTCCACATGTTTTCCTTTCCCTTTATATTTATTCAAAACCAATTTTTTAAATTCATTAGAAGATTTTGTGTTATTAAATTTCATATAATTAGATAGTTCAATGATTTAAATATCTTTATCAGTCACAACTTTATCATCAAATTTTGTTTTATAGTGTTTATAACCTTCCTCTTTCTTTAATGGTGATTGACATCTTATTCTGATGATGAATCATCTTTTTTAGAACTACCAAACATCTCTTCTTTATCAGCCTTGGAGGTCAATTCTGATGATGATGATGAATCTTTTTTGGTTTGGTTTTTTTCATTATCATCTGCATCTTCATTCTCATCATAATCTTTTTCCACTTCTTCATCTTCCACCTCTTCTTAAATATCTTCATATATTTCTTCATATTCATATTCTTTTTATTTTTCATCTCCTTATTTTTCATTATTATCCTTCCATTCAACCTCTTCATTAAGATCCTTATCTATCTCTTCTTCGAGATGAATTGTGGTTCTAAGAGTTTCCTTATTAGCTGGTTCTAGTTTGGATAGATTTTATTAGAGGATTGGAATGGATTATGCTTCAAAAACCTTATACTTTTTTTTGTGAAATAAATGACATCAACGTGTATAAAAAATATTTCTTTAAAGCGTAATATAGCTCCTATATTTACTTGATCATTATTAGAATTTGGAAAATCAACCTTATCATATTCAATTTCTATTCCTTTTTATATTTTTTCACATAACTAAGCATATTGTAATTTATTTTTCTATTTATTTTTCTTTTCTTCATCTTAAATAGTTTCAAAATATATTTTTTAAAGTAATGGATCCAACTTGGAAAATTCCAAACTATAGATCTCCATATTTGTTATCATATTATTTTCATCCATTCATCAATAACAATAATCTGGAACTCTCTATTTCTTCTATCATTTCTTTGTTGGGTAGGTATAAACCTTCCTTTTCTTCTTCCTTCTAAATTCATTATCCTTACTTGATGGATCTCCGTACAAGGTAGATCTATAAACCTTCTCAACAAATGTATTCAATTTTTTTAACAAAAACGTTCCTCATCTTGTTCATCATATCATCACTTATAAAACAAATTTTCACCCTCATTAGATGCAGTTTATTTAAAAATTTAAAAACATAAAAACACTTTTATAATATAATTATTATAATATATGGAAACATTATAATCTTGGTTTTGATTAATTGGGTTTTTATATTATCAACTACAAGAAGGATGAAACTCACAAGGTCCATCTTTATCATATTAAGAATATAGTTCAAAAAATACATTGATATAATAATGAATATTTTTCCTTATTCTTATTAAAAATTATAAGATCATCTATAATTTTTGTGAAGGAAAATATATGTCTTATTTAGATGGTATTATAACCAAACTAGCAGAATGCTTATGGAAAAACTTATATCCCTTTCATCACATCAAGAATGAAATTTTATCTTCTCCATCTTTCTTGAAAAACATAATAGATTCATAAAATTCAGTAACCACGTCAGGGTAAAATAAATCAAAATCTTTATCTGTTTTTTCAATACATATAGACTCCCATCCTTGATAAGAGATAATATTTTTATCATTGAATCATACTTTTTATAGAATTATATTTCTATCAACCTTTCTCTAAAAATGAACCAATTTGAAAATTAATCCTTGATGGTCATCTAATTCTAAACTGAAACCAATGAATTGGATGGAATGATGATCTTTCAGATTGAGCAACTTGATGTGGTCAGTAACTTAGAAGAAACTACATGGAACAGTCGATGTGGGACATAGGGGGGTTACTCTTTATATAGGAATCGAGTGTGGTAGTTTAACTTCCTTAAGACATTCAATGATTGAGATGATGATTTCTTTGATCTGATGGTAAATTTTACTTTGAAGAAAGTTTTAAAGAAATTTTAAAACTCTAAAAATTATAAAAACATTTATCATATTGAGAATGAATCCGATCTATAAATTTTTTAAAACAATTGAAAATAAAACAAAAACAAATTACGAAACTCAATATATACCAACAAAAATAATAAACAAATCATAATGGAATAACAAAAAAACTAAAAGAGTAGAAGGCTACCTTTCGAAGTTGAAAGTTTCATCAGTATGATTATCTGTTCTTATTGGTTTTTATAAACTAAAAAAAATATTATAGTTTTTAAAAGACAAAGTATGATAGTTTTATAAAGGTAACTAATTATGATTGTATTTAGAAATAAAACTAAATATGTCAGTTTTTAAAATAAAAACTCATTATGGAAAATTTTTGAATTTGAGAAGAAATTTTGAGTGTAGAAATTTTATAACATATTTAGAGTATGAGGAACAATTTCAGAATTATGAATCTGAAAATTTAATAAAATTAATGAGTCTTAAAAACCAATTAAGATAAAAGTTTTAGGAAAGGTAAAATTTTGTAAAACTAAATGTTTTAATAAATATAACTTAAATGTTTATGAAAACCATAAAACATATTTACTCCCCCTATAAAAAAATATTAACATAATATAGGATATAGTTAATAAATAAGTATATATGATTTATTAAATAATGTTGACCATTCTTATCTTCTATTTTATATATTCAAATATTTCAGAAGGGTGGGTTTTTGTAAAAATGTCAGCAAGTTTTTCTTTTATTTCAATGAATTGTAAAATGATATCTCCTTTTAAAATCAAGCCAAAGTGATTGAGTGTGTGTTGAATAAAAAAAATTGGAGAATAAAACGTCCAACTACCACATATTTGGATTTAGTAGTGGAAGGTTCAAATGAGTATTGTTTCTTATAAGACCAATAAAATAAAAATATCTTATGAAATAACATGTTTGGGATTTGTTTTTACTATCCATTCTATATCCACCAAATTCAGCATCTAAAAATATTATTTCAAAAACATTTCTATAAGAATGGAAAATTCCTAAATCCATAGCTCCATTAAGATAATGAAAAATTAATTTAAAACATTAATATGTGACTCTTTTGGATTTTCTTGATATATTTCACATAAGTAAATAGAAAATATTAAATCTAGATAACTTGAAGTTATATAAAGTAAACCACTTTTCATACATATAAAGTATTTATATCAACTTGTTTCTCATCCTCAATAAGATATACTATATTTGAGGTACCAATAAGAGTACTAATACTTTTAGTATTGTCATATCCAAAATTCTTAAGAATACAATTTTTATAATTATGTTGAGATATAAAATCTCCATCTGTTTTTTGTGAAATTTGAAATCCAAGAAAATATGTTAACTCACCCATCATACTTATTTAAAACTCATATTTGATAAGTTCAAAAAGTAATCGATTAAATATTGTTGATTCGATCTGAATATAATGTCATCAAGATAGATTTTCATAATCAAAATATTTTTATTTACTTTTTTTATAAAAGGGTATTATTAATAGGTCCCTTAAAAAAATTACTTTGTAACAAAAATCATGTTGACATATTATACCAAGATATAGGGGCTTTTTTAAGTCCATATAATGCTTTCGTAAGTTTATAAACGTATATGGGTTGTTATTAATTTTCAAAAATAGGGGTTTTTCAACATTAACTTCCTCCGGAACATATCCATTAATAAAATAACACTTCCCATACATTTGAAATATATTTAAATTAAATAATTTTCGGAAGACGATAAGTATTTGAATAGTTTCAATTCTAGTTACCATTGCATAGGTTTCTTCATAATCTATTCCATCTTGTTGATTATATAACATAGCAAGAAGTTTGCATTTAATTATAAATATTATTTCATTCTCATCATACTCGTTATAAAAAACACATTTTACTCCAATTATAGTAGTTTATTTAGGTCGTTAAACTAAATTCTAGACTTTGTTCCTCTCAAATTCAATAGGGTTATCTTTCATTTCCTTAATCCAATTCTCATCACCTAAAGCTTCATCAGTATCTTTTGGTTCAAATTGGGTTAATATTTAATGTTGTTCAATTTCATTCCTTAAGGAAATTCTATTCCTAACTAGTTGATCAACATCACCAAAGATACTCTCACTATGATGATTCCTATGAAACCACTAATTTATTTGGTTTTGGAAATACTATTATTCAATTTTAAGTAGAAAATATTCTAGAGGAAGAATATTAAAAACTAATTATTTTTTTATTTTTTTATAATAATATCATTCAAACAGGGGATGAAAATTAGTTTTTTAAATAACATCTGAAGATTTAGGCTAAGGTTGTTTAAAAACAAAAGGGGTAGTTTCATCAAACATAACATGTACTGTTTTCTCAATAGTACAAGAATATTTTTAAAAAATTATATATGCCATAGTAGTATTGTAATAACCTAAAAACACTCCTTCATTAGATTTGGGTGAAGAATTATATAAGTTATCTTTAATATTAAGGATGAATAATTTTTAACTAAAAAATCTAAAGTAATAAAATGTTAGTTTTCTTCCTATACACAACTCATAAGGATGTTTATTAAGAAAGGGTCTAATTAAAACTCAATTTCGAGTATAGTTTTTAGTATAAACTGATTCATCCCAAAAATTTCTAGTAACTGAGTATTCACTCATCATGGTTCTTATTATTTCTTGAAGAATTGTATTTCCTCTTTCAACTACACCATTTTTCAGGGGGTTATATGTGATGAAAAGTTATGTTAAATACATTTCTTACTACAATAAGTTTCAAAATCATAATTTACAAATTATTTACCATGATCACTATTAATAGTTATCATGGTAATATTTTTCTCATTTTTA
The DNA here is from genome assembly GCA_963277665.1 of Viscum album. Lineage (NCBI taxonomy): Eukaryota > Viridiplantae > Streptophyta > Magnoliopsida > Santalales > Viscaceae > Viscum > Viscum album. The sequence goes on from OY728156.1 coordinate 767,187,789, forward strand.
AATTAGAATACAAAATTTCAAAATAACAAAAAGTATTATATTTATTTGTGAGAAAATAAACCCATATATATTTAGTGTAATCATTAACTATGACATATATATAATATTTTCCACTAATAATCCCAGTTTGTGTGGGAAAAAATATGTCTATGTGAACTAACTATAATGAATCAGATGTTGAGACTTCACTAATATATTTAAAACTAGACTTGTGTTGCTTAATGTATTGACAAGGGTTACAAACTTTTAAAGTATCAAACCTATTTTCTGGTAGATCCTTAACAAGTCTATTCTTCGTCAACTTAGATAATTTTATAAGGTCAAATTTCCCTAACCTTTTATTTTATAACTGAGATTTATCTTCCACTCTAATAAGGCAGGGTAAGTCTTGGCTCGTATGGTCTTCTATGTTTAGTGTGTAGACATTCTAATACTTATCGGAAGAAATAATAAATTCATCCTTGGAACTATGTAATAAACAATTATCATTCCTAAATCACACAAGATAACCTTACTTAAATAATTTTATTATGATAATATGTTTTTACTTAATACCTATAATATACAAAATATTTCATATAATATTTTTTACTATAAGAACAATGTTACATATTCCAATAATCATCCCTTGAGCATTATATCTAAAGTAACATTTCCACCTTTAATCTTGAAAATCTTCTAAAAGAAGTCATTATTACAAGTCAAATTATTGGAAAATCTAAAATATATGTTCCAAGTATTTATATTTTGGGTACATTCTTTGTTTTCCTGAAAATAAAAACATTATAATTTTTGAACTCAAACCTTCTTGGGTTCGGTAATGTTAGAAAGAAACCTTTAGGAATCCACATTTGTTTAGAAAAATAATATTTTTGAAAACCTAGGGATTGATATTTATTTAATTAACAATTATTATTCCAATTCCCACCACTCTAACACTTAGTGAAAAAGGGTGCACTTTTTAGAATTATTAACTATTATTGAAAATGGGTTTTTTATTTGTGAAACCAATTCCAGAACTATTACCATGAGGTTTTATTTGTTTATAATGTTTCTCCAAATTTTCTTTCCCAATAGTAAATATTTAAAAATATATATGTTAAAAGAATAAATATCAAATTTTATTTTCACAACTAAATTCTGAACCTCACTATCACTAGTTTTAGAAATAATTATTTCAACTAAAAAATATTTCTCAAAAATAACCTTTTCAAAATCTTTTGAAATTGATTTCTTTTTATAAATAGTCTCATAAAGATATATAAAAATATCTGATATTTCTTTTGTTAAAACATATATCCTTGAATAATCCTTAGCTAATTTAGCTTTATCATTATCATGTTTTTTAAAAAAATTACAATTTTAATTTTCTAAATGTTTGAAAAAAAAAATTAATTTATCATAGGATGGTAAAGAATTATCTTCACTGGCTATAAAAAATTATTAATTTCAGGATTTATAATATATCTCATTATGATAATTTTAACTTAAATAAATTTAGGTAAGGTTTTCAGCAGTTTGTAACTTAGCCATCAAACATTGATTTACAAGGGGTACATTATAAAAAAGACCTATGTTCATCTATACAAAAGATTTATTCTTAAATGAACTATCATAATAATCCCCTGCACTAGTGCTCCATGTGTAGGAGGATATTAAGACTTTATTCCCATTGGATTTATAATACTTTTTGGTGTTCCATTTTTATTTTTTTCCTTCTCATATTTGGAAAATCTGGTCTGATATATACAGCTTTTTACATTCATAGAGTGTGACTTCATCTTTCTTTTCACTTATAACTTTTGACCTTTATTGTATCGGTACTGGAAATATTTCTTACCCATAATCGTATTGATCCTTCTGGCCATGTTTTTAACTCATTCTCGGAATTCTCAGAAGTACTAGAGTTGGATTGAATAACAACATTCTTCTTCCTTGAATATTTTACAATTTTATCAGGATAATGAGCATAATAAGGAACTGTGGATGTAGTATAAAAAGAAACACCTCCATTTTTCTTCTTTTCTTTATTATCATATCTCTTGAGACTTCCTTCATATTGCATATATGTTCCAATGAGATCATCAAGAGTAAGATTATTCCACTTTCTCATCTCATCCACAACTATTATTTTATATTTCCATTCATTGGGAATAATATCAATTATATTTTCCATGAGGATTTCATCATCAAAACCTGTATCGCCAATAACTTATAGAATATTAATGATATTCATGAATATTTAATACATCTTAGAAACTAAATCTATAGGTAAGAAATAAAATTCTTTATAATCTACTCTCAACATAGATCTTTTAGTTTCAAAAACCTTAGAAGTTCGAAAATGAGTACACTCAAGATTTTTACAAATACGGTTAGCATCTTCATAAGATGATATTTGACTCTAAATGATTCTTGTCATAGAACATAAAAAATTCTTTATGACATTGTATCTTAACTGATATTCCTATTTTTGTTGATGGGTAAAAGCTATGACATGCTTATCAAGAATATTATAATCTATTGTCCATATAACAAAGTTATCTACTCTAGTATTGATGAAAAAAGTCTTAATATTATATCTCTAGTACTCATAATCAGCACCATCAAATATAGGTGGTCTATTCGGATATAGATTTTCTATTGAACAAACATTCATTACCACCATCATTAAAAAAATATATTATATTCCATAGATTCATGTTAGTGTAAAAAAGTTTATAGGAAAAAAGTTTATATCAGAAAATTAATACAATTGCAAGTATAAAGAAGAAGTAAAAACTCAGTAATTTATAAGCTGTAGAGGCATGCTCTGATACCAATAATAGGATCAATATGTTTTTAATACTAATTAGAATCATAAGAGTCCAATTATAATGGAAATATTATTATAGGGGTGGATTTTATTTAACAAAATAGTTTAAATTAATTAAAATAACCAATACACAAATCCTTTTCATATAGATTATCGAACTCAACCCTTAGTCTTATTAACAAATTAACAGAATGGATTCAGTATGTGTCTGAATACATGTAAAAATCATAATCACTATGGATATAAATTATCAATGTATGTTTATTATTTTAATCATAAAAGATAAATAAAAAAATACATTATATAAATATAAATATGATGTATCACTTTATATTAAATTTGTAGTGGAATAAAAAATTTTCAAAACAAGCAGTATAATAGAAATGTAATAGTAAAAATTAATCACAAGATATTATTAAAAAAATAACATCTTTTAACTTTAAGAGTAAGGTAGTTAATAAGATTGACTAAATGTATCCCTTATTTTTTTATTATTAGAAATCTTTTCTTCCCTTACCAGGGAATCCCCTAGTATAGAGATCATAATTTATCTATCTTCTTATCCCCGGAAACCCACAATACGATGATTGGATTAGTCTTACTCTCCCCACAATCCATTGATCCAATAGATCAGATTATCTTCCTTCATAACCTCATAATACCTAGAACATAACAATTATTAGACATGGTATAGTTACAAATGTTCTAAAGGATACAACCTAACAAGGTTTCTATAGAACGACTCTCTCAAAATAATTACAAAATACTATGAATGAATAGTTCATTCTAAGTAATATTCACAAAAATTAGAGAGTGAATCTAATCAACCATCTCCAAGCTCTTAAAATGACTTGGTATTTATAGGAATCATTCCAATGGTTATATTTATCTCCCAATCGTCATAATTTTTGAGTTCATTTCAATGAATTCAGACACCTGGAACTTTGATAGCTCACCATAACTGAATTTTCGTCCTCGTATTGGTTAATACTATTACAGTGTAAAAAGTTTTTCTTAAATTATAAATTTTTTTTCTGAATATGATTATAAGATTAATTCATTCTGATAGAATTCTTTTATAATGTAAACATGGTAATATTTATGAGTATTGGTCTAATATTTTATGTACCAGTATTAGTCATATTGTTAAGACTTTTTCCAGTGTGAAAGATAAGATATAAATTATAACTTATGGTTTCGATAAAAGTGAGTTTGATTTATAAAACACATTCTCATTACAATAATCATAATGAAGAATGTATTTTTTTTATATGTAATACTTTGGGTCTAATTCTAGGTATGGAAAATTTAATGTTTTTACAAAATCATTCTAAAACACTTTGGTCATAAAAAGTTGTTTAATATGTTTCTAAAAACTTTTTTGTGATTTCCAAAATGAATAGAATGGAAAATTATGAAGTAAAACATCTAAATCAACAAAAATAAGGGTACATGGGGGGTTATCCAAATCCTAAAAAATAGGGTACACATTTTTTTATCCCAAGACCAAAAAAGGGTACATGGGAGGTCATCCTAACCCCAAAGTAGGTACATTAGTCGTTATCATAAGCCTAACATGTTAAGAATTTATTGTTGGGTATCCTTGACATAAGATTTTCTATACTTGTGTGTATTCTATAATACTATGCCTTATGAAAATATTATGCTCTAATGGATCATGTTATTTTATTTTCATATGATTCAGTCTTATTATGTCTTGACCCAAGTTTATGATCAATGATAGGAAAGGTATGAAATTTATAAGTTATATTCATTTTCATGTACCCATATTTTTATCTTATGATTTAGTATGATCATAGATTGTTATTTATTATGTTTACCCTTAATGATAATTTGAGCTTACCCTTTCTTATGTTTCCTTTACCCAAGTTATAATGAAAGGTTTTATGTAGGGTATGTCTATAAAGATTACTAAATGGGAAGATCTTTAAGAGAAACATTGAAAATATTATTCCAGTACAGAAGATTATGGTCCATGATTCCTAATGAATTAAACTATTACAGCCCTTATACGTGATTTTCTGTAATGTAATGAATATTCTTCTAAAAAGATATCATATTTATTTATTAGAAGCTTGGGTCTCTACATGAATTAATGATTAACCCATAAGTAATTAATGATTAACTGTTAATTAACTCTAAACTCACTAATTGATTAATATTAGTTAACAAATTATTAACAAATTATTAATGAGTTATTAATGATTCATTAATGAATGACCAATGAAAGATTTACTTGGGAATAATTCAAATTTAACTTAGGTATAACTAATTTTTACCTAATAATTAAGTAATGATTAATTAATGATTAACTAAGGACTAACTAATGATTAACTAATGATGAAGTAAAAACTAACTAATAATTAACCAATAATTAATTAATTAGTACCAATTCATTGACTATTATTTAACTGTTAATTAAATATAATCTAATTACTTAAAAACTATTAATTAATTAATCGTTAATGAATGATTAACTAATTATTAACAGGTGATTATAGAATTATTGATGATTGATTAAGTTAGGATTAACTAATTCTTAACTAATTAGTAATTAATGATTAATTAATGATGAAATCAGGTTTAACATAGGATTAAATAACTCTTAGCTTTTAATTAAATATAGATTAATAAATGATTAACTTAGGATCAAAGAGAGATAACTACATAAAAAGAGGCCAAACTATACACCTGATTTTTCACTCAAGTGGGATTTTAATTAGATTATTCGTACGTTTAGGAATTTTAAGATCTATACTATGACACATTGGTGTCATTAGCGAGGATATAAGAAAAAATTCTAAAATTTTGGTAAAGTAATGATTGTGTGGTAATCTAAGCAACAAAATATATGTATTGATACTAAAAAGATGAGGATCTGGTGCAGATGAACCTAGGGGTAGTAAACCCAAAATGGAACATTTGGATTTGACTCGATCGACACCTGGTTCATGATAATGGGCCTTTCTTTACTCAAGCTTTGTCACTCTCCATGGATTTGATTTAGATGATTCACATTGTCATTATAAACAACTGAACATACCCTTAGGATGATTAAAATTTGTACTTTAAAACCTTATAATCATCTTTTATGAAATAAGAAGACATTCTAAAATGTCGGTAAAGTAAAGACTATGTGGTCAATGATATATGATTATTCATCATTTTCAATATTTTTTATAGTATGAGAATCGTGATCAAAGAGTATTTTCCACATAGAAAATAATGTATTTATTTTTGTATTGATTCAAGGAATTTATTTAAACTGATTAAGGAGCTTCATATAGTACACAATTAGTATCAATGCTTAAGTCATATCATTGTGTTACCCTTATAGAAAATTGTGAAATAATTCATGGATGGTTAAATTTGAGACATGATCAGGAAATCCAATCTATTAATTATATTAATTTTCAATTCTATGATAGGCTAATGAATCTATATTTTATATTAGATGATGATGAGGAATGGGACTATTAAACAACTTTACTTAACCAATGATATGATAATTCCATGATGGAGTTATATGTGTAGGTTTATACTACACAGAAGTAATGTGAGAATTCATGATGACATAGGCATACTAGAGTCATCAAAATACAAAATTTCTAATAATATGATTCTATTACCTATCATGTGGAAGAATACAAATAATAGATGTTATGTCCAAAATCAGCATACATACCTTGAGAAGGGGGTGAATCGGGGTGTGGATAATATCTCCTAAATTATTCATGTCCCACTAGATCTTGAAATCTTTATTATAAGGGTTACTTTGTTTTCACATGTGTTTTTATGCCAATCTATTTTTTCTTCCTTACCTTATGATGATGATTTAAAAGTAATGCATGGATATATTCACATAGACACATAGATTATTACTTGGTTCACCCTCACTAGGCTACATCAAAGGACCATACAACAGAGATGTATCAATTTACCAAATCCACAAAAGCTCACTACCAATCAAAAGTTTTGGGATATATAACTTATAAACCTAAACTCACTACCTTTACAATGTTTAGGGTCTTCTTATTACGTTCCCATGGGTCACTCCCTAAGTCTCTTATTATGTCTCACTGCCTGTGGGTAGGATCACTAAGTTACTCTTTTTTCACTCACTACTCTTTAAAGGGATCCACTCACTGTTTATGGACTTCTAGGTCCCTTCATTATCTATAGTGAATTCATTCTCCACTTCAAATATATTCTCTACTGATGTCCTACTTTTTTCAACTTATCATTACCAATTTTCCACTGCACACGGGGCAATACCTTTTGAAATAACTTTTCAAAGTACACTTCCTTCCCGACGATCCCTATTTCACAAAGCTCAAACTTGCATTTGTGAAGTGCACCGCTTTTGTGAAGCTCACTATTTAGTAGAGCCTAGACTATCCATCATGAAGATATTGCATTTTCATGAAGCTTACTTATCAATCATGAATCACACTCATTTCTCAATGCACTACTAGCCTTTGTGACATTCCTTCCTTTCATAAAGCTCAATCATTTTTTGTGAATTCCCTTACTTTTGTGAATCTCACTGCCTTCACGATCCTCCTTCATGATTCAAGATCCTAATGATTTTCTTTGAGTCTCCCAGCTCTTTTGAAGGGGGTAGAGTCCTGTTTATAGGCATTTCCACCGTTCCTGAACCATCCATCCACATCATCGCCACTTCATGAAACTCCCAAATTTCTTTTGTGGCACTACCTATTTCATGAAGCTCCATTAATAATTCACAATTGCGATACTCATAATAACTATGGAAACTTCCATCAAAAATAATTATGGTGTTCGTGAAGCCTATTCATAATTGTATATACCACCGTTAGAAACTTTCACATCTTCGTGAACCGCCCTTTGTGAACAACTATTCTTCGTGAAACATGTTCCTTTTCCATAATTTCATAATTCCTTCAAGGAAATCTACTTTTCACGATACATGTCGTAATCACATATCTTTTCATCATGAACCTTCATGCCTTGGCAAACCACCCTTCGTGAAAACAAAGACATTTATAAATTTATACCTTTACCATATTTTGACTTGGACTTCATGAAAATACACTTTTTGCAATGATTTTCATAATCACGGAGATCACCATCAAAAACTTTGGTGCCCTCATGAAGCACCCTTCTCAAAAAGATAGCCTTTTAGAAATTCATTTCTTTGCCATATTTTTAGTTGGAATTCATGGAAATCCACTTTTCACGATGATTTTTTTAATCACAAAGATCACTATAATAAACATTCACGATTTCTTGAACCACCCTTCATGAAAATCTAGTCTTTTGACATTCATGAATTTTTCATATTTTTACTAGGAATTCATGGAAATCCACTTTTTGCAATGATTGACGTAATCATGAAGATCACCATCATAATTCATTGATCCTTTTAAAAACACAACTCATGGAGCCTGAATTTGTGAAATTAAATACTTTACCATATTTTGATGAGATCTTCAAGAAAATCCGCTTTTTTGGGATGGTTGACCAAACTCTACATTTTGGTCCCCAAATTTTTTTCAAAAACTGGGAAACAACGTCACCTTGTATATGTAATTTTTGGTACCACTTCCAGGGAACCCATTCCTACATCTAGGATATTTGTTGAAATACCATGTCAATAATCTCTCTAGACTTCACAAATTACCATGGGAACCCACTTTGTTAACAAATACAATCGACCCAAAAATGCTTCATTGTTCCCTTGGGGGATTTCTTCCCAAAAATCTCCCAATTTGGATTTGTTGAAAAATCATTCATAATTTGATACCACTTTAGCTTCTTACATATTATTCCACCATTATTCTCTTATTATTAAGATAATGAACAAATATTTTCTCAACACATACTCTAATCCCAAATGAGAAATGCTCAGCGTGAGAAACAAGAGGAGTATGAAAAGTCCATTAGTGAATCACTTCATCCTTGAAACCAATTCTTGAAATAAAAAAACTAATTTCATAATGAACCTCATATATCATGATATATAATCCTTGATCCATCACTTCTAGAATATTTATATTTAAAATTACCCCTATCGTGCTACTCCACCTGTCAGCTTCTCCCCATGTCTTGACTTAGACATTTTCTCCCTTTTAACAACCAAAATTTCTCCCCCTTTGTCAATGAGCCCAAAGGTCACTCCTTGTTGGTCTGTAATAGATTGAGGAACAAAAATTAGTACAATAAGAAAAAACACACCATACCTCATGGACAGGGGGTGGTCCCACATCTACACATTTTCAAGTGCTGGGAGTCTATTGAACTCACAGATCTAGTAAATTCCTTTCAAACACTTCTTTGGGTATGTCCTTTGTCATAATTTCGGCAACCTGTAGTTCTGTAGGCACATAATCCAACACACAACCCCTTTCTCTACCTTCTCATTAGTAAAATGATATATGATTTCAATTTTATTTATCCTTTAGTGATGGATTATATTTTTTCTATGGTTGATTGCACTTGAATCATCACATTGAATTCTGACTGGACACTTCACTTAAAAACCCATATCATTAATTTATTACTTCATCCACAATAATTTCATGCATTCTTGAGTGGCCACAATATACTTATCTTCTATGGTGATCAATGAAATGAAACCTTGTTTCTTACTTAGACCAGAAATACACAACACACCAAGATAAAAAGCACCTCCGGACATTGGTTTCTTATCATCTACTGATCTAGTCGAGTCTGTATCGGTATATCCCAATAACTCTTATTGATATTTTTTATTGTACATCAAACCAAAATACACCATTCATTTTAAATATTGAAGTATTTTTTTCACTAAAATCATGTGTATTTCCTCGGTATTTCTTTAATACCATGATGCTTTACCTATGTAAAAAAAATATTAGGTCTTTTCACTATTAGGTACAATAGACTACCAATTATTTTCCCATATTATAAAACATTAACCAAATTTCCTTTATAATCCCTTGACATTTTCATCTGAGTACCCAGTGGATTCATCATCTCATTAGAATTATCTTTTCCAAATATTTTCCATACATCCATGGAATACATAGATTTAGAAATGAAGGTTTCATTCCTTCCCTATGTCACTATCACAATCATCCTTTGATTACTATCATTATTGACATAGAGATTGTAATAAACTCCACAACACTAAAAAATGAACCTCTTCAAAAACAGATTGATCCTTGAATACAACACTATTGGTTATTTCTTCAACCTATACAGTGCCTTCTTCATCCCACACACTCTATTATCATCTTCATGAATGTCAAAACCATCTAGTAATCTCTGAACCTTATTTTCACCTTTGCACAGTTGTCATTCTTTGTTTCAATTCACTACACCATCTTCATTCATCTTATTGTGAACGACCCATTTAATACTGATGAAATTCTTATTTGTTGGCCTCAAAACAACCTATCATATCTGATTCTTTTCAATTTATTCATGTTGTTCATTCACATCCTAACCCCAGTTTTAATCTTCAGCAAATTCCTCCTTCTCATCATCATTATCTTCATCTGAATCAAAATTTTACTCTCATTCTGAGTTTCTCAACTACACGTTACTAGAAAAAGTAAACTATTCACTTTTCTATTACAGATTATGTTCATTCTCTAATATAGTGGCATCATTGCTTTCAACTAATTTTTCAGCCTCATGAGGAAACAATATTTTCATTCTCTCACAGTATCTTGGTATCCTAAAACAGTCAGTTGATACCATATTATTATAGAAAAATATATAGTCATGAAATACCTGAATGTTTATGATCATCCCCTATTTATTCTTCTTAAACAAAGACTCTAATAATTTCTATACCATTGAGATATTCCATCTGATTAGGAGATAGAATTCTCCCCCATTGATATGAAACTCTTCTAGTTGTTAGGTCCACTATTTAGACCGAAAAACATTTTTCTTCTCCTACGTCATTTCTTCACATGTGACTATAGGTTTTAGAAACTTATATGGCTCAATAACATATTCTTGTTTTATATTCTTTTAATGGGATATTGATTTTATAAACATACTACTTCAATGATCCATCAACAGAACCTCTTAGCCTACTAAGTTGGGACTCAGTGTATGAAAGAAGAAATAATGTTAATATCACCACCACTATCCATTGTTCCCAATTACATCAATATACATCATGAAACCATAAACCACTAACTCCTTTAAATCAATTCTTCTAGATTTATTCATCAACTCTAGTAACCGATTTGAATTAGTTAACATTCTAGAGCACATCATTTCACTACTTTTCATTTTTTTTATGATACTTCCCCTTAGATCGTATCTCCCCTTGAACCTTAAACACTTGAACATTAGTTAATAGAATCTATACACATAAAAAGGGGGACTCTTTAGAATACTCAATATGAGGATTGTGGTTGATCTTGTTGGATCAACCTTTTGATGCTTTCTTTCAGAGCACTGTACTCTTTATGTGTTGTCCCCAACTACCAAACCAAACTCAACTATTATGTCCATTTGACTAAACATTATTTACCCACATTCTAACTCTTCTTCTAATATATATGTTCTGTGGGTTTTTCCTTCTTCAAAATTGGTGTTTATACCCACTAGTAAAAATTTCCTTCTTTGAGGTTCCACCCAAATTCCATTTCACATGATTCTTTCTCTGAGTAGGAATCTCTCCACTAACTGTCTTCTCTTTCTTATTCCTCCATTAGATGTCTCTTTCCACTCCTATCACTTCTTTTCTTTTTAAGTTTGTGAGATTGTGGAGACAATCTTCATTCATTTTTATTTTATCAGTTATTCGAGTCTCCGCACTATTTATTTCTTATGGTGAGTTCTTCACTAAACATACTGTATTCTTACTCAAAAATGTAGTATCTCCTCCCTTTTTCTTCTAGGTTCGTTCACATTATTTCATAGAGAGTTTTTGTGAGTGTATCAGAGGAGGTAATTGATACACCTTTCATTGAGCTCCTTGTGATTCCCGAAATTTTGTAAACATTTTTTTCAACTTATCACTTTGTCTTCTAGCATAAGCATTTTTTATACATTTCTAGAGTTTGGGGTATTCTTTTGAGTTCCTTTTCCTTCCCCACTTTCTTCCTGGTACAACATCTAGTCAAATTCCCATAATTAGAACATAAAAAACACGTCCGATTAAAAACATACCTCATGTAATTATTTTAAGGCTGAGATGTTTATGGTTCTTGATTTTTTCCTCTAACATTAAATTCTTGGGATTCTTGTTGCATACTCATACTATGTCCCTATCTTTCCCAATAATACCATATAATGGATGCTTCCTTCGAAGAGGTGTTCCTTTCAGACTTTTCATGAAGATTATTCTTATTCTATGATTTAGCAACATTTCTACCTTCACAACATGAAATATATTCCAAAGCCTTTCAAAAAACATGATTTGTGGCCATGAATCCCAGAAAAATAGCCCATGTCATCATTACAACCAGTAAAATCCTTTTTAGGTCTGTCTTTAGCAACAACTCTATGTTTTCTATTTCTGGAACTGCTCATGGATCTTTTGTTCTCATTCATGGTAGACGGTTCTTCATCTCCAATACTAGTTTTTTTGAATCTAGATGGACTTTGGGATAATAAAATACTTTCATGATTATCCTATGAAGAATAATATTTTCTTTTCATTTAATCATCACCTCCAATAGGATAATCAAATAGTAAGTGAAAAGAATCCTTCAACTTGGGCTTTCCTTTGCCATTAGATTTCTCAACTTATTTCATCACTGATTCTAGATCTTATCTCAAAGGTTGAATGTTTATATCCCTTGATTCATGTTGAGTATTAAGTTATCTCTTGAGATTATTCCCTCCACTCATCTCATCCTTCAATTCACATGTTAGCTTATACACCATGTAACTTTTAACGTTTATTTTAAATTTTTCGTGAATAGTAGAATCAGAACAACATGAATTCTCTGGATATAGCATCTGGTTACTCTGAACTTGTTTAGACAACTATGTAGAAAATGGTCGTTTTTAGATTTTATATTCTGAATGTCACGACCCGCCCTCGGGGTCCGTGTCGTGACTACCCCAAGCCCGCCTTCCATAGGCCAGGGGCTGGCGACTAGCACCAAGGCGTAAATCCCGATAAAAAGGGAAGGCATTGCCTTTGTAAAGTAAACAAACACCACAGAGTAAGCAAGCGGAAAGTAACACTAAGCAAAAACAGAGTAAAAATAAAAGTGCGGAAAGTAAAAAGCGGGCCGGAAATACAAGCCCAACTGTAAAGTACAACTCGAAAGCGAAAACAGCAACTGAAAAGTAAAGCTGCTACGCCGAGCTGAGCACTGGAAATCCCACCTGAAGGGTGGGTACAGATAGCTCCTCTACTCCTCGGGTCCCGCCGTCTGCTCCGAGTATGTCCCGCCCAGTGGTCTGCCTCTGGGTACCGCCTCGTCATATAGTCCACCTCCAGGTACCGTCCAGTCCTCGAACACTCGGCCTCTGTCAGTACTGGCCGTCGTCTGCAACCAACACAACGAGGTGCGGGCATAGCCCGTGCAGGGGTGAGTATAACGATACTCAGTAGGGACCCCGAGACCCTCAAGGTCTCACTAAAACCAACAAGGATAACCACAAGAAGATCACAACAGATAAACTCTACATAGGTATATGCCCATACATATACCTAAGTTATCAAGTAACCCATCTCAGTCATGAGGAAACACAAGGATCATGAGATTAACGGATAACCACTACCCAGGTATATGCCCATACATATACCTAAGTTATCAAGTAACCCATCTCAATCATGAGGAAACACAAAGGTCAAAGTCTCAGCTCAAACCAGGATTTTCATTATCGAAACCGTAACTGCTGAAGAGCTCCGTCTTTAGAGTGTACAGTGGTCCTGTCACGACTCCGAGGCCGCCGCTCACTAACCTAAGACTACTGAAGTACTCCTCCTGTCAAGTACTGCGGGTCTGCTGCCAACTACCGGGCGCTCCGTCCGCTGAGGGTCTGCTGCCAAATATCGGGCGCTACCCAGATAGCCTACTGAGGTACTCCTCCTGTCGAGAACCGCGGGTCTGCTGCCAACTACCAGGCGCTCCGTCCGCCGTGGGTCTGCCGCCAAATACCGGGTGCTCCGTCCACTAGGCTAGTCGACTCACTCCAAGTCGAGTCGGTCAAGCAGTCGTCAGGTCTCAGCCGGCTACACGGTCTCCGTAATCTGCACGCTCGTCTCCGGGAGGGTCCGCTCCACGAGCTACTGGTCGATACTCCAAGTATCACAAGGTCCCGCGAATAAGTGTCTCAAAGGTCCGTCTCGTCACAGGGGTCTCAACGCAACAGACGGCGCGTCGATCGGACGCCCGGTCTGTGAGTTATTAGCCTATTCGTCCCAGGGGCCCGGTTGGTTTCGTGAGCAAAACCAAACCCGGCTGTATCTCAACTGTACCCCGAACTCTCATAGGGTATACTCAAAGGGACCGTTACTCAACGTAACCACCAATGCCGCTGACGGCTCGTCAAGCGGACGTCCTGTCTGAAAGATATCAGCTTTCCCGTTCCAGGGGCCCGATTGGATTTCGGGTGCGATCCAACCCGGCCACTACTAACTGTAACCAAAACTCGGGCGAAGGATACCAAAAGTTCCGTATCGTAAACAGGAACTCAACGCAACAGACGGTGCGTCGATCGGACGCCCGGTCTGAGAGTTATTGGCATTTTCGTCTCCGGGGCCCGGTTGGTTTTTAAGGCAAAACCAACCCGACCGTACTCCACCTGCGTCCAAACCTCGGGCGGAGTATGCCAAAAGATCCGTCTCACTAAGAAGAACACAACGCGACTGACGGTGCGTCAATCGGACGTCCGTAGCTCAAGATATGAGCGTTTCCGCTCCGAAGGCCCGGTTGGTTTCGTGAACGAACCAACCCGGCTGAACTCAAAGTAATCCGAAACCTTGAGTGCGATATACCAAAACGACCGTCTCGATCCAAGGATCGCGTTGCCAAAGACGGTTCGTCATTCGGAGGTCCGAGGCTCAAATTATGAGCCAAAAACCAATTCTGGTTCGAAACGGGGGGGTCCGGGTCCGGGCCGACCCGGCCCGACCCCCCCCCCCCCCCCCCCCCCGGGGGCAGCGCGGCGGCGGCGGGCGGCGGCGCGGCGGGCCGCGGCAGGCGCCGCACGTGGTCGGCACGCGGGGGGGCAAGCCCCCGCTGATTTGGAGCGGCGCGGCACAAAGGCCGCGCCTTTGCAACAAACGGCCCCCACGTGGGGGCCGGTTTTATTGAGCGAACCGGGGGGCTGCTGCCCCCCCCCCCCCTTCCATGGAACCGCCCCCCTCATTAAGAGGGGGGTTTTGCTGAACCGTCCGGGGGATTTATTCCCCCGGTTTTCAGTCATCCGGCCGGCCAGCTGGCCGGCCGGTTTTTACCAACGGGACCGGAAATTCCGGTCCCGCCTTCGACTTCCGACGCCGGCGGCCCGGCCGCCGGTCTTCTCTTCCGCCGCGGCCCGGAACCGGCCGCGGTCTCCTCGTCCCGCCGCGGCCCGGAACCGGCCGCGGCGTTCGTCGTCCGGCGCGGTGCGACGGCACCGCGCCCCTTCGCCGTGCTTTGATATTCATTCAACGCGGCGCGACGGCATCGCGTTCTTGTTGTTTCTTCCAAGGTGCGCGCGCGACGGCATCGCGTAAGTTAAACGTACAATTATCCGCGTGGTGCGACGGCACCACGCCACCTTGCTTCCGCCCGCAAGTTTAAACAACACGATGGAGGGGGTTCGGCCGTGTTCGTGCGGTCCGGCCCCCTCACGTTAAAATAATAACGCAACTTTAAAATAATCAAGTGTCTCACGTTAGACGTGCTAGATCCACGATCAAGAACGAAATAAATAAAATTTGAATCAACAACCCCTACCTTGGTATAAGGTTCGAAGATTTGTCTACGTTCCGTGGAAGACGACGTCGCGGTGGTCGGGCGTCGTGGTCGTCGTTCGTCAAATTCGATGACGAAGAGGTGCGTCCGAAGAGGCACGTCGTTGGCGAAACCTTGTACGCCGACGAAGGTTGTCCGAGGAAGATGCGGTGTTCTCTCTCGTTGACACCGAAGACGAAGAAGAGCGGAGCGGCGTTCTTCGTCGGAACTTGAGCGTTCTACGTCAAGTCTTGAGGAAAATCAAATAAAAAGGAAACAACGAACTCAAGAACCCCTACCTCGATAGTCGCACATTGACGGAGTCGTGGAATATCGGTGTCGATTCCTTTGTCGTCGGAGGAAGAGTCGTTGTCGATGGCGTTCGTCGCGGAAAACCGTCGCGGAAGAGATGACGCAGAAGAAGTACGTCGCGTCGCGGATACGGCGTCGCGGATGGATCGTGTTCTTCGGCGGAGAAGTTCTTCGTTGAAGAACGACGTTCTTCGCGTTCTTCGTTGAGTTTGAAGAAGAAGAAGAGGCTCTCCAAAAGCTCTCAAGGAGACAAACAAACAACCCAAAATAAAATAAGACAACTTCTTATTTTATTATTACAATACACATTAGAATTTCAAAAGTTTGAAATTCAAAAAGGTTAAACTCCCATAATTAATTAAGTAACTCAAGTTGACAACATTAAATGAAATGAGTTAAAGGGGAGGTTTTGAGAGAATTTGAGGAGTTGGGGTTCGTGTGGACCCCACCTCACTTAATCCTCCCAAGGGAGGTTAAGTGGATGTGGGTCCCACTCCCAACTCCCTTTGGTAGGACTTAACTAGTTAAAAATAAAATTTGTTCCTCACAAATTTTATTTAACTTAAACTAAAAACCCAAAAACTAACTTTCAACCCGCAACAAACGCAACTCCCGAAAAGGACTCTTTAAGCGAATATCGGCGCTGCGAGTTCATCGGTGCCCACGGATTTCAATTCCGAGCACCGGATCAAAAGTTAGGAATTCCCGCTCGTTCGTTCACTGAACGTACCCGAGCCAAACTTCGGAAATTAATTCCGGGCACTCCGGGCCTCGGAATCAGGTGCCGTCTGAAACCGCGCTCTTGTAAAATTCTAAAGAAATTTAAGAAAAAATTTCCCTTGAATTTTACGGGTCTTTACATTACTCCCACCTCAGGGCTTTACGTCCCTGTAAAGCATCAACTCACACTTAAGGGAAACAAGGTAGTACTGAGCACGCAACTGAGCTTTACGCTCCCATATGCTCACCTGAAGATCTCGTGCTACCCGAGAAGCACCCCAGAGGAAGAAACCGTTCACGTAGAACCTGCTCCTGTCGATCCTCGATCTCTACTAGAACCTCTGTGCTTGTCGCCCTGTCATCGACGTCCAACTCCCCGGGGTCGATGACATGTGAAGAAACATACACGTATCTCCACAGCTGAGACACGTGGTGGACATTAAGCACCCGGTGCGACTGAGGTGGTAGGGTCAAGCGGTAAACCTCTTCGCCTACCCTGCTGAAGATCAAAAGGGTCCATCGAACTTCGGAGATAACATGATGCCTCGGCCACATCTCCGAAACCTCATCGGGGTGAGACCGTATAAGAACGTGTTCGTCACCCTCGAACTCAAGAGGTTTCCCTTTTTAGGTTAGAACTGAAACTCAAAACTCCTGCTGCCATAAGGGTAGGGTTGACCAACTCAAGAGTGATCGGCCACACCCTCTTATGCCTGAGTTTAACATGTGCTGCCCAGGGTTTCCTTTTCGCCGACCAAGGAAAACCCATTCCGACGTTTGCCTAAAATAGTCAACCGGGGTATGATTTGTGAATCAAAACCATACCCAGATCAACGTCGTAAGGCCTCTACGCTGCCACCAAGAGATTCCAACCGAAACTCTCGCCTCGAGGTCAAATCACACCGTCGGCGTAAGCGTGATTATCGAGTCTCCTCCCAAAGGTATCTCCAGACGTGAGGGTCAAGTCTACGGCTTACCCGGAACCTCTTGTTCTGGGACATGATTCGTGGAAGGGTAGAATGATTGGTTCTTATGTCTATAGATATGGCAGCTCGTAGTAGACATAATTCGTACCCCGAATCATTCTTAGAGCTTCTGGGTCACACTCCTTGACCGCAATGCAGCTACTCTCCTCCCCATCCCTCCTGCTCCCTGAGCCTGGCGGGGACTACTAAGTCGGGTGGTCGTAACATGTCGAAATGTACACCACCACATGCTGCTCTCCAAGCTCCGCTTCCACGTCTGCTACCCTGCAGATTCATCTGTCCTTAGCACTTCCTCCTCCTGAAACATTTTTACACGCCCGAGTCTCTGAGACTGGCGCTAGTTTCCTGCCTTTCACTGCTAACGTTCACAACCACAAAGGTTCTCTCTAGCATCCTAACATAGGTAGGAATGCATAGAGGAAAAGAATTGGTTCGGATATCCTTTAGACACACTTCGCTCAGAAGTTCGAGTCTAAAGAACTGATCACAACGCAACCAACGAGTACCAAGATTGATTGGTAAGCCACGTTGAGTGCTCTGCTTCCGACATGTCGTACTGTCGAAGCTGTATTAGCTCCAGAAAACTCACAACCACCTCCTCAAGCCAGTCCTCAGCCGCCTACGAGTCAGGCTCACCTCGAAACTTGAGGGATATCTGGTGCTAAAACATATGTAAGGCACTAAGCCTGTGAGTCTCTGCTACCGGTACCGCCGGTAGTGTCTTCTGACCAACAGGTAGTGACATAGCGGGCGCACTACCCGTAGGTACTATCCCAGGTATCGGTTCGCGTAACGAAGCCTCATTACTATAAGGACCAACCTCATGGTCACTCACTGGAAACAACAGGAGCTAAGATCATCATCCGCTCTACTAGTATCAAAGCTAGGCGTAGAACTCTAGCAATTGCCTCCATCCAGTCCACTACTGCCTGGGAAATCTGTCTCGCCTCGTATCCTCAGAGGCCTCTACTGCTGGAACTCGTGCATCGTGCTCTGCTAGCGTGCACCGTCAGCTAGTGGCATCTGCTGCCTAACGGGTGGTGGTGCTGCTGGTACACCACCCGAAGGTGCCAACACTGAAAAAGGGGCCCTGCACCGGAGTCTCGCTGCTCGGTGGGACATCATCGAGAACTCTCTCGGAACTCCAGCTATCTATCTGCATGGTGACATCCTGAACAGATGTGTCACGGTCAACGATTTATACCTGGTGAGCTGACCTGGTTTGAGCTGTTTTAAGGGGAAAAACCTTTGAAAAGACACACGCAATCAGTGTTTTCATGCACAAAGTCGGAAATCAGTTGTCAGGGTCCTGGTGTATGGATACGTCGGCCGCCCGCACCAACACTGGACTCCCTGAACTGAAAACCACACTCGGTACCCTTAACACTATTGCTTCACAGAAAGAAAGATCAGAGTCTGCGGTAGAACCGACCACCTCTGATACCAATTTGTCACGACCCGCCCTCGGGGTCCGTGCCGTGACTACCCCAAGCCCGCCTTCCATAGGCCAGGGGCTGGCGACTAGCACCAAGGCGTAAATCCCGATAAAAAGGGAAGGCATTGCCTTTGTAAAGTAAACAAACACCACAGAGTAAGCAAGCGGAAAGTAACACTAAGCAAAAACAGAGTACAACTAAAAGTGCGGAAAGTAAAAAGGGGGACGGAAATACAAGCCCAACTGTAAAGTACAACTCGAAAGAGAAAACAGCAACTTAAAAGTCAAGCTGCTACGCCGAGCTGACCACTGGAAATCCCACCTGAAGGGTGGGTACAGATAGATCCTCTGCTCCTCGGGTCCCGCCGTCTGCTCCGAGTATGTCCCGCCCAGTGGTCTGCCTCTGGGTACCGCCTCGTCGTATAGTCCACCTCCAGGTACCGTACAGTCCTCGAACACTCGGCCTCTGTCAGTATTGGTCGTCGTCTGCAACCAACACAACGAGGTGCGGGCATAGCCCGTGCAGGGGTGAGTGTAACGATACTCAGTAGGGACCCCGAGACCCTCAAGGTCTCACTAAAACCAACAAGGATAACCACAAGAAGATCACAACAGATAAACTCTACTTAGGTATATGCCCATACATATACCTAAGTTATCAAGTAACCCATCTCAGTCATGAGGAAACACAAGGATCATGAGATTAACGGATAACCACTACCCAGGTATATGCCCATACATATACCTAAGTTATCAAGTAACCCATCTCAATCATGAGGAAACACAAAGGTCAAAGTCTCAGCTCAAACCAGGATTTTCATTATCGAAACCGTAACTGCTGAAGAGCTCCGTCTTTAGAGTGTACAGTGGTCCTGTCACGACTCCGAGGCCGCCGCTCACTAACCTAAGACTGCTGAAGTACTCCTCCTGTCGAGTACTGCGGGTCTGCTGCCAACTACCGGGCGCTCCGTCCGCTGAGGGTCTGCTGCCAAATATCGGGCGCTACCCAGATAGCCTACTGAGGTACTCCTCCTGTCGAGTACCGCGGGTCTGCTGCCAACTACCAGGCGCTCCGTCCGCCGTGGGTCTGCCGCCAAATACCGGGCGCTCCGTCCACTGGGCTAGTCGACTCACTCCAAGTCGAGTCGGTCAAGCAGTCGTCAGGTCTCAGCCGGCTACACGGTCTCCGTAATCTGCACGCTCATCTCCGGGAGGGTCCGCTCCACGAGCTACTGGTCGATACTCCAAGTATCACAAGGTCCCGCGAAGAAGTGTCTCAAAGGTCCGTCTCGTCACAGGGGTCTCAACGCAACAGACGGCGCGTCGATCGGACGCCCGGTCTGTGAGTTATTAGCCTATTCGTCCCAGGGGCCCGGTTGGTTTCGTGAGCGAAACCAAACCCGGCCGTATCTCAACTGTACCCCGAACTCCCATAGGGTATACTCAAAGGGACCGTTACTCAACGTAACCACCAACGCCGCTGACGGCTCGTCAAGCGGACGTCCTGTCTGAAAGATATCAGTTTTCCCGTTCCAGGGGCCCGATTGGATTTCGGGTGCGATCCAACCCGGCCACTACTAACTGTAACCAAAACTCGGGCGAAGGATACCAAAAGTTCCGTATCGTAAACAGGAACTCAACGCAACAGACGGTGCGTCGATCGGACGCCCGGTCTGAGAGTTATTGGCATTTTCGTCTCCGGGGCCCGGTTGGTTTTTAAGGAAAAACCAACCCGACCGTACTCCACCTGCGTCCAAACCTCGGGCGGAGTATGCCAAAAGATCCGTCTCACTAAGAGGAACACAACGCGACTGACGGTGCGTCAATCGGACGACCGTAGCTCAAGATATGAGTGTTTCCGCTCCGAAGACCCGGTTGGTTTCGTGAACGAACCAACCCGGCCGAACTCAAAGTAATCTGAAAACTTGAGTGCGATATACCAAAACGACCGTCTCGATCCAAGGATCGCGTTGCCGCAGACGGTTCGTCATTAGGAGGTCTGAGGCTCAAATTATGAGCCAAAAACCAATTCTGGTTCGAAACGGGGGGGTCCGGGTCCGGGCCGACCCGGCCCGACCCCCCCCCCCCCCCCCGAAGGCGGCGCGGCGGGCGGCGGCGTGGCGGGCGGCGACGCGGCGGCGCGGCGGGCCGCGGCAGGCGCCGCACGTGGTCGGCACGCGGGGGGGCAAGCCCCCGCTGATTTGGAGCGGCGCGGCACAAAGGCCGCGCCTTTGCAACAAACGGCCCCCACGTGGGGGCCGGTTTTATTGAGCGAACTGGGGGGCTGCTGCCCCCCCCCCCCCCTTCCATGGAACCCCCCCCCCCCCCCCCCTCATTAAGAGGGGGGTTTTGCTGAACCGTCCGGGGGATTTATTCCCCCGGTTTTCAGTCATCCGGCCGGCCAGCTGGCCGGCCGGTTTTTACCAACGGGACCGGAAATTCCGGTCCCGCCTTCGACTTCCGACGCCGGCGGCCCGGCCGCCGGTCTTCTCTTCCGCCGCGGCCCGGAACCGGCCGCGGTCTCCTCGTCCCGCCGCGGCCCGGAACTGGCCGCGGCGTTCGTCGTCCGGCGCGGTGCGACGGCACCGCGCCCCTTCGCCGTGCTTTGATATTCATTCAACGCGGCGCGACGGCGTCGCGTTCTTGTTGTTTCTTCCAAGGTGCGCGCGCGACGGCATCGCGTAAGTTAAACGTACAATTATCCGCGTGGTGCAACGGCACCACGCCACCTTGCTTCCGCCCGCAAGATTAAACAACACGATGGAGGGGGTTCGGCCGTGTTCGTGCGGTCCGGCCCCCTCACGTTAAAATAATAACGCAACTTTAAAATAATCAAGTGTCTCACGTTAGACGTGCTAGATCCACGATCAAGAACGAAATAAATAAAATTTGAATCAACAACCCCTACCTTGGTATAAGGTTCGAAGATTTGTCTACGTTCCGTGGAAGACGACGTCGCGGTGGTCGGGCGTCGTGGTCGTCGTTCGTCAAATTCGATGACGAAGAGGTGCGTCCGAAGAGGCATGTCGTTGGCGAAACCTTGTACGCCGACGAAGGTTGTCCGAGGAAGATGCGGTGTTCTCTCTCGTTGACACCGAAGACGAAGAAGAGCGGAGGGTCGATCTTCGTCGGAACTTGAGCGTTCTTGATCAATTCTTGAGGAAAATCAAATAAAAAGGAAACAACGAACTCAAGAACCCCTACCTCGATAGTCGCACGTTGACGGAGTCGTGGAATATCGGTGTCGATTCCTTTGTCGTCGGAGGAAGAGTCGTTGTCGATGGCGTTCGTCGAGGAAAACCGTCGCGGAAGAGATGACGCAGAAGAAGTACGTCGCGTCGCGGATACGGCGTCGCAGATGGATCGTGTTCTTCGGCGGAGAAGTTCTTCGTTGAAGAACGACGTTCTTCGCGTTCTTCGTTGAGTTTGAAGAAGAAGAAGAGGCTCTCCAAAAGCTCTCAAGGAGACAAACAAACAACCCAAAATAAAATAAGACAACTTCTTATTTTATTATTACAATACACATTAGAATTTCAAAAGTTTGAAATTTAAAAAGGTTAAACTCCCATAATTAATTAAGTAACTCAAGTTGACAACATTAAATGAAATGAGTTAAAGGGGAGGTTTTGAGAGAATTTGAGGAGTTGGGGTTCGTGTGGACCCCACCTCACTTAATCCTCCCAAGGGAGGTTAAGTGGATGTGGGTCCCACTCCCAACTCCCTTTGGTAGGACTTAACTAGTTAAAAATAAAATTTGTTCCTCACAAATTTTATTTAACTTAAACTAAAAACCCAAAAACGAACTTTCAACCCGCAACAAACGCAACTCCCGAAAAGGACTCTTTAAGCGAATATCGGCGCTGCGAGTTCATCGGTGCCCTCAGATTTCAATTCCGAGCACCGGATCAAAAGTTAGGAATTCCCGCTCGTTCGTTCACTGAACGTACCCGAGCCAAACTTCGGAAATTAATTCTGGGCACTCCGGGCCTCGGAATCAGGTGTCGTCTGAAACCGCGCTCTTGTAAAATTCTAAAGAAATTTAAGAAAAAATTTCCCTTGAATTTTACGGGTCTTTACACTAAATATCATCTGACTTATAATTATTTCCCCTGTCATCACCTTTGTTTTTCCCTCTTTGTAGACATCTTGTTCAATTTTTCATCTTGGGAATCATTATTCTCCATCAGATCATTGTCCAAATCGATAATCCTTTGATTTAAACCTACACTCTTGTTGACCTCAATTTCCAATGCTTGGATCTGGATATCTTTGGATTTAATTTCTTCATCCAATTTTAGATCTAATTACATTGTTTCATGAAAAACATCCACCTTTCTCATTCTTGGATATTCTTCAACTTCAGTAGTTCCAAAATCACTTGGCATGTCAGGTTCTTTATTAATTAATTTAGTATCAAAGAATGAATAAATAGTCTCGCAGTGTGATACCTTATTAGTTTTCTTCAACTGATTCACGCTCTTTCCGTTGACACTTCCACACTATAGAATTTCACCATACTTCTACTTATTTTTTGAAGATATTCCATTTGGCATGGCACACAAATAAAATAGAAAACTGAATCTTCAACTTTAACAATGAACTGACCCAACTCAAAGAAAAAAATATGATAAAAGAAACCTACCCTCTAATACCAATTGTTAGGTCCAAAAGTTCCCTTGAAACCCAAAGAGGGGGATGAATCAGGGTATGGATATTCTTTTCTAAATTCTTAATGACCCACTTTATCTTGACCTCTTTATTTTAAGGGTCACTTTGTTTGAACTTATGTGTTTATTCTAGTAAATTATTTTTTTCATTACCATATGATAATTTTTAGAAAGTAATGAAGGAATACAAGAACATGGACACTGATATTTTTAGTTGGTTCACCCTCACCGGGCTACGTCCAAGGAGAATACAATGATGATGTGTCATTATACCAAATCCACTAAATCTCTCTATCAATCACAAGGTTCGGTCAATATCACATTTATGCCTAGGATCACAACCTTTACAATGTTTAGATTCTGCGCACTACATTCCCAAGGGTCACACCATAAGTATCTTCCTCTATCTCACTGCTTAAGGGGAGGACCATTATCTTCCTCTTCCTTTGCTTACTACTCTTAGAAGGTGTCCACTCGCAATTTATAGACTTATAGGTCCCTTCATTATCCCTAATGAATGCATCATCTATTGTATATAGATACTCTATTGATTTCCAACTTTTATCCACTAATTAATACCACTTTTCCACTTCAAACTGGGTAATACCTTTTAAAATACTTTTTCATGGCACATTGCCTTCGTGAAGATCTCTATTTCATGAAGCTCAAACTAGCCTTCATGAAGTACACCTACTTTCACAAATATCACTCATTTTCGGAGCACACACTAGCCTTAGAAAAGAACTTACCTTTTCATGAATCTTACTTACCCTTCGTGAAGCATAATTCTTTCGCAAAGCTCAACTTTACATTGTGTCATTACTTCCATTCGGAAATCTCGATCAGTATTTGTGAATTCTCTTACCTTCATAAAGCTCACTGCCTTTGTGAGCCTCCTTCATGATTTAAGATCCTTAATAATTTTATTGAGTATCCCTACTATTCTAAAGGGGGTATATTTCTATTGATAGGTTTTTCCACTGATTCCAAAACCATTTGGCCAAGCCATCATCTGTAACAACCAAATGTTTTATCAAAGGAATTACATTCAAATAATTATGCCTTATAGTATAATAAAATTAAAAATTACAATGAAATATCATGACGCTAAATATTATGTGACCATTAAACATAATTTTTTTACTTCTAATTTTGGATTTTTAAAAATCTGACATACACAGTTGGGATTAGTAAGATGTTTGGAGTCCGATTGGACAAACATAATTTTCAGTGAACAGTAACCTACCCTTATGAATAGTAATATGACCCTTATGAAAAGTAAATATTCCAAAATAATAGTTACCTTACCCATGAATGATTAAATAAAATTTAGGTATCTTATAAAGGGTTAATATGACCATAGTAAAAATATTAGTATTTTTATAAGTCTTAAATAATTAATTATAATTAATTAATTAATTTAAAATAAAATGTATTTTTCTTAAAATGTTTCCATAAATTAATAATCCTGTGACTTTTGGGTTTTAAGACAATTTTAAAAGAACTTATGTGATTTTTGAAAGCATTATGGAATCAGTTTTTATTTTAAAATTTGTATTTTTCAAGTAGATTATGATTTTAATTAAAATTTAATTCAATCATATTTATAAAATTGTTTTTAAAAAATGGACTTCATTTTTGGATTCAAAATGTTGAAAAATGGTTGGGTGAATTTTTTTTGTATTTTTCTAGAATACGTGAATATTGTTATGAATAGTGAAATATAATAATTTAAAAAATAAGCTCAATTCCCAAATTATAGAGTCATGGGTGATGTTATGATGATGTAATAACATCTAGTTCGGATTCAAATGATAAAATTACTTAATTTATTCATGGTAGAATAAATATTACTTGTCTTTAGGAGAAATAATAAATTAATGAATATTATATTGAGAAAACCCATGTCCCATCCACTATAAAAACCACCTTCTACACCCTCATTTCCTCACACCTCTAAAGCTTCAAGCCTTGTCTAAACTCTTCCCAAACATCTTCCATAAACCCTCCCCCAAGTACAAGAGCTTATGGTCTCATCCAAAGACGAATCCAAGGTTCCTTGCAGGGGATCTCAAGAGGATAACTGAAGAAGTAATTCCCCTCTATCGCTTTTCCTTTAATTTCCTTTCAATTTCATGTCCTTTTCTTATTCCCTCCACAACTATATTCATCCACATGGTATGGTGACACCATTATCATACATAAAATTTTATTTTATTATACTATATTAATATTATATCATCCAACCCTGTTATCCTCTTCATTTTATTTTAGAAAGGAAAGCATTGTTCATGGGGTGTTAATTTTTCACCTTTAAGAATGACATGTTTTCAATTTCATTTATCGTCTTCAGATATGGACATGAAAAAAAAATTAGGTTTGAAATAGAATATGTTATATGTATTATATCCTATTTAATGGTTTGGAACTAACTAATGTACATATTACTAAATGATAAATCAATACATGTTCGTTATGATCCAAAAACAGCCCAATTTAACCTAAAACGATCATCATTAAATCTTAACTAATGATTCATTCACATGGTATGTAATTTAATTCATTATAATATAATTTAAATTAATGTAATATCATTAATAAGATGTAATATAAGTTCTGGATGTTTATCTATGTTCTACACGAACATCCATTCATAGATACCAGTGAACTGTTAAAGAAAACCATAAAAACAAACATTCCCAAACAATGAATTTAAAATATATAACTCATAAAAATGCATATTAATGAAATTAGTAAAACCATAATAAATATTATTAATTTATAAATGGTCTAGGAATTTTTAATTGATGAATTTTATGTGATTATACCAGACTTGAAATTGAAGAAAGCGTTCAGATACAAGGAAATGGGAAATTCTCCAACCCAACTTTCTTTCTTCGGGTTCTCTCTCTTTCACTCTATTTTTGGTATGGTTACTCCTTAAAAATAATTTTTTCATTTCTATATTACCTATTATAGGATATATATATATATATATGTGTTGTCCAATGTATTCTATGTCCAACACATTTTTCTCCAAATGAACTCATCTTTCAAGAACACACCTTTTACTTCTCACTCAAGGTTGATGGTTCTCTTATCATGTACGTTATTTCCTATTTATTTTGGGAACCCAAAGTTTATGAATGTGTTATTATGAGTTAAAAACCATTTCTTTCCATTTTTATGATTGATATATTTTATATTTGGAATTCATGATAATGAAAATGTTATGATGTGATGGGTCACCCAGAATTATACAGCGCTCCAATGCATTGGGTAAAGTGATGAACCTCATGGGTTGAAGTGAATTGATCTATAAACATGATGCTAGCTTTGTTCACGACTATTTATGTTATATTACCACAAAGACATGATGTTTCATTTTTATGAATTTCCACATTACATGCTTGTACCTAATGATTCCTCCC
Source organism: Viscum album (assembly GCA_963277665.1). Taxonomy (NCBI): domain Eukaryota; kingdom Viridiplantae; phylum Streptophyta; class Magnoliopsida; order Santalales; family Viscaceae; genus Viscum; species Viscum album. Next base: position 767,215,063 of record OY728156.1, read on the forward strand.
ATGATTTTGAAGATGATGTTATGATTATGCTCACCCCATGCTATATTGTTCTTATTTATCCTCTTTTTGGGAATTTAGCTCTCCCATTTTTTGATGTATTCCCTCAGGTAACTACATGTTGTAAGGAGAGTTCAAGTTGAAATAATAATCTATAGAATATGTAATTAAATAAATTTTTATGCTTGATGTTTTAAATGTTGTGTCTGGACCATGTTTTCCCAAAACACTAAACCTATAGATCCTCATGGTGTAATACTATTACGTTGTTAATAATTATAATGATGTAATAGTAATGTAAGAAATGGAAGGGTCTCTATATCACTACTTCACGAAGTTACTTAATTTACTTCATGACACTCCCTGTTTCGCAAAGATAGATGAAAATTTCCCATTCAGGATGCTCATCAAAACAACGGAGAGTTATGTCAAAAAACATCGTAGTGTTCATGAAGCATGTTCATAACCATATATTACACTGTCAAAAAACATTTTTCCTTCATGAACCACCCTTCATGAACACCCATTCTTCACGAAATACATGCCTTCTCCATATTTTCATAAGGCCTTCATAGAAATCCACTTTTCACGATGCAAGTCGTAATCGCGGAGCATCCCATCATGAACCTTCATTCCTTTACAAATCACCCTTCGTGAAAACACTATCTTTAAAAAATTCATGAATTTACCATATTTTGACATGGAATTCATGGAAATCCAATTTTATCAATGATTTTCATAATCCTAGTGATCACCATCAAAAACATTCAAACCATCACAAACCACCATTTGCAAAAAGCAAGTCTTTGTGAAATACATGCCTTTTCCATATTTTTACATGGCCTTCAAGGAAATCCACTTTTCGTGATTATTTTCATAATCATGGAGATCACTATCAAAAAAATTCCTGGCTTTGTGAACCACCTTTCATGAAAATATAGTCTTCATAATATTCATTCCATTTCCATATTTTTACATGGCATTCATGGAAATCCACTTTTCGTGATGATTGTTGTAATTGTGAAGATCACCAACTTAATTATTTGATCCATCGTGAAACCCAACTCGTGATGCCCATGTTCAGGAACTTTAATACTATATCATATTTTCATGAGATATTAAAGAAAATTAACTTTTCACGATGCTTGGCGAAACACCACATTTTGGACCCCAAAAATTTGGCAGACACAGGGAAATGACGTTGCCTTGTGTATGTAATTTTCTAGGCCACTTCTAGGGAATCCATTCCTTCATATTGGAACTTTTTCAAAATACTAAGTCAAAAATATCTATATACTCTTCAACATACCGTGGAAATATGATTTTCCAAAAATCACAATCGACCCAAAAATGGTTCAATGTTACCTCGAAGGATTTTTTCCCCAACAAAGGATCCCCTAGATATGCTTCACAACCATTTTTATGATGAGAAAGGTTCTAATGATGGAATAGACAGAGTCAATAGTGATGATGAGTATAAATCTAAATATTTTTTAGAGGAATTTTCTATAAATTAAGTAGTTGTACATCAACCTTGATGCATAATAAATCATCCACTACACTTCACATCTTGGTCGAAAGAAAGGACACATTTTCCTAAATTCCAATGCAATATTATCATAACTGGTATTGTGTTTTCAAGAGTTATAAAGGATATATTTTGTGAACTATAGAAAATACTATTCATTGGAATATATTTTAAGATCATGTATTCCATGAAAAATATATTAAAAATATTTCGTATTGAGTTACACTATAGATATTTAGTTTAAGAGTAAAAATAAACTAAATAAATCATAAGATTTGATAAATATGGTGATGATTGTGGATATATATTGAGGTTGATTCCTCACATCCCTCTTGGATATTGTATAATTTCAATGATTGAGGCATATCTTAGTTACAAACATACAAACCTGAGACAAGATCATATATCACTAGATGTTGAATTTGTGTCTTCTATTATTTTGAAGATGATAAAGACCTTTAAAGATGTTCCTATATCCCCTATGCAGGAGAAAATATACTATCATTTTGGTTACAATATTTCATATGTAAATTCATTTATGGTGAAACATAAATAAATTATCAAGGTGTATGGTGATTGCGATTACTTGAATCAAGTATTTCCAAAACTATTATCCATAACGAGAAAAAACCGCCAAATTTTATTCCACATCGATATGAATGAACATTTGTAAAATGATAATTAACTTGATCTATCTCATGTCAAATTGCATCTATTTTTCTAGTAATTTATTCCATATGTTGGAACATTTCATTTCTGAAAAAAAAATTAAAAATGGACAAAACATTTTTCTATGGAATGTACGTGGGTTTATTTTTAATTGTGAGAACCCAAGATGAAAAATGTTCCCCTGAACCTCATGTATTTTTCATTATGGAAAAAAATTATGAATCATGGGGTTGGTTTTTAGTATGTATTAGCAAACATTTCACCCATATTCAGGGTGTATGTTTGATATTTGATCATCGTAGGGGAATCATTTAGGAAATAAATGTCGATATTATTACTTTTAAATTTTCAAATTCACATCATTGATACAACAACTAACACATTTCTGGTAATTTGTGAAATAATTTCCCTAATGAACCTATAAATAAGGTATCATGAAGTTTGGTATACAATCTCTTTCTTATTTTAAACAATTTCAATATAATGATAAAATTAATTTATGTGATGGTTGATTACTTTCATGTATCATATGATATTGATCAGTGAAGGTTAGAGAAATTATTTGAAGAAACCCATAAGTATAATTAGGGAGTGTATGATTACATGATACAGATTTCAAAAGAGAAATGGACATTGACATATGATAGGGGGAAGTGGTACGAACACATGAACATAAACATTATGGAGTGAATATGTGGAATCTACAAGGGTATTCACATTTTACCAATAACTAGCCTAGTTTATGCGATATTTTAGAATTTTCTAGTGTACTTCATTGAAAGAGGAAAACCAAATTATAACGAGATTCAGTATGGGAAATGGTATAAAAGACACTTTTAATGAGAGATTGACATGAACATTGAAAAATTTTAAACTTATTGAGTGTATCTTTTCAATATAGAAGATGTTAAATTTTGAGTTCAAGAGTGTCATGAGCCCAATAGGTAGCAGTAGTCGAGTTCTAGTGTAATTTCTAGAAATAAGGAATTCTCAAAGTGGAAATATCTAGGAATTACATTTTCCTTGTACACATGCCATTATGGCATGTGCCTATATGAATTTATCTTGGGGAATAAAATTTAATACAATGTACTAACTTTCCACCATTTATAACTGCTATGGTGCACCATGGATGCTTAATGGAAAGTTTCAACATTTCCCTATGCCTTGATACAATCTAACATTGATACCAGATAGTAACAGGACATGATCACGAGGGAAACTAAAGTCCATCTAGATGTAGAATGAGAAGGATTTTCTTGGAGAACATGAGAAAGCATTTGTGATGAAACATTTGTCAAATGGAAGGTTATAATAGGAAATTATTCCCTCACATTTCCGGAAAAATTTCTCACTCTTGGCCATCATGATTTATTTCCTCCTATGCGAACTTTTCGTATTATCATTTACATGGTATTAATATAAACCTCTTTATTTTTCAGTATTCAACATCGTTTTTGAATACTTTAAGTATCGAAATATAAATCATTCATAAATTATAAAAACATTTTAATAAATCACACACAACCTAAACATTCCAAAATGTTAAATCATTTATATAAATAAAACATTCATCTTTTCAAGATCTTGTATATAATTTCTTAAGGATATAGGAAATCAAAAGGAGTGTGATCAAAATATTGATAAGGGAAAACATAAAAATTATTCATAGAGGGTGAGGTCATAAGCATGAGATATCACATGATCATGGGAGATAAATCTGAATAAAAGGATTAATAAATCATAAGATATCACTGTCATGGAGTGTGATCATAGTCATAAAAGAAATATCATGGAAGTATATAATATTTACCATGGATCAGAAGCATGTGAAAATTATCATAAACTATGCCTTATGATGTGAGAAATCTCAACAATGTCTATGAATTATCATGTGAGAAAATCCAATCATGAACATTAAATATATTGTGAACATACCCAATCATTCCCACATATTATAATTACATATTTACATATAAATATTTAACCAATGTATTGGTGGTTATTGTAATGTCTTAAACCGGATACCAATAAAATAGTGCCCCGATCTAGTTGTTTATACGGCGTCAAGTGTGCCCCCTGTACACCAGAGGATGCCGACTAGTAGCAAGGGCATATGGCATGTCGGTGGGGAGACTATTACCTCATATTAGACTCATAAAAAATCATAAATAGCTATGTATCATACACATCAATAAATAAATAGAGTACGGAAGTATTAAATAGAGTGAAACAAAACTTGTTGTAATAATAAATAAAAATTCCATAAAATCCTAAATAGTTATGTAAAACATACAATAGTGGCCACCCAATGGATTGACCAAATAGATACAAGAGTACAAAATACACTAAAATAAAAGTACATAGATCTATTACTAACTCTTATCTGGACCACACACCTGGTCTCTAGATAATATCAAATTACACCAGCTTGATTATAAGAACCCACATGAGCATCATCACTCGATCATGCAACTCTAGGACTCAACCATATCCACCATGAAACTATTATCAACCTAAAAAACAAAACATAAGGTCTACACATACACTGAGGTTTGCATTCAAGGGTGATATATAATCTCAGTAGGCCACCCCAATAATGAACATATAAATACACAGTTATAAGTGCATGAAAAAGTAAAATAAAAGTTCCATGCATAGCCGTGGCACAAATGAAAAGATAAGTTAATCAAAAACAGGAAACCACATTCAAACCTTGGGTCTGTAATCCTAGTAAAATGTGAAATAGCCTCTATGGGTGTCCATATTTATATCTGTATACATGTACAGTACCATACCTATACATATATACATAAATATGAATATTCAAGAGTAAAGGGAATAAAAGAACATAAAAACCCATCATAAGTTGATCCTTGTGTCCTTATTCCCAATCGATTGGACATCTACTGTAAGGGAATTGAGCTGGATGTTGTGTCACTCAAGCCATGTATCATTAATTCAAGATCTAGGCCTATAGTCCCAATCATCATATATCTACTTCGACCAGACATCAAAATTATCTCAGAGAAAGATACATCACCACAAGGGGATACTCACCCTACTCCTGGGTTCACCCTTACTTTCCTCATGTCACTATAGAAATGGATTATGGGAAGTATATAAATACATACTATAAATGGTCACTAAGATAGATTCCATGCTTCTCATACTTGGTAAATCCAATCCAATGTCTAATCCCTAAGTCTAAGTCTGTAGGCATTCATGAATTTTTGAACTAAGATAATCCTGAAGGGTCTTAACCATTGGTGATCTATAAGAAGAGCTCAGCGGTGAGATTCCTTACCCACCCCTGGTGTCTCTAATAAAAGATAGAATAATCATCCCTCTAATCTAGAATATCATAATAATTATGGGTATCTAATGATGTGAGATTCCATTCCCAACACTATGGTTAAGTAATCAACAAGGGTGAGTAATCATCCTTGTCCCTTGGGAGAGCATAACCATCCATGAATATAATCTGATTAAAGAGAGTGTAATCATCCTCACCCAAACCAACCAAAGGTGATTGAGATCATTCTCATAACATAAAAACCATCATAGAGTGAAATAATTCTCATCTATTGAGAGAGTGGAATCATCTATGAGTATCATTACTAGGGATTTCATGCCCGTATATCATAGCAGTAGTCTCAATAGTTGAATACCATGAAACACATCTAGACATCCTAATAATATAATAATCAAAATATACAGGCTTAGAATCCATGTACAGGGTAGAACCTCTAGGTATATTATTAAACATAAGAAACAAAATGGCACAAAATGGCACAATATCTGGATCCTAGTAAAGCACGTCTGGGAATCCAAATAAATAAGACATATCCTAGGAAGAATGTTCATGCATCCAAAATATAAATAAAGACACCTCACATTAGGCTCAATAACCACAGACTAGGAATTACCTATAACTATCATCACTGCATCAACAATAACCAAGTGAAATTATAAAAAAAAGACTAAGGGTGTTCAAATGCCTAAACCCAACACTACTTCCACATCCTCATGGGATTACAAGTTCAGTAGGGGTTCTAAGGTGACACCTGATACCATCTATACCCCAAATCTACATACTAACTTAGGGTCAGTCAAACAATAGGGCTCCCACTAGGTCCCTCAAATCAAAACAATTAAGAGCCATCCTACTGGGGATCCTCAAGGTATAATGTAACATCTCAATATTTTAATAAAAAATAATATTTTGATAGTGTACATGATATCCCTCATCGAGCTTAAATGAACAACTAAATATTATTATTTAATATGATAGTTATCACATAGTCATTAGAATGGATTAAATGAATAGGATTAACAGAAGTATAAAAGTATGGTTTACACACACACATATATGTAATTAATTATTTTGTGATAAAATAATTTTAAATGAATGGAAAAGACTTTTTCAAAATAAAAGGTACAGTTTTTCTGAAAAACTATTTAAATGCAAACAAATGTGTTTATAAAATAGTAAAATAACTCTTATTTGATTAAGTTAATGAAATATAAATATAATAATAATAATAATAAATCTAATGTTTAAAATTAAAATTATTTGTTTTCTATATATGATATAATAACATATCTAGTTTTATGGATAAATGAATTATTTTTCTAAAAAGGCATATTTGTCACCTTTTGATGGAACACCTACTTTAAATATAGTTTTTGGAACTTTTATTAATTTTAATTGAAAAAATAAGAATATTCTTTGAAAAAAGTGAATAAAACTTTACTTTGGATTAATTTTTTATATTTTTCTGATAAGACTCATTTTTTGATGAATAGTGGAAAAAATACTGCATTTTAAGTGAAAACGTTTTTTTAATGAAATTTATGTATAGTGTTAAATTATATATTTCAATGATTTTAAAGTATAATTAAATAATTTTTTATTAGTTAATCCAATTTAGGTCATTGGGTTTAATTTAACAACAATATTGGATATAAAAACTTTGTGAACTTTTGAACATTTTTACTTAAAAAACACGTGTTCTCGATCAATCAATGAGATTAATATTAAATTAGTTTTTCCAGTTATGAATTTTAAATTTTGAAAAATTGATTCCATATTTTGAATTATAAGGTCCAGTTATAGTAAATATGGGACTTTCATTTTTGGAAAATATGAATAGTAACTTTAGTAATTATTTTTATTTCCAAAGTTAAGGGTAAATCAGGTAATTAATGGTAGAAATAATATTATAAAATATTAAAATATTTACCTAACACTTGTCCAAATATCATTGGATGAGATATTTTTGACCAAAATAATCCATGGTCAGATTTTTTGAGCTCTTGGATCCACTTGGATGACTTTAAGACATTTATAATATTATATTAAAATTAAATCCACCTTTTTATTCTTTTGTTTTTAATAAGAGAAATATTTTTAATATGGGGTTATACAAAAGATATGTTCATCTATAAATAGTATTTTTAAATATAAAATGTTTATCTACATCATGGTAGTTTATTTTTAAATTTTAGGAAGGAAACAAGTAAATTAAATATTGACATAATGATGATATAGTGATTGATGAATTTATGGAAGAATCAAATAAATGATATTAATAATGTTAAAATAAATATAATTTGAAATAATGGATTTCATATATGAATTTTATGGATTGTTTTAACATTTTAGGTATTATTTAATACATTTTTTATAAGATATCAAGTTTTTATTATATTTCTAAAAGGTCCAATAATGTGTAATTTTAAAATTGACATTAATGATATTTTAAAATAAATAATATTTTATTAAATGATATAAGATTTTAAAAAAATAATATATTTTTCTAAATAATTTGGATAATTCCAAAATTCTCAAAAATTACTCGTTTATTGGTCTTTTTCAATGTTGTAGTAATTATATAAACCCTCAAATTGTAAATCGCGTGATAACATGATAAGAGTTAAAATGGTTAAATAAGGGTTAAAACAAAAATAAAAGGATTGAAAAAAATAAAAACTTGTCCAAAAATTTTTGCATGAAGATTATTTAACCCTTATCACCTTAGTATCTAATTGGGGTTGTTTAACGGACAATTTTCCTTGAAAATAACATATATACTATTTAAGTCAAAGATAGTTACAAAATGTCACACTCTTTATATTTAATATCTTTTCTGTGTCCACATAGGGTCAAAATGAATATATAAAATATCCTAAATGTATATTTTGATATAAATTAAATTATTTTAATTAAATTAATTTTTTTTAATTTTTATAGATTATATAATTACTTTAAAATCTTTTTCAATGCTAAAATAATATTTATTTAATTTAGAGAAAAATAAAATAATTGATTTTAATAATATTAATTTTGATAAATTTTCGAATATTTATTATATATAAATAATTTTATAAATATATATTATATATTATATATTATATTATATTTGTGAGTAAGCTTAATATTTTAATCCCCATTTTTTCATGATGTATTTGGAATCAAATTAAATGAATAGTATCAAATTTTCAAATAATAATATCTTTTTGAAATTATAAATTAATAAATTACTTGAAAATAAAAAATGTTAAATAATTACAAAGGGGATAATATATGATCTAAAATATCTTCCCATATTAATTTATATACCATTTTTAAGCCTTTTTATCAATAACTTCATTATTATATTTTAATATTTTTGGATTTTCCAATAGTGCCTCTACCCTCTCCTATAAAAGGGAAATCATTCTTCCCATTTCAATCCACCTAAAAACCAATTTGGAATGGAAAAGATCTACCAAAATCCATTTTTAGAATCCCTAAAAACATTCTATAGGCCTAAGTTTTGGCAGAACACCCACCTTAGAGGTTTTTAGGTGATAATCAACAGAAATCATCTGAAGAAGATGTATCATTTTTAAGTGTTTCTATTTTATTTCTTCTTACACCACATTTAAATATTTAGAAACCGTGATGAAATAATAACTATAGTTTACAAAATATAATTATATTTTATTATGTTAATATCATCACCCAAATCCTTCTTCACTCCCATCAAATTGGAAAAGAATTAATCATTTGTCTATATGTGTGACCTATCACCTCCACAAACCGATATAATCTATTTTCTATTATCGTCTCTCAATACTAGTTATAATGAAATAATTAATATTTATATATGATATTAATTAAATATTTATCATTATAATATAATAATATATCAATTAATTTTTTACAGTCCATGGTCATAAAAATGATAACATTGTTTATACGTACGTGAACTATCACCTCTACGAAGCGATGTGATTCATTTTTAATCCCTATATCATAAGATAAATATATATAATTATATTTAAATAATTAATATGATATTAATTATATTATTATCATTATTTAATTATAAAATAATATATACCTTCTTTTTATAATGATCATTGAAAAATGGAAAAGTTACTCATGTGTAAGTACGGTCTAATATCTCCATGATTATAATGTTGTTCATTTTTCATAACGATAGATAAATTATTTTATATAAATGTATAATTGATTTATAAATTGATTATTATGACCTAAATATTATTCGGGATATGATTTACTAGTGACCACTTTGACTATTTACATCTTACTAAAGTCATTTTGGACTCATATACCGAATATCCACAAAATGTCTGACATGAAATTTAATAATTAAGTAATTGTTATAACATGATATTAAGTGATATAAAAGGAATAATAAAATTGAATAAATTTCCCAATATATTAAATAATTGAAATAATTTTATTATTCAGGAAAATAAAGGACATACATGATGAATCAGACTAAAGGTAAGAGGTTTCATCTCAATCTCCTTTTGTTGAGGCATTTCTTGATGATATGCACCTTTATTATTTTATAAGGTGTATATACAGAACCTTTGAAATTTAATATCCATATATATATCCTTAGTTTATTAATTTTTTTAAAATTTTACTCTTTCATGTGCCTAATGATTTAAATGTTTAAATTGATATGGGATGCTTTGAATGTTTAAAGATATAATTATTAAATATTTTTCTCCATGTCAATATTCCTGATATAATTTTGAAAATTTATTATATGAATTTAAGAGTATTTTAAGGAAAATTTTATCTATATTCTGAATTTACTCTAAATATTTTTAAAATAACTCTTTTTACGTGTTTTATACGGAACTTTTTGAAAAACAACAAAAGGAATGTTTTTTAGCATTTTTGACAACAACAACTTCTCTACCACCATGACCAGTATTTGTTATTTTGATTCCACTATAAGAATTAATGTTTTTTAAAGAAAAATAAATACCATATTCCCATTTATGGGGAATTTGGTATTGAAAATGGTTTTGAAAATGGATTTTCTATTTCAATACCGTGAAAATTTTTCTCTTGATTGCAAATGAAATTTTATGAGTTAAATGATAAAAATTGAAATCTTTTTTGTGTTATGATTATATAATGGTACTTGGAAATATGATAGGTGGTTATGTGAAAGACTAGTTACTGTAGGTTCCATAATAAAACAAGTATGGTTCGTTTCATTTTAACCTCCAATTCATTGGGTATGAAAGTTGGATGTATAGTTATTCCATTTGTAAGAGTTACATGTATGGAAGTCGACCACATGGTTATTCCATTATGAGAGTTACATGTATAATTATGTACCAAGTTAACTTTATTTATTTTCTATGATTTATACTGGTTTTATGTTAATCTTGTGAATGAAAAAAATAGGTATGAAATGAGTTTATTTTCAACGAAAATTATTTACTACTTATTAATGGTGAAAAATATTACTTTATGATAAATTTTTCATGGGTTTTAATATTTATCAATGGACTAACAGTTTCCTTATTTTTATATACCTTACTAATATTTTTATTCACATCCCATGTTTTTTAATTTATTCAAAAGACTTAAAGGATGATTAAGGATTTGGAGAGTTCATGCTAAATGTCTTGAAGATTTTTCATAAAAGTAATCACATTTTATTTTAAATTTTTTAGACTATGGGAAAATGGATATTGTTAGAAATTATCCACTTTATATTGTTATGGTTTTGTTATGTATGAGTATGACTTATTTCCCTAAATTTACAAACCTAAAAAATCCTCAATATGAAATACTGTAAAATTCTTTACTTAAATTACAATTATGTATTGTTTAAGGTTGGGTCCTTATAGTTGGTATAAAAGAAACGGTTTAGAAAAATTTAGAGATTATGATGTTTTCTTAAGAGGTAGTGATATCATCATGGGTTTATAATTTTATAGTTGATCAGATGTTTAATGTATTAGAAACCCCTTTTGAGGCATTAACATATGAAATTTTAAGGTGACTAATGATATTTTTTGAGACATTTATCTTTTTGGAGGTAATTATGGGTTATTAATTTGTCGAATTAAAAATGAAAGGCATGAGAGAAGCTTGTAGGTAAAAAAAATGTTCCTATTATTTTTGAGGAATTTATTATATTTTTTCAATGTTATAAGATTTATATAGTTTTAGAAAAAGTACAACCCATATGATGGGTGACAACCTGTCATGTCTGGAAAGGCCGCGGGAATCAAACCCATAACTGAAGGGCGATAAGGGTTCCTCGCCTACCACTTCCCTATATAAAGTCCCAATTTTTTTGAATTTTTCTTTTTTAGTTAAATGATTTTATAGATGTAGAATAAGTTGATTTTTGAACCGTATTTTTTTAACAAATAGATAACCTTGGGATTGGAAAATGATTTGGTGAATAACTGATTAATGTTTTTACAGAAGGAATCCATTATTTTTGGATCCCTATATGATCAACATAACTAAAATACTGTTTTATTTTATTTTAGGAATAAATTTTTAATTATATTTTGGAAGCGTATAGGATTTCATTGTTCACTTATGGTTATTTAGTTTTTTTATTAAATGGTTAACATATCTTTAATGTTATTTGGGAAGTTAGTTTTTGGTATAAGTATTCATGAGTAATTGATATTATTTATAGATAAATGTTAAAATTTATATTGAAATAATACATGATCAAATATTTCTGAAGTTTGGGTTTCAATATATTTCTAGATTTTTAAATGAATTTTAAGGATAGTTATTTTTGGAATGGTCTATGCTGAACATTGTATATAATTATTGAGTTTTAGAGATTGACATATTTTTTTGTCATATAAGGTTTATTATTTTTCATAAATTATCTTTTATTTGACAAACCATTTTTATTTTGGTTAATTTTTTATGACTGGAGATATATATATTTAATTTTTTTTATAATGTTATTTTCTATATGTTGATTATAGTGCTTCAAATCTAGAAAAATTCATCTTGAATACTCATCGTTTGGTGAAAAAGATGAGTTTGTGGTGGATATTTATTAAACAATGAAACTATAATTTTTAAGTAAGTATGTTTCCTTATGTTCTTACTTCAGTTAGTAAAATAATTCCTCAACTCTATTTGAAGGCTCATTGAAACAAAAATGTTATCCATTTATTTTTATCAATGGTATTTAGACCCATCACATATTAATGGTTTTTTAAGGGTTATGTTTCCCATGATAATGTTCTCTATCACTGTGTATTTGTATTTGAGAGTAATCTTTCTCTTCCATGTCCATGTTTTCATACATGGAAACCCAGTATCTGTTATCTCAGGTGACCTTCATACTTCCATTTCTTTCTTTTAAAGTGGATGTTTTATTAATCATTTTTTCCGATATCGGATTTCAATAGAGGTATTTTGAAATGTTAAAAACCTAGTTTTCAATATTGAGTTCAAATTTAAAGGATACGATTTATTAAAGGGGGAGATTGTAAAATCCCAATATTTTAAGAAAGAAATACTATTTTGATTGTGTGCATAATACGCCACATCGAGCTTAAACAAACAACTAAATATTTTAATTTATTATGGTAGTTTTCTCAAATAAATTAGAATGGTGGGAATGAATATGTTTAACATAGTTATGAAAACATATATTTCATATATATATATATATATAATTATTTATTTATTTATCAATTAATTATAAATGAATTTAAAACCCTTTTTTATAATAAAAGGTAATGTTTCTTAGAAAACTCATTAAATTCAAATAAGTGTGTTAATAAAACAATAAAATCACTCTTATTAGATTATATCGATAAAGTATATATATATAATATGTTAAATAAAATGTTTAACATTAATCATATGAGTTTTTTAGATATTATATAATAAAAAATCCAATTTTATGGATAAAATAAGTATTTTTCTAAAAAGGAATATTTTTTACCTTTTGAGGGTGCACCTATTTTAAATCCATTTTTGAAAGTTTTATGAATTATATTTAAATGCCATAAACCTCTTATTTGAAATAGTAGTATCAAAATTTACTTTGGTTAGAATTGTGATATTTTTCTTCTAAGATTCACTTCTTGGTGATGTGGAATAAAATAGTGCATTTTAATTGAAAACTATTTTTTCATCAAATTTATTTATAGTGTTAAATTATAAATTTGAAAGGTTTTCAAGTATAATTAAATCATGTATTTATCATATAATTCAATTTAAGACATTTTAATCAATTCCACATTGAATTGGAAATAAATTTTTTTTGAACTTTTGAATGTTTTTACTTTTAAAACTCATTTTCTTGATCTGCCAACGCGATCAATTTTAAATTAATTTTAGACAATTATTTGTTTTGAATATTGCAAAAATGATTCCATATTTGGAATAATATTTTATAATTTTAGTAAATATGGCCCTTTAATTTTTGGAAAATATGAATAGTAACTTTAATACTTATTTTTATTACCATGGTTAATGGTAAATCGGGTAATTAGGGGTAAAAATAATTTTATAGATTATTATAAAATTACTATAACACTTGACCAAATATCATTGGATGTGTTATGTTTGACCAAAATAATACTTTTTCTGATTCTGTGATCTCTTTAAGCCCATTGGATGACTTTAAGACATTTATAATATTATATTAAAAGGAGAGTCAATTTTTTCCATTCTTTTGTTTTTAACAAGAGAAATATTTTTATTATGGGGTTATATAAAATATATATTTCAATATAAATATTGTTGTTAAATATAAAATGTTTATATACATCATAGTAATTTGGTTATAATTTTTAGGAAAGAAATAATTAAAATAAATAGTGACAGAACGATGATGTAGTTATTGTTTAATTAATGGAAGAATCAAATAAATGATATCAATAATATGAAAATAAATATAATTTGAAATAATTGATGTTATTCACGAATTTTATGGATTATTTTGACATTTAATGGATTATTTAATAGAGTTTTATTGAATATATCATGTTTTTATGAAATTTTTAAAAATTCTAATAATGAATACTGTCAAAATTGTTATGAATGATATTTTAAAATAAATAATGTTTTATTAAATGATATAAAATTTATAAAAAACTGATATTTGGATAACTAATTTTAGATAAGTCATAAAATTTAATAAATGTCTCATTTATTGGTCATTATTAACATTATTTTAATTATATTAACTCTCAAATTGTAAATTACATGGTAACATGGTAAGAGTTAAAAGGCTTAAATAAGGGTTAAAACAAAAAGATAAGGATTAAAAAAAATAAAAACTTACCCAAAAATTATTTTATGAATATTATTCAACCATTATCGCTTTATTATCGAATGGGGTCTCTTTAATGGATAATGTTATATGGAAATGACATATATATTATTTAATTCAATGATAGTTACTAAATATCACTCTATTTGTACTTAATATCTTGTAGGTGTCCAAATAGGGTCAAAATGAAGATTTGAAAGAAATTAAATGACTATTTTAATCTGAATTAAATTATTTTCATTATTTTAATTTATTTTAAATTTTTATAAATTATATAATTACTTTAAAATCTTATTCAATGTTAAAACAATATTTATTTAATAATCAGAAAAATAAAATATTTGTTTTTAATCATATATTTTTTGATAAATTTTTATGCTTTGTTGTGTATAACAAATTTTATAGATCAATAAGATATATTAGGTATGTTCTAAAGATTTATAATCTAATTACCCTTTTTTCTTGATGTATTTAGAGTCAAATTAAATGAATAGTATCAAATTTTGACAACATTGATATTTTATTGAATTAATAAATTAATAAATTATTTAAAAAAATGTTAAATAATCATAAATGGTATAATATATGGTATAATATTTCTTATCCTATTCATTTATATTCCATTTTTAAGTCTTTGGATCTATAATATCCCTATTATATTTTATTATTTCTGGATTGTTTAATAGTTCCCCAACCCTCTCCTATAAATGGGTACCCATTCTTCTCATTTAGATACACATAAAACCCATTATTTAGTACAATATCTTACCAAATCCATTCATATAATACCATCTCTCATTCTATTGTACTCATTTTAGGCATCACACTCTCCTTATATGTGTTAAGGTGATAATCAAAGTACATCACCTAAAGAAGATGTATCATTTTTATTTAAGTGTTTCTATTTTATTTCATCTTAAACTACCTTGATATATTATGAAACCATGATGAAATAATAATTAAAGTAACCTAAATATATTTATATTTTATTATTTTAATATCATCACCTAAATCCAAATCCACTTCTATCAAATGGTAAAGTAATTAATCATTTGTGCGTACGTGTGAATTTCCACCTCCACAAATCTATATAATTCATTTTCCATTACCGTCTCTCAGGAATGATTATAATGATGAAATTAATGTTAATATATTATATTAATTATATATTTATCATTATAATAGAATAATTTATCAATTAAATTCTTACCTTTCATGCACATAAAATGATAATGTTGTTCATACGTACGTGTGAACTATCACCTCAACGAAGAGATGTGATTCGTTTTTAATCACCACATCACATGAATGATATATATAATTATATTTAAAAAATTAATATTATATTAATTATATTTTTATCATTATATAATGATAAAATAATATATACCTTATTTCCATAACGATCGTTAAAAAATAGAAACATTACTCTTACGTACGTACGACATACCATCTCTATAAATATAACATTTTTCATTTTTCATAACCATTCCTAAATGGTTTTATATAATGAAATAATTTATATATATAATTTATTATTATTTTCTTAATATTATTATGGTTATGATGTACTAATTATCACTTTGACAATTGATATCTTACCAAAGTCATTTTGGACTCATGTACCTAATATCGACAAAATGTCTGACATGGATTTTAATAATTAAGTAATTGTTATAATTTGATATTAAGAAATATAAAAGGAATAATGAACATAAAAAAGAGTCTAAAGAAATTAAATAATTAACATATGTTTATTATTCAGTAATTTAAAGAAAATACATGATGAATCAGACTGAAGTTAATAGATTTCATCTCAATCTTCTTTCAATGCGACATTTCTTGAGGATAAACACCTTTATTATTTTATATGGTGTATATATCACCCCTTTGATATTTAATATATATATTTTATCTATACTCATGTTATTTAAAAAAAATTAATTGTTCCTATTTCATTTTCTTATGATTTAAATATTCAAATTGGTAAGGGACACTTCGAATGTTTAAATATTTAATTGTGAAATATTTTTCTCCATGTCAATATTATTGATATTATTTTTCATATTTATTATATGTATATAAAAGTATTTTATATGAAATTTTATCTATACTTTTAATTTAATTCAAGGGTTTTAGAAAGGAATATTTTTTATTTTTTTATAAGGAACATTTTGAAAAAGAATAAAAGTAATGTTTTTTAACGTTTACAGTAATAACAACTTCTCTACTACCACGACCAATATTTGATATTTGGATTCCCCTACAATCCTTGATGGTTTTAAAATAAAAATAAATCCCTTTTTCCATTTTTATAGGTATTTTGGTATTGAAAATGGATTTTAAAATGGATTTTTTATTTCAATACCTTGAAATGATTTCTTGTGATTCTAAATGAAATTTTATGAGTGAAATGATGAAAATTTCAATATTTTATGTGTTATGATTATATAATGGTACATGGAAATTTGATGGGTAGTTACATTATAAAAAAAGGATGGGTGGTTACTTGATAAACCAAGTATAGGTGGTTATGTTGTAACCTCCAATGCATTGGGTGTAGAATTTAGTCATATAGCTATTCCATTTGTAAGAGAGACATATATGGAAGTCAACCACATGGTTATTCCATTATAAGAGTTCCACGTAAAATTATGTCCCAAGTTACCTTTATGTATTTTCTATGCTTTCTATGGATTTTATGGTAAAATTTTGATTATAAAAAAGGGTATGAAATGATATTATTTTCAAAGGAAAGTATTTAATACTTATTAAGGTTGAAAATTATTACTTTATGCTAAATTTTCCATGGGTTTTAATGTTTATCAACGGAATATCGGTTTCCTTATTTGAATATTTATTATTGGTATTTTTATATTCATCCCATATTTTTTGATATTTTTTTGGACATGAGGATGATTATGTATTTGGGGACGTCAAGTTTAATTTCATGATTAGTTTTCATAAAAGTGATCATAGTTTATTTTAAATGATTTAAATTATGGGTAAAATGGATACAATTTAGATATTTTCAGTTTTTACTATTACGGTTTTATTATTTATGATTATGTCCAATTTCTCTAAATCTATAATCATAAAATTATCCTCGATTTGAAATAAGATAAAAAAAATTACGTAACTTAAGATTATATAATTTTTAATGTTGGTTCCTTGCATTTAACACAAGTGAAGGCATCTAACTTAGTATCCTTAGATGAAAGGTTGGGGAGAAATATAACTTGGGATCCTTTAATGGTATGTGAGACTAAGGGATCCTACAAGGGATCCTTGGAACAACCCATAGGTGAAGGTGTTCTACATGGTACCTCTATAATGGGATAATAAGGAAAGGACATCCTACATGTAATCCTTAAAATTATAAATGGGAAATGGATCCTAAAGGGGATTCCCTAGGTCAACATGTAAGAAAAGGCATCATATAGGGACACTTGGTATGAAAAGAATATATGGAAAACACACATGGGATCCTCTAGGATGAAACATAAAAAGTGAAATCTTACAAGGGATCCTCAGAATAACTGAACTCATGACCACTTAGGCCAGAAGGAAACATTACACAAGAAATATATCATCAAGGAAAAGATAGAAAGGAATAAATAATTGGATATGTATTATAGACCATATCATATCAACTTTTAACTCTCACGATAATATTAGGTTCTATTACCATAGGAAAAACCTCTCTATTTTGGTAAAATCATGAAATGCCACTCGGGAGTCCTTATAATGACTCATGGGTTTCACTGTTATGATCTATGTGAAAACTACTCAAAAATGACTACTCAGGGGTAAAATTCTGACTTCTTGGCTTAAAATTGGAAAGGATTCTCAAATGGGTACCAAAATTAGTATGTGACTTGTAGAGAGCACACGCGATGTGTGCCCTCAAGGCCCCCACCTTGGTGTGTACTTATGTCTTCAGATAGAGTGTTAAATACCAAGTACACGATATGTAAGACGGGTACATTGGGTGTACCCTAAAAGGGTTACCTACCCATATCCCTCAAAAATCATGGACATGTACTTAGCCTAGTCATGTACCTGAATACGTTGTGTGACCCACATAGGGTCTCATCGTGTACACTAAATGGACATTTTCCCATAAGACGGCCAATCTGGGTGGGTACTCGACTACACAGCAGAGCACCAGTAAATGGTGTGTATACCCCATACATGGAATTTAATTTTGAAAATAATGTCTCCAATAAAATGGAATGATACAAAACATTTGTTCCCTAAACCTCATGTCATCTAGATGGGTTTTCCAAAATAGAAAACCTAGGAAACACCCTAAAACCCTCTTTTTCATCCCAAAATCTGTATATCGAGCCACAAGAGGCCATAATAAAGAATATATGGGGACTAAAACGTGAAAATGATTAAAATATGGGGTTATATATAAAAACATAAAACAACCTACCTTTGGTAAGAATCCACTAAAGCTTCACCCATTTCCACGATCAACTATTGTCGCATGACGAACTAGCATGTCCCAAGCTCTACGGTGGTACCACTATTCCCTTATCTCTCCCTCCCCTCTCTCACTATCTCTCTCTCCTTATTTGTTTCTCTATCATGTGAATTAGTAACCCATAGGGATCATACACAATAATACATGGGAGAAAGGAAGAAACGAAAAAGAATGAAAAAAATAAAAAAAAAAGAAAAAGAAAAAGGATCCCAGGTTGGCCCTATCACCTAACTCAAGTTTATGACTAACCTAAGACAAACTACTTATTATGAAATAAATGGGGGATAAAAAATATCAATCATATTCTTTGTTAAAAATATATGACCAAACGAACCTGTGTGAATAAATTAATATTTAATTTATTAAATATTAAATATTAATTATTCTGTTAAAATTTGAACGGCTCAGAATTCCAAAAAACCCTAGTCCTAGGGTAAGCACCATATCGCAGCACTAGTAGAGGGGTCAGAAAAATTATCTAAGATCATCTAATAGGGGAAATGTAACACCCCAATCTTCCATGGTACACTTCTCTTTGAATAATACAGTAGCGTGTGTTGTATGCAACATCGAGTTCTAACACACCACAACTAATCAAACTAGCTGTTATGAATAGTAATACACACTTTTTGAAATTATATAAATTTTATCTTTTAAAATGGACTACAGTTTTTGATTTGGAATATCAAAATTATCCTAGGGTGAAATTTTGGTATTTTTCTGAACACTTTCAATTTTTGATGAATAGTGAAAAACACTGAGTTATAGTTTAAAATCGAAGTTTTATTTAAATAATTATTTATTTTATTTAAATTTATTTTTAGTGAAAATAGATAATAATACCTATATAAGTTCAATTTAATTCATTAGAGTCAGTTTATAAAAATTTTAGATATATAAAAATTTTATTTAACTTTTCACTATCTTTTACCCATCTCCTAGGAGAAATTGAAAATTCACATAAAACATAATGTTACCACTTCTGTGAGTAAAATTTCAAAAATTCGAGAGACACACTTAATATCAAGGAGTAAAATTCGGTTCAATAAGAAAAAAATAATTGTTGGTGAATAGTAGCTTTTTACTTTTATTTACCACGGTTAAATGTGAAGAGGGTAATTAATGGTAAAAGTGATATTATTATTACCCTAACACGTGTCATAATTCTATTGGCTAAGTATAATTCGACCAAAAAAACCATATGAATAAAATATGAACCTTTTTGGTCTACTAGGATTAGATTAGGACATTTATTATTATTTAATTCAAAGAAGAGTTAAAAGAGTTAAAATCAATGTTTAATAACTAAAACATTTTTAATATAGGGTTATAAAAAAGAAAAATTTGACTATAAATATTCATTAGGAAGCTAAAAATATTACCTAAATAATGGTATTTTAGTTATAATTTTTATACATTAAATAATTTAATTTATTTATGACACAATAGTGATAGAGTAATTACATAATTAATGAAATATTGAAATAATTGATATTATAAATATCCAAATTAATGTGATTTGAGACTTTTTATGAATTAAAATAATTTTATAGGTCAATATTACTTGTTATGATTGATTAAATTAATTTATTTCTAATTAATAATGTTTTTATAAGTTTAAAATAATCAATTATTAAATAGTGTCAAAATTGACATAAAGGAGTATTTAAAACAAATATTATATTATTTATTGATATTCTATTCCTAAAAATATAATGTTCGTCCAAATGACTTATATAAGGTTATATATATTAATAATGAACCACTTGGGGTTCTCTTGGCTTGTTATTGTAAGTTTATTACCCATATAATATAAAAATACAAAGAGACATGGTAAATGTTAAACAATTTAACTATGAGTTAAATATAAATAATAAGGTTAATATGCGACCCAAACCTGACTAAAATATATTGGATGAAATTATTTCAACCCATCCCCACCTTATCCTCAAAATAAGTCTCTTTGGAGTCATTATAATCCAAATATGAATTTATTATTAAATAATATTTTAAGTTTTTTCTAAGGTTCCCCTCACCCCTCTTATAAAAGAGAACTCCCCCTTCTCTCAAATTCAAACCTTCAAAGCATTTTGGTTTGGCCAAAACCTTCCCAAATATCCTCTCAACTTCCCTAAATTCATCATAGATTCCGTCCTTTAGTCAGAAATCCAGCCTAACGATCCCTTTTGATCAAATCAAAAGGAATAACCTGAAGAAGTGATAATGATTTCACCACCCTCTTTCAAGTTCCTTTCTTCGTCCACTTCTTCATTCTTTGTTATTTACATTATAAAATAATAACTCCAGTATCTTCTATATACAGTGATGTTATGAAAAATATGGTACAACTATATTCAGTATTCTATCCATCCTTTGAATGGCATGTCACCATACGTGTGTACGTACGGCTTACTATCTCCACATCGTGATGTAATTGTTATTCAATACATTATTATTTGGATGGGTATAATAATGATGTGTAATTCATGTAAATAATAAATATAACATTATAATTATTATGTATATATGATACACCATCCAATTATATATTATTTTAATTCAAAATAATGATATTGTCGCTTGTGCGTACGTACGGATTACCATCTCCACGAACGCGATGAGATTCATTCTCCATCGTATCAATTCAAGACTAATTTTAATTTGAGGATTAAAAATAATGTTTATGGAGTTGATTTCATTCTAGATATTAATAAGATACAACCTATGGATAATAATCATGTCTTATGTAAAAAACATATAAAAGAAAATGAGTTAGTGAACACCCGAAATGACGATAATACTAAAATATTATTAACAAAGCAATATTAAAAGATCATAATTGATATCATATTTATGTATATGATTCTTGTATAATTTAATAACAATTATTTTACCATTATACAGGAGGTTAACCTACCCTCGACCAAGGAAAATTAAAAGGTAAGGGTTTATTTCACAATCTCTTCATTATTCGAGGTTGTTTATACGTAATTATCTACTGGGACCTATTTATCATCCACATATACGTTTCTCAAAAATGTATTTTCAATCATTATTAATATTTTAGAGACTATAAGTTAAAGTCATTTATCCCCTTGTTTGAATTTTTATAAGATTTTTATAAAGAATCTTTCCATCGTTTTCCAAACAAGGTCTTTTTTAACCTTTTCGACCAAATTAAGGTAAGAATGTTTTTTAACTTATACGGCAGGTGAAACTATTTTCTGCCATTATAAAATCATCGATGCTTACCTTACAATATTATATTAATATTTTCAAATTAAATGTTTCCTTTTATTATTATGTGACTTTTTAATGATTTAAAAAACAGAGATATTTATCTCAAATAGTTTTGTTTTCATCTATGTCAACATCCTTTGATATATTTTAAAATTATTTAAAGTCGATTTATTATGATACAAAACTTCTATATTGTATTGAAGTTTTTTTGATATGTTTGACTATGCATGTGTTATTTTTATACCATTCATAGTTTATGGAGAAAGTATTTACATTTCGTATGCATGTTTTAATACGAATGTTTATGTTATGATAAAACATGTTCATATGAGGAATGCATTAGACTGAATAAGTGAAGGGTGGAGCATGTCATAGCTCCTCGATTCATTGGTAGGTATCATGAGACAAACTAGTGTCTTGGCACAAGGCCTTGAAAAAATATTATTTGTAGTCTTGGCACAAGGTCGGGACTATGTGGTTATGATAGTCTGTCATTATGCATTCCATCATTATGAAAGTGGTTATTGATATTGCATGTGATTATTTCACTAGTATAATAGCCATGTGAATAAGTAAATGGCATTATTTCATTTTATTTTTTCCATATTATGTTGAATTTCATGTTTAAAAGGCTTTTGTTTTAGTTATACATTGCCTTAAATGTTTATGCTTATTTATGAAAGTTTTTGCGATATTGTTATCCTTAGTGAGCATCTAAGATCACCCCTTTCTATGTTTTATTCTTCACAGGATGTGAAGAAGTATTTTATGACTGGGCTTTAGGGATAGTCTAATAGGATATGAGTGTGGACTATGGAGACTATGTTGTTGTAGTTTTCATTTTATGATGTAATGTAAACGTTATGAATGTATCTAGTGATTCCAAGGCTATTAAACTAATCAGTCTTTCGAGACATGATCTTTCGTGAGCATGCCAATGTTAAGTAATAATGCACTGACTCTGGGTAATTAGGGTCATAGTGTTATAGTTGGTATTATAGGATGTTTAGTACAAACCATGGATGCTAGATTTAGATAAAATATTATTAGAGTACAGAGACCTATGATGGAATTTGAGGATTAGTATAGAAGAACTTCCTAGAATTTTGGTATTATAGAGATTATGTGAGTTTTCCGAGAAATACATCCCTATCTGGATATGAGTAGGTAGAGGCAGCTCTGGCCCAGATGTACCTAGGGGTAAAACATGAAAACACCACATTGAGCTAGACTCGAACGGGAACCGGTGCACGACAATGGGCCTTGCTACACTCTTGGTTACGACACTCCCGGGGGATACTTTTAGGATAATTCTCATTTTCTTTACAAACCATTATGAAGGTTTTATGAGTATATAATTATTCAAAGAAAACATTTTGTTTATGATAATGGATTATATCCATAAACTGTTCAATTTATGTTACGTGTTTTACAAGTTTGGATTTATGTATTGTGATTCATAAACTAATTTAGTGTATGCCATTGTTAAGAAATAGCACCTGGTGGAAGAAATGGAAACTGTATCAATACACGTACTCCATGTAGGGATTTCTCTCCTACTCAAGATAATTATAGTGGAGCTGGTGATACAACTAGTGCTAATCAGTTTATCACCATACTGGGACAACTCACTTAGGTTATGAATAATAACCTTACCCATATGGAGCATCCAGATCCACATTGTGGAGGATCAATGTTAGACTGATTCATGAGCCAACAACCACCAACATTCAATAGGAGTAAAAATCCATTATTATCTGAGAAATGGATAAATTCATTAGAAAAAATATTCCATTCCTTGGGGAGTAATGAAAGGGAAAACGTTATCATGGATGTTTACCGCCTCACTGGAGATGCTGACCAATGGTGGTCATTGATTAAAAACACAAAGAATGATTATTAAGTATTAAATATAAAATAGAGGGATTTCCAAGATATTTTCTTAGAAAAGTACATTCCTCGTGACCATCGAGCAGATATGGAAAGGCAATTTCTGAGTCTGAGGCAAAAGGAGGATGAGAATGTCGCAAAGTATGAAGATAAATTTACAAGGTTAGTGAGGCGTGTGGAAGATTATATACATAACCCAAGGAGTAAGATTGAATGTTTATTTGATGGGTTAAAACCATTTATATATCAAGCATTAGTCTCACAATCCTTCTCGTCATACGAAGATATTGTCTCATGTGCAATCAAGATAGAAAAATAATTCTCTAAGTCTTATGACTTTAATGAAAAGCAAGAGAAGAAGAGATCTTCTGGTCACTCTAGGAATGGAAATAAGGGGAATAAGGGAAAATTTTAATATCCATACTGTAGTAAATGTGGTAATAAACACCCTGGTACTTTCTTGAAGGGAATGTGAGTCTTTTAAAAGTGTGGTGAAAAAGAAAACCAAGCTCGTGACTGTAAGGGGAAGAAAGAAGCTACAAATGTTCAATGCTATAATGGGAGGGAGATGGGACATTATGCAAATGAATGTCATAATTTTCAGGGGAACATAACTCAGAAAAGGCCAAGGGATCAAGGACAAGCTTATGTTATCACTACTGGTGATGTAAAAGCTCTGAAAGATGTGGTGGAAGGTAATTTAATGGTTTCCTCAAGTTTAGAAAATGCTTTATTTGATTCTGTATCATCGCATTGTTTAATATCTTCCCAGTTTTCTAATAAAATTAGATATTTCCAATTTGATTTAACAAGGGAGTTGTTAGTAAAAACTCCTAAGGGGAGTATCATTGCAACAATGTTTTGTGAATCAGTCCCCATTAGAGTACATAAATGTTCTTTATCTGCTGATCTCGTCGTCATACCCATGATTGAATTTGATATAATCCTCAGTATGAATTGGATTTTGGACCATGATGCGAATATTTATTATAAGAAGATGTAGGTTATGATTTTTGATGATGATGATAAAGAACACCTTATCTTCAGAGCAGAATCGTCACCACCCAATTCTTATCTAGATTCACCCCTAGTAGCTCAACTAAATTCAATTATCAGGGAGGAAGAGAATGAAATAATTGTGGGTGAGGAAAGGAATGTTCAAATAGATGATGTACCTATTGTCAAAGAATATGTAGATGTGTATCTGGAAGATTTACCTAGACGTCCTCCAGAAGAAGAAATTGATTTTTCCTTTGATTTAATTCCTGATTCAAGGCCCATATCGAAGACCCCTTATAGAATGGACACTATGGAATTAGATGAACTAAAGAAACAACTAGAGTAAATGAGTAATAAGGGATTTATTCACCTTAGTTTTTCTCCTTGGGGAGCCCCTGTCCTTTTTGTTATGATGAAAGATGGATCTATGATGTTATGTATCGACTATAGGGAAATCAGTGTTATAATAGTAAAGAACATGTATCCCCTACCTCGCATTGATGATTTATTTTACCAACTACATGGAGTTCAATACTTTTCAAAGATTGACCTTCGATCTGGATACCATCAGTTGTGCATGAAGAAGGAAGACATTCTAAAGACAGAATTTTGAACCAGGTACGGGCATTATGAGTTTACAGTAATGCCTTTTGGGATGACTAATGCACCCTCTGTTTTCATGGATCTAATGAATGGATTTTTCAAGGAATATCTTGATGAATTTGTAGTGGTATTTATTGATGATATCTTGGTATACTCCGAAAGCCTTGAAGATCATGAAAATAACTTGCACATTATCCTGAAGACTCTTAGAAGACATGAATTATATGAGATTATTAGCAAGTGTGAATTATGGCATCAAGAGATCTATTTTCTTGGTCATATTTTCTCTAAGGATGGAATATATGTGGATCCTTCTATGATCAGGGCAATCCAAGATTGGCCAGCACCGATGAATATAACTGAGGTGTGTAATTTTGTTGGTTTAGCAGGTTATTATCGGTGTTTTATCCAGAATTTTTCCCGATTGGCTAACCCATTAATAAAGCTCACACGTAAAGGGGTTAAATTTATTTGGACAGAAGAGTGTGAAAAATGTTTTGAAGAACTAAATAGAATATTAGTCAATGATCCTATATTGACTCTACCATCGGGGAATGATGGGTTAGTTATTTACAATGATGCTTCAAAGAAAGGAATTGGTTGTGTCCTTATGCAGAATGATAGAGTTATTGCCTATGCATCACGACAGCTAAAAATGCAGGATAAAAACTATCCTACTCATTATCTTGAGTTAGCTTCTGTAATCCTTTCTTTGAATATATGGAGACATTATCTCTATGCTGAAAAATGTGTGATATATACTGATCACAAGATTTTGAAGTATATTTTATCACATAAAGAACTCAACATGAGGCAAATGAGATGGCTTAAACTACTCAAGGATTATGATTGCATGATACACTACCACATAGGGAAGTCAAATAAGGTGGAATATTCTTTAAGCAGAAAGGATCATGAATTTTTGAAAAGATAAGAGTTGAAAAGGATCCTATATACATGGATCTAGTAAATATGGATATGGGAATCACCATGGAAGTAAAATCCTCAATACTTTTTCAAATGGTTGACAAACCATCTTTACTAGAAAGAATAAATAGTTCTTAGACCAATGATGAAGAGTTTAAAAAGAAGATTAAATCTGTGAATGATGGGATATTGAGTGACTTTGTGTATGAAGATGGAATTTTGAAATTTGGGAAGAGACTTTGTGTTCCCGATATACCTGATTTAAAAAGGGAATTGTTAGATGATGTGAATGGTTCCAATTTCTCTATACACCCTAGGAGCACCAAAATGTATATAGATTTGAAGGAATATTTTTGGTGGGACAACATGAAAAGGGATATTGTTGATTTTTTTTCAAGATGTAGGGTTTTTCGACAAGTGAAATATGGAAGGAAACAACCTGGAGGAGTCATACAACCTCTTCCCATACCTGAGTGGAAATGTGATACTCTTATGATGGACTTTATCATGGGACTACCAAAGACTCCAAGAAAGAATAATGCAATATGGGTCATCATTGATCATCTTACCAAGTCAGCACATTTTTTTGCTATAAAAGAAGATTTACCACTTGAACAATTAGGAAGTATATATATTAATGAAGTTGTAAGACTTCATGGAGTACCACTATTGATTGTTTCTAATCATGATCCACGTTTTACTTTAAGATTCTGGAAAAGTATTCATAAGGACTTGGATACTAAACTTCCTTTGAGCACTGCCTACCACCCTCAAACAGATGGACAATCAAAACGGACTATTCAAACCATATTAGACATGTTGAGATCTTGCTCACTTGACTTTTAGGGTATGTGTGATCAATATTTACCTCTAGTAGAATTTTCCCATAACAATAGCTTCCATTCGAGTATTCAGATGGCACCATATAAAGCGTTATACGAAAAGAGATGTTGCACACCAACCTATTGGGATGAAGTTGGTCAAAGAAAACTCGTAGGCCCAGAACCAGTGGAGGAAACGATGGAAAAGGTAAAGGTAATCCAAAACCACATCAAATCATCTCAAAGTAGGCAGAAGAGCTATGCTGATAACTGAAGGAAGGGTTTGGAATTTTAGGTAGGAGATCATGTGTACTTGAAGGTATATCCATGGAAGGGAGTTATATGTTTCGGTAATAAAGGTAAATTGAGTCCTAGGTACATAGGACCTTTCGAAATTCTCAAACGAATTGGGGCTGTAGCTTATCGTTTGGAAATGCCGCCAAATCATTCCCAGGTTCACGATGTCTTCCACGTATCACTGTTGAGAAAATACAAGCCTGACCCAACACATTTACTCACCTTTGAGGAAGTAGAAATGGAACTTGATCTGTCTTATTGCGAATATCCTGTTAGGATTCTTGATACTAGAGGACAAGTGTTGAAAAAACGGACGACTCGTCTGGTAAAAGTTCTGTTGAGAAACCATAAGATGGAAGAAGCAATGTGGGAACCCAAGGAACTTATGATGAAGAACCACCCAAGTCTTTTTTTCCAGTAATATCCTAGAAATTTTAAGGATGAAATTATTTGAAGGAGGGGATAATGTAACACCCCAAGCATACACGGTATGCTTCTCTTTTAATAATACAGTAGCGTCTGTTGTACGCAACTTTGAGTTCTAACATACCACAACCAATCAAACTAGCAGTTAATAATAGTAATACTGACTTTTTGAAATTATATAAATTTTATATTTTAAAATGGACTTCATTTTTGGATTCGTAATATCAAAATTATCCTAGGGCGAAATTTTGGTATTTTTCTGAAAACTTTCAATTTTTGATGAATAGTGAAAAACACTGAGTTATAGTTTAAAATCGAATTTTTATTTAAATAATTATTTATTTTATTTAAATTTATTTTAGGTCAAAAAAGATATATAATACCTATATAAGTTCAATTTAAATCATTGGATTCAGTTTATAATATTTTAGATATATAAAAATTTTATTGAACTTTTCACCATCATTTACCCATCTCCTAGGAGAATTTGCAAATTCACATAAAACATAATTTTACTGCTTCTGTGAGTGGAATTTTTGAAATCCAAGATACATGGTTAATATCAAGGAGTAAAATGTGGTTCAATAAGATAAAAATAATTTTTTTTGAATAGTAACTTTTTACTTTTATTTACCACGGTTAAATGTGAATAGGGTAATTAAGAGTAAAAATGATATTATTATTACCCTAACACATATCCTAATTCTATTTTATAAGTATAATTCGACCAAAAAAACCTTAGGAATAAAATATGAACCTATTTGGTCCACTTGGATTAGATTATGACAATTATTATTATTTAATTCAAAGAAGAGTTAAAAAAGTTAAAATCAATGTTTAATAACTAAAACATTTTTAATATAGGGATATACAAAAGATAAATTCTATTATAAATAATAATTAGTAATCTAAAATGGATTCCTACATAATGGAATTTTATTTATAATTTTTATACATTAAATAATTTAATTTATTTATGACACAATGGTGAGGCAGTAATTACCTAATTAATGAAATATTAAAATATTTGATATTATAAATACCCAAATAAATGTAATTTGAGACTTTTTATGAATTAAAATAATTTTATAGGTTAATATGACATGTTAGAATTGATTAAATTTATTTATTTCGAATTAATAAAGTTGTTATAACTTTAACAAAGATCAATTATTAAATAGTGTCAAAATTGACATAAAGGAGTATTTTAAAAAAATATTTTATTATTAATTGATATTCTATTCTTAAAAATATAAGGTTCAGAAACATTACTTAGATAAGGTTATATATATTAATAATGAACCACTTGGGGTCCTCTTGGCTTGTTATAGTATGTTTTTTAACCATATAATATAAAAATACAAATAGACATGGTAAATGTTAAACTGTTTAACTAAGAGTTAAATATAAATGATAAGGTTAATATAGTGACCCAAACCTATCTAAAATCTATTTGTTGAAAGGATTTCGACCCATCCCCACCTTATCATCTAAATAAGTCACATTGGAGCCATTATAAGCCAAATATTAATTTATTATAAGATAATATTTTAAGTTTTTCCTAAGGTGCCCCTCACCCCTCTTATAAAAGGGAACTCCCCCTTCTCTCAAATTCTACCTTCAAAGCCTTTTGGTTCAGCCAACCCCTATCGAATATCCTATCAACTTCCATCACTTCATCCAAGAGGCCTTTATTTAGTCATAAATCCAACCTAAGGATCCCTTTTGATCAAATCAAAAGGAAGAACCCGAAGAAGAGGTAATGATTTCACCACCCTCTTTCAAGTTCCTTTCTTCTTCCACTTCTTCTTTCTTTGTTATTTCCATTATAAAATAATAACTCCAGTATCTTCTATATATTTTGACGTTATTACAAATATGGTACAACCATATTCAGTATTCTATCCATCCTTTGAATGACATGTCACCATACGTGCGTACGTACGGCTTACCATCTCCATGTCATGGTGTAATTTTTATTCAATACGTTATTATTTGGATGGGTATAATAATGATGTGTAATTAATGTAAATAATAAATATAACATGATAATGATTCTATATATATGATACCCCATCCAATTATATCTTATTTTAATATCAAAATAATGATATTGTCGCACGTGCGTACGTATGGATTACCATTTCCATGAACACGATGAGATTCATTCCCCATCATATCAATTAAAGAATAATTTTCATCTGATGATTAAAAATAATGTTTAAGGACTTGATTTCATTCTGGATATGAATAAGATACTACCTATGGATAACAAGAATTACTTATGTAACAAAACATATAAAAGAAAATGAGTAAATGAACACCCAAAACAATGATAATACTAAAATATTATTAACAAAGAAATATTAAAATATCATTTATGATATCATATTTATGTATATGATTCTTTTTTTAATTTAATAACAATTATTTAACCATTATATAGGAGGTTAACCTACCCTCGACCAAGGA
The DNA here is from genome assembly GCA_963277665.1 of Viscum album. Lineage (NCBI taxonomy): Eukaryota > Viridiplantae > Streptophyta > Magnoliopsida > Santalales > Viscaceae > Viscum > Viscum album. The sequence goes on from OY728156.1 coordinate 767,246,020, forward strand.
AAATTACAAGGTAAGGGTTTATTTCACAATCTCTTCATTATCTAATGTTGTTTTTACGTAATTATCTATTAGGACCACTTTATCATCCACATCCATGTTTCTTATAAATGTATTTCCAATAATTCTTACTATTTTACAGAGTATGGGTTAAATTCATTTATAATATTGTTTTACTTTTTATAATATTTTTATAAAGAATCTTTCCATCGTTTCCAAACAAGGTCCTTTTTAACCTTTTCGACATAATTAAGGTAAGAATGTCTTTTTTTAACTTATATGGAGGGCGCGGCTATTTTACACTGTTATAAAATTGTCAAAGCTTCCCTTAAAAGATTATAAGAATATTTTCAAAGTAATTATTTCCTTTTATAATTATGTGCCATTTAAATTATTTAAAAAAAAGAGATATTTCTCTCAAATAGTTTTGTTTTCATCTATGTCAACTTCCTTTGATGGATGTTAAGCTTATTTGAAGTTGATTTGTTATGATACAAGACTTCCATATTGTATTGAATGTTTTGTGATATTTTTGACTATGGATGTGTTATATTTATACCATTCATGGTTTATGGAGAATGTTTTTACATTTCATATGCTAGTTTTAATACGAATGTTTTTGTCATGTTTAAACATGTTCATATGAGGAATGAACTGGACTTTATAAGTGACGGGTGGAGCACGCTATAGATCCTCGATGCATCAGTAGGTCTCGTGAGAAAAACTAGTGTCTTGGAACAAGGCCTTGAAAAAATCTTATTTGTAGTCTTGGCACAAGGCCTTGACTATGTGGTTATGATAGTCTGGCATTATACATTCCATCATTATGAAAGTGGTTATTGATATTGCATGTGATTATAAAACTTGTAGAATACCCATGTGAATAAGAAAATGGCATTATTTCATTTTATTTTTGACATATTATGCTGAATTTCAAGTTTAAAAGGATTTTGTTTTAGTTATACATTGCCTTAAATGTTTATGCTTATTTATGAAAGATTCTGGTATATTGTTATCCTTACTGAGCATATGAGCTCTCCCCTTTCTATGATTGATTTTTTCTAAGATGTGAAGATGTATTTTATGACTGACCTGCAGGGATAGTCTGAGGGGAGTTGAGTGTGAACTATGGAGACAATGTTGTTGTAGTTTTCATTTTATTATGTATTGTAACCTTTATGAATGTATCTAGTGATTACAAGGCTACTAAACTAATCGGTATTTCGAGACATGATCTTTTGTGATCATGCCAATGTTATGTAATATTGCACCGACTCTGGGTAACTAGGGTCAGGGCGTTACAAAACCCATTTTACCCTTTACAAGCATCTGATAGCTAAAAATCAAATTTATTCTCAAATTTGTCGACCGAAAAAAAACAAGAGTCCTTATGGACTCCCAACCATAAACTTTCTCATCCCCAAGAATCTGGGTAGTAAGACACAACCATGCTCTCATCCTGATAATCTACACAACAAGATATATTAACTATCCAACAACCAGTCTTATAGCGCCAAAAACTGTCTCCTACATGGAAAAATTTTAACTACAACTGATCTGGTACTCCACACCATAGGAATACCCTTATCATAATCTCAAAACCATGATCTAGGATCAACAACCCATATGAACTCTAAATTTAAAAGGAAAATGGGGTTTTCCACCCTCATATGACCAATGGTGAGCTCCCCACTATATGTATTATCATACACCGCTCCTCGAGCATAACCTCAAAAGGTTTTCTTCCTCAACCTGTGAAGACATTTAAAAGAAAAGAATATCAACATAGGTTTGATGCTCTATCAGCATAATAAAGATTAATTCTAGATTGATGATGATCGTCTCTAACTATGTGTACATTTAGATTCAAAAAAAAGATTGTAAAACTCTTTCGAGACACACTCACAACAAATAGGCCAACATTCCTTTAACGAACACCTAACACCACACCTCCTAAAAAAGTGTGTACAAGTCCAACCAGGGGTCGACCATCTTATGGTACCTTATTTATTCTCAATATACCCTCCACCACTAATGTAAATTCGTAATTTGACCCTAACTCCCATGAAACCCCTCCATAAAAAGTCTTGAAACTATCGGTCCTCTATTCGCACCTGACAATGCACCGATTTACGATTTAACAACACCACACACAACCAACATATACTTTTATCAACTAACTCACACTCTAGTGAGTTAACACTTACAATGCTATATTAACCATGCTACATGTCACATTAGTCTCATTAATCCATATTATCCCTTGGAAATCGTCAAAAAATTTGTTACCTCATCAATGCCATGATTTATTCCATGACCACTAATCACGTGATTTCATTCTAGTAATGAACATCTTTCCATTCCCTAACTACAATAAAAATAGTAGAAACACTAGTCAGTAGGGCTAGACACCAAAACAGTCATGCCTTCGAAGACAGTCTTGATACCAAATCATCTTAGGTTTTTGGAAAAGTTTGAAGGTATCAATAATTATATTATGAAAAACTCGATCACTTACTATTCCTTGATAAAAAATGATCATAAAACCAAGATCACATCCTAAAAATTAATTTTAAAACATGTTCCAACATCTCTCACATATGTTGTCCTCGAACAGAACAGACATAGACTTACAATGATTTCAGTCAAAACTACGTGTCTCTAGGTCTCCAACCTAGCCCTAGAGAAAAATTCTCACAACTAGGGAATGATATCTAACAATTTAGACCAAAAGGTCAAAACTCTCTAAATAAGGTAAATATCACAACAACCTACAATGGTTTAAATTGGAATCATGGCCTAAAAGGGCCCAACCCTCATCGAGAATCCCCATAATGAACTAATCCCTATTGGTCATGATACCAACACCTAAGAGAGACTAAACTAACACTCATTGGGAATCTGTATATGGTAATACCCCCTCAAGGTCCAGTTCACAAGAAAGGTTCTGGTATCTATCAGCATCATACTCAATGATCCAACAAGATAACTAGGATCAGAGAAAACTACACCCTATAAGGGGGTATAACATAAGGGAATCATGTTCCATATTGACCTGCTAGGGTCAGTACACCTCTCATGTATAAAGACTGTGTCATCAGCATCAACACCAATTCATCAATGTATATCTACATAACCTTACATCAGAAGAATGTATATATATATATATGAATACCTAATTATATAATCCTCATTCATCTGTAAAAATTCACACTAGAAATCCTATATGATGTGAATACTATGTTCCAAATATGGTGAAAGATATGCCTCTTTTCTTTTCCAACCAAGATTCTAAATCTATATATTTCCTATTTCCAAATAGGACAATAGATAGAAATAAAGAATAGATCATTACATCCATACAACATGTGCATTGATCAAGGAGAAAATCATATAATACTTTAACATCTCATATTAGAACAATAATTCCATACCCCTAGAAACCTAGTCTTCCTACTAGAACTAGTGTTCTCAAAGCAACAATTTTATCTCCATCACAAGTTATAAAACATTCTTAATACTTCTATCTATAATACCCAAAATAGTAAAGACCAGAGAAAGAAGGCATCTGTTACAAATTTGTGACATCCCAACCTAGATTCCTCTAAAATGGTGCCCTAATCCCATTGGTTATGAGACCTCAAGCATGCCTCACCATATTCCATAGGGATTCGTCCAGCAGCGATGGCCAAGGGCGTGAAAGTGTGGAGAATATTACCTCATATCATAGTGAGAAAACAATGGAAATAACTACAAATCATAGATAATAGTAAATAAATAGAGTACAAAATAAGTACATAGAGAAAAACTGAACATGCTAAAATAATAAACGAAAATCCCATAAATTCTCGAATAACTATGATATACATTCAACATTGGTCACCCACTGATCCAACCATATATATAGAGGAGTAAAAAAGAAATTGAAATAAAATTATAGAACACTATTACTAATTTTGATCTAGACCACACACCCAGCCTCTAGAAACTGTCAAACTACACCATCTTGATCAGAAGATCCCACATGTGCAGCTTCGGCTGATCATGAGACTCTGGGCCTCATCCCTATCCACCATAAAATTGTGCTAAAATTTAAAAGGATACATAAGGTATACACATAAAATAAGTTTCACGTGCAGGGGTAAGAAATAATCTTTGTAGGTCACCCCAACAATGAAACTATAAATGCACTACTATTAATTTATGAAAAAGAAAAATAATAGTACCCAGCCTAGCTGAGACACAACGGAAAAGATAAGTAAAGAAAACACATGAAACCACAATCGAATCCTAGGTCTCTAATCCTGGTCAATTGGGAATGTTCCACTATGTATTTCTATATTTATATGTGTATACATGTATATAACCATACCTATACAGATATATATATATATATGTGTGTGTGTGTGTATGTATGTATTAATATTCATAAGTAAAGTGAAAGAAATAACACAAAAACCCATCAGTAGTCGATCCTTGGGTCAGTAACCACAATTTCATAGACATCTTGTGTAAGATAATTGAGCTGGACTTCATTCCACTCATGTCATGTATCATTCAGTTGATCTATGGGTTGATAATACCAATCAACATATAGATTCTTCAACCAGTTCTATAATTATATCTGAGTAAGCTATGTTACCATAAGGGGATTCTCATTATACACCTGGGTTCACCCATACTGACCTCCAATCACTATAATAATGGATTCTGAGGAAGTGCATCTGGACATCCTGTAAATGGTCATTGAGCTATATTTCATGCTTCTCAGGCTAGGCAAATCCAGTTCAATGTCTATGCCATTGGTCCCAGTCCATAGGTCTCCACTACATTTGGAACTCGAATAATCCATAAGGATCTAACCCTAAGGTGGTATATAATGATAACCCACCGGTGAGATGTCACTCCTACCCATGAAGTCTCTAATAAGGTAGAGAGTAATCATACCTATCATCCTGAAGAGGGTAATCATTTCAAGTATCCAATCATCTAAGATTCTATGGCCAACACCATGGTTAAGTAACTGATCACGAAGAGGATTATCATCCATATCCCTCAGGAGATCATAATCTTTAACAGGTATAATCAGACTCAAGATAGTGTAATAATACTTATCACATACTAACCAAAGGATAGTGAGATCATCCCCGTCACTTATAAAATAGGGGATATAGTAATCATCGTCATTACTCGGGAGAGCAGAATCATCCCCAATTATCATTACTAGGGATTCCATGCCCATATATCTTAATATTAGGTTCAATATATGGATAGAAAGAAACAATTATGGACATCCCAATAATGTAATAATCAAAATATATAGGCTCAATATCCATGTACTAGGTAGTACCTTTGGATAATCAAGTAAACATAAGAAATGACATGGATCCACAGTCAAGGCTCTGGAAAGCACGTCTAGGAATCCCAATGAATAAGAATGATCCTAAGAATATCATCTGGGCATCCCAAAGAGAAATAAAGATACATCACATTAGGATCAATATTCACAAACTAGAAAGAATCTATAGTGATCATCAGTGCATCATCAATAACCATGTGAATGTATAAACAAAAGTGTCACGGTGGTTAAATGCCTAAACCCAAAATAACTACTACAAACCCATGGTCTTATAATTTTGGATTGGGTTCTAATTTGACTCCAGATACCATCTCTACCCAAACTCAACGTAATAACTTATGGTTGGTTAAATAATGGTGCACTTTTTGGGTCCCTCAAGTAAAAACACTAAAGAGGCATCCTACTTTGGATCCTTAAGGTCTAAACACAAGGGAAGGAATCCTACTTGGGATCCTTAGCTGATAGGTAAGGGAGGAATATTACATGGGATCTTCAAAAGACAATAAATATTGAGGCATCATACACATGATACTTGAAATAAAACATAGGTGAAGGCATCCTATAGGGGAACCTCTATAACTGTATAAGAAGACAGAGGAATCCTACATGGAATCCTCAAAATTATTAATTGGTAGGTGATCATAAAACTGATTTCATAGATCAACACATAAGCAAAGTAATCACATAAGGTACCCTTGGTATGAAATGAATATAGATTCATCCTATATGGTATCATCTATGTTGAAACGTAAATAGAGGAATCCTATGATGGATCCTCAGAAAAACTAAACTCATTGACTCTTACGCCATAAGGGAACATCTCGTAGGGGATAAATACTCAAGGAAAAGATACAAATGTATCAGTCATGGGAGATGTCTCATGTCCCATCTCAGATCAAAGTCTCACTCCCAGGAGACTACTAGGTTTGTTTACTAGAGTAAGAACCTCTCCATTTAGATAAAAGTAAAAAAATGCCACCAAGGTGTCCTTAAAACACAAAAATGGTTTCAGCATCGTGATCTATGTGAAAAGATACTAAAAAAGGACTACTCATGTGTCCTATTATGACTCCCAATCATAAATAAGAAAATACCCTCAAAGGGATACAAAAATAGTAGTAAACAATGTGTAAAGAACATACATAGAATATACCCTCAAGGAACCATCTAGGTGTGTACTTCTACCTTTAATTGATGTGTAAAATCCCATGTACATGGCGAGTAAGATGGTACATGGAATATACCTTTCACGGGGTACCTACCCTTGTTCCTCATTTGTCCTAATGATGTACTAGGCTTGGTTTTGTACCTATACATGGCATGTGTCCCACATGGGGTCTAGCTATGTACTCTGCATGGTGATGTTCCCCTTACACGGGCAACCTGGCTAAGTACTCAGCTATAGGTTTGAGTACCACTACACAGCATGTATACCCCACACACTGTATGTACATCTGAAAATTTCATATTCCCCAAAACAAAAGAACACAAAACATGTGTTACCTGAACCAAACATCTTGTAGATGGGTTATCCTAAACGAAAACCCTCTAAAATTCCATGAAACCCCCGTTTTCACCCAAAAATCAGTAGATCGAGCCCCAATATTCCATAATCAAGAATATATGAGGATTAAAACTTAAAAATGATTAGTATATGAGGTTTTATGGAAAAACATAAAAATGTCCTACCTTTGGGTGGAATCTGTCGAGGTTTCACTCATTTTCATGGTCCATGGATTTTGAATGATGATTCATCTTGTTTTAAGCTCTATGATGGTACCATTATTCCCTTATATCTCTCCCTCTCTCTTTACCTCTCCATCTTTTATCTTTTCCACATGAATAAGGATCCCACATGGGGGAATCTATAGGAATCTATGGGATAAATGAATAAAAGAAAAGGAAAAATGGAAAAAGAAGAAAAGTAAAAGAAAAGAAAATGGGGCATTAGACATCCCTAATGCCCAACATGAGTTTATGCCTCACCTAGGAAAAACACCCCATTCCAGACTTAGTGGCCAAGACATAATATCAATCTAATGGTCCTTTAAAAATATACGATTCAACGAATCCGAGTAAATAAATTAATATTTAATTTATTAAATATTAATTATTAATTATTCCGTTAAATTTTTAATGGATGGGAATTCCACAAAATCCCTATACTAGGGTAGGGCCCCTATTTCAGGACTAAGAAAGTGGTTAGAAAAATAATCCTTGATCATATTCTAGGGGGTAATGTCATTTTACCCCATTAGAGTAATTTATATAAAACAAAGAAATTTATGCTCAAAATTATCTTCCAAAAAAATGAAGGACCTTACAAACACCCCACCATACACCTTCTCATCCCAGAGAAGCTTGGTGGTAAGACAAATCTATGTTCCTAACCTGAGAATCTTCACGACAAGCTATCTATAATATCCAATGACTAGTCTTATAGAGCCAACAAAAATCTTCTACTTGGAAGACATTTAACTAGACTGATCTAGTACTCTCCTCCATAGGAATACCCTTATTGATATCTCAAAACCAATCTTTGAGATCAACAACCCACAAAAACTCTGAATTTAGAATATTTGGATCACCACCCTCATACATCCAGTGGTGAACTCCCCACCATATGGATTACCTTACACCTCTCCTCAACTGTAGCCTCAATAGGTTTCCATCCTCAACCAATAAATAAATTTGAATGAAAATAATCTCTTCATTGGTCCAATGCTCCCTCGGTGTACTTAGCAAAAATTCAAGAAAAAACATGATCATATCTAACTAGGAGTGCTCTAAGATTCCATAATGCATGTATATCTCTTTCAAACCACACTCACAACAATCATGTTAACTTTCCTTTCACCAACACCTGACACCACGCCTCCCAACAAAGCATGTCCAGGTTTATCCATAGGTTGACTATATTATGGTACCTAATTTATTCTCGATTTCTCCTCTACCATGGATGTATATTCTTCATTTAACCACAACTCTCATTCACCCCTACCACTAAAAGACTTTAAACAATCGGTCCTCTGATCACACATGGCCAATCACTAATTTATGATTTAACAAAACCATGAACAACCATATCATACCTTTGTCACCTGAATAACACTCCATTAAGTCTCCCATTACAAGGATAAGCTAACTATACTACACAACACCTTTATCTCATTAATCTAGAAGCTCTATTGGAACTCCTCGTAAAAATTGGGCACCTCCCCTATGACACAATTTATTCCACACCTTCTCATTACATAGAATTGTTCTACTCATTATAATCTACAAGCACTCTTACTACATTATCAATAGTATAAAAACTAGTCAATAGGGCCATGAACCCAAAAAATCTTTCCAATCAAAGCCAGTATTGATTCTTAATCTCCCATGGTTCTTTTGAAAGGCTAGATGCATCAATATTACTATAACACAGAAGTTGAGCACCTATCGTGACTCGATCAAAAACAAGAATAATACCAAGAACATTTCCTAAAAGGGAATCTAAAAACCCGGGCTAACCTCTCTCATGTTGGTTTCTCTTAAACAAAATAGACATCAAACTATAAGGGTCTGAGTCAAAACTAAGGGCCTCTAGGTCTCCCAACTAGCCTTATAGAACAAGTCTCACAATTAGGGAATGATTTATAACAACATAGACTAAAATATAAAACCTCTATAAAGAAGGTAAAGATCTCAATGATCTATAGAGGAAAAAACTAAAAACTCGACCTACAAGGGATGAATCCTCGCTAAAATTCCCATAAAAACTACTCCCTGGAAGTCATGAAACCAACTCATAAGAGATACTAAATTGACACTCATCATGCATCTATATATTGTAATACCCCCTCAAGGTATAGTTGTAAGGAAATATCATAATATATATTGGCATCATTCTCAATGGCCTAACTAGATAACTGTGACCTAAGAAACAAATCCCTAAAAGGTGGTATTATAGAATGGAATCACATGCCATATTGACCTACAAGGGTCATTGCACCTCATGTGCATGAGGACTGATTCATTAGCCTCAACACCAACACCTCATTTTAGATCCACATAACCTTCAATTTGAAGGAATTATATATATATATATAAGTTGGCCTAATTTGATAGGCCTCAATCATTAGTAAAAATGAACACTATAATGCCTATATGATATGAATTCTACATGCCAAATATGATGCATGAGATGCCTCTTTCCTTTTTTGTCCAAGAGTCAAAATCCAACTCTAGCCTATTTCCAATGGGAAAAGAGCTATAAATAAACAATAAATCATAATATTCACACAACAAGTGCATCTATCATTGATAAAATCATAAAAAAACTATAACATCGTAGATCAGAATAGTAATCCCAAGCCATTGGAAATCAGGACTTCTTAATGGAATAAGTGTTCTCGATACACCAGTCTGATATCCATCATAGGTTTTTGAAAAATTCTTTATACTCTTGTCTACCATATACCAAATAGTAAAAACTAGGAAAATACCCCCACTAATAGAACTTTGTAACATCTTGACCTGGATGCCACTAAAACGGTTCTCCGGGCTGATTGGTTATGATGCCTCAAATGCACCTCCCCATATGCCAGAGGATGCCCACTAGTAGTGAGGGCCTAGGGTGTGACAGTAGGGAGACGATTACCTCATATCATAATGAGAAATTATTATAAATAGATAAGAATCATACACAATAGTAAACAAATATAGGCAATAAGAAGTAAATATATTGAAACATAACATATTGTAATAATAATTTAAAATTATATAAAATCCAAAATAGAAATTTCATTCATAAAACACTAGTCACCCACTGGGTTGACCATACAGATATATGAGTACAAAATAATTTGAAATAAAAGTACAGGTCTCAAATACTATCTCTGATCCAAACCACATACTTGGTATCTAGACACTTTTTAATTACACCATGTCAATTGAAAGAACCCACATGAGGAGCATCGCTTGATCATGAAACTCTAAGCATCATCCCTATCCAGCATGAAACTATGATCAACTTGAAAAGAACACATAAGGCCTACACATACACTAAGTTTCACCAGTAAGGGTGAAAAATAATCTTAGTAGGCCACCCTAATGATGGGCCGATATATATGATATTATAAGTGAATTCAAAATAAAAAAATATCTATCCTGGTAAAGACATAACTAAAAATATATGTAAAGCCAAAATGTGATACCATAGTCAAACCCTAGGTCTTTAATTCTGGTCAACTGGTAAGCTGCCACCATGGATGTCCATATTTAAATGCGTATAAATGTATAGTCACATACCTATACCTATATACATAAATATAAATATTTATAAGTAAAGTGATTGAAATAATATAAAATAACCATCAATAGTTGATCCTTGGGTCTGTAACCATGATCTCTTGGACATATTGTGCAAGGGAATTGAGCTGGACAGCATGCCACTCAATAAATATACCATTAAGAAGATTGTTGGGTTTGTAATCCCAATCGACATATACCTACTTTGGAACACATTGGAATTATCTCTGAGAAATCTACATTAGCACAAGGGGATACGTTTCCTAAACTTGGGATCACCCGTACTCACATACCATTACTTTAAGAATGGATTTTGTGGAATTAAATCCAAACATCTTGTAAATGTTTAGTAAGAAAGACACCATGATACTCAGGACAAGTAAATCCAGTCCAATGTCTGAATATTAGGTCCCAATCCATAGGCATTCATTACATTCATAACTTAGATAATCTCTAAGGGTCTAAGCCTTACGAGATCTATAAGGAGAACTCACCAGTGATATTCCATGACCACCCCAGGAGTATCAAATAAAAGATAGTGTAATCATCCATTTTATCTGGATGAGTGTAATAATTTCATGTATCCAATGATGTGAGACATAATTCCCAACACCATGGTCAAGTAACCGATCAGGTAGAGCATAATCGTCCCTATCCCTCAAGAGAGTGTAATAATCCATGAGTATAATCAGATGGAGGAGAGTGTAATCATCGTCAGCACATACCAACTAGAGGAGATTGGGATCATCCTAATCACATATAAACTATAGGGGAGTGGAATCATCCTCATCACTCAGGATAGTATAATCATCCATGAGTATCATTACTATAGATTCCATGATTGTATATCATAGCATTAATCTCAAGAGATGGATACTAGGAAACACCTCTAGACATCCCAAAAATATAATAATAAAAATATAACTACTCAATAGCCAAGTCTCAGGTAGTTCCTTTGGTTATACAAGTAAATATACGAAATGACATGGAACATAGGCCGAATGTGAGGGGAAAATGTCTGGGTATCCCAACAAATAAGATCAATCCCAAGAAGAATGTTCATTCATCTCCAAGATAAATAAATATTCTTCATGCCAGGATCAACATCCATCAATCAAAAAGTACCTCTGACAATCATTGTACCACCCTCAATAACCAAGTGAAAGTATTAAAAAAAGAGTGAGGGTATCCGAACACCTAAACCCAACACTAATTCCACTTCCCCATGGGCATACAAGTTTAGCACTAGTTCTAAGGTGACACTTGATACCATCTCAACCCCAACCCAATGTACTACCTTAGGATCATTCAAACAATGGGAACCCTATGGGTCCCTCAAGTCAAAACACTAAATAAGAATCCTACTTTGGATCCTCAAGTTCTAAACACAAGCGAACGTATCCTTCATGGGATCATTAGCTGAAAGGTAAGAGTGGAATCCTATATGGGATCCTCAAACAAAAATAAAGAATGATGAATCCAACATGGGATCCTCAGAAAAATACATTGGTGAAAGTTTCCTATAGGGGACCCTCCATAACCAAATAAGAAGGAAGATGCAACTTATAAGTAATCCTTAGAATGATAAACAAGAAAGGGATCCTACAAGGGATTTCCTAGGTCAACATGTTAGCAAAGGAATCACATAGGGGATCATTGGTATGTAAAGAAGATAGAGGAATCCTAAATGGGATCCTCTAGGTCAAAATTTAAATTGAGGAATCTAACAAGTGATCCTTGAACTACTGAATTCATGGAATCTTAGGCCAGATGGGAACATATCACAGGGGAGGCATCCTCAAAGAAAATTTATGAAGGAATCAATCCTAGTAGATGGCTCATGGACCATATTAGATCAAAGTCTCACTCTCAAGAGACTACATGGTTCTACTAATGGATAAAGAACCTCTCCATTTAGTTAAAATCTAGAAATTCCTCCAGGGAGTCCTTAAAACACAAAAATGGTTTCACCATTTCGATCTATGTGAATAGATACTCCAAAAGTAAAACTCATGGGCCCAATTAAGGGTCCTAGTCATAAAATATGAAATGAACCTCAAAGGGGTACCAAAACAAGATTACATGGCATGTAAAGACCATACATGACATGTAACCTCAAGGCCCCACCTAGGCATGTACATCAGTATGTATGTTGTGTGTAAAATCCCTAGTACATGACATGTATGATGGGTACATGGCATATACCATACATGTGATACCTACCTATGTCCTTAAAAAGAAAAATACATATACTTTTCCTAGCTATGTACATATACATAGCATGTGACCCACACAAGGTCTGGTCATGTACACTACATGACCATGTTCCCCTTACATGGGAAACGTGGCTAGGTACTCATCTATATGGTCGAGTACCGGTATATGGAATATATACCCTATACATGGAATATAATTTCAAAATTTTATTATTCCCCAAAATAAAATAAAACATTATGTGTGTCCCATGAACCACACATCATGTAGATGGGTTTAGGAAAATGAAAAACCTTTGAGGTGCCCTGAAACCCCCCGTTTTAACCCCAAAATTAGTAGATCAACCCCCTAGAATCCATAAGAAATATTATAGGGGGATTAAAACATGAAAATGACTAAACTAGATATATTTATGAAAAAAACATAAGAACAAATAACCTTTGGATGTAATTATCCAAAGCTTCGCCCGTTTCTATAGTCCACGTGTATCGCATGATGATTCGGTGCATTCCAAGATTTGTGGTAGTAAAACTCTTACCTTATCTCTCCCTCTCTCTCTCTCTATCCATATTTTTTCTTTTTCATGTGATAGAGGAACCTACATGGGAAATCTGTGAGATGCATGGAGAGAAATTAATAAAAGAAAAATAAAAATAAACAAAATGAATTAAAATAAAATAAAATAAAAGGGGCTCAGGATGACCTTAATGTCCAACTCATGTTTATGCCTCTAATAAGGAAACATTCCCATTATTGACATAGAAGAGGGGGAAATATCAATCTTATTACCCATTCAAAAAATATTTCTGAACAAATCTTTACAAATAAATTAATATTTAATTTATCAAAATTCATATATTAATTATTCTAGTAAAATTTGAATGGATCATAATTCCACAAAAACCCATTTACTTGGGTAAAAACCCTATTCTAGGACCAATAGAGTGTTCAAAATAAATTATCTATGATATCATTATAGGGTAAAAGACAATTTTACCCCTTATAAGCATCTGATAGAAGAAAAAAAAATTTATTCTAGAAATTATCGTCTAGAAAAACAAAGGATATTTTAGTTATATAATAACACACAAATTACATAATTATAAAATATAATTATGTATTATATAAGAACATAATAGATTCCATAATTTCTTCATAGCTTAATTACCCCAAGTAAAATAAATGAGTTTCATGAAAATTTCATTAAAACATCATTATAATCCATCAAGAGAAAGAATATGGATGGTAGCATTTGAGCATATCCCCAGTGAAAGATGAAAATAATAATAAGATAATGAAATAGATGAAAAATAATTTTCTAGAATCATTATAAAAGTTCTTGTATAAACATGAAAAAATAGCCTTTTCTTTTGTTAAGAAAAATTTTACAAAATAATGATAATAGGTATGTTATATCCAACATTCTACCAATCATGACATTTTTCTAACCATAATGTTATATTTAAATTTTACACATACTTATGTTTATTTCAATTTTATACATATAAATGAAGGATACTATTTTACTCACTTAGACATATAGGAATTTTTCATGTGACATGCTACTAGGACATGAGGTTTGATGGATTAGGGTGTGTAGAGCACACCATTATCTACACATTATGCATTTAGATGCTATTATACAATACCTTCATCATTCTGGATTCTATGAAATCATTGTATATAATTATATATTTTTAGATCATCACCTCTTTGATTCCCTAATCAAGATATGGAGACCTAAGAATCACACATTCCACATGGATATGGGAGAGATGACCACCAACCTTGTGTATGTGGTAGTTATAATCAGTCTTCCTATCTAGGGTGCTTTAATTATAAGACCCACCCTTAGAGGATGGATTGACCTTGGTAGTGATTGATTGATCTCAAAAATTTTAGAATGATACAGCTATGGATAAATGTTTCCTATTTATGAGCGGGTAAAACATGAAATTCACACATTTACCAATTGACACTGATGAGAAGGCTATAATGTGTCATGCTTGTGCATAAATATTGTGGCTCATTGGAGGGTCATTGTGTACTGATCACTTTGGTTTTCATGTATACAAGATTTTTTGGGGGGATAATAGGGGATTTTGACAAAGATATGAGATATATATGCGATTCTACATGCTTAGAATAAACGTATAGAGCATTCTTCACAAAATGATGTTCAGATCTCAATGATCTAGGGGGGGTGTCATACTTATTTAGATGATTCCATTAAATTGAATAAATCCCCTAGCACCTATTTTTTATGGTTTTGGGCTTCATTTGGATGTACTGGATGATTATCTATAGAGATTTTGGTATAATCGCTCATCTTTATTGTTTTATGATGCTAATACGAGTAATTATACTCTATTTTTTATTATTTATCACTTTCAATTTTGAACATTATTGGTGGAGTAAGGCACACCAGTTCTTCAGGACTCTAAGACATAATTTGGGTGCATAACATCTCATGTAGGATAGTCTAATGCCCACCTCTGTAAGTATATACATTCATTTATTGAATGTTCAATTTCATAATTTTATCATTTTAAAAAAATTAGTAACAAAATATTTAAACAAATGTCACTTGTAATTTCAGATTTCATGGATGCCATACTGAGCTCTATTAGATTATCTCTATTCATAGTGCCTTGGTGGGTTTCACGATGCCACTGTTGTAGTACCTCTTATTCAATTTCATATTATTGAGTGCTAGAAGCTTGATGGATTCATGGGTCGGTTTGGATTTATTCAGCATATTCCATTTCGACCAAAATAGTCACCAACGCTTCATTCTGTGAAGCTAATGGGTAGGGAAAATGTTGAATGGTGTTGATTACATATAGAATATCATGAACATTTGGTAAGATGTGCATCATTTCATGTCAAAGTAATGTGTATGATGTGATTCAATCTATCCTGACCGCTTGAGTATAAGCCATGGTATTGACTGAAGACTATACTATATCTTACACCGAGTGATAGAGGGCTTCTGGATTCAGTAAGACAATAACATTTTATTAGTTTTTTTTATATATTTTCTAAATTCAATTTAAATATCTTTACATAAAACTTGACTATACCATATTATCTGAATGTATGATCTAAAGGGGGGAGGTTTTCAGATAGGTAGTGTACAATGGTACAACGTAGAAGATGATTTCAGAGTATCATATTCAATATGATAGTATCTTTGATTGTACACATCAGGGAGATAATGTTCCTAACTAGAGAGAGGATATTCTTGCTCAAGAATTTCCCCCAACTGTTTGTTATTTTGAGGATCCATGATGGTGATGATGTAGACTATATCATGTTTCATGTGAGGCCTAAACTATTCTATAGGAAGAGGTTGAACCTCTCACATTCTAGACTCATATGATTGTATATGTGATCATATGGGCATGGTATCCATTTACATTGTTATCATATCCATAGATTTCATCAGGTATTGCTGATTTGATCTCTTATCTAGAGTAATTTCTCATGACAATATCTTTTCTGACTGACCCTTAATAGGTCTTATGGTTCCCCCATCACATGGTGGAAATCCCTTCCACTTATGAAATAGTACAAAGATTAAGTGAACATCATGATAGCTCAATGAAACCTCCTATAGATGATTTACAGTTAGGGAATAATACACTTGATATTCTAGCCACTGAGGAATATCCTCCCCCAACTCATCACAATCCACCCAAGCACAGAGGTTGATGTTCTCGATACAGGCGTCCCATTCGCACACAAGATTGTGGGATGGGACCTTATCATAGATAGTGAATTTACTCATTCATTTATATATTTCCTATTGAATAAATATATTTGAACAACACTGTTTTTTATCATCTATATTATTTTATGTCTATTATGTTGGTGAAATTATTTTTACATTCAACTATTTTTTATATGTTAGTTTATGCTTTAATTTTCATTTATAATATACTTATATTTTAAATTTTATAATTTTTTCAAATTTTACTACATGAAACATTGACAAACATATTAAATATCAAGTAGGTAACTTTAAAATATTATAAAATATAAACTTAAAAATAATTAAACAAAAACTTAAAACATAGTATAAACATATCCAAAAATATTTGAAAACAAAAAAATCATCAATATAATAAGCTAAAATTAATTTATATGACACAGAAATGATTGATTAAAAACATAATATTTTCAAATTAAATAATATATTCAAATTAAATTCAGTATAGCTGAAATCAAAATGAAATTTACAACATTTACTAAACATATTAAAAATAAATGAAAATAAAAGGATTGTAAAAACAATTCATAAATACAAAATAAAATTATTTAAAACATAAAATATTGTTCTATTAAAATTACTTTTCATGAAGGTTTTTTATTGAATTATTTTTATTTTAAATTATTTTTTATATGATTAGTAAGAATGTCAAATTTTATTTATGTTGTGTTTATAATTTATAATTTATAGGATTTCAAATTCACCTACTTGAAACATTATTATGTTTCATGTAGGTGACTTTTAAAGTATATAAATTATAATTTATAAATACAATATAAATGGAATTTTATAAACTGACAAAACATATAAAAAATAATTGATAATAAAATATCATAAATAAAATAAACAAAATATAATTTACATGTCACAAACTTTTTTCTTAATAACATAACATTTTAAATTTAAAAAAACTAATGGTCATAATTATTAATAATTATTATATTATTAATTATATTATTATTAAGTATTGTTAATTATGTTATTATAATTAAATGTTATTAATTATAATTTTTCATAAATAATAATTCTATTGATAAATATTTACAGTATTTAAAATAATAAATATTATTAAAGGCGTAACTAACATAATTATATATTTTATTTTATTTAAATTAGTAGAATACAAAATTTAATTATTTATAATAATTTTATTATACAATTAATAAATTTTTATAAAGAGGATATTAATCATGATTATTTCTATATATATGTGTATAAACATAAAATATAAAAATAAAAATATATTTTTTAAAATATACACAAATATATTTTAAATTTATTAATTGATTTCTTTTGTCTTTGTGAAAAGGTGTTATGGACCTTAATCATTTTCCCAAACTTTATGTCAAATGTGTGAAGGTACTTTATTCCATTGGCCTAGGATAAAAAGGCCAAATGGGTGAAGGGCTATACACCTTTCGTTCATAGTTTTTTTTAAAAATATCCTAGGATTATTTTATTATTTTTTTAAAAAAACTTATATAAAAACAAAACTTGCTAATATTTTTTTAACATTCCTTTGATCATCTTTGTGACCTATTTGGTAATGTCCTTCTCATTTTGAGTAGTATTGAGAGTTAGATGAATTTTTGAGACCACTTCATAGGCTTCCTTTTTCAAAAATAAGGTTGCAGGAGTATCTAAGTACCATTATCCTAAATTCAATCCATTGATCTATATTATTCCTTTACAAAAATTATCCAAAAATTGAGAATGAATTTAAATTACTTTGGGAATGATTAGTATAACTCAAAAGTCCTTCCCACATAATTCCAATGTTTTTATAGTCACTACATTCAACTTCTAGTAACTTGACATTATTTTACTAAGGATCAGTTCAACAAGGATGTAATTTAATAATCCTTTTCATTGCATCTAGATATCATCTCATCTGGCCACCTTCAGTTTGTATCATCATGTAGTATATTTTTCATATACATATATTTCCTCATTTGATAAATTATCTCCCTGAGTGTTAACACCTAGAACATCGTTAGGAAACACTATCTTATTATTTACTTTTTTTCATCTCATTTAGTACAAATTTAATTTCTAATCATTAAATTGTCTTTAAAAAAATAAAACACTACTCATAACAATCCATTAAAAATATTAAATGATGAATGTGATGAAAATATAATACAATTTTCTAAGAAGGATTTAATCTATACATATTACACTGATTCTAATCATTTATGAATAAAAATAATTCATTATAATCGTGATTTAAAAGTATTATTTTCAATATCATTCACAAGAAAAAATATTTAGATCTAACAATAATTAACATATACTTGTGACCTTGATGTGTAGGATAACGTCTTCCAAGATATGGATCTACCATTTTGTCATATCTTTTATCTGTTACACATTTCAATTCCATCATATATTAAACATTGTAACTAATGTACAATATAATGTATGATCAGGTATAGAAGAAAATAAATAGAAGAGTCATCATGGAAACTGCTCAATAAAATAACTATAACTTATAATTGAGTTCTTAGAGTAAATATAACATGAGTTATTAAATATAAAATATCTCAAAACATATTCTATTTATCTACATGATAGTAGGGAATTAACTCTCCATAACTACGAAGAATAATGACCACAAAATGTATATGATAAATTCAAGAAAATTTCACAAAAGAAATATTTCAATTAGAATCAAATGGAACATTAGTTACAAAAGAGAAATAAAATAAAAAAATAGAAAATTTTGGAAGAAAATGTATTATTTCATATAGTGTAGTCTACCTTAATTTATATAGAAAATTACCGTCTAAAATACCTCCCTAACATGAAACTGGAATCCACATAATAGAACCTCAGGTTGTCTTTCAACTCACTATGAGTGAACTTTCAACAAATATAATTTAATAATCAACCAACTAAGACTTTACCATGTGTTTACACATCAACAAGAATCAATATGAAGTTATGGTTTTGGTTAAAGTAGTAGTAACTTTTAAAGTCTATTTCTCAACACTAGAAAAACTTATTATCTTGAAGAAATTGTTTCCCAGTTCTTAAATATTAATTTTAGAATAATATCATTCTTTATCAACATCTAATTCAAATAATATCCACTCAATTATTATAATAATTATTATTATTGTTATTTATCCTTATCTTATGATCTTGGTGGAATTATAGATTCTATTCACATAATCAACTTTGACTCCTCAATATTAGGCCCACATGTTTTTTAATTATTTCATTTTTTATCTTCACATAAACATTTAAATAAATTCTAATGGGGTTATCAAGCCTCCACCACCAATAAAACTCAAATTTCACTTCTTAATTCTCAATAAATTTCCTCCTCATTGGTCCTTTCTCATTATCTACTAGATTGGTTCCTATAAATCTATTTTTTCAGCCTTCTTCACTATGTTGGAAACTAACCTGTTCCCGAGCCTTGAACTCTCACAGCTACTAAGACTTCAACAATTTTTAACTCCTATACTATGTCAACAATCTATCTATATAGGGTACCCCAACCTATCTTTAAAAAATATATATCATCATCTCTGTGAAATTTCATTTTAAGTTTGTTTAAAAAAGTGTACTAAATTCTCATTGTCAAGGAGAATATAATCAACTTATTCATTAAGTAAACATGCGACCTTGGATTATTATTTTCCCCAACAAAGTGTTGAGAGGTTCATTGCACCATGACATTGTCTTCTTCATATTACAAAAAAAGACTTAATAAAATGTTACATCCAGAACCTAGGTTGACATCACCTTTAGTCACACAATTGCAATAATAAGTAATGAACTATCTTTAAATCAATAATGATCAAACATAATATATAATAAAATTGAAAATCACCGTCATAAAACTCATGGTAGAATCAAGGGTATTAGTCCTTAAAAATTCGATATAAATCATCTATCAAGGGACCTATTATGATCAGTTCATCAATGAACCCCACTCAACATTCATTCTAGATTAGGCGTCCCCAACCTGGTGATTTGAATCTGGCCAGTGAGCACAAACTACTTGTTTCAACTCAGGTACTAAGATTTTATACTCTTGGAGAGTCCTTGAAAAGGTATCATCAGTAGTGGAAAACAAAAATTACACTATATTTTATTCAAAAAAATACACCCTTTATGGTGTATACTTCATTTTATTCTAAAACCAGAGTAGTCCATTAATGGAAAAAGTTCTCAAAATAATAAAAAAATAAATTTACTTTATAATTAACTATTTAAATTTTTTGACTAAGATAAATTCATAATTCATTTTTTCCCTATATTAAAGATCATATTTTAGTTTATTTTTACATTGGAAAACATTTTTAAATGTTTCAATAGTGATAAGTATTCATTTAATATCCTGTTAATTTTCTTGTAAATTGGGAAACTCAAGTGTATTCCCCACTTTGGTAAAATTAAAGCGAAAGGATTTTGATTTTTCCTTTACCAAATTAAGAGTCTCAAATAAAATTGCATCATAAAAATTTTCAAAAAAAACTCATCCAATGTATCTTAATCACTAAAATATACATTAGCTAGAATTTAATGTCTGATAATATTACATGGTTCTAGTATATAAGAATTTGTGGCTAATTCCATCATTATCTCATCCTCTAATGGTTCCTCAAAGAAATAAGTGGGAATGAAAATCTATTTTTATTTAGACTCTCATTGTTCATATTATTGCTAATAATCATTGATGTCATAAATTATAGTGGAAATGGTTTCTAATTAGAATTATATTTCTTCAATGGAAAATAAATATTGCCTTATCTATTTTTCACTTCTTTCATTTTAATCTACATGAACACTCATCACTATACTAAAAAACTTTTGTTTTGTTAGTATTATCATTACATTATAATCATGAACTTTTACATAGTTTTAGTAAGTATAATCATATCTTGGAAATAAATAGGATAAATTAATCATTGAATATTTTTCAAATTTTTTCTCATATTTTATTATTTTATGATTTTAAACGATAAAAAAATAGTTAATGGAAGTCATTATGTCTCCCCAATAATACAATTAGAAAATTAGCTATTTTCCTTTGGAGAATCCAATAGTGTTAATCAATGAGAAATAAAAATGGGTCATTCTTATCATACTAAAATAATTTTATGTTCAATACCATTCACAAAACACCTTTTTAGATATAAGAAAAATTAACATATACTCGAGACCCCAAAGTGCTATAGAACATATTACAAGATATAGATTTATAATCATGTCACCAAATTTAATAGTTACATAGATAAATTATATAATAAATTTGACTATTTAAATGAAGTAAAGTATAAAATTTAATCAATAATAGAATAAATACAATAGAATAGACATTTTTTAAATTTCTAAAAAATAGCACTTCAACTTCTAATCATGGTCTCCAAGTAAACATAATAAAATTTATTAAATTTAAAAATATCTAAAAATTGACATTTTTACCACCCTTGATAAAATAAAATTAGATCTCCATAAATATGAAGATCGAATACCACAACATGTATATTTAAATAGAATAACACTTCAAAAACTACACATTTAAATTAGAACAAAATGGAACACTAGTTACGAAAGAGGAAAAAAATATGA
Source organism: Viscum album (assembly GCA_963277665.1). Taxonomy (NCBI): domain Eukaryota; kingdom Viridiplantae; phylum Streptophyta; class Magnoliopsida; order Santalales; family Viscaceae; genus Viscum; species Viscum album. Next base: position 767,268,243 of record OY728156.1, read on the forward strand.
AAAATAGAATATCCTGGGAAAATTGGTAATATTTCGTTGAGTGTACTCCACCATAATATATACATATATTAAAATCCCATCTAAAATACCTCCCTAACTTGGTACTTGAATATATGTGATTGCATATTTGATTTCCTTTCAACTCACAATGAGTTCAATTCGAGAAAAACCAGTTTAATCTTTAACTGACTAACACTCAAACATGTGTTTCCAGATCAGTAGGAATCTAGATGATGTTTATTTGTTTTATATGTATTAGATTCTGAAGGGTTTATCATAATACTAGAATTAATCCTACTCTTAAAGAAATTAGTTTCAGAGTCCTTTGATATATTTTTTAGATTAATGTATGCCTCTATCAATTTCTAAATATAATCAAATCCACTCAATTATTATAATTACTTTTTATTTGTCATTATCCTCTTTTCATAGTGAGATTCCATATTTCCTACACATGATAAACTTTGACACCTCAATATTAGGCCCATATATATTTTTTAAGTATTTAATTTTGTTATCTTTATATGTCCATTTATCTCAATTCCTATGGGGTAAGAAAGCCTCCGTCAATTTTCATAATCAAAATTCACTTCAAACTGCTCAATTGACCTCATATTCATCATCCCTTACTTAGTCTCGACCACATTGGTTCTTTGAAATTTTATTTTTTCAACCTTATTTACTAATTTAGAAACTACCCTTTTCACAAGCCTTAAATTATCATATCTACTAAGACTTAATCATCTTAGAAGTCTTAGAATATATCAATAATCAATCAATATAGGGTTCCAAAACCTATCTTCAAAATAATAATATCATCTTTAATATAAAATTCCATTGAAATTTAGCCTAGAAAGGTGTAAAAGATCCCCATTATCAAGTAGAACATTATCATTTTATTCATCAAGTGAATATACAACCATGGTATCTTCCTTTCCATAAATTAGTGTTGAGAAATTTATCTCACCCCTAAATTATATTCATTATATTGCAACAAAAATAATTTTTAAACCTTAAATTTATAACCTAGGTTGCACCAAACTTCATACTCATAGCCACAACAGTGATCAATCCATAAATAACCATAAATAAAACAAATAGTTAAAAATTCAATAAACACTTTTATTAAAATCTTTACAAATTCGGTTTTATCAGTTCTTAAAACTTTAGTAAAAATCATCCTTCATAAAAAAAATCTTACAAATGGTTCATCAATTAACACAACTCAATTTAAGTTGATGTAAAATACCATATCTAACATGTTTTGTGATCATTATAGATGGAAATTCATCAAATATGAATTTCACTGGGTTTTGGTGCCTCTTGTAGCATCCCACCACCCCAAACCACTTGATAGTACTAGAATCATCCTTAGGTGTGCCCTCCCACATTACAAAGTATACCGAATCATAGAAAGGGCCTATGTTGGTATGTTGTAGAGAATAGACCTTATATTAGAGTACAATAATAATATAAAAAATCACAATAATACACATCTTAATAAAGCTACAAACAAACATCATGAAAATTTTCAAGCAATATTAACAACCCTTGTGATATCAAAATGATCTTTCTACCTATCAATAAAATCATACATAAAAAAGGGATCCCCCATGGGCTGATCACATTCACCAATATCCAAAAAGGAGAAAAAGTAAAATACTGGGAAACCCACCTAAAACTGTTCTTAGGTCCTTACCCAATCTCATCTTCTATGCTCCACGCCTAATAACAATCAGGAATCATTCATAGGGTGGTTTACCTTGTCTTGTTTTTCAACTATAATGTTATCTCAGGTACTAGCGGTGGATCAAATGGGGAATGATTATAACTTAGTAGGCCACCACCACTAATATTTTTAAATCATATCTAGTTTGAGTATAAATAGAATGATTATTTGAAAAATAAAATAAAATAAAATAAATAATTAGACCAATATTTTCCCATGGGTTCCATGGTGACACATGAGATCGACCATATATACTTTGACCAATAACAAATGTATTTGATCACAATATACCATGTTAAAAGGATGATGATCAAATACTAGGAGTGTATCCAAGGGATTAAAAATATTTAGGTTGAAGAATGAATACAAGGATATTATCAAAGTAATTCCAAGTCAATAGTTTCAAAGCCAAGCCCAAGGAGTGTTTCTAAGGACTTATACATCTCTAGGATTAAGAAAAAATATAAAGAGAACTTCCAATGAGTTTTATATCAATAGGCTCACTTCCAAATCTTAGGAGAACATTTAATGAAATTTAAATCAATAGGCTCACTAAAAAATCAAAGGATACTTTTCAAGAAATTCTATGCGCACTTATAAATTGAAGGATAACATCCAATTCATTCTAAATCAATATGATCAATGTCGAATCAAGTGAAATCATCTATGTAATTCTAAATAAATAGGTAATTCATTTATCAATTTATTTAATTTAATTATTTCAAGGATCACATAATTAACACATCCACTAAATATAATAATACATACTAATAATCCCCAATGACACACACAATCATTAGATTAAGTTTATATCACCCCTAGGGTCACCTCAAAATTATCAGTGAGATTCCATGGTCAGGTCGACATCAAGTGGTGGCCAAATTGTTAGTCTACAATCACTGACGAACTACTCACTGCCTATGTATAGGTTTGATTAAAGGGGTTAAGGATAGACAATATTAATTTATATTTTTGGGTCATGCGCACATTTCATCTACTCATACTCTCATCACAAATATAATGAAAATGATGAGACTTTAAGGGATATCTTCAAGAAAACGTACATTAGACTCATTGAATCCCACTTGTTGAAAATAGACAATTAATTAGGGATCAAATTAAGAGAATAAAAAAATCATACAAAAACCATAAAATAGGGCATAAACAAAATTAGGTCTTTTGAAGAGATAAAGTTATCCTTAACTCTATATTTTCATAGGTAAAAATGGAAAGAGAAAACATGAATAATTATAGAGTAAACCTAGAGAAGAAATATAAAAAGATAGTAGGGTGATCTTGAGCCTACTACTCTAAAATGGGAGGATAAATAAAGGGTTCAGGGTATTAGAAATCACATGAGTACTTTAGTAACTTTTTAATTCCTAACTCACAAGTAAAGTTGTATGGTGTTTTTACATGGTTTAAAAAACCATTCAGTAACCATTTAGTTCCCACTATTTTATAAACCACACTTTTCTTGGTTTGATAGCATGGTTTGGTAAATCATGCATCAAATGTGAAGTTCCCACTATTTTATGAACCACACTTCACACATTTTGGCTGCGTTATTAGGTAAACCATGTTTCAACCATATGAAACACACCTATAATATAACACCCCAAAAAATTGATGGTATTTTCCTCATAAATACTTTCTATTCATTAGATAGACTATATTTCGTGAGGCACTAAGTATTTTGTGAAACTAAAAATCATAAGATAAAGTTATATGTTATTCATTAAACATAAATTTTCCACTTTTATGTTTTGAATTTCAAGAAACAGTCATCTAGAGTTGTGGCCAGTAAGTCATTTGGAGTCTGATAGAACCAACTTGATTTTTCATGAATAGTAACATACCCTTATTAATAGTAATATAACCCTTATTAATAGTAAATAATGATAATATTTTATTTTATTAAGGTAATAAAATAATGAGATCTTAATTAATTTTCCAATGTGATATAAAACTAATTATACCATTAAAATTGTTATTTTTCAAATTAATTGTGACTTTATTTATAAATTAAATTAAAAATAATTAAAAAATTATTTTCTAAAAATGGAGTTCATTTTTGAATTATACACATAAAAAAATTGTTAGGGTAAATTTTAGGGATTTTTCTAAAATACTTGAATTTTTTTGAATAGTAAAAATACAGTTTTGAGTATTCTGTAGTTTAATGATATCATAATGATGTAATAATTGAATATAAAAGTATTGTATACTTTTTTAAAGTAACTTATTACATGAGGTTTCCCAAGTGGCTTAAACCATGGGAAAATACCATGAGCAAGCCCATGGTTTGGCAAAAACCACTAATGAGGTGTCCCTTTGAAATTATTAAAAAACTACCTCTCTTTTTCTATAAATACCCACTCATAAATTCGTTTTATTTCATTAAAAATCCCTCATACTCAAAGAACTGGTGTTTTTACTTATCTAGGAGTCCTCCCAAGGTGTCTTTAATCCCCCAAGGTCTCATCCTTCAAGATCTAGGAGTTAGTCTAGAAGGTAAGGGAATCCTTCATTCTCTTCTTTTAGTCGACACTCCTTTTATGTTATCTATTTTACTCTTCCATTATCATATGTTGGGGTTAGATTTTATGTGTTTTTATTAATTTCATTTTGATTTCAATATGATGTTATACCCGTTTTCTATCATAATTTTATTTTATGAGGTTTTAAGCGGCGTCGTTAGGTTGCTGAATTTTCATAAGGGGTCTCTCACCTTTTCTTTTATTTTCATGTTCATCTCTTTTATTTTTCTCTCCTGAACTCCTCTGTACAAATTAAAATTATAAACTCCAGTATCATATATATATATATACTGTAATTATATCATGTGAATTTAATAACCAACATAAATATTCATACTCCCTCCCTTTAATTTTTATAAAAAAAATGAACATCCATAAGGTTCCAATTTGTAACCTTTGTGGACAACAGAGTTTTGTTCTTCACTTTATCCTTCATTACTAGTCATGAAACTATTTTAATGGTTTAACCAGATTATAATATATGTATTTCACCTCATTAATGTTCTTTAATACTTATACTCTCATAATATAAAATAATAATACAAAACAATTTCATTATGAACAAAACGGTCAAGTTAATCCGAATATTTGTAATAAACTTTTAACTAATGAATCATCATCATGGTATATAACCCAAAATCATTATAAGACAATTTATATATATTTAATGTAATTAATAATATATTATAACAATTCTGGATATTTAACGACATTTCAAATGAACTTCCATTAATGAAAGCAAGTAAATGAATCATAGAAACCAAGGAAGAAAATGATTCCAAACCAATAAAATTGAACCTCTTAAACACATTAAAAGGGCCATGAATGAACCTAATAAGGTTATACTAAATCAATTAAATGTATAGTAGGTTTTGGAATTATTAATTAATGAATCTAAATTTTATTATTTAGTTAATTAAAACAAACAAAGAACACACTCGAGCAAAAGGTAAGGGGTTTCTCATGTCACTTTCATTTCTAGGAGATTATCATTGTTCGCCAATTATTTCTTGTATTTAGTATATGTGTACTAACATTTGATATATAATAACTTGATTATATTTATATTCATTTCATTCAATTATTCATTTGAGGGTTATTAAGTTATGGTTGTATGGTTCGACCGATTACATTGTGGTAAGAGAATTTGTCTCAACTACTATTTTGTTGTGACTAACTTTGTATGGTGCACCTAATAATACTTATGAGGTGTACCTACTGCCCATTTGAGATCACATTTCATTTTGAAATTATATTTATATTAAATATCCATAATATCATATCATGGATATGTTTTTTTTCTAAACCGGATACCATTTTACATATGGTGTTTGTTTGGAAAGTAATTTTAATTATGTAAATATTGATGAATCCTTATACTATAATATATATGGATATTGAAAATGCATATATCTCTTGTTTTGAATATACATATAAATAAATATTTGGACATGAAGTGGTAGGTGGGGCCCGCTATAGCCCCTCGATGCATCGGTATGTCTCATGAGACAAATTAGTTGGCAATAAACACCTCGAGTTTGTTTCCAAAAAAATATGGGTTTCTACCCACAAAACTAAACTATTTTTATGGTATTATGGTATCATGTGCCAGATACATGACGTACAATTAATAAGAATTCTCTTTATTTATTACCATTTCTTACTATCCACAAGTTTTTCACTACAACAAAATCTATGGATGCAGTTTCATTCTCAGTTTATTAATGGCATGAGTTTTTCATTTATTCACCATGCCATGTTGATTATGTCAAATTGTTTACAATTTAGTTATTATTGATTCATGCTTATTCAATTTATATCCATTACTAATAGTTTGATCTCACCCCTTTCATTGTTTACTTTCAACAGGTGACAAAGAGGAGGTCATTTATTTAGTTCTTGTGGATGCAGCTTTTAGTTTTTGTTATGTATTGTATTTTGTAAACATTTCCAATGTAATTTGAGTAACATATATGTATCTAGTTTATTTAAGACTACAAAAATGATCATTCCTTCAGGATTTTCATTCCATCTAACCATGAAAATATAATAAGTAATGCAATGGCTCCGATCTAGAGGGGTTGGGGTGTTATAGTTGGTATCAGAGGAAGTTTAGTAGAAAACTTGGAAATAAGAGTAGGAAATGTATAGTAGGGAACAAAACCCTAAGGTATTATTTGAGGATAAACGTACAAGAACGTCCTAGTATTTTGGTAAGGAACAAATTATGTGGATCTTTTAAGCAATTCATCCTTGTCTGGATACGAGCAGGTAGAGGCGGCTTTGGCACAAATGTATCTAGGGTTAAAACACGAAAACATCACATTGAGATAGACTCAAACATGAACTGGTGCACGAAAATGGGCCTTTCGGTACTCTTGGTTACGACACTCCTGGGGGATATGCTTATGATAATTCACATTTTCTTTAAAATTCATTATGAATGAGTTTAATGTAAATTATTTTCATCAGAGAAACCATGTTTATAAGATTATCTATGCATAGAATTTCAATCTATGTTGAGTGATTTTCTCATTAAGATTAATAAAATAATATAGTGTATCTCATTATTTAGAAATGGAATCTAATGGAAGAAGGGGAATCAATACTCGTGGGCAAGGTAGGGATCTCCCTACAGAGCAAGTCAACACAGTCAATGTTGGAGTAGATCAGATCATAACCATATTGGGAAAACTTACTGCGGTTGTAAGGAATAACCATTCCACACCTATGTTGGATCATTTCATGTGGCAGAAGCCCCCATATTTTAGAGGGACTACTAACCTAGTGGTTGCTGATCAATGGATCAAGTCCCCTGAAAAGATATTCATGAAATTAAGATGCAATGAAAATGAAAAGGTATTACTGGAAGTATATTGTCTCAAGGGTGACGTTGATCAATGGTGGTCCTTGATTCAGAATACCACGAGGGAAGAAGAAATAGAAGATGTGGAATGGAGGAATTTTATGGAAATATTCTTCAAAACATATTTCCCTCGTGAGAAACAAACTGAAATGAAGAGGAAATTCCTTTTCTTAAAGAAAAGTGAAGAAAACAGTTTTGCAGAGTATGAGGCTACCTTTATAAGGCTAGCCAGGTATGTTGTAGATTATGTACATGACTCAGCAAACAAGATTGATCATTTCATTGAAGGTCTTAATCCAATTCTTCTAAAGTAGCTATCTTCTCAATCATTTTCATCATATGATGAAATTGAATCAAGTGAAATCAAAACATAGAAGGAATTTTCTAGATAAATTTTTTTCAAAGGAAACCAAGATAAGAAGATGTACTATGATAACCAAGGAAAAGGAGAAGCACAAAACAAGGACAGGGGAACAAGGTTATTCCCATTATGTGCGAACTATGGAAAGAATCATCTCAGGAAGTGCTTAAAAGGAATGGGAGTCTACTATAAGTGCGGAGAAAAGGGTCATCGATCTGATGCATGCAAGGGGAAGAAACAATTAAATGATATTCAATGTTAAAATTATAGAGAGATGGGACACTATTCAAATGACTGTCCTAAGCGCCAAGGAAACATGACTCAGAACAGGCCAAGAGAGAAAGGGAGAGCCTATGCGATTAAAACTGCGGAGGTTGAATTTATTAATGATGTGGTGGATGGTACTTTAATTTTTTCCTCAAACATAGCCAACACTTTATTTGATTCTGGATCATTGCATTCATCTATATCTTCACAGTTTTCCAATAAAATTAGATATTTCCAATTTGATTTAATAAAGGAGTTTTCAGTCAAAACTCTCAGCAAATGTATCATTGCAATAGAGGTATGTTGACTAGTCCCCCTTCAGACACCAAAACGTGCTTTTGTTTCTAACCTTATCATCATAACAATGACTAAATTTGATAAAATTCCCAATATGGATTGGATTTCAAATTATTATGTGAAGATTTATTGCAAGAAAAAGGAAGTTAAAATTTTTGAAAATGGTGTTGAATCTCTTATCATTAGAGCGGAGACCTCACCATCTGATTTTAATCTAGACCCACCCCTAGTATCTCTATTGAATGAAATTCTTATAGAGGAAGATAACCCAATATCTATGGGTGAGGAAAGAAATATCCAAATTGAAGATGTGTATATAGTGAAAGAATACATTGATGTGTTTCCAGAGGATTTACCTGGACGTCCTCCATAGCAGGAAATTGAGTTTTCCACCAACTTAATTCCTGGTGCAAGACCTATATCTAAGAACCCCTATAGAATAGCCACTGTTGAGTAAGTGGAGCTAAAGAAACCAGTAGAGGAGTTGAGTAACAAAAGATTTATTTGACCTAGTGTTTATCCATGGGGATCCCTAGTCTTGTTTGTCAAAAAAAAGATAGATCCATGAGGTTATGCATTGATTATATAAAAATCTATGCTATTGCAATAAATAATAAGTATCCTCTTCCTTGAATTGATTATTTATTTGATCAATGTCATGGAGCTCAATAATTTTAAAAGATTGACCTTAGATCCAGATATCATCAGCTGCGTGTGAGTAAGGAATATATTCCTAAGATAGCATTTTGAACCAGGTATCGGCATTATGAGTTTACAGTGACGCCTTTTGGACTAAAAAATGCACCCTCTGTTTTCATGGATTTAATGAATAGAGTTTTCAAATAATATCTAGATAACATTTTTGTGGTATATATAGATGATATCTTTGTATACTTAAAAAGATATGAAGACCATGAGAATCACTTGAAGATTATTCTGAGAACTCTTAGAAGCAATAAATTATATGGGATGTTTAGCAAATGTGAATTCTGACTTTAATCAGTTTATTTTCTTTGACATATTGTCTCTAAGGATGGAATCCTAGTGTATCCTACAAAGGCATAGAAAATCCAAGAATTCTCCACACAAACAAACATACTCTAGGTATGTAGTTTTAATGGATTAGCAGGTTACCATCAGCATTTCATTCAGAATTTCACCCGACTGGCTAACCGGCTAACCAAGATCCCACGTAAAGGATTTAAGTTTTTGTGGACAAAAGAATGTAAAGAATGCTTTGAAGAATTTAAAATAAGATTTTTCAATGTTCCAATTTTGACTCTTCCATCTGGAAGTGACAGATTTGTAATATATAGTGATGTATCAAATAATGGTTTGGGTTGCGTCCTTATTAAAAACAATAAAGTTATTTCTTATGCATCAAGATAGTTGAAGACTCATGAGAAAAATTATACAACTCATGATCTTGAGTTATCAAACGTAATATTTGGTCTGATGATAGGGAGATATTATCTTTATGGTGAAAAATGTGGGATATACACAAATCAAAAGAGTTTGAAATAAATTTTCACACAAAAAAAAACTCAACATGAGGCAAAGAAGATGGATCAAGTTACTCAAATATTATGATTGTTTAATACACTACCACCCAATAAAGGCGAAGAAGGTGGAAGATGCTTTAAGTAAGATTGATCATGAACTTATGACTCAAATGAGGATTGAGAGAGATCCTATATTTTTGGATCTACTAAATATGGATATGGGAATTGTTAAGGAAGGGGAAACATATTTTCTCTTCCAAATGATTACTAAACCATCTTTATTAGAGAAGATAAAAATATTTAAATCTGATGATGAGAATCTGCACAAGAAAATTAATGTTGTTAAGGATGAGAGACTGGCTAACTTCATGTATAAAGAAGAAGTTATGAAATTTGGGAAGAGGATATGTGTTCCATCAGTAACTGAGCTAAAAAGGGAACTATTATATGATTCCCATAGCTCAAATTTCTCTATACACTCGGGCAGACCCAAGATGTACAGAGATCTGAAAGAATATTTTTAGTGGGAGAATTTGAAGCGAGAAATTGCTGACTATGTGTCAAGGTCTCTAGTTTGTCAACAAGTGAAGGCAGAGAGGCAACATCCTATAGGAGTGATGCAACCTCTACCTATTCTTATGTAGAAGTGGGAAAAATTACGATGGATTTTTTCACCAGACTACCGAGGACATCTAGAAGGAATGATGAAATATGTTTAATTTTTTATCACCTCACAAAATCAACACATTTATTTCCTATAAGAGAGGATTTACCACTTGAGCACCTAGAAAGACTATATATTAATGAAGTTTTAAGACTGAATGGTGCACCTATATTGATTGTGTCCAATATAGATCCCCAGATTACATCAAAATTCTGGAAAAGTCTCCAGAATGCATTAAAAACTGAGCTCCGTATGAGTACTGCTTATCACCCCCAAACTGACAGATAGTCTAAAAGGACTATTAAAACTCTATAAGATATGTTGAGGTTATGTTATCTTGACTTCCAAGGAATATGAGATCAATACTTTTCTTTGGTGGAATTTTCATAAAACAATAGTTTCCATTCTAGTATTCAAATGTGTCCATATGAATCATTATATGGAAATAAATGTCGAACTCCAACTTGTTGGGATGAAGTTGGTGAGAGGAAACTTATAGGCCCAGAACTTATTGAATAGACCATGACAAAGATGAAGAGAACCCAAGCCCATATTAAAGCAACCCAAAGTAGGCAGAAGAGTTATGCTAACAACCAGAGGAAATATTTTGAATTTAAAGTGGGAGATCATGTCTTTCTGAAAGTATCTCCATGGAAGGGTGTCTTAAGATTCAATAATAAAGGGAAACTGAGCCCTAGGTACATCGGACCATTTGAAATTCTGGAAATAATCGGAGCTGTGGATTACCAATTAGCAATGTCGTCAAGTCTCTCCAAATTCTATGACATATTCCATGTGTCATTGTTGAAGAAATACATGTCAGACATAATGCATGTACTCACATATGAAGAAATAGAACTGGAACCTGATTTGTCATACTTTGAAGATCTTATTGGTATTCTTGACACAAGGGAGAAGGTATTGAGAAATTGAACAACTCGTCTAGCAAAGATTCTTTGGTAAAACCAGAATATGGATGAAGTGACATGGGAACCAGAGGATTTCATGTACATGAACCACCCACATATTTTTGGTGGGATTTATACATAAAATTTTGAGGATGAAATTTCTGAAGGAGGGAATATTATAACACCGAAAACATTTTATGGTATGTTGCACATAAATACTTTATATTCATTAGGTAGCATATATTGCATGAGGCACTATGTCTTTTGTGAAATGAAACATCAATGGATAAAGTTATATACTATCCATTACTTAAAAAATTTCCACTTCTATTTTTTGAATTTCTAGAAAAAGTCATCTTGAGTTGTGACCAGTAAGTCATTTGGAGTCTGATAGAACCAACTTGATTTATTGATGAATAGTAACATACCCTTATGAATAGTAATATGAATATTAATTTGACCCTTATTAATAGTAAATAATGATAATATTTTATTTTATTAAGGAAATATGATAACGAGATCTTAATTAATTTCCCGATATGATATAAAACTAATTATAACATTAAAATTGTTATTTTTCAAATTAACTATGATTTTATTTAAAAATTAAATTAAAAAAACTTAAAATTTTATTTTTTAAAAATACAGTTCATTTTTGAATTCTACATGTCGAAAAATGGTTAGAGTTAATTTTCCGGAGTTTTCTAAAATACATGATTTTTTTGTGAATAGTAAAAATGCAGTTTTGAGTTTTGGTAGTTTAATAACATCATAAGGATGTAATAATTGAATATAAAAGTATGGTAGACTTTTTTACAATAACCTATGACATGAGGTGTCCCAAATGGCTTAAACCATTGTAAATTACCATGGTCAAGCCCATAGTTTGGAAAAAATCATTAATGAGGTGTCCCTTTGAAATTATTAAAAAACTACCCTTCTTTTTCTATAAATACCCAATCATCCATTCATTTTATTTCATTCCAAATCCCTCATCATAGAATCTCTGGTGGTTTTACCTCTCTAGGAGTCCTTAAAAGGTTTCCTTCATCCCCTATGGTCTCATCCTTCATGATCTAGGAGTTACTCAACAAGCTAAGGGAATCCTTCATTCTCTTCTTTTAGTCAAGACTCTTTTTATGTTATCTATTTGATTTTTCCATTCTTATATGTTGGGGTAAAATTTTATGTGTTATTCATACATTAAATTTTATTTAAATATTATTATATACCATTTTTCTCTCTTCATTTCAATTTATTATGTTTTAAGAAACGTTGTTAAACTGCCGAATTTTCATAAGGGATCTCTCACCTTTTCTTTTCTTTTCAGGATCATATATTTTCTTTTTCTCTTCACACCTCCTCTATCCAAGTGTCCATGATAAAATCTAGTATTATCTATATACTGTAATTATATCATGTGAATGGAAGAACCATCATCATTATTCTTACTCCCTCTCTTTTATTTTTATAAACGAGATCAACATCCATGAGGTTCCAATTTATAACCTTTGTGGACGACGGAGTTTTTTTCTTCACTTTCTCCTTAATTACTAGTCATGAAAAAAATTTAATGGTTGAACTAGATATGGAAATATTTATTTCATATCATTAATGTTCTGGAATCATTAGACACTCATAATATAAAATTATAATACAAAACAAGTTCATTATGAACAAAACGGCCAAGTTAATCTGAATATTTGTAATAAAATTTTAACTAATGAATCATTATCATGGTATATAACCCAAAATCATTATAAGATCAATTATATCTACTTAATTTCATTAATAAGATATATTAACAATTCTGTATTTTTAACCAAATTTCAAACAAACTTCAATTCATGAAAGCACATAAACGAATCATGAAAACCAAGGAAGAAAATGATTCCAATCCAATAAAATTAAACATCTTAAACCCATTAAAATGGACATGAATGAACCTAATAAGGTTATAATAAATCAATTAAAGGAATAGGAGGTTCATGAATTATTAATTAATGAATCTAAATTTTATTATTCTGATCATTAAAACAAACGAAGAACACAGTCGGGCAAAAGGTAAGGGGTTGCTAATCTCACTTTCATTTCTGTGAGCTTTTTGTTGTTCTCCACTTTTTCTTATATGTGGTATATGTGTAAATCCATTTGATATATAATAACATGACTCTAATTATATTCATTTTATTCAATGATTCATTTGAGGTTTATTAAGTTCTGGTTGTATGTTTCGACTGATTACATTGTGGTAAGAGACTTTGTCTCAACTACTATTTTGTTGTGACTGACACTGTATGGTGCACCTAATAATACTTATGAGGTGTACCTACGGCCCATTTGATATCACATTTAATTTTTAAAGTATATTTATATTAAATATCCATAATCTCATATCATGGATATGTTTGTTGTCTAAACCATATACCATTTTACATACGGTGATTATTTGGAAAGTTATTTTAATTATGGAAATATTGATTAATCTGTATACTCTAATCTATATGAATATTAAAAAGGCATATTTGTCTTGTATTGAATCAATGTATAAAGAATGATTTGGACATGAAGTGGTGGTTGGGTCCTACTATAACCCCTCGATGCATCGGTAGGTCTCATGAGACAAATCAGTTGGGGACAAACACTTCGAGTTTGTTTCAAAAAAATCATACGGGTTTCTACCCACAGAACTAAACCGTTTTTATGGTATTATGGTATCATGTTCCAGATACATGACATCCAATTAATAATCATTCTCTTTATTCATTATCAGTTATTACTATCAATGAGTTTTTCACTATGACCAAATATATGGATGCAGTTTCATTCTCAGTTTATTAATGGAGTGATTTTTTCATTTATTCACCATGCACTGTTGACTATGTCAAATTGTTTACAATTTAGTTATTATTGATTCATGATTCTACAATTTTTATCCCTTATGGAGAGTTTGAGATCACACCTTTCATTGTTTACTTTTGAAAGGTGACAAAGAGGAGTTCATTTATTAAGTTCTTGTGGATGCAGCTTTTACTTTTCATTATGTATTGTATTTTGTAAACTTTTCCAATGTAATTTGAGTAACATCTAGGTATCTAGTTGCTTAAATACTACTAAATTGATCATTTTTTTGGGATTTTTATTCCTTCTAACCATTCCAATATAATAATTAATGAACCATCTCCAGTCTAGAGGGGTCGAGGTGTTACATATAATAAATTGTAGGGTTTCCATGGCCTCTATTGTAAATTTTTGAGGGTTGAGAAATCATATGCCTGTTTTATTCACTATGTATGATCTGGGTGTCAATTAACACTAACTATTATTTAATAATTCTCCTTAGGATATAACTTCCCATTTTCATATTTTCAAGCCTCCCATCATTAGAACACTCTCAGATCCTCTCCAACACCCAGCAAACACAACCATCACATGTCATTCAACATATGAAATTAAATTAAGGTGAAATTTAAATATTCACACCTCGTGAAAGATTATGGTTTTATTACCAATACATATTATAGTATTTCACACTCAAGATACACTCCTAAACATCACTAGAACTCATCTGATAATAGTTCTATCCACTATGTACTCATATCCATCTTTCACTCTCATAGCTCCTCCTAGATACGGTCATGCTAACACTACACTCACACAAGAGGAATTGTATTTTCAGGAATGTCATTCTTGATTTGATCCACTATATGAACTAGATGCTCCTCAAAATATGCATTATATTCAATATCAACATCATTTATTTCGATCATGTTAGATTGATCTAGATACTAATACCAATTCTAAGATACATGAAACACATCATGCATAACACTAAAATGTTGAGGGAGAGATAATTGATACACCACTCGACTGATCCTCTCCACTATATCAAGAAACCCCGTGTATCTGGGTGCTTTATTTCCCTAATTATGAGTATGAAGGTGTCCCAACCTCAATGTAACTCATAAAAATACACATACAACCATATATAACTCAAGAGGTTAGTGTCACTGGTCTGCATATCACCTATACATGCTCTAGGAGGTTACTATCCACCTCTGAATCAATATGATATGTTCCCACATATCATATAAAAGACTTATCTCACCAATAATAGACTAACTAACATCCAACCAATATAGATTAAAAAGACATAATCATCATTATAAGACCTTGAAAGGCATTATCTATATCGATTCCTGATAGATGTTATTTTATACGAACTTCACTAAATCCAGTTGGTTCTCCCATGAACCATAAAATTATAGGTTTCATTCTCTCGACATGTCATCTAGAATATTAATAGTCACTTATACTATATATTTGTCTATGGATGATAGGAAACACTCATATTCACTAGAATACTAAGTAATTTTTTGAAAACCCTACCAGAAACATGATGTGATGCAAGTATATTTATCTAAAATAATACTCCTAGGAATTACATGTAAGTAAACTATCTATTGAACATAGACCTTACCCATATAGTCCACTGAAAAGGTCTTCTGGATCAGTAGAAAGTGGACCACTTTACCCAGTTGATCTGTGACAACCCATATTCTATTGCTGCCTTAGGTTTTCCATGGAAACCCCATTATAAAATACATAGTGGTGTCATCCTATTTTCACTTGGGAATGGCTCGTGGGTAAAAAATTTAAATGGGTTGTTGGTTCTCAAACTTCACTTACTGATAGGTGGATAACCATGTAACAAAACATGTTATGTCCTTATCTATCTCTATCCACAAGTGTTTTCAATGTACATCACGATACATCTTTGTAAAAAAATTATGTACCACCTACTTCAAGGAATGAAATTCCCTCATAATCTCCTCACACATGCTTGTGGGGACCATCAAATGACTTCACACATAAATATTATCATTTGGGTAGAGAAAATAGTATAGTAGTGGCTCCCCACCTTATGTGTAGTCCATCATAATTTGATAATTATAGTAATAATACTAACTCTACTTCACCCTAATGGGGAGTGAAGATGTGATAAACAATGATGTAAGGTTTTCTCAACCTTGATACCCATTAACATCCAAATGCATATCAATAAATAATTCCATCAACAGCTACTCTCTTCTAGATTCTTAAGCAACCTAGAACTGCATCTTCTTGATCAGTATGTATAAAACCACATTTCCCTTTACAGGGTTGTATGTTATCTCAATGTAAATTTATTTCAAGTATTCAACCCACAATCACTACCAAATATTTAGGTCCCATTGTGAGAAGACATATTCCATGATTTTATGCTCTACATACACCATAACCCTCTAGCATAATAAGTAATTATACCAACACCTCAATGAATATACCAATACATCAAAATCCTAGTTAGAAATTCAATATTCGTGCTCTTAAGGCCTTGACTAACTAGACCCATAAGTGACCACATGACCATATCACATCAACACTACTCCAAAACCAACCCTTCATGCATCAAAATACATAGCACACTCCCTACTTGGACCAAGTTAGTTTAATATTAATATTGTATCTAGTATTCAATTTATCCCATTAAAATTTCTCTCAAAAGCATCAACTGAGATGAACATAACACCATTTTTAGTTAGTCCTATCTTGAGTGTGTTAAAATAGGAGAATCTGTAAATAAATCGATGTTAGTAGCTGAATAAGACCAAAAAAATGTGGACTTCAAAAAACATTCTTGGGATTATGCAAAGAAACCAATGAACTAACCTTATTGGGGTCAAATGATACTTTATCCTTAGGTATAACATGTGCCAAGAAGTTCACTTATTCTATAAAAAATACACTTTAAGATATTGACATATGGATTATTCTCTTAATGTTTTACCAAAATGATCTCCATATGTAATGTGTGCTCCTCCTTCTACTTGGAGTATATGAGGATATCATCAATGAAAACAACCACAAAGGTTTGCAGATACAAATGGAAGATCTAACTTATAAGGTCTATGAACACTTCCAGTGCATTAATCAAACCAAATAACATCACTAAGTACTCACAGTGGTCATATCTACTTATAAAGGTAGTGCAAGGTATGTGGGATTATCTTACCCTCCACTATTAATAACCTAATCTCAAATAAATCTTAGATAATACCTAGGTTCCTCTCAACTGATCCAAAATTTCATTTATAAATGTTAGTAGACACTAGTTTGTAAGCATAAATTGGTTAAACTTTTGATATTTCCCATATAACCTCAGAGAACCATAAAAAAATTTGGATAATAAGACTAAATAACCCTATAGATTGGTACTCGACTGTATAAATCCCTTGGTCTCAAAGTCCTCTAATAAATCCACTAGATTTTGTAGATCTTCTAGAGTTATCATGAAGGTGTAGTGGAAATAATATTTACACATGACATGATATTAATAGTAGAATATAACTATTTATCAAGTGGTAACTATGAAAAATCATCAAGAAAAAACATTCCTGGGCTGATCAAAAATGGGAGGAAAGACTACCTGCTGCATTTCCCCGTCATTTAAACAATACTATTAGTATGAGCTACAATCTCACCCAACTCTGGAAAACCAGGTCTTGATTGAACCCCATTAATATCCTATTCTCTAATATGAAAAAAACTACAACTCTAGAGATATGTTAAAGACACTCATTGTAGGTAACAGTTGATTTAGGCTTGATATGGTACCAAATTTTCCATCCTAATATTTAGATCAAAATCAATCATCTCTAAAATGATGTGATCCCAGAGAAACAGACCACCAAAAATCTCAAGGTTTCACTCCCTACAATAGTGAATTCTCTATTTACACACTCCTAGTACCATTTATAAGGACATTACATCATATATGTTCTCTATGGATAGTCCCACAACATCTTGAAACTAAGATGATATGGATGAATGTGATTCTACAATATCAAATAAGGCACAAGATATAGTAGATTCCACTAATATTGTACCTTTGATAGTCGAATGCTTAGTATCCTAACTAAAGGGAGTGGATTAAAATATATGTGATTGGCCCATGACTTAGCTTTGTCCCCTTCCTATTCCCCTACAAAGAGTTTCTCTATTGGTACTACTTCTCATGATCTAGGGTACCACACCCTCCCCCAACCTAAACGGCTGGTCAAAAACCAAATATCTACTTTTTATGGTGTAGCTGGACCAAATCAAAAAACCGGAAGTTGTATGAATCCCTTATCATTATTCATCTTTTAAAAACTCCTAAAAACCCTATATAGGTTCCCTATCCTCTCACAAAGTTATCAATCTAGTGGTGGTTAGTCACACTAAGGTCATATGTGGTCAGGCCTTCCACAGTGATGGCACCCTACTGATCCATTACCCTCACTACCATGCATGTTGTTTTCCTAGTGGGGTCTATAAAAAAGGAAATACATACAACCTGATGACCCACTACCAGTTTATATAACTAAATCCACATCCCAAAAAAACATGGTCCATCAGGTTTCTCTCAGTAATGAAGGCATGATTCACAACCTTAGAAATGGGTTGTTATATGAAAAACAATCACCTATACTTATATTGTATACATGAGGTTGTACTCAAAATTCTTCAATCTTATCAATTCATCCCTAATCAGTATCGAAGAGAATTTTTGAAGATATATAAAATGAGTGGAATTGCCTATCATTATCATACCACTGTACTCAAGGCGTATGAACCCCATTACCCAATATTCAATTGGCGTATTTGGAAATAAATAATCAAAGAACCTAGTCTAAGATTCCTTATAGTTCATCCTCAAATGTTGGTCTACCTAGGCCAATACAAATCACCTTCACTTTACCTGTCCTTGAAGCATTTATACATCGAGATTAACACTCATTTATGAAGATTTATTAAGATATTTGAAGATAATATTCATATATTCTGAACAAAAATCATCCTCTTAGGAACCACCCTCCCCTTAGAATAAAGGCGAATGGTATAACTAAAAATCTTTCATATTATTCAACATCATCAGTATAGCTCATGGATCCTCTCTATCTATTGACTACACAAATATCAACAATATCTCTCTAACATGAACGTACATTCATAATTATATTGGCACTTAACCAAAGGCCTTTATGGATACATTACTCTATAATTAAAAACACACACCTTAGAACCCATCCCCATAATAATTCTTTATATTATATTTTAGTGAAATCAAAAACTATCATAATTTAGCATTTTTCTTTACACCCTAGATCAAAAGTTATCACCACCAAAGTCTCTATACTTTTCCATGTCAGCTCATACTCAATGTCAAGTGACAAAATTAGAGTGTCTATTTCATTTCATCTCATTTATATCTTAATAGTCATTCCATTAAAATGTATTAATTAAATAAATTTCATTTAAAAGATATATAGGAAAAATATTTATAAGTTGATGTTAGAGTTTTCTTAAATTGATACCCTAAGGTAACCAAAACAAATCTTCATAGTTTAAATTTTCAACCAATTAAAGAATTAGTTAGATAAGATGCCACCATAAAGTTATATGTGAAACACTATATAAGATGATATTGATATTTGAAATAATGGACCCAAGTATGATAATAAAGTAACCAAAATTAATTTGTCATATTAATGACACACACATCCTAATTTCATGATATGATTAATGTACAGATGACCTCTTACCATTTCAACCAAGTGAAAAAAATACAAGAAATATTATATCCAAAAATCGTGTGTATCATGCTAATTGAAATAACATAACTATAAAATCAAAATCCAGAAAAAAAATTCGATCCTTGATATCATGGTCTTCCCTCATAAATGAGTAATTTACTCCCAGTCTTTAGTTCCATACCAAGTCCCAAGAATACCCTATCTTGTACCTACCATCTCTAAATAGTCAAATAAAAGAAATGGATTTGACACCACTTTATAGCCTCCCACTTCCTCAAACTACTCAAATGTTCCCAGGTTATTGGTCACCATATTGACTTAGATATGCCACCCTATAAGACATAATCTACCAACAACTAATAATGTTAAATGGTGGAATATTTGGAAGACTATACCCTCATATCAGAGTATAATAATAGTGGAAATAATCACAATCATCCACATCCAGATAAATTTGTAAACATACCTCATAACAAGTTCCAATCAAAAATCATAACCCTTGATATATTAAAATGAGTTATATAGATGTCAATAAAGTCATAGATATAAAATATATCCTCCATTAGAGAATAATATACACCATTTTTTAAAATAAAAAGAAAAAAAATGTAAAAATCCATCAAAATTAGTCCCAAGTCCTAGCTCAGTCCAACCTCCCATGCTCTACACCAACTAACAATCAAGAATCAGTCAAAGGGTTCTTAACCTTTTCAGGTCACGTAACCTTTAAGTATACTTATGTACCAAAAGTTTCTCAACAAGAGTGTGAGTCTGACTCAGTATTCCATTGCCAATAAAGTCTTTAAAGATATTTAGTATGACAATAAATTGGATTCTAATGTAAAAAAATTAAAGGAAATTTAAAAAAATAAACCACAATCAATCCTTGGGTTCTTGGGTGACACTCGAGATCATCCATATGTATTTCATCTAGTGTGATATTTTTTTCATCATAATATATCATGTGAATAGTATCATTGATAAATACTAGGATCATATCTAAGGCATTCCAAATCTTTCAGATCATGGAAAAATAAAAGGATAATATACAAGGAATTCCAAAACAAAAGGCTCAAATAATAATCCAAGTAGTGTGTCCAAGGTATTCTAAATATCTATAATTATGTCCAAATCTAAGGATAAAATCTAATGAATTTTTTTATTAATAGGATTACTTCCAAATACATGGAGAAAATTCAATGAATTCTAAATCAATAGGATCACTTCCAAATTGAAGGATAACATCCAAGGTTTTCTAAACCAATAGGATCACTACCTAATCTAATGATAACAAGAAAGGAATTCTAAATCAATAGTACCACTTCTAAATCCATGAAAATTATGCATTATATTACAGATAAATATGAAATTAATTTGTCATATTATTTTAGGGTTCACATAATAAACATATATATAAAATCATAGAATAAAAGAAGGGTTTCCCCAAATACACACATGGACATTAGCTTACTTGCATGCTATATATAGGGCCACTTAATAATTTCCAATTAAAATTCTAGGGCCAATCCAAATTTCCATTTAAAGTTATAGGGTTGGAACCACCTCTAGTGGTGTATAATGTTTCGTTATACGCTCACCAGTAGACTACTCAATACCTATGAAGATGATCAGTTTTATGGTTTATGCCTATTCAATATATATTTATATTTTTGGATTAAGCATATGTTACATTAGTGTGGTCACTCATCACATGCATAATGAAAACAATGACAATTTAAAGGATAGATTCAATATATCCTAATATAGATTCGTATAGTCCCACTAATTGAAAACCAACCACTAATTTGGAATATAGTGAAAAGAAAAAAAATTATAAAAACCCTAAAATAGGGCTTAAATGATATAAGGTAACTAGACAATGAAATAAACCATTAATGGTCAAAGATAGATAGTTAACCTGACCTCAAGCTTCCCTTAGGAACAAATGGAAATTGAAACAACCAATAATCATAGAATAATACTCAAGATGAGGAGATGAATATGATAGTGTGAGTGTGGTCATGTTGGTCAAATGGGGGAGGAGATATATAGGGTTTAATGAATTAGAAATTTTTGGGGAACTTTAATAATTTAATTTTTTTAAACATTGGGAGTGTCACACAATTTTCTATATTGTGCACTTATCACATGGTTTCCACTATTTTTGGAACCAAAAGTCACATGGTTTATCTATATAATTAGGCAAATTGTGTACTAACTATGCAGTTGCCACCATTTTATGAAACACACTTCACATGTTTTGGCTGAAAAATTAAGTAAACAGTGCTCTAACCATACATAATCAACCTATAATAAATTATAGGTTTCTAAATTTCCTCCACTATAAATCCCCATGGTTTGAGAAACAATGTTGAAGACTTATCCCCTCCACATGGTATAGGGTTATGGTTATCACTAACCATGCGCTAACCATGCACCCCTAGATAAAACTTTTTTTTTCAAATTATCATTATGTAGACCCCCAAAATACTCCCAAATCCTCTCCAAGTCCTTATAAACACAAACATCACCAAGTAACCAAGAAAATAAATAATATTAATGTGAAATTGAAATTGAAATTAACCTTAATAAATCATCTGGTTTTACCCTTCCCAGAAAAACCTTGAAAATATTTGGCATCACCAGATGAAACTTTTATTAGAAAACTAATTTTTTCTCTCATCCACTATTGTTAGGAATTTCAGTGCTTCTATGTGGTAAAATTAATGTAAATCTATAATCATTTATTTCCCATTTTAATAAAAATTATCACTTCTTCCCCCATGGAAATGGGTTATCTAATCGAACCATGTAAAAAAATTATACTTGATTTTTAATAACCTTCTTGTGTGCATGAGTTATAGAATGTGAGAGTTCATGATAAATAAAATAGTATCACAACAATTAACTTATTTATGGAAGGAATCAAGATATCTTTTTGAAATCAGTTTCGATCAACCAACACCACTAATGTGAACTTCTTTATGTCTTCACCTATAAAACCCCTCAAAAACATGGTTTTCCATCAAAATTGTCTTTATAATTGTAACCACTAGCATGAATTTTAGTGTCACTAAAAATCATATTCAATAATTCATATAGTTTAGTCTCTCCTATGTTCTCTAGAAATTTTTCTGGTATTGTGATCATATATATAAAATCGTATTTTATTTGTATATAAGATAATTCTAGTGATGGGAGAGGTTATCATGAGGTGGGAAGAAATTTATCCCTAAGGAATATAAAAAATAAAAAAGGGTGATTTAATTATCACTCAGTGAAAAAGGATGAATGTATTTTTTTAAAAGTGGATGATGGGAACTTGACGAGGTGGGTGAGAAAGAAAAAAACACAAATAGTGGCATGTGTTGTAACCTTATAATAAAATACTGAAAGAAAAAAAATTAAATTTGATAGGGTTGTTATATTTTTGAAATAAAACATCATGAATTTTTTTATAAAATGAGGTTTCGTGTCTCAATATTTGAGGGAATGTGTTTTGAAATTATAATTTTGGTATTCATTTCTGATGCAATTAAGGTGATTAAATAGTTGTTTTTAGCTTTTTTGAATATTCTAGATTCATTGCCTTTGCCTATTTTTTTTAATAATTATAATCTTTTCCTACTTTTATAGAGAATCAAAAAATCAAAAGTAGTATGGTGCCACCTATTCCACATGATGAGAATATTGTATATCGACATAATGAGATAGAAATAAATATAAATACTAAGATGACAAGTACATATAGACATAAAAGTATTGATTCTAGAACCAAATTTGAGGTGGAGAAATTTTATGGGATAAATAACTTCATCATGTGGAAATGTCAAGCTCTAGACATGATAACTCAATAGGATCTATATATCACCTTGGAAGAAAGACACACTTAAATCTTCAATGTTGATAGGGGAGATTTAACTTTCAAGAATGTGGTTGATCTATATTTATTTGGATAAATGTAAAAAATATAGTGTGATGTGAGATACCTTTTTGCATTCTCTTTGAAATATTTTTGAAAAAATATATATTGAAAAAAGCATCAAAAACCATCTCTACCAAAAAACAAATTGTTTAATTTTATTTATAAGAGATGTATGACCATGATTTTTACACTTTGAAAATTTTAATAAAATCCTGCTATATTTTCCAAGCTTATCGGTAATGATCGTAGATAAATATGAGTACATAATGTTTCTAAACAATCTACTAGAGAGTTATAATAAAATAACCACTAAACTGTTGTATGGTAAAGACGCGGTATTTTTATGTATCAAATTCTGTGATTAAAATTAACAATGAGTTGAATCAAAAGCATGACCATATAGATTCTACATGAAAGGCATTGATAGAAACCAATGAAAGATCATCTAGTAGGAAGCCTAAAGCATTTAGATATGGTGAATAGTGATCAAAGTCGAGAGGTGAGTCTAGCTACAGACGTCCAGTGGAAGATGAGTGCAGCTATTATCATAAAGATGGGCATGGGAAGAGGGATTGTCCCAATATTGGGAAACCAAAAGTGAATATTGTGAAAAATAATGAGGATGTTGAAGATTAATCCATCATTATTTTCTTTATGGTTAACCGTTTAAATGGTTGGATTATTAATTATGTTTATTCATTCCAAATATACAAGAATCAAGATTATTTTTCAAAGAATAAGGATATTTATAGAGGTGTGGTTATAATGAGTAAAAAGTATCATTGTTGCATGAAAGATATTACACAAATATGGTTGATGAACCATGATAGTACAATTTTATGCCTTAAAAATGTGATATACATACAAAAAATATAGAAGAGTATCATATATTTAAGAAGCATATATAAACTTAGTAATAGGATAAAAATTGAATATAGATTCATGAGAATAATATTTGGTGCATTCCTTAGGATGAAAGGTATGCATTAAGGTGTTTTGTACTATTTTTATTTCAAGACCATTACATATTGAGTAGAGATATTAGAGGGGATTGATATAGACACTTCTAGATTATATCCTATGTGAATCAAACATACTTAAGAAAATTATTTGGAAATATTCAAGAAGATAGGTGTTTGGAAAGGTTCCAAGATAGGAAAAAACCACTTAGGTGAGAACTTTTTTAATGGGTAAGAAAAATAAATGTAGTTTTAAAACTATGACCCGTCATATGATTCTAATACTTGAATACATATATACAGATGTCTATGGACCATCGATGAATGTTTTATTGGGAGGTAATCAAAATTTTATCTCATTTATTGATGATTACTCAGGATATGTTTGTGTGAATTCCGTGAAGCATAAGGATGAATTTTTAGATATCCTTTTTAAATAGAATAATATGATTGAAAATAATATAGGATTAATAATCAAGAAATTAAGATGAGATATTGATGGAGAATACACATCAGATCCATTCATGAAGGTTTTTTAGATGAAGGTATTGTGAGGCCATATACAATTCCAGAAACACTAAAATATAATGGAGTAGTGGAATTGATGAACTATATGATCATTGTAAAGATACATTGTATTTTATCTCAGTCAGTTTTGAAAAAATATTTTTGCTAGAATCATTAATTTATACAATAGACAATGTGAAGAAATTAACTGCTTCTATTATTAATGGTAAAATTATTATAGAGGATTGGTCTGGTGAGAATATTTATAATTATGTAAGACTATGTATCTTTAGAGGTACTTCTTATTCTTTTTCAAATAATAGAATTTGGATCCCAAAGAAAATAATTATATTTTCATTGGATTTATAGATTGTGTGAAGGATATATGACTAAATAATCTAGAATTAAATAATATTGTTTAGAGTCATGATTCGACATTTAACGAATTAGTAATGGTAAGGTCAAATGCTTCTAAAAATGAGATGTATGACTCAAATAAAGTTACAATTAAATTGAAAAAAACTCCACCATTGAATGATCTAGAGACATAGGTAACATAGTGTATGGATCATAAAATTTTTCCGACTAAATTAGAAGTTCCATTATATAAGGGTATTTAATATCATGAGAGTATCACCACTGGTAGATCATAAAGAATCATACTAAGACCTTATTGATATGATGATATAGTTTTTTATGATCACTATATAATATAATTTTTTTATAGATATTAATTGATTTGTTTTGGATAAAATTTAGATAGACCAGTGGAAGTCGTCTTTAGAAGATAAAATGAGTTCAATGCATCAAAATCAAAGATGAAATATTATTCCTCCTTTAAATAACAAGAAGGTAGTTGAGGGAAAATGGGTGTTTTTGAAAAATTAATATAAAACATACAAGAATAATTTCAATTTTAAGACCAATCATTTTTCTAATGGATGTAAATAGAAATAATGGATAAAATATAATGTGGTATTTTCTCCTATTGTAAAGCATGTGTCTAAAAGAATTTTATTTTTATTGGTCACATAGTTTGATCTATAGTTATCTAAACTTAACTTAAAGAAAAAAATAAATGCACTGATAAAGGAGACCTTTATCATCCCTACTAAATTCACTGATAAAGAAATAATTTATCAGTGCTTCTAAAATCATTGATAAAGGATTTCATCACTATCCCATTTAGTAGTATTGATAAAGGGGTATATTGTATTGTGCTTTAAATACAAAATGTAGCACCAGAAATAGGGAATACAACACTATGTTGTAGCAGCACACTAAAACACTAGAAACAACACCCAAAATCAGAAAAGTCATATACAAATATAGAATTTAAATGATATAAAATTTACAACACAAATACAAGAAAAAAAAGTTATAGAGAAAAAACAACGTGAATGTATATAAGAAAATCCACCGTTCTCAAGAAAAATAATGCACCTATATAAGAAAAAAATTATTATGTTATTAATCATATAAAGAAATAAATTAAACTAAAAAGTGTTAATTTTAAACTAAACCTTGAGTCATGCTAGGAAAAATATATATCAAACTGAGTTGCGGTTTATTCTTAGTCATCACACCATTTATTGTTTATATTCAAGAATTATATCTATGAAAATTAACTAAAATAGAATAAGTTAAAATTTAAAATGAAATTAATTAATTAATAGAATATATAATTAAGAGAAAATAATGTAGGCTCATTTTCTTGGTTTTGGGGATGTGATGTGTGTTTTAACCTAAAATGACACTTATATATTGAAAATACATACTTTAAGACATAATAGTCAAACCAAGTGTCATATTGAGGTTTGTATGAATTATAAATGCCCAAAATGACTTATAGATAATTTTTCTAAAGAATAAAAGCAATTCAAATGTGTTTCCTCAATTTTGAGTATGTCAGAAGTGTTTTTTAGTAAAATTTCATTTTAAAATGGAAACACACACTTTGAGCCATACCATAAACTTATCTTTTGGGTTTGATATGAGATTGATTCCTATATGTCCAAAATTAATTTTGATTCATTTTCCTAAATTATTAATACAATCTAAGCATGTTTTCTTCTTTTTTAGTGAGTGACACTTTTTGAACTAAAATATCAATTTTAAATTGATAACGGACACTTTGAGTCATACAAGGTACATAGTGTATCATATTGAAGTTAATATGATTCATACAGGTTAGGAATGACTTATGGATCATTCTTTAAAAGTATCAAAATAATCTGAATGAATTTACTCAGTTTTGAGTATGTCGGTTGACTTTTTTAATAAAATTAATGCCATTTTTAATAAAAAGGCACACTTGGAGTCATACCGGTCATGCCATACATCGGAGGGAGGTGACGATGATTCCTATATGAACCAAATGACTTGTGGATCATTTTCTTGAAATATTAAAATAATCTATATGTGTTTCCTCAGTTTTGAGTATGTCACTTGTGTTTTTACAAAAAAAATCCATTTTAAATTATAAACATGCACTTTGAGTCATATCATTCACATAGTTTATGGGTTTGATGTGAGACTGATTACTACATGTCAAAAATTAATTATAAATTTTTTTCCTAAATTTTCAAGACAATCTAATGGGTTTTTCTTGATTTTCATTGAGTGGAACTTTTTGAACTAAAATGTTAATTTTAAATTGATCATGGTCACTTTGAGTCATACCAGGAACATCATGTTTCCCATTGAGTTACATATGATTCCTATATGTCAAAAATAAATTATGAATCATTTCAATAAATTATAAAAATAATTTTAATGTGTTTTATCAGTTTTGAGTATGTTATAAGTCTTTTTTACTAAAATTAATGTCAATTTTAAATAAAAAGACACAGTTGGAGTCATAACAGTCACATTGTGTGTCAGATTGAAGTGATTCAGATTCATATATGTACCAAATAAAATATGGATCATTTTAATAAAGTATAAAAAAAATAATGCATTTTCTTAGTTTTTAGTACACCACTTGTTTTTTTAATAAAATATCATTTTAAACTGGAAACATGCACTTTGAGTCATAGTAGTCACATTGTATGTGGATTTGATGTGAGAATTATTCTAATATGTAAAAAATAAATAATGAATAATTTTACAAAATTATAAGGATAATCTAATCATGTTTTCTTGTTTTTAAGTGAGTGGTACATTTTGTACTAAAATATCAATTTTGAAATGATAACAGACACTATGAGTCATACCAGGCACATCGTATATCGGACTGAGGTGAAGATGATTTATAAATGTCACAAATGAATTATAGATCATTTTACTATAGTATCAAAAGAAGATGAATTTGTTTTTTTAGTGTGTTATTTGTCTTTTTTTATTATAATTAATGTCAATTTTAAATAAAAAGAAACAATTTGAGTCATACTAGTTTCAATATGAATTGGATAAAAGTTTGGATGATTCCTACACATCCCAAATAAATTATTTATTTATTTCATAAAGTATTAAAAAAATAAACAATCATTTTCCCAATTTTGAGTATGTCACTTTTGTTTTTTAATAAAATTTCATTTTATACTATAAACTGGTACATTGAGTCATACCAGTCACATCATGTGTCTATTTGATGTGAGAATAATTTATACACATCACAAATTTCATATGAATCATTTTTATAAATTATAAAGACAATATAATCCCCTTTTTTTTCTTTTTAGTGAGTGCTATTTTATGAACTTAAATTTCAATTTTAAACTAATAACAGGCACTTTTAGTCATACGGATCACATTGTGTATTGGATTGAGGTGTGGTTGATTCCTATACATTAGAAATGACTTGTGGATTATTTTACTAAAGTATCAAAACAATATTAATTTTTTCTTGATTTAATGTATGTGATATTTTTTTTGAACAAAAGTGTAAATTATAAACTAAAAATATTTTGTTCGAGTCATACAAGTCACACCATGATTCGGATTGAGGTGTGGCTGAATGAGTATTTGATGTTTTTTTTATTTCCATCATTTGAAAAATCTAAAAAAATGTTCTATTTGGATTGAAGAGGAAATCCCATACTACCTGAAACGCCTCATCCAAAAGCACCATGTTGTCTCTTTTCTAGCTTGTTGTAGAGAATTGAAGGAAAAATATAACTTCCAAAAATATCTGGGAAACAAATATATAGAAATTATAAGGAAATTAACTTATAATTAGTAGATAAAATGGTGAAAAAACAAAATGAAAAAGTAGTATGAATTCTACTATTAATTATGGTTGTATAAATTATTTTCCCATTTCCTTTTATTGTTATCTTAGTTGCATACTTGAAGTAAATTCTCTCATGAGCATGAGAAAGATCGAACAAACCACCCCAACTTGATAAAAACAATCCACCATCATAATAAAATGGTTATTATGTTAGTAATTCTATAAAGAAATAAATTAAACATAAATATGAAATAATTCATTAATAAAATTTAATTTTCAAATAGAAATAGCACAATTTGAGTCATACTAGGTGAATTGTGCATTTCTTTGGGCTGTGGATTATTTCACCATGTACTTTTATCCTATAGAGAATTCAACACTATTGTTAATCTAAAAATATAACCCATAATATTGAATTCATTGAAGAATAAAAATAAAATTACATCATCATGAGTGAATCGTCCTTATGGGGCTCATGATCATAGTATAAGAGTGAATCATCATTTTTTAGGAAGTAATTTTTCCTAGAAAACATTAATCATTAGTGTAAACCTATCAAAATTAATTTATTGATCTAAAATATATATTTACATAGTAATTTTTATGTAACATGATAAAATCTAGCATACCCTTTCACCATCATAGAGAGTACAAACTCCATGATAAAATATTTACCTTCTTTGATGGAAAAAACATAAATGTGACCCATTATGTATTTTAAAAAGACACTGAACTCCATTATTAATTTTTTACCCCTTTTTGACAGCATTAAACATCAGTATATAGCTTTGTTTCATTCAAATGAAACTAACATCTAGTTCATCTATTAAGTATTCTTAGATTTTTCTATATATTAGTATATCCTTTTCAATATTCTGAAAGATGATAAACTCTAACATAATATCATAATTATTTTTTCATCAAAATGGGAATATTCCTATTCTCGTTTATTTTTTATTGAGAATGGTGATAACTTTTTTATTAATGATCATGTGAACATGGATCATTTTCTCAAATAAATGTAAACATGGATAATGAATGTTAATTGTATAGATTTCTCAAGCATTTTTTATATTATATCATGCTTCTAATTGATGATCAAATAGCCCAAATTATTCTACCACCCACCAAAGTGAAACCATAATATTGTTCTTTTCATAAAATTAATGATTGATTTGATTAAATTTTGTACTTATTTATTTATTTTAGAGGTTTTGGATTAGGGTACTAGAATATTTTTCAAAGGGGTATTCATAATTATTTTTAGTTCTTCATGATTTCATTTGAGGTGGGTTTTTTATTTTTAGGTATTTCTTCATAAGGTGGATTGTTTTTATTTGATGTCGTGTTTCCTTTGACACCATCCCTCTTAGATGACCATTATCTCTCAAAGATATTTGTCCTATAACAGTTCTCTCATACACCTTCTGGATTTAGTGGTTGATTACACACATATTTATTCAAACATTTGAGTTATATTATATACCTTTTTGATGATTGGATTGATGTTGTCTGAATCTCAAGTGAATATTGGATCCACTACTATGTCTCAATCTTTATAGTTTAGAGAAGTAGTTGGAAATAAACTAAATCTATTTTTTCAGTTTTTTTGTGAGGTTTTTCTTTCACGCTTCATTAATATTTTATAGTACTTGTAATATTAT
The DNA here is from genome assembly GCA_963277665.1 of Viscum album. Taxonomy (NCBI): domain Eukaryota; kingdom Viridiplantae; phylum Streptophyta; class Magnoliopsida; order Santalales; family Viscaceae; genus Viscum; species Viscum album. The sequence goes on from OY728156.1 coordinate 767,299,224, forward strand.
AATTTAAATTGTATCCTATGATAATCAGTTTAAAAAAATAAGTGGTGTTTGTTTTTTTCTGAAAAAAATTCATCCACTTATATTCCTATATAAAATCACTTGAAAAAGTGTTGAATTTTTTTTTCAATAATTCACATGAAACACTTTCATAATAGAAATTATCTTAAGTGAAATGTTTTTTGCGCACTTTTTAACAATTGTTCTCAAATAAATCCTTGGTATGATCCCCAATTTACTTTATTGTACAATAATTTTATTGTTTTCAAGTCATCACTTCGTCTCCTCCTCTGCCTTGGTCTCTACCTTGGTCTCCACCTCTACCTCCTCCTCCACCTTAGTCTCTAACTCTGACTCCACCTCTACTTCCACCTCCACCTATACCTCCACCTTCTTCATTTCCCAAGAATTTTATTGTTTGCAGGTCAGCGCTTCTAAAAAAGTTAATTTCTTCTATTAAACATATCCATGAGAAATGGATTAAGAGTAATATATAAGCATTCTAACACAAATGCTTCACACCCCAAATATATTTCTAAGGTCATATATCATACAATATCACAAACATAGGAGTTAATCACTTAAATTTATTATTGGAAAACATTATAATAACATGTACACTACCCACTCATCTATAAACAAATTTACTTCTTCTTTTGAGTAAGAAGGTTTTCAAAAATATTGACAGTAATGAGAAAATATATACAGACAAATGATTAATAATTTTATTTAAAGAAATTGTAATTAACTTCATAAATTCCATATTGGGGGATGCTCATCTTTTTATGATTTATGATCTATCTCATAAATTTACAAATATAATATCCATAATCTATGTTATTATCTATATTTTGAAACTACAAAAACATTGAATAAAATAATTAAATTGTTTTGAAATTTGTTTTTATAGTCAAATCCTTCAATATATACCTTAATCTATTTCCATTTGTAGTAATCCACATGCATTATCTATTCAAACTCTGACTTTATTCCATGATTTAGCCTATATATAGAGACCACCCTATTCACCGAGGTGTCCTTTGGGCAAAAAAAGAGCTTTCAAGCCTTGTATTCAGGCCACTTGGCCTTGGGCCTTCAGGCTGTGTAATGGGTCACCCTCTACCCAGTCTAAAGAGGTCTTTTCTTTAAATAATAAATTTTAGTTTTGACCCCAACCTTTAAAAAAAAGAGGCCACCCTATCATAATAAAATTTCTTTTAAAAAACAAATTGATATATATAATTAAATGTTTATCTATAAAATTTTGATTACAATGTATTAAAAAATCACAATACATATAATGTGTGGTCAGTTTTGTGGGATATCCATGTGTTGGATCCAAAACAATATTTGGGGTATTCATTTTCATTTAGATCTATATCTAGTACAGCCTAAAAAACAAAAACAAATATGTAATGAAAACATTAGAAATATGTTGTATGTTATTATATTTTAGAGTTTTACTTATGAATTATAGTCATCAAAAAGAGTATGTCATATGATATTAGTTTTTCAAACTCTTTGAGTAGCTCATCTCTTTTCTTCTCAATTTATTCCTTATCCAAAGAAAGTTTTTTCATAGAAATGATATAGGGATTAAAGAATCCAAATCATGATTCACATGATTTTTTATTTATATAGTAGTAATAGACTTAGAAAATATGAATATTTATTAACATTAATAAAAATATTATCTCACAATTTGGAAAGACGTATTATGAAAATGTACCTTATGTATGTATTCAAAACTAAGACTCTCAGACATTCATGCTTGAGAATCTCATTGATAGTCTCAAGAAAAATTACATATTTCATGAAAGTTCCATTTATTTCTTTTTAATATATAATGTAAGACATATTTTCATCTTTAAATTTAGTCTCTACATGATGTTTTAATGATAATAAATATTCCTCTAGAACTTTGTGGGGAGAAGGTACTCCTAGAAGGTTGTTTTGATTTTTTGGTTGATTTACTATATTGTCTTGATCTAACCTTTTGTTTCCCCATCGCTTTATCCATCAGCAATATCATACCTCACTTCAGATATTTTTTCATCAACTGATACAATTTTTTCATATGAATTTTTTTTAAAGACATATTTCATGTATATTTATAAGATTATATAGCCATTCTATGAAAGTTCCAATATAATCATTGACTATTGTAATATCTAAATCATCAAGTATAACAAGAAACTTAGCAATCAACCCATGAGCAACCTCAATCCCCACTCTCATGTGATCTTTTGGACGTTATTTTAGGTGTGCCTTTTCTCCCAAGATATTATACATTATAACCCTTGAAAAAAGGTGGTGTGTTGGTGTTTACATAGTGAAATCACATAAAACTATTCCCTACAAAACTTTAGTTATATAAAGTTATTAGAAGTTGTTTGATTCACATTTAAGAGAAATATTAAGGAAAAAATTGATTACCATTGGTAATCTATACGGTTTAGGGGAATAACTGGCCTCAAAGGTAGTGGGGTCATTTGGTTCATGTGTAGATATTTGTTTCACCACTGATTTTCATTCATCCTTTCACATACATTAGTTCATGAAACTAGGTAGGAAAATAATATCTCGTAGTGATTCTATTTGTGTATGTAATCATTTCACTATATTACATGTATCATCATCTGGTTTTATCCTCTCAAAATATGTTCAAGGATACACTCTGAAACCTAGTCCTATAACAAGACCATATTGTTCTAAATTATTTAAATCTACAAAAAGTATTTTTTCTTCCTGTACGGTCATTTTCAATTATTGTGTCTAAACCAAATAAAAAAATATTAACATAAATAGATATTTTTATGTAATATTGTTATAAATAATAATGAATTACTATTGTGTCATACTTACACATATTTTCAATACCTATTTTATGTTTTCATCAACTAGTTTACCCAATTTATTTATGTGAGCCTCCTTTCATAACACATGACATAGGATGGAAGTGGCTTCATATTTTGTTTCATCAATATACGTACAAACAATGGAACATATGTTGTTTCATATCACATAAAACTTTTATTATTGATTTAAAATATATACCAATTTCTTCTCTAGTGAATCATACTCCATCCTTGATTTGATATAGGGGTAGATTGGTTTTGATGCATGTTATTTCTTTCAGCACTCCTTTTATCTTTCAAAAATTTACAATATTGAATAAAATTGGATAAAATAAATAATTTTAGATAATATATTATAAACTGTGACAAATATAAAATTATTTCTCAGTGCGATTATTGATGAAATAATCCCATTTTTCCTACTTAATAATGTGTGTATAACTAACTGGTGAGTGGTTCTTTACTTTCCCCTTAGTATCACTAATATGTAACCTGATAAGAACAGTTTGGAAGCCTCTATGGGATTTCCCAACATCCATTAAGACAAATTTATTATGTAGATCTTAAAAAATAAATTAACTCTACAAGGAATAATAAAAAATAAATCAATTTTTCATTAAATAATATTTTAGTAAAATAGAGAGAGTATATTGTAAAATTAATGTTATATCATTCCAAAGGATTTCCTTCGTTACAGGTTGGATATGGCACCATGAATCAATATCAATTAGCACATTCATACTCATTGTGACCCCAACATAACTAATGGACATTGACTTATTGGGGTAAATAGTTTGGCCACATTGATTCCAACCAACCTCAAATTTTATACACTATCTTTTTCTCATGACAATTTTATTAAAAATTGTGATGTATCATTATTTTTGTTATTTAATCAACATGTTATTGATATTTTAATAATTATATACTTTCATCATCCATAGTATGTTCTTCTACGGGATTGGTAACATCATCATATAAAGAATGCATTGTCTTTATGAGTAGTCAAACATTTAATTTGACATAAATAACAACAACGTAAACATGGAAAAATAATTTGAGATGGTTTATATGAATGATCTATTGAAAACATGATGAACCCTTTAACTCCATCTTTATACTCTTTTGTCAAATGATTAATGTGCATCCATTTTGAAGGAAATTGGTAATTACATTTAAGAAAATAATTTCTCCACTACAGTAGGTGTTATCCTATGAATTCATCTAAAGGTGAAAGATATAGACAAATTTTTATCCTTGTCATCTTAATCTCCCTAATAGATCTTATAGAATTCTTTTGCTTGAGACTCATCATCCATCTCTTTTGGACATGAACCTATGTTGATTGAACTACTCGAAGAAGTAGTAATCCCATACATGGCATCATTGATCCTTTTGGATGACTACTTATCAAAGTAGTTCAAGTAACAATAGATGGGGGATGTTTCTCAATCAAGAAATTCTATAATAACTATTTGGGAGAAAAATTTGGTGAGGATGACAATTGTTTCCATAAAACTTTTTAAATTACCACATTTTAATTTAAAATTTAAAATCCCATCTCAAAATGATAAAATGCCCCTAACAATAACATAAAAACATAAACTCATCCCCACTAAGTTTCACCGATTCTAATCTATGTTACTAGTCATGTTCCCTCACCTATATCTCAGATATAAGATCTATATATCCACTGAGGTTCATGTGTATGGTGTGAGTATAAAAATAAAAAACTAAATACTAATAGGTCCCTTAAAAATACACAACAATTCATATATTTGAGTATATGTTAAAAGTAGTATCCCTCAAAATACACATGTAAGTCAATTCATTTCGTACTAAAAAGAACACCATGATAATAAAATGCATCGACTTCATTTCATAGGAGTGAGTATACTTATCAATCCATAATTTTATACCATGTTTGTTCCCTAACATTAAAATAATTTCACTAATAAGAGTTTAACATTTGAATCATATGAGGAGAAAAAATTATTTGTCTCCCTCTAAAAATAACCACATCATAGGTACCATGAGATTCGACCTTGGGCCCCTTGAATCCCAGACTATCCCTTAGAAATTACTATCAAATATAATTATTAGATAAAAGTAATTAAATGGTTATAAAATATCCATTTTTTTAGGAATTGCATTTGAAATGTTGGGAATTCTTAACATTATTGGTTACCTTAGGAAAGAAACTCACATTCGGTGCCACAATACATTAGTTAAACCATACTTCTAAAAAACCATAATGAAGAACAAACAACAACACAAATTTCACATCACCCTCACCCTAGCACTCGATGAATCATTAACATGTCTATAGTAACACACAACCTAACATACAATACCTATCCCTCACATAATACACATCATATTCTTATAAATGATAAAAATTATTTTCATCACATCCACACATGTATTTCTTGAAGAAAAATATAATAATTATACATTGAATGGTATATTATATTTCATTTCAAATAATATCAAGTGATTATTAAAAAATATATTATAAGGAGAGATTTATCAAAATTTAACAATAAAATTAGTTACATATTAAGAATAATATTATAATTTAAAAAAAATACTCAAAAGAACAAATTATTTAACATGTAAACAAAAACCATTAGTTAAACAAATAGTAAAATACGTATATAAATATATAAATGAATACATATTAAATAAAATCCCTAGAATTTTTTCATTTTCGGATATTCTAATTTCTAGAAAAAAAATCATGTTGCATTTTATAATAATTCATACAGTTCCCTCAGTCAAAAAATTATTTATAAATGTGTATAGGTTCATTTTACAATATAAATATTATTAAAACCATATTTATGTATGATTAAAGTAATGTAATTTGAAGAATAATATATATATATATATCCTATAAACAAATACATATTGTTAATCATTTCATATGAAAAATAAAATATTAAATACATATATGAAAACTATAACAAATCAGGTATTATAAAAATCAAATTCTTAAATTAAATAATAAAACATGATAATCACTTAAATATTTCTATTATAACATGTCTAGTACATAATAATTTATCAAGATTCTATATAACCCCTGTTTTCTCAAATATAACATAATTAAAACCATTCACTACCATTGATTATATTCAAACACAATCTAAAACCTTTATCAATGGAGTTATTTAATTAGTATTGAATTATTTAAATCATGAATAATATATTTCAATGGTTAATAAATAATAAATTCTATTTTTTCAAAAAATACTCAAAATGAAATACATTATAAACTCTTACATATCTTACATGATCTAAATATTGTGAAATTAATATAGGTAAACATATCTTTAATGTAAATCATGAAGTAATTTATATATTTAATGAGAAACTCTTTTTTACATCTAATTGAATAAAAAAACTAATAATAAATTTTCTTCAAATAATAAAACCAAGAACTTATTATTTTTTAAAAATATGTTTATCCCATGTATACTCTAAAACCACACATATTCCAAATTAACCTCAATACAATTTTAATGATGTATTCTAACATATTATATTTCAAAAATATAATTCTCTAAACATAACTGCTTATTTTTTCACTTTAATAAAAAAATTAGAAAATTCCATAAAATCAAATAATAGAAGGTGAGAATCAATATTGTTTGGAAAAAAATCATTAAAAACATTACATAAAACTGAAATGCATATAACATTAACATATGTATATAAATAAATATACTTCTCAATGTAGAATTATTTTTAAAAAATTAAGGATCATGCGAAATACAAATCATGGTGTCCTGTAATAGTTTAGTATGAGGTAATTGGGACTCTTGTACCATTAGAAGGCATCAGAGAGAGCCCTAAAACCCTGAAAAATATACATTGAGACCTTGGTATTCTAATTAAATATAGCATTTCTGAATCCATGTTTTGTCTTATACTTTATTTGGGGAAACTCAAATGATTATAATAAATACCATTAAATAACATATTAAGTAGTTAATTGGCCAATTGGTTATAGTTTGTGATAGAAAATTATTTGGAAAAATGAAGTGTCAATTACAGTAATTGATGGGATTATTCCCTTATTGATGCACAATAATATTTTGAACCAAACATCCTTTACTTAATCTATAACAAAAAAATAACACTCCATGGGAAGTTGCAAAGATGGTAATGATAGAAATAATGAGTCCCCAAACCTATGGCAAGATCCATGAGTGAAGGTGGCGATAAAAATGGAAATAATGAGGAGGAATGAGAGTGACCAATCACAGTTATAGTTATAGGAGAAGAGAAGTAGGGTTCATCATGGTTGAGAACAGTGAAAAAACACAAACTATGGAACCCAAACAAGCAATCAATGAGAGATGAAAAGGGAAAATAGCATACCTTTGATTCTAGACTTGATTCATCTAAAAAATGTAGAGGAGGAGCACAAGCAGCATGGGAGTTTCATGAGAGCTTGAGAATCATGACTGATTCAGTCACGTTTTGGGTTCTTTTAAATAGACTGTGTACACTTTTATGAGCAATTCCAAAAAAGTGCTCATAAAGATAACTTTTATTAGTGCTAAATTGATATGCACTGATAAAAGGCATCTTTATCAGTGTTAAAGAAGCATTGATAAATAGAACCTATAAGGCCCCGGCCTTAAACCTTACTTAAAATTGAATTAAATGAATAATTCACATTGAGGATCTTTTCAAGTTTAGAGTTTTAGAGAATTAGAACGTAACTATTACAACTCAAAAGATTACAAAGTAGTCACTTATACTAAGTTTCCATAATAAAAAAAATCTTAAAAGAAACATTTCTAGTTCCATGTTTTATATAGCATGACATTCCCTTGATCCCATCCTTTACCTTATTCCACATTAAGTACTATGAAAAACATTTCAAAAAAACTTGGGGTGAGCATAAAAAGCTCAGTAAGGGATACACAAATAATGAAAACTGTTAGTTTTTCAAACATCAAGTAAACCATGTATACTCTATCAAAGTAATACCTTCACCTTCATGAAGTAGTAAAAACTCTTCACTGAATAAAGTATCATTACTTACCTTTTTGTAACCAAAGGATTACCATAAAACCCATATAAAGAACACATAACATATATAAAGGTAACTTGGGACATAAACATACTTAAGTGGAATAACCATACGGTCGACTTTCACACATATCACTTAACAGAATAGCCATACGGCCAACTTCCATACATACTTAATGGAATAGCCATACGGCCGACTTCCATACCCAATGCATTGGAGGTTATAACGTAACCACTCGTCCTGGTATTCACGGTACCACCCGTCATATGGTTTATCATGTAACCACCCGTCAAATGTCCAAGTACCAATATAAAATCATAAAACATAAAACCAATATAATGGAATGATAACATTTCCACATTTCAATCACAATATATCATAATAGAATCATTTATCAAAACCATTTTCAATACCAAAATACATAAAAGAGTATATGGTATTTATTTTATTTTAAAAACATTATGGCTTGTTGAGGAAGCCAAAGACCAAATAATACTCACGGCGGCAGAAAAGGTCATTGTCACTGCGTACGTAAAAAAAACATTCCTTTTTTTCGTTTAGTAAAACGCTTAGTAGAAAAAGATTTCTTTTGTATAAAAGTAAAAGTCAAAGGGTTTTATACACCGTATAAAAGAAAGTTGTGTAAAAAATTAAATATACCTCAATGAAAGGAGATTGAGACGAAGTCCCTTACCTCGGGTCCGACTTGACTCGATCGTTCTTTAACGTCCTGAATAATAAACTTGAGTTAATTTATACTTGATTAAGAACCTTTTTAAAGTTTATTATTCCTTTTATATCACTTATTTCCATGTTATAAACATTATGTAACCATTTAAGTTAATAATGTTTGTTTTGTCAATATTTGGTTCTTAAGTCGAAAGTGGACTTCTTACAATTACATGTTGTTCGTGTGGTCAAAGGTTCTTTATATCCAGAATGACATTCCTGATTTGGATATCATATATATCATATATATCCATCATATACATGTATTTATAATATTACATAATCATTTAGAGGTAAGAAATGAAATGCACCGTTCATGGAGACGGTAAGCCGTACGTACACATGAATGCTACTTTCATTTCTATTTCATATTTTATAGAATGGAATAATAATGATATAAGAGTATATTATAATTCCAGTATAATAACATATATAATATCATTAACTTTATCCTTTACACATCCCACATATGGTATTAACGAATCAAATCACTTTCAGGGGGCGGTAGTCCGCACTTCCTAAAATGAAGATATCGTGTTTACCCATAATGGAAACAATAATGGTATGCTATAAATGAAAAATACAGAAGCTTAAGGAAATAATAAACATATTATATATCATTTATAAAAATATTGACATAATAATGGCCACCTTTGAAGGTGTTAAATGAGTATTGAACAATCATCGTTTCGGGAGGCAGAATTTCGCCATCCACGGAAACCGTATGTTCTTTAACCATTTGATTTAGTTGTGTGAGAGTGTAGCTAGAATAAATCTTATAACAACATACTAGTATATTGAAGATACTGGTGTTGTTACAAAAGAAGTAACTAAAAAGAGTTTAGGGGGTTGGAGAAGCAAAATAAAATAAATGAACAAGAGAGAATGAATTACCTTTAAAAGTGTAACTCCTTTTGATTCGAGCCTAAAGGCTTCCTTTGAAAGGCTTCTGCCCAAAGGGAATCCTCTAGGATGAGGAGAGGGATGTGGAGAGAGTAAATGGGCATGGAATGGCCAAGCCAAAGTCTTTAGGAGTGTGTGAAATGAGGTAGAGGTGGGGGCCTTTTATAAGAGGAGAGGAGGGGCACTTTTGGAAATCATGAAACTGTTATTTTATTTTCAAAAGTGTTTCGAATTTCTAAGGTCCCACATTAATATATTTCTAAGATAAGATGATAAGGCTTCGAAATATTTCCATCCAATAGGTTTTGTACATGTGTAGGTTTTAGATATTACATTATCTTTCCATTTTATTTAAATCGTTAAATAATGAGGCCATCGCTGCATCATCATGATGTCATAAATAATTTAATTTATTTGAAGTCTAAAAATTATAAAAAAAAATACTATGATGTAGGAAATATTTTTATCTTTCCAATTAATATTTATAATCAAAACTATGATCTTTATAACCCCATGTAAAAATTGTTTTCGTAAAACATATTATGTTTGTGTCATTTTTACTTTTACATTAAATAAAAAGTTATTTCTGTCATTTCCCAACCAAAGTGGCTCCATGGGGTCCCCAAGTTGACCCATGGATTGTCTCGGTAGGCCATGACACATCCAGTGAGGGTAGGATATGTGTCAAGCTCATATCATATTATTAAAATATTGTTTTTACCTTAAACTACACTAATTACCACTAATCGCGATTAAAAACTTAATAAGTTACTATTCACCAAAAAATTATTTTAATCTCATTGAACCACATTTTACTTCTTAATGACAACCATGTATGTCGGATTTTTTAAAATCAAAACACAATGATGGAAAAATTTCATTTAAACGGAATATCAGTTTTTATAAGTATCACTTAGTGGTTTCACTATTCATCAAAAATTGAAGTTTTTCAGAAAATTACCAAAAATTCAACTTAATCTATATTTGATATTACGAATTCAAAAATGAAGTCTATTTTACCAAATTCAAAACATATAAGTCACATTAATTAATTTAATAATTAATTCCAGCTGTCAGAGCAAATAGCATGTTTTTATGAAACAATAAGTATCAAAAGATTGATACTAGTTTAAGTCCGATTTCAAAGTGAAATTAATTCCAACGACCACTATTGGATTTAATGGTAAAAATATTTTCTAATTTTACTTTAAAACCAATTCAAAAGATAATCTAATCATATAAATAAATTAGATTAAAAAGTGGTTTTGAATTAAAATACAACATTTTACACTATTCATTAAAAAATGAACTTTATCGGAAAGGTACCAAAATTTTACACAAAGTAAATTTTGATGTCCTGATTCTAAAGAAGAGTTTTATTTGGTCCAATATAATGTATAAGAGTGAACAAAACTATATTTAATGACGGTTCTCCATCAAAAGGTGATAATTGAACCTTTACTGAAAACTAGGGCATATAAATGCCTAAAATTGAACTCTTTTCGTATTTTAAGCCTTTATCTTTTATTGGGTAAATGTAGAAACATTTAAAAACATATATAATCATATTTTAGTTATTTCTATACATTCCCACCAGTACAACGGCTACTGGTTAACTAACATTTAAAATAATATTATTTTATTACTTGTGTGCAACGTAAGTTTTCAAAGAAACTCATCGTTGCGTATCGAGTACGCTATCGAACGTAGAAACCAATTTTAATTAAAATTAATATTTAATTCGTAAATATTAATAAATATGAAAATTTTTTATTCTTTAATTACCTGGGATGTTACATCCTTCCCCCTTTTGGAAATTGCGTCCTTGCAATTTTATTCACTTATCAAAATAAGTGGGGGTATTTATCCCTCATAGCATTTTCAGATTCCCACGTTGCCTCTTCAATCACATGGTTTTTCCACAAAACCTTTACCTGATGAATCACCTTATTCCATAACACCTGCTCCCTGTGGTCAAGAATCTGGACTGGTTGTTCTTCATAAGATAGGTTCTCCTCCAGCTGAACTACCTCTGGACTCAAAACATGAGATGGATCTGGCATATACTTCCTCAACATTGAAACATGAAAACATTGTGTACCTGAGATAAACTCGGAGGTAAAGCCACTCAGTAAGCAACTGATCCAACTTTCTCCAGAATTTCATATGGTCCAATAAACCTTGGACTCAGCTTTCCTTTCTTACCAAATCTCATCACACTTTTCCAAGGAGAAACCTTGAGAAAAACATGATCACCTACCTCGAAAGATAGATCCTTCCTCCGGTTATCTGCATAACTCTTCTGCCTGCTCTGAGCTGTTCTCATGTGCTTCTGAATCAACTGAACTTTTTCTTCCATCTCTTCCACCAATTCTGGTCCCATCAGCTTCCTTTCACCCACTTCATCCCAAAATGCTGGATTTCGACACCGCTTCCCATATAATTCCTCAAATGGTGCCATCTGTATACTGAAATAAAAGCTGTTATTATAAGAAAACTCAACCAAAGAAAGATGTTGGTCCCAACTTCCCTAATAATCCATCGAACAAGCTCGTAGCATATCCTCCAAGGTCTGAATTGTTCGTTCTGACTGCCCATCTGATTGAGGATGAAAAGCTGTACTAAAATTTAATTCAGTACCCAACGACTTCTGAAGGCCTTTCCAAAAGTTAGAAGTAAACCTGGGATCACGGTCAAATACAATGGAGAGAGGAACTCCATGTAACCTGACTATCTCTTTAAGATACAAACGGGAAAGTTGATCTAGGGAAAAAGTATCTCGTATAGTAAAGAAATGAGCAGATTTAGTCAAGTGATCAAAAATAACCCAGATTGCATTATTACCTCGAGATTTCCTCGGTAATCCCACAACGAAGTCCATGGATATATTCTCCCATTTCCACTCTGGCACTGGAAAAGGCTGAAGCATCCCTTTCGATAACTGCCGCTCTGCTTTAACCTGCTGACAAGTCAAACACTTCATATTAAAATCAGCAATATCCCTTTTCATTCCATCCCACTAGTAATACTCCCGCAGATCTCTGTACATCTTAGTACTTCTAGGATGAACTGAAAACGGGGAACTATGAGCCTCACATAACAACTCATTCTTCAACTGTGAATCACAAGGCACACATAATCTCTTCCCAAACCTCAAAACACAATCATTATCAGTGTTGAATTCAGAAAACTTGCCTTTCTAAACCAGCTCTACCTTTTTCTGCAACTCACTGTCTTGCTTCTGTGCTTTCTTGATTCTGTCTGATAGAGAAGATTTCACTGATACTTTTTTGAATCAAAGCATCAGCCACTTTATTTGCTTTTCCCGGATGGTAGTGAATTGTACAATCATAATCCTTGATTAATTCCAACCATCTCCTCTGTCTCATGTTCAATTCTTTCTGAGTAAATATATACTTTAAACTTTTGTGATCAGTATATATTTCACACTTAACTCCATACAAATGATGCCTCCAAATTTTTAAAGCAAAAACAACAGCAGCTAATTCCAAATCATGTGTAGGGTAATTTACCTCATGAGTTTTCAACTGACGTGAAGCATAAGCAATTACCTGATCATTCTGCATAAGGACACAACCAAGTCCCTTCAACGAAGCATCACTGTATATAACAAACTCACCATTCCTGGAAGGAAGTGCCAAAACTGGAGCATTCACCAATCTTCTTTTCAACTCCTGAAAACAATCATCACATTCTTTTGTCTAGATGAACTTAACACCCTTACGAGTTAGCTTAGTAATTGGACTAGATAACTGTGAAAAAATTTCAACAAACCTTCAGTAGTAACCTTCCAAACCAAGGAAACTACGGATCTTGGTTACATTTGTGGGTCTTGTCCATTCTTCAACAACTTTTATTTTAGCAGGATCAACATTTATGCCATCTTTTGAAACAATGTGACCCAGGAAAGAAATTTGTTGTAACCAAAACTCACACTTTCTGAATTTTCCATATAGTTTCTTCTCTTTTAAGGTTTTCAATATAACCCTTAAATGAACTTCATGCTCCTCTTTACTTTTAGAAAACACCAAAATACCATCAATAAACACAACCACCATTTATCACCTGATTCAACTGATTCATCACTACAGTAAACTGCTCAATTCTGATTCTGGCCATCTCTGGTTGCTGATTCGAAAATTCATTCAACTCTGTATGCCTTCCCAGAAAAGTTGCTCTATTTCCTTTATGTAAAACCATTCTTATCACAGAAATACCTTAGGTGAAGCAACATGGTAATATTTAAATTCTATATCATTTCAATCATACGATAAATTAATTTATAATTTAACAATTTTCTAACTCTTAAAGTTGTCTAAACCGACCTTTGATACCAACTATAAGGCTCTAGCCTTAAACCTTGCTTAATATTGAATTAAATGAATAATTTACGTTGAGGATCTTTTCAGGTTTAGAGTTTTAGAGAATTAGAACAGAACTATTACACCTCAAAAGATTACAAACTAGTCACTTCTACTAAGTTTCCATAATAAAAAAACTCTTAAAAGAAACATGTCTAGTTCCATGTTTTATATAGCATGACATTCCCTTGATCCCATCCTTGACCTTATTCCACATTAAGTCCTGTGAAAAACATTTCAAAAAAAACTTGGGGTGAGCATAAAAAGCTCAGTAAGGGATACACAAAGAATGAAAACTGTTAGTTTTTCAAATATCAAGTAAACCATGTATACTCTATCAAAGTAATACCTTAACCATCATGAAGTAGTAAAAACTCTTCACTGAATAAAGTATCATTACATACCTTTTTGTAACCAAAGGATTACCATAAAATCCATATAAAGAACACATAACATATATAAAGGTAACTTTGGACATAAACATACTTAAGTGGAATAACCATATGGTCGACTTCCACACATATCACTTAATGGAATAGCCATACGGCCGACTTCCATACATACTTAATGGAATATCCATACGGCCGACTTCCATACCCAATGCATTGGAGGTTATAATGTAACCACCCGTCCTGGTATTCACGGCACCACCCGTCATATGGTTTATCACGTAACCACCCGTCAAATGTCCAAGTACCAATATAAAATCATAAAACATAAAACCAATAAAAAGGAATGATAACATTTCCACATTTCAATCACAATATATCATAATAGAATCATTTATCAAAACCATTTTTAATACCAAAATACATAAAAGAGTATATGGTATTTATTTTATTTTAAAAACATTACGGCTTATTGAGGAAGCCAAAGACCAAATAATACTCGCGGCGGCGGGAAAGGTCGTTGTCACCGTGTGCGTAAAAAAAACATTCCTTTTTGTCATTTAGTAAAACGCTTCGTAGAAAAAGATTCCTTTTGTATAAAAGTAAAATTCAAAGGGTTTTATACACCGTATAAAAGAAAGTTGTGTATAAAATTGAATATGCCTCAATGAAAGGAGATTGAGACGAACTCCCTTACCTCGGGTCTGACTTGACTCGATCGTTCTTTAACGTCCTGAATAATAAACTTGAGTTAATTTATACTTGATTAAGAACCTTTTTAAAGTTAATTATTCCTTTTATATCACTTATTGCCATGTTATAAACATTATTTAACCATTTAAGTTAATAATGTTTGTTTTGTCAATAATTGGTTCTTAAGTCGAAAGTGGACTTCTTACAATTACATGTTGTTCATGTGGTCAAAGGTTATTTATATCCAGAATGACATTCCTGATTTGGATATCATATATATCATATATATCCAGCATATACATGTATTTATAATATTACATAATCATTTAGAGGTAAGAAATGAAATGCACCGTTCATGGAGACGGTAAGCCGTACGTACACATGAACGCTACTCTCATTTCTATTTCATATTTTATAGAATGGAATCATAATGATATAAGAGTATATTATAATTCCAGTATAATAACATATATAATATCATTAACTTTATCCTTTACACATCCCACATATGGTATTAACGAATCAAATCACTTTCAGGGGGCGGTAGTCCGCACTTCCTAAAATGAAGATATCGTGTTTACCCATAATGGAAACAATAATGGTATGACATAAATGAAAAATACAGAAGCTTAAGGAAAGAATAAACATATTATATATCATATATAAAAATAGTTACATCATAATGGCCACCTTTGAAGGTGTTAAATGAGTATTGAACAATCATCGTTTCGGGAGGCAGAATTTCGCCATCCACGGAAACCGTATGTTCTTCAACCATTTGATGTAGTTTTGTGAGAGTGTAGCTTGAATAAATCTTATAACAACATCCTAGTATATTTAAGATACTGGTTTTGTTACAAAAGAAGTAAATAAAAAGAGTTTAGGGGGTTGGAGAAGCAAAATAAAACAAATGAACAAGAGAGAATGAATTACATTTAAAAGTGTAACTCATTTTGATTTGAGCCTAAAGGATTCCTTTGAAAGGATTATGCCCAAAGGGAATCCTCTAGGATGAGGAGAGGGATGTGGAGAGAGTAAATGGGCAGGGGATGGCCGAGCCAAAGGCTTGAGGAGTGTGTGAAATGAGGTAGAGTTGGGGGCCTTTTATAAGAGGAGAGGAGGGGCACTTTTGGAAATCATGAAACTATTATTTTATTTTGAAAAGTTTTTCGAATTTATAAGGTCCCACGTTGATATATTTCAAAGATAATATGATAAGGCTTAGAAATATTCCCATACAATAGGTTTTGGACATGTGTATGTTTTAGATATTACATTATCTTTCCATTTTATTTAAATCATTAAATAATGAGGTCATCGCTGCATCATCATGATGTCATAAATAATTTAATTTATTTGAAGTCTAAAAATTATAAAAAAAATACTATGATGTAGGAAATCGTTTTATATTTCCAATGACTATTTATAATCAAAAATATAATCTTTATAACCCCATTTAAAAATTGTTTTCGTAAAACATATTATGTTTCTGTCATTTTTACTTTTACATTAAATAAAAAGTTATTTATGTCATTTCCCAACCAAAGTGGCTCCATGGTGTCCCCAAGTTGACCCATGGCTTTTCTTGGTCATCCATGACACATAAAATGAGGGTAGGACATATTTCAAGCTCATCTCATATTATTAAAACATTTTTTTTACCTTAAACTACACTAATTACCACTAATCACGATTAAAAACTTAATAAGTTGTTATTCACCAAAAAATTATTTTAATCGCATTGAACCACATTTTACTTCTTAATGACAACCATGTATGTCGGATTTTTGAAAATCAAAACACAATGATGGCAAAATTTCATTTAAACGGAAAATCAGTTTTTATAAGTACCACTTAGTGGTTTCACTATTCATCAAAAATTGAAGTCTTTCAGAAAATTACCAAAAAATCACCCTAAGCTATATTTGATATTACGAATTCAAAAATGAAGTCTATTTTACAAAATTCAAAACATATAAGTCACATTAATTAATTTAATAATTAATTCTCGCTTTCAGAGCAAATAGCGTGTTTTTATGAAACAATAAGTATCAAAAGATTGACACTAGTTTAAGTCTGATTTCAAAGTGAAATTAATTCCAACGACCACTATTGGATTTAATGGTAAAAATATTTTCTAATTTCACTTTAAAACCAATTCAAAAGATACTCTAATCATATAAATAAATTAGATTAAAAATAGGTTTTCAATTAAAATACAACATTTTACACTATTCATTAAAAAATGAACTTTATCGGAAAGGTACCAAAAATTTACACAATGTAAATTTTGATGTCCCGATTCTAAAGAAGAGTTTTATTTGGTCCAATAGAATGTATAAGAGTGAACAAAACTATATTTAATGACGGTTCTCCATCAAAAGGAGATAAGTGAACCTTTAGTGAAAACTAGGGCATATAAATGCCTAAAATTGAACTCTTTTCGTATTTTAAGCCTTTATCTTTTAATAGGTAAATGTAAAAACATTTAAAAACATATATAATAATATTTTAGTTATTTATAACCATTCCCGCCAGTACAAAGGCTACTTGTTAACTAAAATTTAAAATAATATTATTTTATTACTTGTGTGAAACGTAAGTTTTCAAAGAAACTCATCATTGCGTATCGAGTACGCTGTCGAACATAGAAACCCCTTTTAATTAAAATTAATATTTATTTCGTAAATATTAATAAATATGAATATTATTTATTCTTTAATTAACTGGGATGTTACAGAACCTTTATCAACGCAAAAACTTTAGCACTGATAAAATATTCCTAATTATAATTATAAGTAAAAAATTTGTAAATACATTTATATAATTTCATATTTATTTATTATAATTTTGTTCTTATTTAAATATATAATTATTTATTTATAATTACATAAATACTTTTCCAAAAAATAATTTTTTATTTATAATTATTAATATATGATTTTAAAAATATAGTAAATATACATTTATAAATATTTTTATAATTATTTATTTATAATTATAAATATATTTATATCATTATATATATTTATATAATTATGTATAAATTTAATTAATATATATATATATATATTAAATATATTCATTATTTAATTATATTTATTATAATTTTATAATTATAAATATATTTAGATCATTATATATATTTATATAAGTATATGTATATATATTAAATATATATATAAATATAAATATAAATATAGTAAATATATTGATTATTTGAAAAAATTTATTATAATTTTATAACTATTTAAATATATAATTATTTATTTATAAATATATGAATACTTTTAAAAAAATAATATTTATATATTTATATCATCATATATATTTATCTAATTATATATATATAGTAAATATAAGTATAAATATAGGATATTCATTATGTAAAAAATATTAACATAATTTTTAGAATTATTTAAATATATATAATTATTTATTTATAATTATAGAAACAATTTTTCAAAAATAATATTTTTTGTATTTATAATAATTATAAGAATATAAATTTATAGATATAGTAAATATATTTTAATAATTATATTTGTTTAAAAAAATTTATTTAAAAATATATTTTTAACATTGTTAATGAATTAATAATCTTAAATACATGCACATTAGAAATGATTGAAATTGAATAATTAAAAATAAGTACACTTAAAAATATTGAAAATGATATGTTTTATTAATTAAATATACATTATTAAAACAATATGGATATATATTTAAGTAAAGATGAATATATATTGAAAATAAGAAAACATACTAAATAAATAAATATAAATAAATAATATAAAATGATTAAATTTTAAAAAAATTATTAAATAATATCTAACTGTAACACTATAAAAAATAAATAAATAAAATTGACTGATTAAACCCCTAATATATTAAATGTATCATGTTATAATGAAATTCTCAAATATACTAAAATTTGAATAAATTACATAAATATTCATTGTATGTTTTTCTATATATGATTTCATTAATTACGTAAATATTTGTGTGTGTGTGTTGTATATAAAAATTCATTAAGTATGTATATGTATGTGAAATCAATGTAACACGCTTTTGATATATGTTAAATTGAAGAATCAAACAATATTAAAAATGAATAAAACATTAATATGTTTTTTATTATTACATTTTATTCATTTTCTACATATTTATATTTAATATATATTATTTATAATTATTTATAATTAATTTGTATATATATATTAAACATATTATTTTTTATTATTAAATGTTTCATTAATAAATGTTGTAATAATTTTTTAATTTATTAATTTTTATTTTTTTGTTTGATTATTACAATTTATTCATTTTGAATTTTGTTTTTGTTTAATTATTAAAATTTACTTATTTTATATATCTATATTTAATATATAATATTTATTAATATTTATAATCTATATATATATGCATATTAAATTTAATAATTTTTAAAAATAATTATTTAATTAATAAAATGTTTAATATTTTTCTTAATTTACTCATTTTTAATTTTTATTTGTTTAATAATTTCATTTTATTCATTTTACAAATCTATATATTTAGTATATACTATTTATTGATATTTATAACTAATATATATATATATATATATTTCATTCATCTTTATCAGTGATTATTTAATTAATAATTTTTTTAGGATTTTTTAAATTTCTATTTTTTTAATTATATAATTTTATTCTGGACCTTTATCAATGCTAAAAAAGGCACTGATAAAGGATACCATTTATTAGCGTTAAGAATAAAGCAGTGATAAATGGTGCCCTTTATCAGTGCTAAAAAGAAAGTGTTGATAAAGGGTACCTTTTATCAACGCTACATAAAAGCAGTGATAAATATTACCCTTTATCAGCACTAAAAAGAAGTGATGATAAAAGGAATCTTTTAGCAGTTATTTTTTTAGCACTGATAAAAGGTACCCTTTATCAAAGATTTTTAGCATTGATAATGGACACCTTTATAAGCACTTTTTTCTAGTGCAAAAAACTCCAATACTATTAAAGAACTATTTGTTAGTAGTTCACCCATGTGAAAAAATATGATAAACTCAATAAACCGCACAATACACAACATGTACTCCTCTATACATGGTATGTGAGACCTTTGGACCAGGTAGGCATATATCACTATAGGAGATCAAGCCAAGTCATGGATATACATGACAATCCCACTAGCCCACACAACATTTGGGGCTAGTGAATTAACTTAGTGTGTACTTATGTACACCCTGATCCATATGGACATAAATACATTGTGCGTACATTGGCCTACATGGTTCATGAAGATAGTGGGTTATCCAAGAATGTAATTGAGTACATGTTGAGGCATGTGGTCTAATATAAATATTGTGTCAACTATCCCCCATGGTATGTGTTGCCAGTGGGTTATCCAAGCATGTTCCTGGGTACATGTTGAGGCGTGTGGTCTGATGTATACAACTTGTGTCATAAAGTCACACACTGTGGGATATTTATAAATCTGGAAAAACACTAACTACAACCTAGTGTGATATAGGATGTTATTTTTATTAATCAAATTTCATGTAATCACAATTACCAAATACATTAAGTTGTGTTTCCAATGATTCACAACATTTTCATCACCTTCACTACTCTTATCATCCCTCGTCACTTTACTAGTCATGCCTGGACACTACTGCCTCACCTCTACAAGTCTTATCCATCACTTAAGTCATTATTTACATTATTTATATATACCTCAGACACTACTCATTCCCCATAAAACCCCTTCACCACTTCCATTCCTAGAGAAACCCCATCTTAACCAATTACCATCCTAGTCAATAGTATCAAACCACTAGCTGATGTAAGGTTGAGTAGTGTACGTCTGATGAGTGAGCATAAAGGAATAACATAAAATGGTGGTCAGTGGGATTTTAGGAAAACTGAATTTTTATTCATAATCATGTTTAATAAATATCATGTGAAATTGAAATTATTCAAATAAGGACACAATTATGATCAATATTTTTTATTGAAATTAAATGTGATAAGGATTTATAATGAAATTCAAAATGATTAATAATCATCTCCTATTAAAATCCATTATGAAAATATAATCATGTAAAATTCCCTTCAATCCATGATTTATCAAAATATAATCCAATATCAAAAAAAATATTCCAATTAAAATTGAAATTTGATAAAACATAGAGAATTAGGAATAATATTTTAAAAACAAAGACCAACCTTGTGGTATTTACATTGGATCATAAATAATCCCACCTTGATTTGTGATTGTCGATAATGCCTCCATAATGAACAATATTTTCAATCCTAAGAAATAATGTACAAATATCCAATTGGGATGTATTTTATGATGACCAAAAATACTCTTAGATAAATTATAAGAAACTTATTTAAAATATACTGTTCATGTAAACTAGGGTTTTAAATTAAAACCCATTAATTCTTGAATTGTGACTCAAAGCCTAGATATGGAAATTACACCTCTCCAAGGGAAAACCCCATGTACTGGATATAATCACAGTGTTAGAATTTTTATTTGGGCTCTATTTAGGAGATATTATTTATTTTCGTGTGTGTGGGTGAAGATAATATTTTTTAAAAAATATTAAATACATTTTAAAGGCCCATTATGATTTTAAAAACCAACCAACCATGCGACCACCTCAATAAATATTATCAAAAATATTCAAAGAGGTTAAATAAAAAATATAGGTTATTGTATCATGTTCATATTTAATGATTTTCATCCTAAAAATCCTAACTAACCCAAATAGGTTAGGGTAATAAGATTTCATCCAATTCTAATGATCCCACAATATTTCCTATAGATTCTCATGTTGAAACAACAAACATGTCAATGGAATTTCTCACCCATAAATAATCTTTCCCTACTGATACTTAATATCCATCTAGTATTCCAAAAAAGTGATTTCTTACATGATATCCAACTCACCTTAGTAGATAATGTGATACGGATCATGAACATACCACCTTAGTTTTGACACATGGATGACATTGTGCACCCAATCCATTTACAGAGGTAAATATATATGATAATCAACCTCTTTGTCCCTGTATAAAATCTTGAATCATCTGAGGAACTCGGGGAAAACTTTATTCCCTGGAATAATCTCCTCAAACCAATCCAAGGTGAGAAAGTTAATAATACATTGTATCCCTTCTCAAACTCCATGGGTCTCTATATTTAGATCATGTAAGAATTTTGATAACTCTAGTATATACTTATTCACTCTTGAACCGCTTACACCTTCTCTCCCATCAACCACACTAACTCTAGGCCTGTAAGCGATAAACTGTCAACCTATGATTAATAAATGGGTGGCCAGTGGGATCTACCATATAATACCTAAAAGTATGTTATTATGATGATGGATTAGTATTTGGTTATTTTATAAAAATTCCACTAATTAAAGGTGATTATCTGAGATCCTACCAAAATTAAAAACATAATCCCATGAAATATCCTCAAGAATTAGAATGGTTTTCTCCATAAGGCTATCTATTGTGGGTGAAATGCCATAATATATAGAAAATAAGTTCTAAAAACCTTTTATGAGACCCTTTTAAACTGAGATATGAACCAATAATATTTTCTTGAAATGATCATTGATGTAACTCAATGAAACTGTATGGTGTAATCAAAGAACATGCATCCTAAACTCTCCACCAAACTCTAACCCTGGATGGGAAGGAAGTGATATGAATTGGTAAATTAGATAATTATCGATATATATTCATGATAATTTATCAATTCTGTAAGTATATACATGAAATATATCCATATACTA
This sequence comes from Viscum album, assembly GCA_963277665.1. NCBI lineage: Eukaryota > Viridiplantae > Streptophyta > Magnoliopsida > Santalales > Viscaceae > Viscum > Viscum album. The sequence continues at coordinate 767,322,035 of OY728156.1, forward strand.
TTTTGTTTCCACTTTGGAACCATAAGGGGTTTGCTTAAACTGATTGGAACCTAGTGCTTAGCCTTCAACTACTAATAGTTCGAGGACCATGATACAAACTATACCACACTCTTATGAATAACAGACCACCAAAAATGATACTTTTGATATTGTTACATATTTTACACACAAGTATTTACAGTTATTGGGTAAGTGTGAAACTCCCTCAATACCTCCTTACACACCTTAGATGGAACTGCTATCTAACCTTGGAAGAAGATTATGAGATACCCTACTTTACAAAATCTATCAAGTGTATCTTATTAAAATAACTATTCATGGAATATCTCAAAATAAATATCTTAATTTTAATACTACTTCACTCAGTGAGAATTTTTGGGGGCCACCACTATCAACTGATGATAGGAAACGTCTCCTTTATCCACCAAAACTAAACACATCAAGGATAACTACTTAGATTCCTCCTTCATCATCAGAGATAGGGACTTCCTGCTAATATAAGTTATGAAAATGTCTCCCTTCCCTTTATTATTAACTATCTTAAAGTTTAATTTATATAGTAATTATATTAAATACCTTTTTCTCATGTTAGGATCTCTTAGAGAACGTATACGTGATTCTATTGTGATATATGAAGATAACAAACAACTCACTAATAATAAATGTCTCCACATATTTAAGAAAAACCCACTGATGTAAACTAAAATTCATGATTTACATAGATCTTCTTATGATGTCACAAATTGATGGACCTATAAGTAATCACTACCCAATTCTACATCTGAACTCACCCAAGCCTGGATTTGGAATCATCGTAAAACACTTTATACTCAACTCCTTCTCCAAAAACTATAAAAATAGATCACTTTTGATCTATGATTTGGATCCACAAAATATTTCTAAATATAGTCATCAAAGATGAAAAGATACCCAATTTCGTTAAGGGTAGTCTTAGGAACTATAATAATAGAAAATTACACTATGAATCTCTGGTAATATCTCACATGTACAAGGAAATTGAACACCAAAAACATCATATTTAGTGGATCTCAAGCCATAATAGCCTCAATATTATTAGGATCAATTGAAACCCCAACCTCCAAGATAACATTCCAAAATAAAATGAACCCCCTAAAATTTGTAACATATATTTAGTGATATTTAAATATAGTTGATGCTCATAGAGGAAGTCCAGGATAATCCTCAGATGATCGATATGATCATCCCTCATGCAAGAATAATGAGTATTTCACCAATAAAACCCACTATGAACCAGTTTAATAAAGATAAAAAAATCTATTTAATGAGTCCCTTTCACATATAATACATGTTATTATTTAAAAAAGTTTCACTATGAATTTTTAGTGACCATATATACACCTAAACTCATTCTTAGGGTATCATACTCACAAAACTAAAGCTAGTGATATCCTAATGTAAGTTCTGTCCTTGACAACCACATTGATTCTTTTAGCTATTTGAAGATATAATTGATCCTTGGTAGAGGGTATTTGTTTCTTTAATGTCACTTTTTTAGGTGGATATACTCAATAAAAATCCTAAAGAACTTATTTTCCTTATTTGTGAACATAACTAGTTCTTCTTAGGGGCGACACATTTGGACGGATGAAACCCTTATATAAAAGATCCTTCTACCACAGCTTCACCCCACTCATCTTTTTAGTGACTATATGATATTCTATATATGGAATTAATTTAATACCTAGGTGAAAATTGGTCTTTAAATAAACTTCCAAATAAGTGGAAAACCATAGTACATCCTCTGAGAAAAAATACATGTACCCTTCCACATCTATGAGGAATCACTCCCTCATTACATCAAAAATTCATAGGGAAAATCCTTCCAACTGATAGATAATTAGTTTTAATATCTCAAGGGTTGTCCTTTCTCATCCTATTTGAGGGATCCAATCACCAGTGAAGGTAAATCATAACCCATTCATTGGATAACATATCACCCTATAATGATATAAATCTACCCAATCATATAATAAAGATAATTATTCAATGACAAGTATAACATAATTTGGCCTTATATATTTCATTATGAGATCCTAGGAAAACCTCTCCCACCAACAGTAATTTCAAAATGATAAATAACTTTAGTGAGATCATTATCACAACTAGTAGGTGTCTATAGACAATGTTGTCAGGTTAGGGAATCTATTGAAATTTTTTACATCTAAATAAAAATACATAAAAATTAATTGCATGTTCCAGTATCTAGTATTATGAGTTCCAAAGTATAGAATACATAGCTCATACCTCAAACCATATTGGAAACTTCTTGAATTAAACACTTCACCGCCTACATCTTACTTCAACCCTAACCTCTAAAATGTAGTGTCTAACATGGATTTAATAGGGAAGTGGTGGTGGGAGAGATCAAAACATTATCCGATCCTAGTTTTTCTGGCACCACAAACTCCTTTATTATAATAAAGCATGATAGGACCACCCAACCCATATTAAATAGGACCCTAATCTCTTCACTACCTCTAAAGCAGTGGTATATTCATAGTACCACCATTGTTTTCCTCTGCTTCTTATCTAGTCAGAGAGTCTCAAGCCATGTGTCCATTACATATATAGGTATAAAAAATCCAATATTCTTACTAGTTGGATGCATTCTGGGATATATCTCCCACCAATATAATAAACCAAGATTTTGAATTCTAGTAATTTGAAATGGGAAGGCTAGGGTTGGGTAGTCTAAGCCTATGTGGTCATAAGACCTTGTAGGCTTGCATCTTCCAAATCCCACATTAAAAATGACTAGATTTTTAAACCCTAACCCACCCTACAGTGAGTTTGGGAAAGCCTATGGGAAACCTATATTCATTTTTTTGTAATTTTTAAAATTTTTGTATGCCTACAAAAACCTTCATTTTAAATGAATGAATTTATGGTTTCAAAGCATGATAAATTGATAAATAAACATTAAAATATAAAAAAGAATATAAAAATGATTTGATACACAAGATAAATATAAATAGTAAAAATTTTAAAGTTCATAATTTCAAAATATTATGCACAAAACACTACAACAAATAGATGGAGATATGGTATTATGAACTAAATTGGTGGGGGAAGGTGACATTGAAAATTATGTAGGGATGGACTAGAAGGAGAAAGGGGCTAGGGGATGAGGTGGTAAAATTTGGAGAGTCAAAAATAGGGTTGAATGGATGGTGGGGATTTTCAGAAAACATCTGAAAGGTTGGATGGAGAATTTTGATGAGGTATTAGAGGGTGGAGGGAAATAGATGATATTTAATAGGGAACAAGAAAACCAGTCGTCTGATAAGGCTAGAAGGAACCTAGGATGAAGGAGGATATCATTGAGATCATTTATGGAGCCGGATAGAGGTGGGGGTGGTGGATGATGTTAACTTGTCCTGGGAGGAAGGTGACATGAAGGATGAAAACCTGAGAAATAGATAAGGTGGATTCAAGAAAAAACTTGTGGGATGGTGGAAACAGACTTTCATTGCATCTTAAAATTGGGCTAAGATGATTAGTATAAGATATAATACATGTGTGTCTAGTCGGTGCATATTCATAGGGAGGGAGTTCATAACAAAATTAGGTGATAATAGAAACATGAGTTTAAATAAATTAGTGAAATTTCGTAAGAATATAATATTAATAGTGGAGAGTTGTTCATGTTACATGACATTGTAAATTTAATTGGAGAGGGATGGAAAAGATTTTATACATGATGGGTGATGAATTTTACTTTATTTTAAATAATGGCCCATAGTATAACCCATATTCAGGTAGGTAAACCCACATGACTTGTCATATCATGCAAAATTTTCATATATGACCATTTTAAATATGAGCTCTTTTAATAAACTCAACCTTTCCCAAAACTTACCCATGCCAGCCTGACCCATAGACCCACAACCCATTTCAAACTGATAGTGAATGTCAATTACTTTGATGATGAGATTGTTATATCTACCATCAACCATCCACTAATGATAACTCCACCCAAAGGAGTGTGGAACATTCCCCTAAACTAGAATACATCTCTTGAAGAAAATTTTCAACCACAAAATCATTTTTAGTATCCCTCCATGAGTTACACTTGATTTTTCCATGAGACGATGGGCTAAAAGAACTCAAGTTAATATCCCAAAATTCTAGAGGCTACTGACTTGAAGAAAGGGCGTTGGGTGTGTCCATTGGGATACTATGCTCTCATAGATCAAAGTATGGACAATGGAAAATAATAGATAATCAATAGCAGAAGCAAAAATAGAAGCAAACAGAAATGGAAAATAATGTCAATAAATATAATAGAAGAAATATGTAAGTGGAAGAATTATATTATTATTAATGGATACAAAAATGATGATCATGATTTCATGTGTCTATACAAAATGTGAGTATGGGGAGTTAGGGATACAATCATATACTACATGCTAGAAAAATATAAAAAAAGGAAAAAACTACTACTACAAGAATAAAATTTATAGGTTCAGTCCTCTACCCTATTCCCCATCCTAATGTTGTAAATCAATCATGCATCGGAAGCATCAATATTCCCTTTTTTGTACCTTTGATCAGGAAAACTTCGTGGGTTTCGAGGGCGGCCCAGGTTGACTGTGAGATACAATATTAGTAGGCCAGAACCCATGGTGTCTATGCCAATAAATTTCATGCAATAAATAATTACAGTGTTCCATAAAACATAAATTTAGGATAATAAACAATTTAAAAAAAATAAACACCTCATTCTAGGTTCCTAAATGGACACTCGATTGATATCACCAGTTTCGGCCTAAGCTGGATCTCTGAAGACGTACCTGTGAAATTCATAACATACATAAGGGAAAAGTTAAACAAGGAACATAAGACAAGAAAACCCCAAGATTTTTCTTTATCTTGGAGGTATCATTTCCATTTTATCACTAAAACATTCCATAATAATAATAAAGGATGAAGTGCATATGAAGCAAACATTTAATAAATCCTTAAAATCCAAAGGTGGAGTCCTGAACCCATCCAATGAAATCTATAAAGCATCTCACGAGAAAATACATGAAACTCCAGTATAGCCAATGTCATTGAGTCCTTCCAAAGAAACCCATATGACATCCCTTATATCACTCAAGACATGGGGTACTCTGAGTCTGTACCAAGTATCTCACATCGAATATTGGGTATCATCTAAGGCATAGAGTAGTCATCTTTCCCATGAGTACATCCTCAGTCGCTCCCCTAAGGAACCAGTTTCACTCACGATTATAATAAAAACTTCTCGGAGAGACTGTACCTGAAAGGCCAAAGTACCTCTCTCGACATGTCAATTAGATCCAACCGAGCACAACGAGTCCATCTATGAAATCCTTAAGTTGGTACCCATGTTCTCTCCCAACCCATCGCTATTGATCCATATCAAACAAGGAACCTCTCAAGGAATATCATATATATTCACATTTAATTAAATTCATTGAAATAACTCATTCTAACAATCTAGAAAAATGATTCAATTCAATCATAAAACATGCAATAAGGAATTGAGTACAAAAGGAAGCTCAAGGCTCCAAGCATGATCATTAGGAAACATGTTGCAGGAATAAGAAATGGAATGCAAGCATAATCCCAAGGCATCGACATAGAATATGTGTAAATAGAGGAATATGTAAGAATCATATGAATCTAACAACTTTTATAAGAAATTAAATAGAGGTAATGTGAGATTCAATGTGAAAATTTGATCATTATCATTCAAATAAATGGTATGAGTCATGAAGCTTAAGAGACAATATCTTGTCCAACCATTTGTCTCACTTCAAATTATAATTTAAGGAATTTAATCAAAATGAAACTCCCAATATGGAATTAACCATTTATTTCATGGAAAAATTTCCATTAACGGTGGGAACACCAAAAGGGGTGGCCAGTGATTAGAAAAAAACCCACAAATGGGTTTTTCCATAAGTAGGGGTCATATTGAACATTAGAAACCCATTAAATCTAGTTTATTAAGTACATTAAAGGAATCATTGGAAGGTTTTGATAGGGAGAACAATGGATTGTTATTTGAAATGTGAATAACTTATGGAAACGATCCTATACCACCAACCTCGATGTAGTAGTGCTCCACTCATCTATTATCAAGCCTTTATTCTACCTAGAATGGAAGAAATCAAATCATTTTTCAAATGACCCAAAAAAGGGACAAGTCCATTGCACAATCTTGTGCAACACATTAAAGAACCTAGAAATAGAGGGGTACATAAGGAAGAGCTTACTAAGGGAATTTTTTCCAATGATGAAGGATTTTGAAGCCTGTGAAAGGAGATATCACAGAACCTAGTAAGATATAAGAGGAAGATCCATGCATGGGAAGGGAAGATAACCCCATTAGAATGAAGAGAGGTAATGAAAATAGTTTTAAAGTCATTAAATAGGGGTAGGATGGTAATTTCACCCCAAAAAGAAATGTTTATGGTTTGGCCACCCGATTTGGAAAAATTGTGTTCCAATCGTGCGTCATTCACTACTATAAGGGGACACCTCGCATTGTCGGGTGCAACATTTGACTAACCATACACAAACAATGAGAATATACTCTATATACAAATTTTAGGTGGTCAGCAGGTTATGTACCCTGGGTATCACAGTTTCAGACTAACCGTATGGCCCCCATGTTCCCATTGTCTGCTATCACACAATTTATGAAAATCATCCAGGAAGGACCACACAGTTTTCTCAAACCACGCAGCCCCGTTTGTGTAATGACCAGATCATTTATAAATAAAATTCCCTTTATTTTAATTTCTTATAGATATAGCAAGAACATGAACTTTTATTATTATTATTGGGTTTAAATGATTGGTAATTTTCATTACCATTGATAATATAGCTAGAAATCACACAACTGATATAAATATAAGGTTTTTTAAAAAAAACCTTTCGACACCGACAAAGGAGAGGATGGCCTCTTCTAATAGACTCAGGCCATAGGATGCTCATTTGTCGAACCACAGAAACAAGGTATCATCACTGGGATTCTATCTTGACAAAGCTCAATCCAAGCTTCAAAACATTAAGCTTGGACAAAATTGCCTATGGGAGAAGTTCAAGTTAATAGAGATTACCACCTGGGCGATGTCATCCGAGCCACCCTAAGAGTTTTTCACCATTGCACACCTTAGCCTTAGGTCTTATACGGGTATTATAAGTATTATGTAATAAGGTATTAGTTACTTATTGTGTAATCCTTTTTTATAAATAAAACACTTATCCCATCAATTCCTAAATTATAATAGAATTTTTTTAAAAAAGATGAATTTGATAAATTTATTTTTTGAGTAAAAATTTTAATTTTTAGAAATATATACATTATTATACTAAAATATGGTTTTTGTTAATAATATTATAAAAAACAATTGTTATAAATGATGATAATATTAGTCCTTATCTGTAAAGGATTAAGCAATCAATTTGATAAGAGTTATATTTTTTATACGATAAAACAAAAAGTGTATTTTTAAAGAATTTTTTTATGGGATTAATGAGTTTTGAAATAATTAATATTTTAATAAAATATCTTTATCAAACTACTTTTATGAATAATAAATGAGTATATAATTTTTATGAAGTCAGCTGTAATTTTTATTAAGGTTTGAAACAATTTTGCTCAAAACCCGTGAATTTTCAATAAATTTCAGTTTTCATTTAGGATTTAAAAATTCACATATTTATAAAATTATTTAGATAAAATGAATATTATTTTTTGGAATTTAGATGTTAAAAAATTTCAATGGTTAATTGTTCATAATTTTCTGAGAGTGTTGAATTTTTGGGTAAAAATTAAATACTGTATAAATAAAATATGTGTTTTATGAAATCATAATGACCCCAAAATGATGTAATAAATACTATAATGTGTATTATAGGCCCAATTTCTATTTTAAAATTAAAATAATGTGATTTTATATTTATTTGAATTATTTTATAATGCCTTAGTGAATCCTCCAAAATGTATAATATATTTTATGATTTTAGATTAATTTCCTTGAGGGTGTGACTCACCTCCAGATAAGAAAGAAAAATATTTTAATATGTTCGGCCATCGACCTTATAAAAAAAATTTCCAATCCCCTTGGAAAAAAACCATGGGCAAAAACTATGGGTTGTTTTGTGGTTCGGAATATTTTAGTGTGTAGTGTCCAAAACCTAAATAATAAATAATTACCCCTCCTTTCCTATAAAAACCCACCCAATCTCCCATACATCTTCACTAAAACCATTTGGAGCTTGACCAACCTTTTCCCCATACTTCCTAGTGTCCTAACAAGGTGCCCCCAAGCTTCCAAGAATCCTCTCCCAATACTTTTGGATCACACATCCATATAAGGGATCTTCCACCCTTCTCTTTTATCAAGCATTCTTTTCACGATGGTTCCTTTAGTTTTTTTTTATTCCTATGTTGGTATTTTTTATTAAATATCCCCTTTAATTAAAATTTTATGTATAAATTATGATATCCCCTTTCACTCTCACTTATCCCTCCTATTAACCTTTATATACACCTCTTATCATGCTGAATTTTCGTAAGGGATTCCTTCCTTTCTCATTTTTATCCATGTTTATTTATATTGTTATACCCTTTTATTTTCAGTTAAAAATTTTGGGTTCTAATTTCTCACCACCTCCACATTTTCCTCGTTATGTTTTAATGATGATATACCCCTTTATCTCTCATTAATTCTTTTTGGGTACACCTGTTACCATGATAAAATTCCGTAAAGGATTTCTCTCTTCTTATTTCCATTCAAGCATTTCTTTTATATTGTGCATATAAATTTCATTTAATATGTTAGTATATTATGTTAAATGATACCCTTTCTTTTTATTTCATGTATAAATGATTATATACCTTTTTCTCTCTCATAAAACCAATTTATGGGTTTCCATATGAAGTCATTATGCTGCTGAAATTACACCGTGATTTTTCAAGACAAAACCATTGTGTAGTGAATACCATACTCATTTATCTATCAAGGGTGTAAAACTTTATTCACATATACATATTTAATGGTACTTAAAATAATTTATTCTGGATTATTTTATCATTTAATAAATGATGATGTTGAATGAATCCATGTTATATGATCTATGTGGCACACTTAAGCATGAGATTGAAATGATTATGAAAGGTGTGCCCTGATAGCACACCAATGCATCGAGTAATGTTTAGTATCATGATACACCATGTGAAATGAGGGTTTAATCATGATAATTCATCTAAAATTAGGTTTTACTCATTCTAATCCAAGGGCAATGAGCCCTGGCTCATGCTTATATCATGTTGTATGTTCTTTGCACATTTCCAAGTTATGTTAATCTTACTAAATCATGAATTTATTTTCATGTGTCTCTTGTGATCCATTGATATGACTATTTCCTAGAATGTATTTTATTCTTCATTTTATGACTTTTTTACTCCCTTATTGGTCTTTATATCTCACCATTTTCTTATTTATCACTTTAGGTTATTGTAACAGCCCAAGATTTTATAAAAAAATATTCTTTTTAATTTTATTAATGTCTTGTGTTGTATGCTACACCAAAAGGAGCTTGCACAACACGCATCCTTGTCTTGCCTTGCATTACACGCAATCGCGACCTTCCTCGATAGCGTGTGTAATACGCAATACCGAGTTTCACTAAACAACGATGTGCTATTAAAATATTATTAAAACTAGCCGTTATGAATAGTAATAACCACTTTTTAAAATTCTGTAAACTTATTTTTCAAAATGAACTTCATTCTTGGATTCGGAGTATCGAATTTAGCCTAAGGTGAAATTTTGGTACTTTTCGGATAACTTTAATATTCTGATGAATAGTGAAAATTACTAAATTATAATTAAAAACAACTTTTTTAATCGAAATAATTAATTATTAATTTGAGTGGTTTTAAAGTATATTTAGAATATATTTTTACAATTTAATACAATGTTGGTCATTGGTTGTAATTTCACATTTAAACCAGACATAATCAAGTGTCAATCTTTTGATATATATTGTTTCCTAAAAACACGCTATTTATTTTAACAGCGGGATTTAATTATAAAATTAATTAATGCAACTTCTATGTTATGAATTTGGTAAAATAGATTTCATTTTTGAATTCGGAATATGAAATATATCTTAGGATTAAATTTTGGCATTTTTCTGAAAAACATCAATTTTTGATGAATAGTGAAACTACTAAGTGGTAGTTAAAAAAACTGAATTTTTCATAAAACTTAATTTTGCCGCTTCTGTGAATGGAATTTCGAAAATCCGAGAGACACGGTTAATATCAAGGACTAAAATGTGGTTCAATGAGATGAAAATAATTTTTGGTGAATAGTAACTTTTTACTTTTTTTACCACGGTTAATAGTAAATAGGGTAACTAAGGGTAAATATGATATTAATATTACCCTAACACATGTCCTAATTCTATTGGACAAGTGTAATTCGACCAAAAACAAACTTAGGAATAAAATATGACCATTTAGGCCCACTTGGATTAGATTAGGACATTTATTATTAATTTATTTAAAGAAGGGTTAAAATAGTTAAAATCAAAGTTTAATAAGTAAATCATTTATAATATGGGGTTATACATAAGATAAATTCGATTGTAAATATTCATTAGAAAGATAAAAAGATTTCCTACATGAGGGTATTTTATTTTTAATTTTTAGACATCAAATAATTTAATTTATTTATGACACAAAGATGATGCAGTAATTATCTTATTAATGAAATATTGACATATTTGATAATATAAATACCAAAATAAATGTAATTTAAGACTTTTTATGAATTCCACTAATTTTCTAGGTTACTATGATATATTAATGTTGCTTTAATAAACTTGGTTTGAACATATAATTCCGTTATGACTTTCACAAAAATCATATATCAAATAGTGTCAAAATTGACACAAAATAGTTTTTAAATAAAATATTATATTATTAATTGTTATTTTATTCCTAAAAATCTATGGTTCGGCCAAATGACTTAGATAAAGATATATATATTAATAATAAACAATTTGGGGTTCGTTTGGCATGTTATAGTAAGTTTATTAACCATATAGTGAAAGAAAACAAAAAGACACGGTAAAAGTTAAATTATTTAACTTAGAGTTAAATCTAATTGATAAGGTTTAAAATAAAATCCAAACATGTCTAAATTTTATTGGTTGATGAGATTACAACCCTATCTCATCTAATCTTCGAATATGAGTCATTTTTGGAGGTTTTTAAGTGGGGTTAGATTTATTATAAATTAATATTTTTAAGAATTCCTAAGGTGCCCCTCTCCTCCCCTATAAAAGGACACCTCCTCCCCCTCCTCCTCACACCAATTTGAGCACTCAAGCTCGGCCAACCCCTGCCAAAATTCCTTCTCCACTTCCCTAGAAACATCCTAGAGGTTCTGGTCTTCCTCAAAGACCAATTCTTGTGCCCTAAGAGGAGGTCTCAAAGAGGCGCTTCAAAGAAGAGGTAATTACCGTTACCAATTCTTTCATCTTTATTTCTTCTTCCACTTCTTCTTCTTAGGTTGTTTCATTATGAAGTAATAACATCAGTATCACTCATATACTGATATGTTATTATAAGTATGAAACAACCCTATTTCACCATCTATCCATCCTACGGAAAAAGAAATCACCGCGCGTGCGTACGTACGGAATACCGTCTCCACGCCGTGGTGTAATCTATTTTCCACCACCACCTTACATGGATGGGTATAATGGTGTAAATAATAACTATACATAGTTATTACAACATCATATTGATTCTGATATATTGTATAATCCAGTCCAATTCAATTCAATATTTATGGAAATGATATCATCGCTCGTGCGTACATACGGACTACCGTCTCCACAACGCGATGAGATTCATTCTCCATGTTAACCATTTAAGAATGATTATAATGTATATATAAGAAATAATAATGAAATATATGACATTATAAAGCTACTGGATTTATGTATATATATACATATGTATGTCATCTACTTACTTCCATTTCAAGACAATAAGGAAAGGAAAACAACGTTCATGCGTACGTACGGACTACCGTCTCCATGAACGGTGTTTTTCATTTTATTTATCTACCTATTATATATATATATATACTGAATATATATGATATATAAATCATATTTTATATTATGGAAGTAAGTAAATCATGATATAAGTAATAATGATGTCAAGAACAACAAGTCAAAACACCTACGATAAATGAAATGATTTTACCCAAAACGCTTCTTTAACATGGAATTTACAAAAGAACGGGTAATATAATGTCATAAGTGAACCATATATGATATCATAACAATGAATATGATTCTGTAATAAGTCAATAACATGATTTAAATCATTATACAGGAGGTTCGGACACTTACAAAGCAAGTCGGACCTAAGGTAAGGGAAATATCACAATCTCATTTTTATCCGAGATTGTTTATTCGTAAGTATTTACTGGGGTGTATTTTATCATCCACATCCATGTTTCATCAATATGTAATATTATTTTCATCCACCTACAATTGTTTAAATCCATTTTTACCCTTCGGTGAGTTTTTAGTAAAAGAAATAAAAGGAATCTTTTGTCGTTTTTCGTAAGAGGTACTTTTTGACTTTTCCGACAAAAGTACGAAGAATGTTTTTTTTAACTTATATGGCATGAATGGATTTTTAAGACATTATTTCCAAGAAGCTTCCTTTACAAGTTTTCAAGTTTATTTTTAATCAACTTCTTTTATTTTAAAGTTTTATGACATGTTATGAAAGGAAAAATGTTTTTGAAGTAGAAAGGATATTTTCCTCAAGAATGAAGTTCAAGTGTTTTATCAAAATTATATTCCATCTAAGATAATAAAAGGGTTATGTTTTTATCCCTATTATTACATGGATTTGATTATGTTCTGATGGAAACATTTTTATGAATTCCTTTATCTTATATGAATTGTTTTATGATGTCATGTTGTTTAAGAATCCCATTTTTATTACATGGGTTATGAAATGATGTATGATTTATGATTTTGTGGCACACATAAGAATGGTATCATTAAGAGATGGGTGGGACCTATATCTCCCTCCAATGCATTGGGTAAAGATTTCATATCTCATGAGATAGACATGGCTGGAATGGTAGGTTATACCGGTTCAGTGAAACAGGACTGAAACGAGGATTACTCGATTCAGAAAGGGACTTTGTCCACTAAGATAGTCTTGGCAATGAGTCATGACTAACAAGAAATGATTTTCCATGATTATGTGTGTATGCCACAAAGTTTCATGTTTTAAGTTATGATTATTGGGATTTCATTTCACTACTATGATTTATCCCATGTTATGAAATTATGCTCTCTTTTGCAGGTTAAGATTTCCAAAAGTTATGTTCTTATGAATATGATGTAATTGATTTTTCTTTTGTTTACCCTTACTGAGCATTTGAGCTCACCCTTTTATGTTTTCCTTTCCCCAGGATATAAAGAAAGGTTTTAGGTAAAAAAAGGGAAGATATTTATGGGAGATATTGAAGATCTTTCACCACGATTAGAAGATTACGTTCCGAGTTTCCAAAGACACTAAACTATTACGATCGTTGTGTGTGTGTTTTTGTTATGTACTAAGTATTCCGCAAAAGTAATGTAATGTCCATGTATGTCAGGCTTCGGGTCTCTACATTTGGTATCAGAGGAAAGGTTTAGTCAACCTTTGGAAACTAGGATGCGAAAACGTTAGTGAGATCCCTAGAGATATTTCTAAGGTATGTCTAGGGATGCCCCTAAGGATAAGTATACGTATAGGATATAGTCCTAGAACTACGGTAACGATCTTAGAATCTAACCTAAGATGTTAGATATTGAGGGTGCTCCCCCTTTACTATGTTGTCTTCCCTAGCATGATTTCGCCTCTCACAAAATTATTTTTGTGTTTTAGTTAATGGAGGGAACCAGAAGGAATTTGGTTAACATTGAATCCAATGGACAAATTGGTGACTATGAGCAACAAAATTGTGTGATGCCTAGAGATAAAGATATTCTGATTATGCCGAATCAGTCATCGCGATATATGATTAACAAGGTGAAATTTAGTGGTATGACTAATTCATCAAAGAAGAGGAAGATAAACTATTATGCATGTTCGCATGTTGAGGAGTATAAAGAAAGGAAGATTGAGATTTCTAAAGAAGGGAAGAAGAACCTTGAGGAATACCTCGAATGGAGGGACCGATGTTATCTGTGTGGAGCAAAGGGTCATAGAGTGACAGATTGTTATGGAGTTCAATGTCTTATTTGTGGAGAACATGGGCATTACCCAACTCAATGCCCTGATCTGAAAAGATACTTCTAAATCAAGGAAGGAATTATTCCAGTACAGTCATTGAAGTGGATGGACTGAAGTGTTGGTATTCAAGAATAATGTTGTTGAGGTACTTTGGAATATTTATGTATTGGTATAATGTGGTATTCGAAGTGATTGAGGTATTTTTGGAAAGTATATGATATGCGCATAATGAAGGGATAATACGATAATGAGATGTTTGATTGTATGCATGAGCTCATGATGGATATAAGGACTAAGTGATATCATGGTTTGAGTATATAGAATTTTGAGGATTTTGGTATGTGGAAGGTGTTAACTTTTAACTACATTCATGTTTTCACTAAGTTATTCAAGAGAATACATGATTAAGGACTTTGAATGTTTGGAATGTGACCAACAAAACATATCTTATGATATATAGGGATCAATGATGGTATTAAATCTCTGAGAGTGGACGGCAGTATTATGGATAAGCCTAAATATTGGAATGGTTTATGTTGGATATATGTTAGTATTGTTTAAGGATAGAAGTTTTCTCGATATTATTGATGGGATGTTATAGTAATATAGTTTTAGAAAAAGGAAAACCTGCAGGACGGGTGACAGCCCATCGCTTCGGACAAGGCTGTAGGAATCAAACCCACAACCGAAGTGCGACTGGCCTTTATCGCCTACCACTGACCTACAGGAAGTCCCTGTTTAGTAGAAACTAGTGTTATTATATTAAGCAGTATGATATATGAAGTATAAGACCATTTTAGGAACCATATATGATTAATCTCACTATAGATCGACTTATTTTTGCTAACCTTTTGTTTGAGACAGATGGAATGACCCGTCATTCTATCACATTATCTGCTAACACTTCACGAATAACAAATTCAACTTCATTTATTTAAGAGATGAAGTGGAAATTGTTCAAGGCACGAACAACAGTGAGATTGTTCCAAAATAAAGTAAGTATTTATTCTAATTCAAATTTTCAACTTTAGGGAAATGATCTTGAAAACCAAAAATGTTGTCCTAGTGATCTTATACCTGATGAATCAGACGGTACCTTAGATCGTCACAAATTTATGGATTTGTGATTACTGGCTTTTCCATAGTCATGTTCTCTACCACTCTCCATCAGAACATGATGGTTAGATTTCTCTTCCATATGCATATTTTCACCTATGTGGAAACCCAGTGATTAGTTTATTTGGGTAATCGTTACATTTCATACTTTAGTGGAACTTTCAAATAGTAAACCATTTATAACCCCGACGAATTTCGAGGGCGAAATTCATTTTAAGGGGGGTAGAATGTAACAGCCCAAGATTTTATAAAAAAATATTCTTTTTAATTTTATTAATGTCTTGTGTTGTACGCTACACCAAGAGGAGCTTGCACAACACGCATCCTTGTCTTGCCTTGCATTACACGCAATCGCGACCTTCCTCGATAGCGTGTGTAATACGCAATACCGAGTTTCACTAAACAACGATGTTCTATTAAAATATTATTAAAACTAGCCGTTATGAATAGTAATAACCACTTTTTAAAATTCTGTAAACTTATTTTTCAAAATTAACTTCATTCTTGGATTCGGAGTATCGAATTTAGCCTAAGGTGAAATTTTGGTACTTTTCGGATAACTTTCATATTCTGATGAATAGTGAAAATTACTAAATTATAATTAAAAACAACTTTTTTAATCGAAATAATTAATTATTAATTTGAGTGGTTTTAAAGTATATTTAGAATATATTTTTACAATTTAATACAATGTTGGTCATTGGTTGTAATTTCACATTTAAACCAGACATAATCAAGTGTCAATCTTTTGATATATATTGTTTCCTAAAAACACGCTATTTATTTTAACAACGGGATTTAATTATAAAATTAATTAATGCAACTTCTATGTTATGAATTTGGTAAAATAGATTTCATTTTTGAATTCGGAATATGAAATATAGCTTAGGATGAAATTTTGGCATTGTTCTGAAAAACATCAATTTTTGATGAATAGTGAAACTACTAAGTGGTAGTTAAAAAAACTGAATTTTTCATAAAACTTAATTTTGCCGCTTCTGTGAATGGAATTTCGAAAATCTGAGAGACACGGTTAATATCAAGGACTAAAATGTGGTTCAATGAGATGAAAATAATTTTTGGTGAATAGTAACTTTTTACTTTTTTTACCACGGTTAATAGTAAATAGGGTAACTAAGGGTAAATATGATATTAATATTACCCTAACACATGTCCTAATTCTATTGGACAAGTGTAATTCGACCAAAAACAAACTTAGGAATAAAATATGACCATTTAGGCCCACTTGGATTAGATTAGGACATTTATTATTAATTTATTTAAAGAAGGGTTAAAATAGTTAAAATCAAAGTTTAATAAGTAAATCATTTATAATATGGGGTTATACATAAGATAAATTCGATTGTAAATATTCATTAGAAATCTAAAAAGATTTCCTACATGATGGTATTTTATTTTTAATTTTTAGACATCAAATAATTTAATTTATTTATGACACAAAGATGATGCAGTAATTATCTTATTAATGAAATATTGACATAATTGATAATATAAATACCAAAATAAATGTAATTTAAGACTTTTTATGAATTCCACTAATTTTCTAGGTTACTATGATATATTAATGTTGCTTTAATAAACTTGGTTTGAACATATAATTCTGTTATGACTTTCACAAAAATCATATATCAAATAGTGTCAAAATTGACACAAAATAGTTTTTAAATCAAATATTATATTATTAATTGTTATTTTATTTTTAAAAATCTATGGTTCGGCCAAATGACTTAGATAAAGATATATATATTAATAATAAACAATTTGGGGTTCTTTTGGCATGTTATAGTAAGTTTATTAACCATATAGTGAAAGAAAACAAAAAGACACGGTAAAAGTTAAATTATTTAACTTAGAGTTAAATCTAATTGATAAGGTTTAAAATAAAATCCAAACATGTCTAAATTTGATTGGTTGATGAGATTACAACCCTATCTCATCTAATCTTCGAATATGAGTCATTTTTGGAGGTTTTTAAGTGGGGTTAGATTTATTATAAATTAATATTTTTAAGAATTCCTAAGGTGCCCCTCTCCTCCCCTATAAAAGGACACCTCCTCCCCCTCCTCCTCACACCAATTTGAGCACTCAAGCTCGGCCAACCCCTGCCAAAATTCCTTCTCCACTTCCCTAGCAACATCCTAGAGGTTCTGGTCTTCCTCAAAGACCAATTCTTGTGCCCTAAGAGGAGGTCTCAAAGAGGCGCTTCAAAGAAGAGGTAATTACCGTTACCAATTCTTTCATCTTTATTTCTTCTTCCACTTCTTCTTCTTAGGTTGTTTCATTATGAAGTAATAACATCAGTATCACTCATATACTGATATGTTATTATAAGTATGAAACAACCCTATTTCACCATCTATCCATCCTACGGAAAAAGAAATCACCGCGCGTGCGTACGTACGGAATACCGTCTCCACGCCGTGGTGTAATCTATTTTCCACCACCACCTTACATGGATGGGTATAATGGTGTAAATAATAACTATACATAGTTATTACAACATCATATTGATTCTGATATATTGTATAATCCAGTCCAATTCAATTCAATATTTATGGAAATGATATCATCGCTCGTGCGTACATACGGACTACCGTCTCCACAACGCGATGAGATTCATTCTCCATGTTAACCATTTAAGAATGATTATAATGTATATATAAGAAATAATAATGAAATATATGACATTATAAAGCTACTGGATTTATGTATATATATACATATGTATGTCATCTACTTACTTCCATTTCAAGACAATAAGGAAAGGAAAACAACGTTCATGCGTACGTACGGACTACCGTCTCCATGAACGGTGTTTTTCATTTTATTTATCTACCTATTATATATATATATATATACTGAATATATATGATATATAAATCATATTTTATATTCTGGAAGTAAGTAAATCATGATATAAGTAATAATTATGTCAAGAACAACAAGTCAAAACACCTACGATAAATGAAACGATTTTACCCAAAACGCTTCTTTAACATGGAATTTACAAAAGAACGGGTAATATAATGTCATAAGTGAACCATATATGATATCATAACAATGAATATGATTCTGTAATAAGTCAATAACATGATTTAAATCATTATACAGGAGGTTCGGACACTTACAAAGCAAGTCGGACCTAAGGTAAGGGAAATATCACAATCTCATTTTTATCCGAGATTGTTTATTCGTAAGTATTTACTGGGGTGTATTTTATCATCCACATCCATGTTTCATCAATATGTAATATTATTTTCATCCACCTACAATTGTTTAAATCCATTTTTACCCTTCGGTGAGTTTTTAGTAAAAGAAATAAAAGGAATCTTTTGTCGTTTTTCGTAAGAGGTACTTTTTGACTTTTCCGACAAAAGTACGAAGAATGTTTTTTTAACTTATATGGCATGAATGGATTTTTAAGACATTATTTCCAAGAAGCTTCCTTTACAAGTTTTCAAGTTTATTTTTAATCAACTTCTTTTATTTTAAAGTTTTATGACATGTTATGAAAGGAAAAATGTTTTTGAAGTAGAAAGGATATTTTCCTCAAGAATGAAGTTCAAGTGTTTTATCAAAATTATATTCCATCTAAGATAATAAAAGGGTTCTGTTTTTATCCCTATTATTACATGGATTTGATTATGTTCTGATGGAAACATTTTTATGAATTCCTTTATCTTATATGAATTTTTTTATGATGTCATGTTGTTTAAGAATCCCATTTTTATTACATGGGTTATGAAATGATGTATGATTTATGATTTTGTGGCACACATAAGAATGGTATCATTAAGAGATGGGTGGGACCTATATCTCCCTCCAATGCATTGGGTAAAGATTTCATATCTCATGAGATAGACATGGCTGGAATGGTAGGTTATACCGGTTCAGTGAAACAGGACTGAAACGAGGATTACTCGATTCAGAAAGGGACTTTGTCCACTAAGATAGTCTTGGCAATGAGTCATGACTAACAAGAAATGATTTTCCATGATTATGTGTGTATGCCACAAAGTTTCATGTTTTAAGTTATGATTATTGGGATTTCATTTCACTACTATGATTTATCCCATGTTATGAAATTATGCTCTCTTTTGCAGGTTAAGATTTCCAAAAGTTATGTTCTTATGAATATGATGTAATTGATTTTTATTTTGTTTACCCTTACTGAGCATTTGAGCTCACCCTTTTATGTTTTCCTTTCCCCAGGATATAAAGAAAGGTTTTAGGTAAAAAAAGGGAAGATCTTTATGGGAGATATTGAAGATCTTTCACCACGATTAGAAGATTACGTTCCGAGTTTCCAAAGACACTAAACTATTACGATCCTTGTGTGTGTGTTTTTGTTATGTACTAAGTATTCCGAAAAAGTAATGTAATGTCCATGTATGTCAGGCTTCGGGTCTCTACAGTTATCCTATGCAGTGCTAAGTACGAAGGAATATTTTGCTCATGTAAAAGAAGTTTTCAATAAAGATATTGTATTATATTTCTTAAGTTTTCATATAATGTTCCTAAGACTCAAATACACTAGACCTCTCAATATTATAGGTATTATTAAGTGCAATTTTATGTAATTAATTATGTTTGAGTGGGAAATAAATACCAGGGTTGTTATAGTTGTTATAATAGGATAGGTTTATTTATTTTTGGGTTTGGGTTATAAAACTCTATTGAAAGCCTT
Organism: Viscum album; assembly: GCA_963277665.1. NCBI lineage: Eukaryota > Viridiplantae > Streptophyta > Magnoliopsida > Santalales > Viscaceae > Viscum > Viscum album. Next base: position 767,342,209 of record OY728156.1, read on the forward strand.
TTGGGTAACACTGAGTATAAGAAAACAATAACTAAATTTTGGTGAGTATAGATTTAGTGGATTATCAAGAAAATATATCCATTTCAGGATATGAACAAGTATAGGTGGCTTTGGAAAAAATGTATCTAGGGGTAAAACCTGAAAACACTGCTTTGAGCAAGACTCGAATGGGAACTGGTGCACAATAACGGGCCTTTATTCACTCATGGTTTGGAACTACCGAGGTATATGCTTCAATAAATTCATAAAATTAGTATGAACCATTATTAAGGGAATAAAAAAATTCCCCTAAGAATATATGATAGGAAATAGATCATGTATAACTTAGATTAAAGCCTATAAATTCATAAGTTACGGAGATAAATATAATTTATAATTTATACCTATAATGTCATTGGTTTCCCATTTATGTTTTCAATAGTTTAATATACTCATACCTAACATTCCTTTTATTATAGCTAGTAGTTGGTAGTAGTAGGAATCAGGTTAACAACCAATATAAAGGGAAATGTGATGACTTCCAAAATGAGATTCCCAATCAGATGGGATCTCAAGAAGAACACATTGTGATTATGCCAAACCAAATATCAAAAATCATGACTAAAAATTGGTATATTTTTTAATTCCTAAAGGATTAAAGTAATAGGATGATTCCATCTCATGAAATTCAATATGATAAAGTTGATAATGTAAATAATACCCTATTCCCTTTGTGAAAAATGTGTGGAAAGAGGAACCAAGGGAAGTGTCACAAAGGGACTAAGAGATGTTTTAAGTGTTGAAAGGAAGGGTCCAAAGTAGCGAATTGTCACACCAAATTGTATAGTGTGATTAACTGAAACAAAGTTCCATATAAGGCATTATAAATATTTCTATGTCCTAAATGTGGATAATTCGTGCATTATCTAAGGCGATCCTCTATTGCAAGTGATAAGAAGCTTGATGAGCAACAAAAATCTCCAGGATCAAGGGACCACGAAAAGTCCTGTGCTAAGATGGATAGTTATGAATGAATTACTTGTAACCAATAATTCTAAGTAGTGCATGTCATAATGTATTTCAATTCATTTCATATTAGTATATCTTTTATGTTTTCTATTAACATTGATTCCCCATGAGAAATGGTATTAAATCATTAGGGAAAAACTCCTATAAGTGTTGTATCACATGTTGAAGTTTGTGAGAATATTCTTCTTGAAAATATTACAAGTCTCCCTTTGATGGAATTTAAGTCAAAATGAAAAATTAATCACTTATTTCTTAAGGCAGTTGAAAATTCACATGCATAAATATACCACACATGATCTGGAGTTGGCAGTTGTGATCTTTGCGTTGAAAATATGGTGGTATTATCTCTTTGGATAAAAGTGATAAATATATTTGGATCACAAAATTCTAAAATATATATTAATATATAAAGATTTGAATATTCACCAATGAATATGGTTAGATCTGATGAAATACTATGACTACTCAATTCACTACCACCCGAGGAAAGCGAATAAAGTGGAAGATGCTCTAAGTAGAAATGATCCATCAATTATTTCATTGATGTAAATTGAAAAGGATCCAATCTTATTATATTTGATAAATATGAACATTGGAATCATAAATAAGGGATCATAATCAATCCTTTCAAAAATTATTTCTCAACCATCTCTTTTGGAAAGATTGAAGGATGCTCAAAAGGATGAAATTGAAATTTAGAAGAAAGTGGAAACTATAAGAAAATGGAAATCCTCATAGTTCAATGTTAATGAAGAAGGGAGTGTGATATGTGGGTCAAGACATTGTGTTCCATAAAATCTAAAGTTAAATAAATAACTTTTGGATGATGCACATTGTTCCAATTTCTCCAATCACCTAGGAAACACAAAGATGTATAGGGATCTTTGAAATCATTATTGGTGGGATAAAATAAAGACGGAGATCCCTGAATATACATCAAGGCACCCTATATGACATAAAGTGAATAAGTCTAAGGGGATGATGTAACCATTTACCATACCAAAATGGAAATGGGAAAACAGCACCATGGAAGGTTTCACCAGAAATCCAAAGACATCTAAAGGAAACAATGTTATCTGGGTTGTTGTGGATCATCTCAAAAAGAATGCACACTTCAATGAAATTTAGGAGAATTTTTCATTGGATCAAATAACATTAATATAAATCATATATTTGATAAGGATTCATGTTGTAACAAGATCCATTGTATCCAATTGAGATTCATGATTCACCTATATGTTCTGGAAGAGTCTCCAACATGCTCAGAATACTGAGCTGAACTTCAGTACGGTTTATCATCCTCAAACTGATGGAAAATCTGAGTGGACTATCTAAACACTTGAGGAAATGTTGAGAGCATACTCAATGGTCTTAGAAGGAGTACGATATCCATATATTCCTATGGTTGAGTTATCTTAAAAAAATAGTTTCCACTCAAGCATCTAAATGGATCCTAATGAATCCCTTTATGGGAAGAGGTGCATAACACTGGCATATTGGGATGAAGTTGGGGAGAGAAAACATCTAGATCTAGAAATGGTCGAAGAAATGGTGGAGAAGGTTAATACCATCCAACAAGATATTAAAGCTGCTCATATTAAACAAAAGAGTTATGCTGACAATCGTCGATGAGACCTAGAGTTTGATATTTGAGACATGGTATACCTCCACATATCTCTATGCAAGAGAGTTGTGAGATTTGGGAAGAAGGGAATGCTTATTCCAAGGTACATTGGCCCTTTTGAGATCCTTGATAACATTGGATTAGTGGCCTATCGACTAGAACTCCCACCAAACCAATCTCAAGTATATGAAAAATTCTATGTATCACTCTTGAGGAAGTACATACCTGACCCATCACATGTACTCAATCCAGAGGTGGAAAACCATTGGAGAAGGACCTTTCCTATGAAGTTAATCCGGTGAAGATCTTAGATTGTAGGGAAAAAAGTTATACGAAATAATCCAATACCCCTTGCTGAAGTGTTGTGGTGAAACCACAAGTTTGAAGATGCAACGTGGGAACTAGAGGAAGTGATGAGGCAGAGTTACCCTCATCTATTTTAGTGTGAGAAATAGAAATTTTGGGGGTGAAATTTATTATGGGGGGAATGTTGTAATGACCTGATCATTTATAAATAAAATTCATTTTCTTTTAATGTATTATGGATATATAAAACACATGAACTTTTTATTATTATTATTAGGTTTCAATGACTATTAAGTTTCATTGTTGTTAATATTATAGCCAGTGATCACACAACTGATATTAATATAAGGCTTTTAAAAAAATAATTTCGACATAGAAAAAGGAGAGGATAGCCTTGTCCAATAGGCTTGGGCCATAAGAGGCTCGTCTGTCAGAGCGTGGAAAGGAGGTAGCATCACTAGTCTTTTATATTGACCAATACCAATCCAATATTCAACACATTAACCTCAAACATAATCACCTATGGGAGTATATCATGTTAATAGAGATTACCACCCAAGATATGTTATCTGAGCCGCCCCAAGAGTTTGTAACTATCACACACCTTACCCTTAGGTTTTATGCTAGTGTTATAAGGTGTTATGTAATAAGGTATTAGTTACTTATTTTTTAATCCCTTTTTGTAAATAAATGTATTATTCCATCAATTCATTTATGAGAATAGTCTTTCTTAAAATATAATGAATTTGATAAATTGATTTTTCAGGTTAAAATGGTAATTTTGGGGAATATATATATTATTTTATTAAAATAATGTTTTTATTAATAATATTATTAAAAAAATTCCGATAAATTATGATTATATCATTTCCTTGTCTGTAAATGATTATGTAATTAGTTTAATAAGAGGTATATTTTTTATATGATAAAACAGAAAGTGTCTTTTTAAGGAATTTATTTTAATGGATTAATTTTTGAAATAATTAATATTTAAATAAAATATTATTATCAAATTAATTTTATGAATAATAAATTATTATATAATTTTTATGAAGTCAAATGTAATTTTTATTAAGGTTTGAAACTGTTTTTGTCAAAACCCGTGAATTTTCAACAAATGTCGGTTTCATTTTAAAATTAAAAATTCACATATTTTTCAAATTAATTAGATAAAATGAATATTATTTTTGGAATCAAGATGTCAAAATTATCCAATGGTGAATTTTTCATAATTTTTTGAGAGAGTCGAATTTTTGGGTAAAAATTAAATACTATATAAATAAAATATGTGTTTTATGACATCATAATGACCGAAAAATGATGTAATAAATACTATAATGAGTATTATAGGACCAATATATGTTTTTACAATAAAATAATGTTATTTTAGATCTATTTTACTTATTTTAAACTACCTTAGTGAATCCTCCAAAATGTATAATATATTTTCTCATTTTAAATTTGTTTCCTTGAGTGTATGACTCACCTCCACATAAGAAATGATAATATTTTAATATTTTCATACATTGAAATTATAAAATAATGTTTTCCACTACCCTTTTCCAGAAACCGTGGGAAAAACCATGAGTTGGTTTGTGGTTTTGAATATTTTATTGTGTAGTGTCCAAAACCTAAACTATAAAGAATTGCCCATCCTTTCCTATATAAACCCACCCAATATTCCATTCCTATTCACTCAAACCAATTGGATCTTGACCACCCTATTCCCCATACTCCCTAGATTCATCCCAACGTGCCCCCAATCTCCCAGGAAGCCTCTACCAATCTTTTTGGGTCACACATCCAAGTAAGGGATCTTCAACCCTTCACTTTTATCAAGCCTTCTTTTCATGTTATATCATTTAGTTTCTTTTATTAATTTGTAGGGATATTTTATTATATATTCTCCTTACTGACCAATTTATCTATAAATTGTGATATCCCCTTTCACTCTCATTTATCCCTCTTATTAACCCTTATATACACTCGTTACCATGCCCTATTTTTGTAAGGAATTCCTTCCTTTCTCATTTTTATCTATGTTTATTTTTGTTGTTATACCATTTAATTTTCAATTATAAATTTTGGGTAAAGATTTAAAAATTCCCCCATAATTCCATCCTTATGTTTTATGATTATATACCCTTTTCTCTCTCATTAATTCCTTTCAGGTAAAGCTGTTACCATAAAGAAATTTCATAACGGATTTCTCTCTTCTTATTTCCATTAAATAATTTTTTATATATTATGCATCTAAATTTTATTTCAAATATTGGGATATAATGTTACATGATCCCCTTACTATCTATTTCATTTATAAATTATTATATACCCCTTTCTCTCTCATCAAACCAATTTATGAATTTCCATAGGAAGTCGTTATGCTGCCAAAATTGCACCGTGATTTTCCAAGCCAAAATCATCGTGTAGTGAATACCATACCCATTTCTCTATCAAGGGTATTCACCTTTAAAAAAATATAGATATTTAATTGTATGTACATGTATGTATTCCACATTCTTTTATCATGGAATAAATTATTATTTTGTATTAATCCATGTTATATGATCTATGTGGCGCACTTAAGCATGAGATTGAAATGATTATGAAGGGTGTGCCCTGATAGTGCTCCAATACATTGTGTAATGTTTAGTATCCTGATACAACATGTGAAATGAGGGTTTACACATGATAATTCATGTGAATTGATGGTTTAATCATGCTAATCCATGTGCAATGAGCCTTGGCTCATGCTAATATCATGTTGTATGTTGTTGCAACATTTCCATGTTATGTTAATCATGCTAAACCATGCCTTTATGTTCATGTTTCTCTTGTGATCCATTGATATGACTATTTCCTAACATTTAATGTATTATTCATGTTATTCCTTTTCACTCCCTTACTGGGCTTTATAGCTCACCCTTTTCTTATGTATCTCCTCAGGTTATCCCATGCAATCCTAAGTACGAAGGAATGTTGAGGTCATGTAAAAGAAGTTTTCAACAAAGGTGTTGTATTTTATTTCTTAAGTTGTCATGTAATGTTCCTAATCCCAAAATAAACTATAAATCATGATCTTATAGGTTTTGTTAAGTTCAATTTTATGTAATAAATCATGTTTAAGTGGGAAATAAAGATCGGGGTTGTTATAGTCTACCTCTTCCTATTTTGGGGATTTGGCCTCTGAACGAGCCCCAGATGCACCCAAGACCTCCTTTAAGCTTTTGGGAAACTTTATTAGGACCTTTCAAAGTATTAAAAACCTAAATTTAAGGGTTTTTAACTTTGAGAAAAATTGGTATGTTCCAAACTCTTTTCATTAAAACAACTCATCCCTGAGTGTCCCATCTAAGGGTGGTATAATGTCATCTAAAAAAAAGTTTCATCCACTATGCACATACATTGACCACCTTCTCCTAGGTATCATCTTGTATGTGTTTATGTTTCCGATCACCAGGAGAAGAGGAAATAAACTACCTCGGAGAACCATCATACTATGATCTATGATAAGTATCAGATGCTCATTAAAGGACACATATTCTTCTAACTTGATATATTCAGGGTCAAAAGAATGACATCGGTCTAGATGATACCATTGAACATGAGATATGTGGAAGACGTCATGCATGGAATGGTACCTATGAGGTTACAACAACCAATATGATACCTTCCCAACTCTCTCCTCCATCTTGAAAGGCCTTACATATCGAGGTGACTACATAACCTATATCTTAATTCCTCTATAACCCAAATGAGGAGATACCCACAAAAGACCTGATGTCCCACATAAAACTCCATAGGTCTACAATAATGATCAGTATAATAAATTTTCCTATAATAATCTATATCCATATGATTCTAAATCAGCGGGATATTCTCTAAAGACTCTGGAACAAGATGAGGAACCGATAGAGTTTCCCCACTTTCCTCTAGCTAGCACAAAGGTAAATGTCATGGTCTACTATATAGGGCCTCCTATGGATCCATCTAAATTGTTTCCTAAAAACTATTGTTGTTTTAAAACTCTACCAGAGGAATATGATTTTCCCACAAAACACAAAAATTAAGGATATAGGCTCGTATCATATCCTCTAACACTTGTAAAGTACGCTCATATTGCCCATCAATTTGAGGGTGATATGCAGTACTCAAGAGCTCTTATAAACCCAATGCATTTTGAAACCCTATCCATAACTATGATTTCAACCGAGAATCTTGGATTGAAATGATAGAATAGGGTACCACATGTAACCTCACTATCTTTTAGATGTATATCCTTCCTAAGTCATCAACAAAATAGGTTTCCCAAATTTTTAGGAAGTGTACAACCTTGTTCATCTCGTCGACAGTCAACCATACTGCAATACTACCTCATGGAGATCTCAGAAATCTTATAATGAAATCAATGATGACATCATTCCATTTCCACTCAAGGATGGAGAGAGGTTGTAGAAGTCTAGCAGGTCACGGGTGCTCTACCTTCACCTACTGATAGGTGGATCACCAATTAATGAAACCTTCTATATTCCTCTTCAAACCAGGCCACCAGTACTGAAAATGTATATCTCTTCACATCTTGGTAATCCTAGTATAAACTTCCAAAAATGAGGCATTTTATTCCTTCATTAGCACTTCATGTATATCCATAGGCACCCATACACAACATTGGAAGAGAAATGTTTCATCCCTATCAACTACCCAACTATGAGGTGGTTTCTCCCCTGTGACTCTCTCCCTCAATAAAAGTACCTTAGAATCTGAAAATTTCTACATCTAGACCTGCTTCATAATAGAGCATATCACTCCTGGAGCTTCTAAAATTGGATTTCCATGTTGTTCCTAAACCTCCGGGTGCATCTTATAAAATATATCCATTAACATAAACTCACTAAAAGCTGCCTGGATAGATTGTGTATAAGTCTTCCTACATAAGTAATTATCCATGAAATTACCCTTTACATGTGTTTAAGTAAGATAAAAGTCAAATTATTGCAGGTATTCCAACCACCAATGATACCTCAGATTCAAGTATCATTGTGTCGAGATATATTTGAGACTTTTATGATCCCTGTAGACAATGAATCACTCACCCAATTGGAAGTTCCTCCAAAATCGTTGATCATGAAACAAAAATTATAGCTCAAGGTCATCTGTTGGGTAATTCTGGTCATGTTTTGGGTAATTCTGGTCATGTGGAATCATCTAACCGGACCCATATTCCATGACTTGATCACCGTACATCAGAACTGCACTAAGCCCAATTCCTAAAGCATCAAAATAAACTATATAAATCTTTCCCATCTAAGAAAGAATCATAATCTTTGTTGAGGTGAGTCTTCTCTTTCACTCCTTAAAATATATCTCACAAGATTAGGACACTAGGAACTAAACACCCTTCTTGGTCAAGGCCATAATAGGTACTACTATGTAGGAGAGATCATGAATCAATCACCTTTAATACACATATATCCCCAAGAATCTATGTATATCAAACACATTCTTGGTTTGCTCCCAGAAAACCATAGCGCTCACCTTCTCTAGGTTGACTAATATTCCTACCTCATAAATGATATAACCCATGAAGTGAACCTTACTTATCCAAAAAAATTACTTATGGAACTTTACATATACGTAGTTCTCTCTTAGTGTACTCATCATGATCTCAAGATGATTGGAAATGTCATGTTTTTTGTGTGAGTACACTAAGATGTCATCTATGAACACTATTGTTTAGGAATCAAGATATGGTTGGAAAAACTGATTCCTCAAAACCATGAATATTTTCCGCGCATTCATCATACTGAATAGCGTAACCAAATACTTTTATAGGTCGTACCTTCTTCAAAACATTTCACATGGTATATTTGATGGACTCAAATGAACCAAATGGTATCATGACCTCAAATATATCTTTTATAAAAAAGTTTCAACTTAGAACTGGTCAAAGAGGTCATCAATATTAGGAAGTGGATACCGATTATTTACCATGAGGTGGTTCAATTAGTGGTAATCCATGCAAGATCTAAGGGTCACAACTTCCTTCATGTAAAAAAAGACTAGTGAACCCCATGAAGATGTGTTGGGTCAAATATAACCCTTAGACTCTAGATTTTAAAGATTCTTCTTGAGGTCTTGGAGCTATATAGGGGCCATCCTATATAGAGGAATGGACACTACTTCCACACCCGATATTAGCTCTATGGTGAATTCAACCTCCCTCTTAAGAGGAAACTATAAAAATGTTTAGGGAATATGTCCCGGAAATAATCCACCCCCAAAGGTAACTACCCTAAAAGTATACCCTAATCGCTCATAAAGTGACTCACAAACTGAGCTTTCATTTTTCTAAACCCATTTTGCTTGGGACCATCTTGCTCTGTCAGGATGTCCCACTCACCCTTATGGTTATATTTTTTTCCTTCAAGTGATGTAAAATTCACTCAGTAGCGATATCAATCCACTTGGTCAGGATAATGCACAAGTGATTCCATACTGAGAATGACATCAAAGCCAATCATCTTGAAGATGAAGAAATTCCAAAAGAAATGAAACGAAACTATTTCAAGGGGAACTCTTGAAATTGATGTATTCCAATTATTCTAACCCCTAACAGCATGTATAAGGACATGATTCCATATAATAATTGATTTAAGTACTAAGACTTTCCACTACCACAATAGATATTAAAGAGTGTGATGCAACTATATAGAAAAGAGAATAAACTAAAGTAGAGTTCACCAAAATTGTAACTATAACTTTATATGGCCCTGGACATTGCTCCTATAGAACTAGTTTCACTAAATAAATATATCCTAAACCTTATAATTGAGAATCTTTCTAACTATCCTGAGTAAATCCACTCTTCTGACATTGAATCTATAAGGCCTAACTACCTTGGCCATGACCATTACCACCTTGGCCTGATCAGTTGGTAGAAGACCAACTCTCAGCCTAATGTGGAGTAGCAAATTTGGTACCAAGTATGTTGGATGGTAGAGATCCCCTTCCATTGGATTCTAGAGGAAAATAATTAAATAAGCACGGAAGGTGACCCCTTATGCAGAAATCACGACACTCAAGTGGGTTTTCAGTGCACTAGTGGCACACTATAGAGTCAGTGTTTGTCACCTAGTTGGTTCTCCCCAACATGAACTCTCAAAATTCTGCTTCCTACATATAGAAGAATTGTTTCCCTACCTTGAAAATGAACCAATATGGCTCACTCTACCATCTACTCTGAGATTTTTTCCTGTAATAAAGACACTATTCACTATGTCTATAACAATAGTCTAATGGAAGATATTTACCTATGAGAAAAAAAATTCCCAATACCTTTCTCAAAGTTCCTCATAGTTTTCAACTCTTCACCAGTTAGAGAAGGGGAAAATATAAAGCACGATGAAGCAAGCTTAATACTCAAGAATAGTTATTGTGCCCTTCTAAAGATGCATGAACTCCCGGGCATGATACTCTCTCAAAGTATATGGGAAGAAGTGATGAAAGAAATATATCTGGAATTTTTCCCATAACATACCTTGGTAATGCTTAGACTCTGATATGATGTCCCATTGGTGTTTGATGGAGTCACACAACATGTAGGTTTCAAACTTGACCCAACTCTTTGGAGACATATCTAGATAGTCTAAGATAGAAACCATAGCCTCTATCCATGATTCTACAACATGAGGCCCTCAATACCATGAAAAGGTTAGAGGATTATAATATTTTAAGTCTCTAGTTATCTCTTCCATAGTTAGGGTAGTCTGGGGATTTCCCTAAATATACTATATAAACATGAGAAAACTCTCACAAAACTAATCATCATCGCCTATTGGAAGATTAGTAGGAAGTGCATTAGAAGACACTACAAGAGGTATCATAGGAGGATTAGGTACCACCGCCTTTAGAGTTTTCTCATCACCACTCTCTTGGCATATGTAATAAGGACATCATAGTGGCATAGCTCTATAATTTCCAAATTCATGCGTCAAATAGGATTTAAACATATAGGAATGTAAATAAAGAAAACTATAAATAAGGGAATGTAAAAAAGATCCATGAGACACAACTCAACCCTTAGACTACTCCAAGATCTAGGCCATATAAGAATCAAAAGTTCTCAAAATATCATAAGTGACATGTCTCATTTCCCTTTATGATGGTTATTTTAGGTCAAGGTCTCACTTTATTATTTAAGGTTGTCATTTAATTTTAAATGTGATGATCATTTCAATTCATTTAAAGTAGGAAATTTCATTTAAAAGGTTGAATTATGTGGATCACTATTCCAATTAATAAGGTCCCATGCACATCATGAGTTGAATTGGAATCCACTTAAACCAAACAATAACATATCCCTCAAAAAGATTTGGAAAATTTCTATAAAACTATCAAATCATGCACTAAAAGGCATACAAAGAAAGGTATATCCAACATCAATCAAATTAAAAATAATAAATTCATGTTGAAAGTAGATATGGTATGAAATAATGTGTGAAATATAATCCTATGGTTTGTAGTATATTGAATTCTTACATTTTACCTTGTATCATCAGTACAAAATCTTAAAATCATCCTTCCAATAAAACTCGTATAATAATATCATAAAACAAGTTCATCACCCAATGGAGAAGTCATATCAACCATAAATGGAATAATTAATAACTATAATTTACCATACCTGGTAATTTGGGTTTCTCTTGTACATGGGTTAGCTATATCCAAGCATAGGGTAAAGTCTAAATTCCAATATCCTAACCACTTATATAAACCCAAATAGTAAGACAAAAGGAAAATATACCTTGATACCACTTTGTAGCATCCCGCCTAGAGTTCCATTAAACTATGCCACAAGACGGTGGGCCACAAGAGCTCAAGTGCATCTCCCTGAATGCCATAGGTTGTAGACTAGAACCTAGGGCCTTGGGTGTGTCTATGGGAATACAATACCCTCACGGATCAGAGTATGCACAATGGTAAAAAATATTTATTCAATACAGGAATCATAGAAAGAATCACACAACAATGGAAAATAATGTAAATATACACATTGGAAGAAATAAATAACTGGTGGAAGCATATTTTCAATAATGGATAAAAAAATGATGATTATGATGTCAAATGTCTATAAAAAATGCGAGTATGGTTATCTGAGGTATAATCATATACTACATGCTAGAAAAATATACAAAAAGTAAAAAACAACTACTATAAGAATATCGAGCATAAGCTTGTCCCTATGCCCTCTGCTCCATCCTAAAGTTGAAAATCTCTCAAACATCAGAAGAATCATGCTTTCCTTTGTCAATACCTATGATCATGATATCTGTTTGGGTTCCAAGGGAAGACCAAGTAGGGTGTGAGATACAATCTTAGTAGGTCAGCACCCACAGTGTCTAGGCCAATCCATTTAATGCAAAAAAATTAACAATGTGTGGCAATACATAAATATAGGATAACAAACAATTTAAATAACTAAACACCTCAATCTAGGTTACTAAATGGACACTCGACCAATGACACATTCTTCAGCCTAACATAGATATCTAAAGAGGTACCCGCACAAATAATAATATATAGAAGGGATGATGTAAATAAGGAAAATAAGATAGGTCGACCCCAAGCTTGGGCTTTATCTTGGCGGTCACATTTCAATGTTATCAACCAAACATTCCATAATAATAATAAAGGATTCCGCACATATAAGGAAAACATTTAATCAAATCTGTCAAATCCAAATATAGAGTCCTAACCCCATCCAAGGCAATCCATACAACATCCCAAGGGTTACTAAAGGAAACTCCAGTAAAACCAATGTCATCGATTCCATCCAAGGAACCCCATAAGGTGTCCCTTGTATCACTCGAGACATATTGAACTCTGATTTCTTATCAAGTATCTCAAATAGGGGACCAATTTTCACCCATAGCATGGTGTATCCATCTTTCCCATGAGTACATACTTGATTTTCTCCCTAGGGAACCAGTTTCACTCATGATTATAAGTAAACCTACCTAGAGAGATCGTACCTCGAAATCAAAAGTATCACTCTCATAAGGTCAAGTAGATCCAACTAAGCATGGTGAGTCGATCCATGTAATCCTTAAATTGAGAATTATGTTCTCTCTCAGCCCATATGAAGTGATCCATATCAAAAAAGGAACATCAAAAGGCATAGCATATATATTCACATCTCATTAATTTCATGTAAGGAAATCATTTTAAAAATGTATACAAATGATACAATTAAATCATAAAACATAGAACAAATAATTAATCATAAAAGGATGCTCAAGGATCCAAGAATGATCACTATGCAACATGAAATAGGCACAATCAATGTAATTCAATAATAAGACTAAGGAACTGGCATAACATATGTGTAAATCAATGCATGTGGAAGAATCATATGCATCCAACAACTTGCATAAGAAATTAAATAGAGGGCATGTGATATTCAATGTAAGGTTTTGAGAATTATCATTTAAATATAAGGTATGAGGCATGAAGCTCAAGGGCCCATCTCATGGCCAACCATTTGTCTCGATTCCAATTATAATTTAAGGCATTTATTAAAGATGAAACTCACACATGGGAATTAACCATTAATGGAATAGGAAAATGGTTATTAAAGATGGTCAAACCCAAATGGGTGGCCAAAAATAAGAGAACAACATGTGGATTGGTTTTTCTGTAAGGAGGGGTCACATAGGACATGATAAACCTTTAAATCTAATTTATTAAGCACATGTGAGGTGTATCAAGAAGGTTCTGGTGCATGGAACAGTAGAGAATTATTTTTAATATGATTAAATTATATAAAGGATCCTAGACCACCTATGTCGATGTAGTATCACTCCACTCATCTATTATAAATCCTTTATTTGACCTAAAACATAAAAAATCAAAGGATTTTTCAAATTCTCTAAAAATAAGCAAAACTATTTCTCACTAAAATAGCACAAAATATGGAAAAAGAATCTAGAAATAAAGGAGTTTGGAAGGAATATATTATTGAGGGATTTCTATTTCTTCTGAAAATGAAGGATTCAGACACCGGTAGAAGGATATATCACAAAATATAGGAAGAGGGGGGATGATGCTCCATGCATGGGAAGGGCAGATCAATCCACTGGAATGAACAGGGGATGAAGGAAAAGATGTTTAAAATCATTATAGAGGAATAGGATGGTAATTTAATCCCTTAAACCATTGTGAATAGTTTGGCCAAAACATTTTACAACCTTGAATCATTCAATATTATAAAGGGAACATGGAAAAGTTAGGCGCATGATTTGACTAATAGTGTGAAATCCATGTGAAAACAGTTTGTCCTCAAATTGCAGGTGGTCTCACGGTCATGTGCCCTGGGTCGCATGGTTTCATATTAATCATGTGGCCTCTAGGTTCCCACTATCTTCTACTACATGGTTTAGTAAAATCGTGTGGTTTGGGTTGTATGTTATTCTATAACCATGTGGCTTAGTCTTCCTCTTCCCATTTTGGGGCTCCAGGCTCTAAATGATCCTCAGATGCACTCAAAACCTATTTTTACCTTTTTGGTAAATTTATTAGGAATGTTTAAAGTATTTAGAACCAAAATATAATGGTTTATACCTTTTGAGAAAAATCAGGATGTTAAAACATTTTCTAGAATTATATAATATGTTGAAATAAATTGAGGTATAGTTATGGACCAAATCTTATGTTAAAGTCTATTCTTGAACCTCCAAGATCAAATAAACCAATCATGAGTCATATCCAATGAGTATATCTTGATTTCCATGAACCTTTAAGAATAAAATGACATGGATATGATGTCTGACTAATGGATTAATTGTTCCTATCTTCATGTAATCCTAAATTCTACCAGATAGTACTCCTCTAAAAATGAGAACTCAAACATTTACCCAAGTAAGGTAGCCACATCATGAGTCTGAGTGATCAGTATCCACCATTGGTTATTTTCTACCAAAATAAGACTAAAAAAACTCTATATTATTGGAAGATACTAGAATCAAATGGAAAACATGAGTTCTAAACTCTACCCAATCCATAGCTACTAAAGGATATGGTTCTCCAAAAAAACCCTAAAAAGTATTTACCATTAGAACTCATAATGTGCACTCAACCTATAGGAAATATCATCCCACTTGGTAGGGACTAATATCTAATATATGGGTGGATCAACAATTTTATCAACTTATAGGGGATCCAATCTCTTCTCATCGATCAAATTTAGGGATGTAAAGTCTATTCATTCATTGAATTTAAGTTACCTAATTTAAGTAACCAAATTTAGTTCACTGAATGTTATTTAGTGTAAGTTGGTGAACTTGACATGCTAAAAAAACATCACAAATTATTTATGTGGTAGTGGAACAATTATAAGTTTGTATATTCTGGTGGTCCAATGACTATAATTTTCTCGAATAATGTTTCTAAAAATTTTTACTAAAGAAAGATATCAAAGTTAATGATTTAGTGTAGATAAATAGTTACCATTATAGATGAATATTTTTCCATGAAAACTAGAAGGCATTGAAACATGGATGACTGACAGAGTACTCCTATAAAAGTGAGTGGGGGCCTTCTACATAGTGTATCTTGATCAAGAAAAATATATCAATGAAGTTCAAAATACATCAGCCGATTATAGAATATTAATCCACTAAAATTAATTCTTATTAATGGATTACATAGGTCCCTACACTTCAAACAACATCACCCCACTTATAATGTTTAGTAAACATTATGTTTGTTTCCTCAAATCATTAAGGGCCCTGAAATCTTTTGTCATGGATAGTCTCCCATGTTTACAACATGTACTAAGTACAAATGATACCATTTCTCTACCAAACCATGCATAGTAACCAGTACCTAACTCTAAACATCATCATATCTCTCAACCACCAGCCTTTGGTACCACTTTAAAAACTCCCAAATAAATTTTAAACTCTCTAAAATAAAATTTAAAACATTAAAAATTCATTTCATAAATTTCAAAACCATTTTAAAACAACTTATTAAATTTAAGAAATCTTTCTCGATCCATCAGATACCCTTGAATAACAAATAAAGGTTCATACAAATTTTATACCTTTATATTAGATACCTCTAAAAAATCACATCCATGAGAATTAACAAAATAAAAATAGAATAAATAAATTAAGGCTAATAAATCAACTACCCCATGAGATAGCTCTCAAGGATCTTGGTACATCAGGAACACAACCAAAACACCAAAAGAATAAATCATATAACCATGAAATGTCATTAATCAACCTCCAAACACTCTCCCGAGGGAGATACATCTCTAACAAGATCAATAAAATCAATTAAAAAATTCATAAATTAGGGGAATTGATCTTATATATCAACATGAGTTAAAATATATGATATTAACAAAATAAAGCAACAAAACAATTTGGATACTGAGAAAACATCTAAAAATTCATTCCCAATTAAATTCACACAAATAACAACAAATTCTACATATACATCCATACAAAACCCAAAAAAAACAATTCATATCAATCATTCATTATAAAAAATATAAAATCAATAGTAGGAAACACCTTTAAAATACCATTACATCACATTGCTTTAAACAAACAGACATAAAACATCATTTTGGAGAAAACTTCATATTTTTATCCTCAAAAAATTCTCTTCTTTATGTTCTAAAATGAAATATATTCATTTTTTGTCCTTGTGTTTAATGATTTTAATTTACCACTTAATTCCTAAATTTCTTCCTTTCATTCTTTATACTTAATCAAATGTGGTATAATGAATAATTCACAAAATTTTGTTCATAAAATTCATAATTTTTCATGTTTAATATGTCATGAACAATTTATACTGGCATTCTTGAACAATAATTTATTAATAATATTTTACATGATACTTACAACAATTTCCATGCATAATAAATCACTTCCTCAATTTAGATTTTCCATTCTTAGGTTTTTTCTTTAATTACTTTCTTGACATGCATGACAACAATTCATTAAGTCATGTAGGTTGAGGAGTTAAAAATTCAACATGATTTTCAAAAAAGTATTACTTTTATTGAATTCAAATAGGGTTTTTTTACTTATCGTGTTATCACATTAAACAATATTTCACATTAAGGTTTTTTAACATTTAAAAGCATGATACTAAGTACTTTTGACAAAGTATTTTTCATTTAAAATTCAGTATGTGGAAAACCTATAAATGAAAAAAAAATCCTATTAAATAATAAGATGTCATAAAAATATAATTTTTTGTAAAAACACACTCCAGATTCATTTTTTAAAAACAAATTTTAAAATAAATTCATGTTTTATGAATGAAATACCATCATTTTTTTAAGAAAAGTGGTTATTAGAAAATTAAATTTTTCTAAGTGGGTATAATTGGATATTACTACATGCATTATCACAATACAAAGAGAAAATTTCCAATGATAATATAATCAAAATAAAATTTCCCAAAAACATCATTTCATTACTAGTTAAACAAACCAAAATAATCATTAAATTAACCAATTTAATTTATCATACCTCTCGGGATTTAAATAATATAACCATTGATGTAATTAAAAAATTTAACATGGTTCATGTTAAACTAATTTATAATTGTAATAAATTTGCAACATTCCAAGAATAATATATAACTTCCCATATTAAAAATTCATTTCATAATAAATCACATTTCTAGGAATTTTATATGAATTAATGACAATTTTTTTATTTAACAGACACATTTCTACCATGAAATTTATCATAGTAAAATAATCATGCATATCTTAAAAACTATAGAATAAAAATTACTATATAACATGCATTATAATGAATTAGATTAATACAATCTAATTTATCAAGTTTAAAATTTTCCAAGTTCCTTAAAAATCTTCCTTTGCCAATAATACACACAAGAAAATACTCTAAAAAATTAATGATTTCATTTACCAATCATTACATGTGAATGTAATTATTTTTAAGAATTTTAAATTAACACCACATAATATTACTCTAACAATACAATGACTTTAATCAACAAAAATAGATCTTCTAAAAGCATTGATATCTAGGGAACCCTTCCATTACACCATGATATTGTCCACTTCAGGTGTCCCTAATTCACTCGATGGATTAAAGGTCCTAGTTTCGGTGGTTGTATATATTTTTTCCTCAGAAAAAGTGGTATTAGAGTCAGTTCTTATTCTAGTTTATAATACCACCACATATTGGAGATCAACTTGGGGATTATTGATCATTCAACACCCCGAAATAATCTCAATTTTCACTCTATCATTCCTTCGATGTTATCTAATTTTTAGTGGTATTTTACCATCAATTAAGATTATATAACAATATTAAGGTAATAATTTTTAGATAAGATTTATGGAATAGATTTTTGATTCTCGAGAATAAAGATGGAGTTTTATCTAATTTAAAAGGACTTTGTAATTACTTTTACTAGTGTTTGTCCAAAAAAATGTAAAAGGTGGATTGGGAATGGATGGATATAAAGGATCATGTGTTAGTGATGATTTCATCAACATAAAATGTTTCCTTCTATATCCATTAATTGAATAACATATTGGATCTGATGAAATCCCTAGTGGATATGTATGAAAATAAAACAACACTTAACAAAATGTTCAAGATATGGTGGTAGTTTAGCTTAAGGTTTCTAGAAGGAAGAACAATGAAAAATATTGTTAATAACTTTAATATGATGAGGAAATATTGAATAGATTAAGTTGAAATTCACAAAAGATATCTAGAAACTTATACAACTATCATTACTTTTGGAGAGTTGGGATGTGATAGTTATTTTTGTTAGTAACTCTTGTGGAAAGATGGACTTGGTATTTGACGATGTAAAAAATTTGAACCTCAATGAAAATATTCATTAGAGGTAATTCCAAGAAGCATATAGTAGTTTTCTTAATGGTAATAAAGGAGTAATATTACTATTGGACTCCTTGGGTATTAATCATGTTTTAATATTCACAAATATTATTCAACATAGCTAACTCCTATATATTATATCCAATCATGTGTATTTATGTTTAAAGTTTTCTCAGGTTTTAAGAAGATCCTGTAAAGATCTTAATGGCTCTATTTTCTTTTTAATTACTTTATAATATCATTGATCTACTCTCAAAATACCTTCTTTGATAAATGTTTAAGTCTAATCCGTTCTATTATAATCATTATTTAAGTCTGAACACAGTTACTTTGAAAAGTATAAGACACTGTGAGTCTGCCACTGGCTGTGTATTTCTGGCATTGTGAATCCACCGCGAACAAGACACTGTGAAGCTAGACATCATGAACAAGACACCGTGAACAAGACACCGTGAACAAGACACTGTGAACAAGACACTGTGAAGCCAGAAACAATGAACAAGACACCGTGAACAAGACACTATAAACAATACATTGTGAACAAGACATCATGACCATGAGAAATCGTGACATCAGACACCATGATCAATCTAGACACCATGTAAATGAGACACCATTTCTATAACTTATTATGACACTGTTTCTTAAACTATATTGTCATCTTTCAATTTAATTTCTAACAGTCATATTTGATGTTTTTAATGCACTAACATAATTAATGTTTCTTTGTAGATATATCATCAGACAGTATGAGGTATGAGGTGAAGAATACATGTAACCTGTCAACTCTAACACATGCATTCCAAGTTAAAAGTGAAGTGTGACCAAGAATCAATGCGCGTGATACAAAAACAAAAAAGCAAGGACGTGAGCACAATAATGAAGAAGATACTTGGAGGAAGTTTTGAAATAAATGCACACTGCATGAAACTCGACACTGCTGAACACACAAAGAATATTTGAATCTTAAATAACATCTTCGCTCGATTGAACCTCACAAAGAATACAAGATGAATTACAACACTCTGTTTTCCACACAACTTATAGAGAAGGACTCAAATCTTCATCTGCTTCAATAAAAAGGATTCCAGAGCTACATTGACATCACACAAGATAATTCTAAACTCATCACTATATTCTTTCTCTATTGTGATCATTCTTTTCTTTACATTACAAGCAGTGTGTTCTCCTGTCTGTTTTGACACACATTGACTCCTAAGCTAAACTTGAGGATACTAAAATCCCCACACCAAACTCCTTATACCTTGGTGTATCCCACATAAAATTGTGGTAGAGGTCTGAGGACCTGGACAGCCTGTGTGCGGTTGTTTTTTCTTTCCCATATAGAACTATGGTAGAGGTCTAAGGACCCAGACAGTCTGAGTACTATTGTAAACCCCGATCCAGGGTGTGGATCAAAGCTTATTCATATAAACTGCTTGGTCGCAGGTGATCACCAAGTAGATTGGATTAGGTCTTGTCTTGAGACTGAACCACTTGTTTCATATATGTTTTGCTACTTAATTTAATTATCTTTGTTTTATTTCTTTACTGTATAATCCAGAAATCACTAATTTGACTTTGATAGTTAATCTTGGAAAGAAGTTATATCTAGACTGTCTTAGTAGAATTACTTCAAAAGTAATATTAATAACACAAATTAAGATTACTGAGAATTAATCAATCTTCTAATAATTTATTTAAATAGTCAAACTCTTATAACAGTATAACCTTGATTAACAGGGCTTTATTTAATCTTTGGGTAAAACCTTTTTTTAAAAAACTTTTTAGCAGAACTTCTTAATTGGAACTCAATTCACCCCCCTCTTGAGTATCCACTCCGACCAATATTTGGTATCATAGGGGATGATAAAAAAATTTCAAAACACTCTGTTTGTGAAATAGTTTTTCAAAACACTCTATTTGTGATAAAAGTTTTTCAAAACACTATATTTGTGAAAAGTTTTCAACTGTGATTTTAGTTGTATCTTAAAGATCTCAAAATTTCTATTAATTATAAATTTTTATATCTTTATATGTCTTTTTAAAACTTAGTTATTATGGATAAAAGATTGGAAGGTGTAGATACCAACAGGCCACCTTTCTTTAATGGTGTCAATTATGCCCAATGGAAAATAAAAATGAAAATCTATTTTGAAAGTATGGGATTTGACATCTGGACTGCTATAAAGACTCAGTATAAGTGTAGAGACCCCAAACATGACGTACAGAGACATTACAATAATTTTTCAGAATACTTAATATATAAAAAAACCAACACTCAATGACTATAATAGTTTAGTGTCTTTGGAAACTAGGAAAATAATCTTCTAATTATGGTGAAAGATCTTCAACATCTCCCATAAAGATATTCCCCCTTTGTTTTCTTACATAAAACTTTTCTTTAAATACTGAGGAAAAGAAAACATATAAAGGGTGAGCTCAAATGCTCATTAAGTGTAATCATGGAGAAAATAAAACAAATCATATACATTTGAACTTAAAAAGCATGAACATAACGTTTAAACATCAAAATATTGAGAAATACATCTTGGTAGTACATAAGGAATAGATCATAAAGGAAAATTAATCATGATAAAATATCATGGGAATCGAAAATTTAATTGTGGAAAACCATTAAGCAAATTATATGATTTCTATAGTAGTCAAGGCATTGCTTCCAAGACCATATTATTGGACAAAGTCCCTTACTGAATCGAGTTCACTCCTCGTTCCAGTCCTGTATCACTGAACTGGATTAACTTGACGTTCTAGCCATGTCTATCTCATGAGATATAAATCTTTACCCAATGCATTGGAGAGATATATTAGTCTCAATCATATCATAATGAAGTCATTCTTACTTGTGCCACAAAATAAACAAAAATCATTCATCATAACCCAAAGAATAAAATGGGTTTCATAAACATCATCACATCATAACATAATCCATATAAGACAACTGGATATCACTTAATCATAATAATAATCAAACCATTTAAATAATAGAGACATTATAATTGAAACATAATCATACTAAATGATGTTATCTTAGATGGAAAATATTTTTGACAAAACACTTGAAATGAATTCATGAGGAAAATATCCTTTCTTCTTCAAAATCATTTTATTTTCACAAAATTCAATGAAATTTTAAAATAAAAGGATTTTTTTTAAAATAATCATGAAATCTTGTAGAAGAATCTTCATGAAAATAAGGCATTATGAAACTTTAAAAATCCATTCACACCGTATAAGTTAAAAAAACATTATTCTCATACTTTTACCGGAAAAGTCAAAAAGTACCTCACATGGTAAACAAAAGAAAGATTCCTTACATACCATGTATTAAAAGTAAAAAATGGGTAAAAATTAATTTTAACATAAATGAAACCGTTTTTAGAAAATAGGTACATGGATGATATGTATAGTTCTAGTAAATACTCACGAATAAACAATCTCAGATAAAAATTAGATTAGAAAAGTTATCCCTTACCTTATGGCCAATTTCTTATGTATGTGTCTGAGACTTCTGTATATTGGGTTTCAACATATTATTAACTTGTAACAGAACCATAATAATATTTATGGTATCATATATGATTCACTTATGACTTTATATTGCCCGTTCTTTTGTCAATTCCATGTTAAGGAAAGGTTTTGGGTAAATCATTTAATTTATCGTACATGTTTGGACTTGTTGTTCTTGATATTATTATTACTTATATCATGATTTACTTACTTCCAGAATATAAAACATGATTTATATATCATATATATTCAGTATATATATATATATAATAGATAGATAAATGAAATGAAACACACCGTTCATGGAGACGGTAGGCTATACGTACGCATGAACGTTGTTTTCCTTTCCTTATTGACTTGAATGGAAGTAACTAGATGACATATATATATACATAAATCCATTAGAATTATTATGTCATATATATCATTATTATTCATTATATTCACGTTATAATCATTTTTTAATGGTTAACATGGAGAATGAATTTCATCGCGTCGTGGAGACGATAATCCGTACGTACGCACGAGCGATGATATCGTTCCCATAATTATTGAATGGTATTTGAATGGATGATGGAATGTATTAGAATTAGTATAATGTTATAATAATCATATATAGTTTTTCTATACACCCTTTTACCCATCCAAGTAAGGTGGTGGTGGAAAACAGATTACACCACGGTGTGGAGACGGTATTCCGTATGTACGCACGTGCGGTAATTTCATTTTACGTAGGATGATTAGAAGGTTAAATGGGGTTGTTTAATATTTATAATATCATATCAATGTATTATTTATACTTATTTAATTATTTTACAATGAAACAACTAAAGAAGAGGAAGTTGAAGAAGAAATAATCTTGAAAGAATCGGTAGAAGAGATTACTTCTTCTTCAACACACCTCTTTTAAGCATGCTCTTAAGGGACTAGATTTGGACTTTTGAGAATACCAGAACCTCCATAATGTTTCAAGGGAAGTGAAGAAGAGAAATGGTCAGGTTTTGGTTGAGCTTTAATGCTTAAGGTGTTGTGAAGAGGAGAGGGAGGAGGTTCCCTTTTATAAGGGAGGTGAGGGGCACCTTATGAAAAACGTAAAGTATTATTTTATAATAAATTTATATTCAGTTTATAATGGCTCAAAAGTGACTTATTTAGAGGATAGGATGGTTATGGGTCAAAATAATCTCAACAAATAGGTTTTAGACAAGTTTAGGTTACTATTTTATCCTTATCATTTAGATTTAACTCTAAGTTAAATAATTTAACTTTTACCATGTCTTCTTGTATTCTTACACTATATGGTTAACAAACTTACTATAAATAGCCAATATAATCCCAATTAGTTCATTAATGTAATATATATTATTATATAAGTATTTTGGCCTAATATTATATTTTAAGGACTTTTATATCAATTAATAATATAATATTTGTTTTAAAAACTCTTTTATGTCAATTTTGACACTATTTGGTATTTTGTTTTCTCTAAATTTATAACAGCATTATTATGTTGAACTAAATTTGTATAACCAATAATAATATGGTATATTAACCTATAATATTAGTTTAATTCATAAAAAAGTGTCAAATTACATTTATTTGGGTATTTATAATATCAATTATTTTAATATTTCATTAATTAGGTAATTATTGCATCACCATTGTGTCATAAATAAATTAAATTATTCAATGTCTAAAAATTAAAAATAAAATACCATTATGTAGGAAATATTTTTATATTTATAATGAATATTTATAGTCGAATTTATCTTATGAATAACTCTATATTAAAAATGTTTTAGTTATTAAACTTTGATTTTAACTATTTTAACTCTTCTTTAAATAAAATAATAATAAATGTCCTAATCAAATCCAAGTGGATCCAAAGGTTAATATTTTATTACTAAGGTTTTTTTTGTTCTAATTACACTTATATAATATAATTAGGACATGTGTTAGGGTAATAATAGTATAATTTTTACCCATAATTACCCTATTTACTTTTAACTGTGGTAAATAAAAGTAAAAAGTTATTATTCACCAAATATTATTTTTATCTTATTGAACCACATTTTACTCCTTAATATTAATCGTGTATCTTATATTTTAGAAGTTCTACTCACAGAAGTGGTAAAATTAGTTTTTATGTAAATTTGCAAATTCTCCTAGGAGGTGGGTAAAAGACGGTGAAAAGTTCAATAAAATTTTTATATATATAAAATTACTATAAAATGACTCTAATTAATTACATTGAACTTATATAGGTATTATGTATCAGTTTTTATCTATAATAAATTTAAATAAAATAAATAATTATTTAAATAAAAATTCGGTTTTAAACTATAACTCAGTGTTTTTCACTATTCATCAAAAATTGAAAGTTTTCAGAAAAATACCAAAAAATCACCCTAGGATAATTTCAATATTCTGAATGAAAAAATGAAGTCCATTTTGAAAGATAAAGTTTATAAAATTTAGAAAATTGGGTATTACTATTCATAACAGCAAGTTTATATAATATTTTAATAACATATCGTTGTTTAGTTAAACCTGGTATTGCATACTACACATGCTATCGAGAAAGTTCGTGATTGCATGTAATACAACCAAAGTCAGGGCTTCGTGTAGTGAAATATCCCTTTGGTGTTGCATATAACATAATCAAAACTTATTTGATTTATACATTAAACAAAATCTATACTTAATGTTGCATAGAATAATTTCCAAAAAACGAACATGAAATTGTGTGTAACACGAGCCAAGAATAGTGTTGCGCATACTGCAAGCTAATACGGTGTTGCGTATAGTAAAAGATAATCTTTTTGTATTGTACAATAGAAGAAATCAAAGAAATTAAAAAGAATATATCTCATAAAATCTTGGGTTGTTACATTCTACCCCCCTTAAAATGAAGTTCGCCCTCGAAATTCGGCAGGGTTATAAATGGTTGACTATATGAAGGTTTCATTCATAGAAACCCACATCGTAAAAAGGAATACTAAATCATCATTTTACAAAGGAACATTAGAAACATAACGGATACCCAAAGTAACTCATCACTGGGATTCCACATAGGAGAACATAGGTGGAAATATGGATATGGAAGAGAAATCTAACCATCATGTTCTGATGGAGAGTGGTAGAGAACATGGCTATGAAAAATCCAACAATCACAAAGCCATAAATTTGTGATGATATAATGTACCATCTAATTCATTAAATATGAGGGCACTAGGATAACATTTTTGGTTTTCAAGATCATTTCCCTAACGTTGAAGAATTTTTGAATTGAAAGAAATACTTACTTGACTTTGGAACAATCTCACTGTTGTTTGTGACTTGAAAAATTTCCACATCATATCTTAAAGAAATGAAGTTTAATTTGTCTTATGTGAAGTGTTAACAGATCATGCGATAGAATGATAGGTCATTCCATCTATCTCAAACATAAGGTTAGAAAAAGTTATATACATAAGTCCATCTATGGTGCGATTAATCGTATATGGTTACTAAAATGAACTTATACTTCATCTATCATACCTATTAATAAAATAAAACTTGTTTATACTAACCAGGGACTTCTTGTAGGCCACTGGTATGCGATAAGGGCATGTCGCACTTCGGTTGTGGGTTCGATTCCCGCAACCTTGTCCGACGTGACGGGTTGTCGCCCATCCTATGGGTCGTCCTTTTTCTAAAACTATACTATTATAACATACCAGAAATAATTGTGAAAAACAAGTTATATCCTTAAATAATACTATCTGATGTTCAACATAATCCATTCAAATCATTAGACTTATCCAAAATACATCTGTCCAATCTCATAGTATAAAGAAAACGATTACTTGAAAGGTCACATAACAAGCATGTGAATACCATCATAAGATATATCTTGTTGACCGCATTTCAAACATGTGAATACCTTAATCATGTATTATTTTGAAACATAAATACCCATTGAACAATAGTGAAAACATGAATGTTGTCAAATGTTAACTCTTTCCACATACCAAAATCCCAAAATTTCTATATACTCAAACCATGATATAAATTTTCCTTATATCAGTCATGAACTCATTAATACCATCAAACATTTCATTTTCTCCTTATCCCTTCATTATGTGCATATCATCTGCTTTTCAAAAATATTTCAATCACTTTTCATGGTTACCGGTACCATATAATTATTGAAAACCAAAACATTGATATTCCAAAATTCCACGATACCATAAATGAGATTCCATGATACTATTTTGAAATCCAATTATACAAACACTTAATCATTCCACAACATCATTTTCATTTTCAACATCACAAATAGTGATCGCATGTGATTTCCCTTTATCCTTTTCCATAATAGGTTTCTCACATCGATCATCATTAACCCTTGGATTAGGGCATTGATTGGCATAATGCCCCATTTCCTTTCACTTGAAGCATTGAAGTGTTGGTGGAGCATTCTCTGTAGTCTTTTCTCTATTCACATCATTAGCTACCTTTTTCTCATTACTTCGACACTCAATTAATCGATGGCCTTCTTTTCCACACTTAAAACATTTTCTAGTACCTTTTAGGCAATCTCCACCATGCTTCTTTCCACACATTGAGCATAAAGTAACATCCATCTTCTTTTCATCATTGTTCTGAGATTTTTCCTTGAACTCCATCTTTCGTTTTTTGTCAAAGCCATGAAATGGATATGTAACACAAACTTCTAGTTCTACTTTGATAGCACAATGAAAAAATTATTCATATCTACTGAAGTCTCTTACAGCTAATTCCCTTCGAAGACTTGGTTTTAAACCACTGAAGAATCGATCAATTTTACTTTCAGGTTGGATGATAAAGCCAGATGCATACCTTGAAATCCTTGTAGAATTCACTTCGTATATACCAACAAATTCATCATCATTTTTCTTAATCCCAATGAACTCCTTTTCCATCTTTGTTTGAAGAATGTGAGGGAAGTACTTATTGAAAAATAAGTTCTTGAACTCATCCCAGTCCATAGCTTCAATTTCAACTTGGGGCCTCGTATTCTTAATTAGAGTCCAACATTGGTCTGCTTCAACTTCTAAATGGTAAATAGCCAGAATGATTTTTTTCATGTTCTGAACAGTGAAGTCTGGAAGATATATTTTCAATGGTACTAATCCATTGTTCAGTAACAAGTGGATTAGAAGACCCACTAAAAGAAGGTGGATGTTGCCTCATAAAGGAATCAAAAGAATATTGTTCCCTTCTCTGCTCATTTGGAAGTCCAGAATGATTCATAGCTTGTGTAATTATAGCAATAATATTTTTCACTCCATCTCCCATAAAATTGGTTTGTTCAGGAAGAAAATAATTGCATTCTCCATTACATTGATCAACATGGTTCCTTCATGTTCCATCCATCGTCTAAAACCCAAAAAGAATAGTTTGAGAGGCAAAAATCATGCTTGGGAAAACAACATAATAAAGGGGTAGTACCTTCAATATCTAACATCTTAGGTTTAATTATAATATCGTTGCCGTAATTCAATGACTATAACATATACTTATACTTAACCTTAGGGACATCCCTATACATACCTTAGAAATATCTCTAGGGATCTCACTAAAGTTCTCGCATCCAAGTTTCCAAAGGTTGACTAAACCTTTCCTCTAATACCAATTGTAGATACCCCAAACATGATGTACATGGAAATTACATTACTTTTGTGGAATAATTAATACATAACAAAAACCAACACTCAAGTACCATAATAGTTTAGTGTCTTTGGAAACTCGGAACATAATCTTCTAATCATGGTGAAAGATCTTCCACATCTCCTATAAAGATCTTCCCATTTTATTTCTTACCTAAAACCTTTCTTTAAATCCTGGGGAAAAGAAAACATATAAAGGGTGAGCTCAAATGCTCAGTAAGGGTAAGCATGGAGAAAATAAAACAAATCACATACATTTGAACTTAAAAAACATGAACATAAAGTTTAAACATCAAAATATTGAGAAATAAATCTTGGAAGTACATAAGGAATAGATCATAAAAGAACATTAATTATGATAAAATAGCATGGGAATGGAACATGTAATTGTTAAAATCCATTAAGAACATGATATGATTTCCATATTATCCAAGGAATTGCTACCAAGACCATCTTAGGGGACAAAGTCCCTTACTGAATCAAGTTCACTCCTCATTCTAGTCTTGTATCACTGAACCGGATTAACTTTACATTCCAGCCATGTCTATATCATAAGATATATATCTTTACCCAATTCATTGGAGGTAGATATAGGTCCCACCCATCTCATAATGAAATCATTCTTACATGTGCCACAAAATAAACAAAAATCATATATCATAACCCAAAGAATAAAATGGGTTTCATAAACATGATCCCATCATAACATAATCCATATAAAAAAATGGATATCATTTCATCATAAGAATAATCAAACCATGTAAATTATAGATACATTATACTTGAAACATAATCATACTAAATAATGTTATCTTAGATGGAAAATAGTTTTGACAAAAAACATGAAAAGAATTCTTGAGGAAAATATCCTTTCTTCTTCAAAATCATTTTGTTTTCAAAAAATGCCATTAAATTTTAAAAGAAAAGTATTTTTTGAAAATAATCATGAAATCTAGTAGAGTAATCTTCATGAAAATAAGGCGTTATGAAACCATAAAAATCTGTTCATGCCGTATAAGTTAAAAAACAATCTTCTCGTACTTTTTCCGGAAAAGTCAAAAAGTACTTCGTATGGTAAAAAAAGAAAGATTTTTTAGATACCATGTATTAAACGTCAAAAATGGGTAAAAAGGACTTTAAACTTACATGAAACTAATTTTAGAAAATAGGGACATGGATGATAAATATAACCCCAGTAAATACTTACGAATAAATAATCTCGGATAAAAACGAGATTGGAAAAGTTATCCCTTACCTTGTGTCCAATTTCTTCTGTATGTGTCTGAGACTCCTGTATAGTGGGTTTAAACATATTATTAACTCATAAAAAAACCATAATAATATTTATGATATCATATATGATTCACTTATGACTTTATATTACCTGTTCTTTTGTCAATTCCATGTTAAAGCAGTGTTTTGGGTAAAATCGTTTCATTTATCTTACATGTTGGGACTTGTTGTTATTGATATTGTTATTACTTATATCATGATTTAATTACTCCCAGAATGTAAAAAATGATTTATATATCATATATATTCTTTATATATTTATATATATATATATAGACAAATGAAATGAAACGCACCGTTCATGGAAAACGGTAGGCAGTACGTACACATGAATGTTGTTTTTATTTCGTTATTGACTTGAATGGAAGTAATTATATGATATATATATATATAAATAACTCCAGTAGCATTATTATTTCATATATATCATTATTCTTCATTATATACACTTTATAATCATTTTTTAATGGTTAACATGGAGAATGAATCTCATCGCATCGTGGAGACGCGAATCCGTACGAACGCACGAGCGATGATATTATTCCCATAATTATTGAATGGTATTGTAGTAGATCATGGAATGACTCAAAATTATTATAATTTTATAATAATCATATATAGTTGTTTTTTACACCATTATACCCATCCAAGTAAGGTGGGGGGGAAAACAGATTACACCACGGTGTGGAGACGGTATTTCGTACGTACGCACGCGCGGTGATTTCATTTTCTGTAGGATGGATAGAAGGTGAAATGGGGTTGTTTCATATTTATAATATCATATCAGTATATTAGTGATACTTATTTTATTACTTTAAAATGAAAATATTAAAAAGATAAAGTTGAAGAAGAAAGAAACTTGAAAGAATTGGTAGAAGAGATTACCACTTCTTCGACGCACCTCCTTTAAGCTTCCTCTTAAGGGACTAGAGTTGGTCTTTTGAGAAGACCAGAACCTCCAGAATGTTTCTAGGTAAGTGTAGAAGATAAATGGGCAGGTTTTGGCCAATATTGAAGGCTCAAGATGTACTGAAGAGGAGAGGGAGGATGTTACCCTTTATAAGGGAAGTGAGGGGAACCTTAGGAAAAACATAAAATACTATTTTTTAATAAATTCATATTCGGTTTATAATGGCTCCAAAGTGACTTATTTAGAGGCTAGTGTGGGTATGGGTCTAAATCCTCTTAAACAATAGTTTTAGACAAGTTTATGTTACTATTGTAACCTTATCATTTAGATTTAACTCTAAGTAAATAATTTAACTTTTACCGTGTCTTTTTGTATTCTTAAACTATATGGTTAATAAACTTACTATAAACATCCAATAGAACCCCAATTCGTTCATTAATGTCATATATATTATTATATAAGTCTTTTGGATGAACTGAAGATTTTTAGGACTATTATATAAATTAATAATATAATATTTGTTTTAAAAACTCTTTTATGTCAATTTTGACACTATTTGGTATTTTGTTTTCTCTAAATTTATAACAGCATTATTACTTCAAAAAAAATTCTTCAAACAAATATTAATATGTTATATTGACCTATAAAATTATTTTACTTCATAAAAAGTCTCAAATGACATTTATTTGGGTATTTATAATATCGATTATTTTAATATTTCATTAATTAGGTAATTAATATATCACCATTGTGTCATAAATAAATTAAATTATTTAATATCTAAAAATTAAAAATAAAATAACATTATGTAGGATATATTTTTAGATATCTAATGAATATTTATAGTCTAATTTATCTTATGTATAACCCTATATTAAAAAAAATAGTTATTAAACTTTGATTTTGACTATTTTAACTCTCCTTTAAATAAAATTATAATAAATGTCCTAATCTAATACAAGTGGACCTAGAGGGTAATATTTTATTCCTAAGGTTGTTTTTGGTATAATTACACTTATCCAATAGAATTAGGACATGTGTTAGGGTAATAATAGTATCATTTTTACCCATAATTACCCTATTTAATTTTAACCGTGGTAAATAAAAGTAAAAAAGTTACTATTCACCAAAAAATATTTTTATCTTATTGAACCAAATTTTACTACTTGATATTATCCGTGTCTCTCATATTTTTAAAATTCCACTCACAGAAGCGGTAAAATTAAGTTTTATGTAAATTTGCAAATTCTCATAGGAGGTGGGTAAAAGACGGTGAAAAGTACAATAAAATTTTTATATATCTAAAATTACTATAAAATTACTCTAATGAATTACATTGAACTTATATAGGTATTATGTATCAATTTTGACATAAAATAAATTTAAATAAATTAAATAATTATTTAAATAAAAATTCGGTTTTAAACTATAACTCAGTGTTTTTCACTATTCATCAAAAATTAAAAGTTTTCAGAAAAATACCAAAAATTCACCCTAGGCTAATTTCAATATTTCGACTCCAAAAATGAAGTCCATTTTGAAAGAAAAAATTTATAAAATTTCAAAAAGTGGGTATTACTATTCATAACGGCTAGTTTATATAATATTTTAGTAACATATCATTGTTTAGTAAAACCCGGTATTGAGTACTACACATGCTATCGAGGAAGGTCGTGATTGCGTGTAATGAAAGACAAGTCAAGACTGCATGTAGTGCAAGCTCCCTTTGGAGTTGCGTATTACATAATCAAAACTTATTTCATTTATACATTAAACAAAATCTATACTTAATGTTGCGTAGAATAATTTCCACAAAACGAACTTAAAATTGTGTTTAACACGATCCAAGAATAGCATTGCGTATACTGCAAGCTAATACGGTGTTGCGTATAGTACAAGCTAATCTTGGTGTATTGTACAATGGAAGACATCAAAGAAATTAAAAAGAATGTATCTCATAAAATCTCGGGTTGTTACAATAAGATTCTAGAAACTACTAGAACTACTTGGGATGAACCTATGAAAGCTGATTAAAATAATAATTGTAAAGAAATGAATGCCCTGTATTGTGCTTTAGGAGATGAAGAATTTAATCAAATATCTACCTGTAAGACTGCATATGAATTATGGGATACTCTGGATGTTTCCCATGAGGGAACAACCAATGTTAAGGAAATGAGACTAATTACATACACTATTAGGTATGATAATTTTAAAATGAAATTTGATGAATCTATTTCTAATATGTATCTTAGGTTTAATGAGATAGTCAATACAATGAGCTCACTGGGAAAAGTTGTTCCAGCAAAGGAGAAAATCATGAGGATACTGAAATGCCTACCAGAAAGATGAAGAGGAACCGTTGTCTCTATACGAGAATCATGTGACATTGGCAAGCTACCTTTCAAGGAGATGATTTTCAAATTGATGATGTATGAAGAAGAGTTGAAGGTAAATAAAGAGGAATATGATGAACTTAATAAGTATTCAATGGCATTTAATTCTACTTCCTCAAAGACCAAGGACAAGGAAAAAGTTCACATACTTGTCGAAAGCTCAACTAGTGAAGGTTCAGATTCAGTTGTTGATAAAGAGATGGCTCATTTAGCAAGGATATTCAAGAAATTCTATAGAAAGAGAAAATTTTACAGAAAATAAAATTATTAGGGTAAGTATTACCAACAAGGTAATTGGAAGATAGATTGGAAGAAAGCTGATAAAAATGATGAGATAGTCAGTTATGAATGTAAAAGGAATGGATATGTTAAGGCTGCCAGTCCAAAATTGAAGTTTAAGAAGAAATATGATTATAAGGACAAAAAAATAAGAAAGATATGAATGCAACAAGGAGTGCTTCAAAAGATAGCTCAAGTGGATTTGAATCTTATGATTTTGAAAAAAAGAATCATGCTAACATGTGTTTAGTGACTAAAACATCTAAGGTACATGTTTCCCCTATGCTGAATGATTACTATTCTGGGAATGAAAGTGATTTAGATAATGATGATAATATTTATAAAGATGAATTATTTGAAAATTCTAATATGTTAGAAGATAAATTTAATGATCTAAAATATAAGTAAAAATCATTAAAGAAACAGTATGCCTTGACTAGTACTATTAAATCTGATCTTAGTATAGAAAAGGAAAAGAATTATCCACTGTTAAAGGAGAATACTGAACTCAAATTGTCTAATTATCAAATTAGAAAAGACTTAGAGAATTTCACAAATGGAAAGAATAATCTAACGAAAATTCTTGGAAAACAATTTTCACCAAAGTATACTACTGGTTTAGGATACCAACCTGGACAGAGACAGATTATTAAGAATAAATTTATTCCAAAATCTGGACAGTATGCTGCTAGTTCCAGTTCTGGAAACTATTATGCTTTATCTAGCTATTCAAATTCTTACAGACCAAAAATAGTTTACTTATAAAAATAATTTGATTCTTTTAATTATAGAAAACGCATTAGACAAATATGGGTGCCTAATGTTTTACTAGATAACCTTTCTGGACCCAATAAAATCTGGGTACGAAAATTATCTTTTTTTTAATCTGTTTTATAGGAAACTTGCTTGAAAAGTTCTTGTAGGAAGATATGGTACTTGGACAGTGGATGTTCAAGGCATATGACAGGAGACTAATCGTTCTTTAAGATCTTAATCAAAGTTGATGGAGGACATGTCACCTTTGGGGATAACTCAAAATGGAAAATCATCGGCTTATGCCAGATTGGTAACACTGATTCAATTTTAATTTCTAAAGTACTATTTGTTAATGGATTAAAATAAAACCTGCTAAGTATTTCTCAGTTGCGTGATGATGGTTTCAATGTAAATTTTGAAAATGATTCATGTAATGTTTTTAATTCTAAAAATGTTTTTGTATTTACTACATTAAGAAATGAAAATGTTTATGCTGTAGATTTGAATTCTTTAGCTAAACAAAATTTCTCTTGTTTAAATGATTTTCATAAAGAATATTGGCTATGGAATAGAAGACTATAACACTATAATGTTCACTCACTTAGTAAACTGACTAGGAAAGGTTTTTTTAGAGACTTACCTAAACTGGAATTTCTGCTTAACAAAGAGTTTAATCCCTGTCAAAAGGGAAAACAACACAATGTTTCTTTCAAATCAAAGAAAGAATTTTCTACTTGTCAACCTCTCGAGTTGGTTCATATGTATTTGTTTGGATCATCAAGAGTTTCAAGTCATAATGGAAAGCATTATGTTTATGTTCTTGTGGATGATTTTTCTAGGTACACATGGGTATACTTTCTTGCTCACAAAATTGGATCTTGTTCTTATTTTATTAAATATTCCAAGTCTATAGAGAACCTTAGTGGTCTTAGGATCAAGACCTTGAGAAGTGATCATGGCCATGAGTTTGAAAATCAAGAGTTTGAATCTTATTGCTCACACAATGGCTATAGTCACAACTTCTCTGCTCCTAGAACACCTCAACAGAATGGTGTTGTAGAAAGAAGAAATAGGACTCGTCAAGTGATTTCTAGGACAATTCTCAATGAATATAATTTTCCAATTTGCTTTTGGGTTGAAGATTTTAATACGGCTTGTAACATTATCAATAGAGTCTTGATTAGACCAATTCTTAAAAATACCCCTTATGACCTTTGGAACAATAGGAAACCTAAGGTTAATTACTTTAGAGTTTTTGGTTGCAATGGTTTTATCCTTAATAATAAAGATAATATTGAAAAACTTTCTTCCAAAAGTGATGAAGGAATTTTCCTAGGTTACTCAATATCAAGTAATGCCTATAGAGTATTCAATAAGAGAACCAAATGTGTGGAAGAATATGTACACATCAAATTTTATGAAACTGATCCACATGAACCTATGACCCCTCTTGAAAATCTTGAAGAAGATATGTGCATTATAAACCTTAATGACAATAACAGTGAACCTGTTATTAAGACAACTGGTTCTAGAAACATTCCAGAACCAGTTTCTATAGAACCCAAACCTACAAATGAAACTGTAATTTCTATCCCTAACTTATCTAGATCAACTAGGACTCTTAAAACACATCCTTTAGATGTCGTAGTAGGATATTTAGATAGAGGGACACAAACTAGAGCTTCTCTGAGGAACCAGGTTAAACAGCAAGCTTTTCTTTCATAGCTTGAACCTAAAAACATCAATGATGCAATCAATGATGAACTTTGGGTGATGTATATACAAGAATAATTAAATCAATTTGAAAGAAACAAAGTTTGTAAATTAGTAGACAGACCTAAGAACACTTTGACCATAGGCACTAAATGGGTTTTTAGGAATAAAGTTGATGAAGCTAGTAACATAGTTGGAAACAAGTCTAGACTAGTTGCATAAGGCTATAGTCAAGAAGAAGGAATTGACTATGAGGAGACCTTTTCACGAGTAGCAAGACTTGAAGCCATCAAAACCCTTCTTTCCTTTACTGTAAATTTGAATTTCAAACTATATCAAATGGATGTTAAGAGTTCTTTCTTAAATGGGTATATAGATGAAGATGTTTTTGTTGAAAACCCCCCTGGATTTAAAAACCCCCATTTTCCAAATCTTATTTTTAAACTATCAAAAGCCTTATATGGTTTCAAGCAAGCTCCACGAGCTTGGTATGACAGATTGAGTACTTTTCTTATTTCCAAAGGTTTTACAAAAGGAATAATTAATCCTACCCTTTTTATAAAACGAATTCCTAGTGACGTTTTTGTTCTTCAAATCTATGTAGATCACATTATTTTTGTATCGTTGAAGAATTATTTATGTGTTGATTTTTCTAAAATGATGCAAAGTGAATTTGAAATGAGTTTAATGGGAGATCTCAAATATTTTCTTGGATTTCAAGTTTTTCAATATAAAAATGGTATTATTTTGAATCAAAGTAAATATAAAAAGGATCTTCTAAAACGTTCTGGATTGGATAGAACTAAAGGTAGTGACACTCCAATGAGTACCACTTGTAAGTTGGATCTTGATGAAGATGGTAAATATGTTGATAAAACCACTTATGGATGAATGATTGGAAGTTTTCTTTACTTAACTGCTAGTCGTCCTGACATTATGTTTAGTGTTTGTATGTGTGATCGTTTTCAAGAAAACCCTAAGGAATCTCATTTAAATTTTGTAAATAAAATTTTCAAATACCTCAAGCATACACCCAATCTAAGACTATTTTATCCTAAAGGACAATCATTTGAATTAGTTAGTTAATCTGATGCTAACTTCGGTGGCTATAAGTTAAATAGAAAAAGCACCTCTAGAACATGTCACCTTTTAGGCAAGTCACTAGTATCATGGTGTAGTAAGAAACAAAATTCTGTTGCATTATCTACTGCAAAAGCTGAATACATAGCTGCTGGTATTTTTTGTGCACAAATTTTTTCGATGAAACACACATTACTAGATTATGTATATCAATTCAGACATGTACCTATAAATTGTGACAACACAAGTGCTATTAACATCTCTAAAAACCCTGTTTCACATTCTAGGACAAAGCATATTAATGTAATACATCA
Source organism: Viscum album (assembly GCA_963277665.1). Lineage (NCBI taxonomy): Eukaryota > Viridiplantae > Streptophyta > Magnoliopsida > Santalales > Viscaceae > Viscum > Viscum album. The sequence goes on from OY728156.1 coordinate 767,379,020, forward strand.
CTTTTTGAGAGATCATTATCAAAAAGGTGATATCACTCTGGAATTCATTGGTACTGAATATCAACTTGCTGATATATTCACTAAACCATTAAATTTTGAGAGAATAGCCTACATCATACATGAACAAGGAATGATAAATCTCAAACAGATACCTTACTTATTACTATTTTTGGTCTTATTGTTCGATATCTTACTGTATTATACTTTATTGTTTCATGATTACAGTTTCTCAGTTACTGTCTCTCATGTTTACTATCTCACTGTAATGTTTTGTGTTTACAGTCTCATTGTTATTATTTTGTACTAACGGTCTGATGTTTACTGTCTCACCGTAACATGCACTAAAAAGTTCACTCATGGTCTCACCGTGAAACTCGTTTACTGTCTCACCATAATGACCACTCACGGTCTCACTGTAAAAATTATTTATGTTTTTTTTATTTACCCATATCATGGTAATGATCCTTTTCACCTCTTTTATTTTCCCGCATTTCTATTTTTGCAACGTTTGGTATTCCTAAATGATAAAACAAAGTAAGTATCACTTGATTCTTCACTCAAGGTTTCTTCTACCTAATCCTTTCAAACCATTCTTCATCCATGCAACCCTTCTATCACTCAAACCTTCAGTGAATGCCAAGAATGAAATTTCCATCATCATCGACACCTGAGAATCGTAGCTCGAAGAAGAAGAATATTTCACCTAAGATGACACCCGAAGGACCTTTAAATCTGAATCTAGTGAACCACATTATTGTACCTGAAAAAGAGATTTCCCCCAAATGGATTCTGTCTAGTAAGTCTCTGCTATTGAAAGTGTTAGAATAACTAGGCTGGTTAGAATGGTTCTCGAAGGAGGATAGACCCATCTATCCTAGGTTAGTGGCTCAGTTTTACCAATATATACAATTCTCATTTGATTTTGGTGAGAGTTATGTTGTGAGAAGCTAGTTCAATGGCCAGAGATTCTCATTCTTTTCAAGGTTATGGGATGCATGCCTCAGGATACCTCATAAAGGTATCTGTGAGGATTATCAGAGAGGACCTCCACCTTCAACCGATTTCTTTGATTTAGAAGATGCCCGGAAAACCATAACTAGAAATGGCACCCAGATAAGAGCCATTACTACTGAATTAGATGGAGAAACAAGGCTTCTGTGCAAGTTTTTATAGAATTTGGTCAGTCCAAGAAAAGGTGATAGTTCTGTTTTAAAATATCAAGATGTGTTTTTGATTCACCTCATGAAAAATGTGAATAAGATCAACATGTTCAAGTATATTGTACACCACATGTGTGAGTTGATCAAATTAAAATCCAAGTCAACTTCTCTGTTCTACTCTCGACTAATCTCAGTCATGCTTCCTGCCAAGGGTATGGTTGGACCTAATGAGGAAGTAATTATCGATTGTGAGTACTATCTCTCCAAATCCATTATCAAAAGAATGAAGATAAACTGGAATCCTTGGAAAAAGGAATGGGTGGAAGACAATGATAGAGTTTATGAGAAATTAAATCTGGTGGATTATCCCTCAAGACCAAGAGATATTTATGATCCTAGTTTGGAACCATATGAGATTGTTGAGTATCCTGAAGAAGAGGAAGAAGAGGCTGAATTCCCACCTAGGGAAGCAGTTACTATTGAAGAAGATAGGACTTCTATTCCCTATGATGTTCTTGAAGAAGAAGTCCCTACTCTTAAAGAAGATGTTAATTTGGAAACTCAACCCAAATCTGTAACAAAATCAGTTTCCAAAGAATCTTAAAATCATGAAATTGAAGATCCTACAGTGGAAGAGCTACCTCTTTCGAAAGAGGTCAATCTTGAGGAACTCCCTCTGGAACAAGTTGTTCCTGAAATCATCAGTTTGGCTAAAGAACGGATGGAGCTAGCCTTTCAACTGGCTAGAAAAGAAATGAATGAGGAAGCTAGATCTGAGTCTATGGAATTAGACCAAGATCCTAAGCCACTCAATCCTTAGAAGGAGGCATCAATTGAGGGGGAGAAAACCCCAAATATTGAGTCTGTTGAAGCCTCACATCCAACTGCGTCAAGTACTATAGACACTCAGTATAAATTTCATGGTTTATATGATGTGAATGATTATCAGCAGGTTATAGAAATCGGACATGATATTTCCTCTCTATTTCAGTTGAAATCAGTCTCAAATTTTTCACTTGATAAGGAACCTGAGCATGTACCACTCCCTACTCCTGAACCCTTATCTGAACAGCCATCCTTTGTGAATAAGTATGATCTGAATGAATTTAGTGCTACTCTCTTTGTAACACCCCAGGTAAATAAAGAATATGAAATTTTCATATTTATCCATATTTTTAAATATAAAATATTAATATGACTTTAAAGGAGATGTTATTCTCGATGGCGTACCCAACACGCAACAACGAGTTTCTTGGGAATCTTACGTTGCACTCTAATAATAAAATAATATTATTTTAAATGGTAGTTAACATATTGACATTGTATTGGCGGGAATGGATAGAAATAACTAAAATATGATTATATATGTTTTTAAATGTTTTTACATTTATCCAATAAAAGATAAAGGCTTAAAGTACGGAAAGAATTCAATTTTAGGCGTATATGCCCTAGTTTTCACTAAAGGTTCATTTATCGCCTTTTGATGGTGAACCATCATTAAAAATAGTTTTGTTCACTCTAATACATTATATTGGACCAAATAAAACTCTTCTTAAGAATTGGGACATCAAAATTTACTTTGTGTAAATTTTTGGTATCTTTCCGATAAAGTTCATTTTTTAATGAATAGTGTAAAATGTTGTATTTTAATTCAAAACCTCTTTTTAATCTAATTTATTTATATTATTAGATTATCTTTTGAATTGGTTTTAAAGTGAAATTAGAATATATTTTTACCATTAAATCCAATAGTGGTCGTTGGAATTAATTTCACTTTGAAATCAGACTTAAACTAGTGTCAATCTTTTGATACTTATTGTTTCATAAAAACACGCTATTTGCTCTGACAACGGGAATTAATTATTAAATTAATTAATGTGACTTATATTTTTTTAATTTTGTAAAATAGACTTCATTTTTTAATTCTTAATATCAGATATATCTTAGGGTGAATTTTTGGTATTTTTCTGAAAAACTTCAATTTTTTATGAATAGTGAAACCACTAAGTGGTACTTATAAAAAACTGATTTTTTCCGTTTAAATGAAAATTTACCATCTTTGTGTTTTGAATTTCAAAAAATCCGACATACATGGTTGTCATTAAGAAGTAAAATGTGGTTCAATGGGATAAAAATAATTTTTTGGTGAATAGTAACTTATTAAGTTTTTAATCGTGATTAGAGGTAATTAGTGTAGTTTATGGTAAAAATAATGTTTTAATAAAATGAAATGACCTAGAAACATGTCCTACCCTCATTGGATGTGTCATGGCCGACCAAGACAATCCGTGTGTCAACTTGGGGACCCCATGGAGCCACTTTGGTTGGGAAATGACATAAATATCTTTTTATTTAATGTTAAAGTAAAAATGGCACAAACATGAGATGTTTTACTAAAACAATTTTTACATGGAGTTATACAAGTCATATTTTTGACTATAAATAGTCACTGGAAAGATAAAACGATTTTCTACATCATTGTATTTTTTTTATAATTTTTAGACATTAAATAAATTAAATTATTTATGACATCATGATGATGCAGCGATGACCTCATTAGTTAACGATTTAAATAAAATGGAAAGATAATGTAATATCTAAGACCTAAACATGTCCAAAACTTATTGTATGAGTGTATTTCGAGCCCTTATCACCTTATCCTCGAAATAAATCAATTTTGGACCTTTAAAATCCGAAACTCTTTTGAAAATAAAGTAACATTTTGTAACTTTACAAGAGTGACCCTCCTCTCCTCTTATAAAAGGCCCCCACCTATACCTCCTTACCCACACTCCCAGAGCCTTTGGCTTAGCAAAAACCTCCACATTTTGTCTCTCCACATCCCTCTATAACTCCTTGAAGCCTCACTTTGGGCATAATCCTTTTCAAAGAAGCCTTTGAGGTCAAATCAAAGGAAGTTACCCGATTTTAAGGTAATGTCTTCACTTGAGTCCCTTTGTTTTATTTTACTTCTCCAACCCCCTAAACTCTTTTTATTCTTTTATTTTGTAACAAATACGGTATCTTCAATATACTAAGATTTTTTATAATAAGAATTCGAGCTACACTAACACACACCTACATCTAATGGTTAAAGAACATACTGTTTCCGTGGATGGCGAATTTCTGCCTCCTGAAACGATGATTGTTCAAAATTCTTCTAACACCTTCAAAGATGGCCATTAATATGACACTATATTTATATATGATATCTAATATGTTTATGTTTTACTTAAGCTTCTGTATTTTTCATTTATGGCATACCATTATGGTTTCCATTATGGGTAAACGCGATATCTTCATTTAAGGTAGTGCGGACTACCGCCCCCTCAAAGTGATTTGATTCGTTATTACCATATGTTGTACGTATAAAGGGTATATTTAATGATATTATATATGATACCATACTTTAATTAAAATACTATTAGTTATCATTATGTTTTACTTCCATTAAATATGAAATAGAAATGGAAGTAGCGTTCATGCGTACGTACGGCTTACCGTCTCCATGAACGGTACATTTCATTTCTTATCTCAAAAAGTAATGTAATATTATAAGTACATATATATAATGGATATATATGTAATATATTACATCTAAATTATGTATATAATTATGTAATTATAAAATATATATATATCTCTCTCATTTTGTTTTAATTCCATTAATATGACAAAAAATGAAAGTAGCGTTCATGCGTACGTACGGCCTACCGTCTCCATGAACGGTGCTTTTTGTTTTTATCTCCAAATGATGTGGAATAGTATAAAATTAATATTTACTGGATATATATGATATTTTATTCATTAATACTATTCTTGAAATGATTTACTTATAACTACAAGGGCAATCTTTTTTCAAACAAGTTCATTTTTGACTCATGTACCAAACCTCGGCAAAAACGTCTGATATGAACTAACATTATTAAACAATTATTATAACATTATAATATGTGATATGAACTGAATAATAATCTATAAAAGAGGTACTTAGGCAATTATTAATTGACCAAATTTTATTATTCATGAATATAAAGAAACGAACAAGACAAGTTGGACTTGAGGTAAGGGATCTTACTCCTCTCTTTCTTTTTAAGTACACTCTTTTATGTCATTCCTTCTCAAGATCATCTTTCTTGTTATTGGGATGTTATTTTATATTAATCTTACTGTAATTTTTATGTTAATATGATGAGAGACCCTATTCTCTCCCATCAATCCATTTTGGGTGTTTTGAGTGGCGCCGTTAGGCTGCCGAATGTTCGTAAGAGATCTAACCTCTCTCTTTCTTTTTAAGTACTCTCCTTTATGTCACTTCTTTTAAGCTTCTATTTGTTATGTTGGGGGATTTTATTTTATATTCCTCTTTCTATAAACTTCATGTTAATATTATGAGATACCCTATTTGATCTCATCAATCCATTTTTGTAAGTTTTATGTGGCGCTGTTAGGCTGCCGAGTTTTCGTAAGGGATTTTTCATCTCACTTTTATTACCGTGAGATTTATGCTACATATGCCACAATTTCATTTGAGTGGTTTATGTACTTCCCATTATTCTACTCTTTTTGTAATATACTTTTATTTATGAGTATTTACATCAATGATGTATTGTCAGTCTTTCATGGGGTGTATGTTTTGAAAGATACCCAAGTCGGTAAGGAAACCTTTCACCCTCCTCTTTTTAAAATACTTCTTTTGTTGGGTCTTTTAATTTACATATTTTTATGTTGGGATATGTTATCATATATCCTTATTGATGTAAATTTTATGTCCAAGTGATGATATACCCTTTTTTTATCTCTCATCAACTCATTTTGATGTGACATCGTTAGGCTGTCAAGGAAACTTCTTAACCCAATTTTGATTTCTTTGGGTTCAACATGTAGTTATTGAATATGTCATCCTTTGAATATGTGTGAATGAACTTTTATTATTTTACACTTAATATCCACTTATATTTGGTGTATTCGTTTGTCACACATAATTATGTAATTTATTTATCCTTAAACCAAGGATATCATCTTTGTATGGGAATTCGTCTTAATCTCCTTTCATTGAGGCATATTTTGTTTTATACACAACCTTATTTTATATGGTGTATAAACCCCTTTTAATTTTATGTTTATTCAAAAGGAATATTTTTTATACGAAGCGTTTATGAAATGACAAAAGGGAATGTTTTTGTCGTACGTATGCGGCGACAACGACTTCTCCACCGCCGTGACCATTATTTGAGTTTCGGCTTCCTCTACAAGCCATACCTTCTTTTTAAAAGAAAAATAAATACCCTATTTTACTTTTCTTTTATTTTGGTATTTAAAATGGTTTTCATAATGTATTTCTATCAATTTGTTGTATTCATATCTTGTTATTGAAAGGTGGGAATGTTATGTTTCCTTTATGCATGTTTTATGTGATAAGATTATGTTATGGTTCTTGGGAATTGTTATGAAGACGGGTGGTTCCGTGATAAACTAAGGGTGGGTGAGCCCGATATAGCTCTCCAATGCATTGGGTAATGTGAAGGAGTGAAACGTTAAGGTTTCTCCGAAGAGATTTAGGGAATATACTGTGATGGGTATTCCAAACGTAACCAAGAGGGTTACTCCCTACGTAAGAATGTTATGAATGCCTCAAGTTACCTTTATGTCTTATGATTTCTAAGATTTATTCATGATTTTGTGAGGTATGTTAAAGTGCCTATGTTTTATGGGTAAAGTATGATTTCATTCTTATATATATATGAACTCATGTTTCCTTTCCATATTTTTATAACCCTTACTGAGCTTTTAATGCTCATCCCAAGTTTTTTGAAATGTTGTTCACAGGTCAAGGGAAAGGTACATGATGTGATGATAGTGTCAAGGATGTGTCAAGAAAGAATCCATCTTTTATTTTAAATATGTTTCCATTGATAGGAAGAATGAATACTATCTTTTATGTAACCACTTTGTTTAAATGTGGAATGTAATGAAAGTTTCATGATCTAATTCTCTAAAACTATAAACCTGAAAAGATCCTCAATGTGTAATCTTGTAATAACTCAATATTAATTAAGGTTTAAGGCTGGGGCCTTATAGTTGTTATCAAAGGTCGGTTTAGACAACTTTAGATGTTAGGGTATTCTTTAAGAATGAGTGACATTACCTTAACGGTTAAGATTTCATAAAGAGTCATAGTTTTAGATAAAGTGAATGGGTAAGTATGTCTTAGTGTTTATCTTCCTCATTAGTACATGATGGTTTTATTGATATACTCACACTGACCTTTTTGGTTTTAGTAAATGGATGGATCTAGCAGGCACCAAAGTAATAGTCGATGTGAAGGAAACTGTGACAGTTTTTTGAGCAAGCAGCTGAATGATATGGGAGCTGCAATGAGAACTCTTGTGATTATCCTCAACCAACTATCTGGAGTCATGATTGATGACCTAAACCTTGGTGATTTCTCTAAGGCATCATATATGCGAGAAACAAATCCCTATGGAAGTACATGTAATAATCCTAAAGGTAAGTGTGTTCAAAAACCTATGTGTCAAAGATGTGGAAAGAAACACCAAGGAAAATGTTTCAAAGGGACAGAAATATGCTATATATGTGGAAATGATGGTCATAAAGCAAGAACTTGCCATGGAAAAAGGAAGCATCCAATTGACTCGAGGAAAGGGAAAGAAGTTATTTCTGAGGGATCAATTGAATGTTTTAAATGTGGGGTGCATGGTCATTATGCAAACACATGTCCTATGAAGAAGTTTCGTGAATGGGATCACCAAGATCATACAAATATTCGTTTACCAATACCTAATGCCATTCCAATTGAGGATGAAGAAACTGACAATGACCAATCAAAGGTATGTATTATTTCATGACTATTGTTTTCCTATTTTGTAATCATAGGATATGATTCATGATTTTGTTTTTAGGAAAGAGGTATTTCGGAAAAGGTTGGAAAGGAATGGTTAATGGATCATGAAGAATGTTGAATGAGTAAGATGTCAACATATAAGGGCTTCAAGAGTTATGGTGAAATTCTTAAGACTATTAAGTCTCTTTTGATGATGGGGTTACATTAGAAGACTTTTTATATTATGTGTAACCCTGATGTTTAATATATGCAAATTTTATTAAAGGAATAGTTATCTTTTCTTTTGTGGACATAGTTATAAATAACCATTTGGGTTTATATGATCCTTACTTTTGAGGTAATTATGGGTTACTATATGTTATGATTGAAGTGAAAGGCATGAGATAAAATTGAGTTTAAATTATGTTATGGTTATTTTTTATGATTTTATCCCTTTTTGGGGAATGATTTGAGAATTATATAGTTTTGGAAAAAGGACAACACACAGACCGTGTGACTACCCGTCGCGTCGGACAAAGCTGCGGGAATCGAACCCACAACCAAAGTGCGACTGGTATTTATCGCCTACCACCGAACTACGTGAAGTCACTGGTTAGTTTGACTAATTATTTTTAGTTATAGGATTTTATGAATTAAGAGTAAGTTTATTTTGGGTTATTTATGAAAATTATTAACCTATCATGGAGGATATGTGATTAGGTTAATTACTTTTCAATACGAGACTTTAGGAGCAACTAATGTTGTTTGGAGATAAATGTTACGATTTAACATGGAAGACTATGTGACTAAATCCTTCAAATATTTGGGTTTCAATCTTAGTTTGGTTTACTTTGAAGAATTTTATGGACAAATTTATTATAGAATGGTCCTCGTTGAACTTTGGGTTTTGTTGGACAAATTTTGGAGATTAAGAATAGATTTTCTTTTTATAAAGGGTTATCCTTTTCTGGATTATATGATCTTGTACTAAGATTTTTGGTTTTGGTTTTGGTTAATGTCTAAAGACATGGGAAGTATATAGTTCTCTTTTGTGGATTAGGTGACTCTTTATAAGTTGATTATAGTACTCTTAATGAGAACAAGTCTCCCTAAATACTCGTCTTTTGGAAAAAAATATGAGTTTGATTAAAGAATCTAGTAAAAGTTGAAAGTCAACATGATAAGTGATTGTGTTTCCTTATGAATAAATTTCTCAATAAAGAGTAACTTAAAACAAAAATGTTGTCTATTAACTTTTCCTACTGGGGAATCGAATACTGTTTAACCCATCACAAGTTTGTGATTTTCTTATGGTTAACTTTCTCCTAGACATGTTTACTACCACTCTCCCTCAAGAACATGACCCTTTGCTTTTTCGTCGATGTCCATGATTTTCTACATGGAATCCTATTATGGGTTAACTCGGGTGACCTCTTTACTTATCTTCCTTTATTTTAAAGTGATTGTTTTACCGACTCTTGTTCTGATGTGGGACTTTCAAGGATGTTTCCAAGAGCAATTTTAAAAATTGCGAGGACGCAATTCCCAAAAGGGGGGAAGGATGTAACACCCCAGGTAAATAAATAATATGACATTTTCATATTTATCCATATTTTTGAATATAAAATATTAATATGACTTTAAAGGGGACGCTATGCTCGATGGCATACCCAACACGCAACAACGAGTTTCTTGGGAATCTTACGTTGCACTCTAATAATAAAATAATATTATTTTAAATGGTAGATAACATGTAGCCGTTGTATTGGTAGGAATGGATATAAATAACTAAAATATGATTATATATGTTTTTAAATGTTTTTACATTTATCCAATAAAAGATAAAGGCTTAATATACGGAAAGAATTTAATTTTAGGCGTATATGCCCTAGTTTTCACTAAAGGTTCACTTATCGCCTTTTGATGGAGAACCATCATTAAATATAGTTTTATTCACTCTTATACATTCTATTGGACCAAATAAAACCCTTCTTAAGAATTGGGACATCAAAATTTACTTTGTGTAAATTTTTGGTATCTTTCCGATAAAGTTCATTTTTTAATGAATAGTGTAAAATGTTGTATTTTAATTCAAAACCTCTTTTTAATCTAATTTATTTATAAGATTAGATTATCTTTTGAATTGGTTTTAAAGTGAAATTAGAATATATTTTTACCGTTAAATCCAATAGTGGTCGTTGGAATTAATTTCACTTTGAAATCAGACTTAAACTAGTGTCAATCTTTTGATACTTATTGTTTCATAAAAACACGCTATTTGCTCTGACAGCGGGAATTAATTATTAAATTATTTAATGTGACTTAAATGTTTTGAATTTTTTAAAATGGTCTTAATTTTTGAATTCTGAATATCAAATATATCTTAGGGTGAATTTTTGGGATTTTTCTAAAAAACTTCAATTTTTGATGAATAGTGAAACCACTAAGTGGTACTTATAAAAAAACTGATTTTTTCCGTTTAAATGAAATTTTTCCATCTTTGTGTTTTGAATTTAAAAAAATCCGACATACATGGTTGTCATTAAGAAGTAAAATGTGGTTCAATGGGATAAAAATAATTTTTTGGCGAATAGTAACTTATTAAGTTTTTAATCGCGATTAGAGGTAATTAGTGTAGTTTTTGGTAAGAATAATGTTTTAATAAAATGAAATGACCTAGAAACATGTCTTACCTTCATTGGATGTGTCATGGCCGACCAAGAAAATCCATGGGTCAACTTGGGGACCCCATGGATCCACTTTGGTTGGGAAATGACATAAATATCTTTTTATTTAATGTTAAAGTAAAAATAACACAAACATGATATGTTTTACTAAAACAATTTTTACATGTGGTTATACAAGTCATATTTTTTACTATAAATATTCATTGGAAATATACAAAGATTTTCTACATCATAGTATTTTTTTATAATTTTTAGATATTAAATAAATTAAATTATTTATGACATCATGATGATGCAGCGATGACCTCATTATTTAACGATTTAAATAAAATGGAAAGATAATGTAATATCTAAGCCCTACACATGTCAAAAACCTATTGGATGAGTGGATTTCTAACCCTTATCACTATATACTCGAAATAAATCAATGTGGGACCTTTAAAATCCGAAACTCTTTTGAAAATAAAGTTACATTTTGTAACTTTACAAGAGTGCCCCTCCTCTCCTCTTATAAAAGGCCCCCACCTCTAACTCCTTACCCACACTCCCAAAGCATTTGGCTCAGCCAAACCCTGACCATTTTGTCTCTCCACATCCCTATATAACTCCTTGAAGCCTCACTTTGGGCAGAATCCTTTCCAAGGTATACTTTGAGCTCAAATCAAAGGAAGTTACCCGATTTTAAGGTAATGTCTTCACTTGAGTCCTTTTGTTTTATTTTACTTCTCCAACCCCATACACTCTTTTTGTTATTTTCTTTTGTAACAAATCAAGTATCTTCAATATACTAGTATTTTTTTAAGAAGGATTCGAGCTACACTTACACACACCTACATCTAATGGTTAAAGAACATGTTGTTTCTGCGGATGGCGCCTCCCGAAACGATGATTGTTCAACATTCTTCTAACACCTTAAAATGTGGCCATTAAGATGACAATATATTTATATATGATATCTAATATATTTATGTTTTACTTAAGCTTATTTATTTTTGATTTATGGCGTACCTTTATGGTTTCCATTATGGGTAAACGTGATATCTTCATTTAAGGAAGTGCGGACTACCGCCCCCTCAAAGTGATTTGATTCATTATTACCATATGTGGTAGGTATAAAGGGTATATTTAATGATATTTTATATGATACCATACTGGAATTAAAATACTATTATGTATCATTATGTTTTAATTCCATTAAATATGAAATAGAAATGGAAGTAGCATTCATCCGTACGTACGGCTTACCGTCTCCATGAACGGTACATTTCATTTCTTATCTAAAAAAGATATGCAACATTATAAGAACATATATATAATGGATATATATGTAATATATTACATCTAAATTATGGATATCATTCTGGAATTATAACATATATATATATCTCTCATTTTTTTTCAATTCCATTAATATGACAAAAAATGAAAGTAACATTCATGCGTACGTACGGCCTACCATCTCCATGAACGGTGATTTTCGTTTTTATCTCCAAATGATATGGAATAGTATAAAATTAATATTTACTAGATATATATGATATTTTAATCATTAATAATATTCTGGAAATTATTTACTTATAACTACATGGGCAATCTTTTTTCAAACAAGTTCATTTTTGACTCATGTACCAAACCTCGACAAAAACGTCTGATATGAACTAACATTATTAAACAATTATTATAACATTATAATATGTGATATGAACTGAATAATAATCTCTAAAGTAGTTACTTAGGCAATTATTAATTGACCAAAGTTTATTATTCAGGAATATAAATAAACGAACAAGACAAGTTGGACTTGAGATAAGGGATCTTACTCCTCTCTTTCTTTTTAAGTACACTCTTTTATGCCATTCCTTCTAAAGCTCATCTTTCATGTTATTTGGATGTTCTTTTATATTAATATTACTGTAATTTTTATGTTCATATGATGAGAGACCCTATTCTCTCTCATCAATCCATTTTGGGGGTTTTGAGTGGCACCGTTAGGCTGCCGAATTTTCGTAAGAGATCTAACCTCTCTCTTTCTTTTTAAGTACTCTCCTTTTTGTCACTTATTTTAAACTCCTCTTTTTTATGTTGGGGGCTGTTCTTTTATATTCCTCTTTCTATAAACTTCATGTTAATATTATGAGATACCCTATTTGATCTCATCAATCCATTTTTGTAAGATTTATGTGGCGTTGTTAGGTTGCCGAGTTTTCGTAAGGGAATTTTCATCTCACTTTTATTCCCGTGAGATTTATGCTACATATGCCACAATTTCCTTTGAGTGGTATATGTACTTCCCATTATTCTACTATTTTTGTAATATACTTTCATTTATGAGTATTTACATCAATGATGTATTGTCCTTCTTTCATGGGGTGTATGTTTTGAAAGATACCCAAGTTGGTAAGGGAACCTTTCACCCTCCTTTTTTAAAAGACTTCTTTTGTTGGGTCTTTTAATTTACATATTGTTATGTTGGGATATGGTCTCATATATCCTTATTGGTGTAAATTTTATGTCCAAGTGATGAGATACCTTTTTTTATCTCTCATCAACTCATTTTGATGTGACGCCGTTAGGCTGTCAAGGGAACTTCTTAACCCAATTTCGATTTCTTTGGGTTCAACATGTAGTTATTGAATATTTCATCCATTGAATATGTGTGAATGACCTTTGATTATTTTACAATTAATATACACTTATATTTGGTGTATTCGTTTGTCACACATAATTATGTAATTGATTTATCCTTAAACCAAGGATACCGTCTTTGTATGGGACTTCATCTCAATCTCCTTTCATTGAGGCATATTTTGTTTTATACACAACCTTCTTTTATATGGTATATAAACCCCTTTGACTTTTATATTTATTCAAAAGGAATATTTTTTATACGAAGCGTTTACTAAATGACAAAAGGGAATGTTTTTTGTCGTACGTATGCGACGACAACGACTTCTCCGCCGCTGTGACCATTATTTGAGTTTCGGATTCCTCTACAAGTCATACCTTCTTTTTAAAAGAAAAATAAATACCCTGTTTTACTTTTATTTTATTTTGGTATTGTAAACAATTTTCATAATGTATTTATATCAATGTGTTGTATTGATATCTTGTTATTGAAAGGTGGTAATGTTATGTTTTCTTTATGCATGTTTTATGTGATAAGATTATGTTATGGTTCTTGGGCATTGTTATGAAGATGGGTGGTTTCGTGATAAACTAAGGGCGGGTGAGCCCGATATAGCTCTCCAATGCATTGGGTAACACGAAGGAGTGAAATGTTAAGGTTTCTCCGAAGAGATTTAGGGAATATACTATGATGGGTATTCCAAACGTAACCAAGAGGGTTACTCCCTACGTAATAATGTTATGAATGCCTCGAGTTACCTTTATGTCTTATGATTTCTATGATTTATTCATGATTTGGTGAGGTATGTTAAAGTGCCTATGTTTTATGGGTAAAGTATGATTTATTTCTTATGTATATATGAACTCATGTTTCCTTTCCATATTTTTATAACCCTTACTAAGCTTTTTATGCTCATCCCAAGTTTTTTGAAATGTTGTTCATAGGTCAAGGTAAAGGTACATGATGTGATGATAGTGTCAAGGATGTGTCAAGAAAGAATTCATGTTTTATTTTAAATATGTTTCCGTTGATGGGTAGAATTAATACTGTCTTTTATGTAACCACTTTGTTTAAATGTGGAATGTAATGCAAGTTTCATGATCTAATTCTATAAAACTCTAAACCTAAAAAGATCCTCAATGTGTAATCTTGTAATAACTCAAGATTAAGTAAGTTTTAAGGCTGGGGCCTTATACCCTTATCTAGAGTTGAGAAACTCATGAATACCCAACCTCGTCCTATGAAAAAATTAAGTCAGAGATATGCCTCACTATTATTGGAGAAAATTATTTGGAAAATACAACCTAAGATGCTCCATGAGGTTCAATAAGTAAGAGTTGAAAATAAGATGCTCAGTAATGAATTAAAGACCTTGAAAAGTATGGTTGAAGACATGCAGAGAGAGCGGAATTCGATATATGAGTCTGTTGCTCCTCCTGTAGAATCTGCTGCTCCTCAAATCCCACAAGTTGGTGTGTCTCAGATTCAACCTTATCTAGAATCCGTAGATGAAAAGATTTCTTAAAGGAATAAAAAAATTGTGAAAGAAATGAAAGATCTTGTTTCCAATCTTAATAAACTCACTGATGAGTATACAGGGTGTCTTCAAAAGGTGATGAATCAACTAAAATCTCTGACCACAGCTGTCAAATCATCTGGTCAATCCTCTAAACCCTCCTTGGACAGTGATCTACTCAGAACTATAGTCAAAGAAGAGATTCATAATGTTCTCAGTGGCTTCAATACGACTTCTTTATCTGAAGTGATCAAGAACAGTGATAGAGTTCTTGACCTAGTACAAATCCACTCCAAAATTTCTAATGATGCCCAGCAAGAGATTTCCAAGAAAGTGGATTTCTACTTCAACCGAATCTTCTCCAAGACTGATATGACAAACCATTTCAAGTAACTTTTAGAAAATCTTCGGATTCTTCTTGTGACTCAATATTTCAAGAACCAAGTCCAGAAGCTCACTGAGTTTACTCAATTATTAGACAAGTTTATATAGAACAAGGACAATTTTGAGAAATCCATGAAGTATGGTGGAGATATCATTTCAGATTTAATCAAACTCTTGAGGCCCTATCATATTGTCTAGAGTACATCCATTGTTGCTCCAATGGCTTCACCTCTCAAACCTGAGCTTCCTACCTTCTCCTATGCCCTAGCCTCAACCACCATGTCTGTCGGACAAGCACTCAATCAGATCAGGTATGTGATTCTTGATCAGCAACTACCTAGTTCTTTTACTACTCCTACCTTGGCTCCCTCAGTCTTTTAAGGCCTTCCTTTACCCTCTTTATTAACCACCTCTCTGCCTTCTTCTACCTCAACCTCTTCCCATATGGCTTCATCTTCGGCCACTTCTTCTAAAGGCCAAGAGAAGTTTGTCCCACGAAAAAGAATAGTGATTACTCGTTCTGATAGGGATGCTATTGATTTTTTATTGTTTTTTTGTTGTACAATCACTTGTTTTCTATTACTAGACTGTGCACATTTTGACTTCTCTTATTCCGTATTTTTCATAATCCCGAAAGGGGGAGAGTATTCTATATGTTAGCCTTTTATATATATAGTGTAATCCAATATACACTTTAACTTTACATGATTTGTGATCATAAAAAAGGGGGATTGTTGGAATCCTCATGTACTAATCATGTTTTAATAATCAAAAATCTTATTCAACCTAGTTAACTACTATAAATTATATCCAATTTTGTGTATCTATGTTTATATTTTTCTCATGTTTTAAGAAGAGCCATAAAAGATATTAATTTCCCTATTTTATTTTTTACTTACTTTATACTATCTTTGATCTACTATCAAAATACCTTCTTTGACAAATGCTTAAGTCTAATCCTTTATATTATCATCATTTTTTAAGTTTTAACACAGTTACTTTGAAAAGTCTAAGACACCGTGAGTTTGCCACAGGCTGTGTATTTCTGGCACTGTGAAGACAGACACTGTGAAGCCAGACACCGTGAACAAGACACCGTGAAGCCAGACACCGTGAACAAGACACCATAAATCCAGACACCATGAACAATACACCATGAATCCAGACACCATGAACAAGACACTATCAAGAAGACTCCATGACCATGGGACACCGTGACACTCAGACACTGTGATCAATCTAGACACTATGTGAAGGAGACATCGTTTCCATAACTTAATTTGACACCATTTCTTAAACTATTTTTTCATCTTCCAATTTAATTTATAATGATCATATTTGATGTTTTTAATTCACTGAAATAGTTAATGTTTCTTTCTAGACATATCATCAGACAATATGAGGTACGAGGTGAAAAATATATGCAACATTTCAACTCCAACACATGCATTCCAAGTTAAAAGTGAAGTTTGACCAAGAATCAACGTGTCGATAAAAAAACAAAAAGCAAGGTCATGATCACAACAACGAAGAAAAAACATGGAGGAAGTTTCAAAATAAAGTCACACTGCATGAAAATCGACACTACTGAACACACAAGAAAATTTGAGGCTTAAAAAACATCTTCTCTCGATTGAACCTCACAAAGAACACAAGCTGAATCGCAACACTCTGTTTTCCACACAACATCTAGAGAAGGACTCAAAGCATAATCTACTTCAATCCAAAGGATTCCAAAGCTTAATTTACATCACAAAAGAGCATTCTAAACTTATCTCTATATTCTTGCTCTACTATGATCATTCTTTTCTTTACATTATGAGTAGTGTGTGATTCTATCTGTTTGGACACACACCGACTCATAAGATGAACTATAGGATACTGAAATCCTCACACCAAACATCTTATACCTTGTTCTATCCCACGTACAATTGTGGTAGAGGTATGAATTCATGGACAACATGTGTGATGTTGTTGTTTCTTTTTCATGTAGAACTGTAGTAGAGGTATGAGGACCTGGACAGTCTGAGTGCTGTTGTAAAATCTGATCCAGGGTGTGGATCAAAGTTAATTTATATAAACTTCTTGGTGGCAGAGTGGAGTGGATTAGGTCTCGTCTTGAGACTGAGCCACTTGTTTTATATCCGCTACACTGCTTAATCTAGTTATCTTTGTTTTACTGCTTTACTATATAATCCAGAAATCACTAATTTAACTTTGATAGTTAATCATGAAAACAAGTTATAACAGGCATGTCTTAATAGAATAACATCAAAATTAATATTAATAACACAAATTAAGATTACTGAGAATTAATCAATCTTCTAAGAAGTTATTTAAATAGTAAAACTCTTATAACAATATAACATTGATTAACTGGGATGTATTTAATCTTTGGGGAAAACCTTTTTTTAATACTTTTTAACAGAAATTTTTAATTGGAACTCAATTCACCCCTATTGAGTATCCACTCTAACCAAAAATTACCCCTGATGATATATCAAAATAATTCATTATAATATAAGTCTCATAAAATGATTCAAAGGAAGTTTAGCTGGTCCCGATACTATTTGTTGGAATTATAGGAGGAGGGGGAATATTAAGAAGAATCACAAAAGCATAAAGAAGAATACTAGAAGGATATAAAATTATAGTAGTTCAAATTATATTAATACTCTGGAAGAACTCAAGATCATATTTCTCAGTTTCAATATTTTGGTAGAATCATCAGTGGTTAATTCTAGTATAACTTTCCATCCAACAACAAAATGTGGATTCATAGTGAATTATGTATCTGGTAGTTTTGGAAAAGTTCATATAAGATATGATGAGTCCTAGTATGTCATTGTTAAAGGTTATGTGAATATATAGATGAATAATTATGGGATCTTGAGACTCAAAGGAGTGAGTTACATCACTAGTCTATAGAAAAATAATATTTTCATTGGATAACATGATGAAGAAGGCCACAATACAAGTTTTTATAATATAGTCTGGAATGTAACTTGAGGATCTATAGTGGTTTCAATAGTAGTAAATGACAATATGTTATATTTGACTAAAATAACAAATGGGGTTATAATGACTAGAACCACATCATCAAAAAAATCAAAAGTTTGGAATTGTGGGTTCGATCATCTAAGTAAGAAGAATAGAAAAATTCAAACAACTAAAATAATATTTTAGATTGATCACACAGACATAGAAAGGTCTAGAATTTGTGTTCTAGAGAAATAAATAAGGGTGTCCTTCAATATAGATGTACAAAATCTTATACTTCATAAGTCAGAACATGTTCACTCTAATGTTTGGGGACCTTACCAAGTCCAGTCTCACAGTGATTCTCTTTACTTTATAACCTTTATTGATGATACAACCAGAAAAGTAAATATTTAATTTTCTAAGAATAAGTATAATATTTTTAAGGATTTAATTCATTGTAAAACCATGGAATAAAATGGATGCATACATAATTTTATATGTCCTCATATAAATAATGGTGGATAATACATCAGAAACAAGTTTTGAAACTGTTTTCAGATAAAGTGTGTAACACCTCAAGGTTTTGAAAATAAATATTGAATTTAATTTTATAATATATCCATTAAACACAACTTTTCCTCTTCTATGTTTTGAATTTTGAAAAATGGTCATTTGGAGTTGTGTTCAGTAAGTCATTTGGAGTCTGATAGAACAAACTTGATTTTTGGTGAATACTAACATACCCTTATGTATAGTAATATGAACACTAATATGACCCTTATGAATAGTAAATAATATTATAATTTTATTTTCTTAAGGAAATATGATAATGGGATCTTAATTAATTTTTCAATGTCACATAAAACTAATTGCATTTCAAGATTGTTGTTTTTAAAATTAACTATGACTTTATTTGAAAATTAAATTAAAAATATATAGAAATTTGTTTTTGAAAAATGGATTTCACTTTTGAATTCTAAACATCGAAAAATGGTTGGGGTGAATTTTTGGGATCTTTCTGAAACACTAGAATTTTTTATGAATAGTGAAATATGATAAAATACCATATATACAAATTATCAGTTAAAAACACTATTCATGACATCACAAGTGATTCAAGGACACTTGGTTGTAACTCACATGCACTTATTACTATTATGGGTCACATGAAACAACACTATTGGTTGTCTTGAGGGAAATAATAAAATAATTAATTAAATATTCAAAATTTACTCCTCTCCTCCACTATAAAAACCCCTCACCACTCCCTCTTCTCTTCACTCCTCTAAGCCTTGAATCACCTCAATGTTCTGCCCAATTACCCTTCCCTAGTCTCTCCCCACATCCAAAAATCTTTGGGTCTTTCCCAAAGACCAAAACCCTTTCCTTTAAGCATATTCTCAAGGAGGTTATTTCAAGAGGTAAAACACTCTTCTTTTTCATTTCGTTTCATTTCAATTTATCTTCTTTTTCTATCCTCTCCTCACCTCCTCTATCCAAATGACCATGATAAATATAGTAACATCTATATACTGGATTTATATCATTTTAATGGAAGAAACATTATAAATATTCTGACTCCCTCCCTTTTATTTTCATAAATGAAATCGACTTCCATGAGGTTCTGATTTATAACCTTCATGGATGACGAAGTTTTGTTCTTCAATTTCTTCTTCATTAATGGTCATGAAATCATATTCATGGTTTAAACAGACTATAATATATGTTTTATAACCTGATTAACTTTCAGGAACCAGGATATGTACTTATAATTAAGTTATATGACAAAACTAGTTCATAATATTCCAAATACCGCCGAATAATCGAGGTGGTTGTCATCTAATGATTCATCCTCATTCCATGTAACCAAATGATAGAAATGACCATTATCAATTATTTATTTTCATTAATAATATATAATTATAATCCTGGAGATTTATAACCATTCCACGTGAACTTCATTACTTAAAAACAAGTGAACCAAATATGAAAATAAAGGAAACGAACACTCCAGAACGACGAAATTCAATACAATAACTTATCAATAAAGACATGAATGAACTAAACAGAGTTATGGTAAACTAAATATATGTATAATAGGTTCTTAAATAAGTAATTAACAAGTATAATTTTATATTCTAGGAGCTTAAGTACAAGAGAGGAACATGTTTGGAGTTAAGGTAAGGGTTTTTCCACCTGAACTTCAATTTTCATTCGGGTTACTTTCAATATCTGGTTACCTCCATGAAATTATTATGTATTGTTATGTACTCCTCATATATTCTGTCTTAGTATTATATATATGATTAAAACCCATAAATATTCCTTGTTTTATGGATAGTTACACATTTTAAAAGAATCTTTCAAAATTGTTTCCAAAATACAAGCCCAATGCAAGGGAATTTATCAAATTCATATCTATTTTCAAGGGCACTCTATAATCTATTTTTGGAAACCATTACCCATCTAAAAACAATCCTTTTATCATGAAATACTATCTTACTTTACTTCTGGTTTTATAAAAATATTTTTCCTAAAAGAACTCTTCTTTTCAAAATAAAAGAGTATTTATCACCAGAATTGCTTAATGATTTTAGAAGATTATTCTCGTTTGATTCAACCTCTTGTTGATTATTATGTATTGTTGGGGTTAATATTTTATGATGTCATATACCATATTTTATTTAATGGTTTATGACTAACTTTATTGTGGATGAACTATCCTAAAACCATTCACCATATTATTCTGAATGCTTAGTGTTTATGTTCAATAATTGGGGAAAGTTAGTACATTTCATATAATAGTTTTGAATATGAATGTATATGTTTTTTATGTTTATCCCCGCTCATATGAAGAATTCATTGGACTTATTATGTGATGGGTGGGGCCCACTATATCCCCTCGATGCATCAGTAGGTCTCATGAGACAAATAGACATGGAATTGGCCGAGGCCTTTCCCAATGTGATATATGGATTTTGACCGAGGCCTTAATCATTAGATGTCTTGACTGAGGCCATGACAAAATGTTTCAGAATGTCCATCATATGAAATTCCCCCATTATGAAGCTGGTGATTGTAATTTCATGTGGTTATTTGACTAGTATAATACCCATGATTATCTTTTATTATGTCATTATTTACTCAGCTCATATCTCTGCCATAATGTGTTCAAGTTTATTATTAATGTCACGACCCCCTCCCAACAAAGATGCCCCTCCTGAGATGGAAATGGTGAAAGGGAGATAATGACCCCCAAGTCTCGCCTCCAGTAGGCCCCGGGGTGGAAACTAGCACCAAGTGTGTGAGTTTTTCATAAATATGGGAGGCATTACCCTATTTGTTTTTAAAGATCGGGAAATAGGACAAGTCAACCACCAAAAGGAAAAAAAGAACAAGTGTATAGAAATAATCCCAAACCAAGACCACATGCATGTTTAAAAGAATTTTATAACAAGGTACAAGTAAAATAAAGCTCAAGGTACAATACCAAAAGAAAACAAAGGTACAACAACAGTAACAACTCCAACTGTCCGACTAGTATGGTCCCGCACAGCCCTGGTAGTCCTCCTGGAAACCTGAAAGTAAACGTAGGGTGAGCATACAAGTATACTTAGTAGGGAAACCTAAAGCTCTCGTGCACAATTGGGGAGACATCCTAATGTCCCGTGAGAACAACAGAAGAAACCTAGCAAGGAATTCTATCCACCCAACCTCACCAGCCACACTCACCAAAACACAAGCACAACAGGTAGTAGTACATAAGAAACAAGTGTATTGGGTACCCCACACTAGTTCCCTTTAGTTATCTACTATTCCTAACGCTGAACATCCTGACACTGCAACACTCTCCCTGCCCACACACACCTGGGACTCACCACCATGTATCCCACCCGCACACACCTGGGCCTCACAACCACGTATCCCACCCACACACACCTGGGCCTCACAACCACGTATCCCGACCACATACACCTGGGCCTCACAACCACGTATCCCACCCGCACACACCTGGGCCTCATCCCGAAGATTCTTGGGAACATTAGTACCTGCACGAAGAGTCTTGGTCTATAACCACCCCAATCAAAACCTACCTGAAGAGTCCTAGGTCTAAGGTCTCCTCAATCCATCACAGCCTAGGGGAGAAGGAGCAGGATGGAGCTAGTAACTAAGGGAAAAACACCCTATCCCATAAAATAGGAGTGTTTAACACTAAGTTCTCAACATGGGTGGGGTGCAATAAAACACAAAAGATAAAGATATATATATATACCAAACACACAACCCAACCTATGGATTATAAACAGAGAAACTGAGTGCGTGCCTCGGCACTGCTACCACGAAGCATGCATACAACAACAACCCCCACCCCATTTAGGTTTTCACGTTTCATTAGAATTAGTTTATTTGTTTCTTAACTACTGGGAAACTATACACAACTAACCACATCAATCATTCGTAAAACATATCCCTGCAATCCACAAATCAAGTTAGGAAAAACACAAGCAACACAACCAAGCCCTTCTTAATAACCAACCAACCCATTAATTATTAAACCCATTCCATTACCATGAACCACCATTCATTAACTCTTCCACTTTTTATTTAATAATCACAACCCATAGCCCGTTCACATTCAAACACATCCCTACAGCCCCACTTCCAACCACCATAACCACAACCACACCGAAACCGCACATCATCATCCCTTTAATACCATTTATTGCAGCCCCGGTTCCCATCACCAACGTAGCATTTACACCAACCCACAACCAAGTCAACAGCAGCCCCTCTGCTCACCCGATCCACAACAACCCACAAAACACCCCCATCACATGTCACGTAACTAATCCAACACCCACATGTTCACTATTCCATTTTGTTCAACTGGGGTGATCACACAAGGGTTCCAGATTTTAAACAGCCAACTTTACGTGATTAACCAAATTCCACATTCCACAAGGTTTCCATCCATAAGAAAATCCATAAGGAGAGGGAAACATTTAATTGCGTAAGAAAAGTCCACCAACGATCATGATTTTCAGTAGGTAAAAACTCATTCAATTCACAACATAATATCACAGGGTATAAAGTAACAGCAATCACAACTTCTCATCCCCGTTATATAAGCCAGTTATTATCTTTATTTAAAGGTTTAACTGTTTCTTGTGACAACAAGAGGATACCCACCCCACATGATGCAAAATTAGAGAGACGAAGGTAAGATCCCTACCTCAATAGGTTCTTGATTGCAACGTTCCTCCGGATCAACCTTAGAAGATGTTTGTCGGCGTTCGTCACTTCTGTCGGGTCCTGGAAAAACCTTCTCAGGTGGAAGTCGGAAAGAAAAGGCCAAAAAAAGTCAACGGATCCAATCTTGAAAGCTCCACTTCGTCATTATGATCTCGTGGCCACTGAAGTATCATAAATCGGAGCTCAGACGAAGAAGTTATGGTTGGAAGAGCCTTCAAGTCTCTTGGGAGAGCTCTGCTCAGAGGAGAGGGGAGGAGAGGTGTGAGTTGAAAGGAAGAGGGGACCCCTCCTTTTATAGGCATGAAAAGAAAAATTACACGGTGTGTACTTTATGGTACACGGCGTGTACTCGGTTCTTTCGCACGGTCTCCACGTGGCTTCCAACATGGCTCTGTGGCTGTTGACTGGTCAACACACGGTTTGAGGGTAACACATACGCGGGGAAGGACTACACGGTGTGTAGTTTAGACACACGGCGTGTACTCATTTATTGCACACGACAAGGACATGGCTCCAAAACGGTACATGGCCGTTGACTGGTAATGCGTATGCGGGGAGGGACTACACGGCGTGTAGAACTGGACACACAGTGTGCACCCATTATTCCACACAGCAAGGACATGGTCTTTAACACGGGGTATACCCAGGAAGGGGGTACACGGCGTGTACTCAAACCACACGGCATGTATTTTCAAAATTCAAGAAAGTGTGGGAAAAGTCCATTTTACCCTCCAGAACACTTCTTGACCTTCTTTTTGACAAAGGAATGGGCTGGAGAGGTCCTGGCCATTACATCAGATACCTCTTAAAACATTCTCATCCCCAAGAATTCAAAAACCAACCCATAGGAACCCGAAAAGATACCTCTTAGGGTTCCCGTTATAATAGGAACCCAACCAACAACCCTAATCATATGTGTTAGGAATTCCTTCTCCTATGTCGAGATATTATCTGCTTTAGGCGGCACTGACTCGCCTGCATGGGTTTAATCTCATCCTCATTAATGTGTCTCGATTAAGAATTGGGTCTTCCTACTTTCATACATTAGGATTTTTCAACTCGCACAAACCCCAACATCACACAACCAACACACTACCCGAACACATGGGTTTGGGAAATTCCTTCACCTATGTTGAGATATTATCTGCTTTAGGCAGCACTGACTCGCCCCCATGGGTTCAATCGCATCCATGTTAATGTGTCTCGATTAAGGGTCAGGTTTTTCCCTTTCCCACACATCCGGACATGTTACACACTACCAGGGAACAAAGAAACAAAATGTCTCACAACTAACAAGCCAAGCATTCCATATATCAAAGGTACAGAGTACAACATCAACACAAGCTCAGAAGAACAAGGTAAAAACACAAGTCAAAACAACTCTGGGTACTGAGTGTGCATCTGGGTCTCCTGCCCCCAAGTGCTCTCCTCGAGGCCGCCATGCCTCCACAACACACAAACCAAGGGAATGGTTCGTCCACGGAGCACCTTCTCTTTACGATCTTCGATTCTGACTGGTCGTTCCTCGATGGTCACGTCGTCTCCCATATCTAACTCTCCCCAGTCGATAACGTGGGAGTCGTCGTGTAAGTACCGAAAATGTTGGGAGACGTGGAAGACATCATGATCCTTCTCCAACTGAGGTGGCAGGGCCAGCTGATATGCCACCTCGTCGACTCACCTCAACACCTCAAAAGGTCTGATGAACCTGGGTGAGATCTTACTTCCCTTCCCAAACCTCCCTTGCCCCCATTGAGGGGAAAACTTCAAGAACACATGATCCCCCACCTCGAACTCCAAGGGCCTCCTCTGACGATCAGCATAAGACTTCCTTCGGTCCTGAGCCGCTTTCATCCTCTCACGTACAAGCTGGACTTTCTCTGTGGTGCTCTACACTACCTCTGGCCCAAGTGCACCTGTCTCACCAACCTCTGCCCAGCAAATGGGTGAATGACATGGCCTTCCATACAAAGCCTCAAACGGTGCCATGACAATAGTAGAGTGAAAGTTGTTGTTATAGGAAAACTCTACTAAAGGCATGTTTTGTACCCATGATCCTCCGAAATCTAGAACGCATGCTCGCAGCATGTCCTCCAATGTCTGGATAGTCCGCTCTATCTTCCCATCGGTCTGGGGGTAGAAAGCAGTGCTAAGGCATAACTGGGTTCCAAAAGCATGTTGTAGCCCCCTCCAGACTCGTGAGGTAAACCGGGTATCCCGATATGAGATGATAGTCCTCGGAACTCCATGAAAACGCACCACCTCATCTACGTACCTCTGTGCTAAGGTACTCACCGGGCCCGACTCCTTGATTTCTAAGAAGTGAGCTGATTTCGTCAGACGATCCACCACTACCCAGATAGCATCATAACCACCCTGAGCTCTGGGTAGTCCTGTGACGAAGTCCATCAAGATGTCATCCCACTTCCACTCGGGGACATCTAAAGGATGCAACAAACAACTGGGAACACGGTGTTCGGCCTTCATTTGCTGACACACTAGGAATTTAGCCACAAACTCTACCACTGCTCGTTTCACCCCGGGCCACCAAAACTGATTCCTCATGCCTAGGTACATTTTTGAAACTCTTGGATGTACCGCCAAGGCTGAGATATGGAACTCACAGAGAACTCCCTCACGCATCGCCTCCGGAACAAAAAACCTTCCATGGAAAATCATCTGATGTCGGATGTCCTCTGACCATCCTTCTGGAGCGTTCCCCTGATCGACACGATCCCGCATCACTTCCGCCTCGGAGTCCCCCCACTGGGACTCTTCCACCTGCTGCAACAAGGAGGACTGCACCGTCATCTGAAACAAACAGCCTTTAACACCTTCTACCCTGGCATCCAAGTGCAAGGTAGCCAACTCTCCCATCGCCTTCCAAGAATCAGCAAATTCTTGAACCACTTCCTAATGTGACTTCCTGCTCAAGGAATCAGCCACAACATTGCCCTTACCTTCAGTGTAGGATATCTCAAAGTCATAGTCTTGGAGAAACTCGACCCATCTCCACTGCCGCAAGTTCAGGTCACGCTGGGAGAAGATATAACGATGGTTCTTGTGATCTGAGAAGACCACAAAGTGCTCCCCAAAGAGGTAATGTCACCAAAACTTCAGTGTGAACACTACTGTGCAAGCTCTAGGTCATCGGTGGCATAGTTACGCTCGTGAGGGCGTAACTTCCTAGACCCATAACAGATCACTCCCTTCTTCTGCATTAGCACACACCCAAGACCAAGGCTAGAATCATCACAAAACACCTCATACAACAACCCCTCTTCTGGCAACTTGAGTACAGGAGCACTGACCAACTTCTCCTTTAGGTAGTCAAAAGCTTTCTGGCACTGCTCGCTCTATAGGAAGAACTAGTTCTTCTTCGTCAAAGCTGTCAATGGAGCAATAACTCGAGAGAAGTTCGAAACGAACCTTCGATAGTAACCTGCTAACCCCAGTAAACTACGAACTTCTACCATGCTCTTGGGTGCTGCCCAAGAAACAACTGCCTCCACCTTCGACGGGTCCACTGACACTCCATGCTGAGACACCACGTGCCCAAGGAAGTGTACTTCTTTTGTCAAGAACTTACACTTCGACAATTTCCCGTAAAGCTGGTGGTGTCGAAGGACTTCCAAGACTGCCCTGAGATGCTCAACGTGATCCTCCTCTAATATTGAGTAGATCAGAATGTAATTGATAAACACAACGACGAACCGGTCCAGAAACTCTCGGAAGACAAAGTTCATGAGTCCCATGAACACAACTGGTGCATTCGTAAATCCAAACGGCATCACCACAAACTCGAAGTTCCCATACCTGTACCTGAAATCCGTCTTCGAGATGTCACTGTCCTTTACCCTCAGCTGATGATATCCCGATCGCAGATCAATCTTAGAGAACCAACCTGCTCCCCTCAGTTGGTCGAAGAGATCATCTATCCTTGGAAGGGGGTATCGGTTCTTGACCATTACCTGGTTCAACCTTCGGTACTCTATGCATAGCCTGAGACCACCATCTGCCTTCTTCACGAACAAAACTGGAGCACCCCATGGCGACACGTTGGGTTGAACAAAACCCTTCTCCATCAGATCGTCAATCTGAATCCGCAACTCCCGCAACTCCGAAGGTGCCATCCGATAAGGGGCCATCGAAATTGGATGGGAACCAGGCTGTAATTCGATCCTGAACTCAACATCACGTCGGGGGGGGGGGGGTAGAGTTACAAACTCCTCAGGAAAAACATCAAGGAACTCCCCAACAACCTCTAGGACATCCATCATCTCTGTATCAGTAGAAACCATTGATATCCCACCCAACAAGGAAAGGAGAGGCTCCACATGCTGGCTTCCCGCCTGATAGCTCCTCTCACCAACAAAAGACATGCGCTTCCCATCTACATCGGAGAACACGAATCTTCTCCAAAAGCAGTCGATAACGACACTAATAGAAAACAACCATTCGATGCCTAGGACGACATCGTATGGCTGCATCTGTAACAGAAGAAGGTCTCCACTAGATCAATGTGGTCCCAACGTCAGCCCACATCCCCGACAAACACAAGATACACTGGTCTGGCCTTCAACTGGTGTACTCAGTACCAGTGGTACGGAAAGTCTCTCTACGTCTAATCCAAAATCATGGGCTAGACTAGGTGCAAAAAAGGAGTGTGAGGCTCCCAAATCGAACAAAGCAGAAACAAGAGTGCTGAAAAAACAAATCGTACCTCGCACCACATCTCAACTGACTGACTGCTAAGGGAACCCAGTACTCCCTCGGAGCACGGATCAAGGTAAAATCGATCCCTAGCTCCTCAAGTCTCCCCTCTGTCTCCGTATCTGAAGTACTACCCTCGTACTTCTTGAGGGTCTGCCGCTGGATAAAACGAAGATTCTTCTGCCACTGGCTATCTTCCTCCTCTCGGTCAATCCTCAGCTGATCGACCGCCTGAATCTGCTGGGCCTCGGCCGTCTGAGCCACTCGGGGATGACGTCCAGGTTCCATAGTTGTACGATAAACAAGGATCACCTAATCCCAAGTAGTAAGGAAAAACTCAAGATTTCATTTCATCATTTTATTTCAATTTCTATCCCAGAACACCCAAATCAAGTAAAACACAATCATGATGATGCATGTACCTTCCCTAGGGTCTCTTCCCTGCAATCAATGTAGTCTCACTTGGTCGTTCGGTAGGCTCGGATTCCTTGCATCGGATCACGGGGGGCCCTAAAATCCCGTGTCCTAGTCGGCCTTCCCTGGCCTATGTCACACACCAAGATTAACTAACACAGTTGCCCTACCATCCCATGCAATCCTCACCGTGCATAACTCCAGACTCCATCCTATCTCTCAACCATCACCTCTGATACCATTCTGTCATGACCCCCTCCCACCAAAGATGCCCCTCCTGAGCTGGCAATGGTGAAAGGGAGATAATGACCCCTGAGTCCCGCCTCCAGTAGGCCCCGGGGTGGCGACTAGCACCAAGGGTATGAGTTTTTCACAAATATGGGAGGCATTACCCTTTTTATTTTTAAAGATAAAGAAATAGGACAAGTCAACCACCAAAAGGAAAAAAAGAACAAGTGTATAGAAATAAACCCAAACCAAGCCCACATGCATGTTTAAACAAATTTTATAACAAGGTACAAATACAAGAAAGATCAAGGTACAATACCAAAAGAAAACAAAGGTACAACAACAGAAACAACTCCAACTATCTGACTAGTAGGGTCCCGCACAGCCCTGGTAGTCCTCCAGGAAACCTGAAAGTAAACGTAGGGTGAGAATACAAGTATACTTAGTAGGAAAACCTAAAGCTCTCGTGCACAAGTGGAGAGACATCCTAATGTCCTGTGAGAACAAAAAAAGAAACCTAGCAAGGAATTCTATCCACCCATCCTCACCAGCCACACTCACCAAAACACAAGCACAACAGGTAGTAGTATATAAGAAACAAGAGTATTGGGTACCCCACACTAGTTCCCTTTAGTTAGTTGTTCTTCCTAACGACGAACGTCCTGATGCTGCCACACTCTCCCCACCCGCACACACCTGGGCCTCACCACCACGTATCCCGCCCGCACACACCTGGGCCCCACAACCACATATCCCTCCCGCACACACCTGGGCCTCACAACCACATATCCCGCCCACACACACATGGGTCTCACAACCACGTAACCCTCCTGCAAGCACCAGAGCCCCATCCCAAAGATTCTTGGGAACAGTAGAACCTGCTTGAAGAGTCTTGGGCTATAACCACCCCAATCGAAACCTACCCGAAGAGTCTTAGGTGTATGGTCGCCTCAAGCCATCACAACCTAGAGGAGAAGGAGAAGGAAGGAGCTAATAACTAAGGGGAAAACACCCTCTCCCATAAAATGATAGTGTTCGACACTACGTTCTCAACATGTGTGGGGTGCGATAAAACACAAAAGATACATATATATATATACCAAACACATAGCCCAACCAATGGCTTCTAAATAGAGAAACTGAGCCTGTGCCTCGGCACTGCTACCACGAAGCATGCATACAACAACAACCCACACCCCATTTAGGGTTTCACGTTTCAGCAGAATTAGTTTATTTATTCCTTAACTACTGGGAAACTATCCAAAACCAACCACATCAATCGTTCGTAAAAAATATCCCTGTCATCCACAATTCAAGTTAGGAAAAACACAAGTAACACAACCAAGCCCTTCTTAATAACCAACCAACCCATTAATTATTAAACCTGTTCCATTACCATGACCCACCATTCATTAACTCTTCCACTTTTTATTTAATAATCACAACCCATAGCCCGTTCACATTCAAACACATCCCTGCAGCCCCGCTGCCAACCACCATAACCACAACCACATCGAACCCGCACATCATCATCCCTTTAATATCATTTATTATAGCCCCACTGCCCATCACCAACGTAGCATTTACACCAAACCACAACCAATTCAACCGCAGCCCCGCTGCTCACACGATCCACAACAACCCACAAAACACCCCCATTACATGTCACGTAACTAAGACAACACCCACATGTTCATTATTCCATTTTGTTCAACCAGGGTGATCACACAAGGGTTCCAGATTTTAAATATCCAACTTTACGTGATTAACCAAATTCCACATTCCACAAGGTTTCCATCCATAAGAAAATCCAGAAGGCGAGGGTAACATTTAATTGCGTAAGCAAAGTCCCCCAACGACCGTGATTTTCAGTAGGTAAAAACTCATTCAATTCACAACATAATATCACAGGGTATAAAGTAATAGCAATCAAAACTTCTCATCCCCGTTATATAAACTATTTATTATCTTTATTTAAAGGTTTAACTGTTTCTCATGAAAAAAAGAGGATACCCACCCCGCGTGATGCACAAATTAGAGAGACGAAGGTAAGATACCTACCTCAACAGGTTCTTGATTGCAACGCTCCTCTGGATCAACCTTAGAAGACATCCGTCGGCGTTCGTCACTTCTGTCAGGTCCCAAAAAAACCTCCTCGGGTGGAAGTCGGAAAGAAAACGCCAAAGGAAAGTCAACATATCCAATCTCAGAAGCTCTGTCTCATCGTTACGATCCCGTGTCCGATGACAGATCGTAAATCAGAGCTCAGACAAAGAAGTTATGGTAGGAAGAGCCTTCGAGTCTCTTGGGAGAGCTCTGCTCAGAGGAGAGGGGAGGAGAGGTGTGTGTTGAAAGGAGGAGGGTACCCCTCTTTTTATAGGAATGAAAATAAAAAGTACACGGTGTGTACTTTATGGTACACGATGTGTACTTGGTTCTTTCACTCGGTCTCCACGCGGCTTCCAACATGGCTCTGCGGCCGTTGACTGGTCAACACACGGTTTGAGGGTAACACATACGTGGGGAAGGACTACACGGCGTGTAGTTTAGACACACGGTGTGTACTCATTTATTGCACAGGGAAAGGACACGGCTCCAACATGGTACACAAACGTTGACTTGTAACGCGTACGCGGGGAGGGGCTACACGACATGTAGAACTGGACACAGGGCGTGCAGCCATTATTCCAAACAGCAAGGACACGGTCTGCAACATGGGGTATACCCGAGAAGGGGGTACACGGCGTGTACTCAAACCACACGGCGTGTAGTTTCAAAATTCTGGAAAGTGTGGGAAAATTCCATTTTACCCTCCAGAACACTTCTTGACTTTCTTTTGGACAAAGGAATGGGCCGGAGAGGTCTGGGACATTACAATTAAAGGTATGTGTTTTCAATTATTCACCATGTATAATGTTTATATTATCTTCCGGTGTATTGCTTACTCTTACTGAGCATTTGATCTCACCCCGTTCTTATGTTTCATTTTTTCAAGAAATAAAGAAGTAATTTATGAATGACATGCAAGAATATTCTAAGATACATGATTTTTCTAGTGGAATAAAATAGTTTTTTGTTTCCCTTAATGTTGTAATGATAAACATATGTATGTAACTTGTTTCCAATAATACTAAACTACTCGGTCCTTCGGGATTCGTATTCCTTGTTTGTATGCCAATGAAATCAAATAAGGCACTAGCTCTGGGTACCTGGGGTCGGGTCCTTACAGTTGGTATCAAAAGAAGTTTAGTAGAATACTTGGAAACTAGATTTAGAAAATGTATAATTAGGGAAAAGTCCCTAAGTTAGTCTTTGAGGATATACATACAATAACGTCCTAGTATTTTGGTAAGGAATATATTATGTGGATCTTTCAAGAAATACATCCTTGTCTGGATACGAGCAAGTAGAGGCGACTCTATCACAGATGTATCTAGGGGTAAAACCTGAAAACACCACTTTGAGCTAGACTCGAATGGGAACCAATGCACGATAATGGGCCTTACTGCACTTTTGGTTATGACACTCCCAGGGGATTTTTTTAGGATATTTCAAATTTTCTATACAAGACATTATGAAGGATTGAAATGTAAAATATTCCTCAAAGAAACCATATTTTTGAATATGGGATTATCTATGCATAGGATCTCAATTTTTCTAAGTATTTTTAAGTTAAGATTATACATTATGATTCATAACCTAATCTAGTGTATGCCATTATCTAGATATGGCGCCTAGTGGACGGAATGTAAATCGCACGAATGCACGTGTCCCCTATAGGGATTTTCCTCCGACGCAAGATAATGATGTGGGCTCTGGTGATGTGACTGGTGCTAAACAACTCATAACTATATTGGGATAACTTACTCAGGTTATGAATAATAAACTTACCCATATGGAGCATCCAGATCCACCACATGGAGGAGCCATGCTAGATCGCTTTTTGCGACATTAACCTCCATCATTCAATGGGACTACAAACCCGTTTGTTGCATAGTAGTGGATATGTTCCCTTGAGAAGATATTTCACGCTTTGGGATGTAATGAAAGAGAGAAGTTTGTCATGGAAGTATATCATTTATCGGGAGATGCGGATCAGTGGTGGTCATTAATCCAAAACCCAAAGGAGGAGGAAGAGATAGAAGAGATGTAATGGAGGGATTTTAAGGAAATATTCTTACAAAAATATTTCCCTCATGAGCAGCGAGCAGATATGGAGAGACAATTATTGAATCTGAGGCAGAAGGAAGATGAGAATGTTCCAAGGTATGAATCTAACTTCACAAGATTAGAAAGACATGATGTAGACTACATACGAAATCCAAGGTTCAAAATTGATCGATTATTTGATGGCCTAAATTCATTCCACTGGCAGGCACTGGTCTCCCAAAGTTTTTCCTCATATGAGGATATAGTTTCTTGTGACATCAAGATAGAAAAAGAATCCCCTAAGTCTTATGACTTTATGTGAAAGTAAGAAAAGAAGAGGGCTTCTGAAAACCCAGGGAAAGGAAATAAAGAAACGGGGAAGAAGAGAAGAGTTGAATTTCCACCATGTGACAATTGTGGAAAGAAACACCCTAGTACATGCTTAAATGGAAAAGGAGTATGCTACAAATGTGGTCAGAAAGTCCATCTTGATGGTTATTGCAAAGGGAAGAAGGAATCCAATGATGTTCAATGATATAGTTGTCAGTAGATAGGACACTATGCTAATGATTTTCCAAAACGTCTAGGAAATATGTAATAGAAGAGGTCAAGGGATTAGGGACAATCTTATGCAATCACAACTATAGAGGTTGAAGTTCTTAATGACGTGGTGGAAGGTACTTTAATTGTTTCCTCAAGTTTAGACAATGATTTATTTGATTCTGTATCATGGTATTATTTCATATCTTCCCAGTTTTCTAAGAAAATTATTTATTTCCAATTTGATTTAACAAGGGAGTTTTCAGTCAAAACTCCTAAGGGAAGTATCATTTCTACAAAGTTCTGTGAATTAGTTCCCATTAAGGCATATAAAT
Organism: Viscum album; assembly: GCA_963277665.1. Taxonomy (NCBI): domain Eukaryota; kingdom Viridiplantae; phylum Streptophyta; class Magnoliopsida; order Santalales; family Viscaceae; genus Viscum; species Viscum album. Next base: position 767,412,851 of record OY728156.1, read on the forward strand.
GTTCTTTATCTGCTGATCTTATCATCATACCCATGATTGAAATTGATATAATCCTTGGTATGGATTGACTTTCAGACCATGATGCCAAAATTTATTGTAAGAAGAAGGGGTTTACGATTTCTAATGATGATGTTAATGAACACGGTATCTTTAGAGAAGAATCGTCACCACCGGATTCTTATCTAGATACACCCCCAGTAGCTCAAATAAATTAAATTATTGGGGAGGAAGAGAATGAAATAAATGTGGGCATGGAAATGAATGTTCAAATAGAGGATGTACCTATTGTGAGAGAATATATTTATGTGTTTCCAGAAGATTTACCTGAACATCCTCTAGAATGATAAATTGATTTTTCCATTGATTTAATTCCTGGTTCAAGGCCCATATCGAAGACCCCTTATAGAATGGCCATTGTGGAATTAGTGGAACTAAAGAAACAACTATAGTAAATGAGTAATAAGGGATTTATTTGCCCTATTGTTTCCCCATGGGGAGCCCATGTCCTTTTTGTTAAGAAGAAAGATGGATCTATGAGGTTATGTATTGACTACAGGGAGATCAATGCTATAACAATAAAGAACAAGTATCCCCTACCTCGCATTGATGATTTATTTGACCAACTTCCAAGAGATCAATACTTTTCAAATATTGACCTTCGATCTGGATATCATCAGTTGTGTGTGAAGAAGGAAGACATTCCGAAAACATCATTTTGAACTAGGTACGGGCATTACAAGTTTACAGTGATGCCTTTTGGATTGACTAATGCACCCTTTGTCTTCATGGATCTAATGAACATAGTTTTCAAGAAATATCTCGATGATTTTTTAGTGTTATTTATTGATGATATCTAGATATACTCCAAAAGCTAATAAGATCATGAAAATCACGTGTTCATTATCTTGAAGACTCTTAGAAGACATGAATTATATGGGAAGTTTAGCAAGTGTGACTTCTGGATTCTAGAGATTTCATTTCTTGGCCATATTGTCTCCAAGGATGGAATCCTAGTTGATCCTGCAAATAAAAAGGAAATCCAAGATTGGCCAATGCTAACAAACATAACTGAGGTACACAGTTTTATTGGCTTAGCAGGTTATTATCGGCATTTCGTGTAGAATTTTGCCCGGCTGGCTAACCTGCTAACGAATCTCACACATAAAGGGGTTAAATTTGTTTGGAAAAAAGATTGTGAAAAATGTTTCGAAGAACTGAAGAGAATATTAGTCAATTATCCTATTTTGACTCTACCATCAAGGAATGACGGGTTTGTTATTTATAGTGATACTTCAAAGAAAGCACTTGGTTTTGTCCATATGAAAAGTGATAGGGTTATTGCTTATGCATCCCGACAGCTAAAAATTCATGAGAAAAACTATCCTACTCATGACCTTGAGTTATCTACTGTAATATTTTCTTTGAAGATATGGAGACATTATCTCTATGGTGAAAATGTGAGATTTATATTGATTACAAGAGTTTGACGTATATTTTCTCATAGAAAGAACTCAACATGAGGCAAAGGAGATTGCTTGAACTATTCAAGGATTATGATTGCATGATACACTACCTCCCAGGGAAGTCAAATAAGGTGGTAGATGCTTTGAGCAGAAATAATCATGGAGTTTTGAAAAAGATGAGAGTTTAAAGGGATCCTATTTTCATGGATCTCATAAAGATGGATATGGGAATAACCATGGAAGGTGAAACATCAATGCTTTTTCAAATGGTTACCAAACCATCTTTACTAGAAATGATAAAAAGTTCTCAGGATGATGATGAAGAGTTTCAAAAGAATATTGAAGCTACGAATTATGGGAGATTGAGTGACTTTGTATATGAAGATGGAATTTTGAAATTTGGGAAGAGACTTTGTGTTCCCAATATACCTGATCTAAAAAGAGAATTGTTGGATGATACTCATAGTTCCAACTTCTCTATACACCCTGGTAGCACTATGTTGTATAGATATTTGAAGGAACATTTTTTTTTGGAACAACATGAAGAGGGAGATTGCTGATTTTGTGTCAAGATGTATGGTTTTTAACAAGTGAAAGCTGGAAGGAAACAACCTGGATGGGTAATGAAACCTCTTCCCATACCTGAGTGGAAATGGGATAATATCACGATGGACTTTGTCATGGGACTACCAAATAATCCTAGAAGGAACAATGCAATATGGGTCATTATTGATTGTCTTACCAAGTCAGCACATTTTTTTTCTATAAGAGAATATATAACACTTTAATGTCTAGAAAGACTATAAATTAATGAAGTTGTGAGACTTCATGGAGTACCCCTATCGATTTTTTCTGATCATGATCCACATTTTACATCACGATTCTGGAAGAGTCTTCAAAAGGCCATAGATACTGATATTCATTTGAGCACTGCCTACCACCCACAAACCGATGGACAATCAGAATGGACTATTCAAACATTGGAAGATATTTTGAGGTCTTGTTCACTTGATTTTCAAGGCATGTGGGATTAGTATTTATATCTCGTAGAATTTTCCTACAAAAATAGCTTCCATTAAAGTATTCAGATGGAACCCAATGAAACATTATATGGGAGGAGATTTTTTACACCAACTTGCTGGGATGATGTTGGTGAAAGAAAGCTTGTGGGCCCGAAACTTGTTGAAGAAACAATGGAGAAGTGAAGATTATCCAGAACCATATCAAAATAGCTCAAAGTAGGCAAAAGAGCTATGTAGATAACCGAAGGAAGGATTCTGAGTTTCAAGAAGGTGATCACGTTTTCTTAATGGTATCTCCATGGAAGGGTATTATAAGATTCGGTAAGAAAGTAAAAAATTAAGTCCCAGGTACATCGTACCTTTTGAAATTCTTGATCGAATTGGAGCCGTAGCTTACCTTTTGGCAATACCACTAAGTCTCTCAAAGTTTCACAATGTGTTCCACATGTCAATGTTAATAAAGTACATGACAGACCCAACACATGTACTCACTTATGAAGAAGTAGACCTTTAGCCCGATCTATCTTATTGTGAAGATCCTATCAAGATTCTGGGTACGAGAGAACAAATATTTAGAAATCAGACGACTCGACTGGTAAAGGTTCTATGGAGGAACCATAAGATAGAGGAAGCTATATGGGAGCCTAGGAGTTTATGTTAAAGACATACCCAAATCTTTTTAGGTAATGTTCTTTGAATTTAGAGGAAGAATTTTTTGAGGGGAGAATATAACACGCCAAGGTTTTGATAACAAATATAGAATGAAATTTTATAATATATCAATTAAACACAACATTGACTCTTCTATGTTTTGAATTTCAAAAAATGGTCCTCTAGAGTTGTGTTCAATAAGTCATTTGGAGTCTGATAGAAAATACTTGATTTTTGGTGAATAGTAACACAGCCTTATGAATAGTAATATAACCCTTATGAATAGTAAAAATTCACCCCTCACAACTCCCTCTTCTCTTAACTCCTATAAGCCTTTAATCACCACAAAGTTCTGCCCAATTACCCTTCCCTAGTCTCTCCCCACGTCCAAGAAGCTTCGGGTCTTTCCAAACTACCAAAACCCCTTCCCTTAAGGAGATTCTCAAGGAGGTTATTTCAAGAGGTAAAGCACCCTTATTTTTCATTTGGTTTCATTTCAATTTATCTTCTTTTGATATCCTATCCTCACCTCCTCTATCTAAATGACCATGATAACTCTATTAACATATATATACTGGATTTATATCATGTTAATGGAAGAACAATCATAAATATTCTTACTCCCTCCCTTTTATTTTTATAAATGAAATCGACGTCCATGAGGTTCTGATTTATAACCTTCGTGGATGATGAAGTTTCGTTCTTCAATTTCTTCTTCATTACTAGTCATGAAACCATATTCATGGTTTAACCAGACTATAATATATGTTTTATAACCTAATTAATTTTCAGGAACCAGAATATGTACATATAATTAAGTAATATGACAAAACTAGTTCATATTATTCCAAATACCGTCGAATAATAGAAGTGGTTGTCATCTAATGATTCATCCTCTTTCCATGTAAAAAATTATATAAATTACCATTATCAGTTATTTATTTTAATTAATAATATAGAATTTCAATCCCAGAGATTTATAACCTTTCCAAATGAACTTCATTACTTAAAAACAAGTGAACCGAATATGAAAATAAAGGAAACAAACACTCCAGAGCGACGAAATTCAATACAATAACTTATCAATAAAGACGTAAATGAACTAACCAGAATTATAATAAACTAAATACATGTCTAATAGGTTCTGAAATAAGTTATTAACAAGTATAATTTCATATTTCAGGATCTTAAGTACAAGAGCGGAACACGTTTGGAGTTAAGGTAAGGGTTTTTTCCATCCGAACATCCATTTTCATTCGGGTTACTTTCATTGTCTGGTTACCTCAATGATATTATTATGTATTATTATGTACTCCTCATATATTCTGTGTGAGTATAATATATATTTTTAAAAACCAGAATCATTCCTTGTTTTATGGATATTTACATGTTTTAAAAGGAACTTTCAAAATTGTTTCCAAAATACAATCCCAATTCAAGGGAATTTCTCAAATTCATATCTATTTTAAAGGGAACTCTATAATATAATTTTGGAAACCATTATCCTTATAAAAACAATCATTTTATAATGAAATTATATCTTACTTTACTTCTGGTTTTATAAAAATATTTTTTCCAAAAGACCTCTTCATTTCAAAATAAAAGAGTATTTATCACCAGAATTGCTTAATGATTTTAGAAGATTATTCTCGTTTGATTCAACACTCATGTTGATTCTCATGTATTGTTGGGGTTAAACATTTATGATTTCATATACAATATTTTATTTAATGGTTTATTACTAACTTTATTTTGGATGAACTATCCTAAAACCATTCACCATATTATTTCAAATGGTTAGTGTTTATGTACAATAATTGGGAAAAGTTAGTTACATTTCATATTATAGTTTCAATATGAATGTATATGTTGTTTATGTTTATCCCCTCTCATATGAGGAATGCATTGGACTTATTATGTGATGGGTGGGGCCCGCTATATCCCCTCGATGCATCAGTAGGTCTCATGATACAAATAGTTGTGTAATTGGATGAGGCCTTTCCCAATGTGATATATGGATTTTGGCGGAGGCCTTAATCATTAGACGTCTTGGCTGAGGCTATGAAAAAATGTATCAGAATGTCTGGAAAATGAACTTCCCTCATTATGAAGCTATTAATTTTATGTTCATGTGGTTATTCAACTAGTAGAATACCCATGATTATGTTATATTCTGGCATTATTTACTCAGCTCATATCCCTACCATAATGTGTTCAAGTTTATTATGAAAGGCATGTGTTTTAAATTATTCATTGTGTCTAATGTTTATATTATCTTCCGATGTATTTATTACTATTACTGAGAATTTGAGCTCACCCCTTTCTTATGTTTCATTTTCTCAGGACATGAATAAGTAATTTATGAATGACATGCAATCATAATCTAGGAGATGTGATGTTTCTAGTGGAATAAAATAGCGTTTGTTTCCCTTCATGTTGTAATGATAAACTTATGTATGTAACTTGTTTCCAATAATACTAAACTACTAAGTCCTTCAAGATTTGTATTCCTTGTTTGTATGCCAATGAAATCAAATAAGGCACCGGCTCCAGGAAACTGGGGTCGGGTCCTTACAAAGGGGATAAGATAAGAGAATATGGTGCTGAAACACCATAGAAGAATGGTGTGGGTGAATGAATGAATCATACATTGATAGATAATTCTTATATTATGAGGTTTTACTTATGAATTAATAAGGTTATTTGGTAAGAGGCACTCAAAATAGTGTCATATCATGTCAATAAGAGACCATCATCAATGGTTTGGAAAGAACATCTAGAGGATTTGTGGTCTAGTTAATGATTATAAGTTGGTTATATCAAATTTTTCAAAAAAAATATTTATTTTAATGTTGATTCTAGGGTTCAAGAAAATATAGAGGAAAAATACAAATAATTTTTTAAAATTGAGTATAAAGATAATAACTTTGTATTTTGGCTATGGGATGATAACAGGAGACAATTCATCTAGATCCAAGATGTTCTATTAATTGAGAAGGTTCTATGGATTGAACATAACATGGAAAAATAAATAAGTTAAGGGAAAATATTCAACTACCAATTTCCAATTTGATTTGAGTAAGAACATAAAAAAGGTATCAAGTTCCATATAACTCATATATAACCACTAAAATTATGGAATTGAGACCAATGAAAGGTATTATAGAAAGTTAATGTGAGACTAAATCTTGAGTGGGAACATAAGAAGTCATGGAATCGAAAATTATAAAAGAGTAGAGTACTTTAGCCTAGCTTATACAATTTATAAGATAAACTAGAATCATAAGACGGGTTCATAGGTTTGGGGATGATATGAATTTCCAACTTTTAATAGATATAGGGGAACCTAAATTCCCTAAAGAAGTTTCATAACTCAGTGACTATCTAATTCATCAATGGATAAAGAGATGTATTCATTAAAATCAAATTTAAATTGGAAATTTACTAAATTACCAGCAAAGAATAAATCTATTGAGAGTAAATGGGTTTACCATTTTAAGGAATAGGATAATGGAAAGAAGAGTTTCAAAACTATGTTAGTGGTATTCAATAAAAGGAATGAGTTGATTTCATAGAGATTTTATCATTGGTAGTTAAAAATGAAACTATAAAAACAATTATGAGTATAGTGGAATCAGAATATTTGTACCTAGAAAATATATATGTAAAATACATTTATTTTTTGGAGATTCAGAAGATGAAATTTACTTGAATCATCTAGTAGTTTTCAAGAAATATGGGAATTGTAATTTTATTTGAAAATTAAAGAAAATCCTATTGAGGATAAATAAAGCTTCAAGACAATTGAATCATAATTTCTATAATTTTATTTTGGAATAAGGATCTAAAATATGTAACATAGATCATTGTTTCTACTTGAGGTAATGGGATAATCAGACATTCATCATACTGCTCTTGTATGTCGATAACATATTATGGTGGGTCTATAGTTTTTATCGATTCATGAACTATAGTGTATTTATTCTAGGATATTTTAAATGAAATATCTTATTAATTCCTAGAAAATATTGGGGATAATTGTTTAGAGGGATATAACATATATAAATTTGGTATTATACTAGAATGATTGCATCTGTAATATCATGGAAAACTTTGGAATGGAATGATTTAAGGCCATATAAACTGCTCTTTTCATACAAATTAAGTTTAAAAATTATTAGAAACTATAAATGGAATAATTAAGATGATATATGGAGCAAAATATATTCACATTATCTATTAGAATTTTGTTTTACATGATGATTTTTACTCGGTTGGATATAGAGTTTGTAGTGGGAGTGTGGGGTTTATTTATATAAAACCCTCAAAGGGAACACTGGGAAACTACCCAGTGGGTCATCTGTTGCATAAATGGGATGAAATATATTGGGGCCTATATCCTTATATCCATTTTATTTGTGAGCTTTGGGTGTTTTATGTTCTTATAGGAGGCTTGTAGGAGGAAATAGGGGAGTTAAGATAAAATCTCAGCTTTAGAGCAAGTTATGGAATACAGGATTGTGTTATGTTAAGGAGTCCAACCAAAATATAAGGCTATCTTGTGGGTCAATAACTATGGTGTGTAGGTTCAAGGGGTATGTAATGGTTATTCTTCAAATTTTGTTACCCCTTCTATGTGGGGGTTGGTTTCATTGTGGAAATATCAGGAGGTGAGTTTTGGTGGTTCTACCTTTTGAGGTTTTTACATAGTGGAACTAAGTTTTGGTGTAGCCTTCTACTTTAGAAATGGAATTTTTCATCATGGTGGTTTACTATTAACCATGTACCTCCCTCTATTTTATTGTATTGTTAAAAAGTTTAATGATTTTGTTTCTTGGATATAACTTTGACCAAGAATGTTGTGGTGTGTCCTATCACCTTACACCATATTTTTTCCCCATTTCAGTATCTTTGTGTTGTGGTGTATCGAGCTACATCATGATATTATAATTTATAGTTATCTAATAAATTCCCAAACCCCTTATATCCTATATATATATATAAAATTTTCCTCTAAAAACCTAGGCATCCATAGGTTCTCTTTCGAGGTGTTTTGATGTCCTTTCAATTGGTATTGATTCCTTACTTCCTGAGTTTGATATGTGGTGATATGAAGTGAGTTTTCCTATTTTTCTTATGGTTTCATCTATGATTGATCTTATTATTTCCATTATATCTTTACATTATATATCACTTGATCCCTATCGATCTCATGGATTTGTTTTTATGTTTGTTTTCATGGTGGTGGATAAATATTCTGGGAGGGATATATTTTTCTTATGGGAGTGTTAATCAGATATCTATGTTATTGTTCAATTCTCAATTGAAGGCCATTGATAGACTTGAATTAAGGGATTCATTTCTTATCATGTAAAATTTTAAATTAAATTTCCTTTATCTCTTTGAGTGATGGTGGAATTAATATTAATAAATATTAAAATAGATTAATGAAGGAAATTGTTTGTGGTTGTAGTGATCCCATGTTTTCCCACCGTGATAATGGTTTGCCTATGGATTTTCTAAATAGTGTTCTATCTATGTGAATTCTTTGATTATCATGTTTCTTATGTTATGGATCTGAATTTTTAATTTGATGAAAATGGTTAAAGTATTTAAAGCTAATAATTATTGGTTGGCTAAATAATTAAATAGGCATGTTTTTATGAACCATTATTCTTATGTTTGATGGGAAATAAAAAGTAGAACTTAATGCATGTTTAATTGATATTGATATTCTATATATCCATGGAATTTTAAAAATTACATGAAGGTAGAATTTATTTTGTTGATAATAATAAAAATTTAAGTTAATTAAATTGGCTAAAGAACATGAAGCTAGAAATGATTGTTGTTGATAATAATAAAAAGGCATGTTATTGGATTTGTTCTTACTTGAACTTTAATTCTATAAGAAGTTATTCTTGAAATCATGTTCAAATAATTTTAATCTTTTGATACTTGATTCCTTAGATTACCCATAGTTTTAACCTATGATAAATGAATCAATGAATTCAAGATGGTAATTAAACTAGTTATTTGACCAATCTAAATATTTGGGTTCGAGAAAACTTATTTGCATGTAAATTATAGATCCCTTGTTTTAAAATCCTAGATGCCCAGTTGACTATATTTTTTGTTTATTTCCTTATATATTGCTTTAGATGTGAGACATTATGTGTGATGTGATGTGAGTCTAGGATGTTTTGTGGTAAAAAAGATAGGGTTGGTGGGGCTTGGGTTTATGCTATAAATTGATTCCTAATATGGAAAGATGCATAGTTATTTGAATGGAAGATGTGTGGTGATATGAATGGTGGATTCGGTAATGGAACTAGTATTGATGGAATAGTTTGAAGCAGGGATTAATCATTGTTGTTCTAAATGATAGATTATTTATTGATAATGATCTATTTAAAAGGTTGTACAACTAGGTTCTTTATTTTCCAACATTTATTTCTCCACTACATGAGGCAGTTAGATGTTCTTAGATATAATTATGTTTTATAGTGGCATAGGATATTCCCATCAGTACCTGTAATTATGTAATGATAATGATTAATAAATGTTTTATTCAATGGGGTTGGTGCTTGAATGGAATTCAAACATTGATAATCTTGTGGAACCATGGAATTGGTTTGATTATGTCATGAGGGAATGGACTCCAAATTGAGGTTTATGAATTGTGAATGGAATAATTTAAATTAATGGATATTGAATTTTTTAATATAAAATGTAATGTTTGATAAAAATAAGAGATTTATGAAATCCTTACTATATGCTTCTACGCATATGTGATATATAGATCTTGGCGGTGGTGGATAGGTGTCTAAGAGATGAGGGCTATAGTTGTACTTAAGACTAGGTTAATTCCCTTTGTGTGGTTATGAACAATATTAGGTCTTGTATGATTTATGATTTCATATGCTAACCCACCCATGTAATTAAAAAGATTGACAATGAGTAGACTCTTGGAGGTTGTTTTTACACAACAACCAATTTGGTGAGTAATTGATGATTTACCACCACCTCTAGCTCCACTTTCTTCTCTTTGTAGTATTATGTGTTGCTATCCATAATGGTTAACATTCACCACATACGTTTGTAGAGATTCATAATGTCTTATGGTTATTTCACACACATTTATCTTTAGTTATAGTATCCTATAGATCAATATAGGTATGAAATGTATGTTTTGTGATGGATTAAGGTATAATATAAGACATATATGCTCTTATGGCTCCTAGAAACTACTCGGTGACTATTTAGAGACGTTTTAGGGGATGATGAGATGATGTGATATACAAGATGTGTGTTATGATACTTTATCCCAGGAGTCATCCAGATAACTTCTTTTAGAGTAGGATGGATTAGAATGTGTGACGTTGGGGTGAAGTGGAAAACCATTAGGTAAGTGGTAGAAAGGTACCCTATTTTGATATTATATAATATATGCACATGTATGATATTCTTGGTGGTAGATATGTTAGTTAGAATGGGAACATAGTATTCATTTTGAAGTGATGTGTTAGCTTCACTTGATATTCACTAGGGTTTATCATGATTCATTTATCTTCTGTATGAGTAGATCTGGGGAGGATCATACTAATTATACCTATTATTCTTACCCCAAATATATATATAATTTTTTTAGGTCAGTAGGAGAAAGTAGGATATCAAGATGGATACTACTATCTCATGGTTGTTCATGATATGTTTATGTTTCATGGTCACTACTAATTTTATATTTTGGTACTTGTATTTTATTTTTTAGTTTTATTAGTTATGTATGACATTTCATGCATATAATTAGGTCACTTATTTTATCTTTATTAGAATATTTTGATTGGTTTACTTTTCTTATCTCTCATTTCTCTCATTCTATTAGAGGTAAATTCCTCCCATTTATGTGTATGATGTAACCTCAGTTCTAATCACCAACCTGTAGCCCACTTGAGGCAATATTCAAGCATCGTTATCTCCCTTCTCTCATTTTCATCCTACGAGGGGTACCTTTGGGAAGAGGGGGTCATAACAGAGTGGTATAATAGGTTTAGGTTGAGGGATATGATGGAGTATAAAGTTAGGAACAAGTGAGTAATATACATACCTGACCTTAAATGTTACATAATCTTGAGTTAAGTCAAGAATTCACATTGAGGATATTTTCAGGTTTAGATTTTTAGATAATTAGGCCATAACTTTTACATTACATCTCAAAAATTACAATGTATACACTTCTAATCTATCTAATGTTTCACAAAAATAAAACTCCTTAAATACAACAAGAGTTCTTTTCTTGATATAAATCTTCATGAATACTTCCTTTCTCTTAACCTTCCTTATACCCTGTGAAAGACATTTCAAAAACATGGGATGAGCATTAAAACCTCTGTAAGGGTTATAAAATAAGGATAGAAAACATTATCCCATTAATAAAATCAAAGCAAAGAAACCATACTTTTCAATCATAACATACCTCATGAAATCATAAGATTTATGAATAACACACAGAAATAATAAATAATAAAGGTAACTTATGGTATCCATTTCAAACTTACATTGTAGCTATCACAGCTACGTAGGGAGTTACACTTGGAATACCCATCACAGTATATTCCCTAAATCTCTTAGGAGAAACATCATTTTTACCTCGATCACATTACCCAATGCATTGGAGAGCTATCTCGGGCTCACCCGCCCTATGTTTATCATGAAACCACCCATATACGTAAACAATACCCAATAACCATAACATAATCATAACACATAACACAATTATAAAGGAAAGATAACATTTCCACATTCCAATATATGAAATCAAGATATTGAAATAAACAATCCTTTATCAAACCATTTAACACATTTAATAAAGAAATATTAAAATCAAAGTGTCTCATAACACTTTGAAGATTTTAAAGGAATTAAAATTTGAAAACATTAATTCCCATATAAATAAATCCTAGAAACCAATTTTAAAGCATGGAAATTAATGAGAAATATTTATAAGAATAAATCATTAATACATTTAAAATGATATTTTAGTTAAAGAGTTTTTAACAAAATGAGAGACACTTGAATACAAATAATTGAGAAATAACATTTAATCAGAACTTTATAATATCATGAGAATAAAGGTATTCATGATATAATATTCAAAGGGACCGTATATACACCATATAAGAGTGAATTGGTGCATAACAACAATGAAGTCTCAATGGAATGTAAATTGAGGCTAAATCCCTTATAAAAACTGTATCCTTAGATTAAGGATAAATTAATTACATAATAATGTGTGAAAAATATTAATACACTAAATATGATTGGATATTCTATTTAAATCAATCAGAGGACATTCAGACGTGTTCTTTTTAAGACAAAACCAATGACATGGATGTTTAACTCAATGAATGGAAATTGAGTTAAATTTACTCTTATCAAGTTCATATTGATGACTTGAGAATTTATCAATGGAGTGACTATGTGAATCAAAATTATATCCACACAAAGGGTAGTGTAAATTACAACATAAATATATAAACAGTGATTCCACACATAATCATATCATTACATAATTATGAATTAGAAGATTAACCAAAGGAATGAAAATTGGGTTAAAAAGTTCCCTTACCAATTTTGTAACTTATGAAACATACACCACATGAAAGTCAATGAAGATGTAAATACCGATAAATAAAATTATATTACAGAAATAATAAAATCAAGGGTATTATGTATATCACACAAAGGAAATAGTTACATATATACCATGAATCTCATGGGAATAAAAAGTGAGATACAACCCTTTACCATGTTGTAATCAATTGAGTCATATGACCAAAAGTTAATAACCACCAAATTAATCACATAATACCATGAATATTAAGATAATCATGAAAATATATATCAAATTTAAGTACACAATACACCACATGCAATGATTAACGGGCAAACAATGGAAGTCTCACAGAATTAAAAGTGAGATAAGAAATCTCTTACCTCATGTCCGACTTGACTCGTATGTTCTGTGTTCTTCATGAATAATAAACTTAAGTTAATTTATACTTTCTTAAGAAAATTTTTAATTTTTATTATTAATTTTATATCACTTATTACCTTGCTATAAAAATTAGTTAATTATTTATGTTCATATCAGACATTTGGTCGATGTTTGGAACTTTAGTCAGAAATTAACTTGTTATAATTACAAATTGTCCATGTGGTCAAAAATAAAATATATCTAGAAATATATTCATGATTTAGATATCATATATATCATATATATCCAGTTTATATAGATTTATAATATTCCATATCATTTGGAGTTAAGAAATGAAATGCGCCGTTCATGGAGACGGTAAGCCGTACGTACGCATGAACGCTACTTTCATTTCTATTTTATATTTAAAGGGATGAAATCATAATAATACATAGGTATATTATAATTATAGTATAATATAATTTTATATATATGTTACATAATTTCATTAACTCTATCTTTTATACATTCCATGTATGTCATAAATGAATCATATCACCTTGAGGGGGCGGTAGTCCGCACTTCCTCAAATTAAATTATCGTGTTTACACATATTGGAAAAGCATAAATGTATGTTTATAAATAAAAATTATAGAATAATAGAGAAAACATAAACCTAATATATATCATATAAAAATATATTTCCATCTTAATGGCCACCATGAGAGGCGGTATGAGATATTTGAACAATCATCACTTCGTGAGGCGTTAGTTTTCCATCCACAGAAACAGAATGTTCTTCACCCATTTGATGGAGGTGTGTGTAAGTGTAGTTCAAATAATTCTCATAACAAAATCCTAGTATATTTATTATATTGGTTTTTTTATAAAATAATGGAATAAAATGATTTTAGGTGTTGGAGAAGTAAAATAAAAGAAAAGAAGTTAAGAGAAACTGTTACCTTTAATTTGGGTAACCCACTTTGGTTTGAACCAAAAGGAATTATTGAAGTGCCTTATGCCTAAGGTAAGGCTTCTAGGAGGAGGATAGGGATATTGAGAGCTTAGTTTTGTAGGGTTTGTACTAACCAAGGGGATTGAGAGGTGTGAATAATGGGTTAGAAGTGGTGTCCTTTTATAAGGGAGAGGAGGGGCTATTTAGGATAGTTTGAAAATGTTATTTTATTATAACTTATATTTGGTTTAAAAAGGTCCAAAACTCATTAAATTCTACAATAAGATGACTCATGTTCGAAATAAAATAATCAAATAATAATTGGATAGGTTTTGGATATTTTTTTAATATTAATAATCTTATTTATTTAAATTATTTATTATTGAGGTAAATATTGCATCATTATTGTGTCATAAATAATTTAATTTATTTGATGTCTAAAAATTATAAAAAAAATACCATAATGTAGGAAATATTATTATATTTCTAATTAATATTTATAGTCAAAACTATGACTTATATTACCCCATGTAAAAATTGATATACTAAAAGATATTTGTTAATATTATTTTTTTCTTTACTCTAAGGTAATTAAAATAGAGTGTCATTATCACTCTTAAGTGGCACAATGGGATCCCAAAATCTACCCAAGTATGCTCATGGCCGGAAATGACTCATAAAATAAGGTTAGAACAAGTGTCAAGGTAATATTTTTTATTCTAATATTCTTTTTACCTTGAATTAACCAATTTACATTTAACCGCTGAAAATAAAAGTCAACAATTACTATTCACCAAAAATTATCTTCATCTTATTGAACCACATTTTACTTACTAAAAACAAACATGTATGTCAGATTTTTAAAATTCAATTCACATAAGTGGTAAAATTTTATTTAAATGAAAAAGTCAGTTTTTTTAACTACTACTAAGTGGTTTAACTATTCATCAAAATTTGAATTTTTTCAAAAAAATACCAAAAAATCAGCCTAATCTATATTTGATATTCCTAATTCAAAAACAATGTCTATTTTACCAAATAAAAAACATAGAAGTTTCATTAATAAATTTAAAATCAATTCTCGTTGTCAAAACAAATAGCATGTTTTTATTAAACAATAACTATCAAAAGATTTACACTTGTTTATATACAATTTCAAAGTGAAATTAATTCGAATGAAAAACATTGGATAAAATGGTAAAAATATAATCTAATTACACTTTAAAACCAATTATAAAGATAATCTAACCATATAAATAAACTATATTAAAAGGCCGTATTGAATTAAAATACAGTATTTTTCACTATTAATGAAAAATGAATTTTATCTGAAAAATACCAAAAATTTACCCAAAGTAAATTTTGATGTCCCAAATATGAAGAAGAATTTAATTTTGTCAAATAGAAAATATAAAAGTGAAAAAAACTATATTTAAATAGGGTTCTCCATTAAAAGGTGGCAAATCGACCCTTTAGTGAATATTAGAGTATTTATGCTTAAAATCGAATTATTTTCTTATTTTAAGCCCCTAAATTTCATTGGATAAAAGTAAAAACATTTAAAAAAAGTATATTAATATTGTAGTTAGTTCTATTCATTCCTGCCAATACAACAGCTAAGCATTAACTACCATTTAAAATAATAATATTATATTATTAGTGTGCAATGTAAGATTTCAAAGAAACTCGTTGTTGTGTATCGGGTACACTATCGAACATAGAATCCCCTTTAAAGTAAAATTAATATTTAATTCAAAGATATTAATTTTATGAAAATATATTATTCTTTATTTACTTAATATGTTACAAGTAATGTAATAGTTGGTAGGGAAATGATGATAAATGAATTTTGTAAGTGATGTAAACAAGGTATAATAGCTATTAAAAGGGTATTTAGGTCTCCCTAAGATCTGATGAATTAACCTTTTAGTTTACCAAGCCTACTAAGAGAAGTGATACTGGTTGTCAGGTGGGGACCTAGGAAAGGACAATGCATCATTCTTCCTTGAAATTTTGTTATAAATGGGTAGACCTTGGGAAGAGGTTAAACCTTATATAAATATATAATATTAAATATTCCAAATTCTATATTTAGGATTCCCTAACAAATTATTCTTGTGAAGGTATGAATCTAGGTTGATTTCATCGTCAATTTCATGTTAAATATGTTTAGTGAGATATGCCAGTAGATCACCATAGAGTAGAGTTTTATGATAAATAAACTTAGAAGAGGATGATATGGGAGTTTCATTTATAAATTATGTAGACGTGTGAGGTATCCATTTTAGACTTGGTGTTAGAGGAATAGTGGGAATTGGTTTATATAAACTTAGTTCAATCAATTCTCAGAAGGAGAACTTGGATTAGTTGGTGATGATGATGATACATAGAGTAATGTGCTATTAGTGGTTATTGTTCCTTAGGGATATTGATGAGTTGAAATTCATATGGTTGAAGTTTTTAGATATTTTTCAAATAGTGTTTATTTCTTCAATAGTAGAGATGGCCAATCTTTAAGAGTTGCTTACCCTTCAACAAGGGAGTTTCTGCGGGTGGGAGTTTGAAATCAATTTTTTAACCCTTATTTATTAAACATTAGGCCTATTTATAGATGAGGAGGTCAAGGATAGGAATTTCGAGGATGCCTTGCAGAATTTATGAAAAAATACCCAATACAAATAGTTTAAAACTACTATTATAGGCTATTGAACTGTTGGTATAGCCTATACTAATGGTTTTGTGAACTGTAGCCTATACTGTCGTCAGTACAGTATTATTCAAAAAGTTTCCTTTAAATTTATGGTATAGAAAATGGGAAAATTTATTACCAACATTCATCTATAAATAGTTTTTATAGATGTATAACAATTGTTCATGAAACCATGGGTATAGAATTATGTCCAATAGGGATGTGTACCAATGGTTAAACCATTGGTATAGCTTCACCTCCCTAGTACCCACAACTAACCCATCCAACACCTCTTATAGAACCTATAAAAAAATAAAAACCATGGTAAACATTTAATATAGTACAAATATTGTATATTTAGTATTTAACCATCTATTTATCTATAGTTTTCAAACCATTTACAATATTATGACATATATATACAATACACAAAATCTATAAGCTTTAGTGATTAAACACCATCCACACGTCTCTTTACTATCAACTAAAAAATGAAGGGGATCAATATCTCCCCTATCACCATCATCCTCCTGATAATTGTCATCATCATCACCATCATCATTACATCCATCCTCATCATCACCATCACCAATGTCATTTTTAGGAACATCATCGTCCGTACCTCCATATGGTCCATCACCACTATCCCCTAGTGAAACATATAAAAAATGTATCATCGACATGTATGTTTCATAAACCTCAGTGGTATCTGGTGGAAGTGATGGACATATGGCTACTATAACTTTCAATAATTCTGTGTTAGCCTTTTTACTCTGTTTATGTTCTTGATGGCTATTTTTTATCCTCTAATACCTCTGTATGAGCCAATGATACCTCTGCATTAGTTGTTTCTAACTAGATGCTACTAGAAATGAAACCTAAAATGGACTAATATCTAGCGGGGACAATGCTCTTACCTAGTCAAAAAAATGCTCTCCCGTAGTGCTCATCTCCTAATACCTTGTGCAGATGATCGTTAGGTCCAAATTTTTCAACTTCATAGTCATCAAAGGCCTCCAAAGAACACTGTTGAAAATATAAATGAGTTATTTAGTTAAAAATATATAATAAAATTTTAAACAAACAAAGAAAGATTAAAATTTGTTGTTGTCTCTATTTGTATACTGTGCTCTCATAATTATTCTTTCTGGTTGAGAAAAATAATTTTTATCATGGTACACGCCCTTCAATATTCAATACCACCCTCTATGAAGAACAAAAATAAATTCATTATAACCTATATTTAAATGAAAATTAATAACCAAAATCAATTCATTATAACGAATATAAATTTGACAATTAAATCCATAATTCAACAATACTATATATTTTTTATCAAAATTACACTATTGTAACCAAAATTTAATTGAAAATTAATAAAAAAATTAATTATATGAAGAAATAATTAATCAAACCAAAATGAAGGGGGTTAGAGATAATAATATATAGCACTACTAAATTCTATGTGAAAGGGGTAGATTATTAAATAAAATATGCGGACAAGAAGAAAATTTCATTTTATTTACAAATGATGATTGGGTAGAATTAACTATAAATCCATTCATTTATTTTAATAAATTAGTGCTAAAAGTGGTCATGTTAATTATAGTAGTATTATAAAACAACTAAAACCATGAATGATTAAAAATAAAAATCTAAAGATCTTAATTTATTCTAACAATGTTTTACTTTTTATCAATAAATAAGATTTCCAAAATATGTTGTGTGTTGTTGAATAACCCTGTGAGGTTTTGGATACATCTTAGAGTTCACATGATGCCTGCCATTATATATTTAATACATCGTTATATATTGGAGATAATAACTGATAAGGTGAAGAAGCAGTTGATTAGATATTTTGGATTTGTGGGAGTAGTTTCAATTGGTAATAATTGTTTAGGAGAGTTACTGAAACAATTTCTATATTTATTATTGATTAAATAATGCACAATTTTTTTACAATAATTGTTGTGAAAATTTGAGAAACTATTGAGGTAACATAATATTTACTTAAATTCTCAAGAAGAGTTTGAATATGCTTTGGGAATTAGGATGAATAGTTTTGTGAAGGGTTGATAAATGGTAGAAGTTATTTAAAGTGTCATGTAATGATTTAAGGAGGATGAAGAAGTTTATAGTTGATTTTAGATGGAAGGAAAAGAATTTTTTAAATTAAAGAGCTTCAAATTTCGATGATATTGGAAAATTAATATGTTTGTAATATTACCCTTGTAATTATTCTATGTAATTTTCATTAACATAGAGTTTCACAAGGATACGTTAGTGTAAACATTCCATGTAGAAGATTAATATTTATTTTCATGAAGAAATTTATGAATAAGCTTGTGATACATAAGAAGAAAACAATTCCTTATTTAACTACATAAAAACAATATGGATTTATGGAAGAGTAGAGTGTCCCTATATCATAATAACACGATCCTTATAATGATATTTTAGAATAAATTTGGTGTTGTGTAAGAGTAAAAACATGTTTTTAAAGGCTATTCCAGATTAAATAAAATAGTTTCAAAACCCTATAAGATTTGATAATAGGCTATAAAATAATAGTTTGGTGAAGGTGTGAGAATAAATAGAAATATATAGAGGCTATGTAAGGGTAAATAGACTCATATATAAGAGTAACCCCTTTCATAAAATAAATTATTCTTAGTGAATTACAAATTTATATTTCAAGAGGATAATAATTCAGAAGATGGTGAATTTATTATTCAATGAAATAAGAATTAAGTTTCCTTGAAGTGTGAATCATGATTCAAGATGATATTTAAAGAAGAAGGTTTGGTCATGAGATGAAGGTCATTCCAAAATTCAAGGTGAAGTAAGAACTATACGATGGCATTGCACCACAGTAAGAAAGCCATGTCATAGTGTATGATGAAGTGAGTGTTGTGAAAATGAATAATTTTTGTAATGAAAAGTCTCAAAAGTATATTGTATTTCTATAATAATATGGTAGAATAAATTTTGAAACAACTGGATATTTCATGGTGCAATATTATCACTAAATATAAGTACATGAATTTGAAGATAACGAGAATATAGTTTATGAGGAAATTTGAAGGAAATAAAAAATCATATTATATTGATAATTGTTATTGATAAATTAAAATTGTAATACTAAAGAAATTTTGAGGATAACTAAATGAATATTTTATAAGATCGTGGTGAATTAATTATGATATTTCAAATACTATTATTTTAAATAATTTAAGAATATCAAAGATAAATCATTATTCAATAGAAATATTTAACCAGTTTTAATGAGAAAACCACATTTTCGATTTCCTTTCAATTTCCATACGATAAATATAGAAACAATATAAATTTTATATTATCTTTTGTTAATAAAGATAAGAATAATAAGAAGAAGATACAGATGATAGAAAAGGGAAAAACTTACAATATACTATAAAAGAATATTTTGAGTGTCATGGAATAAATATTTTTGGGAGGATACTAACCGAATTATATTATAGATTAGAAGTGTCGAAAGAAAAAAATAAGAGAAAAATAAATATACGAATTAGAAATAAGATTTAATGAGACCATCATAAAAAATCTCAAAGTGACACAATACGAGTCTTCTGAAACTTCTAAGAGAATAAGTGATTCCATGGATGATTTTGATAAGAGGATTTCTTTAAAAATTACTCATTATATTCTCATGGATTGATTTAAATAATCTGAGTGTGTATATATATATATATTGTAAGTTGAAAGAAATAGGTTACCCTTTTTCTAGAAAAACTTGTTTTCAATAATGTTGTTTATATGAAAACTATTGATTCAAACTTAAATAATAGAGACATATGGGTGGATGAATGTATTAAGTAACCCACCAATACCAGAAAATTGTGTGTGATAAAGATAAAAAAATCGGGTTCCCCAAATAGAT
Source organism: Viscum album (assembly GCA_963277665.1). NCBI lineage: Eukaryota > Viridiplantae > Streptophyta > Magnoliopsida > Santalales > Viscaceae > Viscum > Viscum album. The sequence continues at coordinate 767,433,526 of OY728156.1, forward strand.
CACAAAATATGGATTGTTTATATCAAAAATAGCATAGAGATAAAGTTATTCATATTGTTTCTCAAAGAAATAAATCAATATCTTTTTTCCATTATTTATTTTGAGGAAGTATTAGAAAGAAATAAATTAACTTTTGGTATAATATTCCAATCATTGTAAGACACAAATGTATAATTTCAAAGTGTATTAAAGCTAAAGTGGAGAGAAATTCTACTAAGTTCATAAAATGTACACAAAAAAGAAGAATTTTTTTGTCAAACATATTCTGAATCTTGAGAAATGTCTATAGAAATTATAATAAGAGATTTTATTGTGATTAGTAATGGTTATTTAGATATACCAAGTAATATTCATATGATTTTGATGAAACATGCCATAAAACCAATGAATAAAACAAATAATTGAAGGTTAGTTTACCTGTTTCCTCTCATTCTCTTACATTATCGTGTGCCCCAAAGTAAACATATACTTCTTAGAATATTTTTTATTTTTTCCTGATGAATCCAAAAAAAAATCAATTCAATTAATAAGAATTAAATTTTCCATACAACCCATTAAAGTTTAATAATACCTTAAACTCATTACTCTTTAATATATGATCCTTTCTTAGTATTGTATTGTTGGATAATCATTGAATATTAGTTCACCATATAACCTAGATCCAAATATAATCTTCTAAATAATGTATTACTCATTCTTATATGATCACTATAATTCCCCAAGTTCCATTAATCATGCAACCTTAGAATCTTGACCGTCAAGAAAGTTAAATTGATGTTTTGGAGAACATATTAATTAATATAAATAAAACAATATATATATATATATATATCAATTAAACAATTTTTCTTAACTATATACCCTACCATGCTTTCCCCTTCATTTGATTACCAAACTTCCTTCATGAGACTAGTTTCACTGGAATTATATAACTATACTTGGATAAAGTTTCCATGAAACTTCTACATTATCTGACATTTTTACCTGTCATTTGATTATCTTCCTTATAATATATTATTATTTTTGTTTTATGGTTCCAGTATTCATGCATACGAGTACACCCATGTCACCTATTTGAATATTTCACTAAATAATATAATAAAAAAGAATTGATTCAAAGTAAAACTGAAAAAATAACAAGATATATTTTGAAACACTTATAAAAAAACCTTATTCAGGATGATAATTAGGCTCTGATGGATCCCTGGGTTGTTTTGTATTAGTAACCTCTAAAGGATGTGTCTATTCCAATGCATGCACTGGGTCATCAACATGTGGTGGAGTGGAACCTAGAGGATCAAAATCATCAAATCCTATACAAATAGGAGTAGGAAATTGAGGTGGCGTAGAAATGGTAGAGTAAGGATGAAAGGGTTGTGGATACATCATAGGATATGGAAATGTTATATGATATGTATATCCTATAAAAGATGATGATGGAGGCATAGTTGGGAACATCCTAAGAGGTCTAAGTAGAGGAGGAAAAAGTGTGGTATATGGGATGTATGTTGATGGGTCGGGAAGTGAAAAGGTTTAAAGGGTTCTCTATCTAGCTCTAGTAACACCCCCACTTGATTTTACATGTTGCTAACCCCAATTAGTAGGTTTATGAGATTTAAAATTTGGTTCATATGAAATTACCTAAAATAAATTTGATAAATAATAAGAACATGACATTAACTGTAATGCAGAATAAGAATATTACAATTCTAATACTCACTAAGGGAACCAGAGGAGGAAGCCTTAGCTTGTGTAGCTGATAGTATTATTAAATAGTCTTTTACTTTTAATTTATTCAATGTCTTTCATAAGATTCACAATTTATATAAATATAAATAATCAACCAATCTAAAAAACATATAAACTAAGATTTATACAATGTCCAAAATATATCCAACATGTGATAAAGGAGATGTAATATAGAATTTGTACAATATATGAAATGTAATAAAGAAATTTCTATTAAAATTACACATATTTTAGTGGAAATAAAAAAACAAAATTATATCCTTCTATAATCCAAAAATAATATCTAATGATCATACACTAACTCAAATGGTAACTCTAAACTACTAAAATCAAAGAAAATTGGGTATACATACACATAGGGTGTACATATATTGTGAAAAAGATAAATTCTGCTAGGATTACAAAACATTCTCCATTCCTAACCATTATAATATAATACATGTTATGATAGTTTGAAATAAAACTATTAAATTAATATTTTTGTTTTCAATAAAAAATAAAAGCATCAAATAATGAACATTTCTATATCTCTTTGAAGACATGAAAGTAACCCACTTTTAAAACATATTTTCCAATATGTTTTCTAATATTTAATTAAATATGGACATATAAAAGATTTAGATTTAATTTAATAGGAGTAAAAGTGTATTTTAAATAAAATTTTAATTAGTTTTAAGGAATATCAAGATACAAGGATCAAATTTTCATTTATATAGAAACCACTTTGGGATAAATGGAAATAATAATATCAAATAAAAAATCACATTATAGTCAATGAACATGATTATAAAAAATGAAAATAATTTTTAAATTCCATTTCATATTCATACACAGTGAATATAAAATCTAGAGGAATTAATAATCAATAATACCATTATGATGAATATAAGTAAGCAAATGTAATAATGAACTATCAGATTATTTGAGAAGAATTAGATGAAATAAGGATGTATTAAGAGAATATCTCATAATAAAGATTCACAATAACGATCAAGGGTATGTGCAAAAGAGTTAAGGTTGAGAAACATTTGATATCTTTTAGAACATCATGTCCTTATTATATATTATCATGGGATAACCATGTCCACATAGTTCATTCTATATGGTATTTCTATATCATTTGGGTGTATTTTCAAGGGCACACCATGTTTATATGGTTCAATTTCGATGGTAGAACTATATCCCCAAGTTATTCACACCATGGGAGTGATATATCCTCATAAAAACGAACATAATAACATAAATCATATCAAAACCAATTTCACATGGATGAACAAACAAGTTTTTATCCTATGTTCCCACTAAATTATTCAAGTTATCTCCCATAAATTATTCTATATAATCACATGAAATATAATTTCCCCTAATATATAAACAAAATAAACAAATTACTACATTAATTAATTACATAATTATTTGATATATATTACAAAAAAAATATGTTGGATTTTTGTAAAATAAGAAAATAACTAAACTAAAAACACATATATATCAACTAAAATGATATTTATTAGGAAATACTATAAAAATAATTTTAAAAACCTTTCTTCAAAGAATAAGGAAGAACAGTGACCTAACATGAGCTTGTTCATGTTTTGATACGTATATATATATGAAAACAATGATCAGAAGATAAGATGAAGAATTTAGAACACAGTATCAGGATTTTATAGAATAACGAAATCAAGAAAATCTCCAAAAGAGCGAAGATAACTATATGAGAACAAAGGGTAGTCCACCACTTAGGTGAGAGGAGATTAGGGATCATGGATGGGGTGGGGTTGGGGAGAGGGTGAGGGAGTTAAGTAAAGAACATATATCAATGTTTTTTAAAAACCATTCGTATAAGATGGAATAAAACAATAGATTGTAAAAATAGTTTGTATAGGATTATATATAAAAACATTTTTTTACAAACCATTGGTATCGCCTATTTATAGTAATACTATACCAATGAGTTTACTAAACCTTTTTATAGAGGCATGGAGATATCCTCCTTTTTCAGTAGTGCTCCAAAGATCTAGCACTAGGTCACCCCATGTATTATATCAACATATCTTGAGGTTCTGGAAATTACATAGGTCATTGAGAGGAAACTAGATAGGAATAGATCATAATGATATGGTATTGATCAGGATTACCCATATAGAAGAGTTGTGGTATGGGGTTTTTAGTTTCACATATATAATGGATTTTAGATATGAGTGGTTAGGACTCATCCATCATCATGTTGTTTATCTATGGGTGAAAGATATCAGGACTTTTCCATCACGTCATATGCGTATTTTTCATATGGAGGCCATAGTCATCAGAGGAGATAGTGCCAAACCATTCTAAGTAGGTAACATGAAATAGGTGTTCTGCTTCAGGTTCCTCTATTGAGGTAGTTTCTTCCAAGTAAGTAGTAGTAGGATGATCCATATTAGGATAAGTAAAAAGGATATAGGTTAGGTATAGTACATCCCTAATATGTACCTCATCTTTAGAGTGAAAATAATTAATGTGGGGGTGTTTGATATTATGTTTAAAGAGGTTGTGGAGAAGGTTGTGGTCAAATTAATGCTTTAGATTTGTCATCACTGGGTGAACCAGATGTCATTTGAGGTGCCCTTTTCCTTTTTCCTACTCGAGTGAATTCTTTTTTTTATTTAAGAGTTACAAACTCCTTAATATCACCTAACCTAGTCCATGATTTGGGACTTATGTTGGAGAAGTTTATTGTACTCTTGGCATTGACAACATCATTTAGAGGTTGAGATTATCTATATGAAGTATGTAAAGATTATGATCTAGTGATGGGATAGTAAAGCTCCTAAGGATACTTTCTCTATTTATAACTACAACCACATGACATCATCCATGGAATAGACTAGTAGTATTCAATGTAGGATATTTTAGATTTTTTCATGAGGTAGATTTTATTCGATAATGCCAACAGAGGTTTTGTCATGATTATTGGAAAGTGAGACCCTCATATGGTTTGAAGTCATCTTTCATCCTTTTCTTATTTGATAAATAAGCTAATGTTGATCATGTTGGATATTCAATTGACAGTGTTTCCTAGTATAGTGAAAGAGTGCCTAAACATCTTCATTGAATAGGGTTTAGTATTACCCCCTTGGTGAGAGATCAGGTTTGGAATAGCGCTAAAGTTGGGAACCTCTCAAATCATGATGTATCCTTACAGGATGGAACCCTAGGGGTTGTGTAAACTGTGAGTACAACTCAATGATCTATTTAAATGAGAATTTTTTAGCTAGGTTTTTCACCTTGGGGGGCACTAATCTTGTTTGTGAATAAGGTCAGTGGTTTTTTACATATCTATATTGATTATCGTTTCTTGAATCAAGTTATAGTGAAGAATTTGTATCCTTTTACATGGACTGGTTATTTATTCAATCATCTTAACGAATATAATTGGTTCTAAAATATTGATCTACGATTAGGATATCATCATATGTGGGTGAAAGATGAGGATATTCCAAAGACCTCTTTTCGATGTTGATATGGACATTACGAGTTCATGGTGATGTTTTTTAGTGTGACAAAGTGTCCAATCATGTTCATGGGTTTAATTAATGAAATGTTTGAGTTCCTAAATTATTTCATGGTTGTTTTTATTAATTACATCCTTATATACTATATTTTTTATAAGGGGAATGTGGAGAATTTGTGGTCAATTTTTAGAGTTCTTTATCATCAAAAGGTATTCGAGAAGCTATCAAAGTGTTAGTTTTGGGCTCATGAAGTTCAATTTTTAGGGAAATTTGTGTCTCAGTGAGGTGAATTTCTAGATCCTTTAAAGATTTAAGTAGTCATTTCTTAGGCATCCCCCAAAACTATTACAAAGGTGTAAAGTTTCCTTGGTCTTTCAGAATATTATAGGAGGTTCGTAGATGATTTATCTCTAGTTTTGACTCCTATAACATCCTTGACCAGAAAGTATTATGCATTTATGTGGATTGATCAGTGTTAAGTATCTTTCTAATACCTTAAGGACAAGATTTTCAGCACTCTTGTTCTTCATTTTCTAGAAGAGGTAGTTTATTTTGAGGTTTTATATGACACCTCACATCTTATTTTAGGATGTGTTCTAATGTAATAGAGATCATTTATTTCTTATGGGTCTCAAAGTTACACCCCCATGAGTGTAACTATGCCATCCATGATCTTAAGTTTATATTATTTTTGTTTTATTTTATTTTTTTTTCTGAAATTGCCTCATTGGTGTGATTTTTGTGGTTTTTACTGATCATAAGATCTTGAGTTATGTCTTCTCCCAACATGAATTAATCTTTCAATGGTAACTATAGAAGGAATTATTGAAGGATTTTGAATTAAGTATTTCTTATACATTAGAAAAGGGTAATGTTGTGGATGATTTGTTGAGTAGAAAGTGATTTAATGGTTATTTGTATGAATTTAGAGATTCCTAGAGAGTGATGGAAGATCTCTCAATTATGCGTATTGATATGGGAGAGGTTTTCTTTTTTCAGATGATAGTGTAGTCATATTTGGTTCAATAGGATCAGGATTCCTAGTTGGGGGATTTTGAGGTGGAGGTATAAAGATACTGAGTTTTCCTTTGTGATTCCCCTAATGTTCAGTATGAGGGTGAACAATATTGGGTTTTGTTTTAGGGGAGGCATTTCATCTCTTTAGTGATATATGAGGTAGTCCTTTATGAATTCAATATCACACCTTTGGTGTTAGATCCTTGAATGAAAAGGATTTATCAAGCTCTGATAGGTTATTTTTTGTGTCTAGGGTTGAATCATTCAATTTTGGATTCTGCGTCTCGATGTTTGGTCTTCCAGAAGGTGAAGGTTGAACACCATGTTCCCAGTGGTTCTATACACTCATTGGATGTTCCCTAGTGAAAGTGGGAAGATATATTGATGAACTTCATCACCAGTTTAACACAATATAAAAGAGGATATGATTTTATATAGGTGATAGTAGACCATTTAATGAAATCTTCCCACTTTATATAAATTAAAGAATCAATATAAATGGATATTTGAGTAAGGTAGTACCTAAAAGGAGAAGGTAAGAATCCAAGGAGTCCTGAGGATGGTCATCTCTAAACATGATCCTTCTTTTACCTCCAGGGTGTAGAGAGGTCCCTAAAATTGTTTTCTTATAATTTATTCCTTAGAACTTTTTTTCATCCATAGATGGATAGTTATATAGATTGAATTATTCAAACACTCAAGGATATGTTGCATGATTGTGTCCTATATTTTAGAGGTCCTTGTATGAGGAATTTTCCTTTAGTCAAGTTTTCACACAATAATAGTTTTCAATACACTATTGGTTTGACACCATTAAAATATTTTTAAATACTACAATTCCATTCTTAATTTTTTTGGACTGAGGTCATAGAGTCAACTATTCTTAGGTAATAACTAGTGAAAAAATGGCAGGGATGGTTCATGTCATTCCTGAGAGGATGAAGGCAGTGTAGTATTGTCATAAGTCCTATATCTATAATAGGAGGATACCTATAGAGTTTTATATTGTATATCATGTGTTCAAAAAGGTGATTCTACTCTATGGGAAGTGAATATTAATTCATGGGATTAATCTTTCTCCTCAGTTTTTAGCCCTTTTGAGGTTATGGACCATGTTGGAGCCATGGAATATCAGATAAAACTTCCCCTTAGATGACCTAGATACATGATGTATTTCATGTGTCAAAACTCTTCCATTATATTTTTTACAACTCCAATTTTATTAATTGGGGATAGTTAAATGTTTACGATGATGAAACCTTTGAAGAGTGTCCTATATAGATCTAGGAATTCCAGAGGAAGGTGTTACACGGACATGTTATTCCCTTGTTTGGTGTCATTTGGCAGTATAGTGGCATGGAAAAGAGAACCTGGGAATGTGATTCATGTATTCACACTCAGTATCCTAATATGTTTTATGTTTGGATATTATTTTTTATTAATTCATGTCTTGTGGTTATTCGCCTTTATTTGCTATATAAGATGGTTTCCTCTTCCATGATTTTTTATTTGTACTCATTCTTTTGTTTGGGAGGTATCATCCACATGAGATTGTTTAGGGGATGTTATTTGGGGTTTTTTTTTTCTCTTGATTTCTATGAGTAAGGTTGTTGATCTCCTATGTTGTTTGGAATATTGAGATCTATCTCATGGGGTTGTTATATCAATGACCATTTTCTTTCCCTTCTCTTTGAGTTTGGTTTTAAATTCTTTAGGATGAGAATTGATTGAGGGACCATATTCTTATATCTCATTCCTTTGTGATATTTGGGTGTTGGATGTATCAAGAGGATCCTCGGAGGTGGAAAGAGGGGAGTTAAGATAAATTATCAACTATAGAGCGTGTTGTGGCATGGTGGATTATGCTACGTCATGGGGTCCAATTAGGATGTGAGGTTGTGGTGTGGTCCAAGAGATATGGAATAGGGGTTTGAAGCTTAAAAATGATTTTTATTACAGTTTTTAAATCCCTACACTATAGGGGTAGGCTATGGTATGGAAATTATGGGAGGTAAGATTTAGTGATTCTACCTTTTTGGGGTTTCTATTCTAGGGAGTTGGGCTATTGGGTAGACTTATTCTTTGGATATAGAAATTTATGGGGTGGTGTTTTACCTTGAATTATTTTTATATTCATAATTTATAGTATTTTCATCATGTACCATGTCATGTTTCTCAGATGCATCTTTGACCATACATGTTGTGGTGTGGCCTTATGCCTTACATTATAGTTTTTTACTATGTTATTATCTTTGTGCCATGGTGTAGGGATATGTATCATAGTCTTCTAATTTCCATTTTGACTATCAACTACCAAACACCCTTGAAAATTATTCTTCTTGAAAATTTTCCTCTCGAACTCTATATATTCCTAGGTAATCGTTCAAGGTGTTTCAAAACCCATTTGATTGAGATTGATCCCTAGATTTCCAAGTTCAATCAGTGGTGATTCGAGGTGAGATTTACCCTTTTTATTATGGTTTCTTCTCTGATCAGTCTTGTTCCTTTCATTCTATCGTTCTATGATACGGAGGTTTATCTCTTTTAATCTTATGGAGTTATTTTGATGTTTTTTTGTGGTGGTGGTGTGAAATTCTAGGAGGACTATAGTTTTCTTATGGGGGAGGTGATCAGAGATCTACATTGTTCTTATATTCTCAATTAAAGAATATAGAGAGTGTTAAGGTAGGGGATACATTACTTATCCTATAATTTATGTAAAATTGTAACATAATCAAGATTTATCTATTTGGATAATTATTTAATTAAACATAATAAATATTAAACCATATTAATTGAAGAAATGGTTTTTGGTTGTAGTGATCTCATGTTTTACCACCATGATAATGGTTTTCCTCTTAATTTTCTATACATTTTCCAATATATGTTTATTATTTGATCATAAAGTTTTTATGTTATGGTTTATCATGTTTAATTTGATTAAAATGGTTAAAGAACATAAAGATGATAATGATTGTTTGACTAAATAACTAAATAGGCATGTTTTATAAATCATTATTCTTATTTTTTATGGGAAATAAAAATTAATGATTAATACATGATTAATTTAAATTATTCTTATATTTTTTAATGGAATTGGATAAAGAAAATGTAGCTAGAAATTATTTTTATTTATAATAATAAAAAATTCATGTTAATGGACTTGGATAAAGAACTGGAAGTTGGAAATGAATATAGTTGATAATAATAAAAAGGCATGTTAATGGATTTTTTATTCATTAAGTTTAATGAAACTGAAAGTTATACTTGAAAGCATATTTAAAACATTTATAGATTTTAATAGTTAAAACCTTGTTCTACCCATTGTTTTAACCTATGATAAATGTATTAGTTAATCCAATATGGTAAAAAACCAATTTTTTGTTAAAGATAAAATTTTGGGATAGAGAGGGTATGTTTCCATGTCAAGGATGGATGCCTTGTTTTGCAAGCCTAGATTCCAAGTTAAATCTATTTTTTGTATTTTTATTTATCTGTTAATCTAGATGCAATACTTGATATTTGATGTGATGTGGGTCATTGATGGTGTATGGTTGAAAATATATGGGATGGGGACCAGGGTTTGTGACATAAGTTGGTGCCTGATATGGTGGGATACATGGTGATATGAATGGTTCATGCATGGTAAAATAATTTTGGTGTCGAGAATGACACTAGGATTGATGGAATATGTTAAATATAGTATTTCACATTATTTACTGAAATCTATATGCTTCCTTGATAATGTTCTATTTAAAATGTTGGATATCTGGGTTGATTATTTTCCTATATTCTTTGCCTCACTGCATGAGGCAACTGGTTGTGCTTAGTTCTGAATATATTGTATGGTATCTTAATATATTTACTAGAGTACATGTAATTTCATAATTACAATGACTAACAAATTTTTTAATTCATGAGGTCAATTATTGAGTGGAATTCAAATGTTGATAATCTTATATAACCATGGAATCGGTTAGATTATGCTAGGATGAAATTAAATATGACTTTATGTTAATGACTTGTGAATGTAATAATGTTAATTAATGGATAATGAATTAATTAAGGTAAATTTAAATGTTAAAATAAAAGGATTATATTTATGAAAGTCTTCTTATATGGTTTTGTGATTATATGATATCTAGTTCTTAACAGTGGTTGTCATGTGTCCAAAAGATGATAACTGTAGTTGAGCCTAAGACTAGGTTAATTAACCTAGTGTGGTTGTGAGATTTATTATATCATGTATTTTTTATTATTTTATATTCTACCTCACCCATGTAGATTGGGTGACTGACACCCAGGGGAATCTAGGAGTGTGTTTTCCCCAATATCCAAGTTAAGGAGGAATGCATGACTGACTACCCCTCTAGGAACACACTCTTCTCCTATTAGTATTATGTTTTAGTATGCATCGTGGTTATCCTTACCCATATATGTGTATAGAAAAATGTAATGGATTATGGTTATTTCATACACATTTACCTATATATAAAACATCTTATGGTTCATTATAGGTACGATGTGTATGTGATATGATGGCTTTATGTTTAATTCAAGACCTATAGGTAGTGGTGTCTCCCAAAAACTACTCGGTGACTATTTGGAGATATAGCATGAGATTATTAAATGATGTTATACGTGATATTTGGGTTATGATACTTTAGTGTAGGTGTTTTTAAGCTAGCATCTTTTGGAGAGAGATGGATCATGATGTGGGATGTTGGGGAAAACACCCTCCTAGAGTCCCATGGGTTCCGTAATATGTTTTATTATGGTATTATTTACTCAGATCATATTCTTTCCATAAAAGTATTCATATTTATTATTTTTAAAGGAATGTGGTTTCAATTATTCACCATGATTAATATTTATGTTATCTTCTACTGCATTGCTTACCCTTACTAAGCATTTGATCTTACCCCTTTCTTATGTATCATTTTCCCAGGATATGAAGAAGGTAGTTATGAGTGACTTGCAGGCATAATCTAGGAGGCTTGGATATTTATAATGGAATAAATTCGTGTTTCCTTTCTTTTCAAGTTGTAAAGATGAACTTATGTGTGAATATTGTTTCCAATAATACTAAACTGATCGGTCTTTCGAGACATGATTTCCTTGTGATCATGCCAATGTTATTTAATAATGCACCGACTCTGGGTAAGGATAACCACCATGAATACAAAAACATAATACTACTAGGAGAAGAGTGTGTTCCCATAGGGGTAGTCATTCATGCATTCCTCCTTAACCTGGATATTGGGGAAAACACCCTCATATATCTCCCTGATGCATCGGTAGGTCTCATGAGACAACTAGACATGGAATTGGTCGAGGCCTTTCCCAATTTGATATATGGTTTTGGCCGAGGCCTCCTTTATATGATTTGTTATGTAAGTAATGTTTTTTATGGATATGATGTCTCTTATTTATATTAAAAATGATATTAAGTATTTAAAAATTATTTTTAATCATCTAATTAAAATTAGTCTTGAATGGATACGATGGGGAACGAATCTCATTGCGTTCATGGAGACGGTAATCTGTACGTACGCACGAGCAACAATATCATTCTTTTGATATTAAAATAATATATAATTGGATGGTATATAATATATACAGAATAATTATCATGTTATACTTATTATTTACATCAATTACACATCATTGTTATACCCATCCAAATAATAATGTATTGAATAACAATTACACCATGACATGGAGACGGTAAGTCGTACGTATGCACGTATGGTGACAAGTCATTCAAAGGTTGGATAGAATAATGAATATGGTTTTACCTTATTTATAATAACATCACAGTATATAGAAGATATTGGAGTTATTATTTTAGAATGGAAAAAACAAAGAAATAGGAAGTGGAAGAAGAAAGTAACTTGAAAGAGGTGATGAAATATTTACCTCTTCTTCGGGTTCTTCCTTTTGATTTGACCAAAAGGGATCCTTAGGTTGGCTTTCTAACTTAATGAAGGACTCTAGGATGAAGGTATGATGGTTGAGGGGATATTTGGGTAGGGTTTGGCTGACCATGGGCATCCTTGGGTCGATTTTGGGACCGCATGGAGCCACTTATGAATGATAATGACACATTATTTTAATTAACTTAAAGGCAAAAATGACATAAACAAATATCTTTTAGTAAATAAATTTTTACATGGGGTTATACAACTCATATTTTCGACTATAAATATTAATTGATAATATAAAAATATTTCCTACATAACGGTATTTTATTTATATTTTTTAGGAATTAAATAATTTAATTTATTTATGATACAATGATGATGCAGTAATTACCTAATTAATGAAATATTAAAATATTTGATATTATAATATCCAAATAAATTTAATTTGAAATTTTTATGAATTACGCTAATTTTATAGATTAATATGACATGTTAGGGTTGGTTAAATGAATTTTTTTCTAAATAATAATGTTGTTATGAATTTAGAAAAAAACAAAATACCAAATAGTGTCAAAATTCACATAAAAGAATTTTTAAAACAAATATTATATTATTAATTGGTTTTCTATTCCTAAAAATCTAATGTTCAGTAAATGTTCTTAAATAATATTATATATGTCATTAATGAACCACTTGGGGTTCTATTGGAATTTTATAGTAAGTTTATTAACCATATAATACAAAAATACAAAGAGACATGGTAAATGTAAAACTATTTAACTTAGAGTTAAATCTAAAAGATAAGGTTAAAATGGTAACTAAAACCTGTCTAAAACCTATTGGTTGAGTGGTTTTCAACCCATACCCACCTTATCCTTTAAATAATTCATTTTTGAGCCATTATAAACCGAAAATGAATTTATTATAAAATAACATTTTAAGTTTTTTCTAATGTGCCCCTCACCCCTCTTATAAAAGGGAACTTCCCTCTTCTCTAAAATTCACACCTCCAAATCCATTTGGCTCGGCCAAACCCTACCCAAATACCCTCTAAAAATTCCAAAAATCATCCTAGAGGCCTTCTTTTAGTCATAAATCTTACCTAAGTATCCCTTTTGATCAAATCAATAGGAATAACCCAAAGAAGAGGTAAATATTGCTTCACCTCTTTCAAGTTCCTTTCTTCTTCCACTTCCTCATTATTTGTTTTTTAAATTATAAAATAATAACTCAAGTATCTTATATATACTGTGATTTTATTATAAATATGGTACAATAATATTCAGTATTCTATTCATCCTTTGAATGACATGTCACCGTATGTACGTACGTACGTACGACTTACCCTCTCCACATCGTGGTGTAGTTGTTATTCAATACATTATTATTTGGATGGGTATAATAATGATGTATAATTGATGTTAATAATAAATAAAACAGTATAATTATTCTGTATATAATATATACCATCTAATCATATAATATTTTAATATCAAAAGAATGATATTGTCACTCGTGCGTACGTACGGATTACCATCTCCACGAACGCGATGAGATTCGTTCCCCATCGTATCCATGCAAGACTAATTTTCATTAGATGATTAAAAATAATGTTTAAAGACTTAATATCATTCTGAATATGAATAAGTTACATCTTATCTATAACAAACATTATTTACGTAAGAAACCATGTAAAGGAAAACGAATCAGTAAACACCCGAAATAACGATAATACTAAGATATTATTAACAAATAAATATTAAAAGATCATATATGATATCATATGAATGTATATGATTCTTTTATAATTTATAACAATTATTTAACCATTATACAGGAGGTTAACCTACCCTCGACCAAGGAAAACCACAAGGTAAGTGTTAATTCTACAATCTCTTTATTATCTGAGGTTGTTTTTACATAAGTATTTACTGGGACCTCTTTATCATACACATCCATGTTTCTTAAAAATGTATTTCAAAAAAAATTACTAGACAATGGGGTAATGTAATTTATACCCTTATTTAACCTTATATGTTTTGAAAGGAATCTTTCCTTCATTTTCCAAACAAGGTACTTTATGACCTTTTTCAATAAAATTAATATAAGAATGTTTTTTTAAAACATATATGGAGGATGCGGCTATTTTTCACTGTTATAACATCGCCAAATATTCCCTTATAAGATTATAATAATATTTTTAAAATAAATGTTTTCTTTATAATTATGTGACTCTTAAATGATTTCAAAATTGAAAGAGATATTTCTCTAAAAAAAGGGTTTTGATTTCATCTATGTCAACATCCTTTGATGGATTTTAAGTTTATTTGAAGTTGATTTGTTATGATACAAACCTTCCATGTTGTATTTATGGTTTTGTGATATGTTTGACTGTGGATGTACTATTTTTATACCATTCATGGTTTATGGTTAATGTATTGACATTTAGTATGCTAGTTTTAATAAGAATATGTATGCTATATTTCAACCTTTTCATATGAGGAATGTATTTCCCTTAGTAAGTGGTGGGTGGAGCCTGCTATAGCTCCTCGATGCATCGGTAGGTCTCATGAGACAACTAAACGTGGAATTGGATGAGGCCTTTCCCAATTTGATATATGGTTTTGGCTGAGGCCTTCATCATTTTTTAGACGTCTTGGTCGAGGCCTTGACAAAATATTTCAGAATGTTCGACATTATACATTCCTTCATTATGAAAATAATATTGATGACTCATGTGGTCATTCAACTAGTATAATACCCATGATTATGTTTTATTATGGAATTATTTACTCAGCTCATATTCCTTCTATAAAAGTATTCATGTTTATTATTGGTAAAGGAATGTGGTTTCAATTATTCACCATGCTTAATATTTATGTTATCTTCCGCTGTATTGCTTACCCTTACTGAGCATTTGAGCTCACCCCTTTCTTATGTTTTATTTTCCCAGGATATGAAGAAGTTAGTTATGAGTTACTTTACGGAATAATCTAGGAGTCTTGGATGTTTCTAATCGAATAAATCTGTATTGTATTTCTTTTCAAGTTGTAATGTTGAACTTATGTATGAATCTTGTTTCCAATAATACTAAACTGATCGGTATTTCGAGACATGATATCCTTGTGATCATGCCAATTTTATGTAAAAATTCACCAACTCTGGGTAACACTACAATCTTCCATGGTATGCTTCTCTTTGAATAATACAATAGTGTGTGTTGTACGCAACTTCGACTTCTAACACACCACAACAAATCAAACTAGCCATTATGAATAGTAATACCCACTTTTTGAAATTTTATCAATTTTATCTTTAAAAATGGACTTCATTTTCGGGTTTGGAATATTGAAATTATCTTAGGGTGAATTTTTGGTATTTTTCTGAAAACATTCAGTTTTTGATGAATAGTGAAAATACTAAATTTTAATTAAAAAAAACTTTTTTAATAAAAATAATTCATTGTGCTAAATTATACTATTGAGTGGTTTTTATATATAATTAGATTATATTTTTACCATTTAATCTAATTTTGGTCATTGTACGTAATTTCACATTTAAATTGGACATAAGAAAGTGTCAATCTTTTGCTAGTTATTATTTCTTAAAAACACGCTTTTTGTTTTGACAACAGGAATTAGTTTTAAATTAATTTATATCACTTTTCTGTTTGGAATTTAGAAAAATGGATTCCATATTTAGAATCAGGAGGTCCAAATTGTGTAAATAGGTAACTTTTATTATTAGACATTTTGAATAATTACTTCTGTAAATATTTTATTTACCGTTGTTAAAGGGTAAATCCGGGAAATAAGGGTAAAAACATAACATTAAATTACCCTAACATGTGTACTAAACCTATTGGATTATACATGTCCGACCATGGGAATCCTTGGGTCGATTTTGAGACCTCACAGAGCCACTTGTAAGTGACAATGAAACTTTATATTAATTCAGTTAAAGTAAATACAAAAATGACATAAGTATATATCTTTATTAAAAAAACCATTTTCATAGGGTTATATATGTTATCTCTTCAACTATAAATATTCATTAGAAATATAAAACAATTTCCTACATAATGGTATTTTATTTATAATTTTTAGATGTTGAATAATTAAATTTATTTATGACACAATGATGATGTAGTATTTTCCTTATTAATGAAACAATCAAATAAATGATATTATATATACTAAAATAAATATAAATTGAATGTTTTGATGCCATACAAAATTTTATAGGTGACTATGAGATGGTAGTGTTGATTAAATGTATTTATTTCGAAGTAATAAATTCTTTTGGACTTTAACAAAAATCAATTATTAAATAATGTCAAAATTGACATAAATGAGTTTTTAAAACAAATACAATATTATTGGTTGATATAATAATCCTAAAAATATAAGGTTTGGACAAAACACTTATATAATTATAGGTGCATTATTAATTAACCACTTTGAGTTCTCTTGAAAGTATATGGTATTTTTATTAACCATATAATATAAAAAAACAAAGAGACATGGTAAATGTCAAACTATTTAACTAAGAGTTAAATCTATAAGATATGGTTAATTTAGTGACACAAACCTGTCTAAAACCTTTTGGTTGAGTGTTCTTTGACCCATCACCACCTTATCCCTTAAATAATCCATTTTTGAGCCATTATAAATCGAAAATGATTTTATTATAAAATAATATTTCTATCTTTTCCTAAGGTGCCCCTCACCCCTCTTATAAAAGGGCACTCCCCCTTCTCTCTAATTGACACATTCAAAGCCATTTGGCTTGGCCAACCTCGGCCCAAATACCCTCTCAATTGTCCTCCCTTCATCTTAGAGGCCTTACTATAGTTGATTAGCCAATAAAAATACATATGTTAATTACATTTTAATGGTATTAAATGTTCATTTTTGATCTTATGGGCCCGAGTTAGTGGATTTTGATTTTGAACATCCAATCTCATCATTTGTGCACTTTATGCCTAATGTACACCAATTTAGGCCCAATGAGTCATCTGATTCTAAGGAATGTAATTATTCATATTTTAATTTGATATTTTTTGAAATGGATCTTCACTTCAATTTAAACATTTTTCATTCAGGGATCAATGGATTATTCATAAAGGATGGTGGAGATATTTGGTGATGAAAAGAAACAATTCTGGAGAAGGCATATTGGACACCAGCCCACTGATGAGAATGTGGAGCCCCCAATATAGGCCCAATGAAGCCCAAAATTCGTTTTATGCTAGAAGATATATATATTAATAACTCATTCTTCAGGATCCAAATCTAATTAGGCCTCCATGATTGTTATTTGGGTGGCCCAAATAGTATATCAAAATCTGGTTCAGAATCTGATGCCCAGAAAAATAGCCCACCAATTAAACCATATCTCTAAAACCATAACCCCTTTTTGGCTGCGCTTTTATAGGATGTTAAGGGGCATCCAGATCTTAATTTAAGTCTTCTATGGCACACCAAACTTCAGTCATCTATAAGGTGTTTCATGCGCATCTTTTTGGTGGATGCAAGCTGGATGCCTTTTCGGGACAAGGGTGGAAAGTCTTCTTTCCACAAACTTTCCACCACCCTATACCTACCATACTCAAGTGGGATGACTTTTACTATTGTAGGATCGACCCAAGGGCTCAAAAATGACTATTTAAGGTAGTGGTGTTGGAGGATTTAAGGATCTTGTGTGTTTGGTTTAACTGTAATGTTATGCTGCCACTTTGTGATTGTAATCGCATTTCAATTTCCATGTAAGTTTCCTTTTTGTACTTATGTGTTATTAATCAAAATATTTCTCTTATATTATTCCCATTTCTTTCATTAAAACTTTATAATCACAAAGCACAGTGATATAGATTTGTTTTTCTGAATTATTTCACACATAGGTGTGAATTTCATTCACACACACGAAGGAGTGCTCGTTATTTCCGTGGTTTTAATTTCTTCAATCTAATACTTATATGATATCTTTCGCCCACCATTGAGAGTATACCATCAATGGAGGGATAACCCTTTAATGGGTTGATCTTTGTAAGATTAAAAGGCTAGATTTAGTGTTATTTTATGAACGAATTGTTGTTAATTGTTTAACTAATTTAAGACTCCAATTCTTCAGTTATTTCCACTCTTCATCTTCATTGTGTTTGCAGAAGATAAATCCAATTACTAAAATGACCATATACCGTGGAGACATTATGAATTTGTTTCTATAAGTGTGTATGGGATTAATAATTGAGTTTAGTTGCATCAAACCAGAAAATGATGAAGTTACTGTTATTTTGAAGAATAAATTTATCAAGAATTAATTAAACCAAAATTGTCAAATGAAGTAAAATTCATTCAATACACCCCTAGCATAATCTTAAGATCAACCCATTTTCATTTAATTGAATTAACTTAGGTTTATTAGTGTTCCTTAAAACCATCCAAAATCAAAACCAATTTGGCCACTTCATAGCCAAAAATCCACTTCATAGGTTGTGTGTCTTCGGTATCTTCTTAGGTCTCAGTGGATTTGATAACCCAATCTAGACTACAAGGACCGTTCTACCTTCATCTCTTGGGTAAATTTGAGCGTGAACCAAAATTTTGGTGCCGTTTCTGGGGACCCAAGTAAGTCATCTAGACACTCATTCTATTCTCCCCTATTTCTTATTTTCTCATCCAAATTATCTTATCTTGTCCCTTTCTCATTTTTTTCTTTTGGCGCATGTCCGCCTACACCCGCGATCAATCAAACCATCTAGTTAGGGTGGATAGTACTGGGTTTGGGGAGTCAAGTACACCAAGGGAACTCTTTACATGAGATCCTAATCTTCCTAACACCCCTGAGTCAAAAATTGATCCCATTTCAATGGAAGTTCTTCAAAGAAACCAACTCATAAACCCGGGTGGGATCCAAAATGGAAACCCAAATGAGGCAGCCCCAAACATGGGGAATGCAATTGATCAAACCATTAATGACTACCTCAAACCTTCCTGAACCAATGCCCCATCATTAATTAGACAAAATTCCCTAGGAGATGCCAACTACATATTTAAACCCCATGTCCTAAACCACCTTCCCACATTCCATGGAATGGAGTCCGAGATGCCCTACCTTCACATTAAGGAGTTCAATGACATTGTAGAAACCACGTGTCCCCCACATCAACTAGAATCAGCTTTGATGAGGATATTTCTTTTCTCTTTAAAGGATCGAGCTAAAAATTGGCTAAACAATTTGATACCATCATCCATAAACTCTTTTTACCAACTACAAAGAGAATTCTACAAAAAATACTTTCCCCACCACAAAACAATTGCACTTAAAAAAAGTATCCAAAACTTTTTTGAAAAAGAGGGAGAGTAATTCTATGAAACATGGGAATGGTTCAAAGACACTCTAAAAATGGTTCCACACCATGGTTTTTCTATTCCTGAACAAGTGAAAATTTTCTATGAAGGGTTGGGTCCAGGGAACATACAATTCATTGACATGATGTGTAATGGAACCTTTAAAAACAAAGACCCAAATGATGCTTACGAGTATCTAGAAATCCTTTCTGAACAAAACCAAACATGGGGAACTTCACATTATTCTGAAAAGCCACAAAGAACTAATGGAATTCATACACTTAGAGAAGAGTAAATCCTTAGGGCTAAACTCGCAGCACTCTCTAGGAAGGTTGAAGAGATAGACTTTAGGAAAGTCCATGAAATCCAAACTATTGACCCTGTTTTCACAATTTGTGACAAACATGACCATAAGATAGAAAACTGCCCAACCATTCCATCCATCAAGGATGTTCTTTTAGGAGGACCCCTAGAGGAATTAAATGCTTTGAACTTTCAAAAGCCTCAATACCAAAAAACTTTAACCCAAGGTATAATGACCACCCAGGCTTCCGCTAGAAAGATAACCAACAACCTAGCCAACTACAGGGACAAAATCCTTACCCTCAACAGAACTACCAAACCCATAACCAGTTCCAAACCCAGACAAACCAATACCAATAGCTACCAGTCCATTTTCAACAAACCATCCCACCTCCAAAATATCCCCCTGGGATAAACCAATCTTCTCAAGAACCAACCCAAACTGTTCCACAAAGCCTAATCGAACAATTGTGCAAACAAATGGAGAGGATGAACTCAGAAGTATCTTCCCTTAAACAAGAACTTCAAAACATAAAAACTGGAAAGGTACCCATGCTTACTCAGGCAGTTCCATCCTCAAATTCAAGGGGAGAGTCAAGTTGTGCTCAAACAACTCATGAACAACTAAAGGTTGTGACTGTTTTAAAAAGTGGGAAATCAATTGAGAAACCTAAACAACTAATTCAAAACCCACATGAAGATTAAAACTTGGATGAAAATTCAAATGAACCAAATGATCAAACTGAAAAACATAATAACATTGTCAAATAAACAACTCTTTAACAAACAACCCCACAACCTGCACCATTTCCTCAACGCATGAGGGGGAAAACAAGCCTGAATTGAGTGAAACATTGAGGGAAATATTCTCATAATTCAAGTTGAACATTCCCCTTATCAATGTCATCCAAACCATACCTTCCTACTCAAAGTACCTTAAGGACTTGTGCACTTTTAAAAGAAAATTTTCACATAAAAACCAAGTCCTTTTGGCTGTTAATTTGAGTACCACCATTCAAGGGACCATTCCTCCTAAGTTGAAAGACCCAGGTTTCCCATACATCAATGTTGAACTAGGAGAGAGAAAAGTTTTCAA
Source organism: Viscum album (assembly GCA_963277665.1). Lineage (NCBI taxonomy): Eukaryota > Viridiplantae > Streptophyta > Magnoliopsida > Santalales > Viscaceae > Viscum > Viscum album. The sequence continues at coordinate 767,454,464 of OY728156.1, forward strand.
GGCCTTGTGTGACCTAGGTGCTAGTGTCAATCTCATCTCCTATGTTGTGTACTGCAAGTTAGGCCTAGAAAAACTCCAACCCACATCTGTCACACTTAAACTTGCTGATCATAGCATTAGGGTTCCAAAGGGGATTTTAAAGGATTTTATGGTTAATGTTGAAAACTTCATCTACCCTTCTGACTTCATTGTCCTTGAAAACCATTAAAACTTAGGAAATAAAGAACAAACCCCAATTATCCTTGTTTGTTCCTTCCTTGCAACAATAAACTCTGTTATCTGAGTTTGAAATGGGAACATGACCATCACCTTTGGAAACATAAGTCTAGACTTGAACATCTATAATGCAAGCTCACAAATAGGGGATGATGAGGACATTCATGAAGTAAACATGATAGGAAGCATTGATAATGAATCCATAGAACATCAAGGAATATTTGATGAATGTTTAAGTCAGGATGAGATTGATTTCCTTTGTTCATATGAAGGAAGTTTATCTCCTTGGCTTGAATAATTTTCAAATTTCTCTTATCATGAAGTATTAGGTCCAACAATCAGTGAAACCTTTCAGGAAACCACTTTCATGGAGACCAATCTAACTTCCTTCCCTAAATCTGATCAGACAAATCTAGTAGCTAAAACATCTACATGTGGGGAATCAGTCCTATCTAAAACTTTAGGAAATAAAATTGATCTTGATCCAATGTCCCAATCTTCTGCTGAAATTCTCAACCAACCTAATATTGAATTAAAGGAACTTCCTACTGCACTAAAGTATGCCTTCTTAGGGGACAATAAAACACATCCTATTGTCATTTCTTCTTCTCTTAAAGCCAATCATGAGAGGATGCTTCTAGATGTCCTTAGGAAACATAAAAAATCCATTGGTTGGACCCTGTCTGATATTCCTAAGATTATCCCACTTGTTGGGACTCATAGGATTGTTCTGGAATCTAATTCAATGCCATGTCTTCAACCTCAACAATGACTCAATCCTAATATCATGGAGGTAGTAAGAAAAGAACTGCTGAAATTGTTAAAAGCTGGTATCATATATCCCATAGCTGAGAGTGAATGGGTGAGCCCAATCCAAGTGGTTTTAGAAAAGGATGGAATCATAGTGATAACCAATGGGGATGGAGGGATTCTTCCAACAAGGGTGAGTAGTGGATGTAGGGTCTGCATTGACTGTAGGAAGCTAAACTCATTCACCAAGAAGGACCATTTCCCCTTATTATTCATTGACTAAGTCCTTGAGAGAGTGGCAAGTCATGCCTTCTACTATTTCTTAGATGGGTACTCAGGGTATAATCAAATTGAGGACTTGCTAGAGGATCAAGGGAAGACTACATTCACATGTCCATTCGAAACCTTTTCCTTCAATCGCATGCCCTTTGGTTTATGCAATGCTCCTAGAACCTTCCAGCGGTGCATGATTGGAATCTTCTCAGACATGGTAGGGGATTTTCTAGAGCTCTTCATGAATGACTTCTTTGTGTTTGGGGATACATTTGAGGGATGTCTACAAAATGTGGAGAGAGTCTTATCAATATGTGAAGAAAAAAATCTGGTCCTAAACTGGGAAAAATGTCATTTCATGGTTAAAGAGGGACTATTTCTAGGCCATCTGGTCTCTGGTAGGGGGATTGAAGTTGATAAAGCAAATTTTGACATTATTCGTCACCTTCTATTACCCAAAACTATCAAGTATGTGAGGTCTTTCCTAGGACATGCTGGTTTCTATAAAAGATTCATCAAGGACTTTAGTTCAATCTCCCATCCCCTTTGTGATATCCTAGTAAAGGATGCTCCATTTGTATGGACAGAAAGCTGTGAGGGTTCATTCTCAACCCTTAAATCCTCTCTCACCTCTCCTTCCATTATGAAATATCCAAATTGGATCCTTCCTTTTGAACTTATGTGTGATTCCAGTGACTTTGTTGTAGTAGCTGTGTTAGGACAACATTGTGATAAAACTCCTTCTGTCATTACTTATGCAAGAAAATCCTTAAATAATGCTCAAATAAACTACACCTCCACTGAAAAGAAGTTACTGGATATTGTGTTTTCCTTAGAGAAGTTTAGGTCCTACCTCTTAGGATCCCCCATCATTGTGTTCACTGACCATTCTGCACTAAAATACCTCTTCCAAAAACAAGATGCTAAGGCTAGACTAATTAGGTGGGTCCTTCTCTTACAAGAATTTGACCTCACAATCAAGGATAAAAAGGGTGTTGAAAATGTTGTATTTGATCACCTCTATAGGATGGAATTCAAAGACAACTCAAATCACCTTTCTGTGTCTGATTCATTTCCTGATGAACACCTATACTTTGTGAGTGACTGGCCTTGGTATGCTGACATAGCCAACTTCTTAGTTATGGGAGTCATTCCAAAATTCTTAGGGACTCAAGATTGAAGGAAATTCCTTTCTGATGTTAGATAATATGTGTTTAATGATCCATACCTCTATAAGTTCTTCCCTGACCATGTCATTAGGAGGTGTGTCCCAGAATATGAACAAGAGTCCATCCTTAAATTCTGTCATAGTGATGCATGTGGAGGTCACTTTTACTCTAAGAAAACATCTTCTAAGATTCTTCAATGTGGTATCTTCTATCCCACCCTCTCAAGGGACTCTTACACATTTTTTCAAAGTTGTCCTAGGTGACAACAAGTAGGGTCCATCACAAAACGGAATCAAATGCCACTCACTCCCATCTTAGTGGTTGAAATATTTGACTGTTGGGGAATTGATTTCATGGGTCCCTTCCCAAACTCTAGGGGATACCTCTATATACTCTTATCTGTTGATTATGTCTCAAAATGGGTTGAGGACATTCCCACTAAGTGCAATGATCATCAAGTTGTTATTCAATTTTTGAAAGAAAACATATTTTCTCGATTTGGAATTCCTAGGGTTATAATCAGTGACTGAGAAACCCATTTCTACAACCGCTCATTCTCTTCACTCATGTCTAAATATGGAATTTCTCACAAAGTTTCCACTGCTTACCACCCATAGACCAATGGTCAAGCTGAGTTAGCCAATCGTGAAATCAAACAAATTCTTGAGAAAACTGTCAGTCCTTCTAGGAAAGATCGGTCCGAGAAACTCTTGGATTCTCTTTGGGCATATCGTAGAGCATACAAAACCATCCTAGGAATGTCACAATATAGGTTAGTTTATGGAAAACCATTCCATTTACCTGTTGAAATTGAGCATAAGGCCTTTTGGGCAATTAAGAAAATGGATTATGACCTCTCATTGGCCGGAAAAAAAAGGAAATTAGATCTCAATGAACTGGAGGAACTAATGATGGAGGCTTATGAAAATTCAAGGATCAATAAAGCTAGAGTTCAAGCCTACCAATATAGTAATATCAAGTTCAAACATTTTTATCTGGGAAAACTTTTGATCTTGTATAGTTCAAAACTTCATTTGCACCCGGGAAAGTTAAGGTCTAGATGGTCAGGACCTTTCATAGTGCATCATGTGTACCCCCATGGGTCAGTAGAGATTCAAGATCCCATAAGTGGTTACATTTTCAAGGTCAATGTTCAAAGGTTAAAACAATTAATTGAATCATTCAATAAACAGGAAAGAGAGGTTGAGTTAATTAAGCCAATCTATGATCCGGGGAAAAATTAATAGATTTAGGATCCATGTCGGGCTAACGACATTAAACAAAGCGTTGCATGGGAGGAAACCCATGGTTTTCAAGTTTCCTATCATTTTTTTGTTTTAATAAAATTTATATTTTAATTTTTTAATTAATCATTTCTATATTTAAAAAAAAATATTGTTGACATGTTCTTATATTATGAATATGGATGGGTATGAAAGGGGAGCACCATATTCATCTGTGTCACGTGGTGTGATCCTTGAGTAATGCCTTACCCAGAAATTTAAAAAGAAGACAATGTATCATCAGTTTGTTTTATTTTAATGTTTTTGTAGGTTAAAATAAAAATACAAAAAAAATAAATAATAATATAATAATAATAATAAAAAGGGACATGTCGTGGGTCGTGGGTCAAACCCCATCACAACTGGTGAAGTCGTGGGGATTCGAACCCTGGACCGATGGGAGACAGGGGCACGTGCTTGCCACTGACCTATGGTTTTTTTGTGATTCCTTATTCTATAATTTTTAGATATATACTTATATTTTACTTATATATATATATATACTTTTTTGTTTTGTTTGTTTGTTTTCCTTTTTCTACTAGGGAACTCTGCAAGCGACATGGATATAAAAGGACTAAATTAGAGCGACAAGAACTTAAAACATCAACCACCAGGTGACTTTATTCCATGATCCTAATATTTCAATTTCCTTATTGAACTCAACTTTTATTCCTCTACCCCATTCTAAATTTTCTTTTTATGAAACTAGGGACAATTTCATTTTAAGTTGTGGGGAAGATAAAATGAAAAATGCTTTTGTGTCAAAAAATGAATAATTTGAAGAAAAAAATGTGTAAATGGAAGGTAAAATTCCTTTAACTTTGAACATGGTAATACACATTGCACACTTTGAAACTGAATATCAAATAATTTAGCATGCCCTGATTCTACTTTTAATCATTTTATAATTTCATGAGTATAGATTTTGGAAAGTTTGGCTTTCCAATGTGATATTTCATCATTTATTTTTTTCATCAAAAAAAAAAAGATCACAATGAACGTCCTTTGGATAGTGGGGTATTAGTTTAAGTTCATGGGTTTCCCCAAAAAAATAGCATAGTTTTGGTGACCATTTTAGTTTTAATATGAAAAAAAAACAATAAATTTGCGCGTAGAACAATGAAATGGCCTAATGAGTGGCTTCCGGCACATGGGGATCGTGACTCCATAGTTGTTTGGCACAAAGTTAGTAAATTTTATCTCTATTTTTGGTAATTTGAATTTTTTTGCACTGAGTTTACTCGAGATGATGCCCGAGTATGTGGGCTTCACTTGGTGCCCAAAGTTCTTTGAGCCTGAAAGTCATTGGAAAAGTCTCACTACAGGGGTTAACTCTTTTGAGTGCAATTTCAATTACCATGGAAAAATTGGAAAAAAATATAAAAATAAAAATAAAAAAAATAATACAATAAAAAAAATTGAATACTCATCTTAATATTGAAATGTGATTCCACCTAGCGCTTTCTTCATTTTCCCCTTGAGTAAAGATGAACCCCCATGTCTATTGTGATGCACAACACCTCCTCATACTTAATTGATATTGGATGAAATATGACAATGAATTTGAACAAAGGAATGGGATTGGGATTGAAATCTGCTTATGAAACTATCTTGTATTAAAATATTTTGATGGGTTTCATGATTGTTTGGTATAAGGGTTTTTGGTGATCACTGTGTATTAAAATGTTTTTGGAAAAGGGAATTAAAATTTCATATTGTTGAGATATATTTTTCTTGGGACTAGCAAAACTCAAGTTAGGGGTGGTATTAGCCAATAAAAACACATATGTTAATTAAATTTTAATGGTATTAAATGTTCATTTTTGATCTTATGGGCCCGAGTTAGTGGATTTTTATTTTGAACATCCCTTCTCATCATTTGTGCACTTCATGCCTAATGTACACCAATTTAGGCCCAATGAGTCATCTGATTCTAATAAATGTAATTATCCATATTTTAATTTTATATTTTTTGAAATGGATATTCACTTAAATTTAAACATTTTTTATTCAGGTATCAATGGATTATTCAAAAAGGATGATGGAGATTTTTGGTGATTAAAAGAAACAATTCTGGAGAAGGCAGATTGGACACCAGCCCACTGATGAGAATGTAGGGCCCACAATACAGGCCCAATGAATCCCAAAATTCGTGGGATTATAGAAGAAATATGTATTAAAAAATCATTTTTCAGGATCCAATGCTAATTCTACCTCCATGATTGTTACTTAGGTGGCCCAAATAGTATATCAAAATCTGGGCTAGAATCTACGGCCCAGAAACACATACCACCAATTAAACAATATCCTGAAAACCATACGTCCTTTTGGGCTGAGATTTTACAGGATGTTAGGGGACATCAGGATCCTAATTTAAGTCTTCTATGTACTACCCAAATTATTCCATCTAGAAGGTTTTTCATGCGCCTCTTTTTGGTGGATGCAAGTTGGATGCCTTTTCGGGTCAAGGGTGGAAAGACTTCTTTCCAAAAACATTCCACCATCCTAGACCTACCATACTCAAGTGGGATTACTTGTATTGTTGGAGGCTCGACCCAAGGGCTCAAAAATTCCTATTTAAGGCAGTGTTGTTGTAGGATTTAAGGATCTTGGGTGTTTGGTTTAATTGTAATGTTATGTTGTCACTTTGTGATTGTAATCGCATTTCAATTTCCATGTAAGTTTACGTTTTGAAATTATTTGTTCTTAATCAACATATTTCTCTTCTATTCTTCCCATTTATTTCATTAAAACTTTATAATCACAAAGCACAGTGATATCTCTTTGTTGTGCTGAATTATTTCACACATAGGTGTGAATTTCATTCACACACACGGAGGAGTGCTCGTTATTTCCACGGTTTTAATTTCTTCAATCTAATACTTGTAAGACATATTCTACCCACCATTGAGAGTATACCATAAATGGAGGCCTAACCCTTTAATGGGTTGATCTAAGGAAGTTTCAAAAGCTGTATTGAATGTTATTTTATGAACGAAATTTTTTTAATTGGTTAACTAATTTAAGACTTCCATTCTTCAATTATTTCCACTCTTCATCTTCACTGTGTTTGAGGAAGATAAATCCAATTACTAAAATGACAATATACCTTGGAGACATCATGAATTTGGTTCTATAAGTTTCTAGGTGATTAATAATTGAGTTTAGTGGCATCAAACCAGAAAATGGTGAAGGTATTGTTATTTTGAAGAATTGACTAATCAAGAATTAATTAAACCAAAATTGTCTAAAGAAGTAAAATTCATTCAATCCAACCCTAGCATAATCTTAAGATAAACCCATTTTCATTTAATTGAATTAACTTAGGTTTATTAGTGTTCTTTAAAACCATCCAAAATCAAAACCAAGTTGTCCACTTCATAGCCAAAAATCCACCTCATAGGTTGTGTGTCTTAGGTATCTTCTTAGGTCTCAGTGGATTTGACAACCCAATCTAGACTACAAGGACCATTCTACCTTCATCTCTTGGGTAAATTTGAGCATGAATCAATAGTCATAAATCCAACTTAAGGATCCCTTTTCATCAAATCAAATGGAAGAACCCGAAGAAGAGGTAAATATTTCACCACCTCTTTCAAGTTCCTTTCTTCTTCCACTTCTTATTTATTTGTTGTTTCCATTATAAAATAATAACTCCAGTATATTATATATATTGTGATGTTATCATAAATATGGTACAACAATATTCATTATTCTATCCATCCTTTGAATGACATGTCACCATACGTGCATACGTATGAGTTACCATCACCACGTCGTGGTGTAATTGTTATTCAATACATTATTATTTGGATGGGTATAATAATGATGTGTAATTGATGTAAATAATAAATATAACATGATAATGATTCTGTATATATGATATAACATCCAATTATATATTATTTTTATATCAAAATAATGATATTGTCGCTCGTGCGTATGTACGGATTACCGTCTCCATGAACACGATGAGATTCGTTCCCTATCGTATCCATTGAAGACTGATTTTCATTAGATGATTAAAAATAATGTTTAAAAACTTAATATCATTATGAATATGAATAAGATACATCCTATACATAACAAACATTACTTATAGAACAAATCATATAAAGGAAAATGAATTAGTTAAAACCCGAAATGACGATAATACTAAGATATTATTAACAAAACAATATTAAAAGATCATATATGATATCATTTTAATGTATATGATTCTTGTATAATTTAATAACAATTATTACACCATTATACAGGAGGTTAACCTACCCTCGTCCAGGGAAAAGTAGAAGTTAAGGGTTAATTTCACAATCTCTTTATTATCCGAGGTTGTTTATACGGAATTATCTACTGGGACCTCTTTATCATCCACATCGATGTTTCTTAAAAATGTGTTTCAAATTTTTTTTACTATTTACTAGCCAATGGGGTAAAGTAATTTATACCTTTATTTGACCTTATATGTTTTGAAAGGAATATTTTCATCGTTTTCCAGACAAGGTACTTTATGACCTTTTTGACAAAATTAAGGTAAGAATGTTTTTTTAACTTATATGGAAGGTGCGGCTATTTTCCACTGTTATAACATAGTCAAATATTCCCTTAAAATATTATAAGAATATTTTCAAAATAAATTTTTTCTTTATAATTATGCGACTCTTAAATGATTTCAAAATAGAAAGAGACATTTCTCTAAAAAAATTTATTTAATTTATGTCAATATCCGTTGATGGATTTCAAATTTATTTGAAGTTGATTTATAATGATACAAAACATCCATAATGTATTGAAGGTTTTGTGATATGGTTGATTGTGGATGTGATATTTTTATACCATTCATGGTTTATGGTTAAATTATTGACATTTTTATGCTAGTTTTAATACAAATGTTTATGTTATATTTCAACATTTTAATATGAGGAATGTATTGGACTTAGTAAGTGATTGGTAGATCCCGCTATAGCTCCTTGATGCATCGGTAGGTCTCATGAGAAAAATAGATGTGGGATTGGTCGAGGCCTTTCCAAATTTGATATATGGTTTTGGATGAGGCCTTAATCCTTTTTAGACGTCTTGTTCGAGGCCTTGACAAAATGTTTCAGAATGTCTGGCATTATACATTCCCTCATTATGAAAATAATATTGATGTTTTATGTGGTCATTCGACTAGTAGAATACCCATGATTATGTTTTATTATGGAATTATTTACTCAAATCATATTCCTACCATAAAAGTATTCGTGTTTATTATTGGTAAAGGCATGTGGTTTCAATTATTCACCACGTTTAATATTTATGTTATCTTCCATTGTATTTCTTACCCTTACTGAGAATTTGAGATCACCCCTTTCTTATATTTCATTTTCCTGGGATATGAAGAAGTTAGTTATGAGTGACTTTCTGGCATAATCTTACAGTCTTGGATGTTTTTGATGGAATAAATTCATTATCTATTTCTTTTCAAGTTGTAAATTTGAACTTAGTTATGAATCTTGTTTCCAATAATACTAAATTGATCGTTATTTTGAGACATGATTTCTTTGTGATCATTCCAATGTTATGTAATAATGCACCAACTCTAGGTAACTAGGGTCGGGGCGTTACACTTGGTATCAGAGGAAGTTTAGTATAAACATTGGAAACTAGATTTAGATAAACTCTTATTAGATCACATTACCCTAAGATAGAATTTGAGGATTAGTATAAAAGAACATCCTAGAATTTTGGTATTGTAGATATTTTGTGAGTCTTCCAAGAAATACATCCCTATCTGGATATGAGCAGGTAGAGGTGGCTCTGGCATAGATGTACCTAGGGGTAAAACCCGAAAACACCGCTTTGATCTAGACTCAAATGGGAACTGGTGCACGGCAACGGGCCTTGCTGTACTCTTGGTCAACACTCCTGGAGGATATGCTTAGGATAATTCTCATTTTCTTTACAAACTGTTATAAAGGTTTTATGAGTATATAATTCCTCAAAGAAAACATTTTTATGATTATGAATTATATCCATAAACTGTTCAGTTTATGTTAAGTGTTTTAAAAGTTTGGATTTATGTATTGCGATTTATAAACTAATCTAGTGTATGTCGTTGTTTAGAAATGGAGCCTAGTGGAAGGAATGGAAACTGTATCAATGCACATACTCCATGTAGGTATTTCCCTCCTGCTCAAGATAATTATAGTGGAGCTGGTGATACAACAGGTGCGGATCATCTTATCATCATACAGGGACAACTCACATGGGTTATGAATAAAAACCATACCCGCATGGAGCACAATGATCCACAACATGGAGGATCAATGTTAGACTACTTCCTGAGGAAACAACCACCAAAATTCAATGGGGGTACAAATCCATTAGTAGCTGAGAAATGGATATATTCCTTAGAGAAAATATTTCATGCCTAGGTGAGTAGAAAAAGGGAAAAGGTTGTCATGGCAGTTTACCACCTCACTGGAGATGCTGATCAATGGGGGTCATTGATTCAAAACAAAAAGGAAGATGATGAAGTATCAAATATGGAATGGAGGGAGTTTAAATAAATTTTTTCAGAAAAATACTTTTCTCATGACCATTGAGCGGATATGGAAAGACAATTTCAGAGTCTGAGGAAAAAGGAGGATGAGAATGTTGTAAAGTATGAAGCTAACTTTACAAGGTTATCCAGGCATGCTGTAGACTATATACGTAACCCATAAAGTAAGATTGACCATTTCTTTGATGGGTTAAAACCATTTCTCTGTTGAGTATTAATATCACAATCCTTCTCATCATACGAAGATATTGTCTCATGTGTTATCAAGACATAAAAGGAATTATCTAAGTCTTATGACTTTAAAAAAAATCAAGAGAAGAAGAGATCTGCTGAACACTCTAAGAAAGGAAATAAGGAAACAGGGAAGAAGGGAACAATTGAGATTCCACCCTATGATAATTGTGGAAGGAAGTACCCTGGTTCCTTTCTAAAATTAAAAGGAGTATTCTACAAATGTGGACAGAAAGACCATCTTACTGGTGATTGTAAGGGAAATAAATACACTACCAATGTTCAATGCTACAATTACAGGGAGATGGAACATTATGAAAATGAATTTCCTAAGCATCAGGGAAACTTACCTCAAAAAAGACCAAGATTATGTGATCACTGCTACTGAGGTTAAAGCCCCGAATGACATGGTGGCAGGTAATTTAATGGTTTCTTTAAGTTTAGTCAATTCTTTATTTGATTATGGATTATCACATTGTTTCATATCTTCCCAGTTTTCTAAGAAAATTAGATATTTCCAATTTGATTTAACAAAGGAGTTGTCATCAAAACTCTTAAGGGAAGTATCATTGCTACAAATTTTTGAGAATCAGTTCGTATTAGGGTATATAAATGTTCTTTATCTGTTGATCTCATCATCATACCCATGATTTAATTTGATATAATCCTCAGTATAGATTGTATTTCAGACCATGATGTAAAAATTTATTATAAGAAGAAGTACGTTACAATTTTTGATGATGATGATAAAGAAAAGCTTATCTTTAGAGAAAAATCATCACCACCTAAATCTTATTTAGATCCACCCCCAGTAGTAAACTAAATTAAATTATTAGGGAGGAAGAGAATGAAGTAACTGTGGGTGAAGAAAAGAATGTTCAAATAGGGGATGTACCTATTATACAAGAGTATGTTGATGTATTTCAAGAGGATTTACCTGGACATCCTCCAGAATGAGAAATTGAGTTTTCCATTGATTTAATTCCTGGTTCAAGGCTCATATCGAAGACCCCTTATAGAATTTCCACTGTGGAATTAGTGGAACTAAAGAAACAACTAGATGAATTGAGTAATAAGGTATTTATTCACCCTAGTGTTTCTCCATGGGGAGACCATGTCCTTTTTGTTAAGAAGAAAGAATAATCTATGAGGTTTTGTATTGACTACAGGGAGATCAATGCTATACCAATAAAGAACAAGTATCCCCAACCTCACATTGATGATTTATTCTACCAGATGCATGAAGCTCAATTCTTTTCAAAGATTGACCTTCAATCTGGATATCATCATTTGTGTGTCAAGAAGGAAGACATTCTGAAAAAAAAAAGCAATTCGAACCAGGTACGGGCTTTACGAGTTTACAGTAATGCCTTTTGGATTGACTAATGCACCCTCTGTCTTTATGGATCTAATGAAGAGATTTTTCAAGGAATATATTGATGACTTTGTAGTGGTATTTATTGATGTTATCTTGGTATACTCCAAAAGCTAATAAGATCATGAAAATCACTTTCGAATTATTCTAAAGACTCTTAGAAGACACGAATTATATTGGATGTTTAGCAAGTGTGAATTCTGGCTTCAGGGTATTTCTTTTCATGGCCATATTGTATCTAAGGATGGAATATTTTTTGATCCTTCTAAGACAAGAGATATCCAAGAATGGCCAGCACCGATGAGTATAACTGAGGTGCACAGTTTTATTGGTTTAGCAGGTTATTGTTGGTGTTTCGTCCCGAATTTTTCCCAATTGGCTAACCCATTAACCAAGCTCGCATGTAAAGGGTTCAAATTTTTTTGGACAAAAGAGTGTGAAGAATGTTTTGAAGTACTGAATAGAATATTAGTTGAATATCCTATATTGACTCTACCATCAAGGAATCATGGGTTTGTTATTTATAGTGATGCATCAAAGAAAGGACTTGGTTGTGTCCTTATACAGAATGACAGGGTTATTGCCTATGCATCACGATAGCTAAAAATTCATGATCAAAACTATCCTACTCATAATCTTGAGTTAGAAGCTATAATCATTGCTTTGAAGATATGGATACATTATCTCTATGGTGAAAAATGTGAGATATATACCAATCACAAGAGTTTTAAGTATATTTTCTCACAGAAAGAACTCAACATGAGTCAAAGAAAATGGATTGAACTACTCAAGTATTATGATTACACGATACACTACCACCTGAGGAAGGCAAATAAGGTGGCAGATGACTTGAGTAGAAAATATCATGGAGTTTTGAACAAAATGAGAGTTGAAAGGGATCCTATTATCATCGATCTAGTAAAGATGGATATGGGAATAACCATGGAAGGTGGATCATCAATACTTTTTCAAATGGTTGTCAAACCATCTTTATTAGAAAGGATTAAAAGATATCAAGCTGATGATGAGGAGTTTCAAAAGAAGATTAAAGCTGTGCATGATGGAAGATTGAGTGACTTTGTGTATGAATATGTAATTTTGAAATTTGGGAAGAGTCTTTGTGTTCCGGATATACCTCATCTAAAAATGGAATTGTTGGATGATTCTCATAGATCCAATTTCCCTATACACCCTGGTAGCACCAAGATGTATTAGTATTTTAAGGAACATTTTTTTTGGGACAACATGAAGAGGATATTGCTGATTTTGTGTCAAGATGTATGGTTTGTCAATAAGTGAAAGCTGGAAGGTAATAGCCAGGAAGTGTTATGCAACCTCTTCCCATACCTGAGTGGAAAAGGTATAATATTACGATGGACTTTGTTATGGGACTACCAAATACTCCAAGAAGGAACGAATCAATATGGGTGATTATTGATCATCTTACCAAGTCAACACATTTTATTTCTATAAGAGAAAATTTACCACTTTAATGTCTAGAAGGACTATATATTAATGAAGTTTTGAGACTTCATGGAGTACCCCTATCGATTGTTTCTGATCGTGATCCACATTTTACATCAAGATTGTGGAAAAGTATTCATAAAGCCCTGGATAATGAACTTCATTTGAGCACCGCCTACCACCCCCAAACTGATGGACAATTAGAACGGACTATTCAAACATTATAAGACATGTTGATATCATGATCACTTGACATTCAAGGTATTTGGGATCAATATTTACCTCTGGTATAATTTTTATATAACAGTAGCTTACATTCAAGTATTCAGATGGTACCATATGAAGTGTTATACAGAAATAGATGTCGCACCCCAACCTGTTGGGAGGATGTTGGTGAAAGAAAACTCGTAGGCCCAAAACTTGTGGAGGAAATTATGGAAAAGGTTAAGGTAATCCAAACCCACATCAAAGTAGCGAAAAGTAGGCATAAGAGCTATGTCGATAACCGAAGGAAGGATTTGAAATTTCATATAGGAGACCATGTTTTCATGAAGATATCTCCATGGAAGGGTGTTATACGTTTCAGTAAAAATAGAAAATTAAGTCCCAGGTACATCAGACCTTTCGAAATTCTAGAACAAATTGGGGTTGTAGCTTACCAGTTGGAAATGCCGCCAAGTCTCTCCAAAGTTCACGATGTGTTCCACATATCAATATTTAGAAAATATATGCATGACCCAGTGCATGTACTCACCTATGAGGAATTAGAACTGGAAGTTGATTTTTCTTATTGTGAAGAGCTTGTCAAGGTTCTTGATACTAGAGAACAAGTGCTGAGAAACTGGACAACTCGTCTGGTAAAAGTTCTAAGGAGAAACTATAATATGGAAGAGGCAACGTGGGAACACGAGGAACTTACGATGAAGAACCACCCAAGTCTTGTTATGCAGTAATATTATAGAAATTTTAAGGATGAAATTATTTGAAGGAGGGGAGAATGTAAAACCTCATGCTTCCACGGTATGCTTCTCTTTGAATAATACAATAGCGTGTGTTGTACGCAACTTCGAGTTCTAACACACCACAACCAATAAAACTAGTCGTTATGAATAGTAATACCCACTTTTTGAAATTTTATCAATTTTATATTTCAAAATGGACTTCATTTTTGGGTTTCAAATATCGAAATTATCTTAGGGTGAATTTTTTGTATTTTTCTGAAAACATTCATTTTTTGATGAATAGTGAAAAATACTAAATTTTAATTGAAAATAACTTTTTTAATCAAAATAATTTAGTGTTAAATTATAATATTTAGTGGTTTTTAAGTATAATTAGATTATATTTTTACCATTTAATTTTATTTTGTTCATTTGATGTAATTTCACATTTAAACTGGACATAAGCAAGTGTCAATCTTTTGATAGTTATTATTTCTTAAAAACACGCTTTTTGTTTTGACAAAGGAAATTAATTTTAAATTAATTTATGCCACTTCTAGGTTTGAAATTTAGAAAAATGGATTCCATATTCAGAATCAGTAGGTCTAAATTGTGTAAATTGGTAACTTTTATTTTTAGACACTTTGAATAATTACTTCGGTAAATATTTTATTTACCGTGGTTAAAGGGTAAATTCGGTAAATAAGGATAAAAATAATATTATAATAATTTTAAATTATCTTAACATGTGTCATAACCCTATTTGATGATAAATTTCTGACCATGTGCATCCTTGGGTCGATTTTGGGACCCCATGGAGCCACTTGTAAGTGATAATGAAACTTTATATTAATTTAGTTAAAGTAAATACAAAAATGACATAAGCATATATATTTTAGTAAAACAATTTTTACATAGGGTTATATATGTTATCTCTTCAACTATAAATATTAATTATAAATCTAAAACTATTTCCTACATAATTGTATTTTATTTATAATTTTTATACATTGAATATTTAAATTTATTTATGACACAATGATGATGTAGTATTTTCATTATTAATGAAACAATCAAATAAATAATATTATAAATACTAAAATAAATATAATTTTAAAGTTTTGATTCCATAAAAAACTTTTATAGGTGACTATGACATGTTACGGTTGATTAAATGTATTTATTTCTATGTAATAAAGTTGTTAGGACTTTAACAAAAATCAATTATTAAATAATGTCAAAATTGATATACATGAGTTTTTAAAACAAATACAATATTATTGGTTGATATAATAATCCTAAAAATCTAAGGTTCGGCCAAAAGACTTATATAATGATCGTTTCATCATTAATGAACCACTTTTAGTTCTCTTCTAAGTATATGGTATGTTTATTAACCATATAATATAAAAATACAAAGAGGCATGGTAAATGTCAAACTATTTAACTAAGAGTTAAATCTAAAAGATAATTAATATGGTGACCCAAACCTATATAAAACCTATTGGTTGAGTGGTGTTATAAAAATACCCACCTTAGAATTTAAATAATCCATTTATGAGCCATTATAAACCTAAAATGACTTTATTATATAATAATATTTCGAGCTTTTCCTAAGGTGCCCCTCGCCCCTCTTATAAAAGGGAACTCCCCCTTCTCTCTAATTAACACATTCAAATCCATTTGGATCGGCCAAACCCTACCCAAATACCCGCTCAACTGTCCTCCATTCATCCTAGAGGACTTATTTTAGTCATAAACCCAACTTAAGGAGCCCTTTTGATCAAATCATAAGGAAGAACCTGAAGAAGAGGTAAATATTTCATCACCTCTTTCAAGTTCCTTTCTTCTTCCACTTCCTCTTTATTTGTTGTTTCCATTATAAAATATTAAATCCATTATCTTATATATAATTTTATGTTATTATAAATGTGTTAAAACCATATTCATTATTCTATCCATCCTTTTAATGACATGTCACCATATGTGCATACGTACGGCTAACCGTCTCCACGTCGTGGTGTAATTGGTATTCAATACATTATTATTTGAATGGGTATAATAATGATGTGTAATTGATGTAAATAATAAATATAACATGATTATGATTATATATATATGATATACCATCCAATTATATATTATTTTAATATAAAAAGAATGATATCGCCGCTCGTGTGTACGTACGGATTACCGTCTCCACGAACGCGTTGAGATTTGTTCCCTATCATATCCATTCAAGAATAATTTTCATTAGATGATTAAAAATAATTTTTATAGACTTAATATTAGTATTAATATGAATAAGATACATAATATTCGTAACAAACATTACTTACGTAACAAATCATAAAAGGAAAATGAATCAGTTAACACCCGAAATGACTATAATACTAAGATATTATTAACAAAGAAATATTAAAAGATCACATATGATATCATATTAATATATATGATTATTTTATAATTTAATAACAATTATTTCACCATTATAAAGGAGGTTAACCAACCCTCAACCAAGGAAAAGTACAAGGTAAGGGTTAATTTTACAATCTCTTTATTATCCGAGGTTGTTTATACGTAATTATCTACTAGGACCTCTTTATCATCCACATCCATGATTCTTAAAAATTTATTTCAAAACGTTTTTAATATTTACTATCTAATGGGGTAAAGTAATTTATACCATTATTTTACCTTATATGATTTGAAAGGAATCTTTCCGTCATTTTCCAAACAAGGTAGATTATGACCTTTTGACAAAATTAAGGTAAGAATTTTTTTTAACTTATACGGCGGGTGAAGCTATTTTCCACCATTATAACATCATCAAAGCTTCCCTTATAAGATTATAAGAATATTTTCAAAATAAATGTTTTCTATATAATTATGTGAATCTTAAATGATTTAAAAATAGAAAGAGATATTTCTCTAAAAAAAAGGTTTGGATTTCATCTATGTCAACATCCTTTGATGGATTTCAAGATTATTTGAAGTTGATTTATTATGATACAAAACTTCTATAATGTATTGAAGGTTCTATGATATGTTTGAATGTGGATTTCCTATTTTTATACCATTCATGGTTTATGGTTAAAGTATTGACATTTCGTGTGCTATTTTTAATACGAATTTTTGTGTTATATTTCAACCTTTTCATATGAGGAATGTATTTCACTTAGTAAGTGATGGGTGGAGCCCACTATATCTCCTTGATACATGGGTAGGTCTCATGAGACAACTATACATGGAATTGGCTGGGGCCTTTCCCAATTTTATATATGGTTTTGGCGGAGGCCTTAATCATTTTTAGACGTCTTGTCTGAGGACTTAACAAAATGTTTCTGAATGTCTGGGATTATACATTCCCTCATTATGAAAATAATATTGATAGTTCCTGTGGTCATTCGCCTAGTATAATACCCATGATTATGTTTTATTATGGAATTATTTACTCATCTCATATTCCTACCATAAAATTATTTATGTTTATTATTGGTAAAAGAATGTGGTTTCAACTATTCACTATGATTAATATTTATGTTATCTTCTGTTGTATTGCTTACCCTTACTGAGCATTTGAGATCACCCCTTTCTTATGTTTCATTTTCCCAGGATATGAAGAAATTAGTTATGAGTGACTTTCAACCATAATCTAGGAGGCTTAGATATTTCTAATGGAATAAATTCGTGTTGTATTTCTTTTCAAGTTGTAAAGTTGAACTTATATATGAATCTTGTTTTTTATAATACTAAAGTGATCAGTCTTTAGAGACATCATTTCCTTGGGATCATGCCAATGTTATGTAATTATGCACCAACTCTGGTTAACTAGGGACAGGGTGTTTCCCAGGGGACTCTAGGAGGGTGTTTTCCCCAATATCCAGGTTAAGGAGGAATGCATGACTGGCTACCCCTCTGGGAACACACTCTTCTCCTAGTAGTATTATATTTCGGTATGCATGGTGGTTATCCTTACCCATATATGCGTATAGAAAAATGTAATGAATTATAGTTATTTCACAAAAATTTACCACTATATATAACATGTTATGGATCATTATATGTATGATGTGTATGTGATATGATGGCTTTATGTTTAATTCAAGACTTATAGGTAGTGGTGTCTCCCAAAAACTACTCATTGACTATCTGGAGATATAGCATGGGATTATTAAATGATGATATGTGTGAGATGTGGGTTATGATACTTTAGTCTTTGTGTTTTCAAACATTCATATTTTGGAGAGAGATGGATCAAGATGTGCGATGTTGGGGAACAGAAAAAAACCAGTGGGTAACTGGTAGTGGGGTACCCACTTTTGATATTATATTATATATTCACTTAAATGTGATTCATGGTTGGAGATATCATGGTGATGTTGGGAAATTACAATACATGTTTAGGTGATAAGTTAGCTTCACTTTTTGTTCATTGGGCTTTAACATGATTCCTTTATCTTTTTCACAAGAGGATCTAGGGAGGATCCTTTTGAGTATACCTATTATTATCAAACTATGTATATATAAAATATTTTTTTCAGGTTAGAAGAAGAAGTTTAGAGACTAGAATATAAGCTAATAGCTCATGGTTTTTTGGGATCTATTTGGGATTCATAGTCACTAACATGTTTATCATTTGGTCTGGTATTTTTTTCAGTTTTATTAGTTCTGTACGACACTTCCTGTATGCACATAGGCCCATTATTTTATCTTTATGAACAAGAGTGTATTGGTGTACTTATCTTTTATCTCCTTCCTCATATTCTATTAGAGGGTAATGCCTCTTATTTGTGTGTGTGATATTCCATCGATGATTGTATCCAACCCATCTCCTATTGGAGGCATGATTTAAAAATCATTATCTCCCTTCTCTCATTACCAATCCATGATGGGTACCTTTGGGGGTGGAGTTTGTGACATAAGATTACTATCAAGAACCGTCCCAGTGGGTCCAGTTCTGCGACTCCCCAAGCCCACCTCCAACAGGCCAGGGGCTGTTGACTAGCACCTAGTTGGCATATCACCAACATGGGAGCCATTTCCTTAGTACCTATACGCATACACACATCTCCAAGCCCACAAATTCTAAAATGTAAAATATACTAAGAACAAATGGATGAATACCACTATCCCAACCAACATAGTACTATATATCTAATGAAATTAAATCAATTGGTTTAGAAAACAAGCCCACCAAAAAGAGTCTATAAACCTACAATGTCCAACCTGTCAACAACAATATACTGGGACTACTGTCTAAATCCATAGAAGCATCTCGGCCTATCTGAACTCACAGAGTAGCATCTGGTCTAGGTCTTGGTCCACCTAGAACTCCGTCAAAAGGTTTTTCATCTTCTCAAGACACGACATGAGTGGGAAAAGCCTGTGAAGGGGTGAGTATAACAATACTTAATAGGAGAACCCAAAAAACACAAAGTAATACACAAGGAAAGGTAGAGTCATATCTACATAGTATATGTTCACAAAGAATATAACAAGAGAAACATCTAGATATACTCAGAACCCAGACCCGTAGTCTAGGGGTAAACCACAACAACTACATACCACTTCTAGGGATTCAGCCTAAAGATTCCATGAAGCTCTCATCCAGGTGAACTCACTCCTGATCCTGATAACCCTAGTGACGTCTTCCTGAGAAGTATTGTTCGTCAAGAAAGTCGTGAGAGTGTGATATAGGTAGACCAATTTTAGGATAACTCTCTCCAGAGTTTAATAGATCATGATACTATCATTCTATAAGAACACACTCCTGGGTGTAGAAGGATCACTAAGTGAGAATAGATACACCCATTTCGAGAGAAGCCACTCTTGAGTGTAGAGGGATCACGATTCACAAATGAGGATCACTTCTAGGGCCTTTTCGGATACCACAAATCATCCAGATTCTACCTACTAAGTAGAGGATAAAAATTCTAGTAGGATTGGTCACACTGATACCTGACTCTACCTAGGGTTAAGGATAGATAGTGGATCTCACTCTGGGCCTCTTGGAGGGATACCTGACTCTATCTCATAATGTCTTGCTGAAGGTGCCAAACTCTTGTGGATAGGAAATGATACCTAGCCTTCTGGGGAAAAGAGTGAAGGAGCACTCACCCAAACAAAACTTTTCCAACTAATGGTGGAAAAGATGATCAATCCATGTACTGAAAGGTACACGGCATGTAGAAGTGTCACTGTGGGCCTCTCAGAGGGATACCTACCCTTTTGGGTATCCGGGGGGTCGCTCCATGTATGATGGCCATGGGCCAATACACTGCTCCATCATGTG
Organism: Viscum album; assembly: GCA_963277665.1. Classification (NCBI taxonomy): domain Eukaryota; kingdom Viridiplantae; phylum Streptophyta; class Magnoliopsida; order Santalales; family Viscaceae; genus Viscum; species Viscum album. Next base: position 767,475,005 of record OY728156.1, read on the forward strand.
TATTCCAACCCATGTATCTAGCCTAGTCTAACCCTGTGGTAGAGTACATGTCATGTACTCCACCCAGTGTCTGATAAACCAAGGTCCACTCGTGCACCTCATCCATGTGCCAGTACATGATGTCAACACATGTGCTTAATCCCATGTATTCCGTACATGGGGTAAGCTGCGTAGCTACTTCTGTCAAGACGTGTGGGGGAAATACATGGCATATCATCGAGTCATATTGCCCAACCTGTGTCCATGTATCTACTAGATACAAACTGAGGCCCACATAAGTACCCACATTCTATGTGACTAGGGTCACATGCCATGTCATCACCTTTTTCAGTGGAACCCTAGTCGCCGCTGATCCGGCCCCACACGACGTGTTCTTCGGAGAACACGACATGTTCTTCCGGATTTTCCAGAACTGAGAGTCCTCCACCGTTACACCTCCTTAGATCTTCTAATATTTTTTCTGGTGATCCTTTTTCCATGAAACTCAAGATCCAAGGTCTCCCCTCCATGACATCGATGTTTCGGGTGGTTTCAGGCATTCGATCAGCCCCAAAATCTCATTTCGATCCACCCACATGAAGAACGGTCTAATAATTATTTCTCCCAATCTGCGTTGATTCATCATCTACCATCTCGGTCGCACCTCCTCTAGGTCATCACGATGTTCGATCTCCGATTTGGGATCATTACATTGTAAAACGGGTTCGTAACGATCTATTGTTCATCGACCCATGAAGAACGCGAAGAACACAAGAAAAAGGGAGAAGAAATCAAATAAACCAAATTTAGGAATGATCCTCCACTTTAGTTCATTATGGTGTTGATATTCTCCCATTATAAGGATTAAAGAGGGCGAATAAAAAACAATATCATACAAGCATGGATCAATTCCCAGCATTGAGCCCCAAGAAAAATATAACCCTCCCATAAGAACGTGCGATCTATGGATCAACCTATTCATTGATCGATCCATGTGCATTTTTTAACCAAATAATGGGGAAACAAATAAAATAAAAAAAATCCAAATTCTTTCATTAAAGAATAACTAAAGTCACTACTGTTGTCGATGAGGTCTGATCTCACTGCGCAATAATCCACAAATGGTCGATCCTTCATCGTTCATCGCTGAGATGTTCACCAAGGGTTTCCTCTCCACACCTCCCAATAATTACAGGGTTATGCAGCTAACCCTGGAAATTCTATTTAATAGCTTATTTAAAAGATTTTGTCACTACATCGATGCATGTTTAATAAGGTAAAATATTTATTTTATTTTATTTCCTTAAACAACCAAAAACTTAGTTTTGCAATCAACTTGCGCCGCTCAAACTTAGGCCCCGGCTAAGGTAAATACACCACTCTAAACAGAATGGTTCCCTCATATTTCTGATCTGGCACCCATTTAGAAGTTATTCCACTTTTTCAAGAAAACTGTGCATGCCTTCTATTTAAAATATTTAATTTATTTCAGTAATTTATTCCAGGAACATCGGGCCTCAGAATCGTACGTTGTCTTAGTGCCTGGTCTCGATGTATTCCCATATAATTTTTAAAAATAATATACAAAAAATCCAAGACATTACATTATAATCTATGTTTTTGGGGAAGATATATTGTGAGGATTTGTAGATGTAGAATTTCATGGAGACTTAGACACCAACAAGAGCATGACTAACATTGTGTTCACCTATGTAGGAATAGTGATAAGATGAGTGTAATGGATGTAGAATATTATTTCTTTAAGTATAACAAAATTAGAATATATGGATGTAATATAATCAAGGATGAAATTTCTGAAGGAACTTGGAAGAATTTAGGAAGGAGGAATCTTATTCTCTGATGATCATAGTGTAATTCACTTGGATCAAGATCTTGTGCTCCATGAAAGGGTAAATCATATTGAATTAAAGAACCAATTTATCATAAACATATTTAATTGAAAATTATTAGATCTCTAGAAGATATTTGAAATCCAAAATTTAATGTACATGTTCACTAAAACTTTAGTTCACGAACGTATAAGGTCTCATCATACCTTAGTGGGACTTGGGTGAATATATTGATATGGTAGAACACTACTAGCTATGAATAAGGAAGGAAGGAATTTTTTTAATTGTTTGAGAGCTAACATAGGTTTCCTTGAATAGTCTTCAAGTGAGATATTATTTTTATGTAATTTTTTTCATTAAAAGGATTCATATTACAGAATTTAGGTTAATAGATCAAGTTCACCAAAAGTTGTTCAATAGAATTTGGTAGGCTCAATATACAGAAAGTGGTAGAACAAACTCTCCTGGTGGTACTTAAACCATTATAATTCCATATATTGTGATGGTATCATTGATTCCTATAATTTACATTGAATTAAAGTTTCTATAATAAATTTTCTAGAAATTTTTTACCAAAAAAAGTGATTAAATTCAATGAGTTAATTAAGATTAAGAGTTACCATTCCATATAGAGTTTTTTCCATGAAATCTGGAAGGAAGTGAAACTTGGATGGCTGGTTTAGTACTCCTATAAAAGTGAGTAGAGACCTTCTAGATAGTGTATATGGATTATTCGTAGTGTACCAATAAGGTACACAATGGATCATTGAATTATAAAGTGTTAATCCACTATAATGAATCTGTACAACTAAATTTGTTTGTTAATTGTAATTTTTATACTTATAGTGATATAAAAATACAATAGTTTTTCACCTATTCAGGTAGGAAAACTTATTTGAATCACATTAATCCCTCATGTTTTTTTCTTCTTTATATACTTTTATTGTTATTATTTATGTTACTTTTAATTCATGTGAGTTTTTCTTAAGTTTTGTGTGAGGTTTGACATTATATGATGAGAAGGGTGTAGTGAATTATTAATTTCAATATACTAAATCAAGGTAGTAAATTCCATAGGATCAGATTACATTGTGAAGAACCTGCATCATGTGAACTTTCGGTGGATTGAAGTTCCTAGTTCTGATGGTTGTTGTGACTCCCACCTCACAAAATAAAATACTTCTCTCACTCAAGTCCCTATATATTTATCTAGTGCTCAACTAATTAGTGATTAGATGAATAGTCATTGGAATGTTATTATAACAACCCTGCATTTTAATTTTTATTATTTGTATTCAGGGTGGAATATTTTATTTTAACAAGATGAACCCATAATTATTAAAGGATATTTGGATGACCTGACTCATGAAAAACATAAAAAAAAATACATCTAACGTGTTATATAGTACATTAATTATCTTATTTATGCCATGAAAATTATACCTTGGTGTCTTGGATATTATCAAAGTCCTAGATAAAGGATAAATCTACCACTCACACCTATATTAGGTTCTCTAGACTATTAACCAAACTCATACCCCATTTATATATTTTCCTTAAGTTCCTAAACCAAAACTGATATGAACACTAACTTCAAACTTCATCCCTATGATTCAAACAACTTGGACATGACCCAACCCACTGGAAACCCACTTGGGATGCCAAAAAAATGATTGTGACACCCCAAGAATGTATCAAATAGGTCATGGGTTGGTGACTAGCACTAAGAAGGCATATCACACACATGAGAGTCCTTTTTCTAATAAATTGAAACACAACCAAAGAACTCTAGAATAGTGTATAATAATTCAATACTAACATATATATTATATATAATATAAAAATTAAGTGAAATGTGCTATAAATCCACTTTATACAAAAAATGAAGCATTAAAATAAAAGATAAAAATAAAACAACCAACATCTTATAACAAATATAGACCTCAAACTAATGAAAAGGAAAATATTCATGCCACGCTAACTCCTAACACAATAATCATTAATAAACATCGTCATCATACACTACTAAGATCTATATACACTAGGACCATACCCACTATATTCAATTTTAATTCATGTTCTATTTTAATAGACATAACATGTGTTGGAACAAATCCCATGTTGGGGTGAGTAAAATAATACCCAATAGAACATCCTGGAGTCACAAGGAAGAAAAAAATAAAATTCAACTTAATCTATGAAAATAGTGGGAGTGACAAAGTTTTCCATATATATAGAAAGGTATAAATTATCCACATCATGATCAAAGTCATAAGATAATAGGACATCTATAATTTATATCTCGATGTAAATCGCAAATGCCTTATACAACATATTTAGTAGCACTGAAATCACTAATATTAAATATATTTCATGCCACATCTTATAAACTATATTATGATTCATGCCCCATTGAATTGAATATTTATTTATGGATTAACTAAACCCTATTAATAACCATACCCCAACACAAAAGGGACTAATAAATCCAATGATAGAGGACCATGCCCCAATATAAAGAGTATTACTAACTTCATATGTTTTATTGGGGATTGAGCCTTGTCATGAGTGTGTCTCTAGGTGAGTAACTAAACCCCATGCATAGAGGACCATTCCATGACACATATGGGGAGTAATTGTACTCTATGATTCCTTTTAACACATCATTTGATCCCTATCATCATTTCTACAGAGCTAAATTCCATTAACATTATAATTTATCTTATAGATGGGATTTGATGTCAATGGGAACTATACCATTACTCTCTACTTGAAAAAAATTATTAGAGTGGATTATTTACTTCTCAGTTTATTATTCCTATTTAAGAAAATATTAAAAAAACCCATAAATCATATAGTAAACAACAATTAGTCCTATGAACATGGAAAGTGAGACTAATGAGATAACTAGGTGTGTAACATATTTGGAACTCAGGCTATGTCATAGAGATACATAGTGTGTCCATTGGAAAATATTGTATTTAGGGAAAAGGATTTAGTTGAGTGTGTACTTATTTTTACCTTGATCTATGAGGACTAAAATACATGGTGTTCCCACCAGTCTATATGGTGTGTGGGGACAGTGGGTTAACAAAGAATGAACTCAGATACATGTTGAGGAACTTGGTATGATATACATGACATGTCCACTAGACCACATAGTATGTGGGTCTACTTGTTTAGTAGGGAATGTTCTAAGGTAAACACTGAGGAGTTTTTTTTTGATATACATAGAGTGTTCCATAAAGTCACACATCACATGATATTTACAACTCTATAGAAACCCTGACCTATTCCTAGTGCAATACACAATGGATGTTTAGGTAATCACACATCATGTGATCATGTTTTCCATATCCAAGAAGTATGGCCTCTCATGATTCACACCACCTCCATCATCATCTCTACCATATGTACCACCCATCACTCTTCCATATACACTCATAAAATACCTCCCCAACTCTAGTGAACACCATCATCCCCCTGGTCAATGTTTCCACTATTAATGTAAACCCATGATACCACCCAAGCCTCAGAACACATCCTCACCACTAACATGCCCATAAAATCCTCATATTCATTAGCCACTATCCTAATTTCCCATTTCTTCAAAACCGATCAATGAAAGGGCCAATGGTGAACATCAATTCATGAGGAAAACTAAAAAATGGGAAACTATGGTCGATGGTATTCTCAACCACTAGATTTTTTCAAAATAATGTTTAATAAAGAATATGGGAAATGGTAATTCTTAAAACAATGGTGTATTAATGATAAGTAACTAATCATTATAATTTGACAAAATAAATATTTCTTAATAAATTTACAAATATTAATGAACTATAAATTGTGATAATTTGTTAGCAGAAGATAATAAACCAAAAATCCATTTAAACCATGAATTATAAAAAAAAGAATCTAATATATATAATTTCATGAAAATTAAAATTGAAATACAATAAAACATGGAGAACAGAGAATAAGATTTAAAAAAATCCCCACCTCATTGTGTTTGTCTCAAAACATCAAGAATCCTTCTTAGATCCACAGTTTTCAATGATTCCACCATGAAGATCAATCCTATGAATCATGAGGAATGGTGTCAAAATATCCTATAATATGTTTTTCCAATGATGGTCAATCATATTTGATAAATAATAAGAAACATATTTATAATTTAATTTTTAGTTGTGTCTATGTTTTAAAATAAAACTAATTAATTCTTGACCTAGGAAATTAATATTGGATATGAAAGAGACACCCCTCCTAGAAAAACCCTCCCATTTTAGACATAAAAATGGTGTCAGAATTCATATTCAAGGCTTATTTCAGGATATGTTAATTGTTAACACATATATAGGGTAAATATAATATTTTTAAAATATTAAAAAAATTGAAGACCCCTGGAGCTTCTAAAAACAAACCATCCATGAAACGACCTCAATAAATATCTTTAAAAATATTTGATAAGGTCAAATGAAAAAATCGAGTCACTAAAAAATGATTTCCCAAATTTTCATTCTATAAATATATGTTTGGGAAAGTTATTCTCAATGAAATAAATGTGTAAAGAGGTTTAAATATTGGGTATATAGATTTATAAAAATATATCAAATAGGTTTCATGGACTGAGTCAAAAATTATATATATTATTAAAGTGCTAAAGAGGTTTAGCATGGAAAACTCTAAAAAGGGGAATTTATCCATGTTGCATGACATGGATCTTAGGGTGATTCAATATCTTTATAAATAGTATTAAATGATGTATAAGGTTACTTATGTTCCTACCATAGGATCTATCATGTATGTCATGTCGTGTACATGATTTGATGTCATGGATAGTTAGGGTATAGTAGGTATATAACAATCCAATCCTAGTGAGCCACTAAATTTTTATAAAGAAAAACATTTAAATACTATAGAATAAGTAAGGATATGTTCTTTTTCTTCAGAGTTAAGGGTAAGTTCAGTTGAATGGGATACACTAATACTAGTTTTCAAACTAAAAAAGAAAATATGAGATATCAATATATTTTTTGTATTTTTCCTAAATGGTGGTGTTATCATTTGGAAGAGTTCCAAAAAAGTTATAATGGATGACTCAATAATGGAGTTATAATTCATTTATTCATATGATGTTTTGAAAGAATCTATTTAGATAAATAATTTCATTACTAAAATTGGGGTGGTTATAATAATTGATGGAGAATTGTGATTTATTTTGATAATAATAGAGCTATTTTTTAAGCTAAGGAACCCCAATCTCAGTAAAGGACCCATCAAATCATTTAAAAATTCTATGTAATTTGATAAATAATTGATATGGATGATGTAAAGATTTTTAGGGTGGATGAAAATAAAATTCAGAAAAAAACACTAGCAAAACCATTATTTCAAAAAAAACACGAGGTTCATGTTGAATCTCTATGTATTAGATACATAATAGATTGGATGTAATGGTTGTAAAATGTATCATAGTTTTATAATAATGGTAGTCTCTATTTATCATTCATTCATATATAATACATATATAAAACATAAATGGTTTAATGATAAAACCCCCTCAAAGTATGAATTTGAATTTTCCCAAATTACAGATCATCATGAATTATTATGGGTTGGGATTACATATTAAGATTAGTATGAGTAAAATGATCAAATATGAAACAAAGTATACCCATGAGATAATAAGTTGAGACCTAATATTAAGAATGACTTGTGAAAGTATATCACAAGTAATTTCATATGGTTATAGATACATGTAGTGGTTTATGGTTAATATGAATCCCCATTACCTAAGGATACAAAGATACTTTTCATAGGGTCCTTCATACAATGACAAATTTCCTATACTAGACTTGAGACTTAGCTAATTAGAGGGTGGTATATTTTTTATCATGTTTTTAGTTGAATTTGACTAAGATAATATTTATCTACTTCTATGATAAGAAAATACATTCAGTCCGATAATTTAATTAGTCAAAGGAAATACATGGTTATGCCTATTTGATTGAAATGTGATGTTCTCAACTAATTGGATGAATTACATGTGATGTATTTATTTAAAATGGTTATTTTATTTATGAGAATCATGAATTTATGAGTTAATAAAATACTTGACTGACATGTTCCATATATATTGGTCACTCAATATTATGAAAAAATATATTATATGATTATACATATGATATATTAGATAAATAACCCTACAGGTTGTGGTGTTATTTACAAAGACTATCTTGGTCAGTACAATGGATGTTTCTTTGGTAGCTGTGGTGTTACCTCGTCTCTGGATGCGAGAATGATGGGTGTTATCCATGCCATTGACTTTGTGAAACAAAAGGGTTAGAACAACATTTGGATTGAAAGTTACTTGAATACTATTGTTCAGGCCATTTGGAATGGTGTGGTAAATCTAGCATGGCTGCTTACAACCCATTGGATGAACTGTCTTGCTTTGATTCTAGAGACTAACTTCATTGTCATTCATGCCTTTTGTGAAGCGAATATGGTTGCATACGGTATTTTTAATAATGGGGTCAACCATGACTCAACTTGGCGAGATGAATTTCCTGATGATTTAATCCCACATTATTATAAATATTGTAATAAGATTTCGTCTTTCAGACTCGTGTAACCTTTGTTTTCTTTTGAATAAATTGTGCCTTGGTATTTTACTAAGGCACGACCTTATTCAATATATATATATATATATATCAGATAAATATTATAGTAGAAATGTTTATATAGAGATAAAAGTATTTTTGATCGATATCATGTCAGAACCCTTTGTAGTTAGATTAGAAATGATATTTTATTATAGGCTGGTATTTTATTACATTTATGAATTAGGGAATTGATATTTTATTTCAATAATGAAAAGGCCCAAGGGTAACATAATTTGGTCTTATAATAAGTATTATATTTTATAAAAAAAATTGTTCCAAAATAAATAGAGATAGATAAAATATATACAAAGAAGATTGGATAGATTCATAAATAATCACGATGATTTTCATAAAGTCTTTTTAGGATTTTCATAAAAGTGGGAGATTAATGGATATGTTCCAAAAAATGAATTTTGAGATATTATTCATCTATATCATAACATGCAACATGCATGTAATTCATATCACATAAAAAAATATGATATTAGATCTTATATTTCAATAGGCATGAGATAACTATATCATATAATAAGATATAAAAATGGCATGAAATATTTTATATCACATTGCATGCAGTGTTACTGGGTTTTTATAATAGATTATCTTAAGTTAAGATACCTTGATATGATTCATTTATGGATTGATAAATGTTATATGTTTATTTAAATGTTCAAAGATCATAAACATCAAATGGGGTATACTTACGAGTAATGTATATTGTATAATAGTATTTTTCAAGTGGCACTTCATATCCTTCATTAATTGAATTTTTTCTATATAATGGATATGATCCTTCCCATTTGAGGTTATAGTGATTTTTCAAGCTGAGATAAATCTCTATTTCTCTATTTTCTCCATTTAATTTTAATGAGAGGGTGTTGTCATGCCTTTTGGAGATCTAGGGGTCTTTTCATAGTGTATGTGGATTCTAATATTTGGTTTTTTAGTACCCCTGGTTTGAGGTAATATTTTTTTTATGTGTTTGATTTTATGATTAGAGTGGTGGTATAATTGGATGGAAGTGTTTTGAAGTGTAATGGGTAAAATAACCTAAAATATAGACACGTGAAATATTAACATCGTGAATGGTGGTTTCATGACATGAATATGGCATGGGCATATGCGCTAAAATTATTTCAAAGAGAGAAAGTTTTAACTGAGTATATAGATAAGGTTTTTAATGATGTAAATTTGGTTCATTTTGTGAGTGGGTTTTTCTAGAAAATAAAATCAAGGTGATGAGTTTTTTGGAATAAGTGAACTCTAAAAGAATTCACAATGTTATTCTTAATTTAAATTTTGAATTAGTCAAGGTACAACATGATTATTATAGTATGTGGTTGAAAATCCTTATTTTGGTTTCTTACTCTCTTTCTATCTCTCAAAAGTTATAGGGCTTTCCTAGACAATTTATGATGATTTTAAAAGTCTGAACTCCAATCCCAATGAATCTTTGAGAATTTAACTATGTAAATCAAATAGGAATGGAAGAAAAAGTTATTATTCATAGAATCATATTATAGATTTTTTACCAAACAATCTGGTAGAAGGTTTCTTCTATCTCACTTTATTATTCTAGGAAAAAATCCTTGAGTTTTCCTGAATTGTTCTTATGATTAGCTTAGAAATCCATTGAGAAAATTTACCTAAAAAGATCCTTGTTTTGATTTTATTTCAAAAAGGGCTGGTATTGAAAGATGGAATTTATTTTTAAATAATTTTTTTAATTTGGGACATGGTATAATTTTGTGGGAATGTTTTCATGTGAAAATGAGAGAGAAATTAGTTGTGAATTACCACCATCAAATTGGGATGGAGTATGGTCATGAAGTACCACCATCAATGTGTAAAACCATGATTATGTGTGTAGAAGTATGTGTGTGTGAGACAAATTGAAATGATTATGCCAAGTAATAAGAAATGTTTTTAAAAAATTTACTTAATGTTTCCCTTGGATCTTATTTATGAGTCTGATATAAACTACTTATATTCTTCTACCCTATTTTAAATTTAATGTTTTAACTTGTTCTTATACTATTGTTTGTGTTGGGAAGTATCTGAGGTTTACCTAATGGGTGTTATACACACCCCCTTTTTGGTAACTTTGGTGAATTTTCAAATTTCATCTACTAAGATACAAGGAAGAGGTAAGTTTTTTATCTTACTAGTAATACACCTTGATAGTGTTGATTTGGTTGGTGGAGTTGGAGTTAGGGAGTGTCTACATATTGGATTGTTGTCACACCACTTTAGTGCCAGATTATTTCTACTTTTCATTATTATATTTACACTCTTATTTATTTTCTTTTGTTACTCTTATGTAGTCTTTGTATTGGTATTTTATTGAGTTGTGTGGTTTATTTCTCATGAATAATATTTTAGTCTTAATTTTTATTCCTTTTATGACTGGTTGTAAGGTTTATTAGGTAAAATCATCTCCCAACATTCTCTTAATCTCATAATGTTCATTTTCAAATTTTGGTGTCTTGGGGATGTTACCTAAGTTTAGTATAACTCTATCTCTTCTCTTAAATCATAGTGTAGTCTTTTTTTATGTCTTTCACGACATCTTTTTTGGTATCAGTCTTTCTCAGTACTTGAATTAGGTTAATAATAAGAATATATAAATTTCAAAACGTGAAATTTAAAGAATAAAAATTTATAGCTAACCTCTTTATGTTGATATTCAAGTTACCTAGGTAATTTGGGTACAAAAGTGTTCTAAGAAACTTATAGGAATGTTTTCAACTCATCATCATGGGTTTAAATGATGAGTGTGGCATAACATGCATTAGTATTGAGACTTATCACAAGTAATGAATTGTTCTTCTATTGTTTAATTATTTTTTAAACATGATAAAAATGGTTTATTTTTTTAAATGATAACTACATTGATGGTTGTTTGTGGTGATTTTCAATTTTAAATCCTTTAGTTGATAGATATTGATAACTAAATTGTGTTTTTTGTTATATAAAATAGTACCTGGTAGACATTATATAAATGATCCGAAAAAAACTATAGAAAATGTGGTTTCACTTAAGCCACATGAAAACCAACAACCGTACAAATCATTATGAAAGTTTCTCAGGATGCTGATAGAGTAAATCAAAATGATGAACCAAGGAAAGTGGTAAATTTAGTTCAGTTTCAGAAGTAGAACCCATTAGTTTCTAAAGGTGATTAATAAACTAAAAAATATTAAGGGAGGATCAAATGAATGAATAGAATCTTAAATATTTTTGGTAATCTAGTGGAGATAAAGGTTAAGTTAAAAATATATATTTTTTGGGATCTTTCATGCTAATGGTGGGATTTAATAGTCTGAGATAGATCTGACCATGGACTTGTGTGGGAGGATATTGAGGAATTTACCAACAAAAAATTCTACCCCACAAATTCAAAATATCTATAACAATAGATATTTTCATATTAAGGAAATAAAACCTATATGTGATAGACTATGAATCTAAGTTTATAAACATGGTTCATTTCTCTTTGGAAGTAGCTACAAGTGTGTCCTTAAAGGCATGAATCGTTGAGCCAGGATTGCGATTTAATATTCTACCCAAGATTGATGTCATCTATATTATGAATTATACATAACTTGTTAATAGGTAAATAATACAAAAAAATAGATCTTTCAATAAATTATAATGGAGGTAGTAGGTTTGTTACCATATGAATAGGTGTTAACTATAGTACTGGAAACAAGTGGAAGAGGTAAAACTATTCTCAAGGAGGTGGTATGCCTCAAACTTATACTTATGAACCAGTTAAATTTCCTACAATATCCAAAAGGTAACTAGGTTATTTCCAATGTGGTTCTCGTACTCATAGGAAAAATAAATGTACTACACCAATAAGAAATTTCCACCACTATGGAAAGAAAGTGAATATCAATAAATATTTTCTTAGACTTTATAAATTAGTAAGTATAATAGGTTAGACTCATCCTTGGTTCTTTAATTCTCAAATGGAATAGTCCCATTAGACTAGTTTTTATCCACATACACAGGTAAACTAGGGTACTTCGAGGAACACTATAGATGTCTAGTGGACACCTCATTAAGGAAGTAAGAGTTCTCTCGTGGTAGCTGAGAAGTAGTTATATAGAGATGAATGAGATATTAGGAGAAATATGTTGGGTCCCTCTATAGTGAGAGGTGTCATTATTCTAAACTTGAATCTTATGCATTTATATTTTGATAATGGTGCATCTCATTATTTTCTTAAATCTTTGTTGGTTAAACTATTAGGAATATATGTGGAAATGATGCCTCATATCCTGAAAATCAAGACACCCCTTGGACAGCGGGAGTGTGGATGATTTAAATTCCCAATATGTTCCATTATTATTGATGTTGTGTATTTTCTATATGAATTTTTAGTCCTGGAGATGGATATTTTTATTTAATTTTTTTTATGGAATGGATTATAGGATTTAAAGCCCATGTCGACTACTACGTGTTCCAGATAATATTTACATCCCCATATCAATATATACATTTATTCTAGGGTATTTTGATAAAAAAAAATTAGGTAGAGTGTGACATTTAGTAATATTTAATGAAACTATCACTAGACAGTTAGTAGAAATGAACTTGGCCACTACTAGTGAAACCAAAAATGGGAATCTTTCTACTATAATAGATCGATACTCGACTATCTTCATGAATGATTTATATGGGTTAACACCCAAATGGGAAATAAAATTTTCTACCTTTCTACTCAGAATAACAAGCCTTATTTCATCACCCTCTTACAAAATGGATCTGATAGAGTTTTTATAGTTAAAGGTATAACTTTAAGAGTTGAAAATTAAAGGTTTCATCTGACCTAGTGCATCACCTTGAGTTTTAATAAGTTCTTTTATCAATAAGAAAGACAGTTCTCTCCACTTATGCATTGATTATCATAAATGGAATCAAGTTATGATAAAAAATCAGTATCTTCTTCCTCTAATTAATGATATATTTGATCAATTAAATGTATCCAAGTTGTTCTATAACATTGATCTATACTCATGATATGATCAAATCATAGTCAGAAAAATGATATTCTGAAGATGAAATTTTTTAGTAGATATGGGCATTATGAATATGTAGTTGTGCCCTTTATTTTAAAAAATGTACTTATTTTTTATAGCCTTGATGAACCATATCTTCTACAGGTACCTTGAATATTTTTTTATTTATATGTGACATTCTTCTTTACTCTCGAAGCAAGAATGACCATGATGAGTACTTATAAAATTTACTAATTATATTGTGGGACTATTGTTTGTATGTTAAGTTTTATAAGTGTGGATTTTGGATTCAAAATGTCTATTTCCTTAGGCATGACATTTTTGAAGAAGGTATATCAATTGAACTAAGAAACATAGGGATAGTTATCCCTTGGAAGCAACTAAAGAATTTTTTTGAGATATATAGATTTTTTTTGGATTTTCATTCTATTATTATTATTTTTTCAAGATTTATCGAGGCTTGCTTCTCCCATGAATACTTTGAAAGAAAGGGTGTTCCATGCACATTGACAGATGACTTTTGTAAATTATTTATAGAGATTAAATCTCATATTAAATCTACACCCATCTTAATATTACTAAAACCAGGTCATGGCTATGTGGTATATTGTATTACATCTAGATCGAGTCTTGGTTTTGTTCTCATGTAGGGAGATCATTTTTTTGCCTATGGTTTGAGGTAGTTGTGAACTTATGAGAAAAAATATCTAAATCATGACCTGGAATTATCTGTAGTTGTTTATGCCTTAAAATGGCAAAATTACCTTTTTTTATAAAGGTTGATAGTTTTCATTTACCATAAGAGTTTGAAATAAATATTTTCTTAGTGAAACATGAACTTCATGAAAAAAATATGTATGGAGTATTTGTAGATGTTTGATTTTGAATTGGAATACAAACCCAGTAAATGGAATTATGTGGTAGATGTGTTGAGTTAGAAATTATATAGAGAAGTGTTTAGATAATCTCATGACCAATGGAAGATAATGAGTTTGATTGCAGACAAGCATCTTGATTGCACTATGCAAGATGAACTTTAAATTTTCTTCCCATTTAATCTTTTTCCTAACTTTATAGATTTGGAGAAAGAGGATTAGATATAATATCCAGATTATATCACCATTAAGTCAAACCTAAATGTTGGGGAGACTTCTGATGGCTATTTAGAGGATAAAAACTCTTTATTCAATTTTCATAAATAGATTTTAGTTCCTCAATCTTTCCATGAAAAACATCTTTCAATTTATCACTATTATAAATTGGATATTCATCCAGGTATTCATAAAATTTATAAGAAAATGAGAAATCAATTCTATTTATTAGGTATGAAATATAAGATTACAAATTTTTTGATGAAATTATTAACTTATCAACAGGTAAAATATGATCTTTAACAATATTCTAGTGTGTTGTAGTATATGCATATACCAATACGGTAGTGGGAATATATCACAATGGTCTTTTTCACAAGTATATTGAAAACATTACATAAGAATTATGTTATTTGGGTGATTGGTGGTAAAGTCACCAAAGTAGAACACTTCATCCCTATTAGATAATCCAACATGATAGAGGACTTAGTAAAGTTATATATCTAATAATTGGTTAATTTGTATGGGGATCTAATTTTGAATGTCTCTGAAAGATCCTAGATTCACTTCTTCATTTTGGCGGTCATTACAATAAGATTTTATGAGTCAACTGACTATTTGTATATCATATCATCCATGTACATATGGGAAGTTGGAACACACAATTTAGACATTGTAAGATATGATCAAAGCATGTTCCATGGACTTTTGTGGATCATGGGAAGACTATATGCCTTTAATGGAATTATCCTATAGTAATAGATTTTAAGAGACAATACAACTGGGCCAGTTCAAGGATTTTTTTGGTATTCCTTATCATTTTCCACTGTGTTGGGAAGTAACATGAGAGACATCATTTATTGGACTGAGTCTTATCCATGACATAATGTAGAAAATTCATATGATCCACAAGTAGATGACTATGGATCAAAGATTATATAAATAATCTAAAAACAATCATCACTAAACTTTATCATTCAATGTGAGTGAAAATGTCTTCTTGAAAGTGTCACTAATACTTGGTCATCGACACTTGGGGAGATAAAGAATGTTAGCACCATTATATAGGGGACCATTTGAGATTGTTGAATGGATTGTAATTGTGGTGTATCAGTTATCCTTACAAATGAGATTTAGTGTAGTCCAAAACATCTTACTTGTTTCTCAAATAATTAAGTATTATCAGGATCCCAGTCATGTGATCAGTTGGGATCATGTTACTCTTGTTCTAGATGTGAATTTTATCCATTAACCATTGTAGATTCTGGATGGACTTTAAAAGAAAATGTAAGAGAGATATATTTCCTTAGTGTGTTTTTTACAGATGCATGGTTAGTTTCAAAAGGAAACATTGGAATGATAAAATTTTATGTGAGAGAAATGGTTTGTATTTTTTAAATTAAATGTTAGTATTCATTTTCCCAAGGATTTAAGGCCCAATGTTGTAGAGAATGTAGTACCCCTTGTTTTAGGTACACCATTATTTTATATGTTTCTTTTTATTCATGGATTCATAGGATAATTGGATAGAATTTTTCAGAACCATAATGGGGAAAAGAACCTAAAATATAGAAATAGTAATTATTTACATCATGAATGGCAGTTTCATGATGTAAATCAGCCCTATGAAAATTCCATGAAGTTCCTTATAGTGTGAAATTTTCTCTCGGTATACAGATGAGGCTATTCATGATATGAAATGGGTTCATGACATGAATAGGTTTTCAAGAATATAAAATTGAGGTGATGAGTTTTTTTACATAAGTGACCTCTCAAGGAATTCATGAAGTAAATTACCAATTGACATTATGAATTAGTCCAGGTCCATCCTATTTAGTGCATCCAATGGTTTTAAATACTCATTTTAGCTTCATGGTGTCTTCCTATCGACTTCCAGGGCTACCCAAGGTGATTTCTAGTGATCTTAAACATCTGGACTCTAATTCCAATGAATATTTGGTTATTCATTTATGGAAATCAAAGAGGAATGGAAGGAATATATAAGATACTGATAATTTTATTAGATATTTTGTGTCAAACAATCTTCTAGTAGGTGGATTCTCTCCAACTCTACTATTCTGGAAATTTTTGGATTGAGTTTTTATAAATTATTCTTATGTTTGGCTTGTAAATCCCTTGAGAAAATTTACATTGAAAATCATTGTTTTGATGTGATTTCATTAATTTGTGGTTTTGAAATATTTAATTTATATTTAAATAAATATTTTAATTGGGATATTGACAAAATTGTTTTAGTGTGTGTTCATGTTAAAATGGGAAGGAGCATTTTCGTGAAGTACAACCATCAAAGTGGGACAAAGTATGTTCTTGAAGTACTAACTCCAATGTGTGACATCAAGATTAAGTGGTTAGATGTATGTGTGTGTGTAATTGGAATGAATATTCCAAGTAATAAAAAATTATTTTAAAAGTTTTATTTAATGTTTCCCGTGGGAATTTTTTATGATTTTGATATAAACTACTTATATGCTTCTCTCTTATTTTAAGTAAAATGTGGTATCTTGTTCTTATCCTAGTGTAAGTATCTAGGGATTACCTATTGAGTGAAAAACTCACCCCTTCCTAGATACTTTGGTGTGTTTATAGATTTCATCTACCGAGAAATTGGGAAGGGGATATTTTCTTATTTCACTAGTGGTATTCCCTGACGACATTCAATTAGTTTTCAGAGCTAGATCTAGGGAGTGTCTCCAACTTGGCTTGTTGTGGTGAAACTTTAGTGATAGATACATTATTATTTGGGGTATTGGCCTTAAAATATTATGTAATTCTTCATTTAACTATGATATAGTTCTTTTACTGGTTTTGTAACATCCCGACTCGGGGTTCACTTAACATGTGCCCTGAGCTGATGGATCACATGGGCTCAAGAGTGCCTCCCCATACACTAGAGGATGCTGACATAAAGAAAGGGTGTAAATGTTGTATGTTGGGGAGACTATACCCTCATTTTAGAGTGGAAAACAGATATAACCCATGACATACAATAGAGGAATCATATGTAATCATACATAATAAATAATCAATAAAATAATAAATAACTGAGAAACTAAAAATAGTATCAAAAGCCACATGGCAGTTTCATGTACATGGATTCATGGAATGGTGATATAAAAAAGTGGAATAGGGGACAAACATATACAATCATGCTAAATATAAAAAACTACAAAAAGAACAAAATGATTCTCCACTATAATCCTGAGCATATACTCATCCCTCAGCTCCTATGGTCCATCTATAATAAAGAATATCAAATATCTGTAGTGGGGAGCTTTCTCTTATCTATACCTATAGACAAGTAATCTACTCAGTTTCCAAAGGAGGCATGATTAAAGTGTGTGATAAAATAATAGTAGGCCACCATCAATGGTGTTTAGAAGTAACCCAAGTAGATCCCATAGCTAAACAATGTGAATGTATAAATGAAATAATAGATAAATAAGAATAAATAAATAATCAGGCTGCTCAAGTTCCTCAAGGACACCTGGAGGTCATACCTGCTTCAACTCATGGACGAAATGAGTGTCTAGTCAGTAAATATATATAGTATAATATATATATATATTGTATATTTTGACATTTCATCCAAATATATTAACCAAGTACAAGTGGATGTAAGTGGACATATACCTAGATTACTAGGAGTTGGTTCGATTGGGGAATAACTCAAACATCCATAACCAATCTAAATAAGACTATAAGCTCAATAAAAATGGTATGTTCCCTACATCTCATAATGAATGGGTAATTCCATGCTCTTCACTCAAGATGGTGAGTGTTTCATCGTGTCAATATTCAAGGCAATGGACCATCCAAATAGTGTCAATGGTGTGAAATGTCATGATCAATACCCCGTGTGAGGGAATGTGAATATTTATGACCAAAAGATCCCTTACCATAATTCCACAGCCTATATCAAGGTGTATCATATTTATAATAATAGACATGATTCATTACCTCTCATGAATTTCATTTAACAAACCCAGATGTAAAAAAGACATTACAATCTAATAAAAGTATCTAATAAAGCTTGAAATAATCAGTGTGTATTTACACCATTTATAAATCATTTAATTTAAAATATTTAATTATTTTAAGTAAGGATAACCATCAGGAATGATGCATTCAATTTAATACATTACATTGAATCTTTCTAAACAAGGATATTCATTTTTCAAGGCTCAAATGGGTCATTTAAAAGGGTTTATAAATGATAGGGAAATTACCTACATGGTTAATTCCAATTATATGTTAGTCCAGGAACTATAGAGGTACCTTGGGTTCATTATAAATTTATATTTGAGTGGGAAAATTCAATTACAACCCAATATGAACTCTTTAGAGGCATTTCGACCAATTAAACAATTAACTATAAAGGGTAATTCAAGCCGATACACACAAGGGGTGTCTATAACTAAGGTCAACATCCTATAATTTACTAAACATTGATCCATAGAAGTTAAACAAGGTGTCTATATCAATTAAAGATAGATAAACCAATTTTAAGGTGATGAGAAGAAAAGGCTGGTGTGCAGCATAATGGTGTGGCTATGAAAACACCAAAACATTTAGTGAAAACAATGATACCACCTACCTTAGGCCTGTTTATCACTCCTCATATAATGCTGGCCTTACATTCATAGTATGTTGAAATAAATTGAAGAAAAAGTCCAATACCCTAAAAATATATAAAAAAATAAATAACATAAATAGCACAACGTATTTGAAGATAAACTAAAAATGGAAGGGAGAGGTAGGTAGAGAATACCTCAAGATATCCAATTCCTTTATCGGATCTTGATTTAGACTTCATGTGTGAGAGATATAAAAAAACCTAAGAGGAGAATCATAGAAATTCATGGGATGAGAAATCAAGGGCTAAACTATGAAATGATGAGGGAGAGGGATAAATAAGGATTAAAGATTAAAAAGAAATTTTGACTTTTCACCTTCAAAATAGAGGCTGCATGGTTTGGATGCACTGTTTTTCCAGACCGTGTTAAGCCCACTATCTAAAGAGAGACTTTTCACTATTAAGGCTCGAGGTTTCCCTAACCATGCGAGAACCATGACAAATACCACTATCAAGAACTACTAAAAAACAGTCCTTCAACAGCACTAGAATTAGCATTTATTAGTGCTAGAAAAGCGCTGACTACCTTAGCATGGTCAAAAGTCCATGTCTTTTATCAGTGCTAAAAAAACACTGATAAAGGGAATATTTATCACTGTAAATAAAATCATTGATAAAAGAACCCATTTTTCAGCACTTTTATTTAGCGCTGATAAATAAACCCTTTATCAGTGCTTTTAAAAGTAATGAAAAAAGAATGATTTATCATTGCTTTTATTTGTGTTGATAAAAGTATGATTTATAAATACTTTTTAATATGTTGATAAATATAGACTTTATCAATGAATTTATAAGCATAGATAAAGGTGTATTTTATCAGTGCTTTTAAAAAGTGTTGATAAAGGTAAAAACTATAGTGTAATGCTGCAGCACACTACATCACCAGAAATAAATGCAGTGCGCTACAACAACACACTGGATCAGCATAAATAGAAAAAAAAATTCCAATATAAGATACAAATACTAAATTTAAATGAAATAAAATTTCTAACACAAATACAAGAAAAATAAATCACTATTATAGAGTATTTTAGTTGTTTTTTACTAAAAATAATGTAATTTTTGAATAAAAAAGTGTAATTGGAGTCATATGGGCCACATCGTGAATCAAATTAAGGTGTTACTAATTCCTACACATCACAAATGACTTATGGATCATTTTAATAAAGTACCAAAATAATCATAATGCATTTTCTCAGTTTTGAGTATGTCAGTTGTTTTTTTATTAAAATTAAAGTTAGTTTTGAATAAAATGTCACACTTGGAGTCATATAGGTCACACATTGCATCAGATTGAGGTTTGGATGATCTCTACACATCAAAAATTATGTATGGATCATTTTCTTAAATTATCAAAAAAAAAATCGATTGTGTTTTCATAATTTTGAGTATGTCAGTTGTTTTTTTCACTAAAAATCATGTTAGTTTAGAATAAAAAAGACACACCTGGAGTCATACCAATCACACTATGCATCATATTGAGGCATAGATTAATTATACACTTTTCAAATGACTCTTAGATAATTTTCCTAAAGTATGAAAACAATCAGAATCTGTTTCCTTATATTTGAGTACGCCACATGTGTTTTTTACTAAAATGAAATCTTAAACTAGAAACACAAACTTTGAGCCATACAGCTGGAATCATGTGTGGGTTTTACTTGATACTGATTAATACATGTCACAAATGAATTATGAATCATTGTCCTAAATTATCAAGAAAATCTGAGCATATTTTCTTAGTTTTTAGTGAGTGACATGTTTTTGAATAAAAATGTGAATTTTAAACTGATATGGGACACTTGGAGTCATGATGGTAACACCATGAATCAGATTGAGGTGTGGGTGATCCCAGAATATCAAAAATGATGTATGGATCATTTTCTTAAAGTACCAAAACAATCTGAATGTGTTTTCTCAGTTTTGAGTATGTTAGTTGTTTTTTTACTAAAATTAATGACAATTTTGAATAACAAATATGCACTTGGAGTCATACAGGTCACATCATGCATCAGATTGAGGCTCAGTTGAATTTTATATGTCTCAAATGACTCATGGATCATTTTAATAAAGCATCAAAACAATCAGAATTTGTTTCCTTAGTTTTGAGTATGCCACGTGTGTTTTTTACTAAAATTTCATTTCAAACTAGAAACATGCACTTTGAGCCATATAGGTGGAATATTGTGTGGGTTTTACATGAGACCGATTCATACACATTACAAATGAATTATGAATTTTTTCCCTAAATTATCAAGACAATCTGAGCATGTTTTCTCAGTTTTTAGTGAGTGACACTTTTTTGTATTAAAATGTCTATTTTAAATTGATAATAGACATTGGGAGTTATACCAGTCATACC
Organism: Viscum album; assembly: GCA_963277665.1. Classification (NCBI taxonomy): domain Eukaryota; kingdom Viridiplantae; phylum Streptophyta; class Magnoliopsida; order Santalales; family Viscaceae; genus Viscum; species Viscum album. Next base: position 767,496,636 of record OY728156.1, read on the forward strand.
GTGCATCAGATTAAGGTGCAGGTGATACCTACATGTCAAAAATTACATATTTATCATTTTCTAAAGTACCAAAACAATCTGAATATGTTTTCTTGATTTTGAGTACATCATGAGTGTTTTTTACTAAAATGTCATTTTAAACTAAAAATACGTACAATGGCTCTTATCTTAAGTGACAAGTGTTGTGCGAAATTTTCAATAATTTTTCTCAAACACAATCATTTTATGATCCTTATTCTACTTCACTTCCCAAAAATTTTATTGTTTGCATGTCTGTGCTTCTTATCCTCCTTCACCTTGGTCTCTACCTTGTTCTTCGCCGCTTCCTCCTCCTCTAAATACGTCTCCGACTATAATTCTACCTCCCCCTTTACCTTGCCTCAACATTTTCCTTTTCCTCCACCTCCTCAACCTTTATTTTCCAAAAATTTATTGTTCCCATGTATGTGCTTATAAATAAATTGATTTCCCCCATACCTCTTTTCCTTGAGAAAGCAGTCCAAAATTATATATAATCATTCTAACACTAATAATTCACACCCCAAATATATTTTAAAGGTCATAACACATACTAGATCACAACCATATCAGGTAATCAACTAAATTTATTATCGGTATACATTATGAAAAAAACGTATGCTTCCCACTCATCTCTAAAAAAATTGATTTTTTTAGTAACTCTTTTGTCAGCAATATGGATAGTACTAAGAAAATTTATACAAAAAATGATTATTAAATATATTTAAGGAAATTGTAATTACCTTTGGAAATTACCTATTGGGGGATGCTTGTCTTTTCATGCTTTATGATTTCTCTCATAAATTTGTAAACATAATATCTACAATCAATTGCATTATCTTGTTTTGGACACTACAGAAACATTGACCAAAATATGTAAATTGTTTTTAAATGTTTTTATAGTTAAATATTCCTATATATACCTTAATTTGTTTCCATTTTTAGAAATCCTCAAGATTAATCTTTTCAGAAACTGACTTCATTCCATGATCTTGCCTGTATTTATCAACCACCTTGTTATAACAAAATTCACATTAAAACACAGATGAAACATATAATTCTATGTTTATCTATAAAATATTGATTATAGTGTGTTACATATTCATAATACACATCATGTGTGGATGTTTGGTTGGAAATCCATGCACTGAATCTCAAAAATAAATATTCACGGTGTCTATGTTGACTTTTATTACCATCCAGTACTTCCTAAAAATCAAAAACATTTAAGTAATAAAAAAATTAAAAATTTATTTTATGTGATCATATCGTACAGTTTTAACCTTAATGTGTGGGGATTAAAAAGAGTCTATTGTATGATGCTTTTTTATTAAACACTATGAGTTACTCATCTTTTTTTGTTAATTTCTTCCTCATTCAAGGTAATTTCTGGTGTAGAAATGATATAGGGATCAATGAATCCAAATTGTGCTTTTCACGATATTCCCTTTATATAGTTTTAATATAAAAACCTATACAAAATATGAAAAGTTATTCACTTTAATTAACATATTTATCTCACTATTTGGATATTAATATTATGAAAATTTACCTTATATATGTATTCACAACTGAAACACCCAACCATTCATGCTTAAGAATCTCATTTAGATTCTCAAGAAAAATTCTGTATTTCAAGGAATCTCTATATATTTCTTTTTCATATTCAGTGTAAGACATAGTTTTATATTTAAATGTGGTATCTTCATGAAGTTGTAATGATAATAAATATTACTCTGGAACTGAAAGGGAGAAGGTACACTCAGAAGGTCATTTTTTCTTGTTCAATTCAAAATATTTTCTTGATTTAACCTTTCATTTCTCTGCCGCTTTATCCATCTGTAATATCATACATCAATTCAAACCTTTTATCATCAACTGTTAAATGTTTTTCATATGAAAAAAATTGTTAAATACATACCTCATGTATCTTTATAATATAATACATCCATTCTATGAAAGATCTAATAGAATCTTCAACCATTGTAATATTTGTACCATCAAGTGGAACAAGAAACTCGACAGTTGGATCATAAGCTACCTCAATCCCCACTAACATGTGATTTTTTTTGGAGGGGTTTATTGTGTAGATGGTATCTTTAGATATTATAAACTATAACCATCACAACACGATGGTACATGGGTGTTGAAAAATAAAAACTATATAAAACTATATCCTTTATAATTTTAGTAATATAAAGTTATCATAGGTTGTTTGATTCAAATTTAGGTGAAATAGTAATGAAAAAACTGACTACCTTAGGTAAGGTATGCAGTTGGGGGAATGAATAGTCTCAAAGCTAGTGGTATCATTTGGTTTATGTGTGGATATTTTCTCCACTGCTGGTTCTCTTTGATCCTTTCTTATACATAGTTCCACAAAACCAAATAGCTAAATAATATCTTGTAGTGAGTTTATTAATGTCTACATTCATATTATTATATTACATGTACCCTCATGTGGTTTTATATTCTCAAAATATGTTCGAGGAGAGACTCCAAAACATAATCCTCTAACACGACCATATTGTTCAGGTCACTTCAAAGCTACAAAAAGTCTTTTTTCTTCTAGTACGGCCATTGTCGATTCTTATGTCTAAACCATATAAAAATATAAACATTTTTATTTTTATGTAATATTGTCATAAATCATAAAAAAATTATAATTATTTCATACTTACACATGCTTCCCATACTAATTTTGTGTTTTCATCAACTTATATACCATCTTTATTTACAAGACCCTCCTTCCATAGCACATTACGTTGGATGGAAGTGGATTCAGATTTTGATTCATTAATCTATATATAAAGGAAAATATGTTGTTTCATATCACCTAATTAAACATTTATTTTTTATTTAAAATACATACCAGTTTCTTCTCTAATATGGTGTACCCCATCCTTCCTTTGTGATAGGGGTATGTTGGTTTTGATGCACATTCTTTATTTTCAGCACTATTTTATTGTTTCATAAATTTAAAATTTTTAATCAAGTTAGATAAAATGAATAATGTCAAATAATATATTATCGACCGCAATGCACATGAAATTATTTCTCATTAAGACGATTTTTTAAAGCAACTCGTGTTTCCTACTTTATAATTAGTGCATAACTAAGTGGTGGGTGGGGCTTTATTTTCCCCAGAACATCCCTAAGATGTTACTTCATCAGAATAGTTTGGAAGCCTCTATGAGATTTTCTTATGTTCATTAAGACAAACTTCTTACATAAATATTCAAAAATAATTGAAGTCTATAAAGAATAATGAAAACTAAATCAATGTTCCATTATATAATTTTTCAGTAAAATGGAGAAAGTATATTGTAACATTGCTCTTTTATCCTTCCAAAGGATTTCTTTTGTTATAGGTTGGACATAGGTCTATGATTCAATATCAATCGACACATTCATCCTCCTTGTGACCCCAAAATAACTAATGAATGTTGATTTTTGGGGTTAATAGGTTGGTCGCGTTGATTCCAACCAACCTCAAATTTTATACCCTGGCTTCTTCCGATGATAATTGTATTCATAACTATGATGTCACATTGTTATTTGTTTCATTTTTTTCTCAACATGTTGTTGATCCCCTAATAATTATTTAGTATCATCATCAATAGTCAGTTATTACATGGTTTGGGAAACATAATCATGTTCAAAAGACATTGTCTTCATGAGTAGTCAAACATTTAATTTTTCTTGAATAACCACAATCCAATACACTTCATACATAAAATTCCACAATTGTATGCATCTTGCATGAAAATTTATATTTTCTTAAATAGAGATAATAATTCAATACTTTAGTATAACTAACCTTGACTACCTTTATTTAATCCGTCCTCAGAAACATGATTTACTTCCATCTTTTGATGATGGATTTGAGGCTACTCATTCCCTCTTTCAAACTAGTCTTCCTCCCATCATTGTTCGAGAGATATGTCATCAATGAACTTTGGAACCATAATGATGGGAGGAAGGATAGTTTGAAAGAGGGAGTCTAATCCATCATCCAAAGATGGAAGAGAATCAAGCATCTTAGGATTAAAGTGTCCTTGGAACCTACACTAATGGAATCACTCATAAACTCTCTTCAATTGAAGTGGAATTGGAATACCTCCACTCTAACAGTCTTGAAGAAATGAATCTCACCAAACCTACATTGGACATCATTTCTGTCTAATCAAGGATTCCTCACCTTCCAATTTTGGATATTTTTTTTAATCCACTAAAATATCCCTCTAATGAAATACATCCCTTTAAAGGGTGAATTTTTCAACTTATTCTATGTATTGATCTATAATTTTTTACTATTATAAATTAAATGAATCTATTCAATGCAATACTAAATTTATTTTTATTATATATTTCCATAAAATCTCAAATGAACCATAAATACTTCCCATCATTTAAAATTATACCACATATATTGAAGTAGATATATAATTACCTCTAGGAGTGTACTACTTTGTGACTGATAATGATATTATCAGTTGTAAAATATAATATTAGAGAGAGGTATCCCCACAAAAAAAGTATTCTAGCCTTTGATGATATTACACTATCCTTAAATCATAGAAATATTATTAAGTACCCTTGATCACAGGAGGAGTTATAGCACCTTAACCTAGTGATAAACAATGATCAAAGAAGAAGAGATGTTTGGCTAGATAATTCAAAAAAAGGTTAATTAAAAAATGGGGATTGTATCCCTTTATATGGACTCTAAATTTAATAAATATTGCCTTGAGTATTGACTATTATCTCATGGAAACTGATAATTTCATCACATCAGAGTACTTCTTTCATTAAGTGTTTTAATCAAGGTTTCAATCCATCTATGATGCTCCTTATGATTTATAATTGACCAGAAACCATTTGGGAGAAGTATCCAAATTCATTCATATAATATCATAAATTTAATGCCCCCCCAAAATCTATGTTTTTCATATGTCGTAACCTCTGATAAAAGTATATATATGCTTAAATTTATATTTGTGATTCAAGGAAATCAAAAAATATGATATCTCTATTTTTTCATTTTGGACATGGATAACAAATTACATGACATATAAGAAATAAATATCCAAACCATAAAAAGTATATTTTAATTAGTTTTTGTTCTCTCTACAGTTATTCACCATGTTATATTACGTTTAAAATTATTTTTTTTATCCTATGAATTAATTATCTCTCTATTTTGATTAGTAAATCTATTAATAAATTGCATCACACAGTTTTCATAATCAACTATCCAACCATGGATAACTCACTTAATTTTCAAAAATACACTATTAATATGTTGATGTGTATTTCTATGTCCATTTATCAAATGATTTCTCAACTCTATCCAATATAGGAAATTTAAAAAAAATCAGCATACTTTTCTCACTAAATAAATTCCCCATTACTCTTTGTAACCCATGGTTAAATTTTAATAATAATCATGAATTAATTAAAAAAATAAAACTCTCACAACATGAATCACTAAAATAATTTTTGTAACATGACTAATTAATTCAATATTTTTTGAATTCAATAAAAAATTATTCATCAAAATCATAAATCTACATAACCCATTTCATGGTTTAACAATTTACATGAATAAACAAAATCCACAAAACATGTTTTAATGTTTTTTACACTTACCTTGGTCCCTATATATTCATCACCCATAAATGAGGGCCACAACTGGGTATCCCCAAATCCTTAAAACCCCTCATAATTAAGCCATTAGAATCTATAATCTAGTATATAACATGAATTCAACTTGAGAAACGACCTAGATTTTGCAACCCTGTGTTATTAAAATGAAGATAAAACTGAGGGGGTATGAGAGGTCTCCTTGTTAATGTCGAGATGAGAGTAAACCATATATGTTTGTATCTAGGGAAATATTGTATAAAAACTCAAAAACATATGAAAGGAGAAAAAATAAAGAAATAGAACCACACTTGTTGTATTTCCGTAGTGACGTGAAGAGATGTAGGGTTTTTCATGTTAAAAAACAGCGCAAAATCACAAAACACAGAACCCAAAACATTAAACAATGATATAAGAAGAGTAGAAAGTAACATACATTGGATTCTATCCTTGATTAATCTGAGGGAATGTAGAGGAGTCGCACCGGCAACATAGATATTCTACTATAGCTTGAGAATTACGAGTGACTGAGTCATGGTTAGGGTTTTTTTAAATAGATTAGGGACGCTTTTAAGAGCGCTTTCAGAAAAATGATGATAAAGATTCTTGTTATCAATGCTAAATTTATAAGTACTGATAAAATTAATATTTATCAGTTCTTTTTTAGTGATGATAAATCTTGAGGTTTATCAACCCTAAAAATACACTGAAAAATACATATTTATCGACACTAACATTTTAGCACTGATAAATATATCTTTTAACAGTGCTTTTTTAGTGTTGATAAAGTTTGATCTTTATCAGCCCTAAAAAAGTGCTGATAAAAGTTTTATAATTATAATTATTTAACTAACTTTATTATAATTTTATAATTATTTAAAAAAATTCATTATAATTTTGTAATTATTTATTTATAATTATATAAATACTTATTTAAAAAATAATAATTATTTATTTATAATAATTATAAATATAGTAAATATGAATTTATAGATATATTTTTTATAAATATTTATTTACAAATATATTTTTAATGTTATTAATGTATATATTATATTAAATACATGCAATTTAAAAATGAGTGAAATTGAATAATTAAAAATGAGTACACTATAAAAATATTGAAAAATGGATAAGTTTTATTAATTAAATATAAGTTATTAAAAAATATGGATATATATATATATAGATATTGAAGTGGATGAACACATTTTAAAAATACTAAAATATAGTAAATATATATATATAATATAAAATGATTTAATCCAAAAATAAAATAAAAAATAAAAAACATTAAAAATTAATACCCTTACTGTAGTATTAAAAAAATTGACTGATTAGAAAAATATTATATATTAAATATATCATGTTATAATTAAATTCTAAAATATATGAAAATTTGAATAAATTACACAAATATTAGGTGTAAGTGTTTCTATGTATTGCGTAAATATATTTGTGTGGGAGTTTGTGTATAAAAATGCATTAACATATATATATGTATGTGAAATAAAAGCAACACATGATGTTTGACATAGGTTAAATTGAGAAATTAAACAACATTAAAATCGAATAAGATGTTAATATTTTTTTAATTAACATTTTATATATATTATACTTATTCATTTAATATATCTATATTTAATGTATAATATTTATTAATATTTATAATCTATGTATATGTATATTAAATTTATTCATTTTTATCAATAATTGTTTAATTAATAAAATGTTTCATATTTTTCTTAATTTACTCATTTTATTTTTATTTGTTTGATTTTTCATTTTATTATGGACCATTATCAGTACAAATAAAGGGAAACTTTTATCAGTGCTAAAAATGAACTGCTAAAGGCCACCTTTTATCGGCACTAAAAATAAATTGTTGATAATGGTTTCCTTTATTAGTGCTAAAATAAAGTGATGATAAAGGTTACCTTTTATCAGCACTAAAAAACACTGATAAAGGGTGCCTTTTATGAATGCTTATTTTAGTGCTGATAAGGATAAACTTTATCATTGAATTTTTCGAGCGCTGATAAATGTCAGAACTGATATAGGAGTGTTTTCTAGTAGTGAAACCTCTATAGTTTTTTACATGGGTGTGTTCCTTAGGTCACACAGTTGCAAAAAAACTGTGTGGCCCCTACTGCTCCTCTTTCTCACCATGTATAGTTAGTAGAGACTATGTGGACTAGGCTACACGATTTCTACAAACCTTACTGCCCAGTCTATTTTTAAAATTTATATGGTTTCAGCATCCAAACAAGCCGCTGACGCCCTCATAACCTCCATTGATACATTGGGTAACATCATAAGGTCCATTTAAATGAGTTTAAATAAAAAACAAATGATTCGTACCTTTATGAAAAGTTGGGTTATTACAACCTCCCCTCCTTAAAGAAACTCATCACTAAGTTTGAATTCTGAGGGTAAAGAGGTATCGTATGAGAATATCCCTAGACATTGAGCTTGTATATTAGTTTCTAATTCCTAGGACTCATCTTGTACTCAGTTGTACTACCATAGAACCCGTACCAAACGAAATGACCTACCTCATAGTCTCTTTATGCTCTAATCAACAATTTGAACTGGATACGGCTTAAAGGAAGCTTCTGTATCCAATTCAACCTCATCAGGATGAATTACATGTTATGGGTTTGGATAATCCTAGGTAATATGAGATATGTGAAATACATCATGCACAGACTACTACTAATTATTGTTTATTTATTTCATAGGGAAAAAGAGTACAAGGCATGTTGAGGAGGCCTGAAATAGTGAAGACCGAGGGCATCCCCTATAACAAGGTTCTCCCCCTTAGTGCACAAAGGGTTTGTATGTGAAAACAAATGGTACATGTAAAATGGGTAGACAAAGAAGAAAGATGTCCAGCCACCTTGTTCCCCTCACGCCAAGTATGGAGCATTCAGATGTTGTTGTTGAGCAAGACTTTACATCTTCTGATAATATAAGAGATTGACCAAGGGGTGGTTCTTGTGTCAAGGAGAGAGTGATGCAGAATAGTGGAGTCTGTTTCCACCTTAGATAGAACAATATTCCACTGACGGCATAAGCTTAAACCAGTGAGCATTGCCCAAGACTCAGCTTGAAGAGGTTGTCCACATCCGAAGTGAGCTGAGAAGGCAAAAATGATAGAGCCTTTGGGATCGCGCACAACCCCTCCTCCCCTCATGGTTCCTTGGCGATAGGAACCATCCGTATTGAGTTTAAGGCCCTTCATAGGAGGGAACCAGCGGATCTAGTACAAAGGTGAATATAAAGGCCTAATATATAAGGCTTCACAAGGAACTATCTTGATGTTATCTTGAAATTTGTTATTATAACTGAACTCAAAAATTGGAATTTTTTTTTAGAACCCCCAAAGTAAAGGACACTTGCATAGAGCATGTCCTCTAACACCTGAATCATACAATCTATATTTATATTTGTTTAAGGGTGATAGTTCATGCTCAAAAGAACCTGTCTACCCAAGGACTTCTGAAATACTTTCATAACCAATATTTAAAGTATGAATATCTTCTAGAAATGATAGAATGAGGGGCTTCATGAAGACATACGACCTCCCTAATGTATATCCTCCCTAGATCATCTACCGAGAAGGTCTCTCATATATGTAATAAGTGAGAGACATTCATCAAATGATCAATGATGACCCACACTGTATATTTTCTAGGAAGTGATCTGGGTAAACTAGTCACAAGGTCTATAGAAACATTGTCCCATTTCCACTTGATAATAGACAATAGATTTAAAACCCTACTATTAATTGATGTTCTAACATCACATGCTGATAGGTGGAACACTGAGTGATGAAGTCGGTAATATCTTTTTTAATTATAGGCCACCAATACTAGTATCGTTGATCCCAATACAACTTGGTGAAAATGGGATGATGTGCCCAAGATGAGGCATGAAATTCCTACATCAGATCCTCTATAATTTCTTCTGGGACCCAAACACAGCCATGGAATAGGTATCATCCCCATCCATGGTCTTACCTAAATATGTATTGTCATATAAGTTTCTTTCCCTCATGAAAAGGCCTTCAGAATCAGATAGTTTCATCATTCTTACATGATCCAAAATAGTACAAGTCAATGCTAAGGATGTGACGATAATATGACTTTGATCCTCCTCAACCTCAATGTGCATCTCTGAGAATATGGCCATAATATTCCATTTTATATTGTCCTCATAAATCACCGGTGCTTGAATCTTATGGATCATATCACTGACCATTGTATTAATTTTACCAGGCATTTAGGGAAGATCAAAATCAAAAGACTGTAAGTACTCAACCCACCTTTTCTTCCTGAGATTCAAATCCCGCTGTGTAAATATGTACTTGAGGATTTTGTGATCATTGTACATCACAAAACACTCTCCAAGTAGATAGTGTCTTAAATAGTGTAAGGCATGAACTACATTAGCTAACTCTAAGTCATGTGTCAGGTAATTATGCTTATTAGGCCTCAACTAACAAGACCCATACATGAAGAATCACTCATCTTACATTAGAATAGCTCCAAGATTGATACATGATGTGTCATAGTACACTGTATAGTTTCTACCTAGCTCTAATATAATCAGTATTGGTGCTTATGTCAAATGACCCTTCAACTCCTGAAAGTATACTTTGTAAGATTCTAGCCAAACAAATTTCACATCGTTTTTTTTCAAGCTTATAAGCGGTGATGCAAGACATGAGAAATCCTAAATGAAGTGTTTGTAAGACTTATCTAGCCCAAGAAGCTGTAAATGTAAAAAAATATTCTTGGGATACTCCAAGAAAACTAAAGCTCTTACTTTCTTGGGGTATACTAAAACTATTTACTTCAAGAAGATATAACCCAAGATGTGTACATTTTCAATCCAAAAGTTGAATTTACTAAGATTATCATAGATTTTATGCTCTCTAAATGTATTCAACAACATATAAAGATGGTTTTAATGGTCATATATGGAGAATGAATACACTAAGATATCATAAACAAAGACTACCATGTATGAATCTAGATATGGTTGGAAAACGTGATTCATAAGATCCATAAAAATAATCGGTGTGTTCGTGATACCGAACGACATAACCAGGTACTCGAATAGACCATACCTGCTACTAAAAGTTGTGTGGGGCATGTATGATGACTTGTAATGAACCTGGTGATAGCATGACCTCAAATATACCTTTTAAAACACTCTTTATCCTCAAATATAATCAATGTTGTCATCTATTTGAGGTAGTGGATACCAATTACTTAATGTTAGCTAGTTCAATCAATGGTAATCTATGAAAATTTTGATGGTACTGTCTACCTTCTTGGAAACAAGGATTAGTGAACCCCAAGGAAAAGTATTTGGGAATATGAAAACTTTATCCTCTAGATCCTCCAACTACATCTTAAGCACTAGAAGTTCCATATGTTCTATCCTATAAGGAGGAATGGTCATTGGTGCTACTCATGGAACTAGCTCAATGGTAAATTGTACCCCTCATACTTGAGGTATATAAAAGAATTCATCAGGAAATACATCCATTAAATTATCCACTATAGGAGGAAAAATAGTGGGTCGTAACACCTAATCATCCAAGAAAAGAATTGAAAATTGAGTTGTCATACTACCTAATGTCTACTACTCAGGTCCATATCGAGTCATATTGACATCTCATTCAAACTTATGCACATTCCTACCACCCTATGGTGAAATAAAAGTCCCCCTATGATGATAGTAGTCAATATGGGCCTAATAGGGAACTAACCAATTCATCCTGATGATTAAATCAAAGCCCTTCATGTTGAGGATGGAAAGATTCCACATGAAGAGGTATCCACCTATCGCAAGGGGAAAATATTTATAGTGGTTAACACCCTCTGATTAGATACCTAATGGGGTATCTAGTGTCATAACTCCATATAAGTCTTCAATATTGAAGACAAAACTCCCCATAATAGTCTGAGATATAAAATAATGAGATGTTCATATGGAAAATAAATCAGAAACTAGAGTGGAGGCTACTAGAATACTACCTCAAAATATAGAGAGTATGGCACTCTACTCCTTTAGTATAGGTTGGACTATATGTAATTGGCATGTACCATGGCCCTAAGTCACTATCAGACTACCATGAGCATTCCCTCTCTACTGGAACTGAGAATCATGAGTCTTAATGCCTCTTTCTTGGCCACCTCTTTGGCTAGAATGGCTAGTGGTATTCCAACTGCCAACCTAGTGTGATCCTACTATCCCAAGTCCGGAATGTGGGGTAGGAGTAGATCCCCAATCATTAGAAATTGGTGGAAATTTCTACATAAATGTTGTATATATACCATCATGTCACAACCTATGCATTCCACTGGATCATGTAAGCACTAAGGTTTCGTATATCCCAACTTCCCACACTAGTTACATATTATGAAAATATCTACACGAGGAGCCCGACTAAGGCTACCTATGAGAGAAACCTTGAAACATCTCTTCTCCTAGAAGAAAAAAGAAAAATAGATCTTTGTCAAAAACTTCCCTAACTCGCACCATCATCTTCCCTCAAGTTTCACTCTATAATAAGCACTTGGTTGACTACCTATGATATGGTCATAAAAAAAAGATTGACCTGTGACCTGATGGATTATACCATCCCATCCTCAAATCGCCTATAAGTCATAAGATCATCACCTTCTAGAGTATGGATGAACCACTAAATATCTGAAAAGTGACCAGTGTAATCCATCATGGACATATTTCCCTATTTAATGTTTATGAATTCTCTAGCTCTATTAGACATCAGATTCTGGGGAAATAAATAATCATAGAATATAGTCTGAAAATCTCCCTAAACCATATATCTAAGTCGATCTACCTAAGTAATAACATCCCACCACCACTTGGAATAATAACACAACATATAATAAGAAAGTTGTAACCTCCACTCTGGAGGCATTCCTAGATGCTAAAATATATAAAGAATATATTTGAGCCATGAATTGGTAATGTGTGGTCTACCATTTCCTGAAAATGTGGGAGGATACTGATGCAGGAACATCTGAGTCAACTCATCCATACTCTGGGATGGTCTAACAACACCTTGAATATTCTGAAACATATACATAAATCCCTCTCATAACTTCTAATCAGTTCCCATATCAGGTAAATGAGGAGGTTCCATATGTGGCACTACTGGAGGATTCACTAGTGGCATAAGGGCTACTGCCTCATGTGCATGTTAATCGCCTCTTACAAGGAATATGAATAGAGTAATTCCTGGTGGCATGATACTACAATTCCAAATGCACACCTAGGAAGATATTTTAAAAGTTGCAAAGATCACAGATATAAATCTAGGATAGGTGCATAGCCTTCCTACATAGTGACCATACCCCTCTACCTGCTCCTAAAGAGAGGACTGGGTAACAGAGAAATACCATAGAAGGCCATAATAATGTAAGAGACAATCCAAATATCCACTATTAAGGCTGGTTTTGGGTCTAGGTCTATGTTTTACATATATAATATTGGATATTGTCACTTTTAAAGTCATTTTCATTTTAAAAATTTCCCTTTTATAATATTTAAATCTCTTTAGGTGGTTGAATTAGATGGATCTAAAATTCCAATCCATAAGGGATCATACACTTTATGAAGAAAAATATGTTTTCCATATAACCCATAACATAACACACTCCATACCATGTGACCAAGGGTGTATGGATCAATGTGCCATAATTAACTTCTTAAGGCGTCTGATTTAAATTATGTAGAAAGGAACTATTATGTAAAGACCTGAAAATTCCATGTAAATTTTTTAAAATTATTTGGAATTATTACAAGTTGGAGAAAATTTATGGCACCTAATTTCGAGGACCGGTGTGCCCGAAATTAATTTTTGAACTTTTTTTCTGGTACGTTCAGTAAACGCGCGGGCGGTGTTTTCTATCTTTTGAACCATTGCTCGAAATTGAAATCTGAGAGCACCATTGAATCCACAGCACTGGGATTCGCTTAAGGGAAGCTTCACTTCGACCGTAGTTGGTCGGGAGAAAAAGTTTGATTTTTCAACGTTTAAAGAACAAATCCAATAACATAAATTATTATTTTATTTCTTTTTCTTTTTCCTACCACGTGTTGAGTGGCGGTGGAGGGGACCATGAATGTGGTCAAACATTTCATTATGTGGTGTTCATTTCATGGTTACACTTTGGTTGCATAATAACCCCGTGCGTAATTAATTAGACACTTTAATTATGTCAATTAATGAGACACTTTAATTATGTCAATTAATGAGGCACATTAATGGAGTCAATTGATGAACCTCATTAATTCATCAAGGTGTTGCTTATCTTTCCCCATCCTATTTAAATGGAGCTCAGGGTGGGGTTTTGGCACAGCTTCATCAAGCGAGGAACCCCTGACGAAATGATGCTACGCATTCCACCAACGGAGAACGGATGATCGACGATGCTCGTCATAGGATTGATCCGAAGGTCGACGGATGAAAAATGCCAATGCACATGAACCTTATCCTTCATATTCAAAACCCTCGAACGTAGAAACACCACCATCCACGACATCCTCAACGAATCACGAGGTAGGGGTTGTCTTTTAATTCAAAATTTTCCCCCAATTCTATTCCTCTCTCTTGAATTTGCAGGAGGTTGTTTCAAGGGATTTGAACGGGGTTAATTTTTGTTGAAAAGTGATGAATATTTACTTATCTCTTGTTTTAATGCTAATGTGGAGGGTGTGAGCCAAACGAACAAGGCATGGACCCTCCACTACTTTTTTTTGTTTCATTCTTCAGGGAAGGTTTTCCCAATTCGACGACAACGCGAGACAGAAGGTCATGTTGTGGCGACATCAATCCGGGAGGCCCATAGGCACAGACGGCACCAGGAATGGACCACTGAAGCATGTCTGGTGGCCTGTAGAAACAACCATAGACACGCCATGTCGGAGGTGGCCGGAGGAGGCTCACGGCAACTGGCCATTGGCGGTGGATAGGCGGCGCACTGTCGCGCGCCGCAGTGGCTAGAGGCTGTCATCCCGAGTCTGTTGTGTGGGAGAAGGGAAACGCCAATAGGCGTCATAGGTGGTAGCAGCCACGACCAATGAGCCATGGTAGGAGGGGGCGAAGTAGACCCCGTGTCGCGCCACATCACGTCGTTGCAACTCGTAGTGGCCAGAGGCTATCGTCCCGAGTCGGTCGTGCGGGAGTAGGGCGGCGCCCATAGGCGTCACAGGTGGTAGCATCCATGACCAATGAGCCATGGCAGTAGGGGGTGACGTGGACCCCTCGTCGCGTCGTGTCGCGCCAGATGAAACGGCCCCACATCTTTAGTGTTAGCTGGGAGGAGCAGTCCGCCTTCAGGTGAACCAGGACGGATGTGGGCCGAATACAGACCGTTCAAACGGGCCAGACCCACCCAGCGGGACGAACCCTCGACCAAGCAAGCAGGACCCGTCCAATGGGTCGGGCCGGACCCGCGGCCTAGCGGGCTAGTGCGGGTGGGTCGAGCCCCAACCGACGGGTCGGGCCAACCGTGGCCTGGGCCCGCGAACCAGCCGGGTCGACCCCGACAGGCCGGACTCAGTGAACCAGGCCAACCCTTAATGGGCTGGACTCGGGTGGGGTCAGGTAGACCCCGGGACCCATTCTGTCGAGCCGGCCTGATCGAGTTGGACCAGGCCCAGAACCAACCGGCCCCCAAATAAAGAAACACTCGTAACTGACGAACCGAGTGTCTGTTTGACACACCGCCAGTGGAATTGGGACCTCTTTTGGGGAGCAGTCTCTTTGGAATATTCTGGTAGGCCCAACCGAGCTAGGCTGGATTGAGGTGTGATCACCCCTATTTTACAGAAATGGGTGTAACTAACAGACCGAGCGTCTGCTCGATGCACCATTTTTGGAATAATGACCCTTGTTACAAGGCGATCCATTGGAGATAATCTAAGTGAGTTTTGATAGAGTTTTACATGTAACCTAGGTTGGATAAGACTTGAATCCAATCGGGCCCTTTTTACAAAAGTGTCCATATCTCACAGACTGGGCGTCTGATCGACGCGTCGTCTATCATGTTGGGACCCCTATGACGGGGCGGTCCCTTGGGTATACTTTTTTTGGGACTTCATACCAATTGAAAAATGACTGATGTCTTGAGGAGAAGAGTCTTGTGGAGATCAGGCTTGCTTTGTGTGAGAATTCAGTGGTTGGTTGTGACATGAAGAAGAAGAGAGACCAATACAGGTCATCATTGGAAACATTAGAGTGGAGTGATCTGGCTATACAACTAATCATCCCTACTTATGTACCAATGACCAATATGGGTTAGCACCAGTGACCAATAAGGGTCAGCACCAGTGACTAATACAGGTCAGCACGAGTGACCAATACATGTCAACACCAGCGACCAATATGGGTCAGCACAAGCAACCAATACGGGTCAGCATCTAGCGACCAATACAGGTCAGCATCTAGAGACCAATACGGGTCATCATATAATAACCTATATTGTTCAGTAGTAGAGTTACTATAGATATGATGATATGGCTTTATTACTAGTCATCCCTATCCCTGTAACCATGTAGTTATACCGTTAGAGTGAGCTATCTCTTTTTCTTTGTGCTTTATGATCTAGATCATGATTGTGATATTACCTTTGTGGTATTTCTTATGATGTTTTCCTTTTTGGATTATTGAGAGACCTTTGGGGGTCTCTGGGTCCCTACTGGGTATTGTTATACTCACCACTACACGGGCTTCACCATCACCTTATTGTGTCTGGTGAAGACTACTGACCCACTGAGGAAGACTTTTGAGGTTCAAGAATTGGTGGAGCTTGGTGCGCTGAGAGCAGTCAAGATCCTCTACTTTAACTTAGTACTTACTGCTACTACCCTCCAGGTAGAGCTCTAGGGTAGATTCGATGGCTCTTTACTTTCTTTTCATTTTCTAGGTCTTGTATTCTGGCCCACTGTTTTCAGTTTACAGTTGTACTTGTGGTTTTACTTTACTCTCATGGTTATACCTTAATTTTTTTGGTTGTTTACTTTAGTTTCCCTTTTTTAGTGTGTACAGATCTCTAAGGCAATGCCTTCCCTTTTCATGAAAATCCTTCAGGTTCCAGACACCAACCCCTAGCCTATGGAATTCGGGCTTGGGGTAGTCACGTCCGGGCCCCATGGGACGGGTTGTGACATATTAGGTTAAGGAAGGCACTTTAAGTTTCAATTATTTTTTTGAATCCCTGTAGGGAAATTCAGCACAATTCCACACAATAATCAATGAACTATTAATATTCAATAGGAAATTGCAAAATGAAATTAGATGTGACATTGAGAAATGCATGGCATGTTATTCCTATTGTCCCTATAATGATTCATTTAATAAAATCGCATCCTTTCATCAGACCTAGGTAAAATAAATAATCATTTTAATAATAAAAATAATAATAACTCCATAAAATAAGTGCATCACCCAATGACGAAGTCATATCAACCATAACAAGAATAATCAATAACTACATTCTCCCTTCCTAATAAATTTGGGTTTCCCCTATATATAGTCTAGCTACATCCAAGAATAGGGTCAAATCTCAAATTACTTTATCTTCTAGTCTCATGTCTAATACCCAAATATCAAGGAAAAGAAAAAAAATACAACTCTGATACCACATTTTAACTTCCCAAACCAGGGTCCAATTAACTCATGCCCCAAGTCGGTGGGTCATATGGTCTCAAACGCAACTCCCTATATGCTAGAGGTTGTTGACTAACCGTGAGGGGGTAAAGGTAGTATAGTGGGGAGACTATACCCTTATATAAGAGTGTCACAGTGTATATAACTATTGATATACAATAGTAGAAGCATATGTAATCAAACATAATAAAAAGAAAGTGGAAAAATAAATAATTGAGAAACAAAATATAGTATCAAAATCCACTATGCGCTGTCATATACATGGATGCATGGCATGATGATGTACAAAAGGAGAACCTGGGATAGACATATACAATCATGTTATACAAAAAACTACAAAAACAGGAAAAGTACTATCTACTAGAAGCCCAAGCATATTCTTAGTACTCTATTATTATGCTCCATTTATAAGTAAATCATATCAAATATTTGTTGTAGGGCGCTTGACCTTATCCATACCTCTAGAAAATTAAACTACTTGGGTTACAAAGGTGTCCTGAGTAGCGTGTGAGATAAAATATTAGTAGTCCACCACCAATGATATAAATAAGTAATCCAAGAAGTGCTCATATATAAACATTGTTCAAGTATAAATGAAATAATAGACAAATCTGAATAAATAAGTAACTGGACCACTTCATATCCTCAAGGAAACCTAGTGGTCCTACCTACTCTGAATCATGGACAGATTGAGTGTCTAATTCGTAAAAATATATATATTATTATATATATATATTGTATAGTTGTGTATTGAATCCATCTATATGAACCAAGTATGTGCGGATGTAAGTTCCCATATACCTAGAATACTAGGTGCTAGTTGGACTGGGCATAACTCAGGCATCTATAACTAGTCTAAATAAACCAACAATATCAACAAAAAGGTTTCATTCCCTAAATATCATAATGAGTGGGATACTCCATGTTCATCTCTCGAGATGGTGAATGTGATGTCATGTCAACACTTGAAGCAAGGGATGTGGTGAATCATTCCCACCATCCAAACAATGTCAGTGGTGTGAAACATCATGCTCAACAACCAATATAAGGGAGAATAAATATTCATGCCCAACAAAACCCTTACCATCATTCCACATCCTATATTAAGGAATATCATATTTATAATAATATATATGAGGCATTACATATCATTAATTTCATTCATCAAGCCCATATATAAACAAGTCATTACAAATCAATAAAAGTATTTAATAAATCTTGAAACAATCAGTATGGAATTTTCACCCTTTATAAATCATTTCATTTAAACCATTTAATTATTTTAAGGAAGGATAACCATCATGAATAATCCATTAAATATAATACATGCCATTGAATCTACCAAAATAAGTAAATTCATTTTATATGGCTCAAAGAGTCATTTTAAAGGTGTCATGGTCAATAGAGAAATTACCTACATGGGAAATTTCAATTATAAGTTATTCTAAGTACATAAGAGGTTCTTTGAGTTATTTGGACTTTGGATGTGAGAGATATAAAAGAACCTAGGAGGAGAAGCTTGGAAGATCATGGGAGGAGGAACTAAGGGTTGCATGCTAGAATGAGAAGGGATAAGGAGAAATAACTTTTAAAGATTCATTCAAGGAAATTTATACTTTTTACCCTCAAAATAGGGGGTGCATGGTTTGGCCTCAGAATTTGGATAAACCATGCACAAACTATAC
Organism: Viscum album; assembly: GCA_963277665.1. Taxonomy (NCBI): domain Eukaryota; kingdom Viridiplantae; phylum Streptophyta; class Magnoliopsida; order Santalales; family Viscaceae; genus Viscum; species Viscum album. Next base: position 767,515,701 of record OY728156.1, read on the forward strand.
TAATACCACTATCCAAGGAGTGGCTTGTATGGTTAAAGATCACTATTTCCCTAACTATGTGCAAATCATGAAAAATACCACTATCAAACCTCTATAGTTTTTCACATGTTAATTCACCTTGGGGAGCATGGTTATAGACAAATCATGTAGCCCTTGTAGATCCTCTATCTCACCCCTCATGGTTAGTATAGACCATGTAGTCCGGGTGTCATAGAGTCTACTAAACATGCGACCCATTCTATTTCTTAAAGTACCTAGATTCTGGGTTCTGAACAATCCCAAGACACCCTCGTGACCTCTAGGACTCCATTGGGTAACACCATAAGGTCCGTTTAAATGAATTTAAATAAAAAACTAACAAATTTTACCTTTTTAAAAGATGGTTTGTTGCATTTATTTTATTCAATTATGTGTTTTACTTCTCATGCATCATATTATAGTCTTGGTTGTTATGTTTTTCTTGAATGGTGGTTTGGGTTACTAGGAAAAATTTTCCCCCAGTGTTATATTAATCCCTTGGAATTTATTCAACCTATGGGGTCTTGGGGATGTCACCTAAGGTTTGCAGTACTCTTTCTATTCTAAAGATAATGAGTTAAGGAGGGATGTTACAAGTGTACTACCTATAGAAGAAAGAGGCCAATTTTAGTTTCTCTATGATCTCCATCAATCTTACTCTACAAAGATGGATCACACCAAACTTGAGGTACACATATTTATTTTTATTATTCATTTTACATATTGATTATATGATGATAGATCTAGCATTAAAATGGGATTCTTATATTGTTTATGAACATGTTTTGTTTCTAAAAAAATCATCAAAAACTACTATCTATTTCACTACATATTATACTATTAATGCATATTAGAAAGACTGTAATATTTTTGTTAATTTTTTAATTTTATTTATATTAAAATTATAGATCCAAATTCATTGAATATATTTGATAATGAAGTTTTCATTATTCATTATCAATTAGAGATTTATTTTTCACCATTATTTTTTGATATAATGGTATAACTAGTGATTCATTTAGTGTGAGGGATAAGGTTATATATAACAATATATTTATATTGTATATATCCTTTTAAATTATATAAGAACATTTTGAAGGGATATGATATGAATCAAAATCGGCCTGATACCTTTTTTATTAATATATATATGTGTGTGTGTATATTATAGAGGTTGATTTTTGTATTGTATACTTATCTAAAGAGGATAACATCAATCACCCTACATCTATCCATGTGCAAGTAAATAGTGGAGGTAAGGGGACATGTAGATTAAAAGTAAATTCAACGGTACATAATGAAATAATGTAGGCACATTTATACATTTTTAACAATATAGGTGATATTCAACTATATATAACAACAAATATTATTGCATTAAATTTTCAATATCTAGTGAAGAATAATATGTGGTTTTTGAATGAGCATAAAAACATTTTCTTCATTGTTTAAAAATAATATCAATACTGATTCATGTACATTAGATTCTTTGAAATTGTTAGTTGGGAACCATGTTTTAGTTTAATATTTATATCTATAGATGTTCATCTATTTTTCCATGATAATATTGACTTTTATATTTATCGTTTTCAGGTATATGATTTTCATTCAATAAGACAAAAATCAAATTGTCTTACTACCAACTCTTTATATTGAGTTATATGGTTTAAAATAAAAGATATTTTATTTAAATATTTTTTTAATATGTATAATAATCTAAAATTTTAGTAACTAAATCATTTGTATGATAAAAAGTTGTATAATTCATTTTGAATAACAATACAATACTTACGTAAAACAACGAATGGATATTTTTTTTTTGAAATAACTATCACAATTTAATATCAATTATATAATATTTTCTTATATAAATGTATATAGGTTATGAATCAGTATTTACATATATCAATTTTCTTTTGTTTTCTAGTAAATTAATCCTGAATAAATTTATATTTGAATGGTTAAACCCAATAAATGAGTTATGGGATATAAGAATCAATTTTAAACCTGAAATAAACTGGTTTCACTATATTCCATTGCATATTCATTATTATTTAAGGTGAGACTATCAGCTTTCATGAAAAAAAATTTATCACAATGAATATATAATGTAATGTAGTGAAACCTATCTATTTTTTGGCTCAAAATTGGTTCTTTAATCTTAGAACTAATTTATAGGTTTCAAGAATTCAAATATATACTACATTAATCTTCTTTACCAAGATAACATTGTAAAATAGATATCAGAAAACAAAATTTAATAACAATTTATGTGTTTATTCAAAAATAGTATATTATTTAAGTGGATATTACATTTCAATAGTTTATTTATAAATAAAATAAACATGTTTAGTTTGTTATAAAAAAGGTACATTCTTATATAAAATTTTGTATTGTTTTGTTTATCTTTCAACTACTTTACATAACATAATATTAAGATTCTTTCTTGTATTATGAACAATCCAATATTTACTTTTAACCATCATTTATTTATTTTCAAATATAGGTAAATATAAGTTCATTACATTGAGGTGTGTTTGTGTGTGAGTTTTTATATAAATATACAAGTCATAATTAAATTAATTCATTAAAATTAATATATATATTTTGAAATTATTTTCATCACTATAGTCATACTACTTTTGAGTATTCTTATTCCAGAGAGGAGAAGACATACAAAGGTGGTAGATGTGGGAGTACACATTTACCAAAATTTTCACTTGATCATGGGAATGAGCTGAGATTACCTATTGATTTTGATGATAATGATAATATAATAAGCCTAAACATAAATAACTTTAATATTTTTATGGAACTTTAGGGATGAGATAAAATTAACATCTTATATTCTGATTAAAGTATTTTTGACCAAATTTCCTGATATTAGTTATAGGATTCCATAATGATATATTATCTCAATAATAAATTTTTTGAATTATTCAAATTTTTACTATCTCATACAACTAACATTTCAATAATTCAATAACATATAAAATTTATAATACCTAATATTAAAGAAATTAAGAAGTGGTGGTTATCTTTCTTGATAATGATATAAAGATATTTTAAATAAATGTTAACATGTGATTAAATTTTGGGGGAGGGAAGAAATTTCATGATTCAAACATGGGGTTTTTAGATGAAGAAACACAAAATATGTTTTTCTCTAACATATAAGAGGCTCTATTTTTTATATGTCAATTTTTTTTATATAATTAATTTGTAACATTATTTTGTTATTATTTAATAAACTTTTCATTTATTATTATTTAAAAATTATCCAAGATATCTCACTAAGAGATCCATGTGAATAATGTATACCCTCATACTTTTTCATGTGGAGGTTATACATTACTACTTGAGAAAATGATTGAAAACAAATTACAAAAATTAATAGAAAAATAAATTATTCTTAAAGAGGTTGTGTTATGTCCTACCTATCCCCCCCCCCCCTTGAAGTGAAATATTGAAAAGGTAGAGAATGATAAAAAAGGAAGTATTTTAATAATCAATAAAAAGAAGTTGAAAATTAAATTTTAATAAATTAATTATTAGTTTTTTAAAATCTATTTTTTATAAAAATTTTAAATTAATATAACATTTTTAATGTCACGTTATATGGTTTCATTCATGAGAAGTCATAAAAGGGGACCTTTATCTCTGAGGATGGGAGGTACATCCTTGTAAAAACTTTTAGAAAGCAAGAACACCTAGGCCTCATAAGAAGATCTGATGTGCGTGTTAATATTAAGGAATTTTTTGGGAATCCTAGTAGTACTTTGAGGGAGGATACATACAAGGATGAAAAAAATGATTTTAATTTTTAGATTTTGGATATGGATTAATTGATATAGGATTATATTATATTTTTTATATAGTTTATGTTTGGTTATATTCTGAGACAGTTGCAGCCTATACATCCTTCTCCTCCACCTCTTAGTATAAAAAAGGCTTTTTATTTGTAATTACATGTTGAGGATCCACATTATCATATGTTATAGAGGATGAGACTCATTTCTCTCTCTCAACAGCATCGGTTTCAAGTAGAGAATGAATGAGGCCTCGATCCAAGAAAGGATCTTTCTATCTAGTTCCTCCATCTAAAATTTGTGCCTCGCTTAGGGAAAAATCGAGGCACATCCTCTTCCAATGATTTTAGTCATTATTTGTAATTCTCCTAGACTAGGTGCACGAGTAAAAATTGAATTCCCATCTTCTTCTATCTTAATAAAAAAGTTTCCATTGTGGTATTTTTGGAACCCAAGTAGAATTATTCTAAGATTTATGATTTTTCTTGCATGATGGGTTTTCATGATTTCATGCTTGGTGAGCCTACAAATAATCACATCAATATTTTTGGAATAAATCGATTTCAGTTGATCTAATTTTTGTTTTAGATCAATTAATAATAGTGAAGGTCATCCATAGTAATTACTTTTTTTTCATTTCCTTTTTTTTATTCCAAGTGTGATCTGAGGTTGAGGGAAAGTTATAGAGATCTCTTGAATACTTTTATCTAGGGGCTCACCTTGGTTGATTGGAGGTGATTTTAATGTAATAGTAGATCAGGCAGAGAAAAAGGGTGGGAGAATATATTTTGAGGGATGTGAATGAGTTCAAGGTGTTGATGTATAGGAAAGGGATTCTATACCTTGGGTTCAATGGGAACAAATTCTCCTAGTGAAATAACTAAAAAGGGGATCATCAGACATGGTGCAGGCTAGATAGATGTTTGGGAAACATCCATTCTATTTTATAATTTTACAATACTAGTGTTCTTAACCTCGTTATCTCTCTATCTAACCACTAACCTCTGATGGTTTTTTTGTTAGTGGGTTCGGATGGGGTGAAGGCTTCTACCTTCTCTAGGCAATGGACCTTGTTTCCTGAGTCTCATGATAAGGTATATTCCTTTTGGAATAAACCCATGCATGATACCTCCTGGCTGGGATTCCATAAAAATATTAGACGTTTGAAAGGGACCTCCAGGAATGGATTATTAGTTGTCCCTCGAGTTTCCTGGAGCTGGATGCAGTGTCTCTAGATATCGAGCAAGTAGAGATCAGACTAAAAGAGTGCTGGAGTGATAATATTTTAAATGATCTTCTCGCGAAAATGAATAATCTTGTAGAAATGGTACTTCAACTGGAATGTATTTTTTGGGAAAAATCCAAACATAAGTGGTTGAAAGAGGGAGATAAAAATACTGAATTTTTTCAAGATTTCATCAAAGAGAGGCAAAGGGTCTTCACCCCTAACATTTGTTTGGATAATGCCACTTTCACTAATGATTTGAATGTGGTGGGAATTTTGGTGGAAAATCATTTTAAATTGCTTCTTGGTGGTTTCAATCTGTACATGAATGAAGGTTAACCTAGGGGTCACTCAATACTATAGGAGGATATTCATAATGTGTTGTAGAACTCAAAAAAATTAGGATCCTAAGAGAATCCCGGATGAGGGTGAGGTTTGGGAGGTGGTTACCTATTTAAACCAATATAGCTCACCAGGGTCGGATGGCATGCCTAGGTCCTTATATGTGTAATCATGGGAGCTTATTAAGGACGATCTAGTGAAAGTCATTCAATATTTTTTCTAAGGGTTAGCTTACCATGGACGTCTTGTGCTTCCACTCTTATTCTTATTCCTAATATTTAGGACCCCTCTGCTATTAGTAATTTCACAAGATGGTTTTAGGTCTTCTTCCTAGGTGTATTTCGGAGGAACTGTATGGCTTTGTTAAGGGAAGGTCCACCCATATAGCTATAGCCCTTTCCCAGGAGATGATTAGAGATATCAATAGGAAGGTTTCAGGCTTAAATGTGGTCATAAAAATTTACATGGATAAGGCTTATGAAAGTATTGAATGGAGCTTCATATTTAAATTCTTTATAATATGGGGTTCTCTCGGTGGGCATCAGATTTTCCTTTTTGGGGTTTTAGTAGAACTTGGTTTATGATGAGTTTCATGGACAAGAAGTGTGTTTTTTTTCAAGTTCATGCATATATTGAGATAAGGATACCCCCTTTCTCCAATTCTTTTCAAATTGAATCAAGATTACTTTAGTTAATTATTGTCCTTTTTTTACATAATAGGTGTATTCTTTTTTTCAGATGCAGGAGTTACTTCAATGGAATTTCTCATTTACTTTTTCTGATGAAATACTTATTTTTACCAATGGTATTAAGAGATCTATTCAGGGTATTGTCAAGGTGCTAGAGGAATATTGTAAGTGGAGTGTTCAACATGTTAACTATGAGAATAGAAGTTTATATGTCTCTAAATCTTTCTATGAGAATCAAGTTAAAAATATTGAAAACCTGGTGAGAATCTATTTAAAGGCCTTTTCGATTAATTACTTGGGTGCACCCATTTCTCCTAGGGGTATCTGCATTTAGAATTATGAAATAATGGTTGATAAAATCACAATTCGTATCCCCAACTAGAAGACTATATTCTTATATTTTGGTGGGAATATTACGTTGGTCAATTGAGTTGTTTCCTTGATTCTGATGCATGTGATGTCAGTTCTCAATGTTCCTAAAATGGTGGTTAACAATATTTAAAAAATTATAACCTATATTACATGGTATGCACGTAAGGATGGCCAGTGTTTTTGGGAATCATGGGATAGATTGGACAAGATCATGGAGTCTGGCGGTGTAAGTCTTAGGAGTGTGGTTGAGACTATTCATATATTATAGTCACAATCGGTGTGGGAAGTCTTTGAAGGACACTCATTGTGGGGCAGGTTCGTTATTGAAAAATATAGTAATTATTTTCATGAAATGATTGGGAAAATTACCCCTATGGAAAATGCTACTTGCTCATCTTCCTAGTCTTCAATGGTGGTCAAGGTGTATCATTGGGTATGTAGAGATTGAATATTGGAAACACAACTGGGTGGGGACTAATATTCATCTTTCAGGCTATTTGACTCCCAATATCATGTTTTTTGAGGTGAGGACTCATCTGACTTTGATTTAAACCACCCTCGATCATCATTAGCAAGAGATGTTCAACATAATTCATATGTCCTCTGACTTAGATAAATAGTTTTTCACTAGTGCTTCTTCAGTTATATTTTCAGCTAAGGCCTATCATATAGCCATACAGAGTAATATTGAGGAGGGATTAGGTAATATTCTTTGGTTCAAGGATGTTTCTATTAAGTATTATTTTATTGTGTGGCACATTTGGAAGAAGGCCCTCTTGAAGAATGACTTGATCAAGTGAATGGGTGTCAGTACAGCTTCCAATTTTTTCTACTGTCTGGATTCCAAAGAGGAATCACTTTCTCATATGTTTTTTTGATAACGACTAGACTAGAGTGGTCTAGACTTGCTTTGGGAACCTTACTAGTATATATTTTCTAGGAGTTTATGGTGAGGTATTTGGTCATTTTTGGTTTCAGGGAGTGGATAATAATGATCTTGAAATGAAGGAAAGATCTATCCTAATCTGGGTAGGGTGTTGGTCCATTTGGACTGTGGGGAAAAATTGCAGGTTAAAGGATGGTTTAGCTTGGGTGTGGCGCTGCAATCCTAATCCAGATATCTTGCATCTAATTTGGGATCCCTAATGAACCACTAGGAAAGGGTTCATTCTTTGAGTATTGTAATGAACGACAGGAGAGGTGCATTTATAGGTTAGAGTTTTTTTTATGGGGTATTCGGTGTGATGGGCTCCCCCTTGTCATGGTGTAAAGTTGAACATTGATAGCTCATATAACATGGGGGTCATTAAAGGTGGTGGTGTTGTCTATGACTCTATTGGTGTAGTTTTAATTGTGTTCTGTGGTTACTATGGTCAAGGTATCTCTCTTATTGCAAAATCCAAAGCTCTTCTTAGTGGTCTAGATATTTTTCTCTCATCCAATATTGATCTTTCTAAGATTGAGATAGACTCTTCTGGCATATTAAACTCTCTTCAAGGAACTCATTCCTCCCCTTGGTCTATTATTTATAGAATCTGATAATGAAAGAATATTATTGGTCAAGCTAATCTAAAGTATATTTGGCGCGATGGAAATTTTTTTACTGATATCCTTGCCTCTAAGGGCTGCTAGGCTAACCCCATCACTATTTTTTTCATGCTTGGGTTCCATTCCCTCTGACTGTGCTGACCATGTTTGAGCAGATTCCCTAGGCTTGGATTACTTTAGAACACCTTGAACTTGTTTTTTGTCTTCCATTTCATTTTATGATTAATAAAAAACCTATTTTCAGTCATTCCCTATTGAGGAGGTGAAAACATGTGGATAAAGACCTAGATATTTTTTACTCTATCCAAGTAGGCATGTTCGACAGTTTATGATTTAGGCATGAATTGTATATATATTTATATATATTTAAAAAATTTAAATGTTTCTTACTATTATCTTTTTTAGACATATCTAAAATCAAATGAATCAATTCAACATATATTAAAACCTTAAGATCTATCAACTTTATATACTTTAAATTTTTTTGAATGTTTGGACAAATTATCAGTAAATACTCTTTTACAAAAGCTTTTTTATATTTTTTTATGATTATTTATATCTATATAATAGATTTTTCAATAAACATATTTCAAAAATATATCATGGATCTTGTTACTAGGGATATTCTCCTGATTATATTGTTATAAGTGTTCTTTATGTGAGTAAATTTTCATTTTCAATTCATTAATTGAATATAATTTATAGTGAGATAATTTATTATTGTCTAATTAAGTATATTTACACTATTTATAATCAAAATGAGACTTTCTCGGTTTATGGATTCATAGATATACATTTCAACATATGTGAGATATTTTCACCTAGAAAATGGAATTTAATATCCCTCTCAAATATGTACTAACAAAGATATTATGTGTTAGTTGAGTCCATTTATTGATAAGTATTAAGAATTAGATAATTAAAAAAATAAATTTTATTATAATTTCATTCATTATGGACTTTTATATTTTAGGAAATACTAAATGTTATTCGTTTTATTTTTACATGAATTAACTGCTTATTGACCATGTCAATAATTGGTTGATGTTAATGATTACTTTAAAGATATATTAGAAACATATGTTTTATTCTTTTATTGGTTCTTAAATTTTAAATTTTTTTATGTTACATATCTTTTGATAATGTGTAAAACTAAAAGGTTACAAAATTTCTTTCACAGGACTCACTAGTTGAATAAGAAGTTCCAAAAATAATAATTATGTGTCTGTGCATATATAACATTTATATTAATATAAAATTCGTTTTCAAATTATTTAGATTATTTTTTTAAGTGACATTTTCAAAAAAAATTGTTTGAATTTAGTAATTATGTTCTAAAATTTATGTATGAGATAATCATGACTAGAAAAATGAAATATTTTTTCATAGAGGGTTTCATTAAAACTTCTACATTTTACGATATATATTATATTTTTAATGTCATTGGATTTTTTAGTTATTTTTATTGATTTTTTATGAAACTAAATCATATTGTAACACCCTAACTTGGGTTCCCAAATCCTGAGACTTGATTCAAGATGCCACATGGCTTCAAGCACATTGCTTAAGAACTAAAGGCTTTTAATATGTATTTAGGGAAAAACATGCTAGTTGAGGAATTATTTTCCATCAAACACAAGAAATAAAATATTAATGTTCATGAAAAATTAATTTAAATAAAATTTTTTTAATATGAACCTTAATAATGGATGGTAAATTTATTTATAAAATTGAAAAAATCTAAAGTATGATGTAAAATTATAAAGACACACTGACACCAGGGGCCAATGATCAAACCACGATCTATTATCTCCTCCACCGTAACTCTAAAGTGGAATTATTCCCACCACTAATGATAAATGGAATCTTCCATTTACCTACATCAAGACCAATCATGTCTATATGTCCACCATGGTGAATATGTTGGGGTAAGTATAAACTCATTAATATTTCCTCAAAAATCCAATTCATGTTCATCCAAAAGTGATTCCAAATGTGATGCCAAAAAATCAGGATAAATGAAAAATAGCATTCAAATCAAAAAAATTAATTCATCATTTATTTCAAATTCGAACCATTATTTATAAATAATTACACTCTTTATGAAAAAGTAGTTTCATCAAAATAAAATTCATCAATTTCCTAAAACCAGGTTTCTCTCCCAAAACACACACATCTTGAAAAAAAATATCATTTTTTTAATTCCAAGAAAACTCTCATTTTCACAAACCAATGAAAAATATATGTTTTCAAATATCTAATGGAATATATATATTTCCCAATATCCAATGGAAAATCCATGTTTTCCCCAAATAATTCCCCATGTTAAGGCTTTCTAAGATTGATTAATGGAAAATACCCTTTTTCATGAATCCTTTCTAGATAGACATGCATATATATATAACTATTTATAAATTAGATACATCCTAAAACCTCTATATAATAGGGTAAAATATCATTTTATTATATTACACCAATCATGAGCCAAACATATTATTAAAAGTCATTGGGCTTGTTATTTTACATGATATATGGAATTGTATTACCATTGTTTAAGAAATTCATATTTTAAGACATGGTTAAAACCTATAATTCATCAGGTTTCTAAATGATAAGAATTATCATTTGGGTGAAATTCCACATGGGATATAATTTACTAGAAACTTTTCATTGGATAATTCATTGGGAGTTGGGTTGTTTGATGGTCACAATTATTGCAACTAAAGGAATTGACACATATCATATGAGTAAATGTATGTGTACCTAGGTAGTGGCCTAGAGTGTTTTTAAAATGAGAAAATATTAATGAGTATGGGTATGTGATCTTTACAAATACTTGGTTAAATCTCTTTTACCTTCAAATGTCTCTTCATTCTTTTTCATTTTCTTAATGAGGCACTATTATACCATAAATTCAATAATGATCATGCCTAATAATTGATTGATTCATTTAACTAATGTATAAACCATAGAAGAGGGATCCCTTTAGATACCTCTAAGGTAAATTCCTCAAACCATTATGAAGAAGGTAAAAGTTGATGCTCATTGGTGTATAGTTGACATGAGTCATTTATTTTAGTTATGCATAGCTTAAAGTTTTCATACATGATAGATCTTGGTTTGAGGTTTACATGTGTTTTAATGATGTTTACTAAGTTTTAATTTATCCTAATAAACTCATTTATGGTATTAGAGTCATTCCATGATCATTTTATTCTCAAAATCATGTTTTAAATGAATAATTGGGAAATTTTATGCATGTTGTATTGTGTTTCATGGGAAACAATATAGATTGTCATAATCAAATAATATATATTAATCTATATCGTCAAATACTATATGAATCAATATAGTGGATATCATAGAGTTTTATATTGATGAAAATTTTAATTTTTTCTAAATTTAAATTTAGAATTGAATTATATGGTTTACAATTTTCAAATAAATCATAGAAAAAGGTGTTATGGGATATTTATTTAATCTATAAAGTGTTTATGAATTAAAAAATATGAAAAATATAAAATATTTAATATTATAAATTCTTTATAATTATTAATTTCAATTACTCAAATTAAAATTCCTTATTAGAAGAATTTTTAAACCATATTAAAAGGTATTTTTATAATTGATATGATCAATATTTAAATTATAAATATGTAATATTCTGAATATTTAAATAATATATTAATAGTTCATATATATAATGTTTATATTTTGACATCAAATATTTATGTGAATTCTAAATAAGTAATAATATGAAGATTTTAATATTATGAATAATGATAAAATGTTTATATATATTTAATTATGGGATTTCCATAATAAAAATCTATTTTATAAAGTGTTTATAATTACCTAATGTATGAATTGTTCAAAAATAGTTTATCATATGTTTAAATATATGAATTGTTAATTTATTTAATTTATTCCTTGTATTTATATTATGAATGGATGCATTCTTTGGTTTAAATTATTTAACTTCTTCTATAAATTTTCATACATTCATCTAAGGAATTTTATGCTAGGTATGATAATTGATTTAGTTTTCTTCTAGCATGGATTTAGATTATACTAGGCTCTGAGATTTAATTAATTAGTTAATTATTATTTTACATATTCGGTGTTAGAATTATGATATAATTGAGGTCTGTCTTGAGTAAAGTGTTATTGGGTAGTGGGAATTTGGGTTGGACTATTCATTGGCCTGGAAGCTTATCCCTTGTCTATAAATGTGGAGGTTGGATATCTATCATTCCAAGATTACAATTTTAGGGATTTTTCATTTCATGTGATTCTAATTCTTTTCAATAAAGTGTTTAATGTACCTTATGAATGAGATGAATTTGGATGTGTATGAATATAATAATTTGAATTAGTGACACAAATTGTGAGTTGTGTAAAGAGTTTCACATCAATATGTTCTGATCATATTGATTTAGTGGAAGGAGTAGAATTAAAAAATAAATCATTAAAATCATGCATACATGTTAAGTAAATGATATGAGATAAGATAGTGAGATTAAATCCCCTTTAAAATACTAAGTATTAGATTCCTTCCAAAACAAACACTTTATTATGTCCTCAATTTTCCAATCGATTAGTTTCAAACTAAAGTTGGGCACCCATATATTATCTTGTATAAAAAAATAAATTAATGGGGAAACCTAATTGATAGGTTCCTCATTTTTGAAAAAACAAATGGGGTTACACTTAGCTAGGAAACACTTAAGAATGATACTAGAGGAATTGTTTTGAGTTTATCCATATTGTGTATTAGAAAAAGTGTTATCCACTCAACCATACAGGATTCATATATGATATTATTGGGATGATGACCTAACAAAATATTTAAGTGGTAATATGAACATTAAGGTTGACTCATTTTTTAATAAAATAAATATTTTTGGCCACTAATGGATATGATGAGTTAAAATAAAGTATCATCATTTTAATGGGATAATATTTTATAAAATTCCTCATTAAATGAAAGTAAGCATGCTAATCATATGATAAAAGATTTTTTTATAGACATAAATAGCATCATCATCATCAATCATTACTTTGAGATCAACATTTAAAAAGGAGAATATAATTGTAAGTATTTTTTTAAACTATTACAAAACATATAAATTTTTCTTAAGAAAGGAAAAAATCTATGTGTTAGAGAAACACTATCCTAAGTAACAAACTGTTGAATTTATTCAAAAATTGAATCTAAATTCTTATAAGAAGCATAAAATGATTCACTCAAGGATTTGAAATAATTGTATTCATGGTAACCAAAGGATCTTCATTCTCTACTCGTATACTCAATATGATTGCGTATGACATGAAGATATTGGAGGTTTCTTTAAGGCTTGTTATAATTATCTAATTAATTCTGAAATGAAGAATTCAATTTAACTAACAATTTGAATGATTTTATGAAATTTTTACCCTATTTTTAAAGTATTAAGAATATAATAATTATAACATGTTATTTAGAGGTTTTGATGTTTTATAGAAAATACAAATGCATAAAATTTTAAACTATAAGAATAAATGTTAGTTGGAAAGTACAAAAATGTTTATTCAAGTAGCCAGTAAAGGTAATTGAAACTTGAAGAATGATTTAAGAAGGAAGGATATTATTTCTATATGATGAAATTTTCTTGGATATCTGGTGGGGTTTGAGAACATTTATAGAGAGTCCATGTCAAGTACCAATGTTATAGAAATAAATTCTTTGTTTTTGAAGGGTATATGATACCAAATGTATAATTTATAATGGTTTTAAATATATATAATAAAACAATGAAATGATTAATGGATCATATATTTTTCATTATAATGATTAACCAAAGAGTTATTGAATCCTGAAGTTGAATGTAAAGGAATATATCAATCTTCTATGGATCTAAATAAAGTATGTATATTTTATTATTATTTATGTTATATTATAAAATAAGTTGTTTGTAAACAATTAGTTATTTAAAAAAGTATGAGATAATGGGTTTGATACACATTGATTTTGATTCATTATATTCTATAATATACTTTATAATAAGATAAAGGATAAAAAATTTTATCAAGGATAAAGAGTTTACCCAAGTAATTTTTTAATATATAAGGGATTTGATCCCACAATTAGTGGTATATTTTAATTAATGAAGTTTTATTTTCATAAGAGAATGATCAAAACACATAAAATATCATATATGATATAGATATAATAGTTTATTTGTAAAATATTCCCACAAAAAGAAATAAGTTTTATTTCCTAAACATAAAATAGTTCGTGTAGCTTATCATGATATTATGAAAATGATATAGTGTCTAATAGGTTAGTGAGATTAGTTTTAGACATTTTTTAGTTCAATATTGACAAATAAATGATTATTCGAGTCAAAATACAAAGTGAATTGTCCCTTAATATCCAAAAATAATTGAGGAATTTCATGAAAGATTAATGTAAAGAGTTATAATAGCTATTAAAAAATTCAAGGGAATATTTTGTTATAAAGGGTTCTAATAAGGATGAGGATGATTAAATTAAAAATAGTTCTATTTAGAAAAAATATATTTATACTATAACATTTGATGTTGTAAAGTTAATGAATTTTAATACTTCGTTAGGGATTTGATCATTAGGAATATGATTCCTAAGTCCCACCTTTATTCTAACAAGATTTCTCAATAGATGATACACAATAAAATATTTTAGTGGGAGGGTTTTCTAAAATGGTCACATAGGTATATGGAATGAATTACATAGAGATGTAATAATTTTAATAAAACCTTAAAATTGTGGCAAACATAAGGGTGATTTGGTAGTCTGTTATATATGATATAATAAGACAACCACCTATGTATGTTTTTTTTAAGTGTGCTTAAAATATTTTAATAATTTATATGTATCGTGTTGTATAAAATACAATATACACTTTATAATTCCTTCATGTTTGTTGTGTGTGTGTATATATATATATATCATAAAGTGAAATGATAATTTTTCCATAAAATATGACTTTGAGTTATCCGTAACTGATGTTTTTCATGATGTATTATAGGTTATGAGGAAATTATAATGTTAAGATTATTGTATCAAGATACAGAATATTCTCATGAGGTAAAAAATGAGTTTTGTGTACTCAATTTCCCATGAAGTATACCACATGGAGGTACATACACTATTTCTTTGATATAGTAGGGGTATATGATTAAAATTTTGATCTACTCAATACTGATGGTTATAGAGATATATTGTAAGAGAACATTTGTGTCCCAATGCCACTTTATGTCTTGGATAAAGAGATTATATGAAAATATATTCTTGCATATGATGCATCTAGTGGACATAAGTATAGAGATACAAGTGTTCGATGGATTCATAACCCATTATAGCTTGAGTATAACTAATTATTTTCTAGATTCTTCCCTTATATAAATATATGAATTTGGGAATTCATATTTATTTCCAATGATAAAAGGTCACATGGGGTCACACTTTTTGGATGACTGAATGGGGATTTAGTTTTACTCAAATAGATACTCTAAAAGTGATTTAAAGTTGATTCAAAATGATTTTTTATATATATATTCATAAAGAACTATATATAATGTGATATAAAGTGATGATAGATTTCCAAAAGTGTTTTGGAAGATATCAAAAAGGGGCTTTAAATATGGTTTCACTAGTTATTATATATTATACAATATAAAGTGAAATGAAAAAAGTATTTGAGGCTTTAATAAAGGTGGTATATTGAAGAATATATTCTCTAAAGTCTCTATATCATATAGTACAATATAGGTGTCATATAGTATTATGGGAATTATGAAAATGGATTAATATAGGTTATTGGGAATATCATTTAATTTGATATATGGATTTCATATTACTGTTTCCTAAACTAGTTTTATTATTTGTCCTGGTTTTCCCCTTTGATTCATCAGTTAGTTGAATGATATGTGTTATCATTTGGTTGATCTTCCACATGTACTACCATTTACAATAATCATTTCGTTACATTAAATGTTGTGAGTTTGATCAACTGAAGGCTACACCTATTTTAATCAAAGGAATTTACTCATATCATATTAGTAAATGTATGTGTACTTAGAGAGAATACCTAGGGTATTATAAAATGAGGAAATACCCATGAGGATTTGTGTGTGATCTTTTCCAAGCATTGGATGAATCTATATTCCCTTTAAACCCCTCTTCATTATTCATCATTTTCCTAGTGAGGTATTATCATACCTGGAATGTATTGATGAGCCCATTTGAGCATCTAGGGATTCATTAAGCCCATGGATACACCATGGAGGGGGGATTCCTTTAAATGCCTCTAAGGGATCAGTATGAAACCCCTATGATGAAGGTAGAATTTTGTGATAATTAGTGTAATGTATGCATGAGTTCTTCATTTTATTTATGTATGGTTTTAGGTTTTTATAAATGGTATATCTGTCAGGATTCAAAAAAAATACATGGTAGATCTTGGTATGAGGTTTCTTATTGTTTTTTTATGTTAATTAAATATTAATCAATATTAAGAAACCCAGAAGTTCATATGTCCAAACTCACACCATAGTGAAATTCTCCTTCTGATCTTAGTGATCCCAACCATTTCTCACCATAACACTTTCTCCCTAAGCCACCATCCCAATGTGCATAACATAAAGGTTTCAAAAAAGGACTCACCAAAATATTTTTAACACACTCGGTGAAAGAAATATCATTACACATGTTAAAAACCATACACTACAACTCAATCCATTAATAAACTAATTATTATAATTTAAGATAGTACAATAATTCCATAAATTGAACTATGTAAAAATTCATACCAAATATATAATTTTATATCGAAAACATCTTTTGAATTCCAAAATAAACCTATTTATTATTTATTCAATGCCCTGTTTCAAATTATAATAATCACACTAATTTCACCATTAGAAGAAACATGTTTTAAAAAATCAATGAAAAATTCAGTCACATAATTAGAAATATCCTTTTTGAAATTATATATTTCATTTCAAAATCATTGGTTATAAACCCCCCCCCCCCAGAATTTTATATTTAAATCGCTTATTCTAAAATCTATATTTTTAATAAATCCATAATTTTTTAATAAATCATTAAAAACAGTCCTTAATAGATCAAAATTTATCAACAATGCATATAAAATTATCCAATTCATATAAGAGATCAAAACCACCTACCTAGCCATGCCATTCAAGTGAATTTCGAAGTTTCATGGTCCAAATCCCTTACTAAATGAGTGAATTCCATAATTCCATATAATAAAAAACAATAATCATCAATACATGACCATAGACTCGAAGATCCAACATTCCCATGTCTAGATTCGAGGGAGAGAATGAGAGAAAATGAGAGAGAAGGACAGAGATTATATGTAGGTTTTATCTAAGATTAATTGTATAAAAAAAATAATTCCTTAAATGCATTGATTAAAGTTTTGGAGAACATAAAAACCACAATAAATTTCATAATGATTTTTTTAGAAGGAAACAATCATTTTAGATTATTTTGGGGTATTTAAAGATGAATATTTTATTTTTAAAATGGGATTGTGTGTTCACTTTGCATAGTCCTGAGGACTGTGCAATTACCTTGCAAGATGGTATTCTCTGAAAATGGAGTGTGTGGTCTTTGGGACCATTCTATGGCCATATTACAACCATGAAAACCTTTCTACCTAGTATTCTTCATGTTGCAAGAACTATAATATCATGTTCGGGTTATTTAGGGGACTATGAGGCATAGAAAAACATCTCTCAACATCTATATGCAACTTAGATTCACATGAAACATGATCCTTTGGGTAAACACACCATTCTAGATCTAATGGTGCAGTAAAAATCCACTTTTAAGATCATCTAGGCGTCCATTTATAAAAATTAATCATGAGCATGTCATGAAATCTTATTTAATCTTCAAAACTACCATCCAAATCAGAAATAATAAATCACTAAAACTCAGGTGTTTCACATATTCTACAAATGATCTAAACCATATATGAGAATTTTGGAATGTATTTTTTATTAGTTTGATTCATGTTTATATGTATTGTTAAATAATTTTTTTATTTTTATTTTTATTTTAATTATTGTTTTATTTTTCTTGTCTTTGAAATTAAAATAAATATATATATAATTTTGAATTGAATAATAATTTATTATTGATATTTTTTTGTTTTTTTATCAACATATATATAATTTTTTTAAACATAAAACATATTTTAAAAAATAACTTCTCACATAAAGAATAATTATAACCATTATGGAAAATAGCTTACAAACATTAGTTATCCTAGTAATTGATGTTGAAAGAACTTTTCATCGTCCGTTATAATTATAACTGACATGAAATTTCTATCTCATAAATTGTTAATAAAACTTTTAATATTGGTTATTTTATTTAAACAATGTTGTAATTTACATCATTTATAAAAATCAAGGTTTAAAGTTTTTTACAACATTGGAATCATTAACTTTGTTTCCTACCTAATGTTAAATGATAACAAAATCAATGTTAAAAAGGTGAAATTACAATTGTATAAGACCTAGAGAAGGAGTAGGATAATGGGGGGATTAAGATATCAATTAACATTTCTTTATGAATCTTTGATCACAGAGATAAGGAAATGGAATGATAAACTAGCCTTTATTTCACCAAAAACAAAGGTTATAAAAAATACCTCACCACACTCCACTTTATCCCCTCTACATGGTTCTCTCAAGAATCTATCACTAGGAGAATGTTCTCTCTTAGATTATATTGATCAATTATGGAATCTATTATGGACTCTTTATATAGTAATGATGGGGTGTGTCAAGTTTGACTTAATTTCCCCACTAATCCACACCTACACCCAACCAACCCTTCAATTCTTCTTATAATAGGTAAAGGAATAGCTATTGCACGTATAAAATGTTCAGTAACCATGATGAAAGACTCAGAGTTGGTGAGGTGGGTGAACCAACCACCTACCAAGATAGTTTTAAATATCCATCAATTCTACCCCTCTAGCTACAATCCATTGTAGTATCTATAATGGTGGATAATATCCTATGATACACCTTTGTTAATATATCCATAGGGTTCTGGTTCATGTGGATATTTAAATGTGTCAGTAGTTTTTTATTTTTCACCTCATATATCCAATGATTGTGGATGTCAATATTCTTTACCCAAGATTGGTATATGGTGTTCTTTCTCAAGTTTGAAGCACTTTAACTATCTTAAAGAACCTTTTACTTCTTCTAGTAGAATTAAAACTCCTATATAAAAAACTAACTAAAACATATCATTTTAATACTTTATCGTACCAATGTACTCTTCTTAATTCATGGATGAATAAATTCACTTATACCACCATTAATACCAAGATACATCTCCTCATTAAAAAAATATAGATGTATCCTAATGTAGAATTCATGTTGTCAAGATCTATATCCAGATTTGTATCTCTAGTTCCCTCAAAGAGTGTATCATCTACCTTATAACACAAGAATAAAATTTATGTACATTTAATATACCTCATAATGTACTTGACTGTATACCAGATATACATCCTAGTATTTGAGAGTAATTGGATTGCATTTTCCACTATATGGGAAATTTTTAGCCCTATACACACCATATCATACATGGGACTTACAACCACCAAAGAATATAGTCTCATCTCCATTACCAAAATTTCTTATATGGATAATGGAATTGAACTCTTTATCAAATTTAAATAAATGGGGAAATGAATTATCACTAGTTTGGATTTTTCCATGTTGAAACCTTCTAGAACATATTCAACATACTTCTCTAGAGATGGCCATAAAACACTCATCTTCCTATCATGAATGATATACACATCCAAAAAATTTTGATACAATCTCAAGTATTTCATATAAAAAATGCATAATTCTATATTTAATTCTTTGATCATCATTTAATCATTTTTAATAATTAACATGTCATAAATATAAATTACAATAAAAAAAGAAGCTACCATCCTAAAATCTTTAAAAGTAGAAACATTGCTCAAACTTTTTATGATTAAATCCATGACTCACCATTAATGATTAAAACTTATTATACCACTATATAGGTTCTAGTTTCATCCCATAAAATATATTCTTTAATTTTAAAATTATTTTTTCTTATTTAGAAATCTCAAATCCTTCAGCATGATTTATATAGATCTCCTTGATGATGTCTCCATGAAAAAAATAATATCTTCACACCCATTTGCTTAAACACTATGTCCAAGTTGGTCACCAATCTAAAAATGACTCATATTTAATCCATACTTACTATAGGTGAAATATATCATCAAATTTGACTCGTTTATTCTAAATTAATCTATTGAGAAATAAAAAATAATTATACTTAACCTCTTTTCCAATACCTTTATTCGTCATCATGAACACCCATTTGATGTTAGTATATTCTTGCCTTTTGGTAGTTAAACTAAATCATATATTTGGTTCTTTAACAATGACTCCATGAAATCCTCTATTTCATGTTGCCATTTATATTTCTTTAGATGATATAATAGCTCCTGATATCCTTTTAGATCTCCCTCATCAGTTAGTAATAGGTTCTCCAATTGTGAATTTTATTTTGGTGGAATCTTTACTCATGTATATCCTTCAACTCTTAAAATTATAGGTTCATTAGGCACAACATCACCTGGATCTTGTGATAGTTTTAGAACTTATTTTAGCGATGATTGAGTCTCACCGTACTCAATATATTTCTTAACTACCTCTTTTTCTATAATTAATGGGATTTTTGTTTGTTTTACTATTCAATGGAATGTGGTGTTGTTTAGCACCCTGGTTTGAGGTATGTAGCCATTTTTATGCATTTTCATTTGTTTAAAGTTATTTGGATGAGTTTGGAAGAGGTTGTGAGAGTTTATAATGGTTTTGAATAAGTTTGGAGTCATATTTAAGGATACACAGTTTGAGCACGGTAAAGGGAAACCGTGCGAGATGAACTGTGTGGGCAGTGGGGTACACATGGTTTACACATTTTTTGTCTAACCGTACGGGGTAGGCCTTGAAAGGTGCCCCTTATAGGTAGTATAAGGTGCATTGTTAGCGCATGGCTTGTCTAATCGTGCGAGGTAACCGTGTGGCCCTTTAAAAATAGGGTTTTAAAATCCAGGATTAGTTGGGATTTACCCTAACTCACCCAAATCTTCTCCCATATGAACCCTACATGGTATTTCTCCTTTTCAAGGGTTAGGGGTTCTCTCCCACTCATTTTGGAAGGGATTTTAAGGGTTTTCTTGGTGGTTTGAAGGCAGTTTATCTTTGGTAAGTCTTCTCTCTTTGTTGTTTTGTGGTTTTCTCTAGATCTACTCTTCCTCCTCTCTTGGTTTTCTAGATATACATGTGTTTCATGTTGATATAGGTTTTTGGTTACCTAAAATTTTTATTTTAGGGATTTTTGGTGATAGGTAAGGATACCTAGAGTGGTTTTGGTGGAGTGTTTGTCCCGATTTGTGGTGTGGTTTCTTGTGGGTCGTTTTCACCAGAACCCTAAAGGTATGTGGATTCTCTCTCGACTCCACTTAGTTAGAATTAGTGAAATTATTTGAAATTAATTTTTTTCCCTTGAGATTAATTTTGATAATTATGTGTGAATATTTTTGGAAACCCATTCGGTGATGATTTGGGGGATTTTGGGTAAAATAGGTTATTTTTGCAAAAATGGGCTCTGTTGTGTGATTTTAAAATGTTGATTTTAAAATCGTTAGTGTTTGATTATGAAAAATATTTTGAGAAAGATGTTTTTCAATAAATATATTGTTTACTAAAATGTGGTTGGGCATAGAAATTTGGTTAAAGTTTGTTTTCAATAAATGGTTGATTTATGGAAGTGAATTGGCATTTGTTGGAAATGATGGTGTGCTAATTGTGTGGCCTTGGTGCTTTGTGATTGTTGGTTGATTAAGTGTTATGGATTGTATTGATTGTGTGGAAGTGGGTGGTAATTATCACTATAAAATGTGATGGATAGTGGACATAAGGTCCACCATTATGGATAGTGGTCGGGAAGCACCATTAGTTGGAAATTTAGTGAATGGGTTGGATGGAAGCTCCACCAATTTGGTTTCCTTGTTGTGTGTTTCTTTGCAAGATAGAATTTATTGAGCTAATGTAAAATGGTGAAGTTTTTTATGTAATGTTTGTTTGGATTTCCCTTGGATTTCATGGTTCGGGTTAAGGTGGCTTGTTAAGGGTGTGTTAGTATTATTGGTAATTGTTGAACTATTTTATGTTTTATATAAACTAATTTAAATGAAGGTGTTAACAAAATTATCCTAGTGGAGTGTGTAAGGAAGTAATTTGGGAAAATTCTAAAAATTATTAGTACTCACCCCCTCCTTTGGAACTTTGGTTCTTTCTCAGATGTTGTGTTCTGGGATATAGTTAAGAGTAAGGAATCTCATTTTTTCAGCAGTTCAGCATGATTATTTAGTGATGTTGTGGTGCTTGGAGCATGGAGCTTTGTGTAGAGATATGGATGGTGTCCTATTTATTATGGGTCTTGGTGTGTAGTCTTCTTCTTGGAACTTTGAGATTTGGGTTTGGTTGTATTGGCATGTGGGAATATTTTGGTTGTATTTTGGTAATGTATGGGTTGGTTTTCTTGTTGAAATGCATCATATAGTTTGTTATGATAATGGATTGTTGGTTGGTTCATTCTATATTAATGGAAAATTCTTCCCTAATGATTCTTGAAGCCCTTGGAATTTATTTCCATCCTTTGGCACCCTGGGAACATCTCTTAAGTCCATGTAGCATTCCTCCTCCCTATCAAACCAAAGGAGATGGGGTGGTATGTAACAAGTGGTATCAGTTTTTTAAGTCCTTGGCTTTCAAGTGAGAGCAGTTGTTCAGTCCTTTGGCGTTGATTGTTGGTTTTGGTGTTAACATTCATTCTTGGTCTATACCTTGAGTCGGGATGGTAGCAAGGCATAGGATTGTTAGAACTCAGAATATTTATCATAAAATCACATAGATAACCCGTTTATGTTAAACTTCAATTTACTAGGGAGTTGGGTACACAAGTGTTTTGGAGACAATTATAGGCATTGTAAATCTCAAGGACATGGGTGTAGCCAATGAGATGAGCATGACATGCATAGTAGATATGACTTCCCTCTAGGATGTATATTTCATTGTGGTCTAATGATTTATGGTGTGATATGAATGTGTGGATTTTGAAAAATCTAAATTGGGTTTCAAAACAGAAATATTTGAAACATGGAAACTTGTGGTATTTTAAAAATGGGCCAATATTCAAAACATGGTGGATTTTTAAGAATAGTGCAATATGGGAAATGTGAACTTGGGGAAAGCATGGTTGTGATAGTTGTTTTTTAATTGAATTTTAAAATTTTATACCCTTTCTTGTTAAGGGAGTGGGACTTAGGGTTGTTTTTGTATTGATAGAAATGGCACTGGGTAGGCGTCATAGAAACCAACCAGAGGAAGCTTCTAAAAATGTGGTTTCACATGAGCCCTATGTGAAATAGTAGCTACTGGAAAGTATAGTGAAATATTTCCAAGCTATGGGAAGTCTAAATAAAGAATATGAACCAAAGAATGTGGATAATGTGGTTCAGTTTCAAAGGCAGAATCCACCCATGTTTAGGGGTGATTCGGATCCAGAAAGGGTTGAGTCATGGATGAACAAAATGAATAGGATATTTGAATTATTAGGAACACCAGTAGAGATGAAAGTGAAACTATCCATGTATATATTGGAAGATCATTCCCTTTAGTGGTGGGAGCTAGTAGTCCAAGCTATGATGGACCAAGGTGTGACCTGGGAGTGTTTTGAGGAATTGTTTAATAAAAAATTCTACCCTCATACATTCAGAATTCATCATACAACGGATTTCTTCAATTTTAAGTAAGGGAATATAGTGGTTATGGAATATGTGGGAAATTTTATTAACTTAGTGCAGTTTTCACCTGAGGTGGTGGTAGTACATCATTTAAGGCATGTATTTTTGAAGCTGGTTTGAGGCAGGAAATTCGTTCCAAGATAGTGGTACTGTGTATAAATGATTACATAGAAATGGTGAATAGGGATATAGTGGCTGAGTGAGATATTTTGGGGGTTATATGTGGGGGAAGTATGTTCGTAACCATGGGGAATAGTGGGAACTCAAACTCTGGGTTCAAGCATAAGAGAGACCCTTATTTCTAGGGTGGGAGTATGGCCTAGAATCCAACGGCAGGATTGGTGAATATTCCTCTAAATCCTTGGGGTAATTTGGGATGTTTTCAGTGTGGCTCTATGAGGAACATCAAGCAGGATTGTACAACACAACCTTGAGAATATCATGATTGTAAGAAGATTGGGCATCTTCAATGTTATTTTCAGAATGCTCTGAGGTTGTGTGTCTGTGAAACTCCTCAAGGGTCATAGGGTTATATGACTTGATGGGATGGGGGAAGCAGTATACCCCTTGGTAGTAGAGTAAAGTTATAAATGGTGATTCGAGGAACACTATGACTCCTCAGCAGGGCAACAAATAGGAGAGTGTATCAAGAAAGCAGTTATTTGGAGCTGAGAAAGTTATGGTGGGTGATCAGTCGGGACCATCAATGGTGTGAGGTATGGTTCTTTTAAATTCCACATTGATGAAAGATTTATTTGATATGGGTGCTTTTTATTCTTTTATTGCTTCTCGCATCATTGATTTGTTGGGATTTCATGTGGAAATTATGCCTTCTGTTTTAAAACTAAAAACTCCTCTAGGTCAAAGAGAGTGTTGATCCTTCCTCTATAGAGAGTGTTTTTTAGTTTTGAATGACATTGAATTGATGTGGGATTTCTTCGTGCTTAAGATGGACGCTTATGATATAATCCTGAGAATGTATTGGTTGGTGATTTTTAAGGCCCTCGTTGATTTTTATGCCTGAATGGTTAGTTTTATGATGGAGGATAGTGTTGAACATCTATTTAGAGGGGAGAAGAATGAAAATCTAGGTGCAATAGATTTGTTGGCATCAGATGTTGGCACAATCTCATATCAGTTAGTGGATTCTTCGTTGGCATCCATAGAAGGTATTGTGCAGAGTGTTCTTTCACCAGTTTTGGATTAGTTTATGGACGTATTTATCAAATAATTATTTTGGTTTCCACATATAAGAGAAGTATATTTTACGATTTATCTCTTTTCGAGGACCTGTATTATATCACTTTTGTCTTAATGTATGTAACTAATAGAATTTTGGGAATTAAAGGTTCAGTTTTAAGTGTTAGAAAACAAAGGGTTCATCCGGACTTGCACATCTCCATGGGTAGTGCCAATTTTGTTTGTTAAAAAGTAAGATGGAACTCTGTAGCTCTGTGTTTATTATTTTAGACTTAATCAGGTTACGAAAAAGAACCAATATCCACTTCCATGCAATGATGATTTTTTTTACTAGTTGAGGGGAGATCAGTGGTTCTCCATGATTGAATTGAGGTTAGGGTATCATCAATTGCAGGTGAGGAAGGAGGATATCCCCAAAATAGCTTTCAGAATTAGATTTGTCCATTATGAGTATGTGGTTATGCCCTTTGGTCAAACGAATGAACCATAGGTGTTTATAGAATTGATGAATTGGATATTTCATATATATATATAGATTCTTTTGTGGTGGTATTTTTTAATGATATACTGATGTATTCGGGGACAAGGGTAGAGAATGAGTAGCATTTGGCGATTGTGTTGGGGATCTTGAGGGATCATCGGTTGTATGCCAAATTTTAAAAGTGTGACTTTTAGATACATGAGGTTTGTTTTCTTAGCAATTTTATTTCTATGAGGGGTGTTTTAGTTGATTCAGAAAAGATAGAGGTTGTTTTCTCATGGAAACCGCTAAAAACTGTTTTCGAGATACGGATCTTCCTTGGTCTGGTTGGGTATTATCGATGTTTTCTTTGTGATTTATCACAATTGGATTCACCGAAGAAATATTTGACAAGGAAGAATATTCCATTTCAATGGTATGATAAGTTTCAAAAATTCTTTGAAGAGCTAAAGGGTCCCCTTACATTAGCACTAATCTTGGTTTTTTCTGAACTATGGAAAGGGTAAGTGGTGTATTGTGACGCATGAGGATCAAGGTTGGGGTGTGTTCTCATGCAGGGGGATCATGTGGTTGCATATGGCTCACGGAAGTTTAGGTTTCATGAGAAAACTACCCAACACATTATTTGGAGTTGGCAGTAGTGGTTCATGATTTAAAAATGTGGCATCATTATCTCTTCTATGAGAAATTTATAGTGTTTACCGATCACAAGAGATTAAAGCATTTTTTCTCATAGAGAGATTTTAATTTAAGGTAAAGGAGAATTATGTAATATATATAGATGTTTTATTTTCACTTAATGTAGACACTGGGTAAGGGAAATTAGGTGGTGGATGAATTAAGTAGGAAATCATATCCTCAGGTGGGGAAACAAGCATCAGATCAATGGTTGTTGATGTCAGTCATAGCCGACATGTAATTGAAAAGTGAGGATCAAAGTGAAAGAGTGGTCTTATTTTCAGTTTCATTGGTTCCTAACTTGGTTGGTTTGGTTAAAGAGGCACATGAATCTAATTACGAATGTATGGTGATGAGGTTAAAACTCAATGGTGTGAAGACCATTCAATGATGGAAACTGAATGGAAATTCAGTCTTGTGTTTTTTAAATTATATGGTGGTACCAGTGGATTTTTAGGAGGAACTTCTCAGGGTTTATCATCATTCTAGGTGGGTTGTACATCCTGGAATTCAGAA
Organism: Viscum album; assembly: GCA_963277665.1. Taxonomy (NCBI): domain Eukaryota; kingdom Viridiplantae; phylum Streptophyta; class Magnoliopsida; order Santalales; family Viscaceae; genus Viscum; species Viscum album. The sequence goes on from OY728156.1 coordinate 767,542,514, forward strand.
TATGTATAAGGCATTGAAAGAGCATTTTGGTTGGCTTGTATGAAAAGGAAAGTGGAAGAGTTTGTTTCGAGATTATTGACTTGTCAGCAGGTCAAGATAGAGAATCAATATCCAATATGAATGTTATAGTCCTTACTTAACCCAGTGTGTAAATGGGAGCACATAGCGATGTATTTTGTGATAGGTCATCCGAGAACGGTCATGAAACACGATGCCATATGGGTGATTATGGATCATCTCACAAAATCATCCCATTTTATCCTAATTCGTGAATATAATATAGTGGAATATCTATCAAAAATCTATATCTGAGAAGTGGTAAAGAGGCATGGTGTTCTAGTTTAGATTTTATCAGATAGAGATATGAGTTTCACATCTCATTTTGGGAGATCCTTGCAGCAAGCCCTTGGTACACAGTTGACGATGAGCATGGCGTATCATCCTCAGATAGATGGCCAATCCAAGAGGATGAAAAAAACATTAGAAGATATGATAAGGTATTATGTGATGGATTTTGGTGGTTTTTGGAAGGATCACTTACCATTGGTGGAGTTCTCCTATAATAATAATTATCAAGCTTCAATACATATGGCTCTATTTGAGGCCTCATATGAGAATTCGTGTTGTTCTCCGCTATATTGGGTGGAAATGGGTGAGACTTTGATGATTGGATCGAGCCTTGTCCATGAGACTACAAAGAAAATAAATTTGATCAGAAAGAGGATGGAGAAGGATCAAAGTCATTAGAAATCATATATGGACCATCATCGAAAACTATTGTCATTCGAGGTGGGTTATCGTGTGTTTTTTAGAATCTCTCCAAGGATGGGACATCGTCAGTTTGGGAAGAAGGGTAAGTTATCTTTGAGGTATATTAGGCATTTTGAGATACTTGAGTGGATTGGAGAGGTGGATTATCGATTGTATTTTCCACCATAGTTTAGTGTGGTGCATAATGTGTTTCATTTTTCGCAGCTAAAAAAGTATCAGCCAGATCCTGACCAGGTGATTCATTGGGATAATGTTGAGATAGAACCAGATGATTCCTTAGATCACGTGCCATTGTGGATTATGTATAGGCAAGATAAAGTCTTTTGTGGTAAAATCATCAGTTTAGTTCATTTTTTGTGGCAGCATGTTCAGATTCAGGAGGAGACTTGGGAGTTGGAGAAATATATGGTCGATCAATGTCCCGAGCTATTTCGGCAAAGCGATGGTTCTCTACTTTCTAAGGACAGAAATTACATTGGTTGAGAGAATGTAGCACCACTGGTTTGAGGTATATAGCCTTTTTTATGCCTTTTTATGTGTTCATAGTACTTGGGATGAGTTTGGAATAGGTTAGGAGAGTTTGGAATGGTTTTGAATAAGTTTTAAGGCCTTTTTATGGTTGCATAGTTTGAGCACGGTTTGGGGAAACCATGAGAGATGAACTGTGCGGGTAGTGGGGTATATACAGTTTGTGTATAGTTTTTCTAATCATATGTGGTGGGACATGATAGGTTCCCCTTCGAGGTAGTAGTAGGTGTACAGTTAGCACACGATTTGTCTAACTGTGTGATCTAACTGTGTGGCCCTTTAAAAATAGGGTTTTAAAATCTGGGATTAGTCATGATTTACCCTAATTCACCCAAATCTTCTCCCATATGAACACTAAATGGGATTTTTCCTTATCAAGGGTTATGGTTTCTCTCCCACTAATTTTTTAAGGTATTTGAAGGGGTTTCATGGTGGTTTAAAGGCGGTTCATCTCCGGTAAGTCTTCTCTTTTGGTTCTTTTATGGTTTTCTCTAGATCTACTCTTACCTCTCTCTTGGTTTTCTATATCTACATCTATTTAATGTATATCTAGAGTTTTGGTTTTTTGAATTGTTGATTTTGGGGCTTGTTGGTGATAGTAAAGGATACCTAGATTGGTTTTAGTGGGGCGTTTGTCCAGATTTTTTGTGTGGTTTCTTGTGGTTCATTTTTGCCGGAACCCTAAAGGTAGGTGGATTCTCTCTCGACTCTACTTGGTTATAATTAGTGACCTTGGTTGAAATTAATTTGTTTTCCTTGAGATTAATTGTGATAATGATGTTTAAATCTTATTGGAAACCCATTTGGTGATGATTTTGGGGATTTTGGGGAAAATGGTTTATTGTTGCAAAAAGGGGATTTGTTGTGTGATTTTAAAATGTTGATTTTAAAATCTTTAGTGGTTTATTATGAAAAATGTTTTGTGAAAGATGGTTTTCTATAAATATATTGTTTATTGAAATTTGTTTGGGCATGGAAATTTGGTTAAAGGGTGTTTTCAATAAATTGGTGATTTATAGAAGTGAATCGGCATGTGTTGTAAATGATGGTGTGCTCATTGTGTAGCCTTGGTGATTTGTGCTTGTTGGTTGATTAAGTGTTCTAGATTGTGTTTATTGTGTGGAATATGGTGGGAAGTATCTCTATAAAAGGTGATGGATAGTGGATGTAAGATCCACCATTATGGATAGTGGTCAGGAATCACTATTATTTGAAAATGTAGTGAACGGGTTGGACGGAGTCTCCACCATTTTGGTTTCCTTGTTGTGTGTTTCTTTGCAAGATGCAATTTTTTGTGCTAATTTTAAGTGGTGAAGTGTCTTATGGAATGGTTTTTTGTCTATCCCTTGGGTTTCATGATTTGGGGTAAGGTGGGTTGGTAACAGTGTGTTTGGCTTATTGGTAATTGATGAACTATTTGATGTTTTATATAAACTGTTTTATATAAAGGTTTTAATAGTTTTATCCAAGTTGTTTATGTAAGGATGTCATTTGGGGAAATATTACTGAGTATTAGTACTCACCCTCTACTTGGTAACTTTGGTTCTTTTGCAGATGTTGTGTTCTGGGATAGGTAAGAGTAAGGCATCTCATTTTTCTAGAGGTTTGTCATGATGCTTTGGTGACATTGTGGTGCTTGGAGCGTTGATCTTGGTGTGGAGCTATGGATAATGTCCTATTTATTTTTGGTCTTGTTGTGTAGTCTTCTTCTTGATATTCTGATATTTGGGTTTGGTTGTATTGGCATCTGAGAATGGTTTGGTTGTCTTTTGGTAATGTATGGGTTGGGTTTCTTGTTGACATGAATCATATAGTTTGTTATGATAATGGATTTTTGTTTTCTTGATTATATTTTAAGGTAAAATAATTCCTTAATAATTCTTAAAGACCTTTACATTTTTTTCTATCCTTTGGCACCCTGGGAGTGTCGCTTAAGTTCAAGTATCATTGCTCTTCCCTCTCATGCCAAAGGGGATGGGGTGGGATGTTACATGTTGGTATAGGTGTTGTATTTGGAAGTTATTCTTCATCACATTACCTTGGAGAAATTATTCCATTTTTACCATCCTTTATCATTTTGTTCTATTAAAAACGATATATCTTCTTTTAATCATCTTTTTCTATTTTTAGACCCAAATATTATATTTTAACTCCTTATTTCTATAGGCAATGAAGATATATATAGTATACCTTCCATATAGCTTCTTCACAATCTCTTTCGATACATGTAAAAATTATAAACATTCAAATAATAATAAGTGAGAGTAAGATAAAAATTTACCAGACCTTATCTTATATAAAATCTTGAAAATCAGTGATACTGATGATGATCTATTGATAAGGTAACATCCAACTCAAACTGGTTCTCCCTAGAAAAAATTGTGATTCTTCTTTCACACCCCAACCTTTCTTTACTTCTTTAAATTCATTATTTATTGTCTTTTAATATATATTTTAAATTTTTAAAGATTAAATTTTTATATTTTTTGGAAAATTTAAGATATTTTTTTGTTTCACAATGAGTGTCTGATTAGTGAAAACCATGCAATAATTGTGCAATAGGGTCTGTAGTTTTTAGTAGATATGTTCACAAGGTTGTTGAATGGTTTATTAAATAATTTATCCAAACCTTGTGAGACTATTTTCCATGTCCTATGAGGGGTGCATGGTTGGATCGTGGTTTGGTAACCTGTGGGGTCAAACCATGTGACTTACCCAATTATTTAAAATTATAAGTTTAAAATTTTTTCCTCTTTAAAAACAAGACCCCAAAGGGTCGTCATCCCCTTTTATTTGTTTTATGAACACTAGGTAACCCTATAAGTGGTTCTCCCTTATATAACCTTCAATTTTTATCTTCTTCCATTAATTTGAAACAGGTTCTTTAAAATTAAGACCTTTATTTCTCCTATCATTTCTCCTCTTCCTTGTTTCCTATTATTTATCTTACTTTGTCTCATATTGGTTAAACCATAGGAAGGAGATTCAACCTAATTATTTGTGGCTTGTAATGTTAGGGTGTGTGGATTTATCCTCAATTCATTTTTATATATTAAATTGTTTTTTATTATGCACACTCTTTTTTAGATAGGTTTTTATATTCTTTTACCATTTATTAACACACCATGAGATGATTGAGTTTTCTAAAATGGGTTTTCTTAAAATTATACTTCTCTTTTGGGTGTTGGTGATTTTCTACAAAAATTTTAAAGGATTTATAGGGTTTTCAAAGTGTTTTTCCATGGTTTTGAAATATATAGTTTTGTATTAAAAATATATACATGATATATATTTGATAAAATGATTGAGAGGTTTTTCCTGAGGTTTTTAGATATTTATATGATTATTTTAACTTATAAACATTTTCATAAGAATTTATTTATGAGTTTGATCTATTTTTTGACATGGGGTGTTTATTTGTTAAGGGGGTCAATGGGTATAATTGATATGTTTATGTGTTTTTTCATGGGATTCATGTTAATAATTATTTATATGTTGTTTATGTATTTTTAATACATATATAAATTTTAATAAAGAAATATTTTGATAAAATATTGGGTTCTTATAAATAAAAGAGGATTCAAAATTTATTTGTGTTTCAAGTGGTTCTTCAAATAGGGATTCCTAATGTGATTTATAAAAAGAAACCTTGAGACATGTTTGACACTTTAAAAAGTGGTCTTTAGATTAATTAGATGTATAAAGGGTTTCACAAAATAATTTTGAAAATATATTACCAATTTTTAAATATAATTCCTGATTGGAACCTTTTTAATAGTTTCCTCAAATAAGTTACACCCCCTGTGGTATCCCCATATCTTCACTATTTGAGTGAGAATGTAATTTCATGTGATTGTGTTTTTGATGTATATCATCAAGAGGGGATTTTATTTGCTGGGTTTTTGGAGGTGGAATGAGGTTATGATAGTATGATGTGTCGATTATGTTTGATATTTGATTAATGAAACCTCACATATAGTCATTATTATCATGGGGATATTAGGTATCTTATTGTGAAATTCAGATTTATTTACTATCTAGTCATGATGAGACTAACCAAACCCCCCTTGGAATAATATTTTACTTTTACATGGGGGAGTACTACCAATGAGGATAGGTTATACTATCTAGGAGGTTATAGACTTGGGAAATATTGATAGGCTGACAGATGGCTCTACCCAAGTACGTCTAGGATCATCTCACAGGTTGTTTAGGAATTTCATGAGATAATATATCATTTTGTGTTTATTTATTACAAATTTTATATTCATTACTATCCCAATTTAAAGTTATTATTATCTCATGAAATGTTCCCCTAGTTTTGATTTTATATTAACATTCTATCTTACTTGTTCCATTTATTTTTCCTTCCCATGTTTCATTATTTTCTTAGTATCAGAATTTTTTTGTTATTTAATTTCTGCATTTTATTAATTCAGTTGATATTCATTATGGTTATTTTTGAGTTATTCACTATATTTTCTTAAATATATTTTCAAATAAGAGTTTCAAAGATAATTTTTTAATGGGATGTTTAAAGGATGTTTTCTTTAACATTTCTTAAATATCATTTCTGTTTTATAAGGAGGTTTTGAAAAATGGTAATGGTTTGTCTTTTTTAAATTAAGAAAAATAAATTTTCAAAAGATGTATCTCAAACTATATTTTTTTGTCTATTTTGTAATAGTAAATACATATACCCTTTGGTGAAAATCTAATAGGAATTTTATGTTCACAAACTACTCACACCAATCAATTTTTATCAACTATGTGGATTTTACATGTTTAGGTTATAGCATCAAGGAGTGTTTTTTGGTGGTCTCTATATTTTGGGGCACTATAGGAATAAGTTTGAGTTTAAATTGTAGAATTAAATCAAGGTCACAAGGAGTTCATAGTTTGGTATTTTGGTTTTAATTTGTGTATCATGGTTGTATCATCCATTTCAAACTTCCTTTATACTATAAGAATTGGTAATCATTTTTTAGATTTATAATGAGATAGTTGTTTAGTTATCTAATTTTTATACCTCATTTGGTTTGTTTTTATTTTTTAACTACTTATTTGGTTTCACATGGTTGTCCAATGTATGGACAGACCATTTGAAATTTTCAAAAAAATTCAATGTGTGAGTATTATGATTATTTATTAGGAAAAATAATTCTTATTGTGTATATTTTATGTCCTTGTGCTAAATTAAAACTCATGGGGATAAAAAAAATCTCATCAAACCTTAATATGGGATAGCTAAAGTCCCCAGTTGAGGTGAAACCCAGGTTGGTTTATGACACAATGGTATCAGATTGTCCTTTGTTATTTGGGAGAGTTTTATATATCAGAGTTAGGACTATCAGAACTCGATAGGTGGACACAATTAGGGTATAGATAACTCCTTTACACCCAAAGCATTAAGTTACCATGGGAAGTGTAATAACCCAAGATTTTTTAAATTTATTTACCATTTGGATGAATAAATACCTTATTATGAAATATAGTTATAGAGAACACATTCACTATTTTGGTTATTTTGGACCGATTATAGAATGTAGCCTATTGGATTTAAAAAACTATTAATCATCTTAACCAATGATAATATATTTTTCATATAGTGATAATTAGGATTAGTATATATTAAAGTCTATTATAAATTCCAATTGACACAGACAGAAGAAGCAATGATCTCAACCAGTAGAATTGTACCCAATGAAGCCTGTTTATTAGATATTTTGAGGGATATGACATCACTGGGATTTTACCTTAACCAATCCCAAGTCTAGATCAAACATTTGAATCTTTAGTGAAAAATTTTATGGTAGTGTTTCATGCTTATCAAGTTCATGACTCAAACCATATTCGTCGAACCACCCAAAGGAAACACCACTATCACACACCATACCCTTTGGGAATACTTTGGTGTAATAAGGGTTTATGTATCAAGACCCTAATATGAATTTTTATGTTTTAATTTAATAAAATAATTATTATATTTGTCTATTTTTATTATTACTTTATCTATGATTATATAATGAGTTTTATGAACATTATATTTAGTTAAGAAGAAAACAAAAATGTATTTTTTGGAAATATATAGTTTCAATTAAGACACACTTTTTGATAAATTCAATAATTTTTTAAGTAAATTATATTTTAATAAAATATTATTATTATATATTTATTATTTAAATATAAATGATAAATTAATTCCAATTCAATTTTTTTAAGGGTTAGAAAGTGGTTAATATTGTAAAAACTTGTGTATTCCAATAAATATGGGTTTTATTTAAAATTAAAAATTCACATATTTAGAAAAATATTTTGATAAAATAAATATTATTTTTGAAATCATTATTCTGAACTTATTTAATGGTGATTTTTTTATATTTTTATGATTCAGTCAAATTTTTTGGTAAAAATTTAAATATGGTATAAATATATAGTCTATATTATGACATCATAATAAATAAAAATTTATGTAATAAATGTAATTAAATTAATCCATGACCCAATATATATTTACCATTTAAAATAATGGGTTTTTGAATCTATTTTACTAAATATATAATCCTTTAATGAATCCTCTAAAACATATATTATATTTTGAAGTTTTAAAATCAATTCTTTGTGAATGTGACTCACTTCCACATCACCAAGAGTAACATTTAAAGGAGTTAGGTTATTGGAATTATAAAATATTGAAAACCAATACTATTTAGAAGAAAAAATAGGAAAAAATAAGGGAATTTTTGTGTTTTTTATTATTTTATCATATAGAGTTCAAACCCTAAGCTTAGAAATTAATAAATAAATCCCCTCTTTTTCCAAAAATACCCACCAAAACTTCCACTCCTCTTAATTAAAAACCCATTTATAATGAATTAAATTTCCCTATACCTCTCTAAATTTCTAACAAGGGTTTTCCAAGCTCTTAATAATTTCCTCCCAAGCTTTTAGAAGTACCCACCCATGGTATGCGATTCTCTCCTCTTTACTCAAGGACTTTCTTTGAGTTATGCCTTTTGATTTACAATTGTTAATGATGTCATATATTATTACACATACATTTTACTATCCATATGATTTAAATGTAATTATATACCTCCTTTAACTCGCATTGAACCCTTCCATAAATCTTTCTGTACACCTATTATGTTACCAAAATTATCCTGTGATTTTCCATGCCAAACATTTGTATAGTGAATACACATACTCATTTAAACTCAAGGTTATTAACATAGATTTACCAATTAACCATTTATTGGGTACTTAAATCTACTTAAAACAATCTCCTTTATCATGGGATTAAAATTTATGCAAGTCATTCTTATGATGTATGATCTATGCAGCACACAAATACATGTACGTAATATAAAGGTGGTGGGTGGGCCCAAAATTATATAGCCCTATAATGCATTGGTTAATACATTTATCTCACGAGATACCATGTATGGTTCATGGGAGGTTATCCTAGGAAAACTATTTTAGTATTTCATGGAGGTTATCCTTGAATTATTCTTATGATTTTATGTTTTATGTTTTTCCCACATTTTTTATGTTGCCTTGATGTTAGCATCTTATTCCATTCCTTAATGTTCATGATTTTGATCCTCACTTTTCTATGTAATCATGTTATTACTCTTTAATCACATATACTAATTTACCTTATGTTATGATTATTATTATCCCCTTACTTAACTTTATAGTTAACCCCTTTCTTATGTATATCCCTAGTTTATCTTGTGTAGTATTAGAAGATCAATGGATTTTAGGAGCATGTTAAAGGGTTTTTAATAACATTATCCCATCCCTATTTCAAGTTATTGTGTGATGTATAGGAATTTAGATATGTTGATATTGTATTATATGTGTATTTATGTAATAAATCATTAATTAAGTTTTATTAATGATATTTTTTTTCATAGTAATTTGGGTTGCGAGTTTGGAAATTTGAGTTTTCTTTATTAGTTTTTAAAGGTTTTGAGGCATGAGAAAATAAGGTCAGGCCCATGCCCAAAAAAAATCCATCAAATTCCTTGAATTTCTCCTCATAACTTGATATAAATTAATTCCCAAAATCCATAAAGATAGGATCTTTTCAAATATAATTTATAATTAATTTATTTAATTAAATTACCTTTCGTTGAATTCGTTATTTGTTGATGAATCAGAAGACAACTATTGTCATGCCATAATTTCATAATAGTAATGAAGTGTATATTACCTATATTAGTGATCCAAATGTGCACCTTAAACCTCCAATCATCACCATATAATTCTATAGGTCTAGTGCTGATGAATCTATAACTTGTGACAATTGATTGTGATCATAATTGAATCATTCAAGAGAGAAGTGATTTATTTTGGTTGGATGGGAGGAATGTTCAAGGATATTAAGAGCATTCAAGGATGGTAGATCTCTAGGGATTGCGAAGATTCTCTCTAGAAGTTATTGTGTGAAATTAAATAATGTGGATCTCAATTCACAAATTTTCAAAACTAGTTTTATATAGTGTTAGAGTTAGAAAATAAATAATTTGGAAAGGGGTATTATAATTTTATTCATTTACATTGAACCCTATGTCTAAATAATAATAATACTATTATTTACTTGAAATTAATCAAACTCAAGGATAGATTATTATTATTTCTTCATGAAAAAATATACTAATGTTTATTATAAAATTTCTCACTAAACAATTAAAATCGATATAATAATACTCCTCAATATTTATCAAACCTTGAATAATGACCATTTATTTAATTAGATAAATATGAATGGTTTATTCACCAATAAATACATAAATATTATATTCACCAAATTATTAAATAAATATTTATTTAAATATTCACATAAAAAATATTTTTTTTTTATTACCTTAGAAATAAACTAGAATAAATAAATATTTTATATTCATGTACATATATAAATAATTACCTCATGAATAAATATTTATTAATTATTAAACTCACTTATATATCCTCTAAAATAACTAGTGATTTAATATTTGTGATCAAAACAACATTAATAATTATTAAACCATATATGGGAATAATGTTTATCTAACATGTTAAATTCATATATAATTTAACTTTGGTTTTGAATGCACTTAGTGTGCATCCCTCTAGGCCCTTTTCTCAATGGAATTAGGATACACTACCTAAAGTATAAGGTTGATGTCTAGAAATATTCCAAGGATTATATATTGAAACAATTTAAAATTGTAATGAAATGTAACCTCATGTAAATGCAAATTGTGTAATATAATCCCTTTATCTTGATATATCTAATCAAGAAGATTACATTCCAGTTTCATATACCTATATGCTCGATGTCTCTTTATTTGACTTTTCAAAAATGAACTTACTGAAAACACCACCATGGACATGGAATTAATCAATTAGTTCAATTCCTATTAAAAGGACAAAGATATATACTTTCATTAAATTGCATAAGGGATAAATCATTTCTCACATTATTCATTAATTCAACATCACTCACGATGCATCCAATATATCTTACCTCACCATGATCATATGTCATCACCATTTTCATCAATACATCAAAGTAAATGAATTTTGAATTCTATTAATAAAAATATTAAATTCTAAGGATCGTTACACACATTTTCAGATATTAATATCTAATGACACAAATAAATGTGGATTTCATATTAGTAGTTCATGTTCTCATTACCTCCTACACTAGAGACTATCGAGGTCATACACCATGAGAAAGTGTATCAAGGTCCTATGAGTCTACAACCATGATAGAATATATCATTTTTGTCCTTTAAAGTGATATCATCAAACTATAGAAATTATATTTAAGAATATTGTTTGGGAACTTCTAGGTTCTCATCATAGTTAGGAACTTTTATGACATTTCAATGTGATAAGTAATCATATAAAATTATCAAATGTCATGTCATGTAGAATAATAATAATAATGTATATTTTATAAAAAATAAAATTCATAAATACAATTATCTATAAATTACTTATAATTTGTTCTTGGGAACCAACTCTAAGAGACTCCCACTTTGAATAGATACAACTGCTAATAATATTCAATATATTAACTCTCATATAATGTTCATGCTTATAATGAGGTAAGGATTTAGTCAAGGGTTACACTATGTTTTATTCTATGGAATCTATGCACATAGTGACTTCACCCCTTTAATAAAATCACCTCAATATATGATATTTTTGGATTATGTTATTTTTTTATGTGACCTTGGCTGCTTTATGAGAGACATTGATATAATATTATTATAATAGAATGTGACAGTATCTCTACTTCTAGGAACCACATAAAGATATTGAAGAAATTCAATCCAAATAACTTATTTGGCTATATCAGAAGCCATTATATACTCATAATACACTATAGAATCAGTGACAATTGATTTTTTTCAACTCTTCCATTTATATTGAGTACATATCCTAAATGAGACTTCATATTGTTCTGATTTGTTTGGAAACTTTAATTAGTATATCCTCTAATGACTAGTTCCTAATATCTTCTATATACGAGGAACATATCCTTAGTACACCTTAGATACTAAAGGGTGGCCTTAATAGCATACCAATGTTTTCCTCTTGGATCAAATTAATATCTACATATCATGCCTAATGTATAGGAAATATCAATCCTCGTATATAACATGGAATACATGATAGATCCTATCACATATGTGTATGGGTTCCTACTCTCTCTCTATCTCTCATATTGTGTATGAGGACATATTTTCATGGAGATATATATACCATGTGACACTGGAACTAATACCCTATTGGATTATTCCATACTAAATATCTTTAGTATCTAGTCAATGTATATACTTTGACTTAGTCCAAGAAGCCTTTTGGATCTATCATGGATGATCTTGATCCCAAGAATATATGTTATTTTACCTATGACCCTCATTTAGAATCAATTGTTAAACCAGTCATTAACTAACTATAATACTAGTATCTCATTTCCAATTTGTAATATTTCATCAACATATAATACTAGAAATGCTACTACACTCCCATTAAAATACTTATAAATACATGGATCACATTCATTATATATGAATCTATATTCTCTTTTGGCGTCATCAAACTAAATATTAAATAACCTAGATGCTTTATTTAACTCATAAATGGATCTCTAAAACTTTTATATCTTTTTTACATTTTATGGAGACATAATCCCTTCATATTATGTCATATAGAAATCTTATTAAATGTTTCTATTAAGGATTTTTTTTTTCAAATCCATTTTCTAAATCTCATAGTCATGGAATTATACTAAGGCAAGGAGAATTATGATGGATTAAAACATGGAAAATAGAGAAAATGTGTCTTCATAGTCAATTCCTTGAAATTATGTAAACCCATTAGCCACTAACATCGCTTTATAGGTACTCAATTTACCTCCCATGTCTATTATTCTCTTGAACACCCATTTTCACCCAACATGATTCACATCAACTATCAGATCAACAAAAACCTAGATTTAGTTCCGATACATGGAATCCATCTCAAAAAATATAGATTCTTGCAAACTTTAAGATTTTATGCTCTATACTACCTCCTTGTTGGAAAGAGGATTAGTATTTTCAACCAATAATGAGTCTCTATCTTCAATGACTAGAAACCCATATCTTTCTAGTTCTGTAACTTCTCTAGTGATCCCATTTAATATTTTTGTTATTGGAACCAAATCATCTGAGATGACTCATAAAACCTATTCCTTACCCAAATCTTATTTATCATGAGCATCAAATTCATAAAATTTGATATTTATCCCACTATCCTTATTAAGTATATCCTCCCTATCAAAAAAAATTGATTGACTTGTGACAATCACCTTCTTATATGAGGTGTTGTTTAGATAGTATCCCATTATTTCCCTAATATACCCTATAAAGATACACTTTTTAACTTGAGGTGCTAGTTTGTTTATATATTTATCCTTAAAATTCCTCATAGACCCATTCACGATTATGTGAAAACAAATATTTATTTTCATACATCAACTCAAATGGTATCCCATATTCCGCATTAGTTGGTAATCATTTTAGAATTTGTTATATAGTGTGTAATTAATATCCCCAAAAGGATAATGGAAGACATTCAGGGCTCACCATTAACCTTACAATTCTAAGAAAGGTATGGTCCCTCCTTTCAATAACACCATTCCACTATGGTGTATAATAAGGAGTGAATTAGGATAAGATCCCACATTATTGTAGAAATTCAATGAATTATTGGTCAAGATATTCACCACCATAATCATATTAAAGTCTCTTTATATTCTTACCAAGTTGATTCTCTAATTCATTATTTAATTCTTTGAATTTCTCAAAACATTATGACTTATACCTCATTAAGTAGGAATATCCATATGTAATCAAGTATAAATAAAAGTAATGAAGTAAGAATACCCACATTTATCTTCTATATTAAATAGTCCACGCAGATTAGTGTGTACTAATTCGAGAAGATCTGTAGCTCTTTCACATTGTCTACTAAAATTTTTTTGGTCATTTTTTCCTTGTAAAAAAGAATAACATCTATCAAGTGGTTTTATCAAAAAATATTCTAAGTAATAATTTTGATAAATCTTTATCATGCACTTCTCATTTACATGACCAAGATGATGATGCCATAATTGGGTGTAAAATGAGTCATTCTAACTTGATTCATTGTCAATTTCCAATACTTGGTTTTCATAATTTAATACATAAAGAACATTATTTAAATCCACCATACCATAACATATGTTTTCTTTATAAAAGAAACAAATTTTATTTCTAAACTTGAAAACAAAACCATCTGTATCTTGGAAAGATATAGAAATTCGTTTTTTGGAAATATTTGGAACATAATAACAATATTCTAAAACCAATACCATCCTTATTGAAAAATAAAGGTGGTAGTATCCAATGGGTAGAGCATCCAGCATCGCACCATTAGCAGCCCACAAATCCACCTATCCTCTTGAAATATTTTGAAATATACTTGTTTCCTATATTTGGATATATATTTGAGAACCATAATATATATATATATATAATACCCATTTTTTAGATATATTAATATTTGATTTGATATCGAACACAATTGAATATTCCCCTTGATTCTTTATCTGGGTGTATTTCTTCTTCTAGTGGACCAACTTTACACATGAAAATCATATTTCATCCTTTTCATTTTCCTATATTTGGATCTTCATTTTCTTATAACGATGATACTCAATAGCCTTAGAATTGGTATGGTTATTTATACCCTTTTCCTTGTTCTTCCTTTTCATATTCACCATAATGATTATAGGGTTTTCACACCCTATGTCCTTATCAACTAGAAAATCGATGTAAGGAGTTTCAAAATAGTTTTATCACTATTTATCATATTATAATTAATGATAAAACTAGAGAAACTCTTATGTAGAAAGGAAAAAATGAGATTTCTCATAGATCATTAGGGATCATAAACCATAAAGTGTATAAATTTTTAATGTAGCCAATCATATTGATTATGTGAGGCCTAGTTGGCACCGAATCTCCAAGATTTCACATGAACAATGCATTGGAAATCTCATGTCTCTCTTATCACACATTCTCATGATAAAGATCCCAAAGGTGATACATGATGTTATACTCATCTATATACTTTTGTTTCTTTAAAATATCAATAAACATGAAATATATCATAAAACATTGGACATATCTGGAATCATCCAAATGTTTTATGTAGAGAGATAGTTATTCCTCATTAAAATCTTTTCAAAGTTCCTCAGGAAGAGGATTCTCCATCACATAAACATTCTGTTCATGATGTAGTATAATGTGTAAACACCTATACCATTCCTATAAATCCATGTCAATGAAAAGTTTATCCTTATCTATAATAGATCAACTTGATATTTTTGAATTCATGTGGGTTTCAACTTCTATAATAAATAAGAGAAACCGGTTTAAAATTTAGATAATAAATTTAATTTAATTTAATTTATTATTCTTACAATATTTTATTGAAACCCAATATCCCTAAACATTGGTTTTGGAATATACCGTCCCATGGATATCCAAGTGTAAAGGATCCATATGTCCCTTCTCATAACATGTAAGGAGGCCTGATAAGACACTAAAACATAGTTAGGTAGGTATAAATTTACAACTACATTAACTCATAGCCCCTTGATCCATTGAGTGGACTCCACAATCATAAAATTATATATTTTTATTTCCTCAACACTTTTCCTACTAGTGTAGTAGGTCTTGTGGAGGTGATAAGACCTTAATGTAATATAGTTTATGTTAACCCAAAATTCAATATAGATATTCCATGATAATTGAATGTACCCCAATGGAGTCCGGTAATGCAATTTGAACTATGGTTTGATTTCTATATAGGTAGTGTAAGGCTATAAAAATTTAATAATTGAGGTATTTTTATATTTTTATATTTATATATTAACTACCCATTTTATCTCACCATGTTCTTATTAATATTAATTATATTTTACTTAAGTGATTAATTATCTATAGAAAAAGTTTAAACATATTATAATATTTATTTTACTTCTATTTTACATTATTGTTAATTAGTTTATTTAATTATTTAAATATCAATAAATAATTAACCATGCAACTGACAGAAATAAAATAAATAAAGTGGAATAACTATGAGCTTCTCTAATTGTTGTTTTATCTAGTAGATGATAAAATAACTCTTGGACCATGGAAATTAACTCCTAGAACCATGAGTGGTTCATATTGTGTCATCCCATCTATACACCTATGTACCTCATGTATCAGTTTAGCCTCAACTCCAATCTTGAACCACCTCCACTCATCTAGGAGCTCTATACATTACACAATATTACTCACACATGGGTGAGGGGGACCAAAGGATTTTTTAAGTGGGTTTACATAAAATAAATCATGGATACATAGGCCCTTAATGAGAGGAAAGTAAGAAGACACATACCACTATTTAATTTAACAAATTATTATAAAAACTATGAAATTATAAATTAAATAAACCAATCACATACATAGTTTGGTCTAAGATCATGGTCATCCATATACATACAGTGAACAAAAAAATTATGCTATCGAGTTATTCACTTCAATTTTTTATTATTATTAAGATAAATTTGATTGAATTAATTCAATTAATTAATTACCTTTATCTTAATGACCATATAAACTCACTTGGATATACCTACCATTAAGTCAATATGGAAAATAAATAGATTTACCAATAATTATAGATAATTAAATGGAATTAATTGAGAATTTATAAATTCTATAAACCATTATTAAATAATCGACGCATTAAACGCAAATAGTGTAATTAGGTTTTTAATGATGTAATTGATTATTCCTTATATAAATTTATTTTTGTTTTTAATGGGAGACTAAATGCCATGTAATAACAAGATACATGTTGTGTTACTCTTTTAATATGTATTCGTGATAAAATCTTAGGGAGTCGGAATATATCTCAGTTAGATTACATGGTGTGTACTAACAAGCTACACATCCTGTAATCTACTTGTCATGTGTCCATATAGTTCACTATTTGACTTAGAATGTTCTTCAAAAATAGGTATTAATGAGTTTCACGGTGTTTATTCTAGATACACATCATTTTTTTCATTAAGTATTTGGGTTTTTAGTCTCCTGTGGCGTTAAGCTATGTACTTGACAACACTGTTACCGTGAATTTCACCATCAAACTATATAGAAAGCATAGCATGTACACTAGTTAAAAGTCATATAATCTAAAATGCCATGTACCAAGATGGCCTGGTCAACACATGGTGTGTTTAAATACACTGTGTGTCATAACTTCTTCACACATCTAGGTTCAGAGCACTTGCGTGCATGTCTTGTAAATCGGGCACACACTGTGTAACTTGATCTTCCAGCCAGAATCCACAACACCTCTTAATGGAATCTCCAATCATTATTCATCTGATATTAACCTATTTAAGATTATATAAGACCTAAAAAATAGAATTAATATGTTGAAAACATGTTAATTAAACTCTGGATTAAAGAATGAATAAACTAGATGTGAAGAACTAACCAAAATTGTGTATAATCGATCAAAAAATAAAAAATATATAAATTATTATAAAATCACTCTAATACCACTTGAAGCTTTCAGGGTTTAGAAAAATTAAGTCTGGAAAATGCCCAAAAAATTTTCCATCAACTTATTATCAGAACTGGACAGAAATTAATTCTTGAAATCCACAAAGATAGAATCTTTTCACTCCTAATTTATAATTAATTAATTTAATTAAGAATTAGCTTTTATTGAATTCTTTCTTCATTGATTAATTGGTAGAACATAGGTGTTTTACCAATATTTTGTTAGAGTAATCAAGTATATACTCCCTCAATAAGTGATCCACATGTGAAAAATGAACCTCTTATCCTCGTTGTATAATTCTATGGGGTCTAGAGTGAGTAAATCTATCACTTGTGATGATTAATGTTAATCATAACCAAATCATTCAAGAGTGAAATGATTTTTTATGGTTAGAGATGGGTAATTATATATGATCTTTAGAGAATTATGGGGAGTAAGGTCTCTATGTCTTGGGAGAATTCTCTCTAAAAGTCATTATTCCGAATGAAATAATGTGGCCCATAATTCACAAAATTTCATAACCCAGTTTATATAGTTCTAGAGTTAGAAAATAAATAATTTTGTAAGTGCGCTTATTGTTTTCTTAATTCTCAGTGAACCCCAAGTATAAAAAATATTATTATTATTATTATTATTATTATTTACTTGAAATGCGACAAACTCGTAGATAAAATAAATATTATTTTTTCTTGAATAAATAAATTAATATTTATTTACATAATATTTATTATGACATTTCTCAACGAACCATTAAACTCAGTCCAACAATACTTATAAATATATATCATTCCTTAAATAATGACTATTTATTTAATTAAATAAATAGGACTAACTTATTCACCAATAAATACATAAATATTATATTCACCAAATTAGTTAATAAATATTTGCTTAAATATTAGTGTTACCAAAATAAATATTTTGTTACTCTATGAATAAATCAGAATGAATAAATTTTGTATATTCACTTAATTAATTAATAATTACCTAGTTAATAAATATTTATTAAATATTAATATCACATATATATTCTCTCGAATAACTGGTGATGGTATATTTGAGATTAAACCATCATGAAAAATTATTAAACCACATATGGGAATAATATTTATCCAACATGTTAAATTCATGTAGAAATTTATGTGAGGTTTTGAATACACTTTGTATTCAGCCCTCCAAACCCCTTTCTTGGTGGAATTAGGCTAAAATGACTAAATTCCAAGGTTAGTATCTATAAATACACTAAGGAACTATTAGATAAATAATTTAATGTCACAATGACATGTGACCTATTATGAATGCACACCATGTAATATGATCCTTTTTAAATATATCTAATCAAGTAGGTTTCATATTAGTATCATCAACTAATATGTTTGATGTCTCTTTCCTTGACATTACAAAAATTAACTTTCTGACCACACCTCCATGACCATGGGCTTAATCAAGCATTTCAATTCCCATAAAAATCCTTAGATATCTACTTACATTAATGAATAGAAGGGATAAATTCTTCCATTAATTATCCATTAATACAACATAACTCATGACACACCCAACATATCATACCTCACCGAAAGTATATATCATCACAACATTCATCAATACATCAAATTACGCACCTCATGACATATATTAATAATATTATTAAATTATAAGGGTCATTACACACATTCATGAATTAGAATATCCAATGAAACATATAAATGTGGATTTCCTATTGACGGGTCATGCTCTCATAACCTTCTACACTGGATATTACCAAGGGAACACACCATGAGAAATTTCTCAAAGTAATATAAATCTCCACACTTGATGGACAATATCATTTTTATCCCATAAAATAATATAATCTAGCTATAGAACCTATATTTAATAATATTTTCATGAAACTTCAAGGTTCTCATCATATCGATAAAATTATATGACCTTTCAGTGTGACAAGTTCACTTAGGACATTATCACATAATATATCACACAAAAGAACAATAAATATATGATACAATATTTTATAAATATTAAAATAAAAAAATAAAAGTAACCATAAAGTACTTATAATTTGGTTATAAGGTACCAACTCAAACAAATTTTGTTGAATTTTGATATAAATTGATCATGTTGTTAGCTGGTATCACATTGTTAATCCACCATATAAGTATTTCTCTTAAATAGTGGAGTGATCCACTACAGGTCTCAGCCTTCTGGTTTTTTATAGAAATAACATGTGTGACCTTTGAATAATGACATAAATCTATATGTTATAATTTTGATCATTCTTAGTAAGATTCAAAGGTTGTGGTAGTGGAATTCCTTCCTATTTGATTTGAACTTCTTTGACTTATCTTCCATATTCCTTGAAACTTGATTACTTTATAAGGGAATTAAGTGTTATGGTGGTGAGAGTTTTCACACCCTAACCTTAATCTCCTTAATTAAAATTTTTAGTTATTGTATTTTAATCTTTTACATAATTTCCATGTCATTACTTTGTAATTTTTTTGGAAAATTTAAGATTTTTTTTATTGCATAGTTAGTGAAAACCTTGAGATGGCCATGTGGTAGGGTCTACATTATTTAGTAGAGCATTTTTCATAGTTATCAAATGGTTTTCTAACCATTTGTCCAAACCATGTGACACACTTTTTCTTTTTCCAATTAGGGGCACACAATTGGTGATTGATTTGTTAAACCATGTGATAAAATCATGTCACTTAACTTGTTATTTAAAATTGTGAGTTTGTAATTTTTTTCCTCCTTTTAAATAAGACCCTAAAAGGGAATCCTCCCATCCCATTCATTCAACATGCACTAAGTATCCCTAGTAGTTCATCTCCCTTACTCCCCCTTAATTTTTGAGCTTCTTCCTTTTATTTCAAGAATATTCATCATGGTAAGACCTTCATTTCTACTCTTCTTTGTCATATTCTATGTTTCCTCTTCTTTCCCTTTATTCATATCATGTTTTATAAACCCTTGGGAGAGGATTCAACCTAATGATTTATGGATTGTGATGTTAGGGTGTGTAGATTGATTTTTGAGTCCTTATAATTTTGTATTCATGGGTTTTGTATCACCCACACTCTATTTGAGGTTGGTTTTTCAATTATTTTGTCATTTAATGACACACAATGAGATGTGTGGGTTTTATAAAGTGGTTTTACTAAAAATTATGCATGTCTTGTGAGTTTTGGTGATTTATTAAAAAAAATTATATTATATATATGGTTTTCAAAGGGATTTCGCATGGTTATTAGATTATATAATTTTATATCAAAAAGATATTCATTTTATATATTTTATAAAATTCTTTAGATGCTTTTCATAAGATATTTGGGTATTTATACAATTCTTTGAACTTATAAAATTTTTCACAAGGATTGATTTATAAGTTTTAGCTTTTCTTGACTTGGGAGGTTTATTACTTAAGGAGGTTGATGGGAGTAATTAATAAGTTTATGTGTTATCCTAATGGGATTCATGTTTATGATTATTCATATAATGTTTAGTTATTCTTAATACATGTTTTTATTTTAATTAAGAAATATTTTGATAAAATTTTGTGTTCTTATAAATCAAAGAGGTTTCAAAATGACTTTATGTTTCAAGTGTTTATCTAAATATGGATTCCCAATTTGATTAATAAAATTATATCATGAGTCTCATTTGGAACTTTAAAAATGAATATTAAAATTAATTTGATTTATAAATGGTTTTTCAAATTAACTTTTAAAATATATTACAATTTTTCAAATATAAGGCCCAATTAGAACCTTCTAAATTTTTTCCTCAATTGGGATACATACCAAATGGAAGCCCCATATCCTAATTAACTATGTTATCTTATAATTTAAGGTGATTGTGTTATATATTCTTATAATAATGAGGACATTTTCATTATAGGGTGTGTAAAGGTGGGATAAGGTTATGATAGTGTGATGTTTTATTGTGTTTGGGATTTGATTAATGTTACCTTGCCTCTATTCAATATTATCATGGAGGCCTAAGAATATTAGTGAGTAATTGAGATATGATTATTGTCTATTCATGATGAGAATAACTAAATACCCCTTAGAAAATAATTTTCCTTGACCATGGGGGTGTTCCACTAGTAAGCTAGGTTAGATTATTTGTGAGGTTTTGGACTAGGGATGCATAGATAGGTCAGTAAATAATACCACCTGATTATAGTTAATATCATATCACTAGATGTTTTAGAATTACTATTGATTTTATATCCTTTAATATTTCCTACTTACTGCATTTAATTTCAATTTTATCTCATTTTATTATAATTTTTGTCTCATTACATATTCTACCTATTTTGATTTTAAATTTCGATTCCACCTTACTTATTCAATTTACTGTTACTTTCACTATTTAATTGTTGTATGAGTAATGGACTTGATTCATTATTTAATTTCTACATTTTATGTATTTAATTTACCTATCTAGTTGATATTCCTTGTGGTCATTTTCGAGTTATTAAATGTAGTTTTTAAAATGAATTTAAAAATGGAAGCTTTAAAGATAGTTTTTTAATTGTATATTTAAAGGAAGTTTTTTAACCTTTTTTTAAAAATTATGTTGGGTTTATAAGGATTTTTTGAAAAATACTTATGTTTTATGTTTCTTAAATGATGAAAATTCAATTTTTAAATGATGTATTTCAAACTAGCATTGATATTTTATTTTTCAAAAGGAAATGCATGTACCCTTTTTTGACTACCTACATGGATATTTATGCTCACACCCTACTCACATAACTCAATATTTGTAGATCGAATGGATTTTATAGTTTTAGGTTCTCGTGTCAAGGAGTTCTGATTAGTGGACTCCTTCTTTAGGCCTACTCTTGGAGTGGGTTTGAGTTCATGGTTAAACGGTGACCTCAGGTCACATAGAGATTGTGGTTTGGTATTTTGGTTTTCATTTTAGTATCATGGGTGTATCATATATTTCAACCTTTATTAATACTATTGTAATAGGTTACAGTATTGTATATTTATCATGATTTGGTTGTTTATTTATATACTTTTATGCCTTGTTTGACTTGTTTTTATTCTTTAAATACATATTTGGTTTTTCATAATCATCTACGATATGGACACACCATACCATATTTCCAATATTTTGTTTTTCTTCTTCATTATAACTATTTAATATGAAAAAAAACATTTCTATTATGTATATTTAATTCCCTGGAGCTAGTTTTAAATCCATGGGTATTGGGAAATCCCTTCTATCCTTTCCACATGCCACTCGGGTGCCCAATTGAGGGGTGAACCAAGTTGGTTTGTGATAGATTATCCAGAATCATCATGATATTAACATTATCAATGATATTTGATGTGTCTTTATTTCAATACATGTTTCCACACATTCTTCATTAAAATTTCAATATTTTTATGAAAAAATGTTCTTTAAATAATAATATATTTAATATTTTTCATTTTGAGTGAAAAATGATATCATTTTAATATTTTAATTTAGTTATTTTGTTATTATAATGTTATTGTTTTAATCTTAAAATAATTTTAGAATAAATATCTTTATTTTTTTGTGGAGTTCTATTGAAATAATATTTTAATTTAAATATAAAAATGTTGAAATTTTGGGAATTAATATTTTAAAAATTACATACTATTATTATTAGTTAGAAAAATCACTAAATTAATGATAATTCATTGTTGGACTATTGGGAATATTTTTGTTTGGATAATTTAATTAGGAAATAAAGAAACAAGAATCACAAGGTAAGGGATAAAAAACTTTTTGAAAACCCCATTTGAAAGAGTTTTTAAAATTTTTAAAGATATTGAGTTTAAATTCAGTAGTAGTTTCATTTTATTACAAATAATGTCAGGAATTATGTGATATAGTTTACTAGATAAGGTAAACCCTCTTTTCAAGATCGTAATATATTTTTAGCAAATTATTTCAATTAAACTTTTCCTCAAACATGTTGTTTCATGTGTCATAATCCTCTATGTATTCCATAACTCTTCTTTCAAAAACATGAATGTACACATTTCATTTTAATTATGTTCACATTTTTCATTCATTCATAATTTTTATTCTTACTTTCATAGTTTATGACTAAATAAGACCTCAGAATACTCACCCACCTTCCCTTGGGATTGATCCGTCTCTGTCATTGGGTTGAACATAAGTAAAAAATGAAACAATTTTCATAGGATTATTTCCTTTCATTCTTGATGAATAATTAATTTATGAAAGCATTGAATAATCACCAGAAATTGAATTTTAAATTTGTTTGATTGGTGTAAAAATTGATTTATTTTTAAAATTAATTGTGGATTCATCTACTTAATTGTCCTAAACTATATTTCATTCGATATAGATAAAAACCCTTATTTTTTCAAAAATTGACTATTTTCAAGCTTCAATTTTCATTTTTAGTGGTCGTTAATTTTTATAAAATTAAGGATTGCTTTGCTGCTTTCTAATATTATTCACTTATATTCAACCATGGATTCAATTTTGTAACACTATTTACATTTCTCTCTATAAATTTTTTACTTTTGGTCAAACTTAAGGTGTAATATTTAGAAACTTTTTTTGGTTTTTATCTTTTTTATTTTATTTAAAACTCATAATATTTACATTTAAATGGGACATAAAATTAACTCCTAATTATTATGATTTTTTTATTTAAGATAAAAATGGTGTATTAGTTAAATATGATTCCTTTTAATTATTAAAATCACTCATCAACAAGTTTTTTGAAATTGTTTTTTGCTAAAATATGATAGTTTGTTCACTAAAGAGAAAAAGATATGTTTTGAAGTACAATTAAATGAAAATTGAAGTTTGCTTAAATATTTTCAAAACCTTCAAAACCAATAATTTTTGTAAAAATAGAAACCAAATTTTGTCTAAACCACTTTCTTTTTATAAGATTATTCATCCTTAATTACTTGAGAAAATTCATGGAGAAAACACCTTTGAAAATAATATATTCATTTTCATTTCAAATCATTCATTTTTTAGATTAATTTGATTTCACTAAAATTTATTGGCTGATTTATTGAGGAAAAAAAATTCTTTAAGTGTGTGGTAATCTGATGTGTCCTTATTTGAATACATTTTTTCCACATTATTTTAATGTAAGTCTCAGTGTTTTTTTGTTAAAATGTGATTAATTGTTAATAATTTTAATTCTTGTAATTTTTTGTGGTAAGTGTAATTCATTGAATGTTTTCATAAAAATATATTATTTTTGTGATAAATTGATCAAATGATTTTTATGTTAACTTTTATATGTTTTAAGATCAAACACTTTTAATGATGTTATTGATTCTTTGAATAGATTATTTATTTTAAAGTGATTTTTCATTGAATTAATATTTCCAAGTTCCATTTTTTTATATTCAATATTAACTATTAGAACACATTTTAACTCATCCTTTGAATTATAAAATTTCTTAATTTAAATATGGTTGGTAGTTTTATGGGATTTTAAAGTCATTTTATCATGATAAATTTTTATAAATGTATTTAATTTGGTATTTTGATCTTATATAAAGGTCCTTGTACCAGTGCTTTCATAAGGTTCAGTGGCTAAGACATAAATAAATTTCTAACACACTTCACTAAAGCTATATAGAGGTCCATATCACTTCACTGGTGTCCACATAAATGTAACCCCCATGATTTTAAAGGGTGTTGAGGAAAGGAAATATAGTGTTTTTAAATAGAAACCAACAACACTCAATGATATATGTAAATGAATTTAAAGACCCACAGAATGGTAAAGTCACACTCATGTACCTGTGTAAGGGTAACATAGATTTTTCATCCCATGTTCCTTAGAAAATAGTGTATTTTTTTAATTTTCTCTATGACCTTGGTTCATGCATAATTCTAATCCCTTAATCATAATTTTTAAGGTTGATACTAAGAGTTTTACAACTAACCATGGTGGTTTTCCAATTGGATGGTTGATCTATCACTCACCGCATTAGAAGAGTGGATAATTTTCTAGTTAGAGTGAGGGAATTTATTTTCCATATAATTTTCTTATATTATACAAAGAGTGTGACAAATAAGTTCCTATCATATTAAGAATACCTTTTCTGAAAACTAGTGGATTATAAATAAAATTTTCTAAAAGTAAATTAATATTTCAATTTGGATTATCAAAAGAAATAAATTAAAATATTTAAAAAATACAAATATTGAACACCTAAAAACAACCATTCAAGGGATGAGATAATAAAATTTTAAGAAACTTTTAATGAAAAAAATACTTTTAAGAATGATATAAAATATTAATAAAATATCCAATCCTACTGAAACTTTTGTTGGAATTGGTTCACGTAAGAAAAAATAACCATGTATTTCTTATGATGGTGAGTTTTTAGAAGATCTTGCTAAATTTTCTGATGAAAACATCATAAAAACAGTCCAAAAATCTAAAATTGAGATGATTTCAGATATATATAGTTTTTAAGAGGATGTTATTTTCAGTTCTCATTCATTTTATAAGAAATTAATTAAATACCTTGGGCCTCCTAGACTTAAGATTCTACCTTATAGAAAAAAAAATCACCATAATTATTGCTCAAACAATATCTTTCTCACTTGAATTACTAATTTCTGGGTGAGATCTATCCTATGTTAGTTATTATATCTGATGAGTTAGTGAAAATTCAAGATGAAAGGTTTTTTATGATTTTAAAAGTTAAAAAACTATCACAGGCTAGTCCATATCTGACATTAAGGGGGTTATCCCTTTATCTTGTATACACGGGATTCCAAATGTGTCTGATAATAAGCCAAGGGTTGAGGTCAAAAAGAGTCTCAATAAAAACAAAAAAAAAGACTTTGTGAGAGAATATTTAATAAAATTTCTTGATGTTTGTATCACTTATCCCATTTTTTATAGCCCTTGGGTCATCCCAATCCAAGTGGTTCCTAAAAATGGAGGGTTTAATATCATAAAAAATGAAAAGGATAAGAAAATATATGATAGGAAAGTGAAAAAATGGAGAGTCTCCATTGAATTTAGGAAACTCAACTCATATACAATAAAATAAAATTTAATATTCCATTCTTAGACCAAATTCATGATAGAATATCTAGGAATTATTTTTTTATAGATTTTTATTATGGTTTCCATCATATTCTTATAGCCCTAGAGGATCAAGAGAAACCTATATTTAAATTCCCCATTGGGAAATTTTATTATCAGTGAATTCCCTTTATATTGTGTGGTGATTAAAATAATTTTCAAATATATATGATGGATTTTTTTAGTCAATATTGAGAGTATTATTAATGTGTTTATAGATTATTTTTCTATCGAAGGAATCACATTTGAGAGTTATCTTGAGAACCTAAAATTATTTTTATAATGGTGTCAAGGGACTAACCTTGTTCTTAATTGGGAAAAATTCCAAATCATGGTTATTTTGGGAATAGATATTGTTAATGAGGTTTAAAATGGGTATAATAGGTGGAAAATGATATGATATAAGTGATTCAAAATCTACCATCTGCTGAAAATTTCAAGGGTGTTAAAATATATTTAGGGATTGTCGGGTTATATCATAGATTTATTAAAGTCGTTTCTAAGATCACATGTTCATTATGAACTCTATTTGTTAAATATAAACCTCTTTTCTTTGATGAAATATGTTTATAATCATTCAATATTATAAAGTATAAAATAACCTCTTCATTAGTCATCACTTCCCCTTATTAGATTTTACCCTTTGCATTAATGTGTAATGTTGGTGATCTTATTTTAAGAGTTTTTCTATGGAAGAGGAAGGAAAATATATTTTATGTCATGTACTGTTCTAATAGGTTTCAATATTATGACTAAATGAATTGAACCAAAACGGAGAAAGAGTTTTTATCAGTTGTTTTTTCTCTTGAAAAAATCAAACAATAGTTGATTGGGTATGAGGACATAGTATATACTTATCATGATACCTTAAATTACATGCTACCCAAGAAATATCAAAAACCAAGAATTAATAGATAGAAGTTTTTATTGTAATAATTTTATTTAGAGATTGGATATAATAATGGTTCTAAAAATATAGTTTTTGGCCACCTATTTAGGCTTCTATATACCCTATATGATGACCCAAGAGAGATTAATTCATTTTTCCCTGATGAAAAACTACTTGCAGTTTCAGTTAAAAAAATGTGATATGTATATTTTTGTAATTTATTTCCTACATGAGTAGTTCCAAATGATCTCATGCATAATTATAAAAGTTAATTTATTAAATTCCTTAATTAATACTTTTGGGATAACCCTCTTCTCTTTAAAAGGTGTGTTAATGGAATCCTATAGAGGCACATGCCCGAGGAAGATTTGTTATCCATTTTAGGCTTCCACTCTTCACCATGGGAAGGACACCATGGTGGAGAAAGAAAATTACAAAATTTATTTAACATAAATTCTATTGTACTAAACTTTTCAAGGATGTTATTAGATTAGTAGTAGGCTATGATCAATTTCAGAGAATAGGTAATGTTGGTAAAAAAACAAGGGTTTCCTCAAAAGGGAATTCTAGAGGTTAAGAGTTGTGATTTGTGGTGATTATATATTATAGGACCTCTCCCATATTCTCATGGAAATTGGTTTATCTTAGTGGTTATATAATATGTGTCTAAATGGGTTGAGGTTGTGTAAATTATAAGTAACCAATCTAGTAGTATGGTAAAATTCTTTGAAAATAATATTTTCTCAAGATTTTATTAGTCCAAAGCCTTCATCACTAATAATGGAACCCACTTTAATAATTTAATTTTAATGATTTAGTGTAAAAATATGTCTATGTTAATAAAACTAAAAGAACATACCATCCTTAGTCTAATGGATAAGCTAAAATCACTAAAATTTAATTAGTATATATTCTAGAAAAAAAATATGATTAGTTTTAGGAAATATTCATCTTTAAAGTTAGATGAGACTTTAGGGGAATATAGGAATAATTTTAAAACTCCCATATGAATATCTCCTTATAGGTTAATTTTTTGTGAACTCTTATTAGTTAATTATATATCTTCATCACAATTCTTATTATGTTGTTATGGAATCAAACTTTGACTTCAAACTTGTTGGTGAGAGAAGATTATTGAAGCTGAGTGAATTAGAGTATCTTTAAAGATAATCCTATGGTAATGATAGTATTTAAAGATAAAGAATAAATTACTTTCATGAAACAATATTTTAAAATGAAAACATTAATTTTGGTCAAAGTTTTCTGTTTTTCAATTCTAGACTCAACCTATTCCTTGGGAAACATAAAACTAAGTTTTCTAGACTTTTCTCAATTATTAAAGTCTTAAACAATTGAGCTGTAGAATTGGTGGGAGAAGATAATAGTACTTTAATAGTTAATTTAAAAAGGGTAAAGAATTATTTTCAAGGGAATAATATGGTCTTGGATACCATTTATGTACAAGAAGATTGATTTTTTACTGAATCCTAATTGAAGATATAAAATCTAGTGCCTCATGGGAGCCAATATATGTTCATTCTTGTGTGTTTTATTTTTTTTGTTAATAAAAAATCTATTGATTTTTGTTTTGTTATTAATATATTTTTTCTTGATTATATGAATTTTTAACCTATTTAGAAACTCAAAGGATCAAAATTCCAAGTGCCTTCAAGTAAAAAATGAGCTTAAGGATGGATTATCATGAACCATAATTCCTTCAAACAAAAAATCTGGTTTTTTTATATTATGGGATGGATATTTTAGACTATAAAATTACCCTACTTCAACTTATATGAGCTATAACTTGAATAACTATGGTTATTATAGTCAAATAAAGAGGGTGGGTGTCTTTATTTGAATTTAAAAGATAAAATATTCATATCAATGGAGTAATTGTTTTATTATTGCACATTTTTCTACTCATCAATTGCTACTCTATGATGCTACTATTGGGAAATTTATTTCATAATTATTATGTTAAAAATTAATGAAATGGATAATGAAATCATTTATGAAATAATTTGGGCCACTACTCCCATTTTTATTCTTCTTGTTTTCTTAAATTATTGTTTTCATGATTATATTTAGTCCCTTTTGAAAATAATTTTTGAATTCAAGGTTTAAAAATGAACTTTTATGAAAATTCACTACATTAAACTAAAAATTTTAAGTAGTAAAAATTTGAAATATTTTTCATATTATAAAATATTATGATCGGATGGGTTATATGGGAAAATGTTTTTTGATTCTCTTGTAACCCATTTAAACATCATTTCTCTTTGATAAATTTGAAATTTTCTTTAAGCCTTTTTAATTTTTTTCTATATTATGATTTAACATTAGAGAAAAATTAGGTTTTAAGTGTTCATAATGTGACTTAAAATATTCTAAATTGTAATACTATGTTTTACACATCAAAATAGCCTCAAAATGTTTCAAAAATGACTATTTTCATGCCCTAAATATCATTTTTAATGGTTCTAATTTTTTATAAAATTAAGGATTATTTTTATACTTTAAGTGATTAATATCATATATTCAACCATGGATTCAAAATTGTAACATAATATTTATTTATCTCATAAAAACTTTTATTTTTCTCAAACATAGGGAGTAAGATTTAAAAAAAAAAGGGTTATAAACTTTTTGATTGGAATTTAAATCAAAAAAAATCATTTAAATGATATAATAAATAAACTCCTAACCCTTTTTATTTAAGATAAAATCGGTGGATGAGTTAATTTTGCTTCATTTCAATTATTATACTCACTCATAGACCCATTATGTCTAACTATTGTGTGATAAAATATGAGATTCTATTCACAAAGAAAATTGATTAACTGGCTATTTGAGGACAAACAATGCTTTAAGTATGGTGTAATATGATGCATCCTTATTTTATTATATTTTTTACATCATTTTAATATGAATATAAATGTTTTGGTGTCGAAATGTTTTTAATTTTTAATAATTTTAATTCTAATCATTTTGAGCTGTTAATTTTAATTCATTGAATATTTTCATAAAAATAGGTGTTTTGGTGATAAATTGATCAAATGGTATTTGTCTTAACTTTCATATTATTTAAGATCAAACAATTTGGGTGGTTTTATTTATTATTTTAATAAATTATTTATTTTTAAGTGATTTTGATTTCTTGAATTAATATTCCCAATGTTCCATATTTTTACATTAAATATTAATTATTGGAATATATTTTAATTAATACTTCAAATTATAAAATTTCTTGGTTTAAATATGGTTGTCATTTTTATGGAATTTTGAATTTATTTTATCATGATAAATTTTCATAAGTGTATTTTTTTTATTTTGATCTTGCATAAGGTCCTACCACTGGTGATCATGTAAGGGTTAGTGGTTAGGACCTGCATAAAGGTCCTTTACACTTCACTAAAGCCACGTAAAGGTTAACCACACTCTACTAAATTCCAAATAAAGGTAACCCATATGGTTTCAAATGATGTTGCAAAAGGGTAATATAGAACTATAGAAGGATAATCAGTCATTCCCAATGATCTATGTAATGATAGTTAAATACCCATAAAAGGGTAACTTCATGCTTCTACACCTATGAAATGGTAACTCCGTACATCCCAAAATCCAAGAAAGGTTACGTTTGATTCACTGAATGCTACAGAAGAGTCCAATGATGTAAAAAAATTAGATAATCATGAAAATCCATATTCCAAAATTCAACTCTAAATAAAAGAGGATCAAAACTGATCTTAATAGTATACTAGAGAAGCCTTTGAATATTACTGTAGAATCTTAAATGAGGAATAGGAAACCCAAGTGGAAGGTTTAAATTTTGTTGAATGGATTTACTTAAGTCACTAGGGGGATAATATGCATGATAATGGAAGACATTTTGTGATATAACAGATGAATTTAAAGATGTGTTTTTTATCCTAGAGCTTTTATTTGGTGTGAGGAGTCCTTAAAAATGGGTACATGACTTCTGAAATAAATTCATTCAATCATCGATTGGATGAAAACAGTGGATATAAACAAAAAAATCGATGATATATTGATCTAGAGTGGGAGATACTCGACAGAGAAGACTCTTCCTCTCCTCTTCCACATTTATGGTTTTTTTATGAACTTATTATATATCATTGAAACAAGTATGGTTGTAGGAAAATTCTTTGTTGTGGGAAATAAAATTTTTATTTCTTTATTATTTTATTTCATTCTATTATTTTCAAAATTTATTTTTTATTCTTTTTGGTTTCTCTTATAATTAATATTTTCCCAACCTTAATGATTCAATACCCCTTGATCTTGATTTTATTTTTCAACAATTAATAATTTCTTTCCTAAAATATTATGAAAATATATGTTTAAAATAGTTGAATAGCACATCAAGAACAATAAATGTTTAATCTTAGTGGGTCCACCTTCACTATTTAATTCACTCTATGTATTTAATAGTAGAAAATATTTTGAACAAACTAGTTGAGATCCACACCTATCTATAATTAGGTTTGGACTTTTTTCTAGAAGTGGGTCTCTGGATTACCCTTCTCTTTGAATGAAGAAATATATTTTTTAAAAAGCATAAATTTAAAATTTCCCCTAAAATATTTATCTCCAATTGATAATTTGTTTTGTATTATCATTATTTATTCTTTATATATTATTATATATTCATTTCCTAATATATTTATCACATAATATGGATTGAATATTCATTGTTTTCTTGTTGATTTTATGCATATGTTTCCTTTAGTTTTTATTCCTTTTTCATGGTTTTTTGCACACACTTTTTCCTTCATTGTGGATACGGTCCTTCTTAATAATGTATTAGGGATAGTTGGTAATAAATAACTTTTTAGTACCTTTGAAAACATATCAAAATTTGGTATCATTTCCAAGTAATAATCTCTTTAGTTTCTTAAGTTTTTAAAACACACAAAAAAATAAAATAAAAAATATATATTACAATCACTCCTATTCACCACTGCTTAGGGGATGAAATTCCAAAAATCATATTCTTTTTGTGTGTTTTTTGAGATTTATATTATTTTTCTCTATTCACATTACTATTATAAATAACATTAACTATTTTATTATTAATTTTTTAACTTTTTTTCATTGATGGTTGTTTCAATTTTTTGTCTATTTCAGATAAAAATTGTTATTATTTAAAATAGATCAATATGGGGGTTTTAATCAATATAATCAAATTTATTATGTGTTATAAATATTATGGGCATGATACTTGGAAGTGTGCCTACAATAATCCATATATACCCCAACACTATAAATTAAACAAAAACTATTATGATCCCAAACCAAAATATCAATCATAATTAAAACAAATGATGTTAAATTTGGTTGCAAAATTTAACCAATATAAATAATAATATATAAAGAAAATGTTACAATATGAAACATGGGAGCTTGGTAATTAGGTTAAAGAGAAAGAAAAAATTTAAATGAGTGATGAAGAAAATGAACTGGGTGACCTTGAGGATAAAAGTGTAGTGGAAAGTTAGGCTGAAATCGTGGAATAAACCACTACATTAGAAGAATTCGAATATGATGAAGAGTAAAGTTTCATGATAATAAACTCAATAAATGAAATAAATAGATCTCATAAATTATATTACACCCAAATTTAAGGTGAAGTGAATAATTTTGAGAGCGATATAGATATAGAAAAGGAATACCCCACTGTTTTCCTTCTTCTTAGATGCAAAAGATATTCTATTTTAAGAGTTTTATGGGAATGATAACTTGGATTTAGGAAGGAATTGCAGATGAGGATTTAAATTTCAAAAACCCTTAAACCAATTTTTATAAAGAATTAAATAATGAAATAGATCTTTAAAATATAAACTTTTTGGAATAAAACGTTAATTTAGAATATTTGAATTCTAAAAGAATTAGTTTTATATGAAAAGTAATATTTACTATTTTGAAATTTGGAACCCAAAAACTTTTCAATTTAAAATTTATTATGAGTAATAAGGTGTGAAATTTGTTTTTTTAAATCACTTCTTAAACCACCCACCAAATAATTTTCCAAAATCATGTTCAGAGACTTTGAAATTAGTGCAAGTCCTTTTATGAAAAATTATTTAAATCTACTATCTCTTGAATGTAATCTTCTTAGAGTTGAACTAAGATGTTCCACCCTACACCTAAATTTTAATAGGAACACTTAATTTATATCACCATTTATATATATTTTGGAACTTGTTATTTTTAACATTAACTAATGGTTGATCATACAATTTTTAACTTTGGAATAGGTAGTTTTTTATAGGAAGTATATGCTGAAAATGTTTTAACATCTGAGGTTTTTTAGGAGAAAATTTTTAATCTATCTATCAATCGTTTAAATGTATTGTAAACCAAAATTAAATCAATGATTTATCAAACAATAGTTGGTTTGAGTATAATCAATTGTTATAAAGTGGTGATTGGTTATAATTTTTTTTTAGTTGAGGAAATTTTTTAAGAAAATCATAATTTTGTAAAACTTAAATTTGATTGTGAACAAAAAATAATACTTCCCAAATTTTCACTTTATTTATCGATGAATTTTGGTTTTTTACTTCACTTAAGAGTTGAGAGTAATTTTTAAGATGAATTAATTATGATTATTTAAGGTTCAAAAATTGCACAAAGTGGAATTGTAAACCCTTTTCCAAAATCGGTTTTTCTAAACTCAACCTTGTGCGCCTTCATTTTTGATGATTTTATGATCTCAAAAAAGGATATATTTTAGAATAATTTCATACACCTAATAGAAATTATAAAAATATTTTCCCCTCATGTAGGATTGAAATGAGATAATTCTAATTTAATTCCAAAATTATAGTAAGAAAATTTTCAATTAAAAAATAGACAACATATTGTTCTTATTTATTGACAACCCAAATGTTTAGTGAAAAAGGTTCCATAAATCCTAAGGAAAAAACCATTCTCCCTAAAAACAACATCAAACCTTTTAAATTATTTATCAACAAATAAGAATAATAGTTTGTTATTTGTTCACTAAAATGACTTCCATGCATCTTAGGTAATGAGAATAATAGGTTGTATATTGAATCAAATGTTTTTTGAACCAAAATTGTGTATACATGTTTCCCTACTTTGGAATTCAACATTGGGAATAATTTTGGGTTTTAAATGTGTGGGAGGAGTATACAATGTGATAAAATATATTTTATTAAATACACATAAAACCCCCTTAAATTGTTTTCAAAATTGATGTTTTTCAAGAATCAATTTTCATTTTCTTATGTTGTTTATTTTTCTTCGAATTGTGTGACTATTTTTCCTCTTAGAGTGATTAATATTTTTTTATACTATAGATTTAATATAGTAAAATAATTTTTTTTACTATCTAAAAAATTTATTTTTGGTTAAAACATTGTTATTAGTATTTTTAATTTTAATTGGGTTTGGACTTTTTGATTAGTTTTAAACTTATGAGTAGAGAATTTCAATGAGCTATGAAATGAACTCTTAATACTTTTGAACATTTTTTTATTTTCAAACTGATGGATGAGGTTAACTATATTTTTCAATTAATTATTAATTATCAATTATCCAACTAGTTATGTCTAATTATGTTGAGTTACTAATTATGTGAATATATTCATATGAAGAAGAAGAATATTTTTGGAAAAATATTTAAATGAAAAGTGATGTTTGTATAAGACTTTAAAAAATTTAAATTCAGTCATCCTTATAAAACTAAAACCAATATTTTTTTCAAACACTTTATTTTGATCAAATAAATAATCCTTACCTAATTGAGAGAGTCCATTGGGAAAATAAATTTCAAAATCACTACTTTATTAGCAATGAAAATCGTTCATTTTTTATATGAATTCACTGCCACTAAGGTTGATGGATTGATTGCTTGTGGACAATAAATGAGTTAATTGTGGTATAATTTCGTATTACATTATTTTAATACATGTTATTCATGTATTATTCATGAACATTTCAATATTTTTATGATAAAATGTTCTTTAAATAATAATATATTGAATCATGTCCATTTTGAGTGAAAATTGGAATTATTTTAATATTTTAATAAAGGGTATTTATTGTTTGAAAGTTCTTATTTTAATATTCACATAAATTAAGAAAACAATATATAGATTATTTTATGTGGAGTTCTATTGAAATAATATTTTAATTGAAATATCTAAATTTTGATATTTTTAGAATTAATATTTTCAAAGTTAAAAAATATTATTATTAGTTGTAAAAATATCTAAATTGATGAGGATTCAATATTAGCCTATTGGAGGTATTTTCATTTAGAGAAATTCATTTTTATTTTTTTTTATATAATTTTAAGCTTTTTAAAGTTTATATCCGAAATTAGTATCCATGTAAAGTTAATTTTTATGACTGGTGTAAGTGTTAGTTTCCTATTTATGTTAGGGTGGGAGGAGCAACATAAATATAAATTCCATTTCTATAAAGATGAATTCCAATTGCATAAGGGTAACACACATCAATGGAAAACTATTGATAATTTATGTAAGATTGAGACCACAACAACTTAAGGTCCATCGATCCATTATCGAATGCAAAGGGTGGCCAGACTAAAAATATAAAAAAAATCATAAAAACAATTAATGAAAAATAATTATAATGTCACAAAGTATTATTGTTTTAAAATAGTAAATTTGTTTTTATAAATTTTTTAACATTAGTTTTATTTTCAATTATTTTTATATGTTTAGTTAATTTTCTAAACTTCATTTAGATTTTAGTTGTATTATATTTTCTATGCATGCATTTTTTTAATGTGTAAATATTATGTTTTTAATCAATAATTTTTGTGACTTGTAAATTAATTTTGGTCTATTATATTAATAGAATTATTTTTATTTTGAACTATTTTTATTTGTTTAGGATATGTTTTAAGTTTTAATTATATATTATTTTTAGCTTATATTTTATAAGATTTTAAATTTAGATAGTTGAAATTTAATAATTTTTCTATGTTTCAAGTAGATGACTTTGAAAGATTATAAAATTTAAAATTTTAGAACAATATAAATGAAATTTAAAAAATAGGATAAATACATAAAAAATATTTTAAAAAAATACATCAATATAACATACAAACAATAATATATATGATATAAAACATTATTGTATAAAATATTTTAATTCAATAGAAAACATATAAATCACTGAGTACTATTATTTTTTATGACGAGGTACCATCCCAAAATCTAGGGTGTATATGGGACACCCATATTGATATTACTAACCTCTATGTTGGGGTGGACTGTGATGAGGCGTAGGGGGGTCTTCCTTATGTATATAAACCTCAATTGTTTGTTACTCTATCTATGAGTCATTAGGAGGTGGTATCATTGGGATGTCGAGATGTGCACTTGATCCTTCTCCCACGGTGTAAGTGGAAGGACCAGCCATTTGATAAGGGAAACATAGGCATTTAAAGGACTGGTTACAAAATATAGAGGCATAAAAAATGACACCTGATACAAGATCAGATCATCTATACCCGATGAAACCTATGGATATACTATCAATAGTGATGGATCATATGCCTGATGGTGCACATTAACAATTAGATGATACTCATATCTTATAGATTCTTCCTCTTCCTATGGAACATGAGAGGCCTCGCATGCAGCCTTATGTAGTAATCATCATCATCGTCATATCTCATCAACATTATCATCTATAAGAGGAGGTTCTTGAGAAGGATCCTCCTCTCCCTAATAAATAACCTAATATCTATGAGGTGGATGATCAAAGATACTATCATATATAACATGATATGATGGAATCATTTCCTATAATGTAGCATGGAATGATTCTTTACTGAATACCTCACCCTCATCTAGCTCAAACATGTGTATAATATGTTGTAGTCAAGTATGATCTAACGTTATTCAAATTCAATTAAAAAATATACAATAAATAGATTAATTTAAAGTTATTGAATTAACAGATCCTAAAGCCCTTTTTTGTGTGGTGTGATATATATTATAGACTACATCATATACCATGGATTTAACTTGAGATGTTTTGATAGATGTAATCCCATCATATTCATTCCCTTGTTACAAAACGAAGCATGACTATCCTAGATATTGAGATATTGTGCTGGTTTTTAGCACCAGTCTACATCTTGGCTCCCTATCAGCTTCAGGGGATGAAGTGTTTTTGGCTATATTGTTGGAAATGGAATACATTGAACAAATCCAAATTTCCTCATGAATCTATAAATATGGTTCCACTAAACAATATGAAAGTGTATGATAGGAACTACAACCATGGAATCATTAAATTTAGCGGTGAAATATGAAGGAATTTGGTCTAATAGAGCGGAGTAAGGAATCCATGAAATTTGAAATGACAGGTGACATTTGTTAAAATATTTTTTTACTAATTTCTATCAAATATAATATTATTAAATTTATTAGTCAATATAATAATGTATATACTTACATATTTGAGTAATATATTGTCCAACATGAGATGGTATGCACCCAAATTGTGTCTTGGTGTCCTGAAAAACTGGTGTGTCGGACTCTACTTGTAATGTACAATATAGAAACTGATAAATAATAAGAAATTATGTATGATAATTGATATTATAATCATAAAACAATAAATATGAGTTATTATACCGACATCCATGTAGAGCGTCACACATTTCATCCATATAAATTTCTCAACCAGTAATAATAGGGTCTAGGGAAGGGATGTTCTCCCATGCCCATATATGGTTGAGGATGATGCATCCCCCTAGAAAATTATGATCTGATCAGCATTTCATTCATTATGATCTATACATGTGTGTCATGCATGCAGATGCCTAGATATATCTCCTAGGCTGATCAAAGTACTCCAATATCCCCAAATACATTATATGGACATACATAACAGAGTGATCAGTGCACAATGTTCCCCCAATGATTTTCAATCTATATTCATGGGAATGATTCATGAAAGTATTATCATCAATATTAGTGGGTAAATGTGTGGAGTTTATTTCCATCCAACTCATAGATAGAGAACCACTATCTGTAGCAGTATCATCCCACATAATTTTGAGGCATAGTAATAATTTTACAAGATTAGGCTAGTCTTCATGGGTGGGTCCTATAACTGTAATACCTTGGATAGGAAGACCAAGAATAACTACCACATCCTCAATACTGAAGGTCATATATCCCTCAGTCAAGTGGAATGTGTGAGTCTCAAGTATCCATATCCCAGGGAGGGAAACAATGAGGTGATGATCAATGAATATATAATCTAATACCGTGATTACATATAATCTATCATGTTGTACGTATGGTATAATGCAAATAGTAGGAATAATGTGATGAAAATGGTGTTCCCTACGCAACCAAATCTATTGAACATCATGACTTTCTAATAAATCATGTGAAACATGCCTATACAGCTTAGTGAGTAGAGTAATATCTTCAATTTCTACACATAAAAATTAAATAAATGTCAATTTAATGTAAATTGTAAATATAATTTTATATTTAGTAGAATGATTTTATTGGTAAATTGATCTTTTTTTAGTTAATAAATATCAATTTAATGTAAATTTAATTTTATAGTTAGTAGAATAATAACAGTTAGGTTTACAATATTTGATCTTTTTTAGTTAATAACATGGATTGATCTTTTTCATCATAGAGTGTATTGTAAATAATTACATCTTCATTATTCAAAAGGTTGATTTTCAATCAGTAGAAGTTTTATAAATCAACCTAAAAGGCTGAACCGATATCTGACCCAGATCTAATTTTTAATGACTTGGGTCATTACAATATTTGTAGGAAATACATAATCATGGATGATAATGAGAACCCGTCCTAGCAATTTTAGGGAATTTATTCCTATTATGACCTTCCATATGACATATTTTGTATTTCAAACACTATATTTATTCTTGTGGCTATTCCATCTCATTCTAAATCCTACTAGACTTTGTCATCCCTCATGGTCACAATCTATTAATGTCAGGTATCAATATGATTTGATCTTAAAGCATAGGGAAATGTTTGAAATCCCCAATAGGTTTCCATAGTGCACTATAATATTTAGAAATTGTTTCGATATAGTACACTATATCAACATATGGTTCTTAAGAGATTTTCAAAGAGGCACATGTCGTAATGGAATTCATGCATAAAAACTAAAATTCCTAGAAGTTTCCATATTCACAATGCCTAGCGTCCGATAATACCACTAGCACTCAACCATTGATACCTATGATGGGTCCCAACACTCTATCACTTTGAATCAACTTACTTATTAGATGAAAATTCTCACTTTATAATCAGAAGCTCCGTTAATGCTCTTTTCAATCTTTCATTGAAAGTTTCATTTGTACTATAGCCCCTAATGAAAAATGTTAGTTATCTATCTTCCTATTTCTTCTAATTACTTTACACAATGAAACAATTTCTCCAAAACTAGGTTAGTTATAGGTATCTTTTGAATCCCCTTGATGACACCATTGATTCAGTCTATAAGGTTTATGTTCATATGTCCATACCTCTTCCCCCATCATATGTTAATATCTATTTCTCTTTTGGATCTTGTATCATGTAATCATAAACTCCCTAATTATCACTATAAATTACTTCTAATAACTACTCAAACCTCTGTTAATACGACTCATATGATGCATGAAAGTGATCATATTACATATAAATTAATTTTATCATTATGTTTAAAAAGTAAAAAATTAAAAATGTGGTTGTATATTAAGATTAATGATAGCATTATTCATAGATTCATCATGAAAAGTCTTTGTCATATTGTCAACAATGTGTCTGATGAAATAGTGATGATGTGAATTTTGATATCTCCATATAATATGATATGTATTGATTGTCTCATTTATTTCCTAATTGTGATCATATATCAAACATATACCCCAAATTTGGGTGAAATGATTTCTAATAGATTCCCAAACCTAACTCTAAGATTCATATTTCCCCTTCTCCACTATGAAAAAATCAAAAGAAATCGTAGTATGGTTACCATCTTGGGTTTCTTAAATCATCAATATTCCCATGTACTTTCCATATAGAAACATTTTATCAATTTGGGTAAACTATTTACAAAAATAAATTTGGTAATACATGGAATCAATTCCTAGGAAAACTGATGAAATTTGGCATGATAAAAGTATCATTTCAGTTATCTTGATACATATATTCATTCATATCAAGTTAGAAGACAAGTTATTTTTTTCTTTATTATTGACAGTAACTACAACAACACCAGATACATTTCATTCCAATAACCATACACCTTGATATTTTCCTTTTGTATCTCTATCCATGCCTTTCAATAGGGAATTGTGTAACCAAAATTTGGTTGTATCTTCTCCAGTACAAGGGAAACATGCATATCTTGTAAATTCTTGATCATCTCAAATATAATAGATGATATAAATTCAGCATCCAAGTATGTATGATATCGTCTTAGGTTAGGATTCACACAAGTATGATATGCCTCAATCTTATAAATTATCCACTCTCCAAGAGAAATCTTAGAAATCTCCCTCAATTGAAATCTACAATCATCTTCATATTTGTCACACTATATGATGTATTTTTCTATTTTGAATCCTAAAGTAAATATCTAAATTGACTCTCAATATGAAATAATTTTAGTATATTTTTCATGGAATATTTCCTTGGAAAATATATTCCAACATATATTTTTTCCATTTGACCAAATCTATCCACTAAAACTCTAGTAAACTTAATTGTAGGTGTGATAATATTCTAATCGAATTAAAAAAAAGGTGTCATAGCTTCAAATAAATATGTTATGAGTGTTTGATGATTTATGTGTGTTGAGTTTGATGTAAAAGTATTTCATTTCTAGAAATTTCTTCCCCCAACTTCTCCAGTTTCCACTTCATCATCATTGTTTTCTCCATTTTTTCACATCATTAGAAACTTCATCATCATAAAAATGCTCTTCTAGAATAAATGTGTGATCAGTTTGGTTGTCTTATTATTTATGATATGGAAGATTTTAATATTATTGGGATATACCAACATCAATTACTATTTTATGCCTTTTTCATTGTAAAATAAAAGGATTCTAATAGAAAGTATAAACCTCCACATATAACTCCATCAAATCATTATCAGATCGTTGGTTAAATATTGTTTTTGTGTGTAACAAGTCCTTATAAATAGTTAATGGATAATAAATTTTTCATATCCTATATTGTAATTTCAAATGTCTATAGATAATAGACTGGTTCTCCTGATTAGGTCTCATATTTAACTGACAGTTAATTATTTCTTGATGTTATATTAGGGTAACACAATAAGTTATCCAACCCATTAATGTTGGTTGTGTACTATAAGAATCTCCTTGAGTAGTTTTAATAACTTCCCCATAGTAGTAGACATGGGTATACATGATTTTCAATGTGAAAAATGGTTTGTGATATGATTCTAATAGTGTAAATAATATTCATAATGAGGAATAATCATGTAGTGTTGACCATGCAATAATTGTGTGAAGTTATTTCATGGTAAAAGGATATATTTATAAGTTCAATAGTTTATACATAGAATTTGAATTATCTAAAGAAAATACTCTAAGAGTATCAAACTAGGTGTGTAGTTAGGCTTCTTTTTTATGCACCAGGTAATGATTGAGTTGATACCCAATCCACCTTTTCGG
The DNA here is from genome assembly GCA_963277665.1 of Viscum album. Lineage (NCBI taxonomy): Eukaryota > Viridiplantae > Streptophyta > Magnoliopsida > Santalales > Viscaceae > Viscum > Viscum album. Next base: position 767,584,675 of record OY728156.1, read on the forward strand.
GGTCATTACCCTTAGGTATAACTATGTTAGAGTCTACATCCACGTGTAGTATCTAGATAGGGATTTTATTTCTCATATAACCACACTATATTTACTTTAATAAAATTTTAGAATGTTTTCGTATATCCTCAATGATGAAACTAATTTTTTATAGTCCAAATTTAAATATTCCCAAAGGTATCCAAAAAAATTTAACATATGAGAATGCGAATTATCTAAAGTATATCCCTTGGAAGTGTCAACCCAGGTGTGTATTAAGACCACTTCTTCATGCACTGAGTGACGACTAAGTCAATACCCAATCCTACCTTTTCAGTTTTATTTCCCCTTGTTACAATTGTGCTAGATCCTATATCCACTTGTAGTATCTAGATAAAAATTTTATTACTTGGATAACCACATAATATTTACTTTATAAAAAATTTAGAATGTTTTCCTATATCCTTAGTGATGTCACTAATGTTTGATAGTCTAAATTTGAAGGTTATTAAAGGAATTTAAATATATGATCTAAAGATAATGTGAATCATCTAATGTAGATCCCAGAGGAGTTTCAAACCTAGTATGCATTTAGGTCTCTATTTTTTACTAGGTGATGATCAAGTTAATACCCAATCATCCCTTTTTAGGGTTATTACACCTAGGTACAACTATTCCCAATCTTGAATCCACTTGTTATATCTAGAAATGGTTTCATTACTCAGATTACCACATAATATTTACATTACTGAAATTTTATAAATTTTTCTTATATCATAAATGATGTCACCAATGTTTCATAGTCCAAATTTTAATATTCCCAAAGGTATATAAAGATATTAACTAAAGAGAATGTGAATATTATAAATCAAATCCCCTAGGAGTGTTAAAAAAAGTGTGAAATTAGGCCTCTTTTTCATGCATCAAGTGACAGTTGAATTAATAACCAATCCATACTTTTCAGGTTTATTAACCCTGGGTACAATAATACAAGATCTTGCATCCAATTTTTGTATCTAGGCAAGGATTTCATTTCTCAAATAAACACACAATATTTTATAATCATTAATTAACCATTCATTAATAATTTATTAATTGATAATTATTAAGTAGTAAATTAATAGTTAATTATTACATACTTTATAGTAACCCAGTATTCTCATACAAGGATATTACATCATTTTATATTTATATTCATTACATTACACGAACACACATCTAAGTACTATAATAGTGTAGTACCTTTGGAAACTTGGAAAACGATCTTCTTAATTCATGAAAGATATTCAATATCTTCCATAAAGATCTTCCCCTTTAGTAATCCTAATTAAATCCTTTATTAATTACTTGGGGAAAGGAAACATAAGAATGGGTGATCTCAGATGCTCAGTAATGGTAAATAAGGGAGATATGTAATCATAACATGAGTATAAGGGTATGAGAACATGATCATATCATTTGAAAACCATACCATGCATATTAAAGATCATGATTTTGAGTCATGTAATAAATATTGGCAATTAGTAAGACATAAATCATAAGGAAATCAAATAAAGTGATCCATGAGAGCGTAAAATAGGTGTAAGACATAGAATTTTTTCATACACATAATCATTGAAAATATTATGTTAAGGACACCCACAAAGACATTCATAACATGTTAGGCTTGGGATAAACACCCATGTACCTACTTTGGGCTTGGGATGACCTCCCATGTATCCTCTTTAGGGCTTGATATAACCTCACATGTACCTTATTATGGGCTTGAGATAACCTCCCATATACCCTTCGATCTCATATAACATTAATAATTTCCCAATGCATTAGAAGGAGATATATGTCCCACCTATCTTATAATGAAAATAATATATATGTGTTCCATATGATCATAAAAAAATCATAATATCATAACCCATGAAATAAAATGGGTTTCATAAACATTTAATCATATCATAACATGTGAAAAATAGATAGGTTTTATAATAATTTCATCATTCCAACATACCATAACAGTATAAAAAGAAGCCAGTTTCATAATACTTTTATCATGGTATAACCCATGCAAGAGAAATGGGTTTTATAAAAATATTATCATGAAAAACCATTCAAAATAATAATAATAATTTCATCTATGTGTCATATCCCAAGAAAATCATAAGTTTCATCAAAGGATGTCATCTTGGTGGAGAGTGATTATGAAAGAACAAAATTTCTTAAGGAAAATAATTTTTATTTTAAAATCAATTTTTTTAAAATAAAACATTTTAAAAATAATTTCATTTAAAAATAACCTTAAAAATTATAAGGGAAGCTTTAAATATTTGAGCAGTCATGACAGTGGCAACTACTGTTCATGTCGTGTGTGATAAAAATAAAGTTTTTTTACATTTTCAGTAAAATCCAAATGAGCATTGTTTGTAAAACGATATGAATACTCCTTTAAAAAAAAATTTAAAATTAAAACATTGGTAAAAACTTATTTAATAAACAATTTTAATTTTGTTAAAAACATTTTTGAAAATATTTTTAGAAAACATTGTTTTGGCTGAAAAGACAATTTTTCTTAAAAATGTTCTTTTGAAATTTTGAGTATATAAAGAGAGTAAAATGAAGGTAAAACATGTATTATCATGACATAAATAGAGTATAATAAAATTAATGATACTATTTAGATATGTATCATAATATTTCATCATCAAAAGTGTAAACATAAACAATCCTAATAAAAGATGAGGTAAAACTATTACCACTTTGGTAACATTGAATCATAATCCTCATGAAATATTAAATGAAACTTATAATATCATGAGAATAAGTAAATTCATGATATTAAATGAAAAATGGGCTATATATACACTTCATAAAAAGAATATAGGTTCATAACATATCATATGTCTCAAATAAGGAAAATTGACACAAAAATGCCTTTCCAATTCGGTATCTTTTGACTAATAAAATCTTTGAAATATATATAATAAAATTGATATGTAAATCCCTATAATTTTAAGGATAATAATAATAAAATAAATTAATGGGTAGTATATACACCACATAAAAGAAACACATTCTGAATATTTCTTGGGTCATATAGAAAATAAAAGTGAGATAGAAATCATTTACTACTTTAGAAATATTTTGAATTGTTAGAACCAATAAATAATAACATCAAATGAAACTTTTAATTTTATAGAAATAATAATATCAATGATATAATATTCCAAATGGTCAGTATATACACCACACAAAATAAATGAGTAGTGAGTTTTCATATGTCTCTTACAAATAAATGAGAGGCTAGAAATCCTTTACCTTAAGTCTCGACTTCCTTTATATGCGTTCGAACCTCCTATATATTAAATAAAAATTTATTTTACATATATTATATAAACTTACTTATATATAAAATATATTATTTACTTATGACCATTTTTTACACATTTATTAATAATTTCGTTTTAAAATCATGTTTCGTATAATAACCGCTTGGTTTTTCATATATGTTTTGATTAGTAATTTTAAGTCTTATTGCTTTGATCATGGTTCCATAATCTCAAAAATAATAATAATGACATAATTATCATATTTATACATCAATTATACTTTTAATACCAATAATGAAATATGGTTTTGAGAAATGAATTCGGTGATAATCATGGAGATGGTAGGTCATACATACTCATGAGTAACGTTTCCATTTTTCAATGATAATTATGTAAAGGAGTTAATTAATACTTTAAATTTCCATAATTATCATGATTTTATAGTATTTCATTAAATATACTTATACATATCATCCAAGTGGTGTGGTTATTAAAATAGAGATTTTCATTCGCTTCATGAATATCATAATTATTTTATTTATATCACATATATTTATCCTTATTTTTTTATGAAAATCATTAGTGAAGAACGAACCTCGTCGCTTTGTGAGGCGGTGGTTATCCGTACACACGAGTGACGTTATCGTATCCCCTATGGAGAAAAAAGTAAAAAACTTATATATGATATAATGACTCCATAGGTATAATTATGTTTTAAATATAATTTATATAATTTATATCCATCATTATACCCATCCGTGAGAGGTAGTAATGTAAAAAATGAATGACATCATTTCATGAAGCACTGGTCTTCCATACACACAAACGATGATTTCGTAAACTATTTAATAGAAGTGGAGACGGTTGTAAGTCATTAAACTAAAATGATAAAATCTTAGTATATGTAATATACTAAGTTTATTATATCATCATTGGTTTAATAATAATTTAATGATGTGGAGGAATAAATAAAATAAAAACACTAGTTGAAGAACGTTACCTCTTCTTCAAGTAACCTCCTTAGTTTTGCACCAAAATTCTCCCTATGTTAAATTTATACCTAGAATAAGGATTCTTGGATGAGAGTAGGTAATTTTGGAATTTATTTGGGTAGGTATTTTCTGAATAAAAAGGATTCTAAGGTATTATCAAGAGAGGATAGTTGGTGTAGTTTTATAAGTGAGTTGAGTGGAAAACTTGTAAGTTTTGAAAAGAAAAAGGTGTAACCATGTTTATTACATAAAATATATTTTAGACAATTTTTTAGGTCATTTTAACCTGTATCATTTTTGTTTAACCCCCAATAAACCCATTTTTACCTTAACCACAATAATGGATTTTTACTATTTTCACTATTCACTTTGATAAAAATTTAAGTTGAACTTATTAAATAATATAAATTATGATGATTATAAATATGGAATACATTTTTTCAAATTCAATACCCATAGTTGAAAAAATTTTAATTTAAAATTAATCCCAAATACATGACGAGAAAGTAGGTTTTCAAAGAGAAAATGGTCAAAAGTTTACAAAGTTTTAACATCAAATTTCAATATGGAATTGATTAAAATAGACTAAATTGGATTAAAATATATATTTAATTGAATGAATTTAAATTTAAAATCTATTTAAAATATAATTTAACTTTATAAATAATTTAAATTCAAGGAATGTTTTCAATTAAAATTCGGTATTATTCATTATTAATCATAAAATTAATCTTTTCTGAAAATTCTCAAAACATTACCCTAAGATAATTTTTATATTAGGATTTAAAAAATTAATTTTATTTTACCAAATTAATTTTTTAAATCTTTCAAGAAATAATATTATTATTGTTCATAAAAAAAATAAAAAACATCTTTTGAGAATGTATTATTTTTGAAACATATAAAGTCTTTATCAAAAAGTTAAGTACTTTTTGTCAATATGTTTTCTTTATATAAAATCGTTAAACTTAATATTTAAAAATTACTTATTAATATTCATATCACAATGTTTAACAGGTAGGTCATAATAGTCATGTTTGAATAATATTAATAATATATCATAGTTTTGTTAAAACTCAATGTCGTGTGTAACACAATATAACCTAGTGTTGCGTGTAATGCAAGATTAACTTGGGGTTTCATGTAAAGAAATATTAACTTGGTGTTACATGTAATTAAACATGTCAAATAAATTTAATTTATTTGAAAATAATAATACATAAAAACTTGGGGTGTTACATTCTTCCCCCCTTAAAATGAATTTCATCCTCTAAATTTTTCACTCTCATACAAACAAATGAGGATACTTCTACATCTTAATTTACTAATTTTCCCACATATATTTATCAAATTGGTGGTTTGACCACCAAAATTTGACCAGGTGATTGGTCTTGTTTCATAGAACTTTCTTTATATGATCCAGAATCTCCAATGTTTCTTCCTTCTAAGAAAGGTCTTGTTCCAGTGGTATGACCTCTGAGTTCAGTACATGTGAAGTGATGGGTATGTAATTACTTAATAGAGATACATGGAAGACATCATAAACCTTATATATGTTTGGTGGAATCACCTAAAAATTATCTATTATCCCAATATTATCAAGTATTTCAAAGGAACTGATATACCTAGGACTTGGTTTTCCCTTCTTTCTTCCATGGAGAAATTCATAGAAAGAAATTCTTACCAAAATTTAATTATATATCATTTTGAAAATTATCTCATAATGTTTATTTTAACTTTGTTTCTCACTTATGTTTTTTTGAATGGATCTAACCTTCTATATCATCTCATTTTCTTGCTTAGGTCCCAATATCTTTCTTTCTATAACTTCATTCCAGTATATGGGACTTCTACACTTATTTCCATAAAGTTTTTCATAAGGTTACAAATGAATTCTTGAGTGAAATACATTACCATATGAAAGTTCAACTAGAGGAATTTTTTGATCCCAACCACCTTTGAAATTCAAAGAACAAGATCTCCACATATCCTCTAGGGTTTGAATATTTTCACTCAGACTTTCTGTAACAACCGAGACTTTTATGTTATATAAATCATCAAAGTAATATTTTTCTACACACAACACTTTTTTGGCTTGTTTTACACGAAATCGCGACCTTCCTCGATAGCTTGTGTCGTACGCAATACCGAGTTTCACTAAACAATGATATGCTATTAAAATATTATTAAAACTAGCCGTTATGAATAGTAATAACCACTTTTTGAAATTTTATTTTTCAAAATGGACTTCATTTTTGGATTTTGAATATCGAAATTAGCCTAGGGTAAAATTTTGGTATTTTTATGAAAACTTTCAATTTTTGATGAATAGTGAAACCACTAAGTGGTAGTTAAAAAACTGAATTTTTCATAAAACTTAATTTTACCGCTTCTGTGAGTGGAATTTCAAAAATATGAGAGACACGGTTGATTTCAGTAAGTAAAATGTGGTTCAATGAGATGAAAATAATTTTTTGGTGAATAGTAACTTTTTACTTTTTTTTACCACGGTTAAAAGTAAATAGGGTAATTAAGGGTAAAGATGGTATTATTATTACCCTAACACATGTCCTAATTCTATTGGACAAGTGTAATTCGACCAAAAACAAACTTAGGAATAAAATATGACCATTTAGGCCCACATGGATTAGATTAGGACATTTATTATTAATTTATTTAGAGAAGGGTTAAAATAGTTAAAATCAATGTTTAATAAGTAAATATTTTTTAATGTGGGGTTATACATAAGATAAATTCGACTATAAATATTCATTAGAAATCTACAAAGATTTACTACATGATGGTATTTTATTTTTAATTTTTAGACATTAAATAATTTAATTTATTTATGACACAAAGATGATGCAGTAATTATCTTATTAATGAAATATTGACATAATTAATGTTATAAACACCAAAATAAATGTAATTTCAGACTTTTTATGAATTCCACTAATTTTATAGGTTAATATGACATGTTAGTATTGATTTAATTATCTTTTTTTGAACTAATCATTCTGTTATGATTTTCAGAAAAATCAATTACTAAATAGTGTCAAAATTGACATAAAATAGTTTTTAAAACAAATATTATATTAGTAATTGTTATTTTATTCCTAAAAATCTAAGGTTCAACCAAATGACTTAGATAAGGTTATATATATTAATAATAAACAACTTGGGGTTCGTTTGGCTGCTTATAGTAAGTTTATTAACCTTATAGTATAAGAACACAAGAAGACACAGTAAAAGTAAACTTATTTAACTTAATGTTAAATCTAAATGATAAGGTTAAAATAGGAACCTAAACTTGTCTAAATTCTATTTTATGAGAGGATTTATACCCATACCCACCTTAGCTTCGAAATATATCAATTTTGAGCTATTTAAAACCGAACTTGACTTTATAATAAAATATTATTTTTAGTTTTCCCAAAGGTACCCCTCTCCTCCCTTATAAAAGGGCACCTCCTCCCCCTCTTCCTCACACCACTTTGAGCCTTCAAGATCGGCCAACCCCTTCCAATTACTCCTCTCCACTTCCCTAGAGACATCATAGAGGTCCCGGTCTTCTTCAAAGACCAATTTTAGTGCCCTAAAAGAAGGTCTCAAAGAAGCACTTCAAAGAAGAGGTAATGTCCGTTATCGATTCTTTCATCTTTATTTCTTCTTCCACTTCTTCTTCTTTAGTTGTTTCATTATGAAGTAATAACATCAGTATCACTCATATACTGATATGTTATTATAAGTATGAAACCACCCTATTTCACCATCTATCCATCCTACGGAAAAAGAAATCACCGCGCGTGCGTACGTACGGAATACCGTCTCCACGCCGTGGTGTAATCTATTTTCCACCACCACCTTACTTGGATGGGTATAATGGTGTAAATAATTACTATATATGACTATTATAAAGTTATACTGATTCTGAAATAGTATACATACACTCCAATACAATTCCACGATCATAGGAACGATATCATCACTCGTGCGTACGTACGGAATACCGTCTCCACGATGTGATGCGACTCGTTCTACATTATCTTCATTTCATAATGATTATATAAATTAATTGAATGAATTAATATGATATATATTACACTAATACCATTCTGGAAATGAGGTATCTATAACCTAAATATAATAATAAGAATTTATTCGACAAAACACGCATAAGAACAAAAAGTTATAAACACCCGAATAACAAGTAGCAATGAAATATTACTACTAAGAAGCTAAGAAAATGACCATATATGAAATCATAAAAATAAGTATGATTCTGGAATAAGTCAATAACATTATTTAAATCATTATACAGGAGGTCTGGACACTTACGAAGCAAAATGGACCTAAGGTAAGGGAAATATCACAATCTCATTTTTTATCCGAGATTGTTGATACTTTGGTATTTACTGGGTTGTATTTTATCATCCACATCCATGTTTCCTCAATATTTAATATTATTTCAATCCACCTACAATTGTTTAAATCCAATTTTACCCTTCGGTGAGTTTTTTTAGTAAAAGATATGAAAGGAATCTTTTGTCGTTTTTCGTACGAGGTACTTTTTTGACTTTTCCAACAAAAGTACGAGAAGAATGTTTTTTTAACTTATACAGCATGAATGGATTTTTAAAACATTATTTCCAAGAATCTTCCTTTACAAGTTTTCAAGTTTATTTTTAATCAACTTCTTTTAGTTTAAAATTGTAAGACATGTTAGGAAAGGAAAATGTTTTTGAAGTAGGAAGGATATTTTCCTCAAGAATGGAGTTCAAGTGTTTTATCAAAATTATTTTCCATGTAAGATAATATAGGGTTCTGTTTATATCCCTATTATTACATTGATATGATTATTTTGTGATGGATATATTTTTATGAATTCCTTTATCTTATATGAATTATTTTATGATGACATGATGTTTAAGATTCCCATTTTTATTACATGGGTTATGCTATGATGTATGGTTTATGATTTTGTGGCACAAATAAGAATGGTATCATTATGAGATGGGTGGGACCTATATCTCCCTCCAATGCATTGGGTAAAGATTTTATATCTCATGAGATAGACATGGCTGGAACGGTAGGTTATACCAGTTCAGTGAAACAGGACTGAAACGAGGGTGACTCGATTCAGAAATGGACTTTGTCCACTAAGATAGTCTTGGAAATGAGTCTTGACTAACAAGAAATGATTCTCTATGATTATGTGTGTATGCCACAAAGTTTCATGTTTTAAGTTATGATTATTGTGATTACATTTCACTGCCATGATTTATTCCATGTTATGAAATTATGATCTCTTTTGCAGGTTAAGATTTCCAAAAGTTATGTGCTAATGTAAATGATGTGATTGATATTTATTTTGTTTGCCCTTACTGAGCATTTGAGCTCACCCTTTTGTATGCTTTCTTTCCCCTTGTCAGGAAGAAGGTTATTAAGTAAGATATGCCAAAAGGGACTATAGATATGATGAAATAAATGGGAGACAGTGTAGACGCTTTATGAACCAGTTGTTTATGTTTCCTAGTTTCTAAAGACACTATACCTATACGGTCCTTTCGTGGTTTTGTTATATGTTGTAATAAGTATGCTTCAATTTTGAAGTATTAACAAGGTATGTAAAGTATGGGTCGTTATAGTTGGTATCAGAGGAAAGGTATAGTCAACCTTTGGAAACTAGGATGTGAAAGCCTTAGTAAGAACCCTAAGGATAAGTCTAAGCATAGAACACAATCTTAGTGTTTTAGAAATGGTCATGAATAACCTAAGATAAGACCTTAAGTGTGAGATTTTATTCTTGATTATGTGGTTTTCCTATTATAATTAGTGTTTCTCACACTATTCTTCTTGGTTTTAGTCAATGGCTGGAACCCGAAGGTACCGTGTTAATGCGGAATGCGATGGGAAATGCAATGATTGTCCCCCTGAGCAACCAAACGTTATGGGAGCTGGAATGCAAAATCTTGTAGCCATGCTCACACAACTTTCTCAAGCTATGAATCATGCAGGACTTCCAAACGAGCAAAGGAAGGAGCAACATTCTGTTGAATCCTTCATGAGGCAGCGTCCACCTTCTTTCAGCGGGTCTACTGATCCATTAGTTGCTGAACAATGGATTAGTACTATTGAAAAGATATTTTCAGTTCTTCAATGTTCTGAACATGATAAAGTCATCCTAGCAGTGTATCGTTTGGAAGGAGATGCTGATCAATGGTGGAATCTTATTAAGAATACGAGGCAAAGGGATGAAATTGAGTCCATGGAATGGGACGAGTTCAAGAACTTATTTTTCAATAAGTACTTCCCTCGTATTCTCCGAACAAAGATGGAGAAAGAGTTTCTTGAACTGAAGAAAAAGGATGATGAATCTGTTGGTACCTATGAAGCAAATTTTACAAGACTTGCAAGGTACACTTCTGGTATTATTATCCAACCTGAGAGTAAGATCGATCGATTCTTTAGTGGCTTAAAACCAAGTCTTCAAAGGTCATTAGCCCTAAGGGACTTCAATAGCTACGAGGAAATAGTTTGATGTGCTCTCAAAGTTGAGATGGAGATTGAAGTAACCCAACAGTCTTATGGGTTTGATAAGAAGAGGAAAATGGAATTCAAAGGAAAATCTAAAGAGCACACTGAAAAGAAGATGAGCTTTGCCTTGTGCTCAAAGTGTGGAAAGAAACATAGAGGGAGTTGTCTTAAAGGGACAAGTAAAGGTTTCAAATGTGGAAAGGAAGGTCATCGGGCATTTGAATGCCGTGATGATGGGAAGAAGATGTCTAATGATGCAAACAAAGGAAGGGATACACAGAATGAACCTACTACACTTCAATGTTTCAAGTGCAATGAGACGGGGAATTATGCCAATAAATTCCCTAATCCAAGGGTTGATGATGATGGTCGACGTCAACAAACTCTTAAGGCTAAAGACAAAGGAATGTCACACGCAATTTCTATCAGCGATGTGGAGTACGAACGATGTGGTGAAAGGTATACTTACCATCCACTCTAAAGTAGAAAATGTTTTATTTGATTCTGGATCCACCCACGCTTTTATTTCTGAAGAATTTTCTAAGGGTATCACTGTATTACCTCAACAATTAGATGTTGAGTTAGCTGCGACAACACCTAATGGCACAACAGTCGCATCAAAATTTTATAATTCTTCTCCGATCGAAGTTTGTGGGAAAGTGCTTCCTGCAAATCTTGTGATCCTTCCTATAGTGGAATTTGATGTGATTCTTGGCATGGATTGGATTTCTTTATATGGAGATCATATCAATTTCCAAAGAAGGGAAGTCACATTTCATATTCCAGATTAATCTATGATCGTCTATCAATGCAAGGATGAACATAACCTTCCAGTGGAAATTTCTTCCATTTTATGGGTATTGATTCCACTAAATGAAGGTTATTTATCTCAAATGGTTGGTGAGAAACTCATGATTAAGAATATTCCCATTGTACGGGAGTTTGATGATGTCTTTCCGGAGGAATTACCGGGTCTTCCACCGAATCGTGAAGTTGAGTTTTCAATAGAACTCGTACCGGGTGCTTTGCCTATTTCAAAGACACCTTATAGAATGGACCCAATTGAGTTGAAGTAATTGAATAAGAAACTCCAAGAGAATCTTGATAAGGGATTCATATGCCCTAGTGCGTCACCTTTGGGAGCACCTGTTCTATTTGTTAAGAAGAAAGATGGATCAATGAGACTCTGCATTGATTATCGAGAACTTAACAAGATCACTATCAAGAAAAAATATCCTCTCCCATGCATTGATGACTTATTTGACCAACTACGCGGATCTCAATACTTTTCCAAGATTGATCTTCGTTCAGGGTATCATCAATTAAGGGTCAAAAGGGAGGATATACCAAAGACGGCTTTCCGTACAAGGTATGGACACTATGAATTTATAGTGATTCCATTTGGTCTCACTAATGCCCCTGTTATCTTCAAGGATCTAAAGAATACAGTCTTTAGAGACTATATTGATCAATTTGTGGTAGTCTTTATAGACGATATTCTTGTCTATTCAAAGAGAAAGTAAGAACATGAAGATCACTTGAGAATTATATTGAAGACCCTTAGAAAGGAGAAGCTTTATGCAAAATTTACCAAGTGTGAATTTTGGCTTCAAAAAGTTGCATTTTTGGGTCACATAATCTCAAAAGAGGGGATATCTGTGGATCTAGCAAAAAAAGAGGTTATCGAAAGATGGTCGAGACCAACAACAGTAACTGAGATCCGAAGTTTTCTTGGTTTGGCTGGATATTATAGATGTTTTGTGAAAGATTTTTCACGATTATCTAATCCACTCACCAAGTTGACTCGTAAAGGAGTTAAGTTTGTTTGGACGAAGGAATGTGAAGAGAATTTCAAGGAGTTGAAAAGAAGGTTATCCAGTGCACCTGTTCTCACACTGCCTTGTAGTGGAGAAAGGTTTGTGATCTACAGTGATGCATCCAAGAAGGGATTGGGGTGTGTTCTTATGCAAAATGATATGGTGATAGCTTATGCCTCACGATAGTTGAAAATCCATGAGCAAAATTACCCAACACATGATTTGGAGTTAGCTACGGTAATATTTGCATTAAAGATTTGGAGGCATTACCTTTATGGTGAAATGTGTGATATTTATACTAATCATAAAAGTTTAAAGTATATTTTCACACAAAAGGAGCTGAATATGCGTCAAATAAGATGGTTGGAGCTGATTAAGGATTATGACTACTCAATCCATTACCACCCTGGGAAAGCAAACAAGGTGGCAGATGCATTAAGTCGACAAGACCATGCTAGTTTATCCATGATGAGGATCACAAAAGATCCAATATTTATGGATTTACAAAGGATAGATCTTGGAATTATAATGGAAGGGGAAAAATCTTATCTTTCTCAAATGAATGTTCAACCATCTATACATGTGAAGATTAAAGAGGCACAGAAATAAGATGTTGAGTTACAAAAGAAGGTGAGAAATATTCCTAAATTCAACCTTGATTGTGATGGGATAATAAAGTTCAGGAATCGGGTTTGTGTTCCTCTCATCCCCGAATTAAAGAAGGAGCTGCTGGATGAGGCTCATAGTTCTTCATTCTCTATTCATCCTGGAAGCACGAAGATGTATAGGGACCTGAAAGAGTACTTCTGGTGGGATGGCATGAAAAGAGATGTTGCTGAATATGTCTCTCGATGCTTGGTTTGTCAACAAGTCAAAGCTGAGAGACAGAAGTCTAAGGGGATGTTACAACCATTACCCATACCCGAATGGAAATGGGAAAACATCACTATGGACTTTGTCACAGGACTTCCTAAAACATCCAAAGGCAATAATGCTATCTATGTCATAGTTGATCGTCTTACAAAGTCTGCACACTTAATTGCTATTAGAGAGGATTTCTCTCTAGATCAGCTTTCCAGGATATATGTAAAGGAAGTGGTAAGATTGCATGGAGTACCACTTTCTATTATATCTTATCGGGATCCGAGATTTACCTCGAAGTTCTGGAGAAGTCTTCAGCATACTCTGGATACAGAGTTGAGTTTCATCACTGCTTATCATCCTTAGACAGACGGTTAGTCTGAGAGAACAATTCAAACCCTAGAAGATATGTTGAGAGCTTTCTCTATGGATTTCAAAGGTGGTTGGGATCAACACCTACCTTTGGTGGAATTTTCTTATAATAATAGCTTTCACTCCAGTATTCAGATGGCTCCTTATGAAGCTCTCTATGGAAAGAAATGCAGGACTCCAACTTGCTAGGATGAAGTTGGGGAAAGAAAGCTATTAGGACCTGATCTCGTTGATGAAATGGCAGAAAAGGTCAGATCTATTCAACAACACATAAGAGAAGCTCAGAGTCGACAGAAAAGTTATGCCGACAACCGAAGAAAAGACCTAGACTTTGAAGTGGGTGATAAAGTGTTCTTACAAATATCTCCCTGGAAGAGAGTCATGAGATTTGGAAAGAAGGGGAAGTTGAGCCCTAGATATATCGGTCCTTTCGAAATACTGGATTGTGTTGGGAAGGTAGATTACCGATTGGCGCTTCCACCGAATCTCTCTCAAGTTCACGATGTATTCCATGTATCTCTCCTGAGAAAGTACATACCTGATCCTTCACATGTACTCAACTCAGAAGTTATACCGCTGGAGAGAGATCTTTCTTATGAAGAACAACCGATAGAGATTCTGGATCGTAGTGAAAAAGTCCTACGAAACAAGACCACTCGATTGGTGAAAGTTTTATAGAGGAACCACCAATTAGAAGAAGCTACATGGGAGCTTGAGGATATGATGAGGGAGAGGTATCCTCATCTGTTTGTTACAAAGTGACAAATTTCGAGGGCGAAATTCATTTTAAGGGGGGTAGAATGTAACACCCGAGACTTTTATGTTATATAAATCATCAAAGGAATATTTTTCTACACACAACACTTGCTTGGCTTTCTTTACACGAAATCGTGACCTTCCTCGATAGCTTGCGTCATACGCAATACCGAGTTTCACTGAACAACGATATGCTATTAAAATATTATTAAAACTAGCCGTTATGAATAGTAATAACCACTTTTTTAAATTTTATAAATTTTATTTTTCAAAATGGACTTCATTTTTGGATTCGGAATATCGAAATTAGCCTAGGGTGAAATTTTGGTATTTTTCTGAAAACTTTCAATTTTTGATGAATAGTGAAACCACTAAGTGGTAGTTAAAAAACTGAATTTTTCATAAAACTTAATTTTACCGCTTCTGTGAGTGGAATTTAAAAAATCCAAGAGACACGGTTGATGTCAGTAAGTAAAATGTGGTTCAATGAGATGAAAATTATTTTTTTGGTGAATAGTAACTTTTTACTTTTTTTACCACGGTTAAAAGTAAATAGGGTAATTAAGGGTAAAGATGATATTATTATTACCCTAACACGTGTCCTAATTCTATTGGACAAGTGTTATTCGACCAAAAACAAACTTAGGAATAAAATATGACCATTTATGCCCACTTGGATTACATTAGGACATTTATTATTAATTTATTTAAAGAAGGGTTAAAATAGTTAAAATCAATGTTTAATAAGTAAATAATTTTTAATATGGGGTTATACATAAGATAAATTCGACTATAAATATTCATTAGAAAGATAAAACGATTTCCTGCATAATGGTATTTTATTTTTAATTTTTAGACATTAAATAATTTAATTTATTTATGACACAAAAATGATGCAGTAATTATCTTATTAATGAAATATTGACATAATTAATGTTATAAACACCAAAATAAATGTAATTTGAGACTTTTTATGAATTAAACTAATTTTATAGGTTAATATGACATGTTAGTATTTATTTAATTAACTTTTTTCTAACTAATCATTCTGTTATGATTTTCAAAAAAATCAATTACTAAATAGTGTCAAAATTGACATAAAATAGTTTTTAAAACAAATATTATATTATTAATTGTTATTTTATTCCTAAAAATCTAAGTTTCGGCCAAATGACTTATATAAGGTTATATATATTAATAATAAACAACTTTGGGTTCGTTTGGCTGCTTATAGTAAGTTTATTAACCTTATAGTATAAGAACACAAGAAGACACGGTAAAAGTAAACTTATTTAACTTAATGTTAAATATAAATGATAAGGTTAAAATAGGAACCTAAACTTGTCTAAATTATATTTGATGAGAGGTTTTCGACCCATCCCCACCTTAACTTAGAAATATATCAATTTGGAGCTATTTAAAACCGAAATTGACTTTATAATAAAATAATATTTTTAGTTTTCCCAAAGGTACCCCTCTCCTCCCTTATAAAAGGGCACCTCCTCCCCCTCTTCCTCACACCACTTTGAGCCTTCAAGCTCGTCCAAACCCTACCAATTCCTCCTCTCCACTTACCTAGAGACATCCTAGAGGTCCTGGTCTTCTTCAAAGACCAATTTTAGTGCCCTAAAAGAAGGTCTCAAAGAAGCACTTCAAAGAAGAGGTAATGTCTGTTACTGATTCTTTCATCTTTATTTCTTCTTCCACTTCTTCTTCTTTAGTTGTTTCATTATTAAGTAATAACATCAGTATCACTCATATACCTATATGTTAATATAAGTATAAAACAACCCTATTTCACCATCTATCCATCCTACGGAAAAAGAAATCATCGCGCGTGCGTACGTACGGAATACCGTCTCCACGCCGTGGTGTAATCTATTTTCCACCACCACCTTACTTGGAAGGGTATAATGGTGTAAATAATTACTATATATGACTATTATAAAGTGATAATGATTCTGAAATAGTATACATAGACTCCAATACAATTCCACGATTATAGGAACGATATCATCACTCGTGCGTACGTACGGAATACCGTCTCCACGATGTGATGCGACTCGTTCTACATTATCTTCATTTCATAATGATTATATAAATTAATTGAATGAATGAATATGATATATATTACACTAATACCATTCTGGAAATGAGGTATCTATAACCTAAATATAATAATAAGAATTTATTCGACAAAACACGCATAAGAACAAAAAGTTATAAACACCCGAATAACAAGTAGCAATGAAATATTACTACTAAGAAACTAAGAAAATGACCATATATGATATCATAAAAATAACTATGATTCTGGAATAAGTAAATAACATTATTTAAATCATTATACAGGAGTTTTGGACACTTACGAAGCAAAACGGACCTAAGGTAAGTGAAATATCACAATCTCATTTTTATCTGAGATTGTTTATACTTTGCTATTTACTGGGGTGTATTTTATCATCCACATCCATGTTTCCTCAATATGTAATATTATTTCAATCCACCTACAATTGTTTAAATCCAATTTTACCCTTCGGTGAGTTTTTTTAGTAAAATATATGAAAGGAATCTTTTTTCGTTTTTCATACGAGGTACTTTTTTGACTTTTCCGACAAAAGTACGAGAAAAATGTTTTTTTAACTTATACAGCATGAATGGATTTTTAAAACATTATTTCCAAGAAGCTTACTTTACAAGTTTTCAAGTTTATTTTTAATAAACTTATTTTAGTTTAAAATTGTAAGACATGTTAATAAAGGAAAATGTTTTTGAAGTAGGAAGGATATTTTCCTCAAGAATGGAGTTCAAGTGTTTTATCAAAATTATTTTCCATCTAAGATAATATAGGGTTCTGTTTATATCCCTATTATTACATTTATATGATTATGTTGTGATGGATATATTTTTATGAATTCCTTTATCTTATATGAATTGTTTTATGATGACATGATGTTTAAGATTCCCATTTTTATTACATGGGTTATGCTATGATGTATGGTTTATGATTTTGTGGCACACATAAGAATGGTATCATTATGAGATGGTTGGGACCTATATCTCCCTCCAATGCATTGGGTAAAGATTTTATATCTCATGAGATAGACATGGCTAGAACGGTAGGTTATACCAGTTCAGTGAAACAGGACTGAAACGAGGGTGACTCGGTTCAGAAATAGACTTTGTCCACTAAGATAGTCTTGGAAATGAGTCTTGACTAACAAGAAATGATTCTCTATGATTATGTGTGTATTCCACAAAGCTTCATGTTTTAAGTTATGATTATTGTGATTACATTTCACTGCCATGATTTATTCCATGTTATGAAATTATGATCTCTTTTGCAGGTTAAGATTTCCAAAAGTTATGCGCTTATGTAAATGATGTGATTGATATTTCTTTTGTTTTCCCTTACTGAGCATTTGATCTCACCATTTTGTATGTTTTCTTTCCCCAGGTCAGGAAGAAGGTTATTAAGTAAGATATGCTAAAAGGGACTATAGATATGATGAAATAAATGGGAGACAGTGTAGACGCTTTATGAACCAGTTGTTTATGTTTCCTAGTTTCTAAAGACACTATACCTATACGGTCCTTTTGTGGTTTTGTTATATGTTGTAATAAGTATGCTTCAATTTTGAAGTATTAACAATGTATTTAAAGTATGGGTCGTTATACTTTCCATCTATCTAAGGATGATATATAATACTGAAAATTAACTCTATATCAAGATCTTTATAAATAATTCAGCAACACTTAGAGTTAAATTTCATATCCCTACTAAATAAAATTTAATGTGTTACTCCATGCAACCTTACCACTTCCTTAATGTATATTCTATAAAATAGATCCCAATATAAATATTCACTAATATTAATAAAGTGAGATGCATTTGTAAGGTTCTCAACTATAACCTATAATTATCTCAACCTTAAATATAAGATAAACCCTAAAGGATACTTGTACCTTTAATCATATTTCCACAAAGTTTAAATTTATTCCACCTCAAATAAATTTTTCACTATATACAAAACCAAATGGTTATATTTCTATAAATTTATCTTAAAGTATCCTTAATATTGATAAACTACCATGAAATATAACTTCAAAATGGGTGTCAATGACCATGAAATTATAATCAACCTTAAACTCATAAACCCATGATAGTATTCATAACTCTTAAGTTAATATTACATCAAGACATATAAACTTAAAAAAGTTAATTCAAAATTTATTCCTTATATAATATCTTATCTTATACAATAACATTTTTATTAGAATTTTGGGTTAATACTTGTATCAATATAATATCAAATGTGATTTCATTAACCAGAATTCATGTAGAGGGATATAATCACATTAAATTTCACTAAAATATGAACAATAAAATTTTCATATGGCCCATTCATACAAAATCAGACATGAAATTACCAACTAAGAGGGGGGATAAGTGTACCCTAATTATCATGATTCACTTCATCCATTTTTATTTCATAATATTTCCATTTATCATTTTCCTTTAGAGGTTGTTGTGGATTATCATCCATATTATACCTTTGATTGGGTAATTGATTCACATAATTCCCAAAATCATTACACTTGAAACACTGGAATATGGGTGGTTTATTATATGGATATTTCTCCCTATTTTCATAAATAACTAACCTATTCTATCACTTCATCATTTTATTACCCAATGAACTTACCTTATAAACTTAAAAAATTTACTAATTCCCTTAAGAAAATTTCCTCTATCTTTCTTCCCACACTTTGAGCATAAAAGAAATTTCATCTTCTTCTCTAAATAGTTTTTAGATTTTCCTTTGAATTCCATTTTTATCTTCTTATAAAATCCCTGAGATTGATATGTAACTCCAAAATATATTTATTACTTGATAGAACATCTTACAATCACTTATTATCTGTTGAATTCTCTTATAGCCAATGCTGACTTGTTTTTAATCCACTGAAGAATCAATAAACCTTTCCTTCAGGTAGGATAGTAATACCATAATCATACCTAGAAAGTATTGTAAAAGTTTCCTTATAGGTACCTACGAATTCATCATCCTTTTTATTTATATCAAGAAACACTTTATATATCTTCATATGAAGAATATAAGGAAAGTACTTATTGAAAAATAAGTTCTTGAACTCATCCCAATACAAGGAGTCAATTTCATACCATTGCCTTGTATTCTTGATAAGATTACACTGGTGATCTGATTCATATTCTAAATGGTAGACATCCAAAATTACTTTCTAATGCTCTGAAAACTAGATGATGGAAAAATATTTTTAGTGGTGTCGATCCATTGCTTGAAAACTAGTGGATCAGAAGACCACTGAAAGAAAGTAGATGTTGTCTCATGAAGGAATCAGCAGAATGTTGTTTCATATTTTTCTTGTTTGTAATTACATCATGATTCATAGATTCATAAATTTTTGTAAGTATAGAAATGATAATATTTATTCCATCTCCTATATCATTAAGTTTATTAGGATAAAAATTGTGGCATTTTCCATCCTAATCAACATTAACATAATTTCTTTAGGGTCCATCCATCAACTAAAACCAAAATAATAGTGTGAGAAACACTAATCATAGTGGGGGCCACATGATAATGAAAAATCGCCTATAGTATTTCTAAATCATTACACTCTCTTTTTAATCTATGATACCTTAAGTTTATCCTATTTCATCCAAATTCACAATCTATTTAAATCCTTCATGATGGTTTGTAAAGAGTTTGTCGATTTACAAAGCATATCCAATGAGAGCGTCAAATTAGGTGTGCAGTAAGGACTATTTTCATGCACGAGGTTACAATCGAGTCTAATATAGTTCAAACTTTTAGGAAATATTACCCCAAGGTACCTTTGTACTAGATCCACATACACTTGTAGTATCCAGACGGGAATTTAATTTATTGGAAACCACTTTCTCTATCCTTTACCAAAATTCCAAGACATTTTCCTACAATTTTTCTCATCCTTAGACTTATCCTTAGATACATCCCTAGAAATATCCTTAGAAATATCCGTAGGGATATCACTAAAGTTTTATCATCCTAGTTTCCAAAGGTTAACTAAATGTTTCATTTGATACTAACTATAGTGACCTAGAATTATCATAAATGGATATTACATCCTTTTAGATGAATATTAATTACATTACACAAACATACACCTAAGGACTATAATATTTTAGTTCCTTTGGATACTTGGAACACAATCTTTTTTATTCATGAAAAATCATCAATTTCTCCAATAAAGATCTTCCCCTTTAATACTCATACTTTAAACCATTATTTGAAACCTTGGAAAAGGAAACATTATAAAGGGTGAGATCAAATGCATATTAAGGGTAAATAATGGAGATAAATAATCATAACATGAGTGTAAGTTTGTGAGAATATGAGAATAACATTTGAAAATCATACCCTATATATCAAAGATCGTAATTTTGAGTCATGGAATAAATATTGGAAAAACATAAGACATGAATCATAAGGTAATTAAAGAACATGAGGCATGAGATCATAACATTATCATAAAACATAAACTTGGGGAATACACATAAGTAAAGAAAATATTATATAAAGGCTACTAACCAAGGCATTCATAACATGTTAGTCTTGGGATAACCACCAGTGTACCTACTTTGGGCTTCGGATGACCCCTAGTATACCCTATTTAAGGCTTGGGATAACATCATGTGTATCCTCTTTAAGGATTGTGATAACCACACATGTACCCTTTGAGATCATATAACATTAATCATTACCCAAATCATTAGAATGAGATATAGGTCCCACCCTTATCATAATGAAAATCATACACATTTGTTCCATAAGATCATAAAAAATAAATCATATCATAACCCATGAAATAAAATGGGTTTTATAAACATTTCATCACATAATAACTTTTTGAAAAGATATAGGTTTCATAATCATTTAATTATTCCATCATAGTATAACCTATGGAAAAAGAAGCGAGTTTCATGGTAATTTTATCATGGTACAACCTATGTAAGAGAAATAAGTTTCATAAATATAATTTAATTATAAACCATTCATATAAATAATAATAATGTTATCCTTGGTTAATATATCCAAAAAATTATAAGTTACATCGAAGGATGTCTTCTTAGATAGAGAATTATTTTTGAAAGAACACTTGGAGCATTTCTTCAGGAAAATAACTTTTCTTTGAAAATTGATTTTTTTAACATTTTTAAAATCCTTTAATTTTAAAATAACCTTGAAAATTTTTAATGGATTATTTAAATATTTGAGTGTTCATGAGAGTGAGAAATAATTTTCATGTCATGTATGTTAAAAACAAATATTCTTTTAACATTTTTAGTAAAATCTAAACAAGCATTGTTTGGAAAATTACATAAAGATTAATTTCAAAAAAAAATTGAAAAGTCACATATAGTTAAAAATATATTTAATAAACAATTTTAAGATTGTTAAAAACTTCTTTGAAAACATTGTTTAAGAAGAAAATTGGTTTTCGACTCAAAAGATAATTTTTCTTAAAAACATTATTTTGAACTCTTGAGTACAAAAAGAGGTTAAAATTAATGAAAAAAATATATTCTAATGAAATAAATAGAGGATAATAAAATTCATGAGTTTATTGAGATATTTATCATAATTTTTCATTATTGGAAACATAAATATAAACAATCACGATAAAAGATGAG
This sequence comes from Viscum album, assembly GCA_963277665.1. Taxonomy (NCBI): domain Eukaryota; kingdom Viridiplantae; phylum Streptophyta; class Magnoliopsida; order Santalales; family Viscaceae; genus Viscum; species Viscum album. Next base: position 767,607,026 of record OY728156.1, read on the forward strand.
ATTGTACCATAAACTCATTACCACTTTGGTAACATTGAATCATAAGCACCATGAAATAATAAAATTAAATGAAACTTAAAATATCATGTAAACAAATAAATTCATGAAATTACATGAAAAATGGGTTGTATATACACCTCTTAAAAGAAGGTAGGTTCATAACTAACATATTTCTCAAAGAAGAAAAATTGAGACAAAAATACCTTACCACTTTGGTATCATTTGAATCATAAAACCTATGAAAGAGATATAATCAAATAAATATGTAAATCTCTATAATTTAAATTATAATAATTATAAAATAATCCATTATCAAGGCAGCGTGATATAGCCTCAGGAGTGATCTCGGTCTAGGGTTTCTTCCGCCCTTCCCTTGCATCATCCTCCCCACTTCATCCCACATTTGTTGGATCCCTCGGGATGCCGCAGTGCCATTCCTCTATCTGTCTTCCCCTCACATGATACAGCTAAAGACCATACATCTTCCCCTTTCACAATGCCACATCTCTTTCTGCCAATGGTGTGTCATCCATCATCCATGTCACTGAGTTCCACTATCTGCGCGACTCCCGGATTTTCCACCACGCAACTACTACCATCTTTCAACCTCTAAGAAGTGGTGGTAGCTTCATGCTGGAGTTTTCCTCTGATAGGGTTCTGATCCATGCTTGGTGGATTCGTTGGGTCCATATGTAATTTGTCGACATAGTGTGGTATGGTCTCATATCCCTTGCATCTGCATCCACAGTGACATCTTGAGTGCTCTATCAGATAAGACTCCTCTATCGTTTATCCTTTGAAGGCGTGTTGACTTCATATCTTTCATTCCATCATCTCTCTCCATTGATGTTTTTTTACAGGTCCCCTTGGATTCGTATTTTCATTGAAAACTTGGTTTTGTACGCGGATGCGGATAAACGTCACAGGAATGCTTAGGTTGATGTTTTCTTAGAGGCAGGGACATTCTTTGTTTTCCAGATTTAGTATGCATATGAGGATGGAAGAAGCAAAAATTCTTGGTATCGACGATGTCCGCTCCTCATCAGTTTATTTCTAATTTTCTTTGGGGTCCAAACAAGAAGGGTCAATGTCTTCTCTTGGGTCATTACGAGGTTATAGAGGGAGACCTCATGAATTCTCAGTGATTGAGAAATTTCCTCACCTAGTCTCACCTATTTATAAATTCTCCCTTTTGAGGTTCTGTTTTTTGTTTTCTAGGATCTGATAACTTCATTTTACGATTCTCCTATACTCTTTTGGCCTTTCCCTTTGTACACGCCCCCATTTTGGTCTTGTTCGCAGGTTTCTTTTGAAAATTGGGATAGTGTTGGAGGATCTGATGATAAAATTTTGGATCTTGGAGGATCTTGTGTTTGGTTATCACTTTTCCACAATAATTTCTTCAATGGTGGTTTCCCTTGGACATGTTGCATTTTCTTGTTTTTTTTGTGTTGGTTTGGCATGAGTCTGCAATGGTGGATCCCCTTCTACACATTGTCTCGGTTTTTTTCTCTTTTTCAGTTCTCACTTAACCAAAAATTGTTTTTAAAAATAAAAAAATGAATTTTTAGTAAAGAATTATAAAATACATTCATGGGTAGTACATACACCACATTAAAGAAACACTTGGTGAATATATCTTGTGTCTCACAAAAAATAAAAGTGAGACGGAAATCCATTACCACTTTATAAATTTTTTGAATTGTAAGTCCAAATAAATAATAACATAAAATTAAACCTTAAATTTCATTAAAATAAGGATATTAATGATATAACATGTCAAAGGGTCATTATATACACCACACAAAAGAAACTAGTGGTGGATATTCATGTCTCTCATAAATAAAAGAGATACTACAAATCTCTTATCATAAGTCTCAAATTCTATCATATACATTTGAACCTATTATATAATAAAAATAATGTTATTATAAATATATTATATATCCATACTTATATATAACATATATTATTCACTTAATCCCATTTATTGACAATTCCTTATTAAAATCACATTTTGCGTAATAACCACTTTGTTTTTCGTGTATGTTTTGATTTGTTATTTTTGGTCCTCATGATTTGATCATGGTTACATCATATACAAAATAATAATAATTAAATAATTATCATATTTATACATCAATTATTTTTTTAATACTAATATTTAAATATTATTTTTATAAATGAAGTATGTTACGATTATGGAGATGGTAAGTCGTACGTACGCATGAGTGACGTTTCCATTTTTAAATGATCATTATAAAAAGAAGGAAATTAATATTTTATATTTAAATAATTATAATAATATCATATTATTTATTTAAATATACATATACATATCATCCAAGTGGTGTGGTGATGAAAAGAGAGAGTCACATTTCTTCATGAAGGCGTAGTACACACGTACACGAACGACGTTATTATATTTTAGTGTGTGAAAAGGAAAGAAATAAAATTATATATTATATTTTAAGAATGATAAATATGTCATAAATATAATAATAATTTCTTTTATATCAGATAAAATTATTCTTATTATCTCCCATGTAAATCGTTAGTGAAAAACAAATCACATCGCCTCACGTGGTGGTAGTCCGTTATACACCCGAGCAACTTTATCATATCCCCTATAGAATATAAAGTAAAAGAGGAATATATGATATACTTATTACATAGGTATAATTATATTATAAATTAAATATATATATATATATATATATACTTTATATCCATCATCATACCCAACCATGAGAGGTGGTAATGGAGAAACAAATGACATTGGTTCATTAGGCGGTAGTCTGCTGTACACACGAACGATGATTTCATAACCCATTTGATGGAAGTGGAGATGGTTATAGGAAATGACCTTAACAGAAAAAATATAATTATATTTAATATACTGATGTTATTATATCATTTTATTTTAATAATAATTTAAGTAGGATGAGGAAGAAATAAACTAAAAACATTTGTTAAAGAATGTTACCTCTTCTATAGGTAACCTCCTTAGGTTTGTACCAAAATCCTTCCTGTGTTGATTTTAAACCCAAAATAAGCCTTATATGATGATGAGGGAATTTTTTAAGTGATTTTTTCATGTCTTGTATAAACCAAAATAGTTTTAATTTTTGGGGAAGAGGGAAGAGGGGTGACCTTTTATAAGTGAGGTGAGCAGAACACTTGTAAATTTTGAAAAAAAAAGGTGTACCTATGTTATTTACATGAAAAAGGGTAAAAATTTGAGTATTATATAGACTTAGAAATTATAAGGTCTAAATATTTCTAAATAACAGTTTTTAGATAAGTTTTTAGTACATTTTAACCCTTATCTTTTAAGTGTAACCCCTAGGTAAACCCATTTTTACCTTAACTGCGGTAATTAATTTTTATTGTTTCCATAATTCATTTTGGTCAAAATTTAAGTTGAGATTATTAGATAATAAAAATTATTATGATTTAAAATATTTAATATGTTTCTATAAATTCAATTCACAGAATTGGAAAATTATAATTTAAAATTAATCCCTTAAACACGACGACAAAGTGGGTTTTCCAAGAGATAATGTTCAAAACATTTCAATGTTTTTATATCCAATTTTAATATGGAATTGATTCTAATGACCTAAATTATATTAATATATATATAATTAAACTAATATTATATTAAAATATATTTAAAATATAATTTTACTTTAAAAATAATTTAAATGAAAAATTAGTTTTCTATTAAAATTAAATATTTTTCACTATTCGTCCGAAAAAAAATCTTTTCTATAAATTATATAAAATTCACCCTAAGATAATTTTTCAATTATGATTTAAAAAAAGAATTTTATTTTATAAAATTAATTCTCTAAAAGTGTAAAAAAATAATTTTATTCTTTTTTACAAAAGGAAATAAAAAATAGTTATTGATAAAATATCATTTTCGAAGCATATAAAGACTTTATCAAAAAATTAATTACTTTTTTATCAATGTGTTTTACTTATAAAAAACCATTATACTTAATATTTAAAAATTATTTATTACTATTAATATCATTATGTTTAAAAACTAGATTATATGGTCACATTTGAATAATATTAATAATATATCGCAGTTTTGTTAAAACTGTAATGAGAGATAACCTAATATTGTGTGTAACACAAGAATAAATTGGTGTTTCATATAATACAATATTAACTTGTTGTTACAAGTAATTCAAGCTATCTAATAAATTTAATTTATCCAATAATAATACATAAAAACTCAGGGTGTTATATACATAATAGTTAATTATTAGTTAATCATTAGTTCATCCTTAGTTAATAATTATTTAATAATTATTTGATTCTAATTTAATTTTATGTTATTCATAATTTAATAATTATCTAATAATTAAGTAATCTTAAGTTAATCCTTAATCAGTCATCAGGCAATCACTAATTAATCATTACTAAAGAATTATTTAATCATTATTTAATCATTCAATAATAATTCGGTAGTCACTTGTTAAAAATTCATTAACCATTCATTAATCATTTATTAATTAATAGTTAATTAGTTTTTAATTAATAGTTTATTATTATCTACTTAGTATTTAATTTTTTGTTAATTATTATTTAAACTAAATTTAATCATTAGTTCATCATTAGTTAATCGTCATTTGATCCTAAGTAAATCTCATGTTAATCAATATATAATAATTAATTATTTATAATTTATTCCATAGTTAATCATTAGTTAGTCACTACTTAATCATAACTTAAGCATTAGTTAATCATTCAGTAATCATATGCTAATCACTTAGTAATCATTCGGTAACTATTAATTAATCATTCATTAATTAATTGTTACTTAATAGTTAATTAATAGTTAATTATTAGCTACTTAATAGTTAATTATTATTTAATTTTTAGTTAGTTATTAGTTAGTCATTAGTTCAGCACTAGTTAATCATTAGCTAGTCGTTATTTTATCCTAAGTCAATACTAAGTTAATCTTATGCTAATAATTATTTAATCTTTATTTATTCCTAAGTTAATCCTTAGTTAATAATTATTTAATATTTTTTTAATAATTACATAATCATCAATTAAGAATTAGTTAAGAATTAGTTAATCATTCTGTAATAAATAGATATTAAGTTGTTAATTAATAGTTAGTTAATAGTTAATTATTAGTTAATCATTAGTTAATTATTTGTCAATCATTACTAAATAATTAGTTCATTATTAGTAAATCAATAGTTAATCATTATTTGATCCTTAGTTAATCATTAGTTAATCAGTATTTAACCTTAATTTAATCATTAGTTAATTTTTTTAATTATCTGGCAATCATTCACCAATCACTTTTTAAATAATATTTAACAGTTAATTATTAGTTAATTAATATTTAATCATTAATTCACTAATATTTAATCAATATATAATTAATATTAATTACTAATTACTAAGTCATTAATTTTTTGTTATTTATTAGTTAATTATAAGTTTATAATTATTTCTTCATTAATTATCTATTAATTACTAATTATTTCTTACTAATTAATTATAAACTAATAAGTGATATTAAATAATAATCAAAACATAATAATTATTCAAACACTAAGACTAATTCTAATTTAATTACTAAATAGTCATAATTAAATAATAATTATTTACTCCCTAAAATTATATAATATTAACTATTATTAACTATTAATTAAAAATTACATCTAATTAACTAAACAACTAAGTAAATAAAACAATTACAAAAACTAAGAACTTAGAAACTAAATAAAAAACATTAAAATAAAAAAAATTAAATACTTTTAATGAAGCCTTACAAATTTTGCGATATTTTGAAGTCACTAAAAGAGTTACCAGTAAAGGAACAAAAATCTGGGAAAATTTTAGAGAGGGGCCCAAAATTGAGTGAGGTTTAAAGATATGGAGAGAAAATCATGGGAAGAGAGTGTGGGTGGATTTTATATGGGTGGGGGTGAAAGTTGTTACTGCTTAAAATTCCTTTCACATTTTATTAGGAAAATGGAATTTTTATCCAAACTCCTTTCACCTAATGAAATGAAAAAAGGATTTTTGGGTGGTAATGCCTTTGTCATGTCATCAATCTAGGGAAAAGTTTTTACATGGCTTAATGCCTTTCAAGATTATTTTTAAAAATAAAATGATCTAGTCTTATTTTTAATAAAATAAAAAACTAATAAAAACCACCAAGATGAAATACAAGACCAACAAAGGTCCTAGACTGATTCACCCTTGAATAATAAATCCAAGTTGGATTAGAAAACTCAATGTTCACATGATTTGAAAATTGATTTGTGAGAAATAATGGTGAAGTATAGAGTTTCTCAGAATCAGGATGTATGGTATGTGTGATTGAAGAGGATATTGAAGTTGATGATTGATTGTGAGGTTCAAAGAGATCAACTAGGCATGGAAGGATGAATTTGAAGTTCCTTTGATTATTAGTTTTAGTTTTTATGTGTGGGGTTTCAATTGGAGATGATGAAGGATCCACAAACTCCCAAGTGTTCAGACTATAAGTTTTTATATTTTTGTACTCCACCTACTCATCTAATTACTAAAATGAATTATATTCAAATGTTGGTCAAGTTGATTGAAGACCACACTGATAAAGGTTAAACTAATGAAAGTATTTTGAATTTGGGTGTGTAGTTTATTTATAAAGGTGTGAAGGGTATTTAAATATATTGATTGATCTTGTGATCATTAATCAATAACTAATGTTTAACTTAGATGAATGTTTTAATTGACTTAAAAGAAGTCATGGTGTTGTGTTAGTTTGATAATGGAAGAAGAAGTAAGTTCCGAGTGGGACACAAATTAAGGAATGCCTTGTCCAATCAACTAGTATTTTACGAATAAACCTAAAATAAATAAATGTGCTTATGATTATGGGGATAGATGGAGATAAAATTTTGGATAGATGGAGCTTTGTGATTTGTGGGACTGGATGGGTAAATAGTAACCCTAATAAGAAAAAGAAGTAAGGACTAAAATGAGACAGTGATTCTGAGTTAATAGGGACCTATTTAAAAAGGGTATTGTAACTTATTTTTAGTAGGAAACAAATTCTTGGATAAGAAATAGGAATACTACTTCCAGAGAATAGGAGCATATGATTCAGGTCAGGGTTTCTTTAGGAGAGAAAGTCGAAATGAATTGGGGAGAGGCAGGGATGATATTTTTATAGAGAAGAATCTATCTATTTCCATTTATTTTCTATATTTTATATCTTAAATATATTCCATTTATTATGTCCTACTAAACATGAAAACATGTGGTGTAATTTAATTCTTTAATGGGACTTCTTTGTAGCAGTTTGATTAATCATATGTGTTCTGGATTTATTCCTTCAAATATATAATTCATTCTTCTTGGCCCTATAAAATCAAATTTTATTATTGATTTTGTTTTAAGTGTCAACTAATAAAAATAAATATAATACTATTGAAATAATTTTAAATACTATAAAAAAATTATGAATTAGGTATATGAAATAGGAAAGAATGAAGATTCATGATAAAATGATGGTGGAATCTATGAATAACCCTGATCACTTTATTTCTCTCTACTGAGTAAAAAAACATTTCAAGATATATTGAGTTTAAATTTATTAGTAGTTTCATTTTTCAATAGAGAGTATCAAAAATTATGTGATCTAGTTTTCTTTCTAAGGTGAACCCATTTTTCAAGAGCATCATATATTTTTAACAACTTGTTTGAATTGAACTTCTCATAAAACATCTTTTGGAATGTATCCTGCTCCATTAACCTTTCCTTTGCTTTTCTTTCTAAAATGTACACACATTTTTCATTTTAATTCTGCACAAATTTTTCATTCATTCATCAATTTTTTTCCTGGTTTCATAGTTTCGGACTAAAAAACCTTTAGAAAACTCACTCAACATTCCTTGGGTTTGACCTTACTCTATCTTATAGGTCTATAAATAAATATTTTTATATCCTAATAAACTAGCAATAATTTTGTTTATTATTTATGAAAATGCATTGTGTTTTAGGGAATATGAGACTTTCCTTTCACGTAAAATACCCTAACTTTTACAATAAAGATCAAGCTCCTCGGATGTGTACCCTCCTTTATTTTCAAAACAAACACTTCAGCTTCATCCATGTTTCACACTCCACCATGGCATGGAACATATTTATTTGCAAGAAAAAAACTCACACCTTTCTAGATGAATCATCAATAAAGGTTGGGAAATATTTTTTACCACTCAATGATTCCACCCCCATAGGACTACATACATTAGGGTGCACCAAATCCAAAAACTCTGATCTCATTAATAAAGAATTACTAAATGAGACTATGTGTTTCTTCCTATAAAACATGTAATTTTAAGTATCTAGTTATGTATCCTTATCAACACCAATTTTCTTTTTATTCATTAGGGTAGACAACCCTATTTCACTCATCATTCAAGTCTCTTATACCATAGATATTATGACGTATTTATCTCTCTACTATGTTGAGGATGTGTAAACATATCTCAAAATTAGTTTTGTAGAACATACTCTATATGTGTCCTTGAGTGATGATGATGGATCATTTCATCATTTCCTATTTTTTATTATTGAATATATTATTATATCCTTGTTTGTTAAAAGTTATCCCTCTTAATAGGTTGAGTTGAAGACTTGAAACATATCGATCATCCTTTAAGGTGATTGTTTATCCAACATTCATCTTGACTTGGATATCACCCATACCATGATCTCTGTCAAATTGGTGTTCCCCATCTTGATTTCACCAAATTCACTGACTTGATAGGTTAACAAATATTCATGAATAAGAGTGATGTGGTATGATGATGCAATAACAACCTCCCATTATGTGTCTTGTCTTGATGTGTGAAGGTGTGTTTATTCTCCATCTTTGGATCAAAGCATAAATTCTCTAATGGCCTTCATGTGCACATATTCGTTTATTATTTGTTTGTTACCACCTTGTCCCTTATCATGTGTTAAATTTAGATGGTTCTTCTTCACGTGTCCCTCTATGACACAATGGTAAAATGTGTATGTTGTCTTCCCACCACTTGTGTAACTTATTATGATCTTGTTTTAACCTCTTATTTTGGTTCATTGACTGCCACCATGTTGTCTCCCTCACTTCTCTAGGACAATATCTTGTCTTTGGTTATAAATCACATCATTTATTCAGGCCTCCCCTTTAAAAATTTCATAATTTATGTCACAATATGAGCCATTAGGGCCCAAATAGACGAATGTAAGCTTAGTGTGACACCCCAATCCCACCTTTAATAGGCCATGGGCTAGAAACCAGTGTCAGGTAGGCATATCACACACATGGGAGGCCTTATCCTAATGTACTTGTACACACATACACACATTTACAAGCACCCACATCATGCTGAAGGGTAAAATAAAACTAATTTCAAAATGTATGAATACATATATACCCCACTATCAGAGTACAGTAAATTATGGGAAATCAAAAGGGATAAATACAAGCCCACAAAAGCTATAAAAGATTCCAACCTACTAAGAAGGAGGGAACTAATATCAATTACAACCTGGTATGGACCACGGTTAGTCTATCTCACTATGCTCTGCCTACTCCCAATCTTCCTAGGAATCTATCAGGAAACCTATAGCCTACATAATACATGACATATTTGTGAATTCCCATGTAGGGGTGAGTATAAAAAAAACTAATAGGCACCCTATAAATCACCAAACATAGAATATCAAAAGAGATGGAGTCCAAATCAACTCATGAAGGTATTTCAATCAGGAAGTGAGACATACAAAGATAATCCTAGATACTCAAGATAGACATTAAGCCACAAATTAGGTCCCAACAATTATCCATCCTAGGATTTTGATCGAGGCTCTAAAGTAACTCTCATCCGAAAACACTCACTCCATGAGTCTAGATAACACTAATGGAACTCACTGAGAGGACACACTCATAAGGCCTCTCCATTAGAATGAACACACTGGAACTCATAGAATCTTAATACTCAGATAGGGGTTACACCCAGGGCTCATGGGGGGCATCGTAAACCCAATCTAAAATTAACCAACTAGATATGGGATAAACTCCCATGTATGTTGGTCACATTGATACCACCAACCCTACATAGCTGGGAAAAATGTAAATAAGGATCCAACTCAAACCTCAAGGGACGATGCATACTCTAATCTATTTGAGGGTATCACATCCAAAACATAGGACTTAATGGAATATTAAACACTCAAGGGAAATATTGAGGTAAACTCATCCCAGAACAAGATAACACATATACACTGAACCAAAAAGAGGGAACGCACCCAAGTGAAGTGGAAGAGGAAACACACTCATCTCATAGTTCACTAGTATTTGGAGAAATGGGGCTATAAACTACCTTAGAGGTAGTATATGGTATGTATAATAATTACACAACATGTACTTTTAAACCTAGACCTACCCATGTATGTGCTCATATACACAGATTTTCCATGTTTACCAAGATGTGTGTGTGCTTATATGCACTGGTCATACCCATGTACTTAGTTATTTCTATTACCATGTACATATTCATGTATGTATACCTCTGCATGGCCATGTCTCTAGGAATTGGTTGTTTTCTCATGTTCTTTCCCACATGGCCAATCCCCACTTCATGGTGTGTACCTTGATTAAATGGTGTGTAGTACCAAATATAAATATTCTCCAAAATATAAGAACACACGGTGTGTTCTCCTGAACTACATTCTATGTGATCAGGATTTCCAAATGGTAAATCCCTAAAAACCTCTTGAAACACCCATTTTCCCCTAATTAGCTACAAATTAACCCCTGAGGGGTCCTTAGTAGTCATAAAAAGGGATTAAACCTAAAAAACATCAACATGGATAGGGGCATAAAATTTTTTACCTACCTTGTGCTGTAAATGATGAATCTTCGGGTCCACAATGGTGATCGTAAGTTATTGCACCTCAATCTGATCATAATCATTGTTAAGGATGGATTTTGATGGAACCTCTATTCCTCCTTAGTTTGTATGTTGATCATAGGTGGAGAAAACTCAACCTTATCCTATATACATATAATATAATTAGGTGGGGGTATTTTTATTAATTTAATTATTTAATTAATTAAATGAATTCTTTCTCGCACCCACCAATGCCTCCCATCGGGTTCCCAATGCCAGTCCACATTAGGTCGCACCAAGGGTAAACTGAGCATCTTGGAAAAAACTATGGCCTAATATTTCCCATATGGGGTCTCAAATAATTTGAAACCCATCTATTTTGAAAAATATTTGTGTTCATTCTTATATATGTTTAAATATTTCAAAATATCATTACCAAGGATCTCTAAGCCCCAAAATGTCATGTAGTCTCAATGGATAGCTATGAAAATATTCTATCATATATTCCAAATTCTTACAAGTAAAAAATACAGATATTAAATTCTCCCCACCTCAGGTATTTTTGTATCAAAAAACAAAAAAAAAATACTCAAGAAAGTGAGGGTAATGAGCTCGCATATGGTTCTGATGCTCCTAGGTGCTCTCATGAATATTCCTATGATTCCATCAAACACAAAAAAAGAAAATTTCTCACCCATGAAGGGTCCTATTTTGTTGATCCTCGATCTAAAATGAGTAATCTGCAAAGGTTTACCCATCCTTGATGTATAGCTTACCCCGTCTGATCACATGTGATGGGTTGTTCATATATTGTATCTTCTATGACACATGGAAGACATCGTGTACTGAGTCTAACTATGGAGGTAGGTCCAAGAGGTGGTCCACCTCACTAACTATAATAAGTATCTAGAAATTTCCAATGAACCTCAAATATAACTTGTTACCCTGACTAAATCTCTTCAATAGTCATTGAGGTGATACCTTCAAGGATATATTTTTTCCCTCATCAAACTCCAAAAGCCTCTATCATTGATCTTCATAATACTTATGATGGATCTGGGTAGTCTTGATCTACTATTAGATGATATAGACCTTATTTGATGTCACTTTCACAATCTATGGGTCCAAAAGTTCTGACTCTCTTGGGTCATTCTAGAACAGTGGATACCTAGAGGGTCTCCCTTGAAATGCCTCAATTTGTGTCATACCAATAGTGTATGGTAACTATTATTGTTTTAAAACTACAATAAGGTTAGTTTATCCACTTCACTATATCCAACTTCTAACTTTAAAGCTTGAAAAATTTCCTCCAAAACCTAAATGGTCCTCTCTTTTTGGTCGTTAGTCTAGGAGTGAAATTTTGTGCTCAACAGTAATAAATTTTTAAATGCCTCATAAAATTGTCTTCATAATCATGATGTGAAGTGAATTTGGAATATCTCCAACACATAAAGGTTTCCCAATCTCTATATTTAACCCCTCTATTGGATAGCTTGGAAGTGGGCTGACTTGGTGAGATGATAAATGATCACCAATATGTCATCATGTCCTCTAGACGGTCATGGTAACCCCATAAAAATTCCATAGATATACCATCCCACATACACTCTGGAACCTCTAAGGGTTGATCCAAATCTACTAGAACATGGTTCCCAACCTTCACCTAACGATAAGTGGGGCATCGAGAGACACTCTAAGATAAACTCTTCTTTATCCCCAACCACCAAACCATATTTTGAAGGTCTTGGTACATCTTTTTCAATCCTAGATATATGACTAAGTGGAATTATGAAATTACCTCAAAACCTTCTCTCACAAAATCATTGGTACCACTATCCTCCCTCAAAAAAGGATAATGTGCTCCCCACCTTCATAAAATCCATCAAGAGTATATCCAATATATATCTACGTATAAAAGGTCTCATAGTCAGTATCTCCAAGATGATCCACCATACCATGATTTAAAAGATAAGGGGTAAAAACCATCTCCTAGAGGTAAGTTGTATCATCCATGTTCCCTAAGGACAACCACAATGTGGCCAACTACTCTGGTGCCTCATCCAAAAATTGTGAGCAAGATCTTCTACTAAGAGCATATGGCACAATGTTCCCCTTCTTAGGAGTATATATTATCCCAAATTCGTGGTCCTAGACAAAATCTATCCATATCCTTTGTCTCAAGTTAAGATATTTCTTTGAAAATATGTACTTGATACACTTTTGGTGAGAATAGATTATAAATATCTCACCCATAAGGTAGTGTCACCACATCTTCAAGGTAAATACCATTGCTACTAGCTCTAGGTCATGGGTTATGTAGTTATTATCATGTATTATTAACTATTGGTACCCATAGTCAATCACCACCAACCTCTACATCAGAACACAACCATGTATGGTCTTTATGGAATCAAAAAACACCATATAATCGGCACCCTCCTCTAGCTATCTTAAGATAGGGGAAATCCTCAAAATCTTCCTCAGCTCCTAAAAATTATACTAACACCTCTCAATAAACATGAAATTCATCCCTTTATAGGTCAAAATAGTCAGTGGTTCTAATATCCTGGAAAAACTAGGAATGACTCTCCCATAGTATCCTATCAACCTAAGGAATCTTCACACTTTAGTCATGCTGTTGGGTGGATCCCAATATACTATTTCCCAAAAATTTTATGGATCCACTAATACTCCCACTTCTAAGATAACATGTCCCATAAATTGGACCTCAAGAATCCAAAACAGACACATCAAGGGATTACCGTAAAGATTTTTCTCCCAAAGTATGTCTAGAACCATAATTAAGTGTCTTACATGCTCCTCCTCAAATGTCGAGTACACTAGGATATCATCGATGAATACTACCATGAACTAGTCTAAGAAAGGCTGAAAGTTCATGTTTATGAGTCCCATGAACACTATTGGGGAATGCATCATGCCGAAGGGCATCACCAAAAACTTGTAGTGACCATAGCGACATCAGAATTTCATATTTGTTATATCCTCCTCATGAAATCAAAGCTAATGATAACCTGGACTAAGTTCAATCTTTGAGAACCATTTTACCCATATCAACTAGCCAAAGAGGTCATTGGTATTTTGAAGTGGATGCTTATTCTTTATGGTCACTTGATTCAGGTGATGGTAATCAACACATAACCTAAAGATCGCATCCCCCTTCTTGTTTAACAACACTGGGGCTACCTAGGGTGACACCCTAGGTATGAAAAATCTTGTTTCTCTACAAATACTCCAACTACACCTTTATCTCAAGAATCTCTATTAGATTCATTTTATATGATGATTTATATATTGAGGTCATCCCTAGGTGTAAATATATGAATTATTTGATCTCATGGTTGGAGGTAAGTCGGGAATGTCCTTAGGGAATACTTACTCATACTGTACTTCCACGGAAGGTAGCTGGTATCTCATAACATCTATTGACCAAGGTAAATACTAGCCAATTTGTGAGTGATAGGTTGTATCCTCCTACTCATGAACACATCCTACTCTACTTGAGCTTCCTTCTCACTAATTAAGGAAAACCTAAACCTGTCAACACAAATACACCACATCCTCCACATGTAATGGTCAATATGTGAATGAATTTTGAATAGCCAGTTTGTACCTAAGATGACATCATAAGACCTCATTACTGCTATAAAGTGATCCTGTAAGAAAATTTCTCCCCTGAGAGTCAGTTCATACTATAGAAAAAAGTGTGTGATCACTAAATGTCCACCCTTATGAGTCTCCAAATGTAAATTTTGATTTAAGTACTCAATTGGAATCTCTAAATATCATACAAGAGATATGGTAAGAAAGTAATAGTTCACAACTATGTGTATCAGTACTACATCTAAATTATAGAGTATATATATCATGCCTTTAATCGTCCCTAGAGCCTTTGGTTCATATAACTCTATCACCTACAACTTCCCTCGTCCCTAACCACCAACTCACTAAGCCTGAAGTTTTCTACCTAGGGGTGGTGTTGGAAATAACTCAAACTTTCGGCCCCCTACTACTAATCTCCCAACTCCTATACCATGTTTTTTACCTTGTAAGCCTCTATGATCAAACCATTGCCTCTACCTAGGTGGCCCGTCAACTATCTTCTTATCTTCTATATGACAGGTCAAACAATCATGAGTGATATGTCCTTGATCATCGTAAGAGTAGCACTGCCTCTCCCTCAGCTGGGTTAAACCATCATATGGTCCCTATGTCACAGAACCTATGCCTTGAGACTATCTCTGGTAACACCTAGATTTCCTGGACTCCTGAGTCTACCATCAGCTACCAGCTACCAAATTCTTAGCTCCAAGGTTCCCACTATCAGCATCAATCATTAGTGACTACTCCACCAAGAAGCTCTCCACTACTAAGGCTCACTCAAACACCAAAATATATTTAGGGATTTATAGATATATCAATATATACATGATATATTAATGAAGGCCACACTAAAAATTATATTCTTGGAATAATTCATCTTGGACCATATCCATGGAGTATCATGAGAGGCCTGTAGGCCTTGACGCATATGTAAAAACTGATAGGCTACCATGTTGGATCTCCAGAAGCTCTTGGATGTGTATGTCTCTCTATGTATATATAAATAAATACTCTATGAAGATATTCTCAAACTATACCCAAGTGAGCATTATCTCATCATGCATCTAGGTAACTAGACCCCATCATCGCCCTATTGAGTCATGAAGAAGGCTTACTTCTAGGACCACCATCTGATCAGGAGGTCTCCTAGAAAAGCTGAAAACTCATGAAACTAACTCAAGTAAATCCTCTATTGTCTTAGGTTCCAAATTTTACTAAAAATAGAGGGATCTCTACCACTAAAACTCCCAAATTGCGCTCATCATATGCACATACTCTGCTAGTATTTTTGGGACTACATGCTTCTCAGTAGGTGGTGGCATGATTGGAAGACGACCCAGAGGTACCACCTTTAGCAAAGGTCCCTATACCAAAGCCTTGTCACTAGTAAAATCATCATCGCAGTCCTATAATATAATATTGGTTGGATGTCAATGTGGGGGAATCCTAAAATAGACAAGACACACCACTATCATAGAGTACATCTAGAGAATTAGCTCAAGAAGTGTATGGAAACTACAACCTAGTCCTATATGATACATGTACCAATGTTCTCCCTACAAGAAATGCTTGAATGTACCAAGTCAATAAGTATATTATCACTTCATTGGTTAATGTAAATGTCAGACTCCACACCAACACTACATTCCCTAACATAAAAAACGATCCTGTAACACTTCAAAATTGTTTCCATAAAACCCAAACCAAACCTCATAGCTAGAGAAACTCCAAAATCTATTCATAAGGTAGAAAATTCCCATGATACCAATCTGTCATGACCCGACCCACCAGGGACCACCTGGTTGGTGGTAAGTTGAGTGTGACACCCCAATCCCACCTCCCATAGGTCAAAGATAGATAACATCATAGAATAGCCATATCACACACATATGTGGCCTTATCCTATGTTTCTGTACACACACACATATCTTTAAATACCCACATAATGTTGAAGGGTAAAATACAACTGATTTCAGAATGCATTCATATATCTATATCCTGCTATTAGAGTATGACGGAGTACTCGAAAGCATAAAGAGATAAATATAAGCCCACCGAAGCTGTAAAAGAGTCTAACTTTCTCATAAGGAGGGGACTTCCATCAAATAAAACCTAGTACGAACTATGGTATGTCTATCTCTCTATGCCCCACCTTCTCCTGGTCCTCCTAGGACTCCATTTTGAAACCATCACCAACATAAGATATGATATGTGTAGGAAAATCCCATATAGAGGTGAGTATATACATACCCATTAGGCTCCCCATAAATCACAAAATAAAGAATATAAAGAGAGAGATAGAGAGAGATTCCAAATAAACCCATGAAGGTATGACAATAAGAAAGTGATGCATACAAATATAAGCCCTAATACTCAAGATAAATGCTAATTCACATGTCAGGGTCACAACACACATTTATTCAAAGATTCTGTTCGAGGATATAAAGCAACACCTATCTGATAGAAATCACTCCATAATTCTAGAAAACACTAACAACACTCATCTGATAGGACACACTCATTGGGACTCTCCCTTAAGAAGAACATTATAGAACTCAAAATATATCAATACTCGGATAAGGGATCAAACCTAGGGATCGTGGGGGACACCAAAAAACCAATCTGGAATTAACCTATTATATGGGAGATCAAAGCCCATGTATGTTGGTCACATCGATACCACAAACCCTACCGAGGGTGGATAGCGGGAAATGTGGATCCAACCTGAGCCTCATGGGAGGATTCCAACTCTAATCTAGTGAGAGGTCTCATGTTCAAAACTCAAGAATGGATATCTTAATAAACCCTCAAGGGATAGAATTGAGCTAAACTCATACTAGAACAAAATAACACACATACACTAAACCGAAAATAGGGAACTCACCCAACTGAAGTGGGAGAGTAAATGAACCTGTATCACATTCCACTAGTCTGAGGATAAAGGGGGATCTAAACTACCCCAGAGTAAGTACATGGTGTGTATAAAAAATAAACATAATGTACAGATAAACATCGACTTACCCATGTATGTTCTCATATACACCTCTTGTGCTCGTGTACCAGGTCATGTTTATGCTAGTGCACACTAGTCATGCCCATGTACCTAGTCATGTTTGTGTCCATGTACTTGGTCATGCTCGTGTACCTATGCATGGCCATGCCTCTCGGCATGGAATTTCTTCCCATGTGCTCGTCCATATGTCCAAGCCCCACTACATGGAATGTACCTCGAGTATGTGGTGTGTAGACCGAAATATCAATCTTTCCCAAACAAGAAGAGCACAAGGTGTGTTCCCCTAAACTACACATCATGTGATTCGTATTTACGGATAAAAAACCATTAAGAACCTTCTAAAACACCCATTTTCTCCCAATTAGTTGCAGATTGTTCCCTGAGGGGTCCTTAGTAGTCATAAAAAGGTCTTAAACCATAAAATAATTCATTATTGAGGATAAATGCATAAAACACAAAAATATTTCTACCTCATAGTATAAACCCCAACGATTTGGGTCTACAACATTACCCAGAAGCTATTTCACCTCGATCTGATCGCTATTTCCATCTAGGATGGAGTCTGTCGGTGCCTCTCTTTCTCCTTGGTTCATCCATGGGGCATGGGAGGAGAAAACTCACCCTCATCTTCTGTTCATAGAAAATAAGTGGATGGGGAAGTGTTTTTATTAATTTAATTATTTAATTAATTAAATGAATTCTTTATTGCATCCACTAATGCTTCTCACTAGGTGCCTGAGGTCGGCCTACATTAGGTCATTCCTAGGGTAAACCCCATATATCAGAAGCAACTGTGGTTTTAGATTTCCAATCTAAGGTCCCAAACAATTTGAATCCCATTTATTCTAAAAATATGTTTGTACATGCATTGGTATATTTAAATATTCCAATATATCCTTATCGAGCCTCTTCGGGCTTTGAAATGTCATGTCATCTCAGTGCCTAACTCTAAAAATATTATTTCTTATATTCGAAAGTCTTTCAAGGAAAAAATAGAGATGGTACAATTTACCAATTTCATGGTAAGCTTTCTTTAGGTCTCGAGTTTGTGAGGGGGCAACAATGTGTCCTAGATTTTGGGAAGTGTGTATGGTAGGTGACTTTTCTAATCTTCATTAGTTAGAGTATTACCTATAGTGGACAATTGATTCACTAGTCTTTGAAACTCACCTGTGTGTTCGGTTATAGATTTTTTACTTTAAAGTTTTAGATTCATCAATTTTCTTAATAAGAGGATTTTTTTGAGAGATCATTTAATGTCATGTATTATATGACCCTATATAGAGTTCATATGCACCAGTATATTAAGAAACATGGTAGTAAATTCTAGGATCAATCTATTGGTGGATTTTAATAATCAAATTCTTGTTCAGCTTCTTCCACTTTTCCACATTGGTTTTATCGAGATCGACTCCCTTATTCTCAATGGGGTCAAAGAGATCCTTAGCATTAAAGAGATCTTCTATTTGAGACTTCAAAATAGAGTAGTTTTAGGAATTCGACATGATCATCCCTCCTATGAATTATACCTCCATTAAATTTTAATACCATAAATATAGAAGAATAAATTTGAAAAATTTAGTGAACAATTATATTTGTAATAGTCAAAAATGTTGGAATCAATTCCTATATCATTAAAAACAGAATCTGATTGATCAATATATGATCAAAAGAGTATCAAAATTTGATATTGACCAATGATGTGGTGCTAAAATAATACACTGGAGATGTCGCTAAAAACTCACAAGAAATTCACTATCGGCATGAACAACATCGTCTTCACTGACAAGAGTGTACTTTAGCACCCCAAGAAGACCCGAACTTTGACTGCTTCTATCTCTATTTTTAATGTTGTTTACATCATTGGAATCATATCGATGTGATATTTTAGAATCTTCCTTAAAAATGAATTTGAGAAATATGAATTTTATGACCATTAGAAAACCTCCACTTATCATCATTGTATTGACACTGGTGGATCTTGTTTTGATTTTCATATCATAGAGAAATGGAATTCAATGAAGAAACTAACCTTTAGTCCACTAAAATGAAAGATATAAAACACTTACTCACCACAATACACCCTCTCATATCTAAATAGATCTCTCAAGACTCTCTTATCTGAAGCAATTATATCTCTTGGCTTACATTTATCAATGTTGGAAGCTCCCATGGACTTCTTATACAGGCATTGTAGGAGGCATTGAGTTTGAAATAAATCCCTCACCAATCCCCACATACACCCAATGACCCTTTGAATTATTACCATGTAAGTTAAAGGAGTATTTAGTGCACATATTAAATGTGCATCACCCATGATGGAATTCTAAGGGTTGGTGAGGTAGGTGCACCATGTTTCTATTTATTTATAACTATACGATCATAGTGATGGTTTTAATACACAACAGAAGTGGTTGGACCCATACCCAATAATTGTTTTGTCATTTTTTAGGATAAAATCCTTAGTACTTGATGAAGAAACCCTATATTATTCATAATGAGTATCTTTTCACATATGATTTGTAATTAATTTAAAATAATAATTACTACATCTTGAAAATTGTTTAGGTTTTTTATCTATTTAGTTGTATCTCTTATAGTCTCATTGTTGTGGTATATAATATAAAGTAGAATTCCTCTAGAAGTATCCACACATACTCTATTAATTGTAAAGCATCATTATTGATAATGTGTTTTCTAACATAGAAGAACCAAACATCTTTCATCATTCATCTTTGATTTCAACAAGATGTATTTTGATATTGAAATAATTCCTCTCTTATTATCTCAATCTTAAGAGGGAGGAGGAGGATGATTCTCTCTTCATTATTGAGAGAATTCATGAGAGGTTCCATTGTTATTGAGAGAGTTATCGTGACAGAATTCAGTCTGCGCAAAAATTATCAATTTTTCTCTAAAATTATATAATTCTGATTATATAATTAGGATTAAAAAAATGTAATTACATAAAGACCCTAAACTAATTGTTTAACCTAAGTAAAACCCATGTAAAATAATAATATTATTATTATTAGTATTATATTCTATGACATGAATTAACTCACATATATTTAAATATAATTTATTAAATATATAAATAAATATTTATTTAAATGGTATTAAATAAAATATATCATTTCATGGAGCCCTTAACTAGGTTTGTTAATCCTCCTCAACATTTATTTTACCTTGAATAATAAATATTAATTTAAAATGAATAAATATATTTTTATTATTCATTCAATGAATAAATAAATATTATAATCACTAACTAAAGAATAAATATTTATTTAATATCCAAATCACAAATATTCTAAACTTAGATAATTAGTGTTTGAATTTATATGATGAATTTAATATGATTTTTTTAATAAATCGCAACTTGAGAATAATATTTATTTTAAATTTTATTCAAATAGAATTTAACTGAGATTTTGGATACACTTAATGTGTGACCCTTTATGTCACTTTCTCAGTAGAATTAGACAATATTTCCTAAAATCCTAGATTGACATCTAATAACACATCAAGAGAACCATATAGAGTGAATTTGATGTCGCAGTTACAAAAAAACTCAAATAAGCACTTACTATATAATATAATCTATTTGACTCAATATCAGATCATGTAGGTGTCATATTATGTGTCATCAAACTATATGCTTGATTTATCTTTCTTTGACTACCTGAAATAAACCTGTAGATGAACTACTAGGACTATGGATTTAATCAGACAATCTCATTTCAATCAAAATAATAGATAAATAATATTACATATTTCTTGAAAGGGAAAAATATTTTCTTGACTTATTTAATTAATGTATATCACTTATGATGTACCCAACATATTCTACCTCACCTCAAGCATATGTTATTATGGTTTTTTTCAATAAATCAAAGTACATGATTCATGATATATATTGATAATAATATCAAGTTTAAAAACCAATACACACATCCATAGATATAAATATCCAATTATACATTTAACATGTGGAATTCCTATTAGTGGTTTTATCTCCATAACCTCCTCTCTTTAAGATTACAAAATGCAAAACATCATGAGGAGAATGATTTTTTGCTTACAATAATCCTTCATCTGATAGTAAAAACATCATTTTTGTCCTATTAGATATATTTCATCAGTGCCATATGATATATCACTACTATTGAATCATTTTTATTTAGATCTACCCTTTATCAGTGATACAAAAATTGTGATGAAGGGTATTTTTTATTATCACTGGCTAAAAGCGCTGAAAAAGGGACCCCTTTATTAGTGTTTTTCTTAGCACTAATAATGGTGTGCCCTTTATTAGAACTAATATACTTTTTTAGTGATTATAAAAGGAATAATTCATAAAAAACATTATATACTATTAAATGTGATATTTTAGTATATAAATATATTTATTGTGAAATTAGATATAATATAATTTCTTAAATATGATTTATATAATACTAAATAATTATGTACAGTTAATATGTAATAGATTTAGTGGAAATGGTTTATAAAATAATTAAAAAATAATATTAGTTCACATTTACTAATTTATATTGATTAATAGACATTTATAAACATTTTTGTGAGAGAAAAAAATAATAAATTAATTAATCTCTTAAGATAAGTTGAAAACAGGACATGAACTTCATATGGTCATAGAATTTAATCTTGGTGTTTATTTGGGATTCACAAGAACTCAAATTGAATCTTGTGAAATAACTATGGAATTTAATATTTGGAGATGCCAAACCTTGTTTATTCTCAATCAAAAATGGCTCAGAAGACCTCCAAAACTGAGTTTTTTGTTGGGGTACCCTAATTTTTTAACATTTAATTTAATTTAAGCTTCATTTAAAAGGTTCTTCTTGTATTTTTTTGGTGGAGACTGAATTTATCCCCTGATCTTACATTCATATGTATATTATGGTGTTGAAATATTAATATTTTTCATTTTATAGTGTTATTTATGTATTAAAATATAAATATATATACATATTTTCATATATTTACATATAAAAATTTAGTTTTAAAAATATATATTTAAATATATTTACATGTAAAATATATTTCTAAATGTATAAACCATATCGTAATTAACAGTTATTATCCATTTTATTTAAAAAAAATATCCATTTTATTCACCACATAAAAATTTATAAATATATATATATATACCTATAATAATGTATATGTAATGTTTATAAATAAAACTTTTTGTGTGATTGTGTATTAATAAACAAATACATGTTTATGTATATATTTTAATATATTTAAATATATATATTAAAATAATTATATATTGAAAAATATATATACTTATATATAAATATGTCAATATATAATAAGTAAATTGTTCTAGGCTAGTGGTAAGTGTGTTTGTTGTGTCTATAAATATATCTTTATACATAACAACAAATATATATTAAAATATATATACATTAATATATATTGACATACACACCTATAAAAATATATATATAAAGAGATAGAGTCACACGCACACATAAATGTATTTATAATAAATATGCATTTTATAAATACATTATAAATAATATATATGTAAATATAAAATTATACATAAATATATAATTATATACTTAAATATATAAATATATATAAACATATTTTTAAAAGAATTTAAAAGTAATTATATATAATTATATGAATAAATATATAAATAAAAAATGTAAATACATATAAATAAATAGATATATCATAAAATGTCAAAGAAAACATGATGTGGTTGTGGTAACACTACTATAAATCTAAGCATTTTAATTCATGGAAGCGGGAGACCATTAGTGAGCGCCAAATAATGGCACTAATAATAAAAAACAGGCGATATTTTTCGATCCATCGCTAATATTTTTCATGAGTTCCCTACAACAACACTAGACTGTAACCCTCTTTACCCCCAGTTACTATCGACATGCCCCAATTCCCCTAAAATACTCTAGTGTCCCTCTATCGGTACACCTTATGTCTATTTTCTATGCTTCAAACTCCCTTAACATACCCCTCCTCCCTCAAAATTTCATGCACCTTCCATGGTCGACGTTGGAATATATAAACCTCCCTTAACTCACCCCCTTCATCCCCCACTTCCTCTCCATATTCTATACCATGTTTTGTACCCAAATTTATGCATTTTAGGTTTGTATCTTTAATGAAAGACTAAAATCAATAATCATTTAGTAGTTTTTAGGAAAACACTAAAGGGATTTATCGATGACTTTTAAAAACCCTTCATCATGTAAAAGACAACTAGTTTGAATCTTCATGGGTGTGTGTGACTAATAAATTTGTTGTGGAATTAAATGTATGGTATAAGTGATGATAAAGGGGGTTGGGGTAATAATGGGGTTTGATAAAGGGGTTTGGGGTACAGGGTGAGCACCCAGGGATTGGCATCCATGAAAAAAAAAATTAAAATATTTTTTGAGTTTTATCAGCGCTATAAACTAGAACTGATAAAATTAGTACTACTAAAGTCCAAAGTTGTTGGAATCATTTTTAAAAAATATTTTGATTTTTATAAACTATAATAAAATTCACATTTATTGATGATAAAAAATGTACTGATAAAAATTTCTTTTATCAGTGTGTTTTTTAGTATAGATAAATGCACCTTAAATCTATAATTTTTTTAACATTGATAAAAAGCATATTTTAAAGTCACTTGAAATACCATTGATAATTTTTCATTGGTAAAATAAATCTTGTACTTTTAAGAAGCTAATATGTATTAATGTATGTTCTAGAATATTGTCATAACATTTTTCGGTTATTATTATCAAGGTAGTCAAACTCAAGAGTCTACTTAGACTCATTCAAGGACAGTAGACTCTACTTATAGACTCATAAGAGTCTATTATAATAATCTATATATACATATATATTATAATATTTTTTATATATACACAAAATTTTTCAAGTCCCAAAAACACACATGTTTTCAACACCTTTACTCTATTTTTTGTCTTAAATTTGAATTTATCAAAAAATTCATCCATAAAGACATAAGAATGAGAATCCAAATATATTTATTTACATGGTTTGGTTTAACAAAATTAAATATTTAAATAATAATATCATAAAAACCCTTAGGAAAACTAAATAGGATGGCACAAATACTATAGGAAAATCTATTTGTAATTAAAAATATTCTAAAGTTCCAAGAAAACCATGAAACATACATTAAAAGAACAATAAATAGTTGAAAAAAGCATAAAAAATTGTATAAAATATCATCTAATGGTTATATTATACACAGAAAGAGAATACCAGAAACCCACACATACAGATATCACATGTATAACATATAGGTTCCAGGCATAGTGGAAGTGTCCTTTTCCGATATGACCAGCTCATCTTTTAGTCATAAATCATGTGTAATTATTGTTTTACATGATAAAAACATCATGTCTAATGAAAATAGTATATTATTTGACTATATTAAAAATCTATAACCATGGTTAAAGGATCATCACATGTAAATTATGATTAGTTTATAAGAATATAAATAATTTCCTTAACATGTAATTCTCTCCTTATTAATGAATGATGGAGTAGATCACATTGCACCATATTTTCACTATAGGATAAAAGTGTAGAATCCCTCTAGAGATAATCTAAAAATTAACCACAATCTCTAAATTACATCATAGAATCATCGAGTACTAACATGTTCGATCTTGATTGCTTTCATTGTTTGTGGTTGACCACGGCATAAATTACTTTTGAAAAGGAAATAAATATTGATGATATATAATTGGATTGAGAAAGGAGGGGAGAAGTGAACTCTATATATCTTTATCTCTCTCTAGGTCTTGATAGAGTCTCAATCTATTCATTGTTCACACCAATTCTGTTTTAGGAAAGCTATGTAATTAGATATTAATTTTGGTAGGTTTAGGGTTGGAAAATTGCACACAATCACTTTCCCAATTCCATAATTCTTAATTAAACCCATGTACAATAATAATTATATTAATATTAATATTAAATTCTTGACATTTTCAATGCATAAAGAATATAAATAAGTAGCATTTACACTATTTCCAATTTGACCATTAAACTCATTCTGTTTTGCCTCATCCACATTTATCGATCCTTGAATAATGACTATTTATTTAATAGAATAAATATCACTACACTATTAATCAATCAATATAATAAATATTATATTTCCCAAAATTTCAAAAAAATATTTATTTTTATATTTATTTAAGTCAATTATTCTTTCAAATAACTTGTTATTAAATTTTGGTGATCAACTAAACCCGAATAAATATTATTTATTCTAATTTGTTATATTTAATACTATAATTTAACTGAGATTTTGGATACACTTAGTGTGTGACCCTTTAGGCCTCTTTCTTAGTGTAATTATCTCTAACCATATAAAGTTGAAGGTTAACATCTAGAAACACATTAAGGAATCACTATAGAAAGAAGTTAACATAATAGAAAAGTCCAACCTCCTACAAACATTTACCATATAATATAATCTTTTTGTCATGATAAATCAAATCAAGTAGGTTTCATGTTGGTGACATCAACCTATATTCTTGATATCTATTTCTTTGAATTTCTGGAAATGAACTCTCCCATAAAACACTATGGTCATGGATTTATTTAGGTGGTTCCATTTCCATAAAAGGGCCTAAGATATTAACTTTCATCAAGATACAAAGGGGGTAAATACTTTCTCACTTTATTCATTAATGTTATATCATTTCTGATGCACCTAATGTATCCTACTTCTCCACAGACAAATGGTGTCATGGTTTTCTTCAATACATCAAAGTAACTAAGTCATGATATTTATTAATGATAATATTAATGTATAAGGATCAATACACACATCCACAGATAGTAACACCAATGACACATGGAATTGTGGATTTCTTATTGATGTCCATGTTCTCATAACCTCTTATCTTGGAGATTACCAAGGGAGAACACCATGAGAAGGTGTCTCAATGTGTTATGATTATCCTACCCCTGATAGCTTGTATTTTATTTTTTCATCATACAATATCATCAATCCATAGAATAAGGTTCAAGAATAATTTTTTGGAACCTCTAGGTTGTCATTATAGTGGGGAACTTTTATGACCTTTTAGTGTGACACATATTTTAAGAACATTATCACATAAAAATATGATGTAGAAAAATAATCAAGATGTGATCATAGAACTTATTTAATAATAAAAACATGTAATCAAGTACTAAATAATTTGGTTCTAGGGAACCAACTACAAAAAAAATCAAATTATCACTAGATCCAACTGAGAATAACTTTTAGTTTACTAGCTCTCGCATGATACTCATGCTTATGCTAATATAAATCCTTAATTAAGGGGTATTTCATGTTTTCCTCTATGGATAATTTTCTCACTACAAATTCACCATATTGAGATAAATCCATTAAGAGATGAAACTTTCTAAGTATGTGCTTTGTCATTTGGTGTGACCTTGGATCTTTGGAGAGATCCACCACTGTAGTGACATCATAATAAACTATGATAGGATCTTTATTTATAGGTACCACATAAAGATATTGGACCAATTTTTTAATCCAAAATTCTTCCTTGGATACATAATAAGCTGCAATATATTTGGAATCTACTATAGAATCAGTAACAACGGACTTCTTTGAACTCTTCCAGATCACAGCTCCTCCATTGAGAAAAAATACATATCTAGACTAAGACTTCATATCAATATGATCTATCTAAATACTAGAATCTTTATAACCCTTGATGACTAGTTCTTCATCTCTTCCACACACTAGGAACTTATCCTTAATACGCCTTAGATACTTAAGGATAACCTTAAAAATGGTGCAATGTTGTTCACATGGATCTTATTGATATCTGCCTACCATGCTCGAAGTATAGGAAACATCAATCCTCTTATATAACATAGAATAGATGATTGATCCTATCACATAAGTGTATGGTATCTTAATTATTCTCTCTCCTTCCTCTTATGTTAGGAGACACATTTTCTTGGAAAAATATATATCATGTGACACTAGAACCAATCCTCTCTTGGATGGTTCCATACTAAACCACTTCCATATCTGGTCAATATATGTACCTTGACTTAGTCTAAGAATCCTCTTTGATCTATCATGCATGATCTTTATCCCTAGAATATAGGTTTCTTCACCTAAGTTCTTCATACAAAATCACTTTCTCATCCATGCCTTAACTACTTTTAAGGATGGTATAGTGTTTCCAATTAGTAATATTTTATCCACATACAATGATATTAAAAGAATTTTAATACCATTAAATCACATGTAAACACATGGATCACATTTGTTCATAAGGAAACTAAATTCCTTTATAGCTTTATCTAATCAAATTTTCCATGACCTGGATGCTTTCTTTAATCCATAGATGGATCTATGCAACTTTCATTGTCACGAACCAACCTGGTTCGACCCTGAAACAGTCACCCGAGCCGGTCTACGACAAGGCCCGAAGGGTATTCCTAATCCCCATGGGCTGGAAACTAGTTTCGGGAATCAGAACTTAACCATTGGGAACAATTTGGCCCATGAAAAAATGATAAACAGATAAAAAAAAGTGAAAATAAAAATAAAAACTAGCAGCAGAAAGAAAATAAAACCGAACATACCTCCTTGTGACCTTAAAGGTCACCACCCAACTCAGACTCAAGCCTGCTCTAACACTGAGCAGTTAAACCAAGAACCTAAATAATAAATAAACCAACAACTGAAATAATATGATAGGTGTGACCACTGAAATGCTCAGTAGGGATGCCAAACTAAACCACAGAATCCAACGTATCCTTTCCTAAAACAACCCAATGACACAAGTTTAAAATAACAATATAAAAGTAGGGTTTTCACATTTGAAAATAAGAAACATGTTTTTTTCATTTAAAAACACAACACACACTACATACCATTTCCAAAATCAATTTTCATTTTAAAAATAAAATCCAAAATAGAATATACCAGAGCTGGGCTAGACTAAAACAAGTAAAAGTGAAAACTGAAAATAAACTAGTACAATAGAAAGTAAACAAGTAATATAAATAATCTAGTAACCATGGATGATCCTAAACATACCTAGAAGACCCCTGGACGTACTCAGTTTGGAACCACCTATCGTTGTATGGTGAAGCCCCTAAGTCTATAACCAACTGGACGCCCTATAACTGATCAATACAGTGGAAAAGCCCACCTGGCCTAACAACCAATCCAGATGGTACCAACCCATCTAATCGGGGTTGATCAGAAACTGTCACTCAATCATCTAAACACTAGTAGAAAAAAGGTCTTTAACGTCGTTTTTTTTATTTTTTACATCGCTTTTAACCGATGTTGAATTCGCCGACGTAAAAAATATAACTTTTTACGTCGATTTTTGTAAACTGATGCCAAAAAAAATCATTTTCTTTTTTAGCGTCGGTTTTGTAAAAAACCGACGCCAAATAAACTCATCCGCATCATTTTTGGTGTCGGTTTCCTTAAAAACTAACACCAAAAAGTTGAAAAAGTAGTTTTGGCGTCGGTTCTTGAAAAAAACCGATGCCATAAATGGAAAAAACTTATTTTTGGAGTCGGTTTTTACAAAAACCGACACTAAAAATCAATTTTTTATTTTTCTATGTTTTAGATCATTTCCTAATCTTCGATTTGACTGGTCGTGGAGCTAAAACGGAGTTACGGGTCAAAAGTTATGGTCGTCGGAAGTTGAACATGTCAAAGTATCGATTGATACAACTTGTTTTAAAGAAAACAAGATAAACACAAATTAAAATCACATACACCAAATGATATAAAATATACATAATACTTCAAACACATTTCGATTATTTTTCGATCTTCCATTGAAATGATATGTTTTTTATAATCATATCTCTTATATTTAGTGTAGAACTCATGTGATAATGAAAACAACGATCGATAATTAAACTTACACCAAGCTTGGTAAATCTCATCCAAATGTTTTATATTTTTAACTCGATAATAAAATAAAATCATCATTATATGAAATCTAATCGAGTTTCTTATAAATGAAGGACATTAATAATAACGAAAATAAATGAATAGAATACGTACCATATTCAAATTAATGATTGATGTCGCGTTAAAAACATGATTGAATCAAAGAGGATGAAAATGATGAATGAAGGAGAAATATATTTATATATAGTAAATGAAAATATTTTCGATTGATTTGTATGAAAATATATGTGGGATTTTAAAAAGTTAAACGCGCGTTGTGAAAAAAATTGAAATTCTGATCCCGCGTATTGGTGAATACTATTTGGCGTCAGTTTTGTTTGAAACTGATGAAAAAGAGGATATATGTTGGTCTTCTGGCGTTAGTTTTTTCATAAAACTGGCGCCAAAAATTCCAATCGATATCATTTTTGGCGTCTTTTTTTAAATAAACCGATGCTAAAAAGATAAAAAAACGTTTCGCGTCGGTTTTTTTTAAAAACCAACGCGAAAAGTAAAAATAAATTATTTTTCATGTCGGTTTTTAAAAAAACCGATGCGAAAAAAAACAGTTTTGGCGTCGATTTTTATGAAAACCGACGTGAAAAGTAAAAAAAATAATTTTTGGCGTTGGTTTTTTTAAAAACAGACGCGAAAAACAAAAATAAATGGCATCGGTTTTTATAAAAACTGAAGCCAAAACGTAAAAAAAATTACAAAGTTTTAGAAAATTCATTAATCTTCGATTTGACTGGTCGTGAAGCTAAAACGGAGTTACGGATTAAAATTTATGGCCTTTGAAAGTTGGACTTAATTAAGACTTCTTTTAGAGAAGATCAAATTCCAACATCCATAACTTTTAATCCGTAACTCCGTTTTTGCTTCATGACCAGTCAAATTAAATCTTATTGAATTATATATAGGACTGTAAATTTGTTTTACATTTTTGGCGTTGGTTTTCATAAAAACCAACGTCATAACTTTTTTTTATTTTTTCACATCGGTTTTTAAAAAAACCGACGCCAAAACATTTTTTTCATTACTTTTTCGCGTCAGTTTTTTTAAAAACCGATGCCAAAACTAATTTTTTTAGTTTTTGGCATCGGTTTTTAAAAAATTGATTCCAAAACATATCTGTAAAAATATTTTATGTCGGTTTATAAGAAACCAACGTCAAATTGACGATGTTAAAAATGATTTTTCTACTAGTGAAAAGACGCCTAGGAACCCATAGTGGTGATAATAATATTGTGTATGTAGGAATCACTGCGCACGTGTTACTCATCTCACCGCACTTTAATACCCCAAAAACAGATTCTTCCTATGCGTTAAACCATAAAGGGTTACCCTAGATAAGAGCGCCCCCAAATAAACATTCAAACATTTCACATTAACAAAGTGACAATCGGGCTGTCACATCACATCCATGTCGAAACCATTTTTCTAAAAATACTAAAACTCTGACCAGGCACACAATTTAAAAACACAATCCTTTCTAAAAGTTTATACAAACATCATCATTAAATTGAAAGTTCCTAATGGGCATACCTCTTTAAGATTTCATTTAATCCAAATTTTCAAGTCACACAAGGGAACCAACTTTACTTAAATACAAAAAAAATCATTTAAAATAAACAAGGTTTATGGAGGAATACCATATTCAAGTGTCACTTTCATTTTAGGGCACATCCATGTGTGCACCTCATGCACCCATGGATGTGCCAACATCCAACGGAATATGAAAAGTAAACAAGAAAACATTAAAACACCATTTTAATAATATCACCCACCATCAAACCAAAACAATAACCCGCACGACACCAAATACATTAACCATTTTTTTTAAACAAAAGAACTTTTTCAAAACATTTTTACCAAAATCCTCAATCCAAAAGATCACCAAATCATACATACAATTCAAAACCCACAGTTCAACAATTTTACCATAACACAAATAAGGAAAAAAAATTCTTACATACCCAATTTCATTTTAAGGAAAATATGTGGCATTTCAACCAACATCAAAGGTGCACTTTGACCTAAACATATTTCAAGAATTGCTTTGAAAACCTAATTTTTTTCAAAAATTTAAATCAATTTTAAAACATTATACTAAGCTAAACAAAGTCACCTTAGTGGTGAAAATCATGGTAATAAATTTATTGAAAGTGTCAAGAATCAAAGGAAGTGCATCATAATGGAGATGTATGAAGATTCCTACCTCAAATTCATGCAAGTGTGACACCGCTACCGCAGAAGGTGGAACCCATCCTCAAAGACCCCTCACACACATTAAAATAACAAAAAAAATGTGATACGCATAACTTGGGCACTATGATTTAATTAATTTGATGAAAAAACACAAATGAAGAACACACCAAAAGGGTAAAGTCTGTGTGCTGTAGGGGAGGCAAACACACTACGAAGGAGGGTTCGAGTTTTACGGAGGGTAGAGGGGTCGTGGGTCGGAGCTGTCTGAAGAAAATGAAGGCCACTGGCTTGGTGCACTGGGAGCAGGCACGCACTATGGAGATAGGTAGGGGTGGTTGCGCCGCTGGCTGGGAGTAATAAAAGGGGAGAGAATCAGTAGGGGGTGAGGTCTATCTAGGATTAGAGGATGCGCTACTAGATTGTGCAATCAGAAGGTGAACTAGGGTCTGGTGGGCGAGAGGTGTGGCCAGCATGAAGCTAGGAGATGCAGGAAGGTCAGGGTGGGAGGCTAGAGTGGGGAAGTGAGGGCAGTGGGTACCGGAGATGGTAGGTGGTGCGGGGTCCCAGGCAAGGGGTGTAGTACAGAAGGCAGAAGATGGCTAGGTAGCTGGGGGTCAGATTGCGGTAGCGTGAGGCGAATGGCCAGAGGCACGGCGTGGGGTTGATGGGAAGACGGAAGACCGGGAGGAGGTGGGGACCCGGGTGAGCGCGGATGGCTGGAGTGGTAGGGTGAGGTTGGGGAAAACCAGGAGGTGGAGGCTGAGGCCACTAGGGTAAGATCGGTGTGCGTGAAGGGGAAAACCATAAGGCAATGTGCGCGGAGGGGGCCTGCGCATAGCGAGAGTAAGGAAAAAATGGGGCCAATGCAGTAGTCTAGGGTTAGATGTATTTTATTTTATTTTTTTTCTTTTTATTATATTAACAATAATAATAATGATAATAATCATAATAATCATAGTAATCATAATAATAATAAAATTAATAATACTAATAATAGTAGTAATTAAAATAATAATAATAAGTAAAATAATATTAATAAAAATAATAATAATAATAATAATCAATTTCACGACACTTGGACTAGTTGCGCGGCTACCTCCAACTGTGTGGTGACTGCACATGGGTCCGAAATCCACTAAATTATTAAATGTCAAAAAAAATTAAACCAGACCCCACCTGAACCTTTCATGAGAACCCAAAGCCAAGAAATAATAAAATAAAAATTAATTTAAAAAAAAATTGTGACAATTCTCCCCACCACAGACACTTTCTGCCCCCTGAAAGTCACTCAACCGAACATTAGATAAAACAAGATTCAATGATTGACTAAAACCGAAAGAAACCAAAATACAAGATAATGAGAGAACATGAGGGGGTTCTCCCCACCACATGAACTCAACTAGTGCAGAAATTTAACACTCAAACATACCACCCTAGGAAGGGGGGATGTCTCGGGAACTCCCAACCAATCCTAACTAACTTTTATAGCATGAACAAACAACACCTCTACTGAAACTTGGAACTCCCAACCCAGACCAAAAACCTCGAACACTAGATAAAAACCTCTGAGCAGAAATTAACTCAAACAGTGAACCTAAACATAACCACAAACATCGATTCTTCCATAGGCACTTACATCTCCAAAAAAACATAGCTAAACTGAGATCAACCCATACAGGGGTCAAACACACTTTTAAGAAAAATGAATGATTTAGAAAACCATAATCCGATAAACACAAATATTGGATTACAAATGAACATGTATATTATAACTCTACGATGAAACAATGAACTTACAATTACATCAAAACTATAATAGTACAAAAAATAAAGGATGAAAAGACTTTAAATGTTTCACTATCAACACGGAACACAAACCCAAACCGAGGTTTCACACCCCTGATAACTTCTGACTTTGCACGAGCTTCACCCCAAGACTTAAGGTTGGGGATCTGATGGATGAAGCATCTCCTACCTCATAGTCAGGCATTGAAGTCCTCTGGTCAAAACATATTCTTCAGGCGACGCTTCCTGCAAAACTTCTCCAAGTGTCCCAGACAACGGCAATGATGACATGTCTTCAGAGGGATGTGACATGAGGGCTTCACGTGACCGAACCGGCCACACTAGTGGAACACCACTGAATGTTCTGATGAAGTGGAATCCAGAACCATTGTAGGGGAATCTTTATAAATGGGTCCCTCTGGCACACCCTACTCGCCAGATGGGGAACCTTCACGAGCAACTGGATACGCTGTATTTCCAATCATCTACGCCCTGGAGACCAACTCAGCTAAAAACACATCATCCACCAGATTCTCAAAACGATGGTCCTTAGATGGGAGGACCCGCTCCTTGATCTCTAGATTAATACCCCCAATGAAGAGGGAAGTATTCATTGAATCCTATGATGCTACCTCCAGAGAAAAGGACATAATTTCCTTCAAATGGTCAACATATAATTTCACCGTCCATTATCCTTATTTAATGTGCATAAGTTCTTCCCTTTTCTTCGTCTTCACCTCTATAGGTATAAACCATCAGATGAAGATAGACTTAAAGACATCCCACATCATCCCAACTTGCATTGATGGTGGGGTTAATAACTCTCATTCGTCCAAGGATGGACCTTCAAACAGGCCTAAAACGGCACGCACTCTGACAGCTTCGGGATTTCACAATACCCTAAAGACATGATCGACCTATTCAATCCACTCTACTGCCTCTAACAGACCCTGATCACTGTGAAGGATAGGAAATGTTCGAGAAGGATGAAAAATAGGGTATGACTTATCAGAAACCTTGTAAACCTTTCTGGGAAACATTTTATGAACAACATATAAAACATGGAGCCAAACTAATATCAAGCCCAAGAAACATCAAAGAAAGATCCTTCATCCAAAACAACCTGGTCAAAAGAAACAAGAAAATACAAACACAACTCAAAAATTCCTCTTCCAAAATCACTTTTCCATTTTTTATTTTGAAACCTCCTTCCTTCAAGGCCACTTTCCAAATACCAAACCCACTTTTCAAACCAAATTCAATTTTCCAAAAATCATTTCCCCTTTTCATTTCCAAAAGCACAATTACATCAATCAAAACCAAAGCAAAACCCAAATTACAACAAACCATCAGGACAAGGAACTACCATTTACGCTTAACTTGGTGACGTAGTAGTGAGAAAGGCCCCAAGAAAGCATAAATGACTAGGAGAAGCTCAACCGTGCAATCAGAAACACGTGGGTCACTACTACATGTGAGGTCACGACATGACACTGGTCCGCCTCCATTGTCATTCCTCAATCCCAAAACAAAAGCAGAAGACTAAAAATCCTGAATACCCCTGGAAACTCAAGGTTCAGAATGAGAAAGGGTTCATGATGCCCTTCCTGTACTTACCTCCAGAGTCCCGACAGTCCTAATCTCTATCTACCGAACACCCCAAATAACAAGGGCCTACTTTGATACCATTTTGTCACGAACCAACCTAGGTTGACCCTGATCTGGTTACCCGAGCCGGTCCGCGACATGGCCTGAAAGGCTTTCTCAATCCCCATGGGCTGGCAACCAGTGTCGGGCATCCGAACTTAACTGTTGGGAATGATTTAGCCCATGAAAAAAAGATAAATAGATAAACAAATATGACGATAAAAATAAAAACTAGTAGCGGAAAGAAAATAAAACTGAACATACCTCCTTGTGACCATCTAGGTTACCAACCAACTCAGACTCAAGCATGTTCCAACACTGAGTAGCTAAACCAGGAACCTGATTAAGAACTGAACCTACAACTAAAATAATATGATAGGCATGAGCACCAAGATGATCAGTAGGGATTCTAAACTAAACTACAGAATCCAATTTATCCTTTCCCGAAACAATCCAGTGACACAAGTTTGAAATACAAATATAAAAGTAGGGTTTTTACATTTGAAAATAATAAACATGTTTTATCCATTTAAAAATCCAACACACGCTACATAACATTTCTAAAATCATTTTTCATTTTATAAATAAAATCCAAAACAGAATATACCAGAGCTGGACTAGAGTAAAATAAGTAAACGTGCAAATTGAAAATAAACTAGTGCAATAGAAAGTAAACAAGAAATGTAAATAATAAAGTAACCATGGGTGATCCTAAACATCTCTAAAAGACCTCGGGATGTACTCAGTTTAAAACCACCTATTGGAATATGGTGAATCCCCTAAGTCTATAACCAACTGGTCGCTCTATAATTGACCAATCTAGTGGCAAAGCCCACCTGGCCTAACAACCAATCCAAGGGGTACCAACCTGTCTAATCGGGGATAATCATCAACCGTCACTCGATCATATAAAAGATTCCCAGGAACCCCTGATTGTGATAATAATATTGTGTAAGTAGGAAGTCCCTCACACACATGACTCATCTCACTACACTTTCCTACCCCAAACACGAACACTTCCTATGAGTTCACCCATAAAGGGTTACCCTAGACAAGAGTGCCCCCAAATAGACATTCAAACATTTTACATTAACAAATTGCTAATCGGTCCATCACGTCACATCCATGTCGAAACCATTTTTCTAAAAATATTTAAAACTCCGACCATGAACACAATTTTAAAAAATAATCCTTTCTTAAAGTTCATACAAATATCATCATTGAATTGCAAGTTCCAAACGGGAATATCTCTTTAATATTTCATTTAATCCAATTTTTTAAGTAACAAAAGGGAACTAACTTTACTTAAATACAAAAAAACATTTTAAATAAACAAGGTTTAGGGAGGAACGCCATTTTCAAGTGCCACTTTCATTTGAGGGAACATCCGTGTGTGCACCTCATGCACACATGGATGTGCCAGCATCCAATGGAATACGAAGAGTAACCAAGAAAATATTAAAACACCCTTTCAAGAATATCACCCACCATCAAACCAAAACAATAACATGCACGATACTAAATCCATTAACCATTTTTTTAAACAAAGAACCTTTTCAAAACATTTTTACCAAAATCCTCAAAACAAAAGATCACCAAATCATACACACAATGAAAAACCCACAATTCAACAATTTTACCAAAACACAAATAATTCAAAACATTTCTTACATACCCAATTTCACTTTAAAGAAAATATGTGCAATTTCGGCCAACATCAAAGGTGCACTTTGACCTAAATATATTTCAATAATTGCTTTGAAAACCTACTTTTTTTCAACAATTTAAATTTTAAGAACCCGGTTTTTGCTGCGAAATACTTTGGAATATCCTTGATGATATTCCAGATTAACGCCCTCAGACGGCGTGCAATTTCGAGCCCCGGAGTGGCCGAAATTAAATTTCCAGTGCATTCACACTGAGAACGCCAAATAAATGGGTTAACTCCTAAACAAAGCTTTGGATCAGAGATCTGAGTGTACGGATGGGTCTGTAATGGAGTTTTTACCCTAGTAACGACATAAAACTTGTCAGCACGGGACGTTTGGACCCCTCGCTCACTTTCAGAACGTGAAACAGATAAATTAAATAATTAATTTATTCGTTTAACGGTTCAATTCAAGTATCTCTTAAACGGTGGCTTAGATGGAAAAACTGAGGGAACCATTGAGTTCAGAACGTATCGTTTACCCTATGAGGGGTGTAACTTTCGCGGGCGCGGCCTGTCTGTGAAAAATGCCGCCAGGGGCGTTTTTGTAATTTAGCGGCTTCAGACGTTAAATTTGATAACTATTGAACGAGGCCTCGGATTAAAATTATGAGACCTAAGTTGTCCTCGGGATGTGTTGTTTACCCTATGTGAGGCTTAACCTCGACCCCGTTGAGAATTTCGGATGAGGGTTAAATTATGGGGTTAAATTAATTAAAATTTTAATTAATTCTTTTTTTTATTTAAACCCTTCTCCATCCCCTTCCTCCCCTTGTTCTCCCCTGGAAAAACCCCTCAACCTCTCATCCTCACCTCCACCTCTCCGGCATGGTGCGACAGCTCCGGTGAGGTGCGGAAGCTCTGGCGAACCCTTGCGAAGCTTCGGGTGAAGCCCATCGAGGTAGGCGGTTGTTGTTTCATTTTTAATTCTCGAGCCTCCTTTGAACCCCA
Source organism: Viscum album (assembly GCA_963277665.1). NCBI lineage: Eukaryota > Viridiplantae > Streptophyta > Magnoliopsida > Santalales > Viscaceae > Viscum > Viscum album. The sequence goes on from OY728156.1 coordinate 767,644,864, forward strand.
ACTATAGTGTATAATTGTTGTTATTTCTTTGATCAAATCCCATGTATGTGTAGTACCTTTTATAATATTCATGACGCATCTTTCGGATTGAAAATCCGAGTTCAGAGGTGATCGTGGTTGTTCGGCGGAATTTGCTGGTTTTTGGTGCTTCTCGGCCGGATTTGGGGTGTGTTGGGTGTTTCCGGTGGTCGGAGGTCGCGGCAGTGTAGGCTAAGGCGGTCGGAGGTCGTGGCGGCGGGGTCCCTCAGCAACGGAGGTCGGCGCGGCTAGCTTCCTCGGTAGGCGGTAGGGGCGCGGGGGCTCCTCCTAGCGAGCAGGAGCGCAGGTGCGCGGTCGACAGCAGGCATGGCGGGTCTTCGGCGAGGCGACGGTCTCGGGGGAGCAAGACCCGCAGCGTGCAGGTCTTCGGTTGACGCGGCACGAGAAAGTGGGGGGACCGGCCAGGATGACCGGTCCATTTGAAAAACTGGACCCGAGGCAGGTCCAGTGGGTTGAGACGGGCCGCGGCGGGTTGGTCCAGATCGCCGGTCTGCACGAGGCCGGCCGGTCTGCACCGGCCCATTTTGGGCCCCCCTTGCGTTCAGGGACCGTAACTCCTAAACGGTGCATCCGTTTGATGCGCCTTCTACGGCTGGGGGAACGTATTGAAGAGGCGGTCCTTTTAAGGTGGTTCTAGGGGTTTTTTGGATATGTGCCCGAAGGCGGGTGACCTGAGAGCTTTAATTTAATAATATTAATTTATTATTAAAGTTGTGACGGATGTGGCTCGCGAGATAGATGTCCGTTTGACGCGCCGTCAGAGGCGCTGTGGCCCTGAGGCTGAGACGTTCCTTCCAATGTGGTTCGGAACCTTTGCGGGTTGGTTTCGTCGCTCTGCGGCACGAAACACAATGTGAATAATTAATTAATTAATTAGTTGTTGTGTCAGACCTAACTCCTGCTTTGGATGTCCGATTGACGCACCATCAGCGGAAGCATGATCCAAGTCCTCGTGCGGACTTTTTGAGGAGCTTTCCGAAGCTTTTGGGTTGGAGACGAGGTGCGGGTCCCACAGGGCCTAGTTCGCACGTTTTACGGTGAAACGCTAATTTTTCACCCGACATCCATTTGGGGTGTTTGAGTACTCATTTATGAGTGTTTTTTCAAAATGATTGCAATGGTGAAATTCGCCCGCTTAAATTCGGGCTTGAGGTGTGGGCCCCACGGGGTCCCATTTGCATGTAACGCGGGATTTTGCAGCTTCTACATCTGGAGTTCATTTTAGGTGTCGTCAACGGTGTTGTAACCCTGGAATCGAGGCAAAATTGACCGGAGTGGTTTCAGGCGTCGAAGCCGAAGTTGAGGCGTGGGCCCCATGGGCCGTCTCTTGAGCTACGTGCAGCATTTTCGCGCCGTTTTCACTAGACGTCCGTTTGGGGCGTTCAAGTATTCGTTTCCCCGTGTTTTTCGAGAGCATCGTGATGGCGCAGTTCGCCCGACAAGTATCGGAGTCGGGGGTGTGGGCCCCACATGGGTTGGTTACAGTGAATAGTACCTTTTTCACCGGTTGACCATTTCAGGCGAGTAAGTAGTCTATCTCACGTGTTTTTTCGCAGGGATTAAAATAGTGTAATCTGTTCAGGCGAGCGGGGCCTCATACGTGATCTTATTAAATGTGGAAATATGAAAGGTCCCCCGGTGGCAGTTCTTCTACCGTGTTTATAGCAGACCTTCGGCGTGTTATCGTGTGCACTCCTAGGAGATTGAGGTTGGTGTTTAAAGAGATGTGGTTGGCTGTGCCTCAGCCGTTGAGGTGGCAGATTGGAGTTGTTACGCTATGCCTTCGTGTTGACGTTGGGTGTCGTGTGCACGATAGCCTTTGGGCTGGAACGTGGTATACTCTAGGAGTATATGGGAATTCTTGGAGGTACATGTAGTTGTTTGTACCTGAGAACGTTTGTGAATTCGATTGGGGTTGACTTGGGGCCACACGTCGTGTGGGCCCCATGTGTGTGACATGTTCTACTTTACGTACTTTTGACCTCTCGCGATGTTGAGGGTTCCTCTATTCTTGTTTGTTGACCATAAGGGTTGAGTTTTCCCCTGGTCCTATTATGAGGTTGTTTCCAATAGGTCTGAGGTTGTTTCGAGCATGGAACGCCAGCAGTACCATCCAGTGGAGATGGCCAGAGCAGTTCTGGGCTTACCCTCCAGCGGGGCTGGGCCGTGGGTTGCTCATTGACTTCTTCAGGTTTACCCTCCAGTAGATACTAGGCAGTGGGTTGCTCACTAACTTCTAGGGTTTACCCTCCAGCGGAGACTAGGCAGTGGGTCACCCGACACTCTTAGGGTCTACCCTCCAGCAGAGACTGGGCAACGGGTCACCCGACGACCTCTTAGGGTCTACCCTCCAGCAGAGACTGGGCAGTGGGTCACCCAATTACCTCTTAGGGTCTACCCTCCAGCAGGGATGGGAAGTGGGTTTCCCGTCGTCTAATTCTAGGTCTACCCTCCAGCAAGGCTGGGAAGTGGGTCTCTTGTCGACTTATTTCAGGTCTACCCTCCAGTGGGGATGGGCACTGGGTCGCCTAATGATGTATTAGGGTTTACCCTCTAGCAGGGCTAGGTAGTGGGTCACCTGATATCTGGTTAGGGTTTACCCTCCAGCAGGGTTGGGCAGTGGGTCACCCGTTGACATTCCAGACTCAGTCCTTTCTACTAGGCTAGTATATGGATTTCCTCCGTCATTACTAGAGCGGGACCCTTGGTTGTACGGGTTAGTGATGGAAGGATATTGACTTTGAGGAGACCTCTCGACTGCGGGGCAGTGACGAGGTGTGGTTTGACTTAACCCGGAACTCTTAAGTACGAGGGGCACTTTCCCCACCGAGATGCGTCCTTGTGACGCGACCTAAAACCGTGCGGGCGAGTCAGTGCCGCCCAAAGCAGATGGTGTCGAGGTGCGGTGATTTGATCCCCTTGACTTGTAGTTTGGGGAAGACGTCTGGGATGCTGGGCATCGATGGTGTTTACTTCTGGGACTATTGACTACTCACCTTTTTGGGATGAGCTACGGGATGGAGATCCCCTTATGACCTTGTTCAGGCTTCTTGTTGAGCATATGTATATGTATATACCTTGTTCTAGTACCCACTTCTTGGGTTTGGTTACTCTCTTTCCAGGAGAGGTGAAGACGTGTAGAGTATGCCACGTGCTTTTCGTGTCTAGCTTCTTGTGGTTGGATGAGTCTACTCTCCTGCTATAGGTAGCGAAGACTCGACGGGAAGTTCATCTTCTCACCGTTTCCATCTCCTTGTGTCTATACGAGTCTAACTTCTTTCCTCTTGTTGGGTTGAGATGGACTCTCTACTGTTACTCTTCTGCACTCTCTCTATTGTACTCTTTTACTTTTCCCTATTCGCTCTACTGCTCACCCTTCGGTACCTCCTTTGTTTCTCCCTCGAGCCTTCGGGGTATCCTACTGAGTATTTTTATACTCACCCCTTCTTGGGCTTTTCCTGCACTTGGTGTGCCCTTGCAGACGATGGAAAGGTTTTTCGTGACTTCAGTGGATCTTAGGAGTTCAGAAGCATGGACCGCGTGTGGTCGTCGGAGTTGGATTCTTGGTGGGGGACCCTTCCAGTTGTTTACTTTTTGTTCACCTGTTTCCATTTTGTGGCACTTTTTGGTTGGGCGTGTGTTTTTCCCTTTTCTTTTCAGTTTACCTCAGCACTTTCTTTGTACTGTTTAGAGGTTGATGCACTTTTGGTGGTTTATATATAGCAGTTTCCCTTTTACTTTACTTGTCTTTTCTTTTACTCTACACTTCTGCATTGAGTGTGCTGCGTGTGTGTGTACAGGTACTCAGGAAAAGGCCTCCCCGAGTTTTTTATCCTTCGGTGCTTGTCGCCAGCCCCTGGCTATGGAGGCGGGCTTGGGGTAGTTGCGGCTCGAGCCTGGGTAGGGTCAGGTCGTGACATAAATCAATTTAAAAACACTATACTAAGCTAAAAAAATTTACCTTCGTGGTGTAAATCATGGTAATAAATTTATTGAATGTGTCAAGCATTAAAGGAAGTGAATCAAAATAGAGATGTATGGATATACCTACCTAAAATTCATGAAAACGTGATGCCGCTTCTGTAGAAGGTGGAACAAATCTTCAAAGACCCCTAACACAACTTAAAACAACAAGAAAAATGCGCTACACATAACTTGGACACTAAGGTTTAATTAATTTGAAGAAAAACATAACCCAAATGAAGAATACACCAGAAGGGTGAAGTCCACATGTCGGAGGGGAGGTGGAGACACTTCGAAGGAGGGTTAGGGTTTGCTGGATGGTAGAGGGTCATGGGTCAGAGCTTTCTGAAGGAAATGAAGGTCGCTGGTCTGGTATGCTGGGAGTGGGCACGCATTGCGGAGATAGGTTGGGGTGGCTATGCCACTTTCTGGGAGTGCGGTAAGGGGAGAGAATTGGGAGGGGGAGGTGAGGGCTGGTCGGGAGCAGAGGGTGCGCTGTTGGCCTACGCAAGCTGGAGGCGAACCAAAGTCTTGTGGGTGAGAGGTGTGGCTGGCATAAAGTCGGGTGATGCAGGAGGGCGAGGGAGGGAGGCTGGAGCGGGGATGTGAGGGCTACGAGTACTGAAGACGGCAAGGGGTGTGGGGTCTCGGGCGAGGGGGGTAGTGCGAGAGGCAGGAGGTGGCGAGGTGTCTGTGGGCCAGATCATGGCAGGGCGAGGTGGCTGGATAGAGGCGTGACATGAGGTTTTCAAGTGGAGGGAAGACTGGGAGGATGTGGAGTCCCGGGTGAGCGTGGATGGACAGAGTAGTAGGGAGAGGCTTTGGAAACCATGAGGTGGAGGCTGAGGCTGTTGGGCCGAGACCGACGTGTGCGGAGGGGAAAACTAGAAGGCGGCGTGCGTGGAGGGGTCTGCACGTAGTGAGGGTAAGGGGAAAATGGGGGGCCACCGCGGTATTCTAGGGGTAGATGTATTTTATTTATTTTATTTTATTTTATTATATTAACAATAATAATAATATTATTATTATTATTAATATTAATAATAATAATGATGATAATAATAATAATAATAATAAAATTAATAATACTAATAATAATAGTAATTAAAATAATAATAATAAGGATAAGAATATTAATAACAATAAGAATAATAATAATATTAAGAAATTTCATGACACCTGGGTCGGCTGCGCGGCTACCGCCAACTGCGTGGTGACCGCACACGAGTCCGAAATCTAGTAAAATCATTAAAAGTCAAAAAAAATAAAACCAGACCAAACCTGAACCTTGTGCAATAACCCTTAGCCAATAAATAATAAAATAAAAATTAATTTAAAAAAAAATTGGGTGTGACATTCATACATGTTTTCATTTACTAAGAGTCACAAACCCTTCTGGTTGTGTCATGTACAAATTCTCTTGAAGGTTCCCATTAAGAAAATTGGTTTTGACATCCATTTTCCAAAATCTCATAGTTGTGGTAAGCTATTATAGAAAAACAATTTATGATGGATTTGAATATAGAAACTGGATAAAAGGTTTCATCATAGTAAATGCCTTGATGTTGTTTAAACCCTTTAGACACTAGTCATGATTTATAGGTATTCACTTTAACTTCCATGTCCATCTTTCTCTTGAATATCCATTTACAACCAACAAGGTTTATATTAACCATAAAATCGACCAACACCAAAACTTGGTTTTGATACATGGAATCTATCCCAAAATTCATGGATTATTTATATCCTGCAATTTATGAGCTCTCTACTACCTCTTTTTAGAAGTCAGGATCATCATTTTCAACCAATAATGATTCACCATCATCTGTGACCAAAAAACCATCTCTCTCTAGTTCTATTACCTCTATTACACTTCTCTATAGTACTTGTGTTTTAAGAATAACATCTTTCATGGAGTCCTGTGGAATCATATCATATACCAACTATTGTATACCTTGATCATCAACTTCATCAAAGTAAATATTTCTCCCACTATACTCCTGGAGGAAGTACTTCCCCTCAAGAAATATGGCATGTCTTGCGACAATTACTTTCTTGTATGAAGGTTTGTATAGATAGTATCCCATTATCTCTTTGGGATACCCTATAAAGATATACTTTGTTCCTTAAATTTCTAGTTTATTTCTTGATCTAGACTTAATAAACACCTCACAACTCCATATATGAACATGTAATAGAATGGATTTATTTCGACTCTATAACTCAAATAGAAGATCATTTTCTACTTTAGTTGGTACTCATTTCATTAATTATAATGTTTTATATAATTCCTATTCACAAAAAGGATAATGGAAGTTGTGGGTGACTCATTGTCGACCTTTCCATGTACAAAAAGGTATGGTTTCTCCTTTCACTAACACTATTACACTATGGTGTATAAGGTGGAGTGAGTTGAGATAAAATATTCTAATCCCATATAAATATAATAAATTCTTGGTTAAGATATTCACCACCACGATCTGATCAAAAATTATTTATTTTATTACCAAGTTCATTATCAACCTCATTCTTGAACTCTTAAAAAATCTAAAAAGATTCATACTTGTACCTCATTAAGTAGATATAACCATGCTTTCTCAATTCATTAGTAGAATTAATAAAGTATGAGTATACACCTATAGCCTTTACCTAAAAAGTTTTACACACATCAGTGTGTACTAATTCCAGAAGCCCTGCATCCCTTTCACCTTGACCACCGAATGGTGGTTTGGTCATATTTATTTGTAAATAAGTATGAAATATTTAAAGTGTATTTATCACAAAAAATTCTAAATAATCATCTTAATAGATATTTTTCAAACACTTTTTGTTTACATGACCAAGACTGTGATGCCCCACTGGGTGTCATATGAGTCACACATATTAGTTTTGTTATCAATTTCAAATATTTGGTTTTCATGATTTAATAAATATTGGCCATTATTTAGTTATAACATACCATAACATATTATATCTTTATAAAAGTAGAAACACTTATTTCCAAATCTAGAAATAAATTCATCCATATATAAAAAATAAATATAAATAATGTTCTTGTTAACAATAGGAATGTAATAAAATTTCTTTAAAACCAAAATCAATCATGTCACAAATGTGAGATGGTAATATCCAATAGCTAGAGCAACCAGCCTCACTCCATTGGTAGCCTATAGATCCACCTCATATTTGGTAATCCTCTAAAATCTTCTTGTTTCCTATATTTTGATACAAATGTGATCACCACATGCAATATATAATATCCAAATTATAGATATAGAAATATTACATCTGATAATTAATGCACCTGAATTTTCCTATTGCATCTTTGGTCAGGTGTAATTCTTATTCCAATGTCCTTACATGTCACATGAAAAACATACTACATCATGTTTCTTTCATTGCCTATGTATCTTTTTCTTATTAGAGTGTGAGTGTTTCAAATCCTTAGACTTGGAATGATCTTTATCCCCTTTTCCTTGCTCCTCTTCTTCTTATTCACTATAAGGGCAACAAGTTTGTCACACCCCATGTATTTATCAACTTGGCAGATAAGAGTAATAAGTTCCAATAGTGTCTTCTCACAATTGGTCATATTATAATTCACAATAAAATGGAGAAGATTTTAGGTAGTGAGGAAGAAATGATATCTCTTTTTAGATCATCAGGGATCTTAAAACCCAAGATGTCTAGGCGATAAATATATCCAATCATCTTGACTACATTTTCCCCAAATGGAACTGACTCTCTAAGATTACACGTTAATAGTGCATTGGATATCTCATATCTCTCTGATCTCACCTTCTCTTGATATATATCTTTAAGGTTTTAAATAATGATATATGCATCTATATCCTCATATTTATTTAAAATATTATGAGACAAAGAGTATGGAATGAAACATCAGACATCCATAGCATCATCCACATGCTTCAGATAGATAGAAACTTCTTCCTTATTAACCTATTTGGAAATAAACTCTGAAAGTGGGGTTTTTAGCAGGTATAATTTTCATTAGTGGCGTATTATAATGTGCAAGATCCTATAATATTCCTGTAAATTCACATTGGTGAGAAGGTTATCCTTATTTAGTATGGATCACAGTGATATTTTTTTATGTCATTTTATTTTTCATTTCTAAAAATTAATAATAGATAATTAATACTTGTTTTGATTACAAAAGTATATTAAAAAATTTAATTTTAATTAAATTACAATAATATCCTACTATTTTTTAAAACTTAATAGCTCTCACCATCAGTTTTTGAATAACATTCCTCTTAGATATTCTAGTGAAAAGGATCCATATTCCCTTCTCATAACCCATACTTGGTCCTAACAAGATATTTGAAGTGTCTTAGGTTGGCGTTAATTTCCAAATGCATTAACTCGTAGTTCCTTGACCAATTGAGTGGACTCACCAATACTAAAACATTATTTTTATGATTAAATCAACCTAAACCTCTTATTTATACCAAGTATTTCTTGGGAATTCAAACCTTGATATAAACTAAGTTAATTCAAACCAACACATCAAGCAAAAATTTCCATGATAATTGAAAGCATCAAAACTTGGGTTGGTTAAGTAATTTGAGCTATGAAGTCAATTATAACTTAATTATAGGAAGGATAACCAAACTTAATATTTTAATTGATGTATTTTTATTCTTATTTGTAAATCCTATTTTATCCTTTTACATGACTTATTAATATTAAGTGTATTTTTCTTAAGTGATTAACCCTGTCTGATAAAACATTTACACATATTCTGGTTTTATTTTATTTTATCTAGAATTATTTTTAATTCATTTATTAGGTGATCATGAAGTATAAACAAACATAAATAATTAATCATGAAACTCACAGATATAAAATATAAGTGGAATGATCATGATATTCTTTAATGGTTATTTTATCTAGAATATGATAAAATAACCCTCAACCTTAGGGGAAAACACCTTGAACTGTAGCTTAGTTCATGTTGCAGTATTCCACTTTGGCTCTTATGCATTACCTCAATTATTTTCACCTCATATCCTTAAATCAAACCACTTCCACTCACTTCGGATCTTTATCCTTACATAAGATTTTACTCATACAAAGGTGAGTGGATCAAATGGATTGGATAAAGGGGGTTTATATATAAGAAATTGTGGGCACACAAGACCTTACATAATAATTATAATGGAAAGACATACAACCCATAAATAATAATGTAATCGTAATAAATTAAAATAAACCAATCATACACAAGGGCTGGTTAAATCTCATGATCATCCACACATCAATAAACAAACATAAAATTTAAATCTTGTTATTAATTACTTTTATTTATTATTTAATTAAGATAATATGCCAAAATTAATGCAATTAATTAAATTTATCTTAATTTCAGGAAACCATCCTTGAATCTCCATCATCTATAGTTTTAAACATAATTAATTTTAGTTAAAATTAATGTTGTACACAAGTGTACTTGGATGAAACCTCATGTGTTCATCAAAATTTTAACATGAAAATTAATTTAATATATAATTTTTAAATATATGACATGGAATTTTCTATCTAATGAATGAAACATGGATCACATAATCAATTATTTTAATTATACATTTAATTTTTCTTTCTGTGAAAATTTTAGAACACTAGTGGAAGCAAACTACACAGAATGTACTTGTATTTTTCCTGTCTCCACGACACATTCCTTGGGTCTGGTCATGTTACCTTATATGAACATCTTCAAGGTACACATCTTGTACTGAGAATATATAACATTTATCCTTGGATTGAATTAAATTTTAGTCCTTGTGTTGTGTATCTGATACATGGCATGCTTGGGACACCCTGCGTACTCAGCACCAAGATGATGGGGACTATACATCATGTATAGTGGTTACACGGTTTGTAGTTCTTCACGATGTGTGTTAGTATGTCCATATCTACACATTGTTCTGACCTATTTGGATATTAGATATGATTTTTTCAGAACTGAACTGATATAAAGATATATAGGTGAGAAAAAAAATTACACAGCGTGTACTCGGGAAGTACACACCATGTACTCTGGTTTTGGTCTAGGAAAAGCATTTGGAACCTCCAGATTGTGTGAAATGAATGGTTATTTGTTATTAATCATTAACCAATTATTGGTTATGTTATCAAGCATGAATAAAGATAAGAGACAATGATGTTGGATATTAAAACAAATAATTTAAAGTAAAATAAAATGCAAACACATGCAATAAATCAACGAATAATAAATAATTATAAATTAAACATGTGACTGCTCTAATGACATTTGAAGGTTTTGGGAACAGTGAAATCATACTTTGATGGTATGAGAAACGCATATTTTAGTCATAAATCATGTTTAATTGTTTCTTTACATGATAAAAATGTCATGTCCGACGAAAAAATTTGATTACTTGACTATATTAAAACACTGAAACCATAGGTGAAAGATATTAACATATAATTTATAATTAATTTATAAGAAGATATAGAATTACCTTAAATCATAATTCTCTCTTGTTTGATGATCGGTAAAATAGATCTCTCCAGACCATCATTTTACTATAAGATCCAAGTGCAGAATCCATCTAATGGTGATGAAAACATGCACCACAATCTCTGAATGGTGTCATAGAATCATCGAGTGCTAGCATAGTTGATCTTGATCGCATGTATCATTCATGGTTAACGACAACATAATTTTTTTTGGAAGGGAAATAACTCTTAATGATGTATTATTATCTTGATAAAGGAGGGGAGGAGAGCACTCTAGATCTCTTAATCTCTCTATAGGGATTGAGAGAGTCTCACTCTATCCATTGTTCACACCAATTTTGTTTTAGGGAAGAGATATAATTATATATTAATTTTGGAAGGTTTAGGGTTGGAAAATCATACACAAGACCATTCTCAATTCCATAATTCTTAATTGACCCCATGTACAATAATAATAATATAAATATTATTATTAAATTCTTTGCATGTGAATTGCATAAATAATATAAATAAATATGATTAATACCATTTCCAATTGAACCATTAAACTCGATCTATTTTCCCTCATCAACATTTACAAATATTTGAATGATGATTATTTATTTAATAAATAAAATATCACTACATTATTCATTCATCAATATAATAAATATTATATTTACCAACTTGTAAAAAAATATTTATTATTATTCTGAATATCACTGATTCATTCGAATAAATTGTGATTAAATTATGGAAATCAACTAAACCTAAATAAATATTATTTACTATAACTTATTAAATTCAATACTATGATTTAACTAAGATTTTAGATACACTTTTTATGTGACCCTCTAGAACTCTTTATCAGTGACATTAGGTATAACCATATAAATTCCAAATTTAGCGTCTAGAAATAAACCATGGAATCCATAGATAAAGATGTTAACATCACAATGACTTTAAACCTCCAACAAAATTTTATCACGTAATATAATACTTTTATCACAATATCTCAAAATAGGCATCTTGCATGCTGGTTCCATCAACCTATATGTTTTATGTCACTTTATTTTACTTTCCAAAAAATGAACACTCCCATCAAACACCACGTCCATAGATTTATTCAGGAGATTTCATTCCCATCAATGGGCTTGGGATATTAACTTTTTTCAAGAAAAAAAGGGATAAATACTTTCTCACATTATCCATTAATGTTATATCATTTGTGATGCACCCAGTGGATCCTACTTTACTGTGGACATATTTCATCACGGTTTTCATCAATACATAAAAATACGCAAGTCATGATATCCATTAATGAAAATTTTAAATTATAAGGATCAATACACACAACTATAGATAGGAATATCCAATGACTTGTGTAAATGTAGATTTCCAATTAATGGTCATGTTATCATAACCTCATATCTCGGAGATTACTAAGGGAAAACACCATGAGGTGTCTCAATGTCTTATGAGCCTACTACCTATGATATCCTATATTATTTGTGTCCTATAAAACAATATCATTAGGCCATAGAACAAAGTTCAAGAATAATGTCATGGAACCTCTAATTTCTCATTATAGTGGGGAATTATTATGACCTTTTAGTGCAACATATATTCTATGGACATTATCACATACAAATATCAAGCATAAGAATAATCAATATGTGATAAGAAAACTTATTTAATAAGAAAATCAAGTAATCAAGTACTAAAAAATTTAATTCTATGAAACCCACTCCAACATAACAAAACTTTATGTGCATAAATTTAGAGAAAATTCTAATTTATTTATATAAAAATTAGATAAGTTTAACTAAAATTCCAAGCCTGGTATGAATTTAATTACTTTAATTTTAAATTATTCAATAAGGGATCTGTGTTTTAGTGTAATAAATTACTTGAGTTGTGCTCTCCAGTAGAGGATTGAACCTTGAAATTTATTTATGTGTTATCTAGTTATCATGTTGGATGTGTTGTGGTAGCTTGCAAAGTGTAAATAAGAGGTGAAACCTAAATCTAGGACTTCATGTTTATTTGTAAAAAGTTAAAATAGGTGACATGAAAGGGGTGTAGGAATGGATTTGGATTAGGGTTATGTGTTGTTGATCATCCATGCAGCTCGACCTAGTCAACTACATCATAGAATAAATTTCATCTTCAATCAGTGCACTATAGGAGGATTGGTAGTATTAGCGGCTTAGGTTTGGAGCTATAATGAATGATACCAAATATAAACAACATGATCAAAAAAAATCACAAGACAGTGTATCAGTTTATGAAATCTAATGAGGAGTCATTTGGGTAGTAAATTGTAGGAAAATAAGAACATACCAACAAGTCAAAATACAAAAAGTATCAACTCTATAAAATATTAGAAAAAAACTATAAATAGAAGGATGAAAAAAATAATCATATAAGGGTGAGAATTATTCACCTGAACTGATGGTGGGATCATTATGTTCCAGGTCCGAAGTGTGATTCAATGGTGTGTGTGTGGTAGGTCGAGAGAGGCTTCCAAAAGTGATTCGTGTCAAGCGAGACAACATTGGAGGAGTAGAGCAAAGGGGTGGGTCATGCAAGGAAGCGTTGGTGGAGAGTGAGGGTGGGTCATGCGAGGAAGTTCCAATGAAGGAAGAAAGGATAAACCTTTGGGAAGTAGTCTATGCACAAGATGCAAGGTCTATGTGAAATTGTAGATAAAATAATGGTTTCATGTTCACTCATATGAATCAATGATGGATGAGTTTATCCAACTTTTTTTATTTACATTTTATGAAAAAAAAATATTATTAAACTAATACTAGGTTTCAAATATTTTTAAAAATATGACATAAAGACGATAAGTCCCTTGCCACCTTTGGCTTGTTTTCACCTGAGTTAAAGGCGTGAAGTCCCTTTTAACCTTTTTCAAAAAGTTCGGGCAAAGGAATTATGGGCCTTAACGCATTTGGCCAAATTAAAAAAATATATTTTAAATATACATGTTTGTATATTTGTATATATATTCATATATCATTGGAATTTAAATGATATTTAATAATGAATATTGGTTCCATTAAAGTAACCAAAAATTCTGACAGAAACCCTCTCTCAGGGTACCCTTTTATAATGAGGCTTGCCCTGTAAATCCTTCTGAATTTCCAATGTGGGATTTAGATCCACCATTTCCTATACAAAATAAATAATATATTAGTATTAATAATTAGTAATTAATTAATAATAAATATTAATTACTAATTAATAATAATAATAATAATACCTAAATAATATTTAACTATTAATATTTACTATTAAATATTAATAATTAACTAATTAATATTAATAGTTTTTTAAATATTATTAATTAAGTACTAATTAACTATCAATAATTAATGGGTTTTAATTAATTATTAATTTAATAGTATATAATTAATAATAAATAATCTTAATAATAACTAAATAATAAATATATTACTATTATTATTATTAATTAATTAATAATTAATTAATAAATTTAAATATTTATTAGAAATTAATATTAATTATTAATTAATATTTATTAGTAATTATTTAAGATATTGAACTTTCTGAATATGCCTTGTGCTCATTTTCAAGTACTATTTTACACTTGTTTTGGTTATACCTTAGTTGGGTTTTGTTTTAAGGTTGTTTTGGGTAAAATTGGTGAAATTTGGAAGCCTGTGGGGTTGTCATGGTTAGTGCATGGTTAGGAAAACCATGCGGTTTTCCCTAGGAAACTAAGAGCCCCTTATTGGTGAAATGATAGGTGGTGCATGGTTGGCGCATGTTTTGACCAAACCGTATGGCCTCCCTCCCTAAACCGTGCACCCTCAAAGAGAGGGGATTTTCATGGTGGGTGCATGGTTTGTCAAACCATGTTCCACTTTGGAGAAACCGTGCACCCCATGAGTATGGGTGCATATTTAAGGCACACGATTTGGAAAAACATGCACCTCTACCTAGGAAACTATGTTCACATGTTTTAACCCCCTCCCCCCAACTTTATTAAAATTCCAATCCCCCCCCCCTATTTTTACCCCTACTTTCCCTAAATCAACCCTAAATGATTTCCTTTGATTTTGGAAGCTCCTTGGAGGATTATAAGGCTTCTCAAACCCCCTTTACTAGAAAATTGAAGATTCGGTCGAAGGATCAACTCCTCATTGGTATGTAATTTCTTCCTACTTTTATTTCCTCTCTCTATCATCTCTCATTCTTGATAAATAGGGATGATATTTACTCTATTATAGATGGTTTAGATTTTGGTTTTAATCTATCTAGTTCCTTTGGATCTTGGTCCAAGGTTTTGATCCTATATCTCCTCCTCTATTGTGAATTGGACTATTCCACATCATATTGAGGATTTAGGTTTGGCGAACACTCACCAAAAATCTTGAGGTAAGTGGTCACATTATTAATTCCCATATTCTTGATTATATATGGGTTTGTGTGATTGTGAAAATGAAATTTACACATTGCAAAATTTTATATTTAAATTTATTTAATTAATTAATTCCCTTGATATTGTGGAAACCTTCATGGATATCGTTGGACCCATTGATGATTTTGAGATAAAACTTGATGGAAACCCATGGGGTGTGCCAGTATAATTGAAATTATGATTTATGAATGATGCATTGTTGATAAATGGAGTTGTGAACATGGTTTATAAAGGAATTTATGAAATTGGTTGAATAGTGAATTATGGAAATGGTTGATAAATGGGTTGTGAACATGAAACTATGAGATGTGATATTTGTGACTAAGTTGTGGGATAGGGATTACTACTCCAAATACCTATAGGGTTTCAGAATACCACTCTAGGCACCCAATATATATATTTATTGCATATGATCACTGAGTTATGGATAGGGATTTCCGCTCCAAATACACACGTGGTGTGAGGCTAGTGATATAGGACCCCAATGTATGAATGTGAAATTGGATATTAAATGATTGATGAAGACCTTGTTAGAATGAAATGTGATATCCCTTTGGTGGATGGTTCATACTCAAACATGGGTCGAAGTAAGTATTATTGGTTTGAGTGTCATTGTGAACCTGAGGGAATACATGGTTAATTAAATAATATTAAATGTGGAAACTATTTACTTTATTATCTATTATTTATTATTTATACAATTGTATGCACTGTTAAGACTATATATTTCTTTAGACATTGTAGGCAGTGGCCTACTAAGTTGTACTCACATCCTACTCAAGCTGCCTGATTGTTACCCGAATAGAATTCATGTTTGTAGACCATAATAAGAGAAAGAGCCCTATGTTAGATGGATGAGTTGGGATTCAGGATGGATCTTAGATGAGGGCACCAAACATGATGTTGGGACACTCTTGGGAGTTGTCAGTGTGTCTTTTTTTTCTTTTCATTTGAAACTTGAAACTTATTTGGAATGACATGTATACTTTTTTTGTGGTCATTTAGCCATGTTTTGGGATTATTATGTGATGCTGGGTTTTATTGATTATGGTTCTGTCTTGGTTGTTTTTATTATCATTTCGCTATTGTTTATTTATTTCTAATATTCTTCTACTTTGATAAAGAGGGTATAGTCTCCCCACGATACATATTAGACCCTTGATGCTAGTCATTAGCCTTTAACATTCGAGGAGGCTCACATGAGGTCACATAACTAACCATATCGGGGCACCGGCATGTGGTACCCAGTTTTGGACATTACAAAATGGTATCATAGAAGTTTTCTTTTTTATCTTAGTTATATTACTATTTAGGAAAGGTAGAAAGAATACAAGGATGATTCTAGTTTAAGTAATGAGCTCATTCATGGGATTAGTTAACCCATGTATGGAGAAAAACACAAGTACCCATAGTGTGATTGTTGTTCATGATACATTATATTATAGTTGAATTTTATTTCACCTTAAGTGACACACTTGTTATGTGATGTTATTATTTTTCTAAGACTTTCCTCATTGACTGTTATAGAATGGGATTTGTGTACACATTCATCATTCTAGGAACTCAATATTTATTATTACATTCATCATTTTAGACATGAATAGAAAAGCAGGTTTTTGGTGAATTTTTGTAATGAAAATGATTTTTCCAAATTTATGTAAATTAAAATTAAATAGTGCATAATGATAAATTTAAATGGTTAAAATGATTCTAAATCTAGTAATTTGAAATGGAAAAAGTGGTATTATAATGGGAAACTTTGAAACATGAAAGTGTTTTACCCTATGCTAGTCATGACCTAGGTGAGGGATGGTTGAGGGTAGTGATAGTGATTCGATTTTGATCGTGTGATGAGGTATGGGGGAATGACTTGTTATAGCCTAATGTGAATCCCTCTTCATAAAATGTGATAATTATGTGTTATGTTTCCTAAGACATGTGTTATACATAGTAGATACATGCCTCCATGAATATTATTATTGATATGAAAATAATAGGAAATAGCTAAAAATGTGCCTCTAGTAGTGAAACCAGAGGCTCTGATGGTTTCAGGTGAAGTATAAGGAGAGATATTCCATGATAACTTTTCTTGATTTATTAAATTCAAGGAAATAGAACTAGGGAGGGAGATGGGGAATATGTTTGGCACGACATGCGAGTTCCAGTTGAACCACCCCCAACCTTCACCAGAGAGGGTGGGCCTAAGGTAGTTGAGTTTTGGATAGATTCTATCCAAACTATCCTTGACCATTTAGATACTCCTTATGAGAAGAGATTTGAGTTCGTGGATTATATTTTTCACATATCAGAAAAATGCTTGTGGGATATTCAGACTCATGATGAGAATCTAGAGAACATGGTATAAAAGGACTTTCAAGAGAAGTTCTCAGAACACTTTTACCCAAATATTCTTAGAATATATAGGGAATATGAGTTGATGTGGTTTAACCTAGGTAGTATATTCATGATGGACTATGATAGTTACTTCACTAATTTTTAGCACTTTGTCCCAGTGGCGGAAGAATATGAGGCAAATCAAACGAAACATTTTCAGGATGGGATTAAATGTGAGATTAAGTTCCAAGTTAACATATTTTGGTTGAATAAGTTTATTGAGGTGAATTAGGCTCTCATTTATGAAGGAAACGTGAATAAGGATCCTAATTAAATACAAGTGTATTCTAATGGACTACCATGAGGTACATCTTTTGAGAGTATAAAGCTTCACTATGAGAATGTCAACCAGGGAGATGGAAAACAAAGTGTCCAGGGAGAAGGATTAGTTACTCAAATTAGTAATTGGGTTTATTGCCACTAGTGGGGTGGGTTTGGTCGAATTCATATCTAGTTTCCCTGATCACTAATGGAGTGTTGATCTTGCGGCAGGTTGGGTCACTTGTAGAGGCATTACAAGAAACCTCACCTGATGGGTAGTAATGGAGGATCTAGGAAGATTCTGAGTACTGGAAGGGGGTTCTCTACCCCATATATATTAGGTAGTTGGAGTTCTTCTGGATATGGCAGTCTAGGTGGTGGATGTGGAACTTTGGGGCAAAATAATCCATATTAGTAGTGTGGTTCAACTTAGGGGACTCAAATTATAGCATAAGGAAAAAGGGTAGGACATTTTCATGCAGTTAATCATGTATTTGTGGATAGTTAGGTGAGACCATCAATAGATAGAGGTACTATTATTATAGATCCTATTCTTTATAGTGCCTTATTTGATTTTGGAGCCTCACATTATTTTATATCTTCTCAACTTTAAAATGTATTATGTAAAACAATGTAGTTTTTGAGTGTGGTTATGATGATCGACACACTGTTGGGAGTGTAGTCAAGGGACATTTGTTTATTCAAGGGGTGTTCTCTTGATGCCAGTGAGTATCGTTTCCTTTAGGATATATACATACTAGAAATGTCAGGTATTTAATTGATTTTGGGTATGGACTAGTTGGTAGAATACTAATCCTGCATTGATTGTTACCACGGGAGAGTGACCTTTACATATCCCAAGGGTAATAGTTATGTTCGTCATGGAGAGTAGGATATACAAGAAGCTCATGAAGGTCCAGTTCATCAAAAACTAGAAGGTATCACCACCAAAGTTTCAAGTGTTTTGTTAGATTATGGGGTGTGAAGCATGATTTCTTTCCACCCATAGTGGAATAGTTTTAGAATGTGATTCTTGAGGAATTCTCAAAGATTCCACCTGATGGGAATATTGAGTTTACAATCGATCTCATGTCAGGAGTTGAGACAATTTTTATTCCACCTTACAGAATGGAACCAATAGAGATTCAAGATCTCAGGACTCCACTATAATAATTGATGGATAATAGATTTATCTATCCAAGTACATTGCCTTGGGGTTCTCTAGTTTTGTATGCTATGAATTTGTATTTTATGTTACATTTGTTTGTTGATTACTGGAAATTGAACCAGATGAAAGCGAATAAATTGTATCATCTTCCACATATTGACAGTCTATTTGACCAGTTGAGAGGATATTTTTTTTTATCTATTTTTGACTTAAGATCGGGGCATCATCAGTTGAGAGTTAGACCTTCTAATATACTGTGGACTGCCTTTAGAAACAAATATGGACTATATGAGTTCGTAATGATGTTGTTTGGGATGAATAATGCTCTATCTATGTTTATGTCCTTGATGAACCTAATATTCCACATGTACTTGGATCAGTTTGTGGCTGTTTTTTAGATGAAATCTTGGTGTTCTCCAAGACTCATGATGATCATGACCAACATTTTAACATCGTCTTGAGTACACTAAGAGAGCATCGGCTATATTCCAAGCTATATAAGTGATAATTCTAGATTGACATGGTACATTTATTGGGTCAAATAATCTCTGAGGAAGTTGTTTTAGTGGACCCGTAGAAGGTGCAGGTAGTGGTTTCTTGGGATTAGCTCAATAATTTTATTAATATCCATAACTTTCAAGGTTTAGCAATTTATTATAGGAGGTTCATTCAGGACTTTTTCCATTTGGAAGCACCACTTTTAGGCTTGACCAAAAAGGGGATAATTTTTTAATGTTCTATAACTTTTGAGAATGCTTTCTAGGAATTGAAGAATCGTTTTACTACCATGAAAATATTGATACTTCCTGAGCTGGGTGAAGGGTATACCATGTTTTGTGATTCATATGGAATCAAACATGGAGTAGTGTTGATGTGGGGAGATAGAGTTGTGGTGTATGGTTCATAGAAGTTGAGGCCACATGAATGAAATTATACTATGTATGATAATGAGTTGGCTGTTGTGGTTTATGACCTAAAGTGTTGGTGATATTATTCGTTGGAAGAAAATTTTAGATTGTATACATGCCAAAAAATATTAAAGTATATCTTTTCACAAAGATATTTGAATCTCCAAAAGCAGAGGTGGGTTGATTATATGCATTCATTTGATTTTGAGCAAGCCTATACACCAGGGAAGGGATAAAGTGTTTTTTACTCTTTGAGAAGAAAGACACAGACTCATGTGGTTCAAGAATCGATTTTTAAATGGAAGATGATGAATTTTCTAGTTGAGATGCATATTGAGGTTTGGGAGGGCCAGGAGAAGATGACCCTTGTATCCTTATCTATTGAGTCCAAACTTATAATCTAGATCAGGGAGAGGCAGTATGAGAATATAGAGTGTTTGGTCTTTAGGGAAATCCTTAAAGGTGGGGAGTCACCTTCCGATTGGACTATAGGTGAGGATGAGATCATCTATGTATAGAATTGTGTTGTTGTGCCTACAAGTATGTGAGAAGATCTGATGCATGAGTTTCATGCCTATAAGTGGGTGGAACATCCTAGTTTAACTAAAATGTATCATGATCTACATTGACAGTATTGGTGGGTGAGAATGGAAATGAAAATTATAGGGTTTGTGGCATGATGCTACACTTTTCAATAGGTGATGTGTAACGTCCCCACCCCGGAATCCACTAAACCGGTGCTCTGATCCAGGTGGTTAGATGACCTTATGTGCACCTCCCCGTATGCCAAAGGCTGCCGACTAGAAACGGGGGTCTATGGAGTCAAGTGGGGAGACTATACCCCCTTTTTATCAGAGTAAGCCACAACATAAATAAACCAAATAGGGGAAACAATAACCAATAAAAAAGAAACATGTACAACAACCATTTCCAACAATAAATATGTCATGTCATACTACAAGTGAAAAAGTAAACAAAACCCAAAATAAAGACAATGGCCAAAATCCCCAAAATGGTCCTGACTTCCAAGTCTGGATCCTCCACCACGTGCTACCCATGTCCACTCAAATATCTATCAAGTACCCTTTCCCTTCTCCTGACCTGAAAACATGAATTCTGCTCGGGTACCCAACGGAGGCCCGAGCAGGGTGTGAGTACAACTCAGTAGGCCACCACCAACGTTGTCTACAAAATATCCAGTATGAACAGGTAGTGCATGAAAAAAGAATATGAATGATAATTTCCAAGTAATTAATTAAGGTGCCATTAACAAGTTCAGAGTCAATCCATTTCCACTTCCATTACCATTCATTTCACACCAATTATCATCACTTACAAATTCATCACTTTCCCACGGGTTAATCACATACATTATGTTACATAGGTCTAAGGCCTACAATCACATGCAAGAGGGTAAACACATTGTTATCCTATCTCACTAGGACTAACTCCCTCATAGCAACCATAACCTCACCTTGAAGCCTCAGTCTAGGTGGATGAAACCGTTAGGAGAATAGACCCTCAGTACCCTTTCTTAACCAGTGCATTTAGGGTGGAGTTTAGAACATCAGTCTTCACTCGACCCATGGGAATAGATCCTCAAGTCATACCCCACTCTACGAAGCCATGTGCACATGCTTATATATAAGTAACCATCAACTGTCCAAACCATTACCCTTTGGCAAACACTATTCACAACAACCCACATGAGAATCCACATCATGCCTTAACCAATTAACACATTACCATTTCACATCATTTAACCATTTACCCAATTCCCATGTGTTATGCCTATCTCACTAAGCATTAAACATTAGACCCATAACCTATCCTGTTATGGTCTTAAATCAGTTTACACATTAACCCATTGAACTTGTTCATCATTTTCATGAATCAACCATTCATTCCATTTCAAATAACCCCTAGGTTATTTCCAAGTCTAGGTGCATCACCTAACTTTTATTCCAAGTTCAACCAATCATTCCAACATGTTCATCAAGGGCTCTACAATTTACTACGACAAGGATACTTGTTTAATAACAATCCCTAAACCCGGGAAAAGCCGGCACATCCCATGGATGGCCCCAATTAGGTCAAGACAATCCCAACACATCCCATGGGGATCATGAGGGTTCCCATTTTTCATTTTAAACACCATTATTACCAAACACGCTAAGGTTATTCAAAACATAACCAAGTGGAAACAAGAACACAACTAAACATGCACAAATCCCCAAATAACTATGGGATATCACTTGTAGATCACCTACCTCAAAACCGTGGTTGAACGCACTCTCAATCGAGTCCTTAGACCTCAATCCAACCAACATTTGGATCTTCAACCTAAAACTCACCCAAAAGTTAGGCTTTTAGAGCTTATGAATGAGAGGGATAGAAGATACAAACCCTAAACCAAAAAGAGAATAAAGGTTGGGATCAGCCTTACCTGGAGCTTCAATCCGCAACCAACAGCACCAAAATGCCTTAGAAACGAGGGAGATCGGTCTCTTGGATCCTTTGGGTGATTTGGTTCATGCCTAGGGTGGAGAGGGAGGAAATGAGAGGAAATCCCGAGTTGGGGTTTAAAATCCCGGAGTGGAAAACTTGTAATTTTTCCCAACTTTAAGTGGCCGCACGGTTTGTCCGCACGGTCTGGAAAACCGTGCGCAAACCGTGTGCATGCCACTGTCCGGAGGAGGAGGGGTCACACGGTTTAGCCGCATAGTTTGGAAAACCGTGCGCAAACTGTGTGCATGATTTTTTTCAAAGGAGGAAGGGTCTCACGGTTTAGCCTGGGCAGGCCGCACGGTTTACCTGGCCATGCGTAGGATGTGCGCCCTGGCCTGTCTTGCCCAGATTTCCTTTCTTCCGTGCCCCGAGCCCCTAGAACTCCCCCATGGCCTCTCACACATTCAGGAAACATTTTAAATCCCCAAAAAAAGGGTTCAACCCAAAACACAACATAAACATACCTTTCCAAAAACCGGGATCTTACAACCTCCCCACCTTATAACGGCTCTTCCTCGAGCCGAGTTACCAAGCTTCATTGATACAAGGAAGAGAAGTGTTTTGTCCACTGAGCCCTCATATCCAATTATCACTTCCAATTTTCTTCCTGAACCTTCCCATGCTACCAAAGTACTCACACTAATGGCACAACCTTGCCTCGCAAGACCTTTTCACTACGATCCACCACACAGACTAGATGCTCCTCAAAGGACACATCAGCCTCAAGCTCCAAATCCTCAACATCAACCATGTGATATGGGTTAGGGTGATACCGTTGAAGCTACAACACATGAAACACATCATGAATCCCACTATACCGTTGTGGAAGAGCCTATTGGTAAGCCACTGGTCCAATCCTCTCCACAATCTCAAAAGGTCCCACATACCTGGGCGCCAACTTACCCTGCTTTCGTATCCATCAGTGACCCAACCTTAGCGACACCCAAAGGAACACTTTATAACCCACCCCAAACTCAAGAGGTCTACGCCTCCGATCTGCATATGACTTCTGCCTACTCTGAGCCATACCCATCTTCTTCCTGATCAACTTAACTCTCTCTGAAGTCTACTGCACGAGACTTGGCCCCAACAACTCAGATTCACCAGCCTCTAGCCAACACAACGGAGATCTACATGGCCTACCGTGGAGTGCCTCAAACGGTGCCATCTGAATCGTAGCCTGAAAACTGTAGTTGTAGGTGAACTCAACTAATGATAGGTGCCTCTCCCAAGAACCACCATAGTCCAAGACACGAGCTCTTAACATGTCTTCCAACACTTGGATCGTACGCTCCGACTGCCCGTCCGTCTGGGGGTGGAAAGTTGTACTCAAAAAAACCTGTGTACCAAGCACCTTCTACAACCCTTGCTAGAAACACGATGTGAAACATGGATATTGGCCCAAAACTATGGTTTGAGGAACACCATTCAACCGCACTATCTCTCGAACATACATCTCACCCAACTAGTCGACTTTTAAGGTCTCCTGAATCAGTAAGAAATGAGACACTTTAGTTAACCGATCCACAACCACCCAGATTGCATCATTCTTCCACGGTATCCTTGGAAGACCCATGACAAAATACATCATTACAGCATCCCACTTCCATTCCAGAATGGGCAATGGATGCAACAAACCACCTGGGCGTTGATGCTCGGCCTTCACCTGCTGACAGGTAAGGCACCGTGTCACAAAACCTGCAACTTCTTTCTTTATCCCAGGCCACCAAAACTGCCTTTGGAGATCACGGTACATCTTGGTCGAACCAGGATGCACTTCCCACTTTGATGCATGGAACTCATGCATCAACTCTTCCTTCACACACTCTGGCACAACCACATGATCACGAACACGAACAACACTGTCCACGCTGACAGCCCAACCAAAAGGTAACTCCCCACCTTTAAGATTTTCCTTCATGTTCAAACACTGAGGGTCATCAAGATGACCTTCCTTAACTCGACTCAAAAGCATCGACTCCATCGTTAAGGAAGCAAGAGTGACCTGACCACTCTCCTCCTACACCTCCAGGTGAATTTCTGCAAACAAATCCATCACCTTCCACTCTGTGCTGGACTCCTGAACCATCTGATTCTGAACCTTCCTGCTTAGGGCATCAGCAACACTATTTCCCTTTCCTGGAGTGTACACCAACTCAAAGTCAAAAGACTGGAGATATTCAACCCATCTTTTTTTTCCAAAGATTCAGATCCCATTGTGAGAAGATGTACTTTAAACTCTTATGGTCGGTAAAAACAGTAAACTGTTCTCCCAACAGATAGTGCCTCCAACACTTCAAGGTGTACACCACTGTAGCCAACTCAAGGTCATGAGTGGGATATTTCCTCTCATGGTGCCTCAACTGCCATGACTCATAAGCCACAACCCGCTCATCGTGCATCAAAACATCCCTAATTCCGACTCCGGACGCATCACAAAACTTGATGTACTTCTTACTCGACTCAGGTAATATCAAGATAGGTGCGGTCGTCAACTGCTTATTCAAGTCTTGGAAGGTGTTCTCACAAGCCTCAGACCACTCAAACCTAATTCCTTTCTTGGTCAAGCCCGAGAGTGGTGCTTCCAAGTGAGAGAAATCCTGAATTAACCTTCAATAATACCCGGCCAAACCCAGAAAACTCTGAACATCAGAAACACTCTTGGGATGCTCGCAAGATACAACTACCTGCACCTTCTCTAGATCTGCTGACACACCTGCCTCCAAGATTATGTGACCTAGAAAATGCACCTCACCTATCCAGAATTGACACTTTTATAGCTTGGCATATATTTGATGCTCTCTTAGTGTACCCAAGACGATGTCAAGATGTTGGGCCTGATCATTGTGAGTTTTCAAGTACACTAAGATATCATCAACAAATACAACCAAAAACCAATATAGATAGGGAAGAAATATTTGGTTCATCAAAGCCATAAACACCTCTGGTGCATTGTTCAATCCGAAAGGCATTACCACAAACTCAAACAACCCGTACCGACTCCGGAAAGCTGTCTGCGGTACGTCAGAAGGCCTCACCCTCATCTGGTGATACCCTGACCTCATATCAATCTTAGAAAATAATGATGCACCCCTCAACTGATCAAATAGGTCATAAATTCTAGGAAGAGGGTACCAATTTTTCACCGTCATCTGATTCAACTTCCGATAGTCAACACACATCCTCAACGACCCATCGGTATTCTTTGCAAAAAGCACGGGAGATTCCCAAGGAGATGTACTAGGATGGATAAACCCATTACGCTCCAACTCCTCAAGATGAACCTTCAGTTCCTGGAGTTCTTCTGGTGCCATTCGGTATGGAGGAATAGAAACTGGCTCTACTCCCGGTAGCAACTCGATCATGAACTCAACATCCCTCCTGGGTGGTAACCCCGATAAATCCTCAGGAAAGAAATCCTGAAACTGATCCACCATGGGAGGAAAGACAGAATTTTCTCTTCTTTCATTGTCATCAAGCATGACACATGCCACTTGAGTCGTGAGTCCATTCAACCGTTGACCAAACGGTCCTGCACGCCCTGCTCAAACATTTCATTTTCCACGGTGGACATAAACGTCACCCTCAAGTGACTTACACGATACTCTGAGATGATAGCAGTCTATATGCGCCTGATACAACACCAACCAATACATTCCCAAGATGAGGTCAAACCCTGACATCTCGAGAACAAACAAATCCCATAGAAAATGATACCCACCGACTTCCAAGGCACACCCCTTGCACTTCTTGATATCCTCAACCCGCACTCCCAACGGGGTATCAATTGACATAACTCCACACAACCTCTCCACAGGTAAACCCAGCGCTACCACAAGTTGAGAAGAGATAAAAGAGTGTGTGGAACCTGTGTCAAACAACACACTAGAAAAGGTAGAAGCTATAAGGATTTTACCTTGAACAGTCGACGGTCCAGCCTTTCCACCACTAGGCGCAAACTGAACTGCCTGAAGCTGACCTTCCCTTCTACCTTGGGCCCCAGCCCGAACGCCCTGCACTGCACTACCCTACTGGTGTGAGCGATCTTTCCATGGAGTTCCACATCCACCGCCCCTGCTAGTACGGTCCGTGGAGCTCTAACTGTCATCATGATATGGGGCAACTGATCCCCTTCCGGTATCTGGTACCTGCCTTCCACTATCATACTCTCCCACCTGCAGAGGTTTCCTGCAGGACTTATGCACACGTCCCATCCTGCCACACGGACGACACTCAACTGGAGGTCGAGGACACTGACCACACATATGCCCTGTCCTACCACACTGATAGCTGAACACCTGATTTCCACTCTGAGAGGCTAGCCCTCTCTTCCATCCACTTTTCACACTTCCACCATGATGTGAGCTCTCATGGTGTCACTTCCAACCCTCGGTAGTTTCACTACTCGTCTACCCCACTGGAACCACAAGCCCACTACCCGAAGCTCCCTTCAGGTTTCCTTCTGAGATCAATGCCTGATCTACTACCTCTGCGAACCTCTTCAAACGGAAGATGTTTACTTGAGACCTGGTCTCATGTCTCAGCCCATCCTGGAAATTCTTTTCTACCACTGCCTCATCCCCTACTAACACTAGTACAAAGCGTCTAAAATTAGTGAAACGACTAGCATAGTTCATCACTGATAGCAATTCATGAGTCAGGCTCATAAACTCTATAGCCCACTCCTGCCTCAAAGTCTCTGGATAAAAATGCTCCAGAAACGTTTCCTAAAAAACCTTCCATGACATTCCCTCAACCTGTTCGATTTGAGCCTGAATGTCCCACCAACGCCTAGCCTGGCCCCACAACAAATAAGCATCCAGCTTCACTCGACTTTTGATAGGGTTATCTAGATGATCTAGTATCGTCTGGACAGACTCTAACCAGAACTCTGTTGCCTCTGGCCCACCCTCTCCGGTGAAGGTCGGAGGGTGCTGCAGTTGGAAATCCCTGGTCAGCTCAAACATACTCGATGTAACCCGCCCTGGGTCCCAATCCATCATCTGTATAAGGTGATTCGTGTTCTCCCAGAACAGGTCTTCTCTACCTTCATTGATCACCACATTTTCATGCTCCTCTACCAGAGGAGTGTTCTAAGCAACATCTTCATGTTTCCTAACTAGTAACCGACGTCGTGGTGGCATCTCTCTACATTGCCAAGCACGAGATGTAGCTCACATACCATAAAACCTTCATGAATTTATCAAAAGATCTTTACTAGCTACAAAAACCCATTTAATATACTAACCCAACAACATTTTCCAATTTGTTTCAAACCCTTTTACTCCATTAAACATCATTTACCAAACATTCATCCTTACCCACTTGTGTTGTTTCATTCATCTCATCATTTCTTGATTTTATGAAATGCACGATGCACCCTACTTTCCTGCCTCACACACCCACCCCGTGCGTGTGCATAACAAAATGCATGTCACCTATCTCCCTAGGTGCCTATAATGATGCATTAATGAAAATCCTTGTGTCGTTAAGGCCACAAGCCAAATGTCATAAAAAAGTCACATCAAACCACATATGAATCACCCAACGGTGAAATATCATCAAATGTAACATCACACAACCAAGAACAACATTTCCCACCCAGGGTGACTTGGGTTTCCCCCGTACCTGGGTTAGCTACTCCCAAGCACGAGCTCATTACCAAGTCTTGACACATCTTAACCCTTGGAACCTATCTCAAATAACAAGACCTCAGAGAAGGAGAAGAAATACCTCCTCTGATACCACTTTGTAACATCCCCGACCCGGAAGCCACTAAACCGGTGCTCTGATCCGGGTGGTTACATGACCTTAAGCGCACCTCGTCGTACGCCAAAGGGTGCCAACTAGCAGCGGGGGTCTATGGAGTCAAGTGGGGAGACTATACCCCCTTTTTATCAGAGTAAGACACAACATAAATAAACCAAATAGCAGAAACAATAACTAATAAACAAGAAACATGTATAACAACCATTTCCAACAATAAATATTCCATGTCATACTACAAGTGCAAAAGTGAACAAAACCCAAAATAAAGACAGCAACCAAAATCCCCAAAATGGTCCCGACTTCCAAGTCTGGATCCTCCACCACGTGCTACCCATGTCCACTCAAATATCTAGCAAGGACCCTTGCCCTTCTCCAGACCTGCAGACATAAAGTCTGCTTGGGTACCCAATGGCGGCCCAAGTAGGGTGTGAGTACAACTCAGTAGGCCACCACTAACGGTGTCTACAAAATATCTAGTATGAATAGGTAGTGCATGAAAAAGGAATATTAATGATAATTTACATGTAATTAATTAAGGTGCCATTAACATGTTCAGAGTCAAGCCATTTCCACTTCCATACCATTCATTTCACACCAATTATCATCACTTACCATTTCATCACTTTCCCATGGTTTAATCACATACAAAATGTTACATGGGTCTAAGGCCTACAATCACATGCAAGAGGGTAAACACATTGTTATCCTATCTCACAAGGACTAACTCCCTCATAGCAACCATAACCTCACCTCAAAGCCTTAATCCCGGTGGATGCAACCGTTAAGAGAATAGACCCTTAGTCCACTTTCCTAACCTGTGCATTTAGGGTGGAGTTTAGAAAATCAGTCTTCACTCAACTCGTGGGCATAGATCCTCAAGTCATACCCCACTCTACGAATCCATTTGCACATGCTTATATATAAGTAACCATCAACCATCCAAACCATTTCCCTTTAGAAAACACTATTCACAACAACCCACATAGGAATCCACACCATGCCTTAAACCATTAACACATTACCATTTAACATCATTTAACCGTTTACCCAATTCCCATTTGTTATTCCTATCTCACTAATCATTGAACATTAGACCCATAACCTATCCCGTTATGCTCTTAAATTAGTTTACACATTAACCCATTTAACTCGTTCATCATTTTCATGAATCAACCATTCATTCCATTTAAAATAACCCCTATGTTATTTCCAAGTCTAGGTGCATCACCTAAATTCTATTCCAAGTTCAACCAATCTTGCCAACATGTTCATCAAGGGCTCTACAATTTACTAGGACAAGTCCACTTGTTTAATAATAATCCCTAAACCCGGGAAAAGTCGGCACATCCCATGGATGGCCCCAATTAGGTCAAGACAATCCCAACACATCCCACGGGGATCGTGAGGGTTCCCATTTTCCATTTTAAAAACTATTATTACCAAACATGCCAAGTTTATTCAAAACATAACCAAGTGGAAATAGGAACACAACTAAACATGCACAAATCCCCCAAATAACTATGGGATATCACTTGTAGACCACCTACCTCGAAACCACAGTTGAACGCACTCTCAATCGAGTCCTTAGACCTCGTTCCAACCAACCTTTGGAGCTTCAAACTAAAACTCACCCAAAAGTTAGGGTTTTAGAGCTTCAAAATGATAGGGAGAGAAGATACAAACCCTAAACCAAAAAGAGAAGCAAGGATGGGATTATCCTTACTCGGAGCTTCGATCTGCAACCAACGGCACCAAAAACGCCTTAGAAATGAGGGATATCGGTCTCTTGGAGCCTTTGGGTTATTTGGTTCGTGCCTAGGGTGGAGAGGGAGGAAATGAGAGGAAATCCTGAGTTGGGGTTTAAAATCCTGGAGTGGAAAAATTGTAATTTTTTCCAACTTTAAGTGGTCACACGATTTGTCCACACGGTCTGGAAAACCGTGCGCAAACCATGTGCATGCCACTGTCTGGAGGAGGAGCGGCCGCATGGTTTAGCCTCATGGTTTGGAAAACCATGCGCAAACCGCATGCATGCTTCTGTCTGGAGGAGGAAGGGTCGCACGGTTTAGCCTGGGCAGGCTGCACGGTTTACTTGGTCATGCGTAGGTCGTGCGCCCTGGCCTGTCTTGCCCATATTTCCTTTCTTCTGTGCCCTGAGCCCCCGGAACACCCCCAAGACCTATCACACTTTCCGGAAACATTTTAAAGCCTTAAAAACAAAGGGTTCAACCCAAAACACAATAAAAACATACCTTTCCAAAAACCAGGATCATACATGAAGGCCAAACATCAACGATCTAGTGGTTTATTACAGGTATTACCCATTTTTTAATGAAAGTGTGACACTATTACCATGGACTAAATGGTTATAATTCCAATTATCCCTCATAATAATGACATTCTATGGGTTATTGTGGACTGATTGATGAAATTATCCCATTTCGTGTTTATTCGAGAGACTTTCACAGTGGCTCTATTGGGGAACATTTATATTCGCTAGATAGTCTTTTTATATGGGGTATCATGGAGTAGAGTTTCATATTATGATTCACGCTTTACTTCAAAATTATGGAAATAATTACAAAAGGAATTGGGTATAGATACCCTATCCTTTTACACATATTATTACAATATTTTAAGCATAATTAACCATCAAATTACAATCCAAGGATCATAAAGTCTAGTGTCTTTAGAAGATTAGTTACATAATTTTGGAAACATGAAACCAAAATAAAAACTTCTTTTATTTAATATTCATAATTATCTCATAACTTCCTTTGATCTCTTAAATATTCATAGGATAACATGGATAATACATGAACAAGATGGATGAGCTAAATAGCCTAGTAAAGGAATAATCATAGGAATAAAAGATAGAACATGAGTTAGAAGGCATAAAATGATGACATAAAAGGAATGGAACATAAATAAACATAAAGAATAATAACATGTATAACATGGGAATATATAATCATGGAAACATATAAATATGTAAAAAACATATAACATGACATAAACATGGGTCAAGGATGACTCCTAAGACTATATCACATGGTGGACAAAGTCCCATAAAGGAATCAGGTTAACTTCCTTTCCCAACATGACATCTCTTGAGAACAAACAATACCCAATTCATTGGATTTATATCTGGGTTCACCCATCATAACATGTTCATTAATATTGTTTCCACATGAAGAATCAAACGTAAACAATAGTGTTTCCCATGGAATGAAATGGGTACCATAATCATATAATAAGGCATAACCCAAGAGTGTATCATGATGGTGTCCATGAAGGAATGGATTTAAAACATAGATGGACATTAATAAGGGAAAATATGCATAGATAATGATGACTGATGTCAAACTGAAGTGAAATCATGTAAAAAGAGTGTTTAAGAGACATTAAAAAGGAAACATTCTAGTGTGATTTAAGTAAAATATTAAATATTATTTAAAATGGAAAAGACATAATTGTATATATAAAACCAAAAATGAACCAATATATTTATTCATGAAAAAATGATTTATTTTATAAAAATAATGGTGGCTTAAATATATTATGGATGGTATATGAAAATAGGTATGAAATCAGAAAGTTCCCTTTAATCGGGCTTACCTGTCGAGAGGATTTGAGAAGGGATCCTTTATAAAACATGTTTTTTCCGATAAAATAAGGGTGATATGATATGGATAAATGATTTTAGAAAATATAAATAGAATTTAGAATAATTATGAAAAAGTAAATAAGTGTTACATTGGGTATAAAGAGTGAAAGAGTAACCTGAAGGAAAAATGGAGGTTTCGGTAGAATCTCTTACCTTATGTCTAAAACGGTTATGCACCTGATCTTAATGTCGTGAATAATAAGATTAAATAATATAATTAATTAATTGATAAACTTTTATACATTTAATTTATTTATTATAATTTATTAAGTTCATTTATGTACTTTTTTATGGGTTATGAAATTCAATTTCATCATTCGAGAGTGTTGGTTTCCTTGGTTTTCACAATTGGTTTACTAGTATACATGTACATAAA
The DNA here is from genome assembly GCA_963277665.1 of Viscum album. Lineage (NCBI taxonomy): Eukaryota > Viridiplantae > Streptophyta > Magnoliopsida > Santalales > Viscaceae > Viscum > Viscum album. The sequence goes on from OY728156.1 coordinate 767,676,853, forward strand.
ATCATGTAAAATTAGAATGGTTATACATAATTGAAGTTATATGTTATTAATTAATATAAAAAAAAATTAAATGATTATATAATTCATTTTCATAATTTGGGGTGATGATGAATCATTAGATAAGATGTTAATGATAACCGTTTAGATTATTTTGGCATTTTTTCGATCATCATGAATTAGTTTAGTTTTGTTAATTAATATCATGTATATATAATGGAAACATAAAATTACATATAATTTAATATATATTTTAATCTTTTTTAACCATATAAATGGTTTTATGAGCAATATTGAAGGAGTTAATGAAAATTGAAAACTTCATCGTCCTTGAATGGGATAAATTAACACATCGTGGATGATGTTTTCATTTTTAGTACAAAAGGAGAGCAGAAGAGAAATGATGATGAATTATTCCATTAACATGATAAAATTATAGTATATATAATATACTAGATTTTTTATTCCACCTGGATAAGGGTAGGGGAGGAGAGAATAAGAAAAGAAAATAAATTAAAAATAAATTAAAAGAAAGGGAAAGAGGTTTTTACCTCTTGAATTCTCCTCCTTGAGAACCTCCTTGAGGCACATTAGTTTGGTATTTTATAGAGACCAAAGGTTCCTTGATGTGTGTAAGAGACTTAGTAAGAGTTTTGGATAGAATTTTTACAATTCTAAAAGCTTTAATGGTGCGAGGAAATGAGGTGGTGAGGGGTGGTATTTATAGTGGAGGAGAGGGGTGTTTTTTGATTATTTAATTCATTAGTTTATTATTTTGGCACAATACTATGAATAGTTTGAGAATAATTACTAAATATATTAATATAATAAATTAGGGAACTAGATTATTATATTACATCGGCCATACATCATCTATGACTCAATAATTCAGGTATTTAGCTTTTATTGTAAATTATATTATTTTATTATTCACCAAAAAATCAAATGTTTTAGAAAAATACAAAAAAACAACCCTAACTATTTTTTTATGTCTATAATTCAACAATGAACACCATTTTATGAAAATAATTTTCTAAATATGAGAATTTTAATTTTTAATTAAAATCATCATTTACTTAGAAAATATTGATTTTAAAATTATAACTGATTTTATAACACTTTAAAAAATTAATTAAGGTCACATAAAATTATATTATAAACATAAGAAAACAAAATATTAATTTATTAATACATTTTATGAAAACAAAATTAAAATCATTATATTAATTATAAAATTGTAAATAAACATTTATGTTTTATAAAAATACTAACACTTAATTAATAATTTTTAAAATGTTTATTTACTTATAATATAATATAATTATATCATATTATCATTTATAAGATGCCTAAATTTTATTTATACTTTTATAGATGAGGTTAATATTCTATTGGAAGATTTGCTAACCCTAATGGTCACATTACTATTCCAAAGATCAAGTTATTATTTCATTAGTAAAAGTTTTCTAACTTCTAGATATTCCTCTTATTTCATTCATTATTCATTTAAAAAGTTTATATTTTTTTTCTAAAAGTGATTTTATGTGGTTTATAATATATTAAATAATTATAATAAGGGAATTTCCATTTGATAAAAATTTTGGGTTGTTACATTCTCCCCCCCCACTTTGAAATTTTTCCCTCAAAATTTCATTTTACATACTAAGTTGAAAACAGGTGAGGGTACTTCTCCTTAATTGCTTCCTATGGTTCCCATGTTGCCTCTTCATACTTATGGTTCTGCCATAGTACTTTGATCATGTGAGTAGTCGTGTTGCGTAGAACTTTATCTCTATGGTCTAAGATCTTCACTGGTAGCTCCTCATAAGAGAGATCATTCTCTAACTTTACCACCTATGAATTTAGTACATGTGGGGGATATGATATGTATCTTCTCAAGAAGGATACGTGGAATACATTTTATACTTGAGGCATGGTTGGTGGAAGTTCTATTCAATAGTCCATAGCTCTAACATGATCAAGAATCTTTAAGGGGTCGATGTACCTGGGATTCAGCTTTCCTTTCTTCACAAATCTCATGATCCTCTTCCATGAAGATATGTAGAGGAATACCATGTCTCCAACCTTAATCTCTAGGTCTCATCGACAATTTTCTTCATAGATATTTTGTCAAATTTGGGATGCCTTGATATGCTGTTGAATGGTTTTCACCTTCTCCACTATTTCTTCGACCATTTCAGATCCTAGTAGCTTTTGTTCACTGACTCTATCCTAGCAAGTCGTTGTTATACATATTTTCCTATAAATAGCTTAAAATGGATCCATTTGGATGCTCGAGTGGAAACTGTTCTTGTGAGAGAATTCATTCAGAGGCAGATGTTGGTCCCATCCTCCTTGGAAGTCCATATAACATGCTATCAACATTTCTTACAGTGTTTTAATAGTCCATTCAGATTGAACATTAGTTTGAAGATGATAATTTGTACTGAAGTTCAACTCATTTTTTAGATCATGTTGGAGACTTTTCCAAAACTTGGAAGTGAATCTTGGATCCCAATAGGATACAATCGATAGTGGTACTCTATATAGCCTTACCAATTATTTAATGTATTTTTGTGTCAGTTGATCCAATAAGAAGTCCTCTCGAATTTTGATAAAGTGAGATATCTTTTTGAGACGATCCACTGCAAACCATATAGCATTATTTCCTTTGGATGTATTTATAAGTCCGATGAAAAATTTCATGGCGATGTTTTCCCACTTCCATGTTGGTATGGGTAATGGTTTCATCATCCACTTTGACTTTTTCTTTTCAACCTTCACTTGCTGACATACCAGGAACTTCAATGTATATTCAATGATCTCCTTATTCATATTTTATGACCAATAGTTCTCTTAGAGATCTCTATACTTCTTTGTTATCCCTAAGTGAATAGAGAATGTTGAGTTATGTGCATCATTTATAATCTCCTTCATTATCTCTGGATTGTATGGTACACATAGTCATGAATCAAATCTCATGAATCCTTCCTCATCCATTTAGAACTCTGGTGATTTCCAATTTCTAATATCTTCCACCTTTTTCTAAATTTCCACATCATTTCTTTGAGTATCCTTTATTTCCTCTATAAGGGACAGTTGGGGAATATTTTATAAAGGATTTATGATGTTCCTTTTTTAATGAGTTACATGTCCATCCTTTTAAAATCTAAGTATATTGGATCCTTCTCAATTCTCATCATTAATAGTGTTGTATAATCCTTTCTACTTAGATCATTTACCACCTTACTTTCTTTACCAGGATTGTAATGGATTCAGAAATCATAATCCTTGATGAGATACAACCATATTAGTTGTCTCATATTGAGCTTCTTCTATGTGAATATATATTTGAGACTCTTATGATCAATATATATTTCACACTTCTCCCCATAGAGATAATGCTGTCAGAATTTCAATGCAAAGATCACAGCTACCAACTCCAAGTCATTCATGGGATTGTTTTTCTCATGAATTTTCAAATGCCTTGAGGTGTAGGCTATCACTTTTTTATTTTTCATCAGTACACAACATAATACCTTATTTTAACCATCATTTTATATCACAAAGAGTTCCCCACTTGTCTGAAGTGTGAGCACTAGTGTAGTGATAAGCCACTTCTTTAACTCTTTGAAGAAATCTTAACATTCAGTGGTCCAAACAAACTTTTCTCCCTTCCGACTTATCTTGTTTAGTGGGTTTGAAAATTATGATAAGTTATTCAAAAATCACCGGTAATACCCAGTTAGACCTAGGAAACTATGGATATCCATTACAAATTTTGTCTTGGGAAACTCTTTGATTGCCTTTGTCTTAGAAGGGTCCACAGATATCCATTTTATGGTGATTACATGCCCCAGGAATGATACTTCCTCCATCAAGAACTCACATTTATTGTACTTTTCATAGATTTTATCCTTTAGCAAATTATTTAGCACAGTATTCAAATGATCTTCATGTTTCTACTTTCTCTTAGAGTATATCAGAATATCATTAATAAAGACTACCACAAATTTGTTGAGGTATTCTCTAAATACTCTATTCATTACATCCATAAATATTGTTGGAGCATTAGTAAGTCCAAAATTCACCACTATTAACACATATTATCCATACCATATCAAAATGAAGTCTTGGTAATATCTTCTTTCCTCGCTTTTAATTGGAGATATCCCAACTGAAGGTCTACCTTAGAGAAATACTTATCCTCATGTAGTTGATCGAACAATTAATTTATCCATGGAAAGGGATACTTGTTCTTTATTGTGATTTTTTGAGCTCATGATAATCAATACAAAGAAACATTGATCCATCCTTCTTCATGAGGAAGAGGACTGGCACACCCCATGGTGAAGTACTTATGTGTATAAACTCCTTGTCCAAATTCTCCTGTAACTGCTTATTCAGTTCTTCCTGATCAATGATGGTTATTCTGTAAGGTGTCTTTGATATAGGAAAATATTCAAGAATATGTTCGATTAAGAAATAAAACCTCTCGATTAGGAGGAAGAGTGATTAATTCTTCAGGGAACACGTCAATGTTGCCTCTCACAATGGTAATTCATTCATTCATGATCATATCCTTTGTCTCAATCATTTGATCTAGATATGTTTTCTCATAAGGAATTAATATATACACTTGAGATGATTATTCTGAATGAGATTCATCCTCCTCCTTACACTTTTACAGAATTTGAGGATTCTTTAGGATATGAAGATTTATCTCCCTTTCATGAAAGTTAATGTTGTCTTTGTATAAAGATATCCAATCCATTCCCAATATAGAATTGAATTCCACTAAAGGAAGTATGAAAATATTTTTTTGGAGGTTCAGACCACAAACATTAACCAGGGAGGTTTTATATACTTTGGATTCAATAATTTATCCATTTTTCTCACATATAACTCAACCTCCATATTTTGAGGTGGTGTTTGAATAGTTCTACTAAACTTGGAAGATATGAAAGAATGCATAGAACCAATATCAAATAGTAAATTCTCTATTCTTGAATGAATAACTAGTGTTCCTATCACCACATCATTATTAGGCTCCACCTCAGTAGTAGTGATAGCATATTACCTTCCTTTCATCCTTGTAGGTTGTTGTTGTTGATTGCCTCCAACAACCCTTAGCTTAGGGTAATGGCTTGCATAATTTCCATGTTCCTTATAGTTGAAACACTGCACTACAAGTTGAGTGTAGATCTGAACCATACTTTGTTATTTTTCATTAGTGGTATTCTTCATATCCATTTAGTATTTATTATCCATATGCCCCTCTCTTCCACATTTTAAGCATCTCTTGGTTCCCTTTAAGTAGTTTTCAAGATGTTTCTTCCCGCACTTTTTACATATGGGATGTTGGGTCTTCTTTCCAATATGGGATTTATCTATTGATCCTACCATATTAAAATCCATTTTCTCTTTTTTTCCTTAGGAACATGAGACTAATAAGAGTCTCTGATCTCCATTTCAAACATAAGGTCACAACATACAATCCCTTCATAGCTTTAAAAGTTTCAAATCACCAACACTTTTTGAAGAATCGGATTTAGTCTGCTAAAGAAGAAATCCACCTTATTTTTAGTGTTCATGATAAATCCAGAGGCATATATTTAAAGACTTGTGATGTTTTATTCATATTCCTTGATAGATTCATCTTCCTTTTTCTTTAGTTTTGGGAACTCCATTTCTATCTTAAGATGGAGTGTTCGGGGAAAATATTTATTAAAAAATATTTTATTGAAATCTTCTCATTCCCTGGAATCAATTTCCTCCTTAGGCTTTGTGTTATTGATCAATGTACACCACTAGTCAGCTTCCCCATCAAAATGATATACCACCAGTAAAAATTTCTCTTCTTCTGAGCACTCGAGGAAAGAGAATATCTTCTAAATGGAGTTAATCCATTGTTCTTTGAGGAGGGGATCAGAAGATCCACTAAACATGGGAGGCCTTTGATTCATAAAGGATTTGACCACAACTTGTTGTTTGTTAGGAGAAGGAGGTTTTTCTATGTTATTCAAGTTATTATTCATAACTTGAGTTAGTTTTGAAAGTACTATCATGAAGTTTTGAGTACTTTTTCCCATCATATTTGGCATATTATTATGGAATTATTAACATTTCCTATCACATTGATTATTTGACTAGGTTATTATATTTACAACCATTAACTAAGAAAAGAAAGTACAATTATGGGGCTTTAATACTTAGCTAATGAGCATATAAAAATAAAATATTTAACATAAAAGGATAAACTTTTAAATGAAAATTATATCCTAACTTTTGATAGCTTTAGTTTCAAACTAGGTTATCTATGGTGATATAATTATCTCTAGGTTTCTTACTAAATTTATCTAGTATTAATATCCAAAAATAAAAAAACCTTTCTCTGATACCAACTATAGTGACCCTGTTATTATAAACATATTATTGCAAGATTTTAAGCATAATTAACCATCAAATTACAAGCCAATGATCGTAAAGTATAGTGTCTTTGGAATATTAGGTATATAATTTTGAAAACATGAAACCAAACTAAAGACTTATTATATTTAATCTTTATAACAATATCCTAACTTAGTTTTATCTCTTACATCTTCATATGATATCATGGGGAATACATGAACCAAAGGGATGAGCTAAAAAGACTAGTAATGGAATAAGCATATGAATAAAACATAACACATGGGTTAGAAGGCATAACATGATGACATAAAAGGAATGAAACATGAATAAACATAAGGAATAATAACATGTATAACATGGGAACATATAGTCATGGAAACATAGAAATGTGGAAATAATATATAACATGACATAAAAAAGGGAAAAGGCTAACTACAAAGACTATGTCACGTGGAAGATAAAGACCCATAAAGGAATCAGGATCACTCCCTATCCCAATATGACATATCATAAGACCAAACATTACCAAATGCATTATATCACTATCTAGATGCACCCAATATAACATTTTCATGAATATTTGTGCCACGTGAATAATCAAACATAAACATAAGTGTTTCCCATGGAAATAAATGGGTATCATAATCATATCCTAAGGCATAACCCAAGTGTGTATCATGATGGTGTCCATGAAAGAATGGATTTTATAACATAAATGTACATTAATTAGGTAAAATATTCATAGATCATGATAAGTTATTTCAAAATGATGTTGAAACATGTGAAAAGAGTGTTTAAGAGACATTAAAAATGAATCATTTTAGTGCAGTTTAAGGAAAATATTAAAGATTATTTAAAACAGAGAAGTAATAATTGTTTGTATAAAACCAAAAATTAACAAAGATAGTTGTTCATGATAAAATGAGTTATTTTATAAAAATAATGGTGGCTTAAATATATTATGTATGGTACATAAAAATAGGTAAGAGTTTATAAAGTTCCCTTTAATCGTGTTTTCTTATCAAGAGGATTTGAGAAGGGAACCTTTATAAAGCATGTATTTCCCCATAAAAAGGGTGATCTAATATGTATACATGATTTTAGAACATATACATATAATTTATAATAAGTACACAAAATTAAATATGTATTACATTAGGGTATAGAGAGAGAAATAGTAACTCAATGGAAAAAATGGAGGTTCAGGTAGAATCCCTTACCTTACGTCCAAAACGGTTCTGAACTTGATCTTAATATCCCAGATAATCAGATTAAATCCATTAATTAAATAATTAATAACCTTTCATACATGTATTTTATTTATTATAATTTTATTAATTTTATTTGTGGCCTTTTTGATGGGTTATGAGATTCAATTTCATCATTTGAGAGCATTGGTTTTCCTAGTTTTCATGATTGGTTTACTTGTATATATGTAAAAAAATCATGTAAAATGAGAATGGTTGTCTAGAATTGAAGTTATATGTTTTAATGAACATATATAATAATAAATTTTTATATAAGTCATTTGGTAATTTCAGGTGTGGATGAATCACTAGATAATACGTTAATGATAAACGTTTAGATTATTTTTCTGTTTTTTCGATCATCATGAACTGGTTTTGTTTTATTAATTAATATCATGTATATATAGTGGTATAAAAACATTAAATAGGTTGTAATAAATATATTATAATTTTTTAACCATATAAATGGTTTTATGATCAGTCTTGAAGGAGGTAATGGAAATTGAAAACTTCATCGTCCTTGGGTGCGATAAATTAACACACCGCGAAGGTTGTTTTCATTTTTAGTATAATAGAAGAGGGGGGAGAAATGATGATGAATTATTCCATTAAAATGATAAAATTTTATTATATATAATATAATTTAGTTTTAATTCCACTTTAATAAGGGGACGTGAGGAGAGAATAAGAAAATAAATTGAAAATAAATTAAAAGAAAAGGAAAGAGGTTTTTACCCCTTGAATTCTCCTCCTTGAGAACCTCCTTGAGGCACTTGAGTTTGGTAATTTATTGAAACCAAAGGCTCATAAACATTGGGTAGAGACTTTGGAGGAGTATTGGGTATAATTTGGACATGGATAAAATCTTGAAAGGTGTGAGGAAAAGAGATGGTGAGGGGTAGTATTTATAGTGGATGAGAGGGATGTTTTTTTATTATTTAATTCATTGATTTATTATTTTGGATCAAGACTATGAATAGTTTGAGAATTATCAATAAATATATTAAAATAATTAATTATATTTCTATATTATGGTCTTACACCATCCATAAATTATCTATGACTCAATAATTCATGTATTTAGCTTTTATCGTAAATTGTCATATTTTACTATTCACTAAAAATTCAAGTATTTTAGAAAAAACTCAAAAAATCACCCTAACTATTTTTTGATGTGTAGAATTAAAAAATGAAATATTTTTTATGAATATAATTTTATAATTATGATAAATTTAATTTTTTAATTAAAATCATCATTTACTTGGGAAATACCGATTTTAAAATTATAACCGATTTTATAACACTTTGAAAAAATAATTAAGATCTCATAAAATTATATTATAAACATAAGACAACAAAATATTAATTTATTAATAAATTTTATGAAAATAAATTTTCTTTTAAATTATTATATTAATTATAAAATTGTAAATAAACATTTATGTTTTATAAAAATACCAACACTTAATAATTCTTAAAATATTTATCTAATTATAATATGATATAATTATATCATATTATCATTTATAAAATTTCTAAATTATATTTATACTTTAATATATGAAGTTACTATTCTATTTGTCGATTTAATATTCCTAATTGCCACATCACTATTTCAAAGTTCAAGTTACTATTCCATTGATAAAGGTTTCTTAACTTCTAGAAATGCCTCTTATTTCATTCATTATTCATTTATAATGTTTTTATTTTGTTCTCAAAGTGATTATATGTGGTTTATAGAATATTGAATAATTATAAGAAGTAAATTTCCATTTTATAAAAAATTAGGGTCGTTACATTGGGTACCTAGGTATTTCTGAGTGCAGATTTCCACCTACAAACAGATGGACAGTCAGAACGTACTATACAGGTATTGGAGGATATTCTAAAGGTGTGAATACTAGACTTTAGTAGTACTTGGGATAAACACTTAGCACTTTTTGAGTTCACCTATTACAATAGTTATCATATGACTATTCAAATGGCACCATATGACGCACTTTATGGCATGCCATGCAGATCACCTCTATATTGGTTGGAGGTAAGTGAGTCAGAGTTGTTGGGACTGAGTCTCATGCAGGGAATATTGGAGTAGATTTAGTTGATTCAGAAATGTATAGCTACAGTTCAGTGTAGTAAAAAGTCATATGTCGGTCGATGTTGATGACCTATTGAGTTTACAATGGGTTATCATATATTCCTTTGGGTTTCTTTGAGATTGAGTCGCCATAGGATTCAGAAATAGGTAAAGTTATCACCTAGGTTTATTGGACCATTTGAGATTGTGTAGAGGATCGATCTAGTGGCATACTGATTGGATCTTCCACAAGGTTATAGTGTTGCACATGATTTTTTCATGTGTCTTAACTTTAGCAGTATCACCTAGACCCTTCTCATGTGATTGATTTTAATGATGTTGAGCTTGAGGATGATGCATCCTTTCAGGAGAACCTAATTCTTGTTATGGATCGTAGTGAGAGTGTTTCAGGGAAAGACAATGTCGATAGTATTAGTGTTGTAGAAAATGGTCTTGTTCCAGAAGAAACATGGGAGAGGGAAGTAGATATGTGGGCTTAGTGGGCCAACCTTTTTACCTCGTCATCTTATAGTTTATTGGGAGTATAACTCGAGGACAATCTTTTAAAATGTGGGGAGATTGTAAGATCCCAAACTTTTTGAAGATGTCTCATGCTCATTTTCAGGTACTCTTTTACTCATGTTTTGGTTATACCTTAGTTGGGTTTTGTTTTGAGGTTGTTTTGGGTGAAATTGTAGAAATTTGGAATCCCATGGGGTTGTTCATAGTTGGAGCACAATTAGAGAAAATTGTGTGGTTTACCCTAGGAAAATATGTGCTCGTTTTTTGAGGCACAGAAGTTAGTGCATGATTTGGAAAAAATGTGTGGCATCCCTCTCCAAACCATGCACCCTCAAAAAGAAGGGATTTTCATAGTGGGAACACAGTTTTCAAACCATGTGCCCATTAGAAGAAATCATGCACCCCATGAGTAGGGGTGCACGGTTTGGAAAACCGTGCACCTCCACCTAGGAAATTGTGTGCATAGGATTTAAACCCCCCTAAAATTTTATTAAAATTCTAAAACCCCCCAGTTTTTACCCCTAATCACCCCAAATCTACCCTAAATGGTTTCCTTTGATTTTGGAAGCTCCTGGAAGGATTCCAAGGCTCCTCGAACCCCCTTTCTTAGCAAATAGAATATATGGTTGAAGGGTCAACTCCTTTTAGATAAGTAATTTCTTCCTCGTTTGATTTCCTCTCAATCCCATCCATCTTTACCAAAGGAGATGGATGATTTTACCTCCATTTTTTATGCTTTATATCTAGTTTGTAATGGATCTTGGTCCTAGGTTTTGATCCTTGATCTCCTCCTCCATTGTTAATTGGATCATTCTATATCAAATTGAGGATTTTGGTTTGGAAAAGGCTCACCAATGATCTTGAGGTAGGTGGTCTAATTGTCAATTCCCCGTAGTATTGATTATAAATGGGTGTACTTGATTGTGAAATTTCAATTGACTCATTGGGAAATTTCATATTTAAATTTATTTAATTAATTAATTCCCTTGAGATTATGAAACCCTTCACGGGTCCTGTTAGACCCATTGATGATTTTGAGACCGAACTTGATGGAATCCCATGGGGTGTGTCAGTATAATTAAAATGATGATTTGTGAATTATTCATTGTTGATAAATGGGGTTGTGAACGCAGTTTATAAATGAATTTATGAAATGGGTTGAATAATGAACTATGGAAATGGTTGATAAATGGGTTGTAAATGTGGAACTATAAGATGTGATATTTTTGACTAAGTCGTGGGATAGATACTAGTGAACCAAATACCCACGAGGTTCCATACTACCACCCTAGGCCCCCAATATATATATTTATTGCATATGATCAATGAGTTATGAGACAGAGATTGTCGTTCCAAATACCCATGGGGTTCCAGACTGCTATTCTAGGCCCCCAATGTATGAATGTGAAATTATATATTAAATGATTAATGAATCCCATGTTATAATGAAATTTGATATCCATTTGGCGAATGGTTTAGACTCTGACATGGGTCAAAGAAGGTATTATTGGTTCGGGTGTCACCATGAACCTGGGGGAATATGTGGTTAATTAAGGAATATTGAATGGGAAAATGATTTACTTTATCATCTATTCTTTATTCTTTATACAAATTCATGCATTTCTATAGATTGGATATTGCTCTAGATTCCATTGGTGGTGGCTTACTGAGTTTTACTCACACCCTACTCAGGTTACCTGATTGGTACTTGAATAGACTTCATGTTTATAGGATGGAATATGGGCAAGATCTCTATGTTAGATGTCTAAGTTGATATTCGAGATAGAACATGGATGAGGTAATTAGACATGATGTCGGTACCTGCCTGGGAGTTGTCTCTGTGTCTTTATTTTTTGGTTTGTATTTAACACTTGACACTTATTTGGAATGACATATATACCGTGTTGGTTTATGGTCATTTTATCCATGTTTTTTTATTATTATGTGATGTTGTTCTTTATTGATTATGGTGTTATCTTATTTTTTTTTAATTATAATTTGGATATTGTTTATTTATCTCCATGGTTGTGCTTCTTTAATAAAGAGGGTATAGACTCCTCACGATACATGTTAGACTTTCTTTTCTAGACAACAGACTCTGGCGTACAGGGAGGCGTGCCTGAGGTAACGTAACAAACTAGCTCAGGGTACCAGCCTGTGGCACCTGGTTTATGATGTTACAAATTAATATTAATTAACAATTATTTAATTTAATAATAATAATTTAATAATTAATTAATTAATCATTCTCATTTTGATAATTTAATCATTACTAATAATATTTAGTAAATAAATAATATTTTAAAATATTTATTAGTAATTGTAAAATATTTATTGTTAATTATTAAATAATAAATAATTAGTTAGTTAATTTTTACTTAATATTATTATTAAGTAATTAAATATTTAATAATTACTAATTAATTAATCACAAATAATTAAGTTATTATTTTTAATAATTTCTAAAAGATAATTTTAAATATTTATTAGTAATTAATATTTATTAGAAATTAATATTACTAAATACTAAATCATATTATTCAATTAATATTTATTAGTAATTAATATTTATTAGTAATTAATATTAATTAATAGTAATTAGTAAATTAATTATATAACAACCCTACACCTTATATCATATCTAAACATGATTTATTACATAAAATTACATACAACTTAGAAGATCAAGAGGTCTAGTGTATTAAGGAAATTAGGTAAATTACATAACAACATAAAACATAAAAAACAAATTTTTTATTAAAAACTTATTTTACATGACCACAACATTCATTCGTACTTAACACTACATGGGATAACCTGAGGACATACATAAGAAAGATGTGAGCTATAAAGCCCGATAAGGGAATAAATAAGGAATAACATGAACAAGATAATACATGTTAAACAATAGGAATATTAATGGATAATGAAAGGAACTTGAAGAATAAGTCATGATATTTTATTATAATTATAACATGGGAAATGTGGAAACAACATACAACATGATATTATCATGATTCAAGGCTCATTACACATGGAGTATCATGAGTCAAATCTCATTGCACATGGAGGGGCATGAGTCAAAGCTCATTGCACATGAAGGGGCATGAGTCAAATTTCATTTAACATTAAGAATCGTGATTCAAATCTCATTTCACATGATGTATCATGATAATAAACATTACCCAATACATTATAGTACTATTAGGGTGCACCCTTCATAATCATTTCAATCTCATGCTTAAGTGTGTCATATAGATCATACAACATGGATTCATTAATCATCATAGTTTATTCCATGATCAAGGAAATGTGGAATACATACATATATATCCACAATAAATATGTATATCTCCATAAATTTTAATACCCTTGATATATAAATGGGTATGGTATTCAATACACAATGATTTTAGCATGGAAAATCGCGATGCAATTTCGGTAGTATAACGGCATCATATAGAAATTCATAAAATGGGTTGATGAGAGAGAAATAGGTATATCATAATTTAGACATGAAATGGAAATTAATAGGGACATGTAAGGACATTCCCCAACATAAGTAATTTGAAATAGAATTTGTGACATAATAAAGAGTCTTTAAGTAAGAGGAGAAAGCAAAATAACCCTTATGAAATGTTGACATGGTAACGAGTGTACATAAAGGATAATTTTGGGGTTAATGAGAGTTAAAGGAATATATAATAATTTATACATCAAATTTATATTAATTTAATCATGTAACATCATATCCCAACATATGAAAATGGATTTTAAGAAGCAAAATATAAAATAAGTGCTTGAATGGAAATGAGAAGAGAGAAATCCCTTACAAAATTTCAGCATAGTAATATCTTAGCTAAGGGTACAAATTAGGGGGGATAAATGATACCTAATACAAATAACATCAATTTTATAGTAAGGTAATGATTAAAAATGAATGTAAATACAAGAAATTGAAATTAAAGGAACTAATCTTAAAGAAGGTGCATGAATTCAAGGGTGAGGAGAGAAATCCCTTATTTAGATGTGTGACTCCAAAGGCTTGGGAGAGGCTTATTAGGAGATTTGGGGTGCTTTGGGAGGACTCTATGGAGTATATATAAGAGTTTGGACTATATTAAAGGAGTTTTAGTGAATTGAAATGGGAGATTGGGTGGGTTTATATTGGAAGGGAGGGGGATTTCTTTATTATTTTGGTTTTTGAAACTACATAATAAAATATTCAAAACCAAAAACCATCCCATGGTTTTTCCCATGGTTTATACTAAAGGGGATTTTTATATATTATTTTATAAGTCCAAGGGTTGAAGATAATAAAATATTTACCTTTATTATGTGTATTTTATTCACACTTTCAAAGAAATGATTTTAAAATTATAAAATATATTATAAGTCTAGGAGGATTCACTAAGTCATTATAAAATTAATAAAATGAACCTAAAATATCATTATTTTAAAGTAAAAAACATATATTTTTTCTAAAATAACTTTTATTGTATTTATTACTTCATTATTGGGTCATTATGATGTCATAAAATAGACTGTATTTTTATGCTGTATTTAATTTTTACCCAAAAAAATCAATTATCTCATAAAATTATGAAAAATTAACCATTAGATAATTTTGACATTTTGATCCCAAAAATAATATTCATTTTATCTAAATAATTTTTTAGATATGTGAATTTTCACTTTTAAAATAAAAACTAACATTTGTTGAAAATGAAAAGTTTTTTGACAATATCATTTTTGAACCCTAATAAAAATTACATTTGGCTTCATGAAAATTATATAATTATTTATTTTTAATAAAATTAATTTAATAATAATATTTTATTAAAATAACATTTATTTCAAAAATCCATTAATTCATCAAAATATATTTCTTAATTGAATTGTAATATTAACCAAAAATAATATTTTTGCTTTAAAAATCATTTAAAAACTAACAATAATAGGAGGAAAATATATTCAATATTATATAAAAAAATAATTTACATATTCCTCATTCTAGGGTCTAGATACATATCCCTTTATTAAACTAGCATATTCTCTAAGAGTAAGGTGTGCGATGGTGGGGCTTTCATGGGTCCGTTTGGTGAACATGGTTTGGGTTGTGATCTTGATGAGCTTGAACTTATCTCGTAAATAGTTTCTCTCATGCTTAAGTTTTTTTATCTCAACATGGTATTGGTCTAGAGAAAATCATAAAAATGCTCTCTCCATTAGAAGCTCCAATAAATGGGCTTCAATGGGTAAAATCCTACTAGATGAGGTCATCACTTCCTTTGTCTATGTCAAAAGGATTTTCGAAAACCCTATATTTATACTAGTCATGTGATCACTATTAAACGGTTATGTTATCAATGTTAAATATAATTAATAGTCATTTAAAATTCAATTGGATATAATAAAATAAGTTCATGTATTTTCTATATCTATAATATATTTAATTAAATCAAAATAAAGGGAAATTTATTCATAAATGTTCAGTTCGTTACAACTTTCCCCCTTAATAAATTTCACCCTTGAAATTTCCTTTTCCCACACTAAAAAAGATGAGGGTAACTCTGTTTCATCACCTCCTCCAGTTCCCACATTACTTCCTCAAACTTTTGGTTTCTCCACAACACTTTTACGAGGGGAATTATTTTATTTCGCACAACTGTTTAACTACGATCTAAGATATTTACTGGCTACTCCTCATAGGAAAGATCATTATCCAATGGTACCACCTATGGATTAAGTACATGTGATTGTCCTGGTACGTACTTTCTTAAGATGGATACATGGAATATATCATGTACTTGAGACAGGTTCGTTGGGAGTTCTAATTGATAGGCCACTGCTCTGATGTGATCAAGGATCTCAAAAAGGTCAATGTACCTTGTAATAAGATATACCTTATTCCCAAATCTCATCACTCTCTTCCCTGGATATATGTAAAGTAATAACTTGTCTCCAAAATTGAACTCTATATCACATCGACGATTTTCAGCATAACTCTTTTGTCTACTATGAGCACCTTTGATGTGCTACTGGGTGGTCTTAACCTTCTCCACCATTTCTTCAACCATTTCTGAACCTAGAAGTTTTCATTTACAAACTTCATCCTAACATGTTGGTGTTCTTTACGTCTTCCCGTAAAGGGCTCCATAAGGTTCCATTTGGATTCTCAAATAGAAATTGTTATTGTAAGATAACTCCACCAATGGAAGATGGTGGTCCCATATTCCTTTGAAGTACATTGAGAAATCTCTCAACATGCCCTTGAGTGTTTGGATAGTCTACTCAGATTGGCCATTAGTTTGATGGTTATAAGTCGTGCTGAAATTAAGCTCAGTGTTTAGAGAATGTTGGAGACTTTTCCAAAACTTAGAGGTGAATCTTGTATCTCGATCAAACACAATAGATAGTGGTACTCCATGCAGCCTTACCAATTCTTTGATATATATTTGTGTTAGTTGATCTAGTTAGAAATCCTCTTGAATTTCAATGAAGTGTGAAGTCTTTATAAGACAATCTATAACAACCCAGATAGCATTGTATCCTTTGGATGTCTTCAGAAGTTCGGTGACAAAGTCCACAGTGATATTTTACCATTTCCATGTTGGTATAGGTAACGGTTGCATCATCCCCTTAGACTTCTTCCTTTCATCCATCACTTATCGACATACAAGGAACTTTGATGTATATTAGGTGATCTCCTTCTTCGTTTTATCCCACCAATAGTGCTCTTAGAGATCTCAATACATCTTTGTATTTCCTGGGTGAATAGAGAAATTTGAACTATGTGCATCATCTAAAATTTCTTTCTTTTACTCGGGATTTGATATAACACATAGTCTTGACCCAAATCTTAAAATTCCTTCTTCATTAACATTGAACTCCAAGGATTTACCTTTCCTTATAGTTCCCACTCTCTTCTGAATTCCCACATAACCTTTTTGAGAATCCTTTAACCTTTCTAAAAGTGATGGTTGATAAATCATTTGTGAATGGATTGATGATGTTCCTTTATTTATGATTCCCATGTCTATATTCTTCAAATATAAGAAGATCATACCCTTTTGTATTCTTATCAATGATAGAATTGATAGGTATTTTATACTTAGAGCATCCTTCACCTTTTTCGCTTTCCCAGGATGGTAGTGTATTGAGAAGTCATAATACTTGATGATTTCTAACCATATTTGTTGGTGCATATTCATCTATTTCTATGTGAATATATATTTGAAACTTTTTTGATACGTATATATTTCATACTTATCACCAAAGAGATAATGCCGCTAGACTTTCAATGAAAAAATAATAGCTACTAACTCTAGATCATGTGTGGGATATTTTTTCTCATGAATTTTCAACCTCCTTGATGCATACACAGTGACTGTCATTTTTCATCAACACACATATCAATCCCTTATTTGAAGAATCATTGAAAATCATGAGAAGTTACCCATTAGTATGTAGTATGAGCACCAGGGTAGTGAAAATCCTCCTTTTCAACTCGATGAATCTTTCTTCAAATTCATCATTCCAAAAAAATCTGACTCCCTTCCGAGTTATCTTGGTAAGAGGGTTTGATAATCATGATAAATTTCTCACAAATCGGCGATAATATCTAGCTAACCCAAGGAAGCTTTGAATATTTATCACAGATGTTGGACTTGGACATCTCTTAATTACTTTTTTCATTTAAGGATCCACATATATCCCATTTCTTATAATGATATGCCCCAAGAATGAGACTTCCTTCAACTAGAACTCACACTTGTTGTACTTTTCATAGAGCTTCTTTTTTCCCAAGGTCTTTAGCACAGTGCTCAGATTTTCCTCATGCTCCTCTTTAGTTTTAGAGTATATTAAAATATATTATATAAATATTACAACAATTTTGACTAGGTAATCTCTAAATACTCTATTCATTAATTACTTGAAGATTGTTGGATCATTAGTGAGTTTTAATGGCATCACTATGAACTCATAATGCAGTACCTTGTACAAAAAAGAAGTCTTGGGGATATCCTCCTTATTCATCGTTACTTTGTAATATCACAACCATAGATCCACCTTGGAGAAATATTGTGCTCCAATTAGTAGATCAAACAAGTCATAAATCCATGTAAAAGAATACTTGTTCTCTATCGTGATCTTTTTAAGCTAATGATAATCAATGCAAAGGCGCATTGACTCATCCTTCTTCTTGACGAAGAGGACTGGTACACCCCATGGTGAAGCACTTGGGTGTATAAACTCTTTATCTAGATTCTCTTGTAGTTGTTTCTTCAGTTACTCAAGATCCATAGAATCCATTCTATACCGAGTCTTAGATATTTGAAATTCCCTAGGTATAAGATCGATCATGCCACAACCCGTCCCCCGGGGCCCGTGCTGTGACTACCCCAAGCCCGCCTTCCATAGGCCAGGGGCAGGCGACTAGGACAGAAAGGCGTATTCTCTAAAACCAGGAAGGAATTAACTTTATAACCTGTAAACTCTCGTAACTAAGTACACATCAAGATACAAACACAAGAAAAATTTATAACCAAAAGAGTGATAAAACTAAAAGGGGCTGGAATATAAGCCCAACAGTAAAGGTAAAAGTACAACTGAAATACAATACAACTGAATAAAGATAAATATAGCTACTGGATCATCCTCTAAGGTTCCTACCTGAAGGGTAGGTACATATTGCCTCCTCAGCACTCCACGTATGCCCACCTCCTCTGTGTAACAACATGTCGTATGGTCTACCTCCGGGTACAATCCAGTCCTGGTACTCTCGTCCTCAGTCAGCGTTGTCCGTCGTTTGCACCAAACACAACGAAGTGCGGGCACAACCCATGTAGGGGTGAGTATAAAGATACTCAGTAGGGACCCCGAGACCTTCATGGTCCCACAAATCCATAAAGGATAAATCTCAAATCATGAAGTCAACTGTCAACCCTACTTAGGTATATGACCATACATATACCTAAGTTATCATTTATACCCATCTCAATCATGTGAAAACACAGGGTCCAACCCAAAAGTACAAAGCTCAGTTGTTCCACAAATGAAGGAAAACCACAAAGTCAAGTACCACACAGGTACACCACACAAAAGAATACCACCAAGGTATTACCACAAAGGAAAGTGCCACACATGTATGAACTTAGCTCACATCAGGTATAATTTAATTACAGTAGTAGAGATGATTAGATGTAACTATTGAATCATCCTACTCTGAAAATAATCTAACCCACATAGGATTTCTAGGATATTACCCACATAGGATCACTAGGATATGACTCATACAGGATCTCTAGGTGCTGACCCACATAGGATCGCTAGGAGCGGACCCACATAGGATCGCTAGGAGCTGACCCATACAGGATCGCTAGGAGCTAACCCACACAGGATCGCTAGGGGATGACCCACACAGGATCATTAGAATCTGACCCACACAGGATCTCTAGGAGCTAACCCACACATGATCGTTAGGAGCTGACCCACACAGGATCGCTCTTCATTCTTCTCATCACATCCAGCTACTGGGTTCCCCCACTAAGCCTTCTCATCTCTAGAAGGATCCACTTCACAAGTCACTGGTCAATAATGTAACTATTAAGAAGTCCCATGAAGAAGTATCTTAAAGTTCTGCCATGTCATAGGTGTCTCAACGCAATAGTCAGCGCGTCAATTGGATTCCTGGTCATTGAGTTATTAGCCTTTTAGTCCCAGGGGCCCAATTGGATTTGTGCTCGATCCAACCCGACCATACCTCAACTTTACCCAAAAATACAGTGGGGTATACCAAAGAGACCATCTCACTCCAAGGTTTCTGGCACCACTGATGCTTCATCAAACAGATATTTGGTTCCAAAGTTATGGCCAAAGTAAAGTAGAGGTCTGTATCAGGTCAGGGTCTTGTCCGACCCGGTTGGACGGACCCAACCCAACCTGGCCTGGGTCGACCTAGTTTGGGTCGACCCAAACCGTGGTGTGGCCCATCCCGCTAGGAATTCTGGAAGGCCGCGAGGGCCGTGAGGGCCGTGAGGGCCGTGAGGGAACGCGGAGGCCGCGGAGGCTGCTGGTGCCGCTGGGCGGCGGATGTCGCAGGTCGGCTAGGCCGCAGACGGCGGCTCGGCCGCAGGGGGTACCGTAAGGGCATGGGGAAGCTCGGTCAGGAGGGCGGGGGTTGTGGGGTGGCTCAGCCGAGGGGCACCGCGAGGGCGTGGGATGGCTCGGTCGAGGGGTGCTGTGAGGTCGCGGGATGGATCGACCGGGAGGCGGCAGCCCTGTCGCGGGTGGCGGCTCAGCCACGAAGGGTGGCGGCCCAGACGTGGGGCGGCGGCCCAGCCGTGGGGTGGTGGCGGCTCGGCTGTGGGACGGCAGCCTGTCCGTGGGCGATGGTGTAGTGGGGCGCGGAGGTCATGGGGTGGCAGTGGCTGCGAGGCGGCGTCGTTGCTTCGTCGCCTTCATCACGGCCGACGGTGGTGTCAGCCGTCGTTCTCGTGCCCCACCATGGTTCATAGTAATTCCTCCATCATGATCAACAATTAACCACAAGGTTTGCGGAGAGGACGGGCCATGTTTTTTTGGCCCGCACTCTCCACATTAGAGTGGTAGCAAGCGGCTATAATTCCTTCTTGAATTACAAAGAATTATCAAGAATGGAAAATGAGAAGAATTTTAAAAAACCACCCTACATGTTCCTGCAAATAATCATACACAAATAAACCCCAACCTTGGATTATTCGTTGACGTTGGCGCGAGAAGGAATTCGAAGAAGGTGAAGAGAGTGACAATGATCGTCACTTCCGAAACCACACTTTGATGTCGGGCTCACTCATCGTCCTCTTACTTGATTTCCGAAGAGCATTCTTTGATGGAATTATTCGTTGGACAAGTGAAATCCTCCCAATATTTCTCCTCTCCCCAAATCCACCAAAAATCCAAGTATCCAAAATGATATGTTTCTCCAATTTAATTATTGGCACAAATTCAAATTGTATTAATTAATTAAATAGGTTGGCATAATAAATTTAAGGGTGTGACACCCTTTAAGTGGGGAGTTTAAGAGTCTCCCCCACACTTATGAGGAAGTTTAAGGGGTTTTAAACCTTGTTTGGACCCCAACACTATAACCTCTCATGGGAGGTTAGGCTCGTAGGTCCCCACTTCCATAACCTCTCATGAGAGGTTTTAGTTCTGGTGGTTCCCACCTGTGAAATATCCACATGGGTGATTTCAAAATAAAATAAAAATAAAATGTTACACCATTTTATTTTATTTTATTCCTTCATTAAAAACCCAAAATCTATCCTTCACTCTTGACCCACTGTAGTCGAGGTGAAGGTCTCCTTAACTGAATATCGGCGCTGCGAGTTCAACAGTGTACTTGGATTTTAATTCTGAGCACCGGTTCAAAAGTTAGAAAAACCTACTTGCACATTTACTGAATATACCCAAAAAAAAGTTCAGAAATTCATTCTGGGAACTCCGGGACTTGGAATCATGCGTCTTCACTTTTCGCGGACTCGTAAAGTTCCCATTTAATAAAAAAATTACATGGAAATTCTAGGTCTTTACATTCTCCCCACCTCAGGGCTTTAGGTCCCTATAAGCCACAACTCAAACTAAGGGAACAAGTGGGGGTACTAAGCAGACATATGAGCCTCCCACTCCCATGTGCTCTCTTGGAGGTTCTCGTGCTGCCAGCGAACGTGCACTAGATATATCGACCATCCACGAAGGACCTACTCCTATCGATCCTCAATCTCTACTAGAACCTCCATAAAAGTCTCCCCATCGTCGATGCCCAACTCTTCATGGTTGATTATGTGAGAAGGGTCATGAACTTATCTCCTCAGCTGGATTACGTGGAAGACATCATGCACTCAGTGAAACTAAGATGGAAGAGCTAAGTGGTAAGCTACCTCTCCAACTCTATTGAGGACCTGAAAAGGTCTGATGATTCTCATAGATAACTTTCCACCTCGGATAAATCTCTGCAAACCTCATCGAGGTGAGAACCGTAGAAAAACATGGTCGCCATCCTCAAACTCCAGAGGTCTCTGTCTCCTATCGGCATACGACTTATGTCTGCTCTGTGCAATCTTCATCTGCTCTTGGCTGATCTGCACCTTCTCTATAGTAGCATGTACCATCTCTGGCCCCACTAGTGCTGACTCCCCTGGGTCAATCCAGCACAAAGGTGATCTACAAGGTTGCCCGTAAAATGCCTCAAAAGGTGTCATCCAAATGGTTTAGTGATAGTTTTTGTTGTATGAAATCTCCAACAAGTTAAATTAATCCTCCTAGTTGTGACCGAAGTCGAGGACACAAGCACGTAGCATGTCCTTGAGGGTCTGAATGGTCTGCTCATTCTGACCATCCGTCTGAGGATGGAAGGTGGTGCTCAAATGAAGCTGCATCCCGAAATCATCCTACAACCCCTTCCATAACCGATAAGTAAAACGTGCATCAAGATCAGAGACAATCGTTGAGGGTACTCCATGTATCTACACAATCTCCTACACATAGAGGCATCACAAGCTCTCTACTTAACCTTGCTCTCTGATCGGTAGGAAGTGGGCCAACTTGGTGAGTCGGTCGATGATCACCCAAATCGAGTCATGACCCCTAGATGTACGTGGAAGTCCTGTCATGAAGTCTATGTATATCCCATCTCACTTCCACTCTGGGACCTCTAAAGGATGAACCAAGCCTACTGGTACCTGATGCCCCGCCTTCACTTGCTGACAAATGAGGCATCGAGAGACAAACTCTACTACTGATTTCTTCATTCCCGGCCATCAGTGCTATCGTCGAAGATCATGGTACATATTCACCACTCCTGGATGTACTGATAGAGGGGATGTGTGGAACTCCATCAACACTTCCTCCTGAAGCGACACTGGTACCATAGTATGTCCTTTGAAGAGGATTACGTGCTCCCTACCTTCAGAAAATCCATCAAGTGCATGTTCTATGGATATCTGATCACTTTGTATCTTGCAGTCAGCGTCCCCAAACTGCGCCTCCCTGAATCACTGAAGAAGTGGGGGAGTGATTGTAAGAGACTAAAGAAAAGATGCACCATCTTAATCCACAAAGGATGTCTGCAAAGTGGCCATCTGCTTCATCACCTCACCTAGAAGCTGTATACCAGATCTCTGGATGAGTTCATATGCTACAAAATTCTCCTTCCCAGGATTTTAGACTATCTCGAAGTCATAGTCCTAGAGGAACTCAAGACAATGTCACTGTCTCAGGTCCAGGTCCTTCTGAGAGAAGATATACCTGAGACTCTTGTGATCAGAGTACACTGTAAAACGTTCTCCCATCAGATAGTGTCGCCACATCTTCAAGGCAAAGACCACTGCTACTAACTCCAGGTCATGGGTAGCATAGTTCTTCTCATGTTTTCTTATCTATCGAGAACCATAAGCGATCATTGCTCGCTCCTGCATTAGAACACATCTAAGTCTGGTCCCTGATGTGTTGCAGTAGACTTCATACCCTATGCCCTCCTATAGAAGCCTCAATATGGGGGCACTAGTTAGCCTCTGCCTCAGCTCCTGAAAACTCCATTAGAATCTCTCCGACCACATGATGGATTGCCCCTTCTTTATCAACGTTGATAGAGGTGTTGTAGCTCTAGAGAAATCTGGCACAAACCTCTGGTAGTATCCATCCAAACCCAGAAAACTCCATACCTCTGTCACACTCCTGGGTGGCTCCCAAGCAAGTACCACCTCAATCTTCATTAGATCCACTGCAACTCCAGCCTCCGTTATGACATGTCCCAGAAAGTGAACCTCTCAGATCCAAAACTAGCACTTCGAGAGCTTACCATAAAGCTGGTGCTCACGGAGTGTGTCCAGTAATACCTACAAATTATAGACATGCTTCTCCTCAGTATCTGAGTAGATTAGAATGTCTTCGATGATGACTACTACAAAGCGATCAAGGTATGGCTGAAAGATCATGTTCATGAGTCCCATGAACACCGTTAGAGCATTGGTTACGCCGAATGGCATAACCAAGAACTCGTAATGGTTGTACCGATATCTGAAAGTTGTCTTCTACACATCCTCATCTCATACTATGAGCTGGTGATAGCCTGATCTGAGGTCTATCTTCAATAACCACTGTTCTCCCTTCAACTGGTCAAAGAGGTCGTCAATCCTCAAAAGTGGGTACTTGTTCTTCACGGTCACCTGGTTCAGGTGCCGATAGTCGACCCAAAGTCTCAAACTCCCATCCCCCTTCTTAGCGAACAAAATCGGGGCTGCCCAAGGAGAAACACTTGGCCAAATGAATCCATTCCCATTCAAGTTCTCTAGTTGTACCCGTAGCTCATGAAGCTCCACGGGAGCCATCCGATATGTTGGTGTAGATATCGGTGTCGTCCCGGGGTACAATTCAATGTAAAATTCTACCTCTCTATGAGGAGGTAGACCCGAAACATCATTAGGGAAGACATCTGTGTATTGGTCCACCACTATAGGATAGCTCAGACTCTCCACATCAACCACTCTGAGGGTAAGGCTAGCCAAATGATGTGTGATCGGTTGTACTCTCCTTCGGGTAAGTCCATCCTGTTCTATAAAGGATCCCTTCTTGCTGATGAAGGTAAACCCAGTCCCATCCATTCAGACACACCGCACTTTGCACCTAATACAGTCTATCTGAGTATGGACTGTAGATAACCAGTCCATACCCAAGATGACGTCGTAAGGCCTCGATGCTACTACTAGGATATCCCAACCGAAGCTCTTGCCTCCTAGAGTAATCTCACACTACTGGAACCAGTGTCTAATCATCTAATCTTCTCTTATAGAAGTCTCTAGCCATAAGGATCGATCCAACGGCTCCATCGAAATCTCCAATCTCCGAACGAGGGCAATGGCAATAAAATAATGATTGGAACCTGTGTCTACAAGTACTATAGCTAAGGTAGAGTAGACACAAATCGTACCTAGAATCATCTCCAGAGCATCGTGATCATAGGCCTCACCTGCCTGGAGCTGAGCTTGCCCCTGTCCTCCTACTCTCTGTGGTCAGGGTAGACCATATGGTGATGGTGGAGGTAATATCTTGAATCGTCACCCACCGCTAGCTACACGGCCAGCTCCTCTTCCACATCTGCCTACTCCCTGCGGACCTCCTTGGTCGAACCTCTATCTCTACCTGGGTGATTCTTCGATCATCTGCTGATCATCCATATGGCAGGTCAGATAGTAATGAGCCATGTGAACCTACATGCCGCATGTGTAACATTTCCCTCACCTGGCATGACTGGCTCCACCTTGGGTGCCCTACACAATTGATCCTGAGTCATGCGGTTGTCCACCTGTAGGTATGGTCCTCTTGGAACTCTATGACATCTGTCTGCTATCAGCTTCAGAAGACTCCACTATGAGATGACTGGTGGTGGGTCTCATTGTTAGTGACTACTTAGAAAGAAAACTCTCCACTAAGAGGGCTCTCTCTAACACCCCCGCCTATGTTGGGATGCTGAGTGAGATCATCGAAGCCCTGATCTCCCGCCCGAGCCCCTGCTCGAAGGTCTGGGCCCTAATGAATGGGTCTCGTACCATATCTATGGAGTAGCACGATAGGTCAGTAAACCTCGATGAGTACTAAGCTACAGTCATGATGCCCTATTACAGATTAAGAAGCTCCTATGCGCACTGCGCGAAGAGTCTCTAGAACAAACTTTGCCCAAAACAGGCTCTCAAAGTCTGCCCAGAGAAGCGTCACCTCATCGTGAACCTGGAGCATCAAGATCCACCATTTGTCTGCTGGTACCTATAGAAGGCCGGCGGTAAGGACCACTGTGAGATAGGATGGTGTCCCTACCAGTCGGAAGACTCTCACTACAGCCTCCAACCAATCCTGAGCTGCCTGTGGGTCCATCTCTCCCCTGAACCTGGGTGGCCTCTAGCACCGGAACTCATGCAATGTACTCAGGCGGCATGCATTGTCTGCTGTTGGGGCTGGTGGAATCGGTGGCCCAATGGGTAATGGTACCGCTGGTGCCTCCAATGGTGCCACTACTGGAAGAGGTCCCTACACCGAGGCCTCGTCGCTCGGTGGGCTATTAGTGCGTACTACTCTCGGAACCCTAGTTGGCTATCTGCGTGGAGGCATCCTGAAAAGAAATAGGTGTGCCATGGTCAATAAGTTATACCTGGTGATCTGACTTAAAGATATCACAAAGAAAACTCTTCAAAAAACACATGTAATCAGTGTTTTTGTGCACTGAGTCGGAAATCAGAAGTCAGGGTCCTGGTGTATGGATACATCGGCCACCATACCAACATTGAATTCCCTAAACTGATAACCACACTCACTACACTTAACATTATTACTGTTAAAGAGAAAGATCAAATTCCTATGTTCTACAGTAGAACCAACTCCTCTGATAACAATTTATCATGACCCATCCCCTGGGGCCCGTGTCATGACTACCCCAATCCCGCCTTCCATAGGCCCGGTGCTGGAGACTAGCACCAAAAGGTGTATTCCCTAAAACTAGAAAGGAATTTCCTTTATAACCTATAAACTCATGTAACCAAGTACACAGTAAGATACGAACACAAGCAAACTGTATAACCAAAATAGTGTTGAAAGTAAAAGGAGTTGGAATACAATCCCAATAGTAAAGGTACAAGTACAACTAAAATAAAATACAACTGAAGAAAGAGAAAGATAGATACTTTATTGTCCTCTGAGGTTCCTACTTGAAGGGTAGGTATAGATTTCCTCCTCAGCACTCCACGTCCCCTCGCCTCCTCTACATACCAACACACCGTATGGTTTACCTCCGGGTACCATCCAGTTCTGGTACTCTCATCCTTAGTCAGTGCTCTCCATCGTCTACACCAAACACAATTAAGTGTAGGAGTAGCCCGTGCAGGGGTGAGTATAACGATACTCAGTAGGGACCCCGAGACCCTCAAGGTCTCACAAATCTACAAAGGATAAACTTCAAAGCATGAAGTCAACTGTCAACCCTACTTAGGTATATGCCCATACATATACCTAAGTTATCAAGTATACCCATCTCAATAATGAGGAAACATGGGTTCCAGCCCAAAAGCCTGAAGCTCAACTATTCCACAAAGGAAGGAAAACCACAAAGGCAAGTACCACATAGGTACGAACTCAGATCACATCAGTTATAACTTAAGTACTGTAGTAGAGTTGATTAGATGTAACTACTGAATCATATTACTCTGTAAAGAATCTGACCCACAAAGGATCTCTAGAAGCTGACTCACACATGATCACTAGGAGATGACCCACATAGTATCGCTAGGTTCTGACCCATATAGGATCTCTAGGATCTGACCCACACAGGATCGCTAGGAGCTGACCCACACAGTATCGCTAGGAGCTGACCCACACAGTATCGCTAGGAGCTGACTCACACAGAATCGCTAGGATATGACCCACACCAACCATTAATAATTCCAATTAAGAAGTATCTCAAAGGTCTACCATGTCATAGGGGTCTCAACGCAACAGACGACGCATCAATCGGACGCTCGGTCTATGAGTTATTAGCCTTTTATCCCGGGGGCCTGGTTGGATTCATGCTCGATCCAACTCGACCATACCTCAAATTTACCCAAAAATTCAGTGGGGTATACCAAAGGGACCGTCTCACTCCAAAGTTTGCGTCTCCATTTATGGTTCGTCAAATGGACATCCGATGCCAAAGTTATGGCCCAAGTAAAGTAAAGTTTCATATCAGGTCTGGGTCTGGTCCGACCCGGTCGGACCGAACCGACCCGACCTAGCCTGGGTCAACCCAACCCATGGTGTGGCCCATCCCTCTGGGCAGTCTGGCAGGCTGCGAGGGGCCGCGGAGGCTGTGGGTGCCTCGGGGAGATGGAGGCCGCGGGTCGGGTCGGCCGCGGACGACAGCTCGGTCGCGGGGCTTCCGTGAGGGCACGGGGTGGCTCGGCCGGGAGGGCGGAGGCTACGGGGTAGCTCGGCTGGGGGGTGCCACTAGGGCACGGGACGACTTGGCCAGGGGGTGCTGTGAGGGCGCGAGATGTCTTGGCCGGGCGGTGACCCATCTGCGGATGGTGGCGGCTCCACCACGGGGTGGCAGCCCGGCCACAGGGCGGCGGCGGCTCGGCTGCGGGACGGCGGTGTCGCGGGGCACGGAGGTCGTGGGGCGGTGGTGGCCACGGGGTGGTGCCATTTCACCATCGCCTTTGTCGTGGCCGGAGATGGTGTCGGTCACCGTTCTCATGCCCCACCATGGTTTATAGTCATTCCTCCATTGTGATCAACAATTAACCACAAGGTTTGCAGAGAGGACAGGCCATGTTTGTTTGGCCCGCACTCTCCGCGTTAGGGCGATAGCAAGCGACTATAATTCCTTCTTGAATTACGAAGAATTATCAAGAACGGAAAGAGATAATAATTTCAAACAACCACCCTAAAACTTCCCAAAAATAATCATACACAAATAAACCCCTACCATGGATTGTTCATTGACTTTGGTGTGAGAAGAAAGTTGAAGAAGGCAAAGAGAGTGCCAACGATCGTCGCTTCTGAAACCACACTTCGACGTCAGGCTCACTCGTTTTCCTCTTCGTTGATTTCTGAAGAACTTTCTTCGATGGTGTTATTCATTGGAGAAGTGAAATCCTCCCAATATTTCTCCTCTCCCCAAATCCACCAAAAAGCCTAGTAGCCAAAATGATATGTTTCCCCAATTTAATTGTTGGAATAATTTCAAATTGGGTTAATTAATTACATAGGTTGGCATAATAAATTTAAGGGGGTGGCGCCATTTAAGTGGGGAAGTTTAATAGGCTCCCCCACACTTATGACGAAGTTCAAGGGGTTTTAAACCTCAGGTGTTCCCCACCACCATAACCTCTCATGGGAGTTTAGGCTTGGTGGTCCCCACCTCTATAACCTCTCATGGGAGGTTTTAGTTCTAGTGTTCCCCACCTATGAAATATCCACATGGGTGGTTTCAAAATAAAATAAAAATAAAATGTTACACCATTTTATTTTATTTTATTCCTTCATGAAAAAACCCAAAATCTATCCTTCACTCTCGACCCACTGTGGTCGAGGTGAAGGTCTCCTTAAGTGAATATTGGAATTGCGAGTTCAACGGTGTCCTCATATTTCAATTCCGATCACCAGTTAAAAATTTAGAAAAACCCGCTCGCACGTTTACTAAACGTACCCAAAAAAAGTTCTGAAATTCATTCCAGGCACTCCGAGCCTCGGAATCCCGCGCCGTCAATTATTTCAAACTCATAAAATTACCATTTAATAAAAAAATACATGGAAATTCTGGGTCTTTATAGATCAAAACTTCAAACTATCATCTAGGGGTAAGACCGGGAAACACATCAGCGAATTCCCTCACAATAGGCATGTCTTTGAGGATATTTCATTCCTTAGACTCAATCATTTGAGCTAGATATTATTTCTCGTAGGGAAATAGTATCCATGCTTGAGATGATGGTTCTAAATAAGATCCATCCTCTTCTATGCACTTTTATAGAATTGGGGGTTGATTCTCCATATGGAGAGTGATTTCCCTCTAATGGAAATTTATGTTGGATCTATATAGAGAAATCCAATCCATGCCTAGAATTGCATAAAATTCCACCAAGGGAAGTATAACATAGTTCTCTAGAAGTTTAATCCACAAATTAGGATAGGGGAGGAGTTATATATAGGGGATGTAATAATTTCCCCATTTACCATTTTCGCTGACATCTCTACTTCCAGGATTTGTGCTAGTGTTTAAATAGTTATACTAATCTTTCTTGATATAAAGTAATACATAGAGTTGGAATCAAAAAGTATGTTCGCTATTATTGAATGAATAACTAGAATACCTATTGCCACTTCATTTTTGGGATTCACTTCAGTAATAGTGATGGAAAAATATTTCCCTTGCAGCCTTAGAGGTTGTTGTTTGCCTCTGAAAACCCTTAGCATAGGAAACTAGTTTGAAAAGTGACCATGTTCTTTGCAATTGTAACAATAAACAATGCATTGAGGGTCAACTGGAGCATTCCATTCCTCTGTCACATTAGTGGGTTTCTCCTATTGGTAATTATTATGAAATTTACCTTCTCTTCTACACCTAAAGCATTTCCTTGACCCCTTGAGAAATTTTCAAGGTGCTTCTTTCCATACCTTTGACAAGTGGGATGTTAGACTTTATCAGAATTTTTGGATTTATCCATCAGATCACTAGAATTAAAGTCCACTTTTCACTTCTTATCCCCATGATAACCATGAGATTCACCAATTTTTATCTCAAATTTGAGGAAATATCGGAAAATTTTATCATAGTTATCAAAGTCATAGATTGCCAAGGATTTCCTTAGGCTAGGATTTAGCCCACCAAAGAAGCGGCCAACCTTGCATTTGGGGGTAGTGAAGAAACTGAAGGCATATTGTTAAAATATTTTTAAGGTTTTCTCATACACCCCAATATATTCATCATCCATTTGATTTAGTGCAAGTAAATATCTTTCTATGTTAATACGGAGGGTGGGAGGAAAATATTTATCAAAAAACATTTTCCGGAATTCCTTCCACTCCATTTCTTTGATCTTTTCCTCAGGCTTCATATTCTTGATCAATGTCTACCACTGATCAATTTCACCCTTCATATGATAAACATATAGAATAACCTTATATTTTTAGAACATTGAAGGATGGAAAAGATATTTTCAATGGAATTGATCTATTGCCCCGTGTTTAAGGGATCATATGATCCATTGAAAGTAGGAGGCCTTTATCACTTGAAGCTCTTGATTGTGGGTTTCTCTCTCTTGGGGGGGGGGGTTAGGAACTCCTCCTAATCCATGATTCTATTAAAAACTTGGGTAAATTGATATAGTATCATGACAATGTTTTTTTATTCCCTCTCCCATTGGGTTGGGCATCTCATTAGGGAAATCCTGGCACTACCCTTCACATCAGTTGTTAGCATGATTCCTCCTATTTCTAGCCATTATCTAGAATGAAAGGAGAAAATTGGAATGAGTATCTTAAAAAAATAAATGCATAAAGAAGAATCCAGTTACATTAAATAGATAACTTATAAATTACATGTATTTCCTTAACTTATGAATTTACAGGCTTCATTCTATGTTATCCATGATCTAATTCCTAACATATGTTCTTATAGGCATTTTTTCCTTAATAATGGTTTGTAATGAGCTTATGAATTTACCAAAGCATATCCCTCAGAAGTGTCAAACCAGGTGTGTAGTAAGGCTCATTTTCAAGTACCAGGTTACCTCGAGTTAGGCCCGAAACACCTTGTCGGAGTTGTTACTCCTAGGTACATATGTACCAGAACCATGTCCACTTGTATTATACAGATAAAGATGTATTTTCTTGATAAAACAATTTCTCTATACTCACCAAAATTTAGGTATGTTTTCTAACCTTAGTCTCATCCTTAAGGTTTTTCACTAGGGTTTTCTAATCCTAATACCAAAAATAACTAAACCTATCCTTTGATACCAACTATAACAACCCTACACTTTATATCATATTTAAACATGATATATTACATAAAATTTCACTTAATACAACTCAGAAGATGAAGAGGTCTAGTTTATTTTAGAAATTATGTACATTACATACCAACTTAAAACATGAAAAGAAACATCTTTATTGAAAACTTATTTTACATGACCACAACATTCCTTCATACTTAACACTGCATGAGATAACCTGGGGATATACATAAGAAAGGGGTGAGCTATAAAGCCCAATAAGGGAATAAAAAAGGCATAACATAATAAAGACAATACATGTCAGACAATAGGCATATTAATGGATAATAAAATGAACTTTAATGATAAGTAATGATATTTCATGATAATTATAACATGGTAAATATGGTAACAATATACAACATGATATTAGCATGAGTTAAGGCTCGTTTCACATGGAGAAGCATGAGTCAAAGCTCATTACACAAGGAGGAGCACGAGTCAACTATTGTTTCACATGAAGGAGAATGATTCAAATCTCATTGAACATGTCGTATCATGATACTAAACATTACCCAATGAATTGGAGTGTTATCAGGGCACACCATTTATAATCATTTTAATCTCATGCTTAAGTGTGCCACATAGATCATAAAACATGGATTCATTTGTCATCATAGTTTATTC
This sequence comes from Viscum album, assembly GCA_963277665.1. Taxonomy (NCBI): domain Eukaryota; kingdom Viridiplantae; phylum Streptophyta; class Magnoliopsida; order Santalales; family Viscaceae; genus Viscum; species Viscum album. Next base: position 767,709,297 of record OY728156.1, read on the forward strand.
CACAATCAAGAAAATGTGTAATAAATACATATATATCTATGATAAATAAGTATATGTTCATAAAGGTTAATACTATTTATAGAGAAATGGGTATGGAATTCACTACACAATGATTTTATCATGGAAAATTGCGATGCAATTTTGGCAGCATGATGACATCATATAGAAATTCATAAAATGGTTTGATGATAGTGAAAGGGGTATATAATTATTTAGAAATAAATGTACAGTAATAGGTACATGTAATTACATTCCCCAACATATTTAATTGGAAATAGAAGGCATGACATAATAAATAATCTTAAAGTAAGAGGAGAAAGAAAAAGAACCCTTACGAAATTTTAGCATTGTAACGGGTGTAAATAAAGGATCATAGGGGGTTAATGATAGTTAAAGAAAGATCTATTAATTTATATATATAATTTATAGTGATTTAATAATGGAAAATAATATCCCAACATATAAAAATGTAATTTAAGAAGCATAATAAAAAAGAAGTTCTTTAATGAAAATGAGAAGAGAGAAATCCATTACGGAATTTCAGCATAGTAACGACTTAGGTAAGGGTATAAATGAGGGGGGATAAATTATCCCTCATAAAAATAACATCAATTGGATATTAATGTAATTATTAAAAATGAATGTAAATACAAGTAATTAAAATTAAAAGAACTAATCTCAAAGAAGGTGCTTGAATTCAAGGGTGAGGAGAGAAATCCCTTACTTGGATGTGTGACTCCAAATGCTTCGGAGGGGCTTCTTGGGAGATTTTTGGAACCTTTCGAGGACTCTAGGGAGTATATATAATATTTGGGATGAGATTTAAGGAGTTTTAGTGGAATTAAATGGGATCTTTAATGGGTTTATATAGGAAAGGAGGGGGATTTCTTTATTATTTTGGTTTTGGACACTACATAATAAAATATTCAAAACCATAAACCATCCCATGGTTTTTTCCCATGGTTTCTACCAAAGTAGAGTAGTATAAGTTATTTTATAAGGAAATGGGATGAAGATAATAAAATATTTCCCTTGCTTATGTGGAGGTGATTCACACTTTCAAAGAAATGATTTTAAAATCTTAAAATATATTTTAAGTCCTCAAGGATTCACTAAGGATTTATAAAATAAATCAAATAAATGTAAAATCTCATTATTTCAAAGTAAAAACATATATTTGGAATATTATACCTTTTATTTTATTTATTACATCATTATTGTGCTATAATGATGTGATAAAACATATCATATATTTATATGGTATTTAATTTTTACACAAAAATTTGACTATCTCAGAAAATTATGAAAATTTCACTGTTGGAAAATTTCAGCATCTTGATCCCAAAAATAATATTCATTTTATCTAAAATATTTTAGAAATATTTTAATTTTAACTTTGAAAATAAAAACCGACATTTATTGAAAATGGCGGGTTTTTTGACAATAATAGTTTTTAAACCCTAATAAAAATTACATTTGACTTCATGAAAATTATATGATTATTTATATTTAATAAAATTAATTTAATAATATTATTTTATTAGAATATTATTTATTTAAAAAATCCATTAATTCCTCAAAATATATTTCTTGATTGAATTTTAATATTAAGCAAAAATACTATTTGTGCTTTAAAATCATTTACAAAGTAACAATAATTGGAAGAAAATATATTCAAAATGTTATACAAAAAATAATTTATATTTTCTTATTGCTAGGGTCTTGATACATATCCCTTTATTACACTTTCATATTCCCTAAGAGTAAGGTGCATGATGGTGGGGCTTTCAATGGGTCATTTAGTGAACATGGTTTGGGTCATGATCTCGAAGAGATTGAACTTCTCCTATAAATGGTTTTGATCATGCTTAAATTGTTGGATATCAGTATGAGATTGGTCTGATTCAAATCCCATAAATGTTATCTCCATCATATGCTCTAATAAATGGGCTTCATAGGGTATAATTATACTGGATGAGGTCATCACTTCCTTTGTCTATGTCAAAAGGATTTGTTAAAACTCTATATTTATACTAGTCATGTGATCATTGTTCGACTACTATATTGTCAACAGTAAAGATACTTAATGCACATTTAAAATCCAATTTGATATAATAAAAGAAGTGCATGGGTTTTCAATATACATAAGACATTTAATTAAATCAAAATGAAGGGAATTTTATTCATAAATGTCTGGTTCATTACAAATTAATACGATCTAATTTAATAATAATTAATTATCAATTAGTAATTTAATCATTTAATCATTTAATCATTATTATTAATATTTAGTAACTATATAATAATTTTTAATATAGTTGGGATTTGGTTAGTGGTAAGAACCATGTAATACTATAAGAAGGATAGAGGTTAAAAACTCATTGGGTGTGGATTATTGTAGTGGTACGGTAGCAGAATTGGAGTAGCATCAGATTGTAGCTCCAGCAACACTATAGTGGTAGTGGGCATAGTAGCAATAACTGTAGCGGTGGTGGTATTGTAGTAGGCTAGGTATTGTAGCAGTACTATTCACTAGAGGGGATTTTAGGCCAAAATATGGGTCTTTGTACTATGTAATGGGATTTAATGCCCTCTAGGCCTACGGGCCATGTAATGGGTGTGCTCTACTAAAAAAATAGGTCATTTGTTTTAATAAAAAATCCTTTGGCCTCAACTTAATATATATATATTTATTAGTAATTGTTTGATATTAATTATTAATATTTATTAGTTAATTAATAATTAACTATTTAATTAGTAATTACTATTATTAATAAGTAAATAAATACTAATTAATTACTAAATAATTAAAAATTAATAATTTTATAATTATTTTTAATAATTAGTTTCTAAATAATAATTTTAAATATTTATTATTAATTAACATTAAGTAGTCATTAATATTTATTAGAAATTAATACTATTATAATTTAAATCAAATTATTTAATTAATATTTAAATTAGTAATTAATTCTTATTAACAACAATTAGTTAATTCATTAATACTAATTTATGCATAATTAATTAAAAATTTTTAATGTAATCATTTAATCATTATTATTAATATTTAATAACTAAATAATAATTTTAAATATTTTTTAGTAATTTCATAATAAAAAATATTAATATTTATTAATTAAATAACAATTAATTAGTTAATTAGTAATTGCTATTATTTATAAGTAATTAAATATTTCTTAGTTACTAATTAATTAATAACTATTAAATATTAATAATTAATTAGTAATTAATTAGTTATTAATTAATATTATTTAAAATATTATTAATATTAATTAGTTAATTATTAATTTTTATAGTAAATTATAATAGTTAATTATTAATTAGGTATTATTATTATTTATTAGTAATTAATATTTATTATTAATTAATTACTAATTATTAATGATAATATATTATTAATTATGCACATGAGATAATGGAAATATAAGTCTCACATCGAAAATTCGTAAGGATTTCCATGGAAATCCCCCTATAAATGGGATCTATAGGTGAGGGTTTCTATCATAATCTCATACTAGTTTAATTACAGTAATGTTGTATATTAAATTTCAGTTAAATTCTAGTAAAAAATTTCTTTATTTAATTATATATAGACAAACAAAAAAAACAAAGTAAAAAAATTTATAACTAAAAAAATAGTTCACTCCAAAGGTGTTAAAGGGGCTAATGCATTTTTCTTCGACTACACCCAAAAATCTCAAAGGTGTTAATAGTATCAATATATTTCTGTATTAATTTTAAAAATATTTTTAACCTAATATTATTATAATAATTAAAAGAAATTTATATTTTAAAAAAATCATGCATCGTCACATTAATGTTAAATATGAAGGGTGCACTTCAATCTGTCACCTTATTCATTACTATGAGAAAGCATCTCGAAATCTATTAATCTAGTGAAGTCTGAAATTTCCTTTAGTGATGAAGTTTTACTAGAGAGGAAAGATGCCATCAACATTCTCTCAAGCATCTGAGTGGTTGATAATCATAAAAAATATCTCGGACTCCCTACAATCATTGGTCGTTCAAAAAAAGATGTGTTTTAGAATATTCTTGACAGGGTGTCTAAGAAGATACAGGGATGGATTTATAAAAATATTTCTAAAGCTGGGAATGAAGTGCTTATTAAATATGTTTTCCAATCAATCCCAAGCTATGTCATTTCCCTTTTCAATATTCTTGTCTCCACTATCGATTAGATCCATGCATGCATTGCCAACTTTTGGTGGGGTAGTAATAACAGGAAGAATAAATCTCATTTGATGACTTGGAATAGGCTATGCATGCCCAAAGACTACAGGGGAATGGGTTTTAGGTACCTTATCCACTTCAACGATGCTCTCTTGGATAAACAAGGTTGGTGGCTTGTCCTTCACCCAGATTATCTCTATGCTCGGATCCTCAAATCCAAGTATTTTCCCCACTCTAATTTATGTGGCTCGTCTACTGGTCCTCAACCCAGCTTCCTTTGGAGATGCACTACCATAAAACAGGATTTTATCAGTGCTAAAAAGGTCATTATCGGTGCCAAAAAAATCATTGTTAATCGAGCCACTTTTAAAGAGGGGTACCCTTTATCAACGCTCAAAAAAATCACTAATAAAGTCTCCATTTATCAGTGCTTCAACTAGCGCTGATAAAAGATTCCTTGTCTTGGCATGCTGTGTGTATAACAGCACACCCAGAAACCTACAAAAAAGAACCACCCATAGTAACTTGCACAAACTAGAAAAATAATCAAACCAACAAAAAAATAACATGCACAAACTAGAAAAAATCTGCTCAAAAATAACTACTCATAGTATGTATTTAAAAAAACCACATACATGATGAAAATGATGAAAAAACAAGTAACACACACAAAATTTTGGAAAGCAATGCTATATAAATTTAATTGAAATCATGAATACAAAAATATTCAATCATGGTATATAAGAAAAAATACTTCTATATACATTTGGAACAATGTTTTATAAAATTACATTTACAAATATCCAATAAATAGTTAAAAACATTAATGCTTTCTCTTTTGACGTTTGTGGTCCCCTTTAAAAATGTCCTTCGATGGGTGGTAATGGTCACCGAAAAAATAATCCCAAATAGAGAAAAAGGTTCCACCTGTATAATAAAACAAATATTTCATTAGTAATACTATAAAGAAATAAATAACACATTAATATGAAGAATACATTAAAAAAAGTCAATTTTAAATAACAAGACACATTTGGAGTCATATAGGTGACACTTTTCATTGGATTGAGGTGGGGTTGATTCTTATACATCACAAATGACCGATGTATCTTTGTCCTAAAGTATCAAAACAATTGTAATGCCTTTCCTCAATTTTCAGTATGTTAGTTGTGTTTTTTACTAAAATGTCATTTCAAACCAAAAACATGCAATTTGAGTCATACCGGTCACATCGTGTGTCTATATGACATGAGATTGCTTTATACATGTCACAAAAGACATATGAATCATTCTCCTTAATTTGAAAGAAAATTGGTGCGTGTTTTCTTAGTTTTCAGTGAGTGACACGTTTTGAGTTAAAATGTCAATTTTAAACTGATATCGGAAACTTTTAATCATACTGGTCACACCATTAGTCGGATTGAGGTGGTTTTTATTTTTACATGTCACAACTAACTTATGTATCATTTTCCTAAAGTATCAAAATAATCCGAATGTGTTTTCTTGGTTTTCATTATGTCAGTTGTGTTTTTTCACTTGAATTAATGTCAATTTTAAATAACAAGACACATTTAGAGTCATATCGATGACACTGTGCATCATATATATGTGGGTTTGATTTTTACACATCAAAAATTATTGATGGATCATTTTCCTAAAGTATCAAAACCATCGGAATGCATTTCCTCGGTTTTCAGTATGTCAGTTGTGATTTTTTACTAAAATGTCATTTCAAACTGAAAACATGAAATTTGAGTCATACCAGTCACATCGTGCATCGGTTTTACATGAGACTTATCCATGCACATCACAAAGGACTTACAAATTGTTGTACATAATTTTGAAGAAAATTGGAGTGTGTTTTCTTTGTTTTCAGTGAGTGACACATTTTGAGTTAAAATGTCAATTTTAAACTGATAGCGGACACTTTTAGTCATACCGGTCACACCATTCTTAGGATTAAGGTGGGTTTGATTCCTACACATCATAACTAACTCATGGATCATTTTACTAAAGTATAAAAACAATCCGAATGTGTTTGATTGGTTTTCAGTATGTCAGTTGTTTCTTTCACTTGAATTAATGTCAATTTTAAATAATAAGACACATTTGGAGTCATACCGGTGACACCGTGCATCAGATTGAGGTAGGGATGATTCCTAAATGTCAAAAATGACTTATGGATCGTTTTCCTAAAGTATTAAAACAATATGAATGTATTTCCTTGGTTTTCTGTATGTCAGTTGTGTTTTTTTACTCAAATGTCATTTCAAACTGAAAACATTCAATTTGAGTCATACTGATCGCATTGTGTATCGGTTTGACATGATACTTCTTCATACACATAAAAAAGGACTTAAAAATATAAAACCTTAATTTGGAAGACAATTGGAGTGTGTTTTATTTGGTTTCAATGAGTGACAATTTTTGAGTTAAAATGTCAATTTTAAACTAATATCGTACACTTTTAGTCATACCAGTCACACCGTTCATTGGATTGAGGTGGGGTTGATTCCAAAATTTCACAATTGACTCATGGATCATTTTCCTAAAGTATAAAAACAATATGAATTATTTTGATCAGTTTTCAGTATGTCAATTGTGTTTTTCACTTGAATTAATGTCAATTTTAAATAACAAGACTCATTTGGAGTCATATTGATGACACCGTGTGTCGGATTGAGGTGGGGTTGATTTCTACATGTCACAAATGACTAATGTATTTTTTTCATGAATTACCAATACAATCATAATTCATTTCCTTAATTTTCAATGTTCTAGTTGTGTTATTTTACTAAAATGTCATTTCAAACTGAAGACATGCAATTTGAGTCATACCAGTCACATCGTGCATTGGTTTGACATGATACTACTTCATACACATCATAAAGGACTTAAGAATTTATTTCCTCAATATGGAAGATAATGGTAGCATATTTTCTCAGTTTTTAGTGAGTGACATGTTTTGAGTTAAAATGTCAATTTTTAACTAATAGCGGGCACTTTTAGTCATACCGGTCACACCATTCGTCTTATTGAGGTGGGGTTGATTCTTATATGTCACAACTGACTCATGGATCATTTGACTAAAGTATCAAAAAAATACAAATGAGTTTTCTTGATTTTCAATATGTCAGTTGTGTTTTTTTACTTGAATTAATGTCAATTTTAAATAACAAGGCACATTTGGAGTCATACCAATGACAAAGTGTGTCAGATTGAGGTGGGGTTGATTTCTACACATCACAAATGATTGATGGATCATTTTCCTAAAGTAAAAAAACAATCATAATAAATTTCCTCAGTTTTTAGTATGTCAATTGTCTTTTTTTACTAAAATGTCATTTCAAACTGAAAACATGAAATTTGAGTCATATCAGTCACATCATGTGTCATTTTGATGTGAGATTGCTTCATACATGTCACAAAGGACCTATGAATCTCTATCTTTAATTTTGAAGAAAATCAGAGTGTTTTTTCTTGGTTTTCAATGAGTGATTAATTTTGAGTTAAAATGTCAATTTTGAACTAATAGCGGACACTTTTAGTCATACCGGTCACGCCATTTTTTAGATTGAGGTGGGGTTGATTCCTATACATCACAACTGACTCATGGATCGTTTTCCTAAAGTATCAAAACAATCTGAATGCATTTTATCAGTTTTCAGTACGTCAGTTGTATTTTTTTCACTTGAATTAATGTCAATTTTAAATAACAACACACATTTGGAGTCATACCAGTGACATCATGTATCAGATTGAGGTGGGGTTGATTCCTACATGTCACAAATTACTAATAGATCATTGTCTTAAAGTATCAAAACAATCATATTTCCTTTCTTCAGTTTTCATTATGTTAGTTGTGTTTTTTCCCTAAATTAATTGCATGTTGATTGGTTTTTTAAAAGAAATTGGTGGTCTTAATTTACAGGGTATGTGTGTTATTGATAGACCATAAAAGATAAAGAGTATCTAGAAGGGTTTTCTCTATCCCTTGAGTTTTTTGTTACATATTAGATCCATGTACAATTGACATGGAATAACATCCACCTTCTATAGTATATCTTTAGTCGGCCTAGTGAAGAACCAACTATCATATATTCAGGACCTCCGAATAAATATATGACATTTGGTTCTTTACCGGGTTGATTAAATAGTAGAGTAAGCTCTTATACCTATTATGTCTCAAGATGTCACAACAAACTCAAGGGATGGAGAAACCCCTTATGTATACTCATTATCTTTTGTGGTCTATCAAAAACACACATACCCTATAAATGAGGACCACCAATTTCTTTTAAAAAACCAATCAACATGCAATTCATTTAGTGTGCAAACAAGGACCACCAACGGCCATGATTTTCAGGGGGTGTTTATCCCATACAAATCACAACATTACCATCAAACAATTAGAAATATCAGGTAGAAATGATTATTAAAGTCAAAATTATTTTAGAAGTTCACCATCTTCATTTTATATTTGTAAATTCTTCCATCAGGTATGATGCCCATTCATTTCGACGAATATCTATATCATCTTGTGAATATGACTGTTTTTGGCATTCATGGTAGTACTGAAAAAATATAAATACACAAATGATTAATAATTATTTTAAATTAAATGGAAATTATCTTCAAAAATACCTCTTTAAAGATACTATTTTGTTCATGGAATATGATCTCTTTCATAAATTTACGAACATAATAACCACAATATTTACCGTTTGTTTGTTTCGGGCACTGTAGAAACATTGAAAAAAATAAGTAATTTTTTATATGTGTTTGGATAGTGAAATCTTATTAAATATACCCTAATAGTTATCTAATCATAGTACTTGTCAGGTTTCTTGTCCTTTTCCCCTGGACTCATTCCATGATGTAGACAATATTCACACACCGCCCTATCATAATAGAATCCTCATTAAAACATAATGTAAATTATATTACTGTATGTTTAGTTTTAAAATTTTTGATGTAGTGTATTACAAATTAACAAAATCCATCATTTGTAGTTGGTTTGTTGGATATCCACGCATTGAATCCAGAAAATAAATATTTTGAGTTTCCAAATTGACCGCAATAAGCATCCAATGATGCATAAGAACACAAAAAATAATAAGTAATAAAATAAATTAAAATATATTTGATATGATTAAATTGTAGAGTTTTACCCCTACATCATTGGTATTAAGAAGAGTCTTTCATCCATAATTTTTCTATTAAACAATTTGAGAAGTCCTTCCACTATTTTATCATGTCTCATGGAAGTTATGTCTTCTTGTTTTGTAGAGGTGACGTGAGGACTAAAGAGTCCAAATTTTTGTTCATGGGGAAATTCCTTCAAAAAAATTTCATATATACACCTAAAAAAAATATGAAATGTATTTAGTCATAATTATCATATTATATCATCTTTTGGAAAATCAAATCATGAAAACATACCTCATGTAAACATTTATAACTAAGCCACCTAACCAATCATAGTTGAGGATTTCAATTTCACTCTCAACACCAATGAAGTTTGAATCTTCCCCTTCAAACATATTTTCTTCAAAATCAATTATATGATTACCACCATCTTTTAACTTCGTATCCACATGAGCCTTTAATGATAATAAATGTGGATATAGAATTGGGGGTTAAGGTGATTTGGTAGATTATTTTGATCGGTTGGTTGATCCTTGAGATGGTTTTGAACTGGTCTTTTATTTCCACCCTTCTCTTTGTCTGTCTGTAATAATTGCATCGGTTCATACCTTTTTTCATTAAATGTTTAAGGTTTAGCTTGAAAATTAAATTGGAAATTAATACCTCATTTTTGACATGCTTTTTTACAAGATGTGACAGCCATGCGATGAATATTTTTAGAGCTTGTTTGACCGTATGAATATATGCATCATCAATTGGAACAGGTAGTTCGGATCTCAACTCTAGGGCTACAATGATTGACACACTGACATGATCTGTCATAAGTGGTTTGTTGTGTAGAATGTCGTTCTGGATATTGAACATTATATCCCTTGCTACAAGGTGATGGGTGGGTGTTGATAGATATGAATCACAGTCATTTTCACCTTATAAAATATCAATACAAGAAAGGTATCAGTGTATAGTGTCTATCTGATTCACATTTCACAGAAACAATTATTAGAAAATTGACTACCTCAGTTAATAATTGTTTTTTAGGGGAATGGATCACCTCAAAATTGGTGGGGTGTTGCGGGATATCCATGCATGGGTTGTTCTTGAGTTGTTTCTTCTTTTTCCTCCCCCCATCAAACTTGCTATCAACTCTCTATGGTATTGTAATTCTTCTTGAAACGCAGCTAATGTTTCTCTCATCTTTTTTATTTCTGTAGTTTGATCCTCCTCTTGTTTTTTTTTCAAAATATGTTCGGGGTGTCACCCCAAAACCAAAACCTCTAATGTGACCATACTTTTATGGCTTCTTCAACGCCACTGAAAGTATGTCTACATCTGGTGTGGTTATTATTGATTCTTATGTCTATATCAGATAGAAAATATAGGAAAATAATTAATCATTGTTATGTAATAGATATTTAAAGAAGAACAAATTTTTATTATGTCATACTTACACATGTTTCCCACACTTTTTTGTGTGTTTTCATCTATTAGTTTTCCATCGTTAGTTACATGCACCTCCTTCTATAGCACATGGTGTGGGATGGAAGTGGTTGTGGATTTGGACTCTTCAAGCTGCATATAAACAAAAGAACATATTTATTGTGTTCTTTTATGTCACATAAAATTATTATGGTATATTTAAAATACGTACCAATTTTTTCTCAAGTGATGTGTACCCCATCCTTGCTTTACAGTAGGGGTAGGATGGTTTTGATGCCCATTGTTTATTTTCAGCACTCAATTGATATTTTATAAATAAAACACTATCAATAAAAGTGATGAATATATGTACCGTTAAAAATGTATTAACAGACACAATGTACCCGAAAATACTGTTTTGCACGACGACCAGTAAACACATCCAACGATGCTTGGTTTATCGTGTGTGCATAAATAAGATGTGGATGTGGTTTTATTTTCCCTTTATCATCTTTAAGATGATATTTCATTAAAAGTGTGAGAAAACCCCTATGAATCCTTCCATCAACCCTTAAGACATATTCGTTGTGAGATTCATCTACTATAAATGCACTCTACAAGAGATGATGAAGTGTAAGTCAATGTTTCGTTATTTAATTTTTAATAAATTAAAAAAAAATGAAATCATAATGTTATCATAATATCGCCCCACATCAGTGTCTTAATATCATCCATAACATGGTTCCATGAAGTTACATCAATCACCACGCATTACCAAGTGATGATTCCAATGTAACTATTGAACATGGCCTTATTGGTGTTAACATGTTGGACCCTCCTATTCCATCCAATCTCGTATTTGATGCCTTTCTCTTTAGCCTTAATGATTTTTTCTAATACCTTTTAACTACGGTGCTCCTATTTTTCTGCACCATCAATGTTTATTCACCTTTCATTTCCTCAAATCCACCATCATCAATATGTTCCTCCAGCTCCGTAGGGCTAGCATCGGCATGTGAAGATGGTGGTTGTACCTCTGCACTAGGAACAACAACAAGTTGAGAAACCAGTTGTTCATCTGCACTACAAGAAAAAGCAGGTGAAGAAACCTATTGTGCCTGGGGATTGGGAGCATCATCACGTATAGAATTCATTATCTACAAAAGTTTTTTAACATTTAATTTAGATAACATAAAAGAAACAATGAATAGTTATTAACATAAGGAAACAGGTTGAGAAATCTATTGTTCGTTTGCACTGTGAGCAGCAGTAGGTTGAGAAACCTGTTGTGCCTGGGGATTGGGAGTATCATCACGTGCAGAAGTCATTATATGGAAAATTGGTTTAAAATTTAATTTATATAACATAAAAGAAGCAATGAACATATATTAACATAAAGTAACACGATGTATATTAGAAAAAATATATAACCTGATTATTGATCTCTTTTTTTAAAGGTTGAAGGAATTTAACCCCTTTATCAACTATCCAAATCCCTTCATTGTGGTCTCCTATGACATACAAAACATCTTCTAAACTGGTACTACTACAAAATGATTGCAATTTCTCAATTAAAGGGTCATCCTTCATTGAATTTTCATCTGACTATTCAGTGGTTTTGGTTGATAACAGAACAATTGACCAATTTTGGTTTGAAGGATCTAGAACATAAAATAATTATACTGTCTATGATTCCATTATAAATGGTTCATCTTTATACCCTTCCATACTAAAATCAACCTTCCCAAATTCCAAATCATCTATTTTAACAGTACTTCTATTATCAACCCACTTGAATTGAAAAATCAGCACTCGAAATGGTGTATAATCCAACTCCCATATTTTTTTGATGATACCAAAATATGACATATTCAGGTAAATTGGATTTATGTCATTAACACTAGAAACATGCATCGATTCATCCACAAGTGTAAATCCACTATTCTATCTAGTACTATCTTCATCATGATCATTAGTATAGAATGTATAACCATTAATTACATACACATTGTAAGATAATATGTACACACTTGGTCCTCCGACTAGCCATTGAATTCGTTCTAAAATTGATTCTGGATTTTCATTTAAATACATAAAAATATGGTCCTTAAACTATCCTATAAATTGTTGATTATTTTTATTTGATATCTGTTTTTCATCCCTTAATAGATTGGAATTACTAATAATTTCTTTGTGGGTTACAACATATGGGTCAAAGTCTAAACTATTATGCAAAATGTAAAGGTGGGCCTGCTCCTGATCTGTAATATTGATTGTGATGACCTCCTTTCCAGAAATTCCTTCACCCTCAAGTCATCCAGTGTGGTGAGATTTTTTTATAGCAATTCTTTGCACACCATATAGTTATTCAGTATAGAATTCAATGGATTCCTCAACAATATATCGCTCTGCAATACAACCCTCTGTCCGACTTCAATTTTTGACATACCCTTTCAAAATCTTCATATACCATTCAATGGGGTACATCCATCTATAGTGCATAGTACCACATAGCCAAATCTCTCTCACTAAGTGAATCATCAAATGAAACATCATATCAAAGAATGTACGTAGTAAAAACATTTCCAATTCACATAATATGATGACAATTTCTCTTTCCATAGTCGGTAATTTTTCTGGTTCTATAAATTTTCCACATATATCTTTTAAGAAGAAACAGATATTTTTTAAAGTATGATGGAAATTTTTGGGAAAAATGCAATGTAAACCTATAGGAATTAGATCCTACATCAAAACATGGTAGTCATGTGATTTCATACCTTTTAACTTTAAATCATGTATTGACATGATGTTCTTGATATTCGACGAATACCCCTCTGTAACCTTTACATAATTCAAGAATTTGAGAAACTGATATCTATCCTTCCTGGAAAGAGTGTAAGCAGCAGGAGGAAGAAATTTAATTTTTCATCCTTTATTAGTGCCAACTCTTCTCGTATTCCCTTGTCAACCATGTCCAACCTAGCCTTAATTCCATCCTTTGTTTACCGGGTACATTTAGCAATGTGCCGATGAGACTATCACATTTTTTTCAACATGCATAACATCAAGAAAATGTCTAACATAATGAAAATTCTAGTATGGTGATTCAAAAAAACTGATTTCTTTTTTCAACTGGTTTTCGTAAGGTTTTTTTAAAATAGTTTACCAAAAGCAGTGTCCACATCTTTAACTTTCTCAAACAGTTGATCACTTGTCATTAGAGACGGTGGTGTATGTTCCTCTAAACTTCTATCAAATTATGTAGTCCAAGATAGGTACTTATTTCATCGGGTTAGAAATGTATGATGCCTTATAAACACATTTTTCGATGAATGTTTCAACCTAATTGATTGTGTACCTTGTTCGCAGACGGGACACCCAAGAGTTACTTTAATACTATATCCTAACAAATATCTATATGCATAAAAGTAATTTATCATCTCGTACAACATGGATCTCAACGTGAAATCTTCATTTCTGTAATCATTATACATCGTAACACCTAAATCCCATAATAATTTCAAATCCTCGATCAATAGATCCAAATAAACATCAATATCATTACCCAGTTGTTTTGTTCCTGATATAAGCATATATAATAAGATGTGTTTTCATTTCATGCATAACCACGGTGGAAATTTATAATTTACCAACATAACCTTCCATGTACTATGAGTGATTATTTGAAAACAAAAAGGATTCACTCCATATGTAGATAACATGAGATGAAGGTTTCTCAGCTCTTTTCTAAAGTTAGGATACTCATGATCAATTCTCTTCCACTAAGGAGAGTCTGTCAGTGATGTAGTTTTCCATATTTATTTCTTATGTCTGCATGCCACGTTAATTGCTCTGCAATCTCCTCACTTTCATATAGGCGCCTAAACCTTGTAATGATTGGAAAGTATCATGCGACTTTCATAGGGTTGTATTCATCTATATTGTATCGAGAAGTACCCCACTTTGGGAATTATCTATGTGATTTTTGGTCCTTGAGAAATATTATATAGTCATTTGGGCAAGTGTGTATTCTTTCATAGATCATACCCATCGATTGTAGCATTCATTTGGTGTCATATGTTCATATCAAGAGCTCATTATCTTTTGGAAGCATGTCATTCAAGAGAGAAAGTAATTCCGTAAAACTGGTTTCACTCTATATATTTCTTTCTTTCAAATTATACAACTTCAGTATAGCTGAGAATGCTGTATATTTAGTGCAACCATCATAAAATAGAGTCTTTACACAAATCTTTAACTGATAAAACAATGTTGGGAAATCACGAAGTTCATCTTCAACTATACTTTTCATTTCCTTAATATGATCTTCATCATCATGCACATCTGTAATCACATTATCGATACGGTCTTCTTTATTATCCACAATTGTAATCATATCAAATGATCCATAAAATCCAGTGTTATCCTAGTCACTAGATACATTCTCTTTTTCCCCATGTTTATTCCAATATTTATAACTTCGATCTATCCTATGACAGATCAAGTGTTCTTCCAACTTCTCTGGACTAACTTATTTTGAATAACAACAACGTAAACATGGAAAAAAGGATTTGAGAAGGATGATATGCATCATATTTTTCAAATTTGAGGAACTCTTTCACTCCATCTTCATACTCTTTTTTCAGACGATTGGAATCCATCCATTCTTTATTCATATCCATCCTATTTGATTCGGTGATATTAATATTTAACAAAATAAATACACAAAACATTAATATAAAAATCAACCAAGGCTAAAAAAGTTATAGACTTTAAATTTCCTTTAAAAACTATTTATAAAATCATAGTTTAAATCCCATTAAAAACCAACAATTTACACAAATTCCTATTTAAAATAAAAAACCCTTTTTAAAATAAACCAATTAGTTCAAAACATCCTTTCTCAAAACCCCATTTATTTTTTTAAACCATTTTAAAGAAATTTAAAACCAAAAAATGGTATGTTAAACACATATAATTTTTTAAAAAACATTTCAAAACACTTGAATAATTTTAAAAGTAAACCCCTAACAAAATCACTAGATGTAATTGTTACTTCCCTATGTCTAGACAATGAATATCATTGATGGTCACACACCTTATATGTCTCATGACACCCCCTATCTAGCTCTGATCACTAGTTTTTAGTGTTCCTCCCATTAACCTTATGGATTGTCCAACCTATCACTGGCTGGTGAACTCCTTTTTTGTTGTTCCAACCCCCCCCCCCCACTGGATAATCAAAACCATATTCACATTTAAATTTATGATTATATATTAACACCATCACACTCACTCGTGAATATAGAAACTTTCTAAATTATTCACATTTATTATTATGAGTAGATCTTAACGAAATCACACTCACCCTTTTTGAACCTATAGACTTACTCACCTATTCACATAACATTTATATATCATGATATATAATATTTTACCCATTAAATTTATGGGAAATATAGGTACTACCCATATCATAATACATAAATTTGTTTTCCACTTGAAAATAAAACATTCATTATCTCATAAAGAACCCATATGAGAGATATATTCTTCTTTTTGAGCAACCACCCATTAGGGAGTTTGGCCCTCACGGACCTACCCTTCAAAATTAGGCTCATCTAACCTCTCCTTTTCATTATAAATAATATATTCACTCATATTAATCAAAATAAACAAATTTATTTCCACATGTTTCTTTACTGGATTAGCTTCCACTAATAAGGCCCTTATATTTACTTCCTCAAAATATGTCAATCTATATTTAAATAAAAGCACTCCAAGGTTTGATCAAAGAACTATTTTTAATAAAAGTGCCTTCAAAATGTCATTACTGGCTATCTCATGAGAAAATAATACTAGGTATTAGAAATAATATGTATACTCCTTCATCGACCGCTCACCCTGACGAAGGATCATGATCTCAATGGCCTTATTCACTTTCAGTTCCTTGGGATAGTGCCACTGAATAAATGTTGTTGTGAAAATTTCCAAAAACATGGACTCATGAAGTTGAGAATAAACTATAAAATCCCACCACACTCAGATAGGTCCTTCAAATAAATAACTAATGACCTTTAATATTTAATCCATATGAGTTTCCATTTGAATTTATGTCTCCCTCAATTCTCTAAATCCACTCCATTTCTTCAAGAGAACCTCAAACATTGTGTAAAGAAGGTGGTCAATGATTCAAAAAGACTTGGATAGAGTCTAGTGCATGGAGTATTTTTTCTACACCACTTTATCTTGAGTCTGGGTGGAGTATAAAAGTAGGGAAACCACTTCTAAGAAATGAGATAAATTTCCCTAAATATCTACCCAATGAACGAACCATCCACTCTTCTTTGAAGACTCTATGGGAGGTACACTCTAAATAATATGAAACATAAACTTGATCAATTCACATTTCAAAAACTAAACCATACAACCTCACTATAAACCAAAGTCAATCCAAAATACAACTTAACAAAGAAAAACATATATAACCCCTTTTTCAATAGCTTACACATTTTTAAAATAATCCACAACTTTAAACCATTTGATCTTGTTTTGAAAAGATTAAACTCTTCATGAAAACAAGGATCCCACTTAAATTCTTAAAATCACCTATTTTTTTCAAAATACTCTCTAATTATCATCTTAAAGCCTTTTTTTTAATGAAAATGTCAAGTTAATTTCATTTTATAAACAACCCATAAAAACTAGCTTTTGAATGTGAAAATTTCTTTAAAACACTCTTTTATATAAAAAACATTTCATAAAATTCTTTCTTTATTACACAAAAACAATTTTATAAAATAAATGTTTAACTTTAAAACATGATAATGGGTGCAGGGCTATAAAATATTGTCATTGGTATCAAGATATTAGGTTTCTCATGGATGAATGGTTGACTCTTTAAAGGGGGATAATGGGTGTAGGGCTATAAAATGATGAATCTAAGATGGCATGATGATAAGTGTTGGGATATGGAACTAATTATCAATGGTTATTGGACATGTAAAGAGGTATATATTTATGAGTCATAAAGTGGTGCACCCCAAGCCGATGGTATGGGTTAGGATTTGATGATTATTGAGGGGATGGTTTGAGTTAGGGTGAGATGTATATTGTGTTAATGGTAAGAGTTAGAACATTTTCCATTAAAACCAAACCCACAAAGGTTTTAAAACACATTTCCAAAGGAATCAATTTTCAAGGATTTCATTTTAAAAAAACTCCTTTCCCTTTATAAAACATTAACTCACACACCCAAACATGGGTAAAGAATAAGGGAAATAATAATAAAATTAAAATACATAAAGATTCATAAAAAATTAATAACCATATAAATCATGTCTCACCCCCACGATGCTCGCTCGTAAAACATCAAAGTAATCACCCAAAAGAAAGTGAAAACTCAAATTCCAAAAATTATAAATAATCATAACATAAAGTAAAAACCATGAGGTAACACACGAGTAACTAATGGTGTAAGTTTCTTTTTGACAAAAAGGTGGAACATATTATCAATATTTTATTGATAACATAACTTGTCTCTTAAATCACTCTCGCGTAGTCTCGTCAGAGAAAAATCTCATAGCTAGGTGTTATATACAACTATGGGTTACTATTTATGTTATTACACTCAACTAAAAAGGCAACATCCTCAAAAATTAACTTAGTAGAATAGTTTTCCTCATGCCACAGCTAAAAATAGCTGGTTACCATCAACATAATTCCATCATATGACCAGAACACCACCCTAAGGCATGACACATTACCATAAAATAAACAACCAACCTCTAATACACCCCCTCCAATAATAATCCCTAACCCAAACATATAAAAATGAATTATAATTCATATACACAAGCATATACTCTTAATAATAAATGATGGGACACTACCCTAAGGCATGACACATTACCATAAAATAAACAACAAACCTCTAATACACCCCCTCCAATATAACACCAATGAAAGTATCCAACTAGATGATACACCATTGATATCAATCTCTAGGTTGATTATATTTACCTGATACCAATCCCCTGGTGTATAATGCACCCCTTATACACTCAACATAGGTGGATGAGGCACCACCGATATTAATATATGGACCCTATGTCATAATAAAAAAATATGAAATCTCATGGTATGGCCCATCAATGAATTTAAAACCATTACATGGATCATATAAGACCACCCATGGCCCCATTAGATCCCAATTGGTCTACGGAAATAAAGAAAAATATTGGAACTTGAATTAGGGAATGAACACATAATTTGAGAATCTCACATTTCATAAGGTGCATTCCACACATGTAATTACCAAAGATAAATAAATTAACCATTGACCTGGAGGTTTCTTCGTAGTGTAGAAGATTCATGGTGGAGGAGAGGCATTGCAAAGGAGAGGTAATGGTGGAGGAGAGCTGTGGAAAATAAGAGGTGCGGTGGAGGGGATCTACTGGTGGAGGAGAGGCACGGTGGAGGAGTACCACGAGGAAAAGCTCAGTTTGCAGTTGGAAGCCAAGTGGGGGAGGAGGAAGGAGAGGAGGGGGATAGGGGGAGAAGAGGGAGGAGAGGAGGCAGCTATAGTAGTGGCGGCAGTAGAGATAGCAGAGACAATGGTGACAGTGGTGGCGGTAGGGATCGACTTCCATGAGAGCTTGAGGGTGCGAAGAAGGAGGAGAAAGTTTGGGTTAATTTATAAAAATCAGCGACACTTTTATCAGTGTTAGATAAAAAGCGTTGAGAAAAGTATGTTTTGTCAGCGCTAAAATTGAAAGAGCTGATAAAACATACCTTTATCAGTGCTTTTTTAGTGCTGATAAAGGTCCATCTTTATTAGTGATACAATTGAAAGCGTTGATAAAACATGCCTTTATCAATGCTTTTTTAGCACTGATAAAGGCCAATCTTTATTAGCACTAAAAATCACTGATAAATAGATGTTTTATCAATGCTTTTCAATTAGTGCTGATAAAACATACCATTTATTCATAATTATAAAATTATAACCAATATATTTATTACATTTATAATTTTATAAATATATTTAATTAATATATGTATTATAATTTAAAGATTTAAATTATAATATATATATATATATGTGTGGTGTTTTTTTTATAAATTATAATTAATATATATATATAATTTTATAATTTAAATTATAATTAAATATATATAAATACATTTATTGTTTATTTAAATATATTTATCGCGATTTTAAGTATTTATGAGAAGATAAAGCTTCATATATATTACAAATGAATGAATACACCAAGTATATATAGTACTATAGTATATATGGCCAACATTAGGGTAAACGATGAACATATATTCATGAGAAGAATGTACGTATCAATTGAAACATTCATTTGGAAACATAATTTTTTTTAAATATATATATATTTAATAAGTATTTGTGTATATATATATATTAAAAAGTATTTATATATAATATTATAAACACATAGTATAATAAATATATAATAAAGATATAACTAAAACTACTAAACATAATAAACATAAATATAACATAAACGTGGTAAACATAATAAACATGCATTTTTTATTTAATGTATACATATATACATTATTTTTTAATATAATTAAAATATTTTTATATAAATTAGTAATATTTTCTATTAAAAACTTTTATCAGTGCTAATATTAGCGCTAATAAAGGGTATATTTATCTACGCTTTTTTCTAGTGTTGATAAAAGTCCCCCTTTTATCAGCGTTTTTTATTAGAACTGATAAAACTCAAGCACTTCCCTTGCCTGAGTTTGTGGTAGTGATGTATTAGGGGATCTCACGCTTTGATTTGGTCTAGGTTTTGTTGTAGGATAGGTAATGGCTTATCAGTAAGAATCTAAAAAGATCCATGGCTACTTGATGATGACGGTTTAATGGAAACCTCTCTAGCAGTCTCTGGTTTTGAAGACGCTATGGTATGCTCTCTATTTAATGTTGTGGGGAATGGTTGGTGCTCAGAGAAGACTGGAAACTAGTTCAACAAAAGAGATCATGATATTATTTTGAGCATCTCTTCCTTGAATGATATAGGACAGGATAACTTTTAATGGTGCAAAGATAAGTCTAGGAATTTTCTCTGTCAAATATGGTTACATCATGGCTTGCGGTATCCGAATATTGGGGGTGAGAAGCTCTGAAAAACTTTGTGGAATCTTTTAGTCCCTCTCAAAGTGTTTTGTTTTTTTTTTGGTAGATTTGCAGTGGTATTCTCTCCTCCATGCAATTACTTTCACATCACCATGTTGTTAATGACCCCACATGTTCTCTTTTCATGGATGTTTCATAGTCTCCCTTTCATGCAATCATTTACTTCCCTGGTGCTAGGGTGGTTAGGAATTCTTTGTGCACTAATGTTGATCGATATTTATCCCTAACCCCTGATCTCCTTACACTTTTTACGGTTTTTTTTCTTTTATGGCAGCAATGGTGGTTTCTTTATGCACTTCAGCATGGTTCATTTTGGTATGATGAAACGAGCATGTTTTCATCCAAATATCCAAATCATAGTTTGTTGAGGTGGAATGGGCTAATATGTGGTTGAATACATGGAATCCTCGAGACAACGAGAAGACCATCTCAAGCCCTCATCATCTCACCTCCACATGGGCACCTCCACCACTTGATGTCCTTAAAATCAACATTGATGCTTCCCTTCTAAGGAATGACATTTTTGGCACTGGATTCATTGCTCATAATTCTTCTGATAATATCATTGCAGGTCACCACGTCTCCCTCAACACCATATGGGATCACCTGTTAATTGAACCTCATGAAATTTACGTCATAATGTCATTTTCTATTGAGAGAGGCTAAAAGTCCATCATTTTTTAATAGGTTTGTGCCACAGTTTTCAATTCTTTTCATGCCATGGAAATCACCTTTCAATCATTTGGGCCTTTGATTTTGAAGATTTAGTCTATGCTCCATCACTTTGGGACTTTACTTCTACTTTATTAAAAGAGAAGGGAACAAAGTTAGTTACTTTTTGACTAGTAGGATTTTCCTCTTTGGTTCTCTCACTTAGTTGGAAAACTCTAATCCATGGTTGTTATCTCTTGTTACATTGGACCTCCAGTCCCATTAATATGTTTATCTCCATTTTTCAAAACAAATGTTAAATATGGCATGATAAGTGTTATGAAACATTATTAATAGATGTCATAATTATGAAAATAATGATGACTCCTCAATCCCCAATTAATTTCTCTCTTAATGGCCAACCTTACATATTATTAAACCATTGGTATTATATCCATTGGATTAAATATTGTATGGATTGATCTCAATCATTAGATCATATCTCATGTACTCTATAAATATGGTGATATGTCAATGAAATGAGATGGACTTTTGGCTATATATTGTGTTCATTACTTCTTGTATTTATCTTTTATTTGTATTTCCATTTTTTGTTACCATCATCATACGAAAATTCAACGCTCTCTTCGTCAATGACGTGCTTCAACTAATATCGATCTTACATTTCTGATTTTGAAATGCTTTATGGTTTCAATTGGTGTTTGATCAATTTCACAACATGTTATCGGCACGATCGTCTTGTTCACATTACGCATCATGATGATGGTGTCATTATCCAAATAATTCATTAGAAGAGCTACATAAAAAGGTGAGTCTTATTTTATATGCAAGATATTGTTACATTTATTTTTTCCCTCTTGATAAATCTGAAAATAATATATGATTTTATTAATCTTTGTTGTGGGAAAAATAATGAGCTCGTGAAGAGTTGTAATTACTCACAAATGAAAAATCTCACTCCATTCCCTAGAGAGAATGTGTTTGATTAATAAATGATGTGGTTGATGTTGTGTAAAATATCATTCATCAAATAAAAGAATGAAACAACACCACAAGAAGTGGTCAAATGATGAACATTGTGTACCTGAAGTACATCAAACCAAAGTTTGATAATCACATACTTGTCATACGTCAAGACAAAGTTCAATAATCATGCCATGAACCATGAAATTTCATCTCTCTTATTAATTTTGTTCACCCTGAATGTGTCAGGTTTGATTATGTTGTATAAAGGTCCATAATGAAGATGATATTTACATTTAATATTTGAAAATATCATATTGTTTTGTATCTTTTCATTTTCATTTTATTTCTCATAAAATTCTTGAGAGAAATTAAATGTTCATAACAAACAATCATAAATATATTTTATATATATCCATCCCCCGTAGTGGATGAAATTGATGAAATTGCATGAATTGAATATTCATGTTATTGTCTTGAAGACACTATAAAACTCGAACAAATAATTTTATTCCATTCTCTAGAGTAAATGATAATATTTATTGAAAATAATTTATTTGATTCCCTATAGTGAATGAAAATATACATGACCTTATTTTGAATCATGTTTGAAGTGAATATGATGTTTTTCGAATGATCATTGTGTTATATTTGTTTATAAAAAATAATAATAATATTACTATAAGAAGTGATTTGATGACAATAAATATTTACGGAGCACAATAAATTTTATGAATATTTATAAGATAATGCATCCTTGAAGGATGATATGAAAATAATGTCCTTTGAAATTATATCAAAGAATATATTCATTTATAATTTATTATTCCTACAGCAACAATATCAAGGGAAACATTATTATTTATCATATTCTTATGGATTGTCAATATCATCTCATGTAATTCATCTATCCCCTGAAGTGCATGTGGTTGTTCATATAATTCATAAATGAAATGATAGAATTACATAGTTTTGATAATCCAATATATATTATGAAAATGATTTTACCACCTGAAGTGGTTAGAGCAATGATCATCATAGTCAATAAAATTTATATTTTATGCAAGATGATCATTATTTGTAAATAATAAATTTTCATTCATGGATCATGAAATCTGATAAATGAATGAATTCATCGATGTGAATGTAGTATTAATTACTATATCTCATTCCTTGAAGCGAATGAAATTATTCATGAATTTTTTTATATGATTTGTGATATCATGAATATTTGAGAGTTGATGAGGTTTGATCGAATGATTTATCCTTCATTTGATAAAGTGAATATTGTTTATGAATTATAATTTTGGATGATGATAAGGTGTGTGTTGTGAATCCAAAAGATTATTCTACATTGGTTCTTTCTACCACATTCACCAGCTTCAAAAGACATGGGGGCTCATATCCCAGGTAGATGTATTGTAAAATAATATTTAGGCCTGAAGATTCAAAATATTTGGGTTAGAAGTTCTAAAATATGAAATAATGTGCTTGGTGATGGGCCTAACCTGTTATGATTAAATTATGAATTCATCAACCACTATAAGTGGAACTTATAAATATAAGTTTGCACAATGAAAGATCCTGGAGATCTTATATGCATCAATCTTGAAGCAAAATATTTATAAATACTATTTTTATTAAATGCTTAAAAATAACTCATATATGTTTTAGTATATACTCATATAAGTACATTTACCAGTAGATAAAATTAATTAACAACTCCATAAGAGAGAATATATTCCTACCTGGTAGTACAAATTCTTAATGATTTGTTATATCTGAAGTCTCGATAAGATATATGAATGGTATTCTTGAAAATGAATATCATATGGAGATATTTGATAAAAGATGTACCTTGATATATAACAAGCATTCATAAAAGTAATTATAAAGAATTTGTTATGTACAATCGAATCAATAATGGTAAACCAGTAGTTTATCGATCCTGACACTTTAAATATACGATGTGATGGTTTATTCTATCCAGGATCAATTATAATGAAGGATATAGATTCAAGTACATACGAGTATGAATTTATTGATAACATAATAGACATCCATCAGGGGGAGAATGATGAATTTATTTAATGGATGCATGTCTACAAAATTATCAATGAATTCATTATCATTAAGTCGTTATGAATGGCCCCTGTATAATAATTTACCTTGAGGTACCCATTTTTGCGGTAAATTATTTATATCATTAGTAGATACTATGGAAATAAATTTCTCATATACTTATCAAGAAGTATATATGGGCGCGCCCACCTACCATGTGATCCATCTATATGAAAGATGGATCCACTAAATTATCACATGTATTATTTTCTGCTGGTGATTATATATTATAAAATGGTCTAAAAGAACCATTGACAAGATGCTCACAACACTGTAGATGTAAAGTGTGGAAAATCATAAGTCTGATTATACACACTCGAAGAGTGGTTGAACTGATTATATAAAATCATTGTTCATCATGAGTAGAAAGTAATAAATATATTTTCCCTTGAAGAGGAAAATGAATATATCAACGACATTATATCTTTTTAGATTTTTTTCTTGAAGTGAAACTGGTACCGGAAAAATTATGAGATCTCAATCAAATGTTGTTGACGACATATTTCTTTTGAATGCTTTTAAAACTCATTGATGATAATGGATTTTTATGGATGTCGACATCATAACAATTGGAAAAAATTATTAAAGGAACTTATGAAATGATCAACATATAAAGTTTTGGATTGATTATCCAAACTATCAAGACTATTGAATATCGATGATCTTATTATAAGAAATATTCTTCCTTGTATATTTGGATATTTATATATGAATCCCAGAAGGGTTCGAAATGGCTGAAGCAAATTAAAAAACTTATGAAAGTTTCACCCAATGTGATAAATTATGAGGTAAACTGAATAAGATGTATTTCATGTATCCATATTAAGTTAAGGGAGAATATAAATTGAATTTATCATCTCATGGTTTGTATGAATCATAGTATTCATCATATTATTAAGGTGTTTTGAAAAACATCTAAACTCTCGAAGAGTTTTCTGAAATCAATGGCTTACAGAGAATTAATCATCATAAAGATTAAATGTTAAATCTTGAATGTTTTTACCCTTAATGAATAATTAAATCTCTTACTTCCAAAAGTGATAGATTTCATACATAAGGGGTTAATGAAGAACATACTTATCCCAGAAGGATTAAATATAAATGCACATTTTATTTATCCCTAAAGGATATATATGTACAAGTGCATATGTACCTTGCAAATAACAATAAATTGTATTATGATGCAAGGTAATGTTCTTCTCTATTCATTGAAATCTAAAGGGTATAAGTTATTATTATTCCAAAATTCAAAACAGAATGTTTTGGTTATGAATTGATCATGGACATTCTATGAGTTAAATGATGATCATTAAGAATGGGAGATGTAACTGTTGTACTCTTTTTCCCTTAGTCAAGTTTTTCCCACTGGGTTTTCTTGATAAGGTTTTTAACGAGGGAACACTCTGAGGACTTGATGTTATTGTACTCTTTTTTCGTAACCAAGTGTTTTCTCCTGAAGGGTTTTTCTTTGATGAGGTTTTTAATGCGGCAATCATACATCATAACAGATGTCCAAGGAAATGTTATAAATTATTATGGATATCTATAATTAATGGAAATTGTTGGTCTTCCCCATGAGATGTAATTTTTAATGAGACCATTCGTTATTACCAATGGTCCTATTCCCATGTCATGAAGACATAATTAAATAATAATATTAATTGATGTCTTGAAGACATAACTAAATGATATAATCAAGAGGGAGTTGGGAACACTGCACTCTTTTTCCTTTCATCAGGTTTTTTTTGTTGGGTTTTCTTGATAAGGTTTTTAATGAGGCAGCATGGCATGAAATTCTTTTAATTTGGTTTCACTTATTTTTCACACAGGGTTTTTTTAAGTGAAGATTAAAGAAGGTTCCTTGAAATTATGACATCCAAGGGGGTGTTATGAAGCATTATTAATGGATGTCATAATTATGACAATAATGATGACTCCTCAATCCCCCCGATTAATTTCCCTCTTAACGGCCAACCTTACATATTCTTAAACCATTGGTATTCTAGTTGTTGGAGATCAGATCTCATGTACTCTATAAATATGGTGATATGTCAATAAAATGATATGGACTTTTGACTCAATATTGTGTTCTCTAATTCTAGTATTTCTATTATATGTGTATTTCCATTTGTTCTTACCATTGTCATACGCAAATTCAACGCTCGTTTTGCTTGGACAATGATCGATCTTACATTTTTCGATTTTGAAATGATTCCCGGTTTCAATCGGTGTTCGATTTCATAATTTTTTTTTAATATTAATACATTTGAATATTACAGACCCCATGTTTAGAATGGGCCGCCCTGCAAATACTAAATTTGAAAAGGTAAGAGATAACAAGCACGGCGGCAAGCTGTCACCGCACAGACATTGCGACGCGTCACCAACCCAGCGGGTCGTCGCCTAATCACCCGCCTGATACGCAACGTGTCACCCACCCCCCTCTCCCATGCGCCGCCCACCAAATCTCATGCTACCTGAAAATAGCATGATTTAATGCCGAGCAACACGCACCGAAATTTAGCTAAAGCCGGTTCCCCCTCCTACCTCGCCCCTTTTCTCTCCCCATCGCCCACCCGCTCTAATATAATCGCCCTTTGGATTCCCCACCGTTCTTGAATTTGTTCGTCGTTCGTCGATCCCAGATCCACCAGGAGTAGAAAATATAAGAATACCAGACCCCCGTGATCTGATCGACAAGTACGGCCGCCACCGGCGGAGCTCTGGCAATGGCTCGCCGTTTCTTCCCGTGTTTAGGCGGCAGGGGCGCGGGCTCCACCTCCCGGACGGCGCAGTCGCCGGACGGCGGCGTTGTGGCGGGGGCGGGGGAGGCGGAGGGGCAGCGGGGGAAGGGGGCGGTGGTGGTGGAACTGTTCACGTCTCAGGGGTGCGCGACGTCGCCGGGGGCGGATCTGGTGGTGTCGCGGCTGGGGCGGGGGGACTTCGGGTTGGAGGCGCCGGTGGTGGTGCTGGCGTACCACGTGGATTACTGGGATTACATGGGGTGGCGGGACCCCTACGGCTCCAGCCAGTGGACGGTGCGGCAGAAGGCGTACGTGGAGGCGCTGGGGCTGGACGCCATATTCACACCCCTGCTGGCGGTGCAGGGCCGCCGCCACTGTGTGGGTACCGACGAGGACGCTCTCCTCTCCGCCATTGAATCTGCTCCAAGGTTCCCCTCCCCCACCTTTCAGGTTCGTCATCCATTCATTTCACCCTCTCTGGATTCCCGAAAATACCTCAAATCCATCTGCAGGCGACCTTCGAGAGGCCCTCGCCGGACTCCCTTCAGGTGTCCCTCACCGGCGCCCTGCGGAGTAGGGTGGACGGGCAGGGCGCGAAGGTGATGGTGGCGCTGTACGAGAGCGGGGTGGTGACGGAGTGCCCGGCGGGGGAGAACCGGGGGCGGGTGCTGTCCAACGACTTCGTGGTCCGCCGCCTGGAGAAGCTCTGCGCGGTCCGGGACGTATCGGCGAAGAAGACGGTCGCCGGCGGCGTGAGCTTCGGGCTGTGGGAGGGCTTCTGCAGCGAGAAATGTGGGGTGGCGGTGTTCGTGCAGAACAGCGCCCACCACATATTCGGTTCGGTGAGCTTTCCATTGCCCGGGAACCTGTGAGTGGTGACCGTGGGAATCATGTACAGATATGCCCTGATTTAGCTTTTGTTTTCGCCTCGTTTTGTACCATTAGGAAAGTGGGGTGAGTGGATTTTGCAGTATTCAATGGGACCAGAATCCGTCTCTAGTTATCATGGAAAACTACTATCCAATCGAACGTTCATTGAAAGTTCAACTGGGCCAGTGCACGCGAACTTGAAACCTCGAGGGAGAGTAGTGGATTTTTTTTTGTTTAAAATTTCCAGAAAACGCTTCGGCAATTTTTTTTTTAAAAATGCACCTCAAAGGCGGTTGTTTTGTTTATATATATATATATATATAAACAAAAAAAAAATCAGCAGAATTTCTCTGCTATTAAAGATCCAGCGCTACAGCCATTACAGCAGTCTGGATTCTGACAGAAACTCTTACCCAGGCCTCCTTTTTATAAGAGGGTTTGCCCTGAAAATCATTCTGCATTTTCGATGTGGGATTCAGGTTCTACCTTTACTGTGCAGTAGATTCTGCATTTCCGATGTGAGATTCTGTTACAAGTACGTGACTTTGAAATACAATAAAATATAAACTATAAGACCAATATAAATGAAATTTTAAATATTGATTAAACATATAATAAATAGTTGAAAACAAAAAGAATTTCCTCAAAAATGTTGATGAAAAATAATCTATAACCTTTCAAAACCGCCTACTTGAAACTTAAAAATGTTTCAAATAAGTGAATTTGAAAGACTGTAAAATATAAACTATAAAACGAATATAATTAAAACTTTAAAAATTGATTAAACATATAATAAATAGTTGAAAACAAATGAAATTTTTAAAAAAAAATTGATGAAAAGTAATTTATAAGCTTTCAAAAGCGCATACTTGAAACTTAAAATTTTTCAAGTACGTGACTTTGAAAGACCATAAAACATAAAATAGAAGATCAATATAAATGAAACTTAAAACATGGATTAAACATATAAAAAATAGTTTAAAACAAAAGCAATTTACAAAAAAATATTAATGAAAAATAATTTATAAGCTTTCAAAACCGCCTACTTGAAACTTAAAAATGTTTCAAGTACGTGACTTTGAAAGACCATAAAACATAAAATAGAAGACCAATATAAATGAAACTTAAAACATAGATTAAACATATAAAAAATAGTTTAAAACAAAAGCAATTTATAAAAAAATGTTAATGAAAAATAATTTATAAGCTTTCAAAACCGCCTACTTGAAACTTAAAAATGTTTCAAGTACGTGACTTTGAAAGACTGTAAAATATAAACTATAAAACGAATATAATTGAAACTTTAAACATTGATTAAACATATAATAAATAGTTGAAAACAAAAGAAATTTACAAAAAAATGTTGATGAAAAGTAATTTATAAGCTTTCAAAACCGCATACTTGAAACTTAAAATTTTTCAAGTACGTGACTTTGAAAGACCATAAAACATAAAATAGAAGACCAATATAAATGAAACTTAAAACATGGATTAAACATATAAAAAATAGTTGAAAACAAAAAAAAATCATAAAAAATGATGATAAAAAATAATTTATAAGCTTTCGATTTCACTTACTAATTATTAGTAATTAGTAATTAGTAATTAGTAATTAGTAATTAGTTAATTAATAATATAAATATTAATTATAATTAGTCATTATAATTATTAATTAGTAATTATTAATAATTAATTATATAATAGTTAGTTAGTTCATTAGTTATATAATTATTAATTATATAACAATTAATTAGTAAATTAGTAATATAATTTTTAATTACATTTATTCATTATAATTTTTAATTATTAATTAGTAATTATTAATAATTAAATATGTCATAATTAATTATTTAATTAGTAATATTATCATTAATTATATAATAATTAATTATTAATATAATTATTACATATATAATAAATATTTAGTTAATTAGAAATACAATTAATAATTATAACTAATTAATTGGTAATTATTAATTATTAATTAGCTAATTAGTAATATAAATATTTATTATAATTATTCATTATAATTAGTAATTAGTAATTAATAATTATTAATAAGTAATTAGTAATTATTAATTATTTAATTAGTAATATAAATATTAATTATAGCTATTCATTAAATTATTAATTATTAATTATTACTCATTAATTATTACTTATATAATAAATAATTAGTTAATTATTAATATTACTATTAATTATATAATAATTAATTAGTTAATTAGTAATATAATTATAATCTTTCAAAGTCACGTACTTGAAACATTTTTAAGTTTCAAGTAGGTGGTTTTGAAAGCTTATAAATTATTTTTCATTAACATTTTTTTGTAAATTGATTTTGTTTTAAACTATTTTTCATATGTTTAATCCATGTTTTAAGTTTCATTTATATTGGTCTTCTATTTTATGTTTTATGGTCTTTCAAAGTCACGTACTTGAAAAATTTTAAGTTTCAAGTATGCGCTTTTGAAAGCTTATAAATTACTTTTCATCAACTTTTTTTTGGAAATTTCTTTTGTTTTCAACTATTTATTATATGTTTAATCAATTTTTAAAGTTTCAATTATATTCGTTTTATAGTTTATATTTTACAGTCTTTCAAATTCACGTACTTGAAACATTTTTAAGTTTCAAGTAGGCGGTTTTGAAAGCTTATAAATTATTTTTCATTAACATTTTTTTGTAAATTGCTTTTTTTAAACTATTTTTTATATGTTTAATCCATGTTTTAAGTTTCATTTATATTGGTCTTATAGTTTATCTTTTATTGTATTTCAAAGTCACGTACTTGAAACAGAATCCCACATCGGAAATGCAGAATCTACTGCACAGTAAAGGTAGAACCTGAATCCCACATCGAAAATGCAGAATGATTTTCAGGGCAAACCCTCTTATAATGAATAATTATAATAAATATTTATATTACTGATTAACTAATTAATAATTACCAATTATTAATTAATTAGTTATAATTATTAATTATATTTCTAATTAACTAAGTATTTATTATATATGTAATAATTTAGTATTATATAATTGATAGTTTTATTACTAATTAACTAATTAGTTATTATATAATTAATGATTAATAAACACTAATTACCAAATTACAAATTATATACTAATTAATTAGTTATTTCGTAATATAAATATTAATTATATACTAATTAAATAGTTAATTAGTAATAGAATTATTAATTATATAATTTGTAATTAGGTAATTAGTAATTATTAATGTTTTATTATTATGTTCGTATGGTTATATAAATATATATAAATAAAACCTAATTTACCCCCTCCTGAGATTCCACTCTGACCAACAAGTAAAAATAGTATTTTGATTTCAGTACACATAAAACATGTAAACAATAATGTACAATCAATGCATATGTCTGTGGCGAGGAGATTCCGTCCCACATGGTGGTCTGCGAATAGGACGTCCGCGTCGAGTGCGTAGTGGAGTCTGATGACCTGGAGAAGGCTGATCCTCGGGCACTGAAACGTCGACCGTCGCATCCTCCATCTGTGTGTCAGTTGGAGGAGCTATCAACTGCATATCGTACTGCCATTCGGATCCTTCTCCCACTAGGGTGGTAGAAGGACCTGCCTCCATCGCAGAGGGGAACGAAGCCTGTGATGGAGCTATACCCCAAGACGACGACGGCTCTAGAATCCAAGGCTGTGAAAGATCTGGAACCCAAGATGGAGAGAACTGCGGATATCCTGTCAGGAAAGACGGATCCCATGCCACCTGAGGCACATCCTGAATAGGCTGATCCTGGACTACTAGAGGCCCGACCTCTGCCTGTGGAACAGGCGATGCCTCACGTGCAGCACGACGCTGTCTACGTCGCCGTGGTCGTGGCTCCTCAGCACCAGCAGTAGCTGTAGGATGTTCCTCTGGGGCAGGAACCTCCTGTCTCCGAGCCAGACGCGTGAAGATGCTCTCGGAAAGCGCATGAAAAGATGCCCTCGCCTCCAGCGTTGTAGCATGGACGACTGCCCGGCTAAAGACCCCCTCCTCCTCTTCATCGCTCATGCGAACAAGCTGCTCTGTGTGACTTCCCTGTAAATAGATTCAAATGGAATTAGAAAATAATTCAATAAACAAAGTAATAGGAATTTATTAACTTACCATCCTCTGCATCTCTATGCCATCTTGGGTAAGATACAGTATAGATTTTAGTCTATACCAGGGCGCATAGTCAACCTGCTCTGAAAGAGAGAATCGATTTGTAGGAACACCTTGAATACGTAACTCTGCACGTCTGTGCCAACAGTCGATAAAACTCGCATGTACTTGGGACCAGTCATCATCCTGCCTCCCTGTCAGCTTCATCCCATGAAGCTTGTCTTTCTGTCTAGATGGTAATGGAATCGGCTGAGTACGAAAAAATTGGCGCATGACCCTGTCAGGCTGCTGCCACTCAATAATATGAAATTGAATGAGGGGCACTACAGCCATAGCATCCTCAAGACCAACAGTGCAGTATGCTGGCAACTGGTCCATAATACTCCAGTATGGAAGCCATGAAATCTGAAATGACAAGTGATTTTGTCAAAAAAACACCCAACTAAAAACCAAAATTGATGTTATTATTAAAAGTGTTAGACAATGATAGATTGTATATACATACCTTATCAGGTAAGAGACAGTCCAACTGTAGCCGATATACGCCCAAATGCTGTCTCGGAACCACGTCAAAATTGTGTCGCTGACACCACCTGTAAAATACAACGATAATGACAAATAATGAGAAATTATAGTCAATAACTCATAGTAGAATAAAAAACCAATAGAAATGACTTATCATACCAGCGTCCACGCGGAGCGTCATGCAGCACCTCCATCTCGACCGGTGGACCAGCAAGGTCAGGGCGGAATGATGGGATGCGCTCCCATGCCCACATCTGAATAAGGATGACGCATCCTCCAAGACCTGTACGGTCCCTATGGGATAGTCTGCATAATGATCTGTACGTGTATGCCAAGCAGGCTGATCCCCAACTGTACGTCCCAGCCCGATCAAAGTCCTCTAGTAGGGGTAGATACATCATATGCACGTGCATCCCCGAGTGATCAGTACACATGGTCCCACCAATGAGTCGTAAGATATATGCACGGGCGTAACGCATGACGGTCTGCTCATCATCAGCATCCTGTAAATGTGGAATCTGTGACTCCAACCAACGCATAGATATGGACGATCCATCTGTAGCCCTACGGTCGGACAAAATATCAACGCCTAACAAGCGTTGAGCAAGGTCTGGCCAAGCTGCACGAGTGGGTCCAATAACGGGTCTCCCCTAGATAGGAAGACCGAGAAGAACTGCGACATCCTCGAGGGTGATGGTCATCTCCCCCTCAGGCAAGTGGAATGTGTGTGTCTCTGGTCTCCATCTCTCAACGAGGGCAGCAAGTAGGTAATGATCTACAAATGTGAAATCTGATACGGCAAGGCCATAGAAGCCAGCACGGCGCAAGTAAGGTCTAATGGCATGTGGAGGCTCCATGTGATGAAAATGGTGCGCTCGACGCACCTTCACAAATCGATCTGGATGACCCTCTAACACGTCCTGTGAAATATGGGTAGGCTGCTGAGTGAGTAGTATGGTATCATCCATCTGCATATAAACAAAGAAAATGAGTCGTAAGTGTAAAATGTAAATATAACATTAATGGGTTAACTGACATACACTTTTCAAAATGGGTTAAGTGTTCCGCTTTCAGAGTTTTGAAATAAATTCTATTATTTCATATTTAAAGTTATTTCTTGAAAGCATGAATATTAATATGAAATAAGTTATGTTATCTAAAATATTGAGTCTTGAATTTGGTTACACATATTTTGGGGGAGCTTTGTGATTAACTACTTATGGATTGGATTAAGATAAACCATGTCAATTAGTAATGATGTTTTTAGAATTTATCTAATTGTATGTATTCAATATCTTATGCTAATTATTATGATACTATAAATTTGTTATAGAACAGTTTGCTAAAATATCCTGCATGTTTAGATTGGGGTTTAGGTTGGAGGGTTTAGGGTTAAAATTTTTAGTATTAACATCCAGGAAACATGTTAATGGGTTAACTGACATACACTTTTCAATATGGGTTAAGTGTTCCGCTTTCGGAGTTTTGAAATAAATTCTATTATTTCATATTCAAAGTTATTTCTTGAAAGCATGAATATTAATATGAAATAAGTTATGTTATCTAAAATATTGAGTCTTGAATTTGGTTACACATATTTTGGGGGAGCTTTGTGATTAACTACTTATGGATTGGATTAAGATAAACCATGTCAATTAGTAATGATGTTTTTAGAATTTATCTAATTGTATGTATTCAATATCTTATGCTAATTATTATGATACTATAAATTTGTTATAGAACAGTTTGCTAAAATATCCTGCATGTTTAGATTGGGGTTTAGGTTGGAGGGTTTAGGGTTAAATTTTTTAATATTAACGTCCAGGAAACATGTTAATGGGTTAACTGACATACACTTTTCAATATGGGTTAAGTGTTCCGCTTTTGGAGTTTTGAAATAAATTCTATTATTTCATATTCAAAGTTATTTCTTGAAAGCATGAATATTAATATGAAATAAGTTATGTTATCTAAAATATTGAGTCTTGAATTTGGTTACACATATTTTGGGGGAGCTTTGTGATTAACTACTTATGGATTGGATTAAGATAAACCATGTCAATTAGTAATGATGTTTTTAGAATTTATCTAATTGTATGTATTCAATATCTTATGCTAATTATTATGATACTATAAATTTGTTATAGAACAGTTTGCTAAAATATCCTTCATGTTTAGATTGGGGTTTAGGTTGGAGGGTTTAGGGTTAAAATTTTTAATATTAACGTCCAGGAAACATGTTAATGGGTTAACTGACATACACTTTTCAATATGGGTTAAGTGTTCCGCTTTCAGAGTTTTGAAATAAATTCTATTATTTCATATTTAAAGTTATTTCTTGAAAGCATGAATATTAATATGAAAACTTATCTCAGATGTTTGGGGTTTAGAAAACCAAGGAATAAAAAAGAGATAACAACATTTAGTTTACAATATGGGAATGTCACAATGAAGACAATACATCATTATGAATGAGACTGTGAAGTCGACCCAACAACGTTAGGGCATCGCTTCCGGTTATGACCTTATTTATGACATATTGTGCATCGCAAAATCTGCCCTTGTTCTTGAGGCCAGTCCATCTCATTACGCATCCTACTCGCCTTTGGTCTCCCACGAGGACGTAACCGATTCATGTCAGGTATCACTATCGGCTGGCCTTCAGGCATTGGGAAATAACGATACTCCCCAATAGGTGTCCATGGTGCATCATAACAGTTGGCAATGATATCCATCTGGTACACTGGATCAACATATGCTTCCCATGAGATGTTCACAGAGGCACATGTTGTGATGACGTGTGTACATTGAAACCGTAAGGCCTGAAATTTTCCGCATTGGCATTGCCTTGTTTCCAGTAATACCACCATTTTTTCACCGACGTGATTTGTGATGGGGTCTGAACGCTCTTGAACTTCAAATCGGGAGTCTTATCTTCGAAATAGACATACGTGATAACCAGAAGCTTCTTCAATATTTTTTTCAATCTCTTGTTGAAAGTGTATTCCATATCTTATCCCTTGATGTATTCTGTCTGATGCTAGTTTTTGTCTATCCACAAAGTACTTCACGCATCGATATAATGTCTCCTGAACTAATGCGGTTATAGGTAGCTTGCGAAGTCCTTTGAAGATACCATTGATGCACTCCACAATGTTTGTCGTCATGTGTCCGTACCTCTTTCCCCCGTCGTATGCCAATGTCCATTTCTCTTTTGGAATCCGCATCATATAATCATAAATTTCTTGATTAGCCTGACGAATTTGTTCAAAACGTTCTTCAAATCGTCGTTGGTCCGACTCATATGCTAAAAAACGTAGATGATATTTCACATAAATTGATTTTATATTTATATTGAAACTGTAAAACAGAATGAATAAAATACGTACCAAGCCTCGTGATTGCCTTCTTCATCGGTTCGTTGTGGAATTTTTTATGTACATTGCTAGCAATGTGTCTAATGCAGAACCGATGATGTGCATTTGGGTATCTCCATGTATCAGGATCTGCATTGATTGCCTCATTAATTGCTCGATGGCGATCAGATATCAAACAAACTCCCTGAATGTTGGTGAAATGGTTGCTGATACATGCCAGAAACCAACTCCATGATTCATAGTTTTCTTTCTCTACAATGGTAAAGGCAAGCGGAAGAGGTGAACGGTTTCCATCTTGGGTTGCCGCAATCAACAATACGCCCTTGTATTTTCCATATGGAAATGTTCCATCAATCTGAATAAATTGTTTGCAAAAACGAAATGCAGAGATACAAGGAAGGAATGCCCAGAACAACCGATGAAATTGAACACGAGATGGATCAAGTCGATTATCAGGAGACACATGTTCGTTTGTATCCAGATGGAAGACAACTTGGTTATGATGCCTCGGTATGGCTAGCAATTGCGGCAATACTCGATATGAGTCATCCCAATCACCATATACCTTCACAATTGCCTTCTGTTTCGCCATCCATGCCTTATTATAGGAAATCTTATAACCGAATGTCTGTAGAATCCTCTCTTGCACAAGGGATATTGGAACATCTTGGCATGTCCTAATCATCTCAACAACAATAGATGACACAAATTCTGCATCCAATGAAGTATGATCTTGTGTGAGACTTGGCTGAACGCAACTATGAGCCGCCTCAATCCTTGAGATTCTCCAACCTCCAAATGTAATGTCTGGAATAGCCCTTAAGCGAAATCTACAATCATCCCCATACTTCACGCACCGTATAACATATTTACTACGACATGATTCGTGAACTACATAGTTGAAGTTTCTCTCAATATGAAATCTCTTTAACGTTCTTTTTAAGGCATCTTTACTGGGAAAATTCCTTCCAATATATAAGGTTTTGTCCACCTCACTAAACCTATCTGGTACAACTCCAGGGAACTCAGTTGCCGGTGTGAGAACAGTATTATCGAATTCAGGCACATGTGTCATTGCTTATGACCAAGATGAAAATAATGGTGGATGATTTATTGACCGAGGTTGATGTACAACAATTGCATTTCTCAAAACCTCCTCTCTATCTTTTGTTGGTCCCTCCTCATCAGCACTGTTGTCGCCATCTGATCCATCATTACGAAACTCCTCATCAGAAGTCGGATTGACATGTATATCCGGAAGATCATCTAGGTTGTCCTCTTCTGCTGCATCATTTGGAATAGGCTCAATGTCATGGGGTAGACTGTCTTCAACCACTCTTGTATTTCTACATCTTTGTACAAGTGGACGTTGTTGTTGTACAGTAGCAACAACAACGTATAACTCCATCATGGTACCATCTAACCGTTGAGAAAATAAATTAATTTCTTGGACCCACTGCGCATCAGCAACCAATGGACAAGCTATATGCCACATTGTTGTTGGAAATTGCAAATGTCTATAGCTCATAGACATTATCTCTTGATCGAGCCCCAGATTTAAGGAAACATGAATTCTCTCTTGAAGGTCACTTATGGTAACACAATCAACTGTACTAACCACCGTAATTGGTTGTGTACTGTAAGAAGCTCCTTGCTCAGTTTGAATAATCTCCCCATAACAGTACACACAGGCATACATGGCTCTCTACGTCAAAAATGTGTTCTTTCATCAAAATTATGATAGTGTAACAAAATATTAACAATTATGTTTGACGATATGATGTTTATTATAATGTAATTTTATTGCGCCTTTCTATACCATAAAATATGCTACTGATGTTTGACCATATGATATTTATTAGAATGTAATTTTAGAGCGCCTTTTTATTTAGTTTGTTTGTTCTTCTTCATTTCACATTATATGTTCATTAGTATCGTTAGCTAATCATTATATGAATTCATGTTTTAATCCTATGTTATTTGTTAATTATTCTAAAATTAACTAATAATAACTAATCGTTAATTATTCTATTATTCTATAATTAACTAATAATAACTTTAATTTGTTAATTATTATGTCCTTATTTGATTCTATAACATTATATTTATCATTTATCATTGATAAATATACTGATCATTAGTATCGTTAGCTAATCATTATATGAATTCATGTTTTAATCCTATGTTATTTATTAATTATTCTAAAATTAACTAATAACAACTAATCATTAGTTATTCTATTATTTTATAATTAACTAATAATAACTTTAATTCGTTAATTCTTATGTCCTTATTTCATTCTATAAAATTATATTTATCATTTATCATTGATAAATATACTGATTTGCTTTTTCTTCTCTTAGAAATTTTAGTAGTTTATAAAGAAAATATGAATCATCTTAAGCATATTCCCCGAGAGTGTCAAACCAGGATGCAGCAAGGCCCGTTATCGTGCACCAGTTCCCGTTCGAGTCTAGCTCGAAGCGGTGTTTTCAGGTTTTACCCCTATGTACATCTGTGCCAGAGCCACATCCACTTGTTTGTATCCAGATAGGAATTTAATTGCGTAGATAACCACATAATCTTTAAGCTACCAAAATTTCTAAATACTTAATCTTAAGTTAATCTATACTTAATCTATACTACCTAACAGTAATTATTTAAAACTATATATAACTAATTACAAAAACTAAATAACCAAATATTAAGAACTACCTAAACTGCTTAACAAATGAAAGATTTAAAACTAAACAAAATTAAATTAATTAAATAAAAACATTAAATTAAATAAAGAAACATACCTCTAAATGAAGCTTCGTAAAAGCTCGCACAGCAAAGAAATTTTTTAGAGAGAGAGAGAAAATCGGAGAGATAAGTTGCAATGAACAAGTGAGGAGAGGGGGGGGGGGTGGCCGCCATTTTATAAGGAGTTCAGGCAAAAGCGGCATCGCGGAAGCCGCCTTTCGCCTCTGCGTATGGCCAAAGGCGGCTTCCGCGATGCCGCCTTTCGCCTTACCCTGAGGCGAAAGGCGGCCTCCTCCCGGCCGCCTTTACCATGTCATCGATCCAGGCCAAAGGCGGCGCGGGGGAGCAAAGGCGGCATCGCAGATGCCGCCTTTGTAGCGTATTTTTAAAAAAAAATTGACCTAGGCCGTTTTTCAGAAATATTTTTTAAGAAAAATGTAAAAAAAAAATCTGAGAGTAGTGGTGTCATTTAAGTTTTTTAAAAGCTTTGTTCTTGATGAGATAAATCCCAAGTTTTCCTTACACCCCTACAGATCACACAATATTCAGGTTTAACATTTATCACCGCTAAACAAAAAACACTGATAAAGAGATCATTACTACAAATATGGATTTTAACAGCGCGCAAAATGGCATTTCACAACGCTAAAAAAGTGATATTAATCGCAGCGCTGATAAAAACTTTATCAATGCTTTTTTTAGCGCTGATAATGGATACCTTTATTAGCGTTTTTTAGTGCTCATAAAGATGCTATTTATCAACGCGAAAAAATAACACTGATAAAGGGTTACCCGCCTGCAATGTGGTGTTTATATAACAACACACCCAGCCTGCAATTTAAACACAACACATGCAATGTGATGTTTATATAACAACACACCCAGCCTGCAATTTAAACACAACACATCCAACCTGCAATTTAAACCTAACAAACCCAGAATAAAACTGCAATTTAAACATAACACCAGAAGCAAACCTACTATATACATTTAATTGACATTATGAATACAAAATTGTCCACCCATGATATATACAAAAACAAACACTATTTTTTACATTTCAAACAAAATTTTTTATATAATTACATTTACAATTGCCCAACAAACATTTTAAAACATTAATATTTCATCTTTTGACGCCCTTGATCCCCTCTCAAAAATCTTAGCTCATGGAATCAGTTGCCAAACAAATCATCTCAACCCGAGCAAAAGATTCCGCCTAAATAAGAAAACAAATATTATGTTAGTTGTAAGAACTCAGGTCTTCATTTCAGGTATGGATGTTGATTTCGGGTGTTTTTGAGAAAAAGGGAGTTTTTGGAATTTTAAAAGTACACGTTGTATACCAGGTTGCCGCGGGTAGTCGTGTATTGGCTGTGTAACGACTGAGACATGGTCGTGTGAGGTGACCTAGAGACCGCATAAAGTGGGGACCGGTTGAGGCATGTACACGGTGTGTACATTAAATGAACACGTCGTGTACTTTTTCTTTTATTTGATAAATCGGACCAAGGTCGCTTTTAAGCCTCATATTCATCTTCTTCTGGCCTTGGTTTGTCCATGAGCGACTGAGAGTGGCTATTCTTCTCCGATCCACCGTTTCTCTGTCCAAGGTCTGATCCGAACTCTGGTGGGTGCATTGGAATCACCTCGGTGAGCTCTTCCTTCTTCTTGAACAT
Source organism: Viscum album (assembly GCA_963277665.1). Taxonomy (NCBI): domain Eukaryota; kingdom Viridiplantae; phylum Streptophyta; class Magnoliopsida; order Santalales; family Viscaceae; genus Viscum; species Viscum album. The sequence continues at coordinate 767,750,087 of OY728156.1, forward strand.
ATCTTCCCGATTTCTCTTCTTTCTCGAGTTATTCAAGGTTGAACGTTTTTATGTTTTTGTAGATCTACGATGTTCTAGGTTGATTAAAATGATGAGGTTCACCTATATAGAACGTACAACGTCAAGGTAGGTGGTTTTTGGCCTTTCATTAGTTTTCTTTGAGTTTTATATGCCAAAGTGCTGATTACCCATGTTTCGGGTATTTCAGATTAAGGAAATCGAACCCTGTTTTATCTACCTTAGATTGATTGTTGGACTAAGGTTCAATTGATGTGATATTATGTGGAATTTCACGTTTAAGGAACACCCCATGGGTGCTTTTCCTTGTTTTAATGATTAGGGTCGTTCCTATGAGATAGACCTTGTTTCCTTGCCTCGCTTGATAGGATGGAACTGATTGTCTTTTGTTGCTTATTAAATGCTTGTGTTATGCATTGGAATTGTTTAGCCATGTAGTAGTTGAGATTACTTGGGGTTTCTTGATATCGTTTATGCACGATTGAATTGTACAAGGCTGTGAGAACCTGGTGTAGTTAAACCACATGAGGAATTGACATTGAGTGCTTCCTCAGAGTGTCTGTTATATTTCACACTACGAGACCACAGGGGGGATTGACGGTGAGTGATCCCTTATAGTGTCTATAGTTTATGTTACGAGACCATAGGGGGAATTAACGTTGAGTGCTTCCCCAAAGAGTCTATAGTTGTTCAGAAAATACCATGGGGGGAATTGACGGTGAGTGCTTCATCAGAGTGTATTTGACTTTTTATTGCATTACTTGGCCAAAGCGGCTAGACTGTGTGAACTACCCATAGGGTTAATATAAATATTGAATTTGTGATGTGTCTTCCAAGACAAAGAACAAGCTTGGATTCAATCATGTTAGGTAGTCTTCTGAGATTCCTGTAGTGATACTTGATTAAATGATAAACTTTAAATGTTAATGAATGTAAATGGAAACTATAGGATTGTTTACTTTTGTGGACTCCTAGTTTCTTTGCTGCATTTCCATTATTACTTACTATATATACTCACTGATAGTTAATCACAGATCTTGTGGTGGTTGCCTATAGGGATTCGTCTCACACCTTATTTGGGTCATGCTTTTGGACCCAAACAGATTATATGGTTTCATTCCTCAGGTACTTGATTGTTGTGGAGCTGGAGAGCATGAGACCAAGATGTGTCTTGCAATGCTGCTGGAGTTTATTTGTTTCTTTTGTACCTTGGTTTAGTACTATATTTCCAGCATTGTGACTTGTTTGGCTGTTTTCCTAGACATATGTGACATGCATCATTTATATATGTACTCCAGTTATTTATTTACTTCCAGTCTTCTATTGTTTACTTATTGTATGATATTATTGCTTCTATTAATGTTTATTATTTGTTATTCCATTGTGCATACTCTTCCAATGAGGGTATAGTTTCCCCACTATCACACCCAAGGCCCTCACTGCTAGTCGACAACCTTTGGTGTTCGGGGAAATGCACTTGAGGCCATGTGACCAACTGGGTATGGGGCACCTTTGGGCGGCACCCGGAACTGGGACGTTACAAAGTGGTATCAGAGGAGGTTATTTTCTACTTTGTCTTACTATTTGGAGCCTATAGACAGGGATAGGAAGGAATAGGTAGTTGGTAATAAGCTATGCCCAGGAGTAGCTAACCCGTGTACAGGAAAAGGCCAAGTTACCTCAAATATTGCAATTTTTCTAGTTTTTCAATTATTACAGTTGATTAGATTTCACTGCTGGGTGAATCACTTGTATTGTGTGGTTATCATTGATATTATTGAGGTTCTATCTCAGTTGCAACCCGATGAGATGAGGGTATGTCATCTCATGCATCATATAGGCACTTGATAGGGGCCACATGTCATGCATTCTTGTCATGCAATTTAGGGTGCATTACTGATTGCATGCTGTTGTGATAGATGTTGTGATAGATGCCTTGATATAATACCTGCTATTTTGATAGGGTATCAGGATATGTAAAGTTTAATTTGTATGGATGCTAAAATTTGGTCCCTTAGGTGTTATAGGCCCTCTTGGATCGGAATTTGGTGGATCATGTTAGATCTTTAATTGAATTTTGTCAAGTTATAATGTGAAAAAGGATGCCAAACTTTGATTCGTGGGAGTATGGGCTCCCACGGGTCAGAATTTGTCATTCCTTGGGTAAATTTTTATGTTTTTAAGGGTTACAGAGAAGTTTCAAAGGTCTAATATCCAGAAACCCAGACAACACAGCGTGTGGTGTTATAAACACATGTCATGTGTGCTTCTATTCAAGAAGAAACAACTTTTCTTAAGTACACGCCATGTACTATATGTACACACCGTGTAGTCCTTGACCATGTGACTGACTGTGTGAGTAGAGACACAGGGTTTTGGAAACTTGGGTAGAACACACCGTGTACTTAGAATACACGCCATGCCAATGAGTCCATGTATCCGGCCATGTGACTAACAATATGGGTGGATGAATTTTGGGAAGTACATGATGTGTTAGGATTGAACACGCCATGTGGAGTTGACTGTGTCTCCGACCGTGTGACTAATGACATGGGCGGTGGGAACTTAAGAGGAACACGTTGTGTTTAAGATGAACACACCGTGCAGTGTTATTGAGGAGAGAATTGTGTGTTTAGCCGTGTAGAGGAACTCAAGAAGGGGGGAATGATTCAAGTACACGCCATGTCATAGGGGAAACACACCATGTGTAGGGGTGTTACACGACCAGTTTTGGAAAAGGTACACGCCATGTTAAAATATTAAGGGGACACGTCATGTAGGGTTCATACATGTCGTGTAACCATGTTTTAAAAAAATTGAATGTTTTATTTCTCCTATTCCTTACTTGCACTTATAAGTTTTAGTCCTTGATAATCTTGAAGTGAGGTGCGTGCTTGACCTTGCAGAGTCATTCCACCAAGACATCCTCCGATTGTACACTAGATACAAGGCAATAATCAGACACTGAAAACGGTAGACCAAGGACTACCAACAGATCCTCCTGTCATGCTTGTCTTATCACCAGCTGTTATACCGGACACAGGTGATGAGGCATAGTTCTGTGAAGGATTTATGAGGATGATTCAAACCTTCCAGGGAAAACCACATCCTACCCCATCCATGGCAGAGTTGACGTGGGTTTTTCAACAGCAGCATCCTCCCACCTTCTCAGGATATGGAGGACCTCAGGCTACATAGTCATTGTTAGAATCCATGTTGTCTATATTCGAGCATCTCGAGACACCTCCAAAGAGGAGGGTGAAGCTCGCTACCTACATGTTTTGAGATTCCTCCAAGAGATGGTGTGATGTGATATCACATGAGGGACACCAGCGAGTTATGGCTTGGGATGAGTTCCAGAGGACCTTCTATGACTACTTCTACCCAGATACCTTGATGGTTGACCGATCTAAGAGTTCATGAGTTTAGAGTAGGGTACACTCTCAGTCATGGAGTATTCTTCTTGCTTCACAGAGTTTCAAATCTTAACACCCATTCTAGGGGGTGATGAGTTATTCCTGGAAAGGAAGTTTGAGGATGGTCTCAAGCATGACATCTGATCCCAGGTGAACATCTCTAGATTGACTTCTATATCTTCTATAGTCAACCAGGAACTGATCATTGAGTGTAATCTAAGGGATTATGGAGCCGTGGTCTAGGGTGGTTCAACATTCATATTTGGTACCCTTCCGACCGATAGAAGGAAGTGTCGTAGGGAGTCTACGCATGGAGATCCGAGTAGGCGGGGTTTTCCTTCATGTAGCCAGGTGGTATGCTACCAGTGTGGGAAGTGCATACATAAGAAACCTTAGTGCCTGAGAGACCTAGTTGAGTCTCGATCTTGCAGAAATATGGGACATCTTCTGCATTTCTGTAATGCCCTCTTCTAGCAGCTAGTGAAGAAGGATCTGTTTCAAATTCTTATACTGGAGCAGGACCACCAGTTCCACATCAGACTGAGGGATGGAGTTCTTCAGGCTGTTCAGGAAAATGTGGGGGTTGTGGCTACAATGTTTAGACACAGGGTCTTCGACAACCGCAGGGTAGATCAGCTCAGGGATCTCAGACAGCTTCATAGGGCCGCTGTGCAGGTCAGGATTTTGTGCTAGAGCAGATCTAGTAGATGCAGGATCTTGGACCCTCTATGGTTAGAGGTACGATTTTTGTTGCCTTAGTTTTGTCTTCTTCTCTTTTCGATACAAGGGTTTCCCATAGCTTTATATTTGTGACTATTGTGGAGAGTCTTGGGCTCTGTATCTTTACTTCTACTGATATTATGACACTGGACACTCCATTGGGGACTAAAACGGCTAGTGTACGTCAGTGCAAGAGGTTGGTGGGTGTCACTTCTTATGGGACCTTTATGTCTTAGAGATGATAGGCTATGACGTCATTCTCATAATGGCTTGGTTAGCTCCCTTCCAGGAAGTTTTTTATTGATATCTCTGTAGGGTGAGTTTCACGTCACCATAGGGAAGATTGTTTCTACATAAGGTCGAATGGGATGTACAGGCGATAAGATCTGGACCTGAGCATTATGGGTTAAAAGGTGTTACATCCCAGATTTCTAGTCTATATCTTGATGACCAGGGGACTTCCCAGAAGGATTTTACTCCAGTGGTCGATCATTTTCTAGATGTTTTTCTAGAAAACATTTCAGGTTTTCTTCCCGAGCGAGAGGTATAATTTTCTATCGATCTTATGTCAGGGGTATCACTGGTGTCCATTCCAACTTATAGGATGGCTACACCAGAGTTACAGGAGATCAAGAAGCAGTTAGATGATTTTTAGGCAAAGGGTTTCATCTGACCTTGTACTTCTCCTTGGGGTTCGTCTGTCCTATTTTTGAAGAAGGCAGATGGTGCCCTCAGACTCTGAGTAGATTATCAAAAGCTAAACCAGTTGAAAATCAAGAACTGATATCCATTTCAAAGGATTGATGATCTCTTTGATCATCTTTGAGGATCTCGAGTGTTCTTGAAGATTTACTTGAGATCCGGTTATCATCAGTTGCGCATTAGACCATCAGATATACCTGTTACAGCCTTTCGGAGAAGGTATGGTCTATACGATTATGTGGTTATGCGGTTCAATCTCATGAATGCGCCTACAGTTTTTATGGCACTGATGAACCGAGTGTTCCATCCTTACTTGGATTATTTTGTGGTATTCTTCATGGATGATATCTTGGTGTACTCTCACACTCGACACAACCATGCTATCCATCTTGAGATCATTTTTAGTAGACTGAGAGAGCATCAATTATATTCTAACTTCTCTAAATGCCACTTTTGGATAGACCAGATTCACTTATTGGGTCATGTTATATCATAGAAAGGAGTATTAGTAGACCTAGAGAAAGTGAGAGCAGTAGTTTTTGGGAGAAGACGAAGAACATCTTTGAGGTACGAAGTTTTCTAGAACTATCTGGTTACTAATTGAATTTTATACAGAAATTTTCACTCTTAGTAGTGCCATTGATGGGACTGACTAAGAAGGGTATGAAGTACTCGTAGTCAGATTCTTGTGAGTCAACCTTTCAAGAGCTGAAGGGAAGATTGACTTCAGCACCGATACTGATTTTTCCATATCCGGAAAAGAGTTACACCATTTACTGTGATGCATCAAGTATCAGGCTGGGAGCAGTGCTTATGCAGGGGGAAGGAGTCATTGCATACAGGTCTTGGAAGTTAAGTCCACATGAGAATAATTACCTGATGCTTGATCTCAAGTTAGCTATAGTTGTTCATGCTCTACGCTGTTAGAGACATTACCTTCTAGGAGATAATTTTGTGGTGTATACTGACCAAAAAAGGATCAGGTATATCTTTACTCAACATGACCTAAATTTGAAACAGCGAAGGTGGGATGAGTACCTTTCATCCTTTGACTTTGAGCTTTCCTACATGCCTGGGAAAGGCAACAATGTGGCTGATGCATTGATTAGGAGGACTTAGATATCGGTAGTTCAGGAGGCTAGTAGTGAGTGGAATATTAAGGCTCTATTCTCTCAGATGCATTTGGAGGTGTACGACAGACAGGGGTAGATGTTTCTTTCTTCTGTAGTTGTTACATCGACTCTTTTGAATCAGGTGCGAATGAGGAAGCTATCAGATTCTGAAGGCCTAGTCCTATAGGTGAGTGTGTCAGGTGAGGACCTTACTCCTAGATGGACCATAGGTGAGGATGAGATCTTTCTATTTCATGGACACGTATGGGTGTCAACATACATATGTGAGGAGTTGATGCGGGATTTTCATTTCTCAGCATGGGTAGTTCATCCTGATGTCACCAAGATGTATCAAGGTTTACACCATCATTATTGGTGGCCAGATATGAAGAGGGATGTTTCTAGTTTTGTTATGAGATGTTCCACTTGTCAGTAGGTGAAGGCAGAGCATCGACGACCATCAGGGCTTCTACATATTTTACCTATTCCCAAGTGGAAGTGGAATTATGTCACGATGGATTTCGTAATAGGGTTACTGAGATTGCCCCAATGGAATGATGCAGTTTGGGTAGTTATCGATTGGCTCATGAAGGTGGTACACTTCTTACTGATCAAGGAGACCTTCAATGTCGATGATCTTGTAAGGTTGTAAATCCAATAGATTATACAGTTGTATGGGGTTCTGTGTTACATCATTTTAGACAGAGACGCCTGCTTTACTTCCCATGTCTGGTAGGGACTACAGAGGGATTTGGGCACACAGGTACTTCTGAGTACAACTTACCATCCCTAGAAATATGGTCAGTCTAAGCGCACGATTTATGTGTTGGAGAACATGATTCAAGCATGCATCCTAGATTTTTGAGGTTCTTGGGATAATCACATACCTCTAGTGGAGTTTTCCTACAATAAAAATTTTCAGGCAATGATTCAGATGGCACCTTATAAGGCCTTGTACGATAGGCTATTTTGATCACCCCTATAATGGATGAAGGTTGGAGAGGCATCTATACTGGACCTCGTCTTATCAAGGTGACCACTGAGCAGGTGGAGTTGATTCGGAAGAGGATGGATATTGTGTAGTCTCACCAGAAATCTTATGATGATCGATGGAGATGACCTCTAGAGTTTGTGGTCGGATATCAGGTTTTCTTTCATTTCATACTGAGGTTGGGACACAAGAGAATTAAGAGACAGGGTAAGCTTTTAATGAGATATGTCGATCCATTTGAGGTTTTGGAGAGAATCAGGCTAGTTTCCTATCAGTTGCAGTTACCTCAGAGGCACTGGGCTATGCACGATGTCTTCCATGTTTCTCATCTACCACGTTACTTATTAGACCCATATCATGTTTTTCAACCCAAGGATGTTGATTTGGAGGTGGATACATCATTTTAGGATCATCCTATCCGGATTTTTGATCACATAGTGAAGGTTATCTGTGGTCGGTCTGTTCCACTGGTACGGGTGTTGTGGCAGCACGACCGAGTGCAGGACGAGACTTGAGAAAGGGAGACCGATGTACGATCGTAGTAGCCAGAGTTGTTTAAGGATTCTTCTTCACCACCTTGTTAGGGAAATTCAGAGATAAATTTCTTTAAGGGGGGAAGTTTTTAAGAAATTGGATCTTCATTTCAGGTATGGATCTTGATTTTAGGTGTTTTTTAGAAAAACGAGAGTTTTTGGAATTTTAGAAGTACACACCGTGTATCAGGTTATCGCGGGTAGCCGTGTACTGGCCATGTAATGACTGATACATGGTTGTGTGAGGTGAACTAGAAACCACCTAAAGTGGGGGTCAGTTAAGGCATGTACATGGCATGTACATTAAATGAAGAAACCATGTACTTTTTCTTTTATTTGATAAATCTGATCGGGGTCATGTCTAACCCTCATATTTGTCTTCTTCTGGCCTTGGTTCATCCAGGAGTGACCGAGAGTGATGATTATTCTCCGAGCCACCGTTTCTCCATCCAAGGTCCAATCCAAACTATGGTAGGTGTGTTGGAATCACCTCAGTGATTTCTTCCTTCTTTTTGAACATCTCTTCCAGATTTCTCCTCTTTTTTGAGTTATTCAAGGTTGAATATTTTCGAAATTTTTATAGATCTATGATGTTCTAGGTCAATTCAAAGGCTGAGGTTCAACTATACCGATCGTACAATATCAAGGTAAGTGGTTTGTTTCCTTTCGCTGGTTGTCTTTGATTTTTATATGTCAAAGTGCCGATTACCCCCATGTTTCAGGTATTTTGGGTTATGGAAATTGAACCATGTTTTATCTACCTTATATTGATTGTTGGATTAAAGGTTGATTGATGTGATATTATATAGAATTTCATGTTTAAGAAACACCCCATGGGTACTTTTCCTTGTTTGAATGATTAGGGATGTTTGGTCCAGGTTTTCTATGAGGTAGACCTTGTTTCCTTTCCTTGCTTGATAGGATGGAACTGATTTCCTTTTGATACATGTTAAATGATTATGTTATGGATTGGAATTGTTTAGCCATGTAGTATTTGAGATTACTTTGGGATTATTGACATTTTTTATGCACAATTGAATTGCATAGGTTTGTGATAACCTGGTGTAGTTAGACCATAGGGGGGATTGATGTTGAGTGCTTCCTGAGAGTGTCAATTATACTTCATGTTATGAGACCATAGGGGGTATTAATGGTGAGTTCTCCCTCAGAGTGTCTATAGTTTACGTTATGAGACCACATGGGGAATTGACGTTGAGTGATTCCATAGAGAGTATATTGTTATTCAAGAACCATAAGGGGAATTGGCGGTGAGTACTTCCTCATAGTGTCTTTGCCTTTTTATTGCATTACTTGGCCAGAGGGGTTAGGCTGTGTGAGCTACCCAAAGGGTTAATATAAATATTTAATTTGTGATGTTTCTGACAAAAAAATCACAAGATTGGATTTGATCCTATTAGTTAGTCTTTTGAGATACCTATTGTGATGCTTGATTAAATGATGAATTTTAAATGTTAATGAATGTGAATGGAAACTGTATGATTTTTTACTTTTCTATACTCCTAGTTTCTTTGCTACATTTCCATTATTACCTGCTATATATAATTACTGAAATTTAGGAATAGATCTTGTGGTGGTTTCCTACTAGGATTCGTCTCACACTCTGTTTGAGTCATGATTTTGGACCCAAAAAGATTATATTGTTATAGGTGTAGATAAGGGCAAGAGCCCTTCTTCCTCACGTACTTGATTTCTGTAGAGCTGGATAGAATGGGACCCAGCTGAGGCTTGCGATGCTACTAGGGTTTATTTGTTTCGTTTTTAATTTGGTTTAGTATTGTATTTCTAGAATTTTGACTTGTTTGGATATTTTCCTAGACATATGTGACATGCATCATTTATATATGTGCTCCAGTTATTTATTTACTTCCAGTATTCCGCTGTTTACCTGTTGTATGGTATTATTGGTTCTGGTACTACTTATTATTTGTTATCCCGATGTGCATACTCTACCAATGAAGGAATAGTTTTTTTACTATCACACACAAGGGCCTCGCTACTAGTCGAAAACCTCTGGCATTCGGGGAAATGCACTTGAGGCCATGTGACCAACTAGGTACGGGGCACCTTTAGGCAGCACTCGGAATTGGGACATTGCATTAGTAATACTATAAAGAAATAAATTAAACATGAATATGAAAGAACACATTAATAAACTATCAATATTTATTTAAAATGACACATTTTGAGTTATAATGGTTACATTGTGCATCCTATTGAGGTGGGGTTGATTCCTACATGTTGTAAATGAGTTATGGATCATTGTTCAAAAATATCAAAACAATCTAAATGTGTTTTCTCAGTTTTGAGTATGTCACTTGTTCTTTTACAAAAATTAATGTCAATCTTAAATAATGACACATTTGGAGTTATACCATCCACACCGTGTGTCATATTGAGGTGCTTCTGATTCCTTAATGTCACAAATTAATGATGGGTTTTTCCTAAAGTATAAAAAATAATCTGAATGCGTTTTCTCGGTTTTTAGTATGTCAGTTGTGTCTTTTTTACTAAAATGTCATTTCAAACTAAAAACACACATTTTGAGTCATACTGGTCGCATCATGTGTTGTTTTTATGTGAGACTGCTTCATATATGTCAAAAATGACTTATGATTCACCGTCCTAAATTATCAAGACAATCGGAGCACATTTATTTGGTTTTCAGTAAGTGACATGTTTTGAACTAAAATATCAATTTTAAACTGATAAAAGACACTTTTAGTCATAATGGTTACACCGTGCATCATATTGAGGTGTGGGTGGCTCCTACACATAAAAAAACTCATGAATCGTTTTCATAAAGTATCAAAACAATCCTAATGTGTTTGTTTGGTTTTCAGTATGTCATTTGTTGTTTTTACTTAAATTAATGTCAATTTTAAATAAAAAGACACTTTGAGTTATGTCAGCCACACTATGCATCGTATTATGGTGCATCTAATTCCTACATGTTAGAAATTACTAATAGATCATTTTCCTAAAATATCAAAACAATCCAAATGTGTTTGCTCAGTTTTCAGTATGTCATTTGTTGTTTTTACTTAAATTAATGTCAATTTTAAATAAAAAGAGACATTGTGTGTTATAACAGCCACACCATGCATTTTATTGAGGTGAGGTTGACTCCTACATGTCAAAAATAACTCATGGATCGTTTTCCTAAAGTATCAAAACAATATAAATGTGTTTTCTCAGTTTTAAGTACGTCACTTGTTGTTTTTACTTAAATTAATGTCAATTTTAAATAAAAGGATACAATTTGAGTTGTACTGGCCACACCATGAATTGTATTGAGGTGAGGATGATCCCTACACATCAAAAATTACTAATAAATCATTTTCCTAAAATATAAAAACAATCAAAATGTGTTTGTTCGGTTTTCAGTATGTCACTTGTTGTTTTTACTTAAATTAATGTCAATTTTAAATAAAAAGAGATACTTTGAGTTGTAATAGTCACACCGAGCATTATATTGAGGTTAGGTTGACTCATAAACATCAAAAATGACTCATGGATCGTTTTACTAAAATATCAAAATAATTCAAATGCATTTTCTCAGTTTTAAGTACATCACTTGTGGTTTTTACTTAAATTAATGTCAATTCTAAATAAAAGGAGACACTTTGAGTTGTACCAGCCACACTGTGTGTCTTATTGAGGTTAGGATGATCCCTACATGTCTAAAATGACTAATAGATCATTTTCCTAAAATATCAAAACAATCTGAATGTGTTTTCTCATTTTTTAGTATGTCACTTGTTATTTTTACTTAAATTAATATCAACTTTAAATAAAAGGAGACACTTCGATTTGTAACGGTCACACCGTGCATCGTATTGAGTTGAGGTTGACTCTTACACATCACAAATAAATCACGGATCATTTTACTCAAATATCAAAATAATGTGAATGTTTTTTCTCAGTTTTAAATACTCCACTTGTTGTTTTTCCTTAAATTAATGCCAATTTTTAATAAAAAGAGACACTTTGAGTTGTACGGGACACATTGTGTATCATATTGATTTTCAGTTAATATATACACATCCCAAATTACTAATATATCTTTTTCCTAAAATATCAAAACAATATTAACGTTTTTCTTTGTTTTCAGTATATCACTTATTGTTTTTACTTAAATTAATGTTAATTTTAAATAAAAAGAGACACTTTGAGTTGTAACGGCCACACTGTGCATGGGATTAAGGTGTGGTTGACTTATACACATCAAAAATGACTCTTGTATCATTTTAATAAAATATAAAAACAATAAAAAAAATTTCTTGGTTTTAAGTATGTCACTTATTATTTTTAATTAAATTAATGTCAATTTTAAATAAAATGAGACACTTTGAGTTGTACTGGCCACACCATATGTCGTATTGAGGTGCGGCTAATCCCTAAACATCACAAATGACTAATAGATAATTTTCCTAAAATATCAAAAAAATCTGAATGTGTTTTCACATTTTTTTTCGGATGTCACTTGTTTTCACTTAAATTAAAGTCAATTTTAAATAAAAAGAGACACTTTGAGTTATATCGACCACATAGTGCATCAAATTGATGTGCGGTTGACTCATATAGGTCAAAAATAACTCATGGATCATTTTACTAAATTATAAAAACAATAATAATGTGTTTTTTTAGTATTTAGTATGGCACTTGTTGTTTTTACTTAAATTAATGTTAATTTTAAATAAAAAGAGACACTTTGAGTTCTAATAGACACACCATGTATCTTATTGAGCTTAGGATGATCCATACATGTAAAAAATGACTAATAGATCATTTTCATAAAATATTAAAACAATCCAAATGTTTTTTCTTAGTTTTTAGTATGTCAATTATGATTTTTACTTAGATTAAGGTCAATTTTAAATAAAAAGAGACACTTTGAGTTGTTTCGGCTACACTATGCATCAGATTAAGGTGTGGTTAACTCCCACATGTCAAAAATTACTCATGGATAATTTTATTAAAGTATCAAAATAATCGGAATGCGTTTGTTTGGTTTTCAGTATGTCACTTGTTGTTTTTACTTAAATTAATGTCAATTTTAAATAAAAAAGAGACAATTTGAGTTCTATCAGACACACCATGTGTCGTATTGAGGTGAAACTGATCCCTACACATCAAAAATGACTAATTTATCATTTTCATAAAATATCAAAACAATCCAACTGTGTTTTCTCAATTTTCAGTATGTCAATTATTATTTTTACTTAAATTGATGTCAATTTTAAATAAAAAGAGACAGTTTGAGTTGTATCGGCCTTCTTAGACATCATTTATAAAACCATTATTAACAACCTTAGGATATGAAACATAAGAAAGGGTGATCATGGGTGTTCAATTAGTGTAATAAATGGAGATATCAATGATAATATAAGGATAATATGAGTATAAAGATGTTAGAAGGTGATATTAACATTAGAAATTCATACCCTTCATATGGAAGTCACATCTTCATGATATTTTTGTAAATTCATTCATAAGATATGTTGTAATTTTGTTTCTGAGCGCATCTATATCATCTTATGAATATGAATCTTTTCGATTGTCATAGTAATAATGAAAAAATATAAATACATAAGGGATTAATAAATATTTTAAATGAAATAGTAATTATCTTTAAAAATACCTCTTCAGGGATGCTAGTTTGTTCATGGAATATGATCTCTCTTATAAATTTACAAACATAATAACCATAATCTTTTCCATTGGTTTGTTTTAGACACTTCATAAATATTGAGGAGAATAAGTAATTTGTTTTGATATATGTTTGGATAGTGAAATATTATTATATATACCCTGATACTTATCCATTTGTAGTACTTGTGTTCTTCCTTATCCTTATCCCCTGGCCTCATTTCTTTTTTCATACGATAGTGATGCATTTCCCTATCATAATATAATCCTCATTAAAAGATAATATAAATTATATAACTTGATGTTTAGTACTAAAACATTGGATGTAGTGTATTACAAATTGATAAATGTCATCATGTGTGGATGGTTTGTTGGATATCCATGTAATGAATCCAAAAAATAAATATTTGGAGTATCTAAATTTACTGAAATGAGCATCCAATACTTTCTAAAAACACAAAAATGAATAATTAATGAAAGAAATGAAAATAAAATTGAAATGATTAAATTGTAGATACTTACCCCTGTATCGTTGGTATTAAATAGATTTTTTTATATGAAATTTTTATTTCAAATGATTTGATCATACCTACCACTATTTCATCTTTTTTTTCGGGTTCTATTTTAGCTTTTGATGTTGAGGTGATGTGAGGACTAACGAGTCTGAACTTTTTATCATGGTAAAATACCTTCTATTTTTTCATATATACACTTGACAAAAATATGAAATTTATTTAGTCATAATTAACAAAGTATATTAGATTTTGGAAAATGAAATCATGAGAACATACCTCATGTATACATTTACAACTGATCCACCTAGCCAGTTATAGTCGAGGATTTCAGTTTCACTCTCGAGACCAATGAAGTCTTGATCTTTCTATTCGTACATATTTTCTTCAAATTCAACTATATGGTTGCCACCATATTTTAACTTTGTATCCACATGAGCCTTGAATGATAATAAATGTGGATATAGAATGGGTGGGGTAATTGTGCTTTAAGTAGACATTTTTGATCGGTTGGTCAATCCTTTAGATGGGTTTGAGACAGTCTTTCATTTCAACCCCTTCTCTTTGTCTGTCTGTAATAACATTAATTGGTTCAGACCTTTTTCATTAACTATTAAAGGTTTATCTTGAAAATTAAATTAGAAATTAATACCTCCTTGTCGACATGATTTTTTACAAGATGTGAAGACCATGCAATGGATGTTACAACAACTTTTTTTACCATATTAATATCATCCTCTTGAATTGACACAGGTAGCTCTATGCTCAGCTCATGGGATACGTTGATCGACACTTGCACATGACCTATTGAAAGTGCTCTGTTGTGTAGCGTGTCCTTTTGAATATTGAACACTATAGACCTCGCCAAAAGGTGATGGGTGAGTGTTGCTAGATATAAATCACAATCATTATCACCATGTAGAATAGAAATATAGTAAAGGTATCAGTTTTTGTCTGATTCACATTTCACAGAAAAATTTATTAGAACATTTATTACCTCTTCTAATACAACTCTTTGAGGGAAATGGTTAGCTCCATAGCTGGTGGGGGTGGGTGGGATCTTTATGCGATGGTTGTTCTTTAGTTTCTTATTCTCTTTGCCTATCCCACATTAAAACTTTCATAATCTCCCTATGCCATTGTAATTTTTCTTCAAGGTTACCTATTTTTTATCTCATCTGTTTTATTAATTCACTTTGATCATCCTCTTTTTTTTCAAAAATATGTTTGGGGTGTCACCCAAAACACGCACCTCTGATGCGGACATACTCTTTTAGGGACTTCAAGGCCACTGATAGTTTGTGTTCATCCAGAACAAGTGTTGTTGATTCCTATGACAATGTAGGATAGAAAATATTGGAAAAGAAGTGATCATTGTTACGTAATAGAATTTTAAATCAAAACAAATTTTTATTATATAATACTTACACATGATTCCCACACTTTTTTTGTGTTCTCATATATTATTATTCTGTTTTTATTTACACGTGCCTCCTTCCATAACACATAGTGTGGGATGAAAGTGGATTTGGATTTTGAGTCATCAATCTGCATATAAACAGAGGAACATACTTATGATTTTGTTTCATGTCACATAAAAGTATCACAGTAGATTTAAAATATGTACCATTTTATTTTCAAGTGCAGCGTACCCCATCCTTGCTTTACGGTAGGGGTACGCTGGTTTTTCTGCTCATTCCTTATTTACAGCACTTAGTTGTTCTTTCATAAATAAAAAATTATCAATACAAGTGATGAATACACGTATCATAAAATAACATATTACTGGCCACAATGTACCTAAAAAGACACATCTGCACGACGACCAGTAAATGCATCTCACACTTCTTGGGTTATCAGGTGTGCATAGATAAGCGGTGGACACGTTTCCAAAGTCAGGATACTCATGATCAATTTTTTTCCATTAAGGAGAGTCTTCCATGTGATTTAGTTTCCCATGTTTATTTATTTTTTCTGTGTGCTAAGCCAATTTTCCTATAGTATCCTCACTTCCATATAGGTTCCTAAAACTTAGAATGATTGGAATGTACCATATAATTTTCATAGGTCTAGATTCATCTTTCTTATATAGAGAAGCACCACACTTTGGTAATTCTATAACTAATTTTTGGTTCTTGTGAAACATTATACAGCCATTCGGGAAGACGTGTATTATTTTAGAGATCATACCCATCGAGAGTAGCATTTTTTCTCATCTTATTTTCAGATCGGGAGGTCATTATCTTTTGGAAACATGTCATTCAAAAGATCAAGTAATTTTATAAAACTGGCTTCACTCCATCCATTGCCTTTTTTCAAATTATACATCTTCAGTATGACTGAAAATTCTATATATTTAGTACAACCACCATATAATGGCGTCTTTGCACAACTTTTTAACTTCTCAAATAATTTTGGGCAATCAATAAGTTCATCTTCAACTTTCATTGTCATTTTCTCAATACGATCTTCATCATCATCCACATATGTAATCACATCCTTGATACAATATTCTTCATTGTCCACACTTGTAATCATATCTAATAATCCGTAAAACATAGTGTTATCACACCTAATAGCTACATTTTATTTTTTCCCATGTTTATTCCAACATTTATAAATTTGATTTATTCCTTGACAGATCAAGTGTTCTTACAAATCCTCTGATCTAACTTGTCTTGCATAAAAACAGTATAAATATGGACAAAGCATTTGAGAAGGGTCATATGCATGATCTTTTCCAAACTTGATGAAATCTTTCACTCTATCTTCATACTCTTTTTTAAAACAATTGGAATCCATCCATTCTTTATTCAAATAAATCCTATTTGATTTATTGATATTAGTATTTAACAAAATAAATACAAAAAACATTGATATAAAAAGTAAACAAGGATAAAAAAAGATATAGACTTTAAGACTCCTTTGAAAACTATTTATAAAATCACAATTGAAATCCCATTAAAAAACCAATAATTTACACAAATTCCTCTTTAAAATAACACGCCCTTCTTAAAATAAACCAATCAGTTTCAAACACTCTTTCTCAAAAACCCAATTCATTTTTTTAAATAAGTCAAGGAAATTTTATGACCCAAAAATCTTAATCATTTAAAATTAACAACAACCCTATATATTTTACAAATTCTCATTTAAAACTTTACGAACCCCTTGTTAAAATTAAAACAATATTATATATTCCTTCAAAACATTCACACCCCTTTCTAAAATCCAATCAAATGAGCTAACAAATACTTAGCATGAAACCTATGTCCATGCCAAGTGTTTAAATTATTTTAAAGGTATTTAAAACCCAAAAAGGTATGTTTAACACATATAATTTTTTAATAAACATTTCAAAACACTTGAATCATTTTAAAACTTCCACTTAGGCATTTTCAAAAAGACATAAATCCCAAAAGAGTCACTTTACAAAGGATACATGAATAAAAAATAACCAATATTTTATAAAATATAAAGATATAAAAAGTTTATAATGTATATCATGAATAAATAGTATGAATCTTATAGTTTACTCCTATAATACTATTGGGGAGTGAATAAGTGATAGATAAAAACATAAGTGTCACTTGAAAATGATACTTTTGAACATAAAGTCATATCTCTTCAAAGTGGGTAACTATCTTCCACTTGATGCTGGAATAATATACTACCTAAAATTGATCCTTCCAATATTATACATTAGAAAAAAAATTCCCCTTATTGAGGGTATAAATTAAGTCAAAGTTAAAGGATTATAGGTACTCATACCTTCTTCGCTATCAATGGTTCATTTCTCGTTGTGATTAAATATATTTTAAGCACTTTTTTCAGTGTATTTCAATAACACCTCATGGAAAGAACCATTATTTCAAAATCTAGGAAAGGATTTGGGAATTTTCTATTATGTGTTCTTAACTGTCAGGACCCATAAGAAACCACATGACTATCATGGACTGGAACTATTCAAATCATGACTCATGATACATCACAATATAATCCATCCTCATTACCCATCTCATTTATGGTTAAGATTGGTGTTTTCATAAATCTCTAATTAAGATCTTAGAAAGATCTCTCATGAGCATATAAGTAAAGGAACCATACCACATTCTTGGTTAAGGCATTCTTAGCGTTTCTAATCACAAAAAATCCAAGTTGACCCTCTCATAAAAGTGAACCCCTAACAAAATCACCATAATAAAATTCTTATTTCATGTTCCAAAGATTCTTATGTAATGATTTTTCTTCTTATTGAGTATTCCAAAAACACCTCCATCACATGTTTCTTGTTCATGTTGTACCACTTGCTTATAGTAAGTATCATTCGTTCATCCAGTTTCACCGACTTACAAAATTTCATGGAAGTATCCCCATTGAACATGTGGATTTTCTAACACCTGTATCATTTCTAGCTAAAACCTTTCACTTTAGATGAATAGTTAAGGTCACTTTTACTTTTCAATGAATGAATCTTGCATTCCAAAAACATTTTATCAATACAATGAGGATAAGACCTTAAAATATCACTATTAAAAACCCATATTTAAAAAACTATAGCTTCTATTCATAACTTCTGGACTACTTACCATTACACCATCCACTTATGAAAATAATATATTTCAAAATTAACACATATATAGGATATTTCACTATATAATTCCTACATAAAAAATGATTCTATGTTCTGGAGCCTCTCCTTTTGGTTTAATTAATAAAAAATGAGTAAGGATTCACATTCCAAATATTTCTCATGCTTGAAGACTACTTCATGGAGACTTTAGTGTCATATAAATCCTCAACACAAGAAAAGAACTATGGTACTAAACTAATAGATGGTATGATTTTCCATAGTCCATTTTCAAAAATATTTAAAAAGACTTTGTAAATGACATTACAAAGACTATTCACTCTCAATAACCTCTAGAATCAAAGTGATGAGAGTATCATTATAAGTCTCAAGAGTATTCTTACCTCTCCAAAACTCATTCATGAAGTTAACAACATCATGTCCCAAAATAGTCTAGAACATTTTGAAGAATATTTCATAAAGAAAATCTAGGTTAGGTACATTTGATGGATGCATCAACCTAAATTCCATGACACACAACTGTGCCCACAACCACAACACCATACAAACCATACAAACCAAACAAACAAAATTTTAGATTTTACAAAGTATCCCTTATTTAATTCCACTTGTTAATTTAGGGGTTATCATAGAAGCTGTATCATCTTGGGAAATTCATTAATTAGACAAGTACACATAAATTACCAATTTACATATTTAAATGTTCAACAGAAACTGACCAATATGAAATTCATTTAGTGCTCAAACAAGGACCACCAATGATAATGATTTTCAGCAAGGCGTTTAGCCCATACAATTCACAACATTGCTATCAATATGAAACTGTAATAACATGAAAACAAACCCCATTTCCCCTTTTTATTTAATTATCCAGTTCTTATCTTTGATTAGTGTGGTGCAACTATAAACCATAGGAAAGAAAAAGTAGATCCCTCCCACGTGATACACAAACAAATAGAAACAAATGAGAATACCTACCTCAAATAACTTTTTCAACTCGTATGTGTACCACAAGGAAAAGTAGGATTCCCGCACGCAACAATCGCACCGCTAGAAATGTGGATCAACCTATTTTTCACTAGAAGATTATCAAAACACTTTTGAAACATGAAACTCAAGAAAAATCACAATGCAACAATGAATTTCGAGGAAATAATAAGAGGAAACTGATGAGAAAGAAGAGAAAACTTACCATGAAGGTGTGGTTCAGTGCATAGTGAAGGTGAGTTTGCGATGGAGGAGAGGCACATGATAAAGGAGATGTGCATGATGAAGGTGGGTTCATGGCAGAGGGATTCACGGTAATGGAGGAGTCGGTGGGAGAGGAGGAGGAGGAGGAGGTGGTGGTGATGGTGGCGACATGGATCAGCTTCTGCGAGAGCTTAAGGGGTGTGAGGAAGGAGGAGAAAGTTAGGGTTTCTTTATAAAACCTGATTAAACATTTATCAGCACTAGATAAAAAGTGCTGATAAAGGTATGTTTTATCAACGCTAAAATAGAAAGCACTGAAACACATACCTTTATCAGTGCCTTTTTAGCGCTGATAAAGATAAGCCGTTATCAACGCTAAAAAAGTGATGATAAAGATATAACATTTATAATTTATTTATATTATTATATATATTTATAAAATTATATATATGATAAATATATATTTATTTATTTATAATTATAACTATAAAAAATATATATTTATATTTATAAAATTATAATTTAAATAATTATAAAATTATAATAAATATACTTATTATATTTATAATATTAGAAATATATATAATAAATATATTAATTATATATATTTATAAGATTATAGATATATATAACTATATTTCTTCTAATTTTATAATTATTTATATGAATATATATTTATTTATTATTATAATTATAAATGAATATATATATTTATTTAAATAATTATAAAATTATAATAAATTTATATTTATAATATTTATAATTTTATTAATATGTTTATAACAATTTTATAATTATTTAAATATATCTGTATTTATTTACAACTATAAATATAAATATTTATATTTATTTATAAATATATTTATAAATATATTTATTTAATTATATATAACATTATATATGAAAATAATAAATATTTTTTTATAAATTAAAAATTATTTAAATAAATATTTATTTATTTATATTTATAACTAATAAATAAATATATATTTATTAGTAATTAAATATTATAATAAATAAATATTTATTTATAGTTGTAATTATATATATATATATATATACATGAAAATGGTGCAAACCATGGGTTGTCGGCCTATGATCCCAAAATTTATTCAAATAAAATAAAACAATATACAAGATATAGACAACATAAAACTCAGTGAAAAGACATTGTTCCAATGCTCGAAAAAATTCACGAATAGACGAACATCAACAGTGAGAGCGACGACCACCACCCCTGCCTTGCGGATGTCATCCTCTATGCCACGTCTAAGGCTATTTCCAAATCTCATCATCCTCCTTTGACCTGATAATGTCATTCGGCGGTAAAACCAGATCAAATCTCTCCAATGGCTGCAAAGAAGATCTCCTTGCATACGCTTCAACATCATAAGTGCTCCCAAATTCATCACAAAAGATCTCCTTATTTCTAGAGCTATTGAGAATGTCAAGAATACTCAAAACATTTTTCCCAATTTCTAGCACATTCATAAAACTAATCACCCATTGCTGAGGGGATAAAGCATCTTGATAAGTCTCCAATGGAATTACTACACCATCCCTAATGGAAACAGCTTCAGTCTTATCCACTTTGGATGGGACGGGAGAGTCAACCTATTTCCCTTTCCTATTTTTAAGATAATTTCATTCTTCCTTAAACTGAGATTCGGCTTGCCTTTAAGCATCATGTTCCAAATCAGAATCATCACGTTGATCCTCAACTGTGACTTGAATTACTACTACAAGTACATCACGAAATGTGATAATAGATTTGGATTTAACCTTACCAGAGTTGCAACATTCTTCGCATGTAGGAACAGATGGAGAACTATCCATCCCCTTTGGAGTAGAGTTATCTGGTGCATCAACTCTAGTAGACTTCTGAATTGCCACTTCTTGCACCCTCCCTTGACCAGAAAGGACGACATGGTGTTCTGTCTATTACTGATCCTGAGGCATAAGCCTATCCTCCTTGGAGACAACCGCCTGAGTCACACCATGTTTTGTTTCCTTGAGGGAACCAGAATATTTTTTCCCATGGGTAGAAGACTCCATTTTCATCTGGATTTTCCTCATGTTCCTACATTCAGAAACATCATGCCCCACCAACCTGCAAAAATTATAGAATGTTGGGGGTGACTCATAATCAAACTCATCTGCAAATTTCTCACCATTGGCAAGCAAGGTAGCACATTCAGGTAAAGAATTCTGCATGTCCACATTGACCAAAACTCTAGAGAAGTAGCCAATTCTTCCATGCACTGTATTCTCATCTATCTTCATAAGGACACCAATACAGGAAACAAGATCGTTCAAAATTAATGGATGCTAAAACACCCAACTTAAGCCATGGATTCTCACCCAAATCTGAGCATTGGAATGCTACTGTATGTATGGGTTAAAATTTAAATCCCAAGAAGACAATCTAAAACTTTCTAGATTAAGAGAGAACAACTCATTGCTTCGCGCCTTTGACCTGTCATTTGCAGATGATAAGAGAAGATGAAATTAGCCTCTACCAATAGGGATTATCCTCTATGTTGTAAATCCCTAGATTCGGGAGAGTCTGGACTTTATCTCCTCGGTGTTCAACGACTTAATTATAATTTTTTAATTATTTAAATATATCTTCATTTATTTAGAATTACATTTATAACTATTTGTATATATTTATAAATATTTTTATATAAATATATATAATTAATACATTTATTACAATTTTTTAATTATTTAAATATATCTATATCTATTAGGAATTATAATTATAAATATTTGTATATATTTATAAATGTATTTATCTAATTATATATTTATAACTATATAAGTAGAATAATAAATATATTTATTATAATTTTATAATTATTTACATATATATATTTATTTATAGTTATAATTATAACTATAAATAAATATATTTATAAATATTTTTATATAATTATAAATATATTTATTTATATATATATAGAATTATAATATATATATTTATTGTAATTTTATAATTATTTAAATATATATAGTTATAATTATAATTAAAAATAAATATATTTAAAAAGTATTTATATATAATTAAAATTTAATAATAATAAATATATTTATTATTGAAATATATTTAATGTAATTTTATAATATATTTTAGAACATAATAATATATATGGTTAACGTGAATTAATCATATTCCTAGTAAAATATATATAATAATAAATGAGTCATTAATGGACAACTTGAATAATAAGAAGTGTGTAATGTATAAATGAACATTCATGATGATACATAACATATATGCATGGATGATCAATATATTTGTTGAACAAATTCATTAGAAACACTTATATATTTAATAATTATAATATAAATATATATATATTTAAAAATTATTTATATATATTAATTATAAATAAAATAAATATATTAAATATAACAAATATAATGAATCTAATGAATCTAATAAATCTAATAAATCTAATTAATTAATCAAATAAATCTAATAAATATAAATCTAATAAATCTATAATAAATAGAATAAATCTAAAAAATCTAAAAAATATATTTATTATCTAATGAAATTTATTATAATCTTATAATTATTTATATATATATATATAATTATAATATTAGAAAAACTTTTTAAAAAAAATTATATATATTTTTTGAATTATTAAAAAAATATTAATTATAAACGTGCATTTTTTATTTAATGTATACAAATAAAAATTATTTTTTAATATAAATATAATAATATTATATAAATTATTATTAAAAACTTATATCAGTGCTCAAAATAGCACTGATAAATGTACCATTTATCATTGCTAAGAAAAGAACGAATAAAGGGTACATTTATCACCCCTTTTAGCTAGAATTGATAAAGACCCCCACCCTTTATCAATGCTTTCTGTTTAGCGTTGATAAAACAAGGTGCTTCCCTTTCCCCTTTTTGTGGTAGTGGAGTGCTTTTATCAATGATGGCTAAAAGCACCAATAAAGGTCACCTTTAGTTTTTCGCAGATGGGATGTCTCCCTTCTCCCCCAACTCTCCTCCTCTCATACGTGGCTCTGACTAGGATTTCCTCCTGAAACCTTTTATTGCAGAGTCGATGGTGCACCTGAGTGATGTCCTTCCCCCTCTCCTTCTTTTCTACCCTTGTCTCACCTCCTCTGGACTTCTTCCTTCAGCATGGATTCTCTGTGATCGGGTTTTTTATTCACGACAACGTCTTCTTCTTCAAAGAGCTTTGGGGTCCCAATATTGGTTGTCTACTATTGATACCCTCATATGCTTATTTTGTAGCTTTGATCCCTTGTTCCTTAGTTCCCCTTCAAGCTGGATTTGGAGTAGTGGTTCACAGAGGTTTTGGGTTTCACGATCCAATGCTCAATGGGTCTCAAGACGATACCTGGGTCGGTTTTCTCCTGCTTTGAACGATCCAAGTTCTCTGCCTCGTCGATAGTGCCGACACTCAAAGCCCTCAGCCACTCTTACCACTACTCTGACATCTCGTTCCGCTACTCCTCTCCTAGTCGAATCCGGAGTAGTGGTGATATTGAAGTTATGGGAGGTCTGGTTCAGCGGCCGCCTGTGTTCTAGGAACGTGTCATTCATCGATGTCTTTGGATTTTTATATTTCATCCTCATGATTTCTTTGAAGGTTTGGTTGTTCCTTATCGGTGGTAAATCTATTTATTTTTGTTTGATGGTGTTCGATTTGTGGTTACGATTCATTTTTTGTTCAACTTTGGATATGGTGGTGGTCGTTGGGTTACTCTTGAGGGCACCGTGTTGATTGATTTTTGAGAAGATGATCATTATTGGTTTTTGGTGGTTGATGTCATTGGTTTGTTGGGGGATGACGATGATGGTGTAATGGTTTCGGTGGCTCCAGCGGGCTCTGACATTCTCCAACATCATGGTGGATGAATGAAGATGTTGACAGCAGTGATGGATGGTGATGATGATAGGGTCTCATGAAGTTGGGGGCAGCCGACTTGACTTAGGGTGATGTGGATGAATCTGGTTCAGGATCTTCTCAAATTTCGTGAATGTTTTGAATTTTGATCTATGATTTTGGGTTTCCGTTGTTTTGGTTCCTGCTCACCCATAAAGTGGTTTTAGAAAATCAAATAAAAAATGATTTGCAGTAAGCCAGAGGTTACCTTTATCAGTACTAAAAAACGCTAATGAAATCTCCACCCTTAACAGCGCGAAAAAATGCTAATGAAGATCACAATATATAATTTAATTTATATATACATATTTATATTTTTTAAAATACTATTTATATTATAATAGGTATATATATATCTATACGTAAATATAATATATAAATATTGTGAGGGTTGGAACAAATCTAATGAAGGCAGTTTGACTCTCATAGAGGACAAGAAGGAAATCAAATTTGATAACATGAAGCAAGAAGATTGAAGAAACCAAGAGACATTTGCAAGATAGGAAATGAACAAACACTACCACAGATCTGGGGAAGTGATGCACCATCTTTTATCAGTGCTAACCAGAAAGTGCTGATAAAATGGGATCCTTTATCAGTGCTAGCTAAAAGCACTAATAAATCTACCATTTATCAGTGTTAAACAAAGCGCTGATAAAGGTGTACCCTTTATCAACGTTTTTTAGCACTGATGAAGGGTAGATTTATCAGTGTTATTATTAGCACTGATAAAAGTTCTTAATAAAAAATATTATTAGTTTATATAAAATTATTATATTTATATTAAAAAATAATGTTTATTTGTATACATTAAATAAAAAATTAATTTTTATAATTAATATTATTTTTTAATAATTCAAATATATATATAATGTTTAAAAAAATTATTTATAAGATTATATTTAAATAATTATAAGATTCTAATAAATTTCATTAAATAATAAATATATTTATTATATTTATAATTATATATTTATAAATATATATAAATACTTTTTAAATATATATAATTATAATTATAATTATAATTATATTTATTTATTTATTTATATTTAAATAAATATACGTTTCCAATGAATTTGGTCAATAAATATATTAATGAAAAAATACAATTGACGTTCATATGCTATGTATTCATCATGAATGTTCATTTACACATTACACCCTCATTACTATTCATGTTGTCCATATATATGTGATGATTCATTTCTTATGAACTATACTTTTCTAGGTATATATCTATATATATTTATAATTATATACAAATATTTATAAAGATATTTATAATTATAAATAAATAAACATATATATGTATAATTATAAAATTATAATAAATATATTTATTATACTCATAAAGTTATTAATATATATAATTAGAATAAATATATTTATAAATATATGTGTTTTCTTACTTTCATTAAAGAAAGTATCCTTATTTCATGTTTCAAAAGTGTTTAATCACTAATTGGACTTTTCAATGGTTTTTTCTAAATAAATATAGAAATATTTAAATAATTATAAAATTATATTAAAGATATTAATTATATATAATTATAAATATAATAAATATATTTATTATAAATTTATAATTATAAATAAATAAATATTTATTATATATATATATATATATATTAATTTATAGTTATAATTATAAATATATATATTTATTATACTTATAAAGTTATAAATATATACAATTAAATAAATATATTTATAAATATATAAAAATATTTATAAATATATAAAAATATTTTTAAATATATAAAAATATTTATAATTATAATTCTAAATAATATAGATATATTTAAATAATTATTAAATTATAATAAATATATTAATTATATATATTTATAAAATTATAAATATAATAAATATATTTGTTATAAATTTATAATTATTAAAATAAATAGATATTTATTATAACTATAAATAAATATATATAAATTTATAGCTATTAAATAATTATAAAATTATAATAAAAATATTAATTATATATAATTATAAATATAATAAATATATTTATTTTAAATTTATAATTATAAATTTATAATTATAAATATATATATATTTATTATATATATAGATATAAATAAATATTTATTTATTTATAGTTATTTTTATAAATAAATAAATATTTATTTATTGTACATATAATTTTATAAATATATATAAAAATATAAATAATTTATTATCATTATAGTTTTATCAGCGCTTTTTAGCTAGCGCTGATAAAAGGTTTACCCGCTTTTAAAATAAAGCCTAACAGTCTCCTCCTCTTGCATGCCTCAAACTCTCGTGGAAACCAAACCTTGTCACCTCCTCCTTCTCCTCCTCCACTACAAAGCCATCCTCTGCCACTGTGAATCCCTCCTCCGCTGTGAACATCACCTCCACCATTGAACCCCATCTGCTGCGAACCTCACCTCTGCCGCGCACTGAAATTCACCTCCACCCTGAACCCTTTCTTTATCGTGAACCCACCCCATCCACATACCCCACCTTTGCTGTTTAAGCCCACCTCTTCTGCAAATCCCTTCTCCTCTGTGAACCCACCTCCACCGTGAACCCATCTCCTCAGGTTCTACCACAATGAGTATTCTTGTAATTCTCTTAGTATTTTTTTTATATTTTCTAATTATACAATTTTCCATGATCAATTACATATTTGCAACTTTTCTATTTCTAATCAAGGATATTGATGAGCTTCTTGGGATAGAATATTTATTAACCAAATCATCATGTTTGATGAATTTTTGGTATAGAGTTTTCATTGATCATCATATTGAAGCGGGTCTTAGTGAATTAGATACCTATTTCCATCAATGAGATAATAATTAATGAATATTCGAGATTAGAACTTGATACCTTGTAATAGGAATATAGTTAAAGATGTTTTGGGTGTGGATCTAGGATACCTAGGATCAACTCTATATATCCTCTAAATAAATTTGGTAAAATAAATATGTTCATTTTATTGAAATTAGATTGGTGATAAATATATTGTTTAGAATATTGAGGATTCTCATTATTGAATTCTTAAAAAAATTTACATTGCATCTTTATTTCCACAATGTTATTATTTCTATCTGATAGTGTATCTCATTTGATCGATTTTTATTTCCATTTAAAATTAACTACATAAGTAAATTTTAGATTGATATAATTTTATTAATAAAAAATTATAATAATTGATAAATAATAAATTTGAGTGACATGAAAACTATGAGTCTAGTTTGTGACTACAATTAAAACCCCCCGTGTAATAATGTATCTACTATAACATTTTTTTCATCGATGGGTGGAATTATATTTTTTGAGGGTGATGATTGTGTCTATATTGGAGAGTTAGATATGAAAACTAGTTATGTAGGACCTATATTTCTATAGCTGGGAAGAATCATAACCCATTTTTCTAGAGTTATTTTGGGTGATAGAGAGAAATATCAGTCAGTATGTCCTGCTGTTATTGACAAGTTCCTATGTGTATTTCCCAAGGAATTATCTAGGTTACCACCCAAGGGATAGGTTGAGTTTATGATTGTGTTCTTATCAGGTGTGTAGCATATATTTATTCCACCATATAAGATGGATCTTGTAGAGCTATGAGAGAAGAAGGATTAATTGAACAACATTAAAGTGAAGGGGTTTATATGAACGATGATGCTCCTTGGGGTGCCTTTGTTTTTTCCATAAAAATTCAAATTGATTATTAATAATATGTGTGGACTATTAGAGGTTATTCTAAGTGATAAAAATGAACTTATATCCACTTATACGTATTGATGGACTATTTGATCAACTTAGAGGTGCTAAAGTGTTCTCTAAGATCGATTTGATATCAAGTTGTCATTAGTTTATTGTGAGGTATTTTGATATACCACATGCTATATTTAGGAGTATGTATGTATTGTATGGGTATCTAGTGATGTCATTCATTTTGAAAAATACAATAGTAGTGTTCATGGATGAGATGAATTGGGTCTTCCATCCTTATTTAGATAATTTTGTAGCCATATTTTTCAATCATATCATCATGTATTCCCAATTGAGGGAGGAACATGCTTGATATCTGGAGATCATTTTGAGAAAACTTAGGGAGCATCAACTATATTCCATGATCTCATCATGAATGTTTTGGATTGATAATGTACACTTCATAGGGAAAATCATATTAGCATATAGCATATTTTTATAACCTGAGAAGTTTGATGTTATAGTTTATTTAGAGAGTCTAAAGAATGTTTTTTAGATCCAAATATTTTTGGGAATTTACAGTTATTACTAGAGGATCAACCAGGATTCTTCCTGATTGGACGTGCTAAGAAGGTCTTAACCGAGAATGTGGTATGGTTCCTTTTCTTATATGTTCACGAGAGATAATTCTAAGATCTTAATGGGAGATTAATGAAAACACCAATCTTAACTGTAATGATTTGGGTAATGTGTATGGATTATATTTTGATGTATTAGGAGTCGAGATTTGAATAGTTACAATCCGTGATGGTCATGTGGTTGCTTATGGGTCCTGATAGTTAAGGAGACATAAGAAAAATTTCCAAAATCCTTTCCTATATTTGTAAATAGTGGTTCTTTCCATGAGGTGTTATTGGTATTATCTTTAGGGTGAGATGTTTTTGTAATACACTAAAAAATTATTTGAAATATATTTAATCACAAAGTGAAATGAACCATTAATAGTGAAGAATATTTTAGTACCTATAGTATTTTAACTTTGACCTAATGTATGTCCTCAATAAGGGGAACATTTTTTCTAATGTACCATATTGGAAGGATCAAGATTAGGTAGTACATGATTCAAGCATCAAGTGGAATATGGTTTCCCACTTTGAATATATGTGACTTTATGTTCAAAAGTATCATGGAAAAGTGACATTTATGTATTTATCTATCACTTATTCACTCCTCAGTAGTATTATAAGAGTAAAGTATAAGATTCATACTATTTATTCATGAGATACATGATAAACCTTTTATAGCTTTATATTTTATAAAATTTTGGTTATTTTTTATTCATTTATCCTTTATAAAGTGACTCTCTTAAGATTTATGTCTTTGTGAAAATGCTTAAATGTATATTTTAAAATGATTCAAGTGTTTTGAAATGTTTCTTAAAAAATTATATGTGTTCACCATACCTTTTTTTGGTTTTAAATATCTTTAAAATGATTTAAACACTTTTCATAGACTTAGGTTTCATGCTAAGTGTTTGTCAACTCCCCCGATTGGATTTCATAAAGGAATTTAAATGTTTTGAAAGATTATTTAATGATGGTTTCATTTTAACAAGGAGTGTGTGAAATTTTAAATGAAATTTTGTAAAATATAGAGGGTTGTCACTCATTTTAGAAGATTAATATTGTTGGGTCATGAAGTTTCCTTGAATGATTTAAAAAAAGGAATTGGGGTTTTGTGAAAGAGTGTTTGGAATTGATTAGATTATTTTAAAAAGGGTGTGTTATTTTAAAGAGGAATTTATTTAAATGGTTGTTTTTTTATTGGGATTTAAACTGTGATTTTAAAAATAGTTTTCAAGGGACATCTAAAATATAGTTTTTCCATAATATTTTAAGTTTAGATTTTTATAGAATTAGGAAAACCATTACATTATATATGGAATATAATTATATCAATAATAACAAAATTGAAAGGGTAAATGTATTTCAATAATTAGAAGGATTATATTTTAATTAGATTTTCTCCCCCTCTGTAAATCATATAATAATTCAGATGGTTCTTATATTGGTTTCCATTGAAGGTTTATTTCTAGAACAAATGGATGTCATGATTATATTTCTTCATGGATATTCGGAGGAAGAGATCTATATAGATCAACTATAAGGTTTCATGCAAAATAGAATAGAAGGTTCAGTTTTAGTCTTAAATGGAGTTTTTTTGGGATTAAGTAGGAACCAAGACAATGTAACTAGAATTTCAATTATTTCATGGTAGAATTAATGTTCATGAAGTGTAATGTAAATAATTACTTCTATATGAAGGTGAATTATGATGGGAGTTTTTAATTTTACTTATTTATGTGAATGAATTTCTCTTAGTTGGACCAATGACGGAAAGACTATAAGAACTGAAGATTGATTTATCTAGAAGATCCCAAATAAAGGACCTTGGTTCTAGAAAGTGGATATTGGGTATAAATATTTAAGGAGACTTAAAGTCTATAACTTTTTTTATAATTTTTTAATTTTTATATCAATGATTTGTGTATTTATTTTTTCTAAAATTAATATTACCAAATCAAATAAGAAGGATATAAATAAAGAAGGGATGGATGCCAATTATCTTACAAAACAGTATGAAGATGGAGCGAAAGAGTTCATCAAGTTTGAAAAAGATCATGCATATGACCCTCCTCAACTCCTTTGTCTGTGTTTACACTATTTTTATTCAATAAAAATTAGTCTAGAGGAGTTGAAAGAATACTTGATCTGTCATAGAATAGATCGAAGTTATAAATGTTGGAATAAAAATGGGGAAAAAGAAAATGTAGCTAGTGGATGGGATAAAACTGTGATTTATGGATCATATGATATGATTATAGGTGTGGAAAATGAAGAAGACTGTATTGAGAATTTCATTACAGATGTGAATGATGATGAAGATCATATTGAGGAAATGAAAAGGATAGTTGCATATAAACTTCATGATTTCCTAAAATTGTTTGAGAAGTTAAATATTTGTGAAAAGATGACATTGTATGGTGGTTTCACTAAATATACAACATTTTCAGCCATACTGAAGTTATATAATTTGAAAGCATACAATGGATCGAGTGACTGCAGTTTTACGAAATTACTTTCTTTATTAAATGACATAATCCCAGAAGATAATGAGCTCCCGAGCCGAACATAGGATGTCAAATGAATGCTATGCTCGATGGGCATGATCTATGAAAGAATACATGCTTGCCCAAATAATTAAATACTATTTTGAACGAACCATATATCACTTAGATAATGAAAAAAGTTTGGAGCTTCTCGATACAAGAAATATGAATCTGATCCTATGAAAGTATTATGGTACTTTCCAATCATTCCAAGATTTAGACACCTATATGGAAGTGAGGAGCCTGTAGGTAAATTGACGTGGCACATAGATACAAGAAATAAAGATAGTAAATTATGTCACCCAATAGATTATCCTTAGTAGAAGAGAATTGATCATGAGTATCCTAAATTTAGAAATGATACAAGAAACCTTTATCCTGTTTTATCTATAGATGGAGTGAATCCTTTTGGTTTTCAAAGCATCGCTCATAGAACATTTCCAGTTATGTTGGTAAATTATAAATTTCCACCATGGTTATCCATGAAACGAAAACAAATCATGTTATCTATGATTATATCAGGACCAAAAGAACTGGGTAATGATATTTATGTTTATTTGTATCCATTGATCAAGGATTTAAAATTATTAATGGATTCAGGTGTTATGTTGTATGATGCTTACAGAAATTAATATTTCACATTAATATACATGTTGTATGTGATGATAAATGACTTTTCTTCTTATGGAAATTTTTCAGGATATATCATTAAAGTAACTCAAGGGTTTCCTATCTATGAACAAGGTATATAATCAATTAGGTTGAAACATTCATCGAAAACCGTGTTTCTAGGACATCACATATTTATACCCCAACAGAATAAGTACTGATATTGGATGACATCATTCGATGGAAATTCATAAAAATGTACAACACCATATCCACTAATAGGTGATCAAATTTTTGAGAAAGTAAAAGATATGGACACTGCTTTTGGTAAACCATTTTAGAAAAACCTTACAAAAACCGATTGAAAAAAGAGATCATTTCTTTTTGAATTACCATATTGGAATTTTCTATATGTCATAAATTTTATTGATGTTATTCATGTTGAAAAAATTTATGTGATAGTGTCATAGACATGTTTCTAAATGCTCCTAGAAAAACAAAGGATGGAATTAAGGCTAGGTTGGACATGGTTGACATGAGAATACGAGAAGATTTGACACTAGTGAAGGGTGAAAAATGAACTTTTCTTCTTCCAGTTTCTTACACTCTTTTCAGGTAGGAGAGATATTAGTTTTGAAACTTATTGAATGATGTAAAGGTTCTCTAGGGGAGTTCATTGAATATCAAGAACATATTGTCAATGACCGATTTAAAGTTAATGGGTCTGAAACCACATGACTTCCATGTTTTGATACAAGATCTAATGCCTATAGCTTTACATTTAATTTTTTCTAAGAATGACTATCATACATCAACCAAGATCTGTTTCTTCTTCAAAACTATATGCAGAAAAGTTATAGACCCGGTGAAATTTTTGACTATAGAAAGAGAAATTGTTGTCATATTATGTGAATTGGAAATGATCTTCACGCCAATATTATTTGATATGATGTTTCATTTTATGTTTCACTTGGTAATATATATTTGAATATATGGTCATGTACACTATAGATGGATATACCCCCATTGAATGGTATATGGATATTTTGAAAGGGTATGTCAAAAATTGAATTTGGCCAGAGGGTTGTATTGAGGAGTGATATCTTGTTAAGGAAGCTGTTGAATTTTTTACCGAATACCTATATGGTGTGGAAATCATTGGTCTACCAAAATCTTGTCACACTTGATGGATTGCGGGTGAAGTAATTTTTTGAAGAGATGTTTTCACAATCAATATTACAGATCAGGAGAAATCCCACCTTTATGGTTTTCATAAAAGTTTGGAGGTTTCACTATATGTTAAAACACACAAAAAAATCTTAGGTATTTAGATCCATCAAAGGATGAAATATGGATATCAAATACACATAATTAATAGTTTATAGAATGGTTTCAAGACCATATTTTAAAGGACTCAGATGAAAATTAGGATTAAATTTCAGAATGACTTCGATGGCTAGCTGGAGGACCAAGTGTGTGTGTATTATCTTATAATGGTTATGTAATTAATGGTTATACATTCTATACAAATGAGAATGATGAATACATAATCTATTTAATACCAATGATGCATTAGTAAAACTCTACTATTTAATAATATCAAATATATTTTCATTTCTTTCATTATTTATTCTATTTTTTTTGTGTTTTTAGGTAGTATTGGATGCTTATTGTGGTAAATTTAGATAATCCAAAGATTTATTTCATGGATTTAAT
Source organism: Viscum album (assembly GCA_963277665.1). Lineage (NCBI taxonomy): Eukaryota > Viridiplantae > Streptophyta > Magnoliopsida > Santalales > Viscaceae > Viscum > Viscum album. The sequence goes on from OY728156.1 coordinate 767,783,673, forward strand.
GCATGGATACCCAAAAATACATCCACACATGATGAAGTTTTTCAATTTTTACTACAATACATCCAAAATTTTAGAACTAAACATCAAGTTATATAATTTATATTATCTTTTAATGAGGATTCTGTTATGATAGGGAGGTGCATCGATAACATGAAAAAAATGGAATGAGGCCAGGGATAAGCACAATGACGAAGACAAGCTCTATGACTGGAAAAGTATTAGGGTATATATAATAAGTTTTCACTATCCAAACACATATCAAAACAAATTAATTATTCTACTCAATGAATATACAGTGTCCAAAACAAACCAATGGAAAAGATTGTGTTTATTATGTTTGTAAATTTATGAGAGGGATCATATTCCATGAACAAACTAGCATCCTTGAAGAGTTATTTTTTAAGATAATTACTATTTCATTTAAAATATTTATTAATAATTTGTGTATTTATATTTTTCTAGTACTACTATGACTGTATAAAATAATAATTTTAACAAGATGATATAGATGTGCTTAGAAATGAATGGGTAGTATACCTGATGGAAGAATGTACATAAATAGAATGAAGATGTGACTTCTATATAAGTAGTGTATTGTTTCATATTTATGTTTATTTTACTTATTTTTAGTATTACTCACATAAGAATTGTTTTCTTATATAGGTGTATTCCTTTGTTTGAGTCAGGGCAGTTTGTTCAAAACTGGCCATTCTTGTGAGAGATTGGACTTCAAGGCTACAACTCAGAATTCAATAAGAAGGTAATGTTTTTTTAATATACTATGTTTTTCCTCCTAATATTACTTTTTCTCTACTTAATTAACATAATTGAAATTAAATATTTGAATACTCATGCATACAATGTCTTCCACAAACTTATTCTCCCTAAAAACCTTTTCACCCCTATATTGTAGGCATTTATCACTTTCCTTCAAAGGTAGTGAAGGGAACTTGAAGGAAAGTGATAAATGTCGACAATGTCATGTTTCCATTTCAATGAAGAAATAAAATGGAAAGCATGGTAATGCATGATGTGGTTGGTATGACTCAAAGTTTTTTATGTAATTAAGTAATTTTGTCATCATTTTATCTACTATTTTTAAGTTAATTTCCTTATCATTTTTATCTAATACTTATTTAGTTTTTTATGATCATGTTATCCTTATATGATCATTGATATATCTATTTTTTACACTTATTAAGAATCTATGATCACCCTTTCTTATATTTCATATCCTTAGGTTATTAAGAATGGTTTTAGAAATGATTTATCTAATAAGGTTTCTAGTAAAGAATAACTTAACAAGAGACTCTTTTGAACTAGTTCTTTATGTTTCTATGTTTCCAAAAGGACTAGGCCTAAACAATTCTGGAATGGATCATTATGTTATGTAAGGAATATTAATATAATAAGATGTGATATTTATGTATGAAATTTTTGGGTCAATATAGTTGGTATCAGAGCAAATGACCTACTCAAAACTGAGAAAAAAGAACAAGTGACCGATATTACTCAAAGAGTATCTTTTTATTTAAATTTGACATTACTTTTAGTAAAAAACAAGTGGCATACTAAAAACTAATAAAATTCATTTGGGTTTTATTTATAGTTTATGAAAATGATCCATAAGTCATTTTTGATGTGTAGGAATCAACCAAACCTCAATCTGCGGTGTGGCCGGTAAGACTTTAAGTGTGTATTTTTATATTAAATTGAAATTAAATTCAGTAAAAAGAACAAGTGACAAATTGAAAACCAAGAAAATGAATTAAAATAATTTTGATTCTTTAGTAAAATGATTCATGAGTCATTTTTGACATGTAGGAATCAACCACACCTCAATTCGATTCATAGTGTGACCGATATGACTAAAAGTGTCTATTATCAGTTTAAAATAGATATTTTAGTTCAAAATATCACTCACTGAAAAATAATAAAACACAATATGATTAAATTAATAATTTAGTAAAGAGATTCATAAGTCATTTGTGACTTGTATGAAGTAGTATCATGTCAAAAAGACACATGGTACGATCTGTATGAATCAAAATGTGTGTTTCCAGTTTGTAATTACATTTTAGTCAAAAAACACAACTAGAATACTAAAAACTGATAAAACACATTCAGATTGTTTTCATACTATATTAAAATGATCTATAAGTCATTTTTGACATGTAAGAATCAACCAAACCTCAATATAATGCACGATATGGTTGGTATAACTCAAAGTGTATCTTTTTATTTAAAATTGACATTAATTTAAGTAAAAAACAACAAGTGACATACTAAAAACTAAGAAAACGCATTAGTATTGTTTTTATATTTTAGTAAAATGATCCATGAGTCAATTTTGGTGTGTAGGATTCAACCATACCTCAATAAAATGCATAGTGTGGCCGATATGACTCAAAGTGTGTCTTTTTATTTAAAATTTACATTAATTTAAGTAAAAAGAATAAGTGACACACTGAAAACTGAGAAAACGCATTCATATTATTATGATATTTTAGAAAAATGATCCATGATTCATTTTTAACATTTATGAGATAAACTCACCTCAATATGATGCATGATCCGGTCGATATTACTCTAATTGTGTCTTTTTATTTAAAATTGACTTTAATTTAAGTAAAAAAGAACAAGTGACATACTGAAAACTGTGCAGACGCATTCAGATTGTTTTTTATATTTAAAGAAAAAGATCCATGATACATTTTTGACATGTAGGAGTCAAATGAACCACAATAAAACATACAGTGTGACTAGTATGACTCCAAGTGTGTCTTTTTATTTAAAATTGACATTAATTTAAGTAAAAAGAACAAGTGAAATACTGAAAACTGAGAAAACGCACTTAGATTATTTTGATACTTTATAAAAATGATCCATGAGTCATTTGTGACATTTATTAATCTACCAAACCCTAATATAATGCATAGTTTTACTGGTATGACTAAAAGTGTCTGTTATCAGTTTAAAATTGACATTTTAGTTCAAAACTGAGAAAACATGTTCGGATTGTTTTGATACTCTATAAAAATGATATATAAGTCATTTTTTACATGTATAAATCAGATAAACCTCAATATGATTTACATTGTGGTCGTTATAACTCAAAGTGTCTCTTTTTATTTAAAATTGATATCAATTTAAGTAAAAACAACAAGTGACATACTGAAAACTGAGAAACAAATTCATATTGTTTTGATATTTTATGAAAATGATCTATTAGTCATTTGTGACGTGTAGGAATCATCCTAACCTCAATAAAATGCATTGTGTGGCCGGTATAACCCAAAGTGTCTCTTTTTTATTTTAAAATGACATTAATTTAAGTAAAAACAACAAGTGACATACTGAAAACTGAGTAAACGCATTCGAATTATTTTGATATTTTAGGAAAATGATTTATCAGTCATTTTTTGACATGTAGGAATCATATGAACCTCAATATGATGCACGGTGTTTCCAGTATGACTCAAAGTGTCTCTTTTTATTTAAAATTGGCATTAATTTAAGTAAAACAACAAGTGACATACTAAAAACCAAGAAAACACATTTGAATTGTTTTGATACTTTAGTAAAATGCTACATGATTCATTTGTAAAATTTAGGAGTCAACCGAATCTTAATATGATACATGTTATAACCAGAATGACTAAAAGTGTCCATTATCAGTTTAAAATTGAAATTTTATTTCAAAATGTGTCACTCACTGTAAACTAAGAAAACATGATTTGATTATCTTTATAATTTATGAAAATGATTCTTAATCCATTTATGATGTGTATGAAGAAGTATTAGGTCAAACCGATGCACGATGCAATCGATATGACTCATAATGCATGTTTCTAGTTTGAAATGTCATTTTAGTAAAAAAAACACAACTGACATACTAAAAACTGAGAAAATTCATTAAGATTATTTTGATACTTTAGTAAAATGATCCATCAATGATTTTTTATAGTTATGAATTAGACTCACCTCAATTTGATGCACGGTGTGACCGGTATAACTTTAAATTCTTCATTAGTTAAAATGGAAATTAATTTTAGTAAAAGAACAAATGACATACTCTAAATTGAGAAAACACTTTCAGATTGTTTTTATATTTTAGGAAAATGATCCATAACTCATTTTTTTTACATGTAAGAATCAAATGCACCTCAATAGGACACATGGTGTGACCGGTATAACTCCAAAGGTGTCATTTTTATTAAATATTGACATTTTATTAATGTATTCTTTTATATTAGTGTTTAATTTATTTATGTATATTATTACTAACATAATATTTGTTTTCTTATATAGGAGGAATATTTTTCTCAGGTTGAGATGATTTGTTTGAAAACTGATACCATGGTCAGACACTTTTGAGAGGGGATCACATGCATTAAAATATGAAATATTAATGTGTTAGAATGTTTTTTGGATAACTGTAAATGTAATTATAACATTTTGTTTGAAATTTAAATTGTAGTGTTTTTTATATAAATAATGGGTGGATATTTTTGTATTCATAATGTCAATTAAATGTATATATCATTGTTTGAAATTATAGAGTTGCTTGAAATTATAGGTTGAATATAGCATTTGAAATTATATGTCTTTTCTTCTGGGTGTGATGTTAAATTAATATCACACTATAGGCTACTAGACCTTTATCAGCCCTAAAAATAGCATTGATAAAGGCATCCTTTATCTGTGATTTTTTATCACTGATAAAGGGGACCCCCCTTATCATCACTATGATTAACAACACCTTTTTAGCCCTATTAAAAGCTGATTTGCATGTTGTTAAAGGGCATATGTGTAGTAGTGAAACAATAACATTAAAGAAAATGTGAAAAAGTAAAAATAGGATATTTACATGGTTCTAACCAGTTTGTTCCTACTCCACAACATGAACACCACCACAATATTTTATTATGATGTAAACAAATGAACAAGAATACAACAGAGAAAGCAATAAACAGTGAGAAATGCACGTGGACCAAGAAAAATATCTGATATTTAAACCCTTTTTCACTCTAGTGACTCTCACTATACTTGAGCCGAGGATGGTAAATAACATTACCAAATTAAATGGGTTCATACATTCCAACCCCAACATAGACCAAGATGAAGAAGTAGAATTACAACACAACATCACAAAAACAAAAGAAGTGTAAGCAAACTTACAACCCCGAGTGTACACCATGAAATCAGGAAGGATACTCGTCGAAAGAAGATTTTTACAAGGTTGAAACTCTCTCAATGCTCCACAATAGGAACAAATCTCTCAATACCCAGGATATCCATTGGGACACATTGTTAGAAAGGGGAGGGTTAACAAAAGTTATCAAAGAAAATCTGATTCTCTTGGATGAACTTTCTCTTAAAAAAGGAGCATCAAAGAACCTAGGGAACAAAAATATTTTTATGGAAGAAGATGAGTAGACACCACACAAAATTAATCAATGAGGCTCGATCATTAAAGGCACAACCAAAGGTGGGGAGATGGTTTTTAGGAATGATATTTGAGGGCAAACTCATGGATGACTAAAGATGTGCTGAAGGTTCAAGAAGATCAGAAGAGTTAAATGGATCACGAAAATCATGAAACATGCGACAAGTAAAGATGGGATGATATCCAAGGGATGTAGATCAGTGAGAATCCCAAAAAAAACCATAAAAAATTAACTATTTGATCATGTGAATTGATAGCCTAAAAACACCTGAAGTAGCATCAATATCAGGCCAAACATGAGTGTCCCAATAGAACAAAAGCCCAAAAAGCCAAAAAAAATAGCTCACATCATGGCCCAATAGTGTTATAATCCCACACAGATTCCCAAAAATAGAAGCCTAGAAATAAAAAATCAAATTATATAATTATAATAAATTGAAATAATTTTGAATGGAATAAAGGGAAATTAGAATTTTAATTTTTAAAAACAATTTCAAAAAATTTCTACCTTTTCAAATTAAAATAAATAAAATAATAGATAGTGTTCTTGTAACGACTATCTAGCCTATGAGTGGGTTTATATATATTTTTATTAATAGAAAATAAAAACTAAGGCTATAGTATTCTTACAATATAGAAACTTTTAGTGTGTGATACATGGCACACGACCTGTCCGTGCCTGCACTTCTACTACTATCATACTAAAAAATGATGGTAATGAGGCACACAATGGAAGTTAGTAAGATGATTATTTTAAATTTTTCATCACTAGAGTGATGTAACTTCATCGTCTTCGATGATCTTAACCCTGATAAAGGTATGAGGATCTTTTTTGTATTAATTAAGCACAAAAATAAACATGAACAATTACCTCATTCAATTTGGTGGTGCATTCGACTGTTGCTCCTTTCTATTCACTGTTTCTTGAAGGATCCGAGATCTAACCCCTCTAGGTCATCCAAACACGCTTCAATAGTCTCCATGAATATTTTTTGTTAGAATTCGTATGCTATTGTGGATGTATAATAATGTATTCATCATCCTGGAGATCAGTCTGTCTTTGTTCCATCAATCTGTGAAGGTTTTCTTGGATTGAACACTTGGAACATATCTTTCTCTCTCTAGGATGTGAGTACGTGAGAGAAGCTCTCATATTTATGGTAATTAATAGTCCCTAGTAAATGAAATCCTCTTTTCTTATATAGTGGAAATTAAACACCCAAAAAGGGTTCCCCAAACCCCATATATAAAACGCCCACTAAATAAGTCATCAATGAATTTTATGATGAACTAAAAATGTCATAAATTTCATTTATATTTTATCACTTACTTGTAATATATAATTAATATATTACATGATAAAGTGATCTATTAACTCAACTCAAAATTCCCACAAATATCAAACAAACCTTGAATATTAAAACAATATTAGTTTATATAATTTTTTTCCATGTATTCAATTAATACCTTGTGAATTATTTTAATAAATAAATTCAACTCTAGATATTATATACTAGAATAATAATGAATTTATTAATTTTTTAGTGATTTTTTATTCTTAGAAAGATCTTGGACATTGTGGTGGGGTTCACCGTGTCATATTTTTCTATTCAATAGAACATGGCATACTTTTGAATAATCTATTATGTATGACCCATTAGGACCTTATCTCGATAGTATTGAATAATATTAATTGACCAGGAGCAGACTCTAGAAACTCATCAAGGTCCCTAAGGATATAAGGAATAGTCATAACAGTGAAAATCTTCCTATGAACACACACTATGTAATATAATCTCTTTGTCTTGTGATATCTCATAAAGAAGGATGCATGCCTTATGTCATCATCCTTTCTTGTTTTATTATTAATTGACCTAACTGGAAATACATACCTTCTTCTACCATGTCCATGGATTTAGTTAACATACTACCATCCTAATCAAATAGGCCCAAGATATCACTTCATTTCAGAAGAAAAAAATTATATCTTGAATATTCAATTAATGGCATACCACCAATGACGCACCCAATGAAATCTACCTCACTATGAATTCAATGTTATATTTTTTCCATGCATCAAAGTACATGATCAAATAGTATAAACTGATAATAATCTCAATTTAGGTGACCATTACATGTTTTCACATATAGGAACTACAAATGACACCTGAAACATGTAGTGTCCCTATTAACAGGTCAGTCCTCATGATTCCATCTACTCGAGATCACTTAGTGAAAACTTTGAGTGAAGAAGTCTCAATGATTATGAGAATCCATCATCTAATAGTCATACATCATTTGTGTCCAGTCGGTATGATGTATCTAGACTATATGAAATATATTTAAGATTAATTTCATAGTGACTTGAGGTTCTCATTATTTCCTAGAAACTACTATAACCTTTTGATATGAAAAAAATATAGGTACATTACCATATAAATAGCAGACAACAAAATATCAACACTGTTATAGTAAGTTTAAATCATGTATAACTCATTGTATCCATGGTGTGGAAATAAAAAACTAATGTTTAGTTGGGTCTAAGGAAACCACTATTACAACACTCTTTCTTGCATTAGAGATAACTTTCTAACAAACCTTGTTAATTATCATATTATAAGATCGTGCTTCTGCTGAGTTATGGCTTTAGTCATTGGGCCTTCCACGTCTCTATTTCATGGCTATTCTGCTATCTACGACTTCAAATACTTGAGTAAGACTCCTTAAGAGGATATTTCCCTAAGTATATTCATTTTTTACACTGTCTAAACTTGAAAATTTGGCTAGTAGCACACATGAATTATCATAATGATAAAACATTTCTTACTTGGTGTGATTCCAATAAATATAAAAAATTATTATGTATTATACACTACTTCTTCAGCTTTATCAGAAGCCATAACATACTCAGTATTTTTATACATGGATACCATTGGATTGAATGTGTTTATCTTGATAATTACCTTATCCTTACTATGATACTATATCATATTGATATAAAGGAAGACTAGTTTATATCCCCTTGAACTAGTGTCTCTTCCTCCCCAAGTACCAGGAACATATCTTCTGTACTCTCTCAAGTATAGTTGGATAGTTTTTACTTCTTTCCATATAGTTCTCTTAAATATAACTGATATTTTCCTTCCATAAATTTTATTTTGGAAATATCATATCTTGTACATAGAATGGAATATATGATTGATTCATTATAGTATAATATGAAATTCTACTCACCACATCAATATCCTCATCTTCTAGGAGAGGTTTCTTCCATGTGACACTGGTAACAATTACCTCTCTAATTATTCTAACTTTTTTTAATACCTTATCTGTATATATACTTTGAATTGGTTTAAGAAACCCACAAGATCTACCCCAATAGATCTTGTTCCATAAAACTTATGTTGTTACTTTAATTTAATCTCTTGAGAGTTATATTCATTCTTTTATTAACTAACTATAAGACCAATAGTTGTTTTACATATGTTATTAAACGTATTTTACTTATAAAATAGTGGGGAACCCACTAACCACTTGTAGACACATGGAGAAAATTCATTCCAATTGAATATTCTATGATATTTTTTCTTACTTCAATCTAAAACTGGATTTTAGAAAATTTCACCCCTGATTGGCATTCTATAGTGTCACAAACCCTTTCTGGTTGCGTCATATAGACACCTTCCAATACTAGTAGTATTGACATTAATTCCTAATTTAATGGTCATATAAGGTAGCTATGACAAGTAAAATTCTAATGGATTTAGGTATAACGAATTGGTATTACCAATCGAGCCTTATTGGTACCATGCTCACACCACCCATGTATAGTATCACTTGAATACCCACCATAGTATTCAAAATAATAAGCACTTGTACTTTCATACATGGAATCTGTTATTGAATTCTAATTGATTTTGTAAATCATATCTAAATGTCATATACTGCTTACTTGTAATATTTATTATTCTCAATGAATAATGTATCACTAGTCATGCACTACGATAAAACTAGGTTTATCCAGTGCTAGGGCTTTAAAAACTCTAGTTAAAAGTGTTATTAAAGACCCCCTTTGTCAATGCTAGAAAAAGCACTGTTAAAGGGGTTCTTTAAAAGTAAAAAAACCTATTAAAGGGGACCCTTTATTAGTTATTTTTTACAAGCACTAATAAAGGGGGTGGGGTCTTTATTAGTTCTTTTTTAGAATCACCAATAAAGACCCCCCTTTATCAGTACTTTTTTACTAGGTCTAATAAATAGTATATTTCAAAAAAAAATATTTGATTAAAAATCATATATTAGTATATAAATATATCTATATTGATATAAATATAATATATATATTTTAAATATGTTTTAAATAATCTAAATAGAAATTTACACTAAATATATAATATATTTAATTAAAATGGATTATAAAATAATTAATAATTTGATAATTATTATCAAGTAATAGTCATTTGATATCAATTTAAAGATAAAAAAATCAAAATAATAATAATAAAAGATCTAAAATAAGTTGAAAACATAACTCGAACTTCAAATAACCATAAATTTTGATCTGGGTGTCCATTTGAAATCTACCACATATCAAATTCAAGATTGTGATGAGATTTATTCCTTGACAACCAAGGTGAACCCTAGTCACATTTTTTAGGCCAAAAAAATCCCATAAAGCCTCCAAAACTAAGTTTTTAGTCAGGGTACCCTAATTTTTTAACATTTGATGGATTTTTAGAGTGTAAAACTCTTACTAAACTCATGGAAAGAAAGGAAGAAAAGGCATTACATTCTTTAAAAAAATCATCCTTGTATAATAAGCCTTGTAGATTTTTTTTTTGATAATATAGGTATAAATGAAATTTTTAAGTAAATATCCCAATATTTAAAAACTACTATTAAATTCAAGAACTTTAAATTGAAAGATAAATCTATAAGAAAAAAAGGATTGAAATATAAATACAGGAAGTGAGTAAAATGGGTGAAGAAAAAAATCATAAGTAACACATGTGTGACACCTTCACTAAACTCAATTATGATACGAATAAATCAGTAACATCCCATGAGTAAAAGTTTAATTTTTATGGAAGAATATTTGTAGAGGAGTTTGTATGAAGAATCTATTTCAACAAAATTTATCAAGGAAAAGTTACATGAACTTGAAGATACTCACAAAGTAATTTTTTATGTTATTAATTCTCAACTAGAGTTCAAGGAAAATTGAGTAAAGTGACACCATATTTCCTTGAAATATGTGAGTAAGTTGCACGAAGAAAAAATAAAAAGGATAAAAGTTTAAAGTGAAGATAAAACAAGGAGTACTTAAAATTAAAATAACACTTTAAATTTAAAGTTTCTTTATAATGTGGTAATATTGATAAACATGGAAGATAATAAAGAATAATATTCACATAAATATTAGAAAATAACCTCTGCCAAATTTTCTAAGGAAATTCTTACTTTTAGAAATATTCAATCCAATAGTAGGGATATTAAGAAATAATCAGAAGTATAATATACCAATGAGATGGTGAAAAATGAATCACCATGTTTTGATGAATAAATTATCACCAAATCCTATATTTCTAGTGTAGGTTATTGTTATAGAAAAAATGGTGAATAAAGGTGTGAGACTAACCAATTTGAAGAATGGTGGAAGTAAGAAAAGAAAAAATAAGGAGTTTCCCCAAAGATGTGTAAATAATAAATTAAATATATAGAAGAATCAAGTTTTATAAGAATTATCCACAATAAAAAATATAACACAACGAAAGAAGCTAAATCTTATTATCTACTATTGGTTTTAAGGAAAGTTTGGACACATGACTATCGATTATTGGCATAATATTTTAAGGTATAAATAAAAAATAAATCCAACATTGAGGGTGATAAAAATTAAAGGAAATGGAAACTCAACTAAGTTTACCCAACCTCCATTGAAGAAGAAAGAATTTTTGACATCTAACAGATTTGAATATCTTGAATATTTTTGTGTAAGTTGTGGAAGAATTGGTCATGGTGAAGAATAATGATGGTTTACTACTACCAAAAACAACTCAATAACTACTAATGGAAATAGAAAAAATGAAGGACGATAAAATGAAGATATACTCTAAGTGTACCTTGAGGTGTAAAAAAATCAAAATCTATGAGGAAGGTTTCAATAAAGAAGAAAGTTTTGAAATCTTTCATTTTCAAGAAAAGATAATACGTTTTTGGAAGAAAATGCCACTTTATGGACAATTGCAACCTCACCATGAATGTTCAAGTTAATAGAAGGAATTTCAAGTAATAAATTCCATCAATCCAAGAAATAAATAAGTGGATTATAATGGTGGAATACATCTTTGATGAAGAATTGAAGAGTAACCTAATGGAAAACAAGATACTACATGGAAGATGTAAGTTGTTTGGTCACACTCCTAAAAATTGTATGAAAAAGTTACTAGGATAACAGAATTTTATAGATAAAAGTAGAAAAGATTTAGAAGAAATTAGTGGTACTGTAAAGAAATATCAACCTAAGAATAAATTTTAACATATTACTAAGGTTTTCATGGTTGTATGACCTGAATATTTTAATGAATTAAGGAATTTGGAATAAGAATATAATAATAAAATTGCATGTTCTTTTCTAGTTTAAGTTAATAATAAATCACCACATAATTTTAAGAGAAAAAATAAGGAGAAGAAATCCATGCCACCCAAGAAGAATACTCCTCATAAAGATAAGGTGAAGGAATGAAAAAGAATTAAGTTAAAGAGAATAGAGTTTCTAGGTTAAGAAATATTTCTCATTCCTATTACTCTATTAGATGAGTAAATAAAAGATCCATATAACCCCTTAAATGTTTTTGAGAGCCTACATTGAAAAGGTAATTGAATATGATGGTATTCAGGGGGGTTCCTAAAGTGAAGTGGAGGCTAGTGATTCTGAAAACCTAATAAATCTAAAATGAAGAGATGAATTCTGGACTACCAAAGTTTATAAAACCAGAGAATAAAGCACCAAATAATGATAAAAAAGTTTTAGAAACTGAAAAATATGATAATTGAAGGATACTTTTATCCATGAGGTACGTTTTCTATACTAACATCCTCTTATAAAAACTAAATTTTAAATTAAATAAGGAAAAAATATCTATTAAGGACAAAGTAAGTTTTAGATTATAAATAGGGAGAAACCTTATCTTTTATGCTTAAATTTTTTTGATCCATTTATTGATATGGTTGAAGTAGAGTAATTTTAATGAAAATATGATAAAAATTTCCCTAAAAATAGTATTTTTTAAAATTTGTAATCACTTGGTAAATTTTGTGGAAAATTTTAATGTTTGAGTTAATAAATATTTTTTTCTACACTGAGAATAGCTAATGTAGACTTTGATTTGGTTGATTTAGGAATTATTTCTTTAAAGAAAGTGATGATTTAATTCTCTTAAGAATTTCAAGTATTGTATTCAGTATAATAGAAGAAAATGATATAAGAAAAAAAAGGTGTGAAGAAAGTTCCTCTCTCACCACAATATGTCACTAAAAGAGGGATTCAAATTCAGATCATTGAGGGGGATAAAAAAATTATTCCCTCACTTAAAGTTCTTGGAAGAAGGAGGATTTGAATTTATTATCAATAAGGGGGAGATAAATCTCATTAAATATAAATATAATTTGGTATTGAAAAAAATCCAAAGTGGGAGATTATAGCTCCTGTCAGATTATTATGTTGATATATTGTATTTGTTTTCCATAGTTGTAGTAAATATAATGAGTAAGTTGAAGTAAAATGTTCGTAAATATATTTTTTAAGAAATTTTCTAGAATAAAACTCAATGAGTAAGTTAAATGGAATGGTTATTAAGAATATTCTAGAAGAAGTATTCCAGAAGAACTTATTCCAAAAGGAGAAACAAATGGAAGAATTAACTGTATATATGTAAGATATAATTCAAGAAGATATCCAAAAATTATATAAAAAATTTAAAGATAGCACCGTTGATAGATATAAGACAATTTTGTATGATTAAGAAGAACTTTATATGAAATGTTTAGTTGAAGAAGTAACCCTGAAGGAAAAACCCATCAGAATAACAACAATGTTGTAATCATGGGAAATCATGATAGATAAAGCTCATTAAAGATCTGATAAAGTCCATATGATTTATTCCTAAGTAATGAAGGTTAAATTCACCTTATAAGGTTATTTTTTTCAAGGAGTTTCTTCTATATATAGGTTGATCCCTTAATATGTAATCATACAAATAATTATCTAACAAAGACTTTGTAAATCCAATAGAATAAGAATTTTTCAGTTCACTAGATAGAGATATATTAAGTCCATCATATGTAGAGATCTAATGATCAATGAAATTCCAAAAAACAAATCTCAAGAGATCATAGGATATGTGAGAACTAGATAGAGAATATAATATCCATTGGATGAACTTTTGATAAGTTCTCAAGACTGAGTTTAGTGAAAAAATATTATTAAGTAGTGGAATTCTTGAGAATATTTCAGAAAATCTTTCATGAATCCATCAGATGGAGAAAATACTGAGATCACTGAACAGAGAAATACAAAGCCACTAGACATGAAACTATGAATTCATCAGGTGAAGTAATTGGAAGTAATTAGATAGAGTAGTATTTATGATTTTAATCTCCAAGAATGATTCCATCAGACAAAGGCTACTGAATAGAGGAGATATAGAATAAGTTACACTAAATAGAGTTCCACTATAAGGAAGAATTCATAAAAAGATCATCGGATAGAGAAATACTAAGTTTACCAATCTGAGTCAATCAAATAAATAGTATTGGAAAAAAATTTATAAAAATCACCTATTGAAGGATTTCTTATGAAGGCATTGGACAGAGGAGTTCTTATGTGTATCAGACAGAGCTACCATCATGATTGTACACACAATCAATGTGGCGATGCAAAGTTGGATGTTTAATGACTTGACATTTATAAAGGAAATTTCATTATTATCTTCAAGATTTGAGGAATATTTTAAGATTTTTAATGCCAAGTTTTGTGGGATAATTGATAAATTCAAATCCCTATATCTTCATAAAGATATTGAAGGTGTTCAATTCAAAAGTTTAGTTGGTGTAAATTTTAGACTAATTCCCATGAATTTCCAGCATCTATCAGAGGAATAATTCCTATATAAAGATGGGAATATAAATTTAATTGGGGGTCTTAATAAATTGTGAAATTTATCATTTATATTAAAATTTATTTGCGAGTCACAAACCAAGAAAATACTTAGTTGACGAAGAAAATATAGATGGAAGAGTATCAAATAAAGAATTTATAGACAAAGAGGAACCAAATGGATGTGTATCTAATAGAGGAATACAAGACAAATAATACTAGAAAAAGTATCAATATACATAGGTGAATTAGATAAAAGGTTTATCTAACTGAGGTGCAATGAACTGAGGGGTTCCAAATATAGCATACCTGATAGAGATGTATCAGACAGACTAATCCCAAAATGTGAGAGTTTTTGAAGAACATTCTACTAGAAGGAGGATAGTTCAACTTTGTGTGTAATAGAATATCTTGAGGAAGTCTAAGAACCATCAAGGTGAAAGTTTGAGAAGATTACTCGAATACTGGTGGTTCCAGTATTAACAATCCCAACATTCATATCAGGAGATAGGTGAAGCTTTTTGAGGGATAACTCAACAATGTGACGTAGTATAAAGATCCCTCACTTGTGGAATATAGTGAAGTAATTAGGTTATGGGTGATTCCTTCCCACGCCACTTGTGATATGTGATTTATATATATAAGTGGAAGAATACATTACTCGATGGGAGTTGACACAATAAAGAGTAGGTTCTCACACTGAGACTAAAACTTGTAAAAATTCATGTGTATTGTTTACTTTATATTATCTACATAGCATAAGGTAAAAATGGTGAGGGTGGGTTTATAAATATATATACATCCTAACCAAAAATATAGGTTTGATCAACTTAAATAAAGGAAGAGTTTAAGTTGAATTTAATTGATAAAATTTGGTCACCCCTTATTTACCTGCCATCTTAGGGTGACTGCATGATCTACCTAGGAATCTTAGTAAACACGCACACCCACATATACATGTATATATACATGTGTATATATATATTATTTATATATTATTTAAAAATTAATATATTTATATTTATAAATTAATATATATATATATTAATATATAAATATGTACAGAAATTAATATATATATATATTATTATTATATGTTAATATATTTGTGTGCGTGTATATAAATACATATAGTTTTATATATTTATTCATATATTAAAATATTATTTTACACATAAAAATTAATATATATTAATATATTTATATTTATATTTTATAAATATATAAATATATATTTTTATATTTATATGTATGTATAAATTAATATGATTATATTTATATATTAATATATTTATATATTAATATATATATATATATATACATATATATATTATATATGTTAATATATTTGGGTGTGGGTGTATAAATAGTTATAAGTTTATATATTTATTTATATTTTAAAATATTAATTTACATATACATATATTAATACACACACATACACACATACCCACCCACACATATATATTTATATGTCTGTATATATATGTATAAATTATTATAAATATATTTATTAATATATATATATATATATAATTTAGTGATGTTTAAAAATGTGACTAATTTAGCGATGTTTAAAAGCATATCTAATTTAGTAATGTTTAAAAACATGGATAATTTAACCACATTTTAAAACGCAACTAAATCAAAATTTAGTCCTGTTTTTAGAAAACATGTCTAAAAATGTAGCTAAAATCCTATTTTTTAGTGCATGATCAATTGAAAGATGATTGATAAATATGAAATTGATGGTTAATTATTCTTATTGAATAAATGAAATGATATGAGATAACAAAATTAAGGATTGTTATGGAGATTGATGAATGATGGAAATGATGAATGGGAGATTCCAATATAAAAATAATGAAATAAATATTCTATGAGAATATTTGTGATTATTTATTAATACATAGATTACATGTATAAATTGATAAACAATGGATTTTTTAATGATAGATAGATATGAAACCATTGTAAATATTATTCTTAATGAATAATAAAAATTATAGGAATTATGCTAAAGATAATTATTATAAAACCAATTCTTTTAGGTTTTGAAGGATATAACAACACTTTCTAAACACAATAGAAATAATATAGAAAATAAAATCTAAGATCAACCATGCTAGATAAATTAAATCTTGTGTATTATAAATGAAATAATATGCATACCTTACATTGAAGATAGTCTTTTCATTACTCTTCATCCATGCTTAATGAATATCACAATAGAGGTAGCCTAAATACATCCCTCCTCTATAGATATTCATGGGTTGTGTGTTAAAGTGGTGGTGAGGGATGGGGGGATGAAGTTGGGGAAAGTTAAATAGCCTATGTAACTTTGGAATGGGACAATGCCACATTTTGGAAATGGAATACTTATGGAACTGTGTTACATGAGGTAGCGTTATTTCTATAAGGTTCATCCCAACTAGGCACAAATCCATTCCAAATATAATAGATACCATGTACACTAATGAATATGATACATGATGATAGTGATATGGGTTAGTGGAAGGGGTACTTGAATATACTATGAATCCCTAAATAACATCTTGAGTGTTAATATATGGACGTGTGAATGTGTAATGGTGTGGTAGATGACATGGATTGGTAAAATGGTAACATATGATATGTGATCCTCAAAGCCTATTTTTGTTTTCAAAATATACCACTTTTAAGGGATATATTGGGAACCCAAACAACCAAATACCAATACA
Source organism: Viscum album (assembly GCA_963277665.1). Lineage (NCBI taxonomy): Eukaryota > Viridiplantae > Streptophyta > Magnoliopsida > Santalales > Viscaceae > Viscum > Viscum album. The sequence goes on from OY728156.1 coordinate 767,800,999, forward strand.
GTTATACACACATATCTAACAAGTCAAAAAATAATCAAAATTCAGAATAAATTTTAAAAGATAAATTACCAAGTCGACGAGTGGACTGACCAGGGGGTAGTAGTGTCAAGGTTTAAGCACGTTAAATCCTACTCCATATCAAGATCCTACAAGCTGGATAAAATTATGTGGGAAACCATAATTTGATATAAATGTTGTATTCCATAGAATCATTAATTTTTTGAGTTAACCATACATCACCTTGAGCCCTTATCCATCACTAAAACCACTGCAAGAAACCACTAGATTCACATTATCCGGAAACCTCCTCCCTGATAAAGAACTAGGTCATCATAATCAGGATTGATTACATCATACACTAGATCACCACTCTGATCACACTATTCCAACATTGTGAATGGTTTTCACATCATTAATCAATACATCTACTGGTAGACTCCCTCTATAGGACCTTCTAAGTAACTTCCCTATGAGTATATTAGATCAAAAGAATCAAAGAACAATATAGGGGAAATATAGATCCATGGGAAGGGTCAAAAACACAAAAAACCCATGAAAACTAGGGAAGATGAGATAATGGAACAACCACATAACATACATCACAAATCATGAACTCTACAAGGGAAATAATACCCCATCACTTCCCAAACTACTATGAATATATAAAAAACACCATGAAGAACTAGTGTATTTAACTAAAATAGGGTCTTGTGTTTTAGGAAAAGATGAAATATCTAGATGGAATAGAAATATATGCGGCCACTATAGAGATCCAAAACTATAAAGAAAAGAACCTATAAAAAATAGAATAAAAATAGAGACAAAGTTGAAACTATCCACTTATAAGGCCCCAGCCTTAAACCTTACTTAATCTTGAGTTATTACAAAATTACACATTGAGGATCTTTTCATGTTTAGAGTTTTAGAGAAATAGATCATGAAACAAGCATTACATTCCACATTTAAACAAAGTGGTTACATAAAAGACAGTATTCATTCTTCCCATCAACGGAAACATATTTAAAATAAAACATGGATTCTTTCTTGACATTATCATCACATCATGTACCCTTCCCTTGACCTGTGAAAAACATTTCAAAAACTTGGGATGAGCATAAAAATCTCAGTAAGGGATATAGAAATATGGAAAGGAAACATGAGTACATATATACATAAGAATGAAATCATACTTTACCCATAAAACATAAGAACTTTAACATACCTCATAAAATCATGAATAAATCATAGAAATCATAAGACATAAAAGGTAACTTGAGGCATTCATAACATTCTTACGTAGGGAGTAACCCTCTTGGTTACGTTTGGAATGCCCACCATAGTATATTCCCTAAATCTATTCAGAGAAACCTTAATGTTTCACTCCTTCGCGTTACCCAATGCATTGGAGAGCTATATCGGGCTCACCCGCCCTTAGTTTATCACGGAACCACCCGTCTTCATAATAATTCCCAAGAACCTCAACATAATCATATCACATAAAACATGCATAAAGGAAACATAACATTTCCACCTTTCAATCACAAGATATCAATACAACACATTGATATAAAAACATTTTGAAAACCATTTTCAATACCAAAATAAAAGAAAATTAAAACATGGTATTTATTTTTCTTTTAAAAAAAGGTATGGCTTGTAGAGGAAGCTGAAACTCAAATAACGGTCACGGTGGCAGAGAAGTCGTTGTCGCCGCATACGTACAACAAAAACATTCCCTTTTGTCGTTTAGTAAATGCTTCGTATAAAAAATATTCCTTTTGAATAAATGTAAAAGTCAAAGGGGTTTATACACCGTATAAAATAAGGTTGTGTATAAAACAAAATATGCCTCAATTAAAGGAGATTGAGACGAAGTCCCTTACAAAGATGGTATCCTTGGTTTAAGGATAAATCAATTACATAATTATGTGTGAAAAATGAATACACCAAATATAAGTGTATATTAAGTGTAAAATAATCAAATGTCATTCACACATATTTAAAGGATGACATATTCAATAACTACATGTTGAACCCAAAGAAATCAAAATTGGGTTAAGAAGTTCCCTTGACAGCCTAACGACGTCACATCAAAATGAGTTGATGAGAGATAAAAAAGGGTATCTCATCACTTGGACATAAAATTTACATCAATAAGGATATATGAGGACATATCCCAACATAACAATATGTAAATTAAAAGACCCAACAAAAGAAGTCTTTTAAAGAGAGGAGGGTGAAAGGTTCCCTTACCGACATGGGTATCTTTCGAAACATACACCTCGTGAAAGAAGGACAATACAACATTGATGTAAATACTCATAAAAGAAATTATATTACACAATTAGTAAAATAATGGGTAGTACATACACCACTCAAAGGAAATTGTGGAAAATGTAGCATAAATCTCACAGGAATGAAAGTGAGATGAAAAATCCCTTACAAAAACTCAGCAGCCTAACGACACCACTTAAAACTTCCAAAAATGGATTGATGAGATCAAATAGGGTCTCTCATCGTATTAACATAAAGTTTACAGAAATAGGAATATAAAAGAACATCCCCCAACATAACAAAGAGGAGCTTAAAAAAAGTTACATAAATGAGAGGACTTAAAAAGAAAGAGAGAGATTAGATCTCTTACGAAAATTCGGCAGCCTAACGGCGCCACTCAAAACTTCCAAAATGGATTGATGAGAGGAAATAGGGTCTCTCATCATATGAACATAATAAGTATAGTAGGAATAATATAAAATAACATCCCAATCATAAGAAAGATGAGCTTAAAAGGAATGACATAAAAGAGTGTACTTAAAAAGAAAGAGAGGTGTAGGATCCCTTACCTCAAGTCCAACTTGTCTTGTTCTTTTCTTTATATTCATAAATAATAAACTTTGATCAATTAATAATTGACTAAGTACCTCCTTTAGAGATTATTATTCAGTTCATATCGAATATTATAATTTTATAATAATTGTTTAATAATTTTAGTTCATATCAGACGTTTTTGCCGATGTTTGGTACATGAGTCAAAAATGAACTTGTTTGAAAAAAGATTGCCCATGTAGTTATAAGTAAATAATTTCCAGAATAGTATTAATGATTAAAATATCATATATATCCAGTAAATATTCATTTTATACTATTCCATATCATTTGGAGATAAAAAAACGAAAAGCACCGTTCATGGAGACGGTAGGTCGTACGTGCGCATTAACGTTACTTTCATTTTTTTGTCATATTAATGGAATTAAAACAAAATGAGAGAGATATATATATGTTATAATTCCATAATTATATCCATAATTTAGATTTAATATATTACATATATATCCTTTATATATATGTACTTATAATATTACATAACATTTTGAGATAAGAAATGAAATGTACCGTTCATGGAGACGGTAAGTCGTACGTACGCATGAACGCTGCTTCCATTTCTATTTCATATTTAATGGAATTAAAACATAATGATACATAATATAATTTTAATTCCTGTATGGTATCATATATAATATCATTAAATATATCCTTTATATGTACCACATATGGTATTAACGAATCAAATCACTTTGAGGGGGCGGTAGTCTGCACTTCCTTAAATGAAGATATCGCGTTTACCCATAATGGAAACCATAAAGGTACTCCATAAATGAAAAATACAGAATCTTAAGTAAAAAATAAACATATTATATATCATATATAAATATAGTGTCATCTTAATGGCCACCTTTGAAGGTGTTAGAAGAATGTTGAACAATCATCGTTTCGGGAGGCAGAAATTCGCCATCCACGGAAACAGTATGTTCTTTAACCATTAGATGTAGGTGTGTGTAAGTTTAGCTCGAATAATTATTATAACAACATCCTAGTATATTTAATATACTGGATTTGTTGCAAAATAAATGAATAAAAAGAGTTTAGGGGGTGGGAGAAGAAAAATAAAACAAAAGGACACAAGTGAAGACATTACCTTAAAATCGGGTAACTCCCTTTGGTGTGAGCTCAAAGGCTTACTTTGGAAGAATTCTGCCCAAAGTGAGGCTTCAAGGAGTAATAGAGGTAAGTGGAGAGAAAAAATGGGCAGGGGTTGGCTGAGCCAAAGGCTCTGGGAGTGTGGGTAAGGAGGTAGAGGTGGGGGCCTTTTATAAGAGGAGAGGAGGGGCACTCTTGTAAAGTTACAAAATGTTACTTTATTTTCAAAATATTTTCGGATTTTAAAGGTCCCACATTGATTTATTTCTAGGATAAGGTGATAAGGTTTCGAAATACACTCATCCAATAGGTTTTGGACATGTTTAGGTCTTAGATATTACATTATCTTTCCATTTTATTTAAATTGTTAAATAATGAGGTCATCGCTGCATCATCATGATGTCATAAATAATTTAATTTATTTAATGTCTAAAAATTATAAAAAAATACTATGATTTAGGAAATCTTTTTATCTTTAAAATTAATATTTATAGTAAAAAATATTACTTGTATAACCCCATGTAAAAATTGTTTTAGTAAAACACATCATGTTTGTGTCATTTTTACTTTAACATTAAATAAAAAGATATTTATGTCATTTCCCAACCAAAGTGGCTCCATGGGGTCCCCAAGTGGACCCATGGATTTTCTTGGTCGGTCATGACACATTCCATGAGGGTAGGACATGTGTCTAGGTCATTTCATTTTATTAAAACATTATTCTTACCATAAACTACACTAATTACCTCTAATCGCGATTAAAAACTTAATAAGTTACTATTCACCAAAAAATTATTTTTATCCCATTGAACCACATTTTAATTCTTAATGACAACCATGTATGTCAGATTTTTTTAAATTCAAAACACAAAGATGGCAAAATTTCATTTAAACGGAAAAATCAGTTTTTATAAGTACGACTTAGTGGTTTCACTATTCATCAAAAATTGAAGTTTTTTAGAAAAATCCCAAAAATTAACCCTAAAATATATTTGATATTATGAATTCAAAAATGAAATATATTTTACAAAATTCAAAACATATAAGTCACATTAATTAATTTAATAATTAATTCCCGCTGTCAGAGCAAATAGCGTGTTTTTATGAAACAATAAGTATCAAAAGATTGACACTAGTTTAAGTCTGATTTCAAAGTGAAATTAATTCCAACGACCACTATTGGATTTAATGGTAAAAATATATTATAATTTAAATTTAAAACCAATTCAAAAGATAATATAATCATATAAATAAATTAGATTTAAAAGAGGTTTTGAATTAAAATACAACATTTTACACTATTCATTAAAAAAATGAACTTTATCGGAAAGATACCAAAAATTTACACAAAGTAAATTTTGATGTCCCAATTCTTAAGAAGAGTTTTATTTGGTCCAATATAATGTATAAGAGTGAACAAAACTATATTTAATGACGGTTCGCCTTCAAAAGGCGATAAATGAACCTTTAGTGAAAACTAGGGCATATACGTCTAAAATTGAATTCTTTCCGTATTTTAAGCCTTTATCTTTTATTGGATAAATGTAAAAACATTTAAAAACATATATAATAATATTTTAGTTGTTTCTATCCATTCCCGCCAATACAACGGCTACATGTTAACTACTATTTAAAATAATATTATTTTATTATTAGAGTGCAACGTAAGATTCCCAAGAAACTCGTTGTTGCGTGTTGGGTACGCCATCGAGCATAGCGTCCCCTTTAAAGTCATATTAATATTTTATTCACAAATATGGATAAATATGAAAATGTCATATTCTTTATTTACCTGGGGTGTTACATCCTTCCCCCCTTTTTGGAATTGCATCCTTGCAATTTTTAAAATTGAGTTTGGAAACATCCTTGAAAGTCCCACATCAGAACAAGAGTCCGTAAAACAATCAATTTAAAATAAAGGAAGATAAGTACAAAGGTCACCCGAGTTAACCCATACTAGGATTACATGTAGAAAAACATGGACATGGAAGAAAAAGCAAAGGGTCATGTTCTTGAGGGAGAGTGATAGTAAACATGTCTAGGAGAAAGTTAACCATAAGAAAATTACAAACTTGTGATGGGTTAAACGGTATTCGATTCCCCGGTAGGAAAAGTTAATAGAAAACATTTATGTTTTAAGTTACTTTTTATTGAGGAATTTATTCATAAGGAAACATAATCACTTATCATGTTGACTTTCAACTTTTACTAGATTCCTTAATCAAACTCATATTTTTTTTTTCAAAAGATGAGTATTTAGGGAGACTTGTTCGCATTAAGAGTATTATAATCAACTTCTAGAGAGTCACCTAATCCCCAAAATAGAACTATATACTTCCCATGTCTTTATACATTAACCAAAACCAAAACCAAAAAGGTTAGTACAAGATTAGATAATCCAGAAAAGGATAACCATTTATAAAAATAAAATCTATTCTTAATCTCCAAAATTTGTCCAACAAAACCCAAAGTTCAATGAGGACCATTCTATAATCAATTTGTCCATAAAATTCTTCAAAGTAAACCAAACTAAGATTGAAACCCAAATATTTGAAGGATTTAGTCACATAGTCTTCCAAATTAAATCGTAACCTTTACCTCCAAACAACATCAGTTGCTCCTAAAGTCTCGTATTGAAAAGTAATTAACCTAATCACATATCCTCCATGATAGGTTAATCATTTTCATAAATAACCCAAAATAAACTTACTCATAATTCATAAAATCATATAACTAAAAAGAATCAGTCAAACTAACCAGGGACTTCACGTAGTCCAGTGGTAGGCGATAAATACCAGTCGCACTTTGGTTGTGGGTTCGATTCCCGCAGCTTTGTCCGACGCGACGGGTAGTCACACGGTCTGCGTGTTGTCCTTTTTCCAAAACTATATAATTCTCAAATCATTCCCCAAAAAGGGATAAAATCATCAAAAATAACCATTACATAATTTAACCTCAATTTTATCTCATGCCTTTCACTTCAATAATAACATATAGTAACCCATAATTACCTCAAAAGTAAGGATCATATAAACCCAAATGGTTCTTTATAACTATGTCCACAAAAGAAAAGATAACTATTCCTTGAATAAAATTTGCATATATTAAACATCAGGGTTATACATAATATAAAAAGTCTTCTAATGTAACCCCATCATCAAAAGAGACTTAATACTCTTAAGAATTTCACCATAACTCTTGAAGCCCTTATATGTTGACATCTTACTCATTCAACATTCTTCATGATCCATTAACCATTCCTTTCCAACTTATTCCGAAATACCTCTTTCCTACAAACAAAATCATGAATCATATCCTAATATTCCAAAATAGGAAAACAATAGTCATGAAATAATACATACCTTTGATTGGTCATTGTCAGTTTCTTCATCCTCAATCGGAATGGCATTAGGTATTGGTAAAAGAACATTTGTACGCTCTTGGTGATCCCATTCACAAAACTTCTTCATAGGACATGTGTTTGCATAATGACCATGTACACCACATTTAAAACATTCAATTGATCCCTCAGAAAGAACTTCTTTCCCTTTCCTCGAGTCAACTGGATGCTTCCTTTTTCCATGGCAGGTTCTTGATTTATGAACTTCATTTCCACATCTATAGCATATTTATGTCCCTTTGAAACATTTTCCTAGGTGTTTCCTTCCACATATTTGACACATAGGTTTTTGAACACACTTACCTTTATGATTATTACCTGTACTTCCGTAGGGATTTGTTTCTCGCATATATGATTCCTTAGAGAAGTCACCAAGGTTTAGGTGGTCAATCATGACTCCATATAGTTGGTTGAGGATAATCACAAGAGTTCTCATTGTAGCTCCCATATCATTCAGTTGCTTGCTCAAAAAACTGTCATAGTTTCCTTCACATCCACTGTTACTTTGGTGCCTACTAGATCTAGCCATTTACTAAAACCAAAAAGGTCAGTGTGAGTATATCAAAAAAACCATCATGTACTAATGAAGAAGATAAACACTAAGATATGCTTACTCATTCACTTTATCTAAAACTGGGACTCTTCCTGAAATCTTAACCATTATGGTAATGTCACTTATGCTTAAAGAATACCCTAACCTCTAAAGTTATCTAAACCGATCTTTGATACCAACTATAAGGCCCCAGCCTTAAACCTTACTTAATCTTGAGTTATTACAAGATTACCCATTGAGGATCTTTTCAGGTTTAGAGTTTTAGAGAAATAGATCATGAAACTTGCATTACATTCCACATTTAAACAAAGTGGTTACATAAAAGACAGTATTCATTCTTCCCATCAACGGAAACATATTTAAAATAAAACATGGATTCTTTCTTGACACATCCTTGACACTATCATCACATCATGTACCCTTCCCTTGACCTGTGAAAAACATTTCAAAAACTTGGGATGAGCATAAAAATCTCAGTAAGGGATATAAAAATATGGAAAGGAAACATGAGTACATGTATACATAAGAATGAAATCATACTTTACCCATAAAACATAAGCACTTTAACATACCTCATAAAATCATGAATAAATCATAGAAATCATAAGACATAAAAGGTAACTTGAGGCATTCATAACATTCTTACGTAGGGAGTAACCCTCTTGGTTACGTTTGGAATACCCACCAAAGTATATTCCCTAAATATCTTCGGAGAAACCTTAACGTTTCACTCCTTCGCGTTACCCAATGCATTGGAGAGCTATATCGGGCTCACCCGCCCTTATTTTATCACGGAACCACCCGTCTTCATAATAATGCCCAAGAACCTCAATATAATCATATCACATAAAACATGCATAAAGGAAACATAACATTTCCACCTTTCAATAACAAGATATCAATACAACACATTGATATAAAAACATTTTGAAAACCATTTTCAATACCAAAATAAAAGAAAATTAAAACATGGTATTTATTTTTCTTTTAAAAAAAGGTATGGCTTGTAGAGGAAGCCGAAACTCAAATAACGGTCACGGCGGTGGAGAAGTCGTTGTCGCCTCATACGTACGACAAAAACATTCCCTTTTGTCGTTTAGTAAACGCTTCGTATAAAAAAGATTCCTTTTGAATAAACGTAAAAGTCAATGAGGTTTATACACCGTATAAAAGAATGTTGTGTATAAAACAAAATATGCCTCAATGAAAGGAGATTGAGACGAAGTCCCTTACAAAGACGGTATCCTTGGTTTAAGGATAAATCAATTACATAATTATGTGTGACAAACGAATACACCAAATATAAGTGGATATTAAGTGTAAAATAATCAAAGGTTATTCACACATATTCAAAGGATGACATATTCAATAACTACATGTTGAACCCAAAGAAATCGAAATTGGGTTAAGAAGTTCCCTTGATAGCCTAACGACGTCACATCAAAATGAGTTGATGAGAGATAAAAAAAGGGTATCTCATCACTTGGACATAAAATTTACATCAATAAGGATATATGAGGACATATCCCAACATAACAATATGTATATTAAAAGACCCAACAAAATAAGTCTTTTAAAAAGAGGAGGGTGAAAGGTTCCCTTACCGACATAGGTATCTTTCGAAACATGCACCTCGTGAAAGAAAGACAATAAAACATTGATGTAAATACTCATAAAAGAAAGTATATTACACAATGAGTAAAATAATGGGAAGTACATACACCACTCAAATGAAATTTTGGCAAATGTATCATAAATCTCACGGGAATAAAAGTGAGATGAAAAATCCCTTACGAAAACTCGGCAGCCTAACGACGCCACTTAAAACTTCCAAAAATGGATTGATGAGATCAAATAGGGTCTCTAATCGTATTAAAATAAAGCTTAAAGAAAGAGGAATATAAAATAGCATCCCCCAACATAACAAAGAGGAGCTTAAAAAAAGTGACATAAAGGAGAGGACTTAAAAAGAAAGAGAGAGATTAGATCTCTTACGAAAATTCGGCAGCCTAACGGCGCCACTCAAAACTTCCAAAATGGATTGATGAGAGAAAATAGGGTCTATCATCATATGAACATAATAATTACAGTAGGAGTAATATAAAAGAACATCCCACTCATAAGAAATATGAGCTTAAAAGGAATGACATAAAAGAGTGTACTTAAAAAGAAAGAGAGGTGTAGGATCCCTTACCTCAAGTCCAACTTGTCTTGTTCGTTTCTTTATATTCCTGAATAATAAACTTCGGTCAATTAATAATTGCCTAATTACCTCCTTTAGAGATTATTATTCAGTTCATATCACATATTATAATGTTATAATAATTGTTTAATAATGTTAGTTCATATCATACGTTTTGCCGATGTTTGGTACATGAGTCAAAAATGAACTTGTTTGAAAAAAGATTTCCCATGTAGTTATAAGTAAATAATTTACATAATAGTATTAATGATTAAAATATCATATATATCCAGTAAATATTTATTTTATACTATTACATATCATTTGTAGATAAAAAAACGAAAATCACCGTTCATGGAGACGGTAGGTCGTACGTACGCATGAACACTACTTTCATTTTTTTGTCATATTAATGGAATTAAAACAAAATGAGAGAGATATATATATGTTATAATTCCAAAATTATATCCATAATTTATATTTAATATATTACATATATGTCCTTTATATATATGTACTTATAATATTACATAACATTTTGAGATAAGAAATGAAATGTACCGTTCATGGAGATGGTAAGCCGTACGTACGCATGAACGCTGCTTCCATTTCTATTTCATATTTAATGGAATTAAAACATAATGATACATAATAGTATTTTAATTCCAGTATGGTATCATATATAATATCATTAAATATATCCTTTATACGTACCACATATGGTATTAACGAATCAAATCACTTTGAGGGGGCAGTAGTCCGCACTTCCTTAAATGAAGATATCGCGTTTTCCCATAATGGAAACCATAAAGGTATGCCATAAATGAAAAATACAGAAGCTTAAGTAAAACATAAACATATTAGATATCATATATAAATATATTGTCATCTTAATGGACACCTTTGAAGGTGTTAGAAGAATGTTGAACAATCATCGTTCCGGGAGGCAGAAATTCGCCATCCACGGAAACAGTATGTTCTTTAACTATTAGATGTAGGTGTGTGTAAGTGTAGCTCGAATAATTCTTATAAAAACATCCTAGTATATTGAAGATACTGTATTTGTTACAAAATAAATGAATAAAAAGAGTTTAGGGGGTTGGAGAAGCAAAATAAAACAAAAGGACACAAGTGAAGACATTACCTTAAAATCGGGTAACTTCCTTTGGTGTGAGCTCAAAGGCTTCCTTGGGAAGACTTCTGCCCAAAGTGAGGATTCAAAGAGTAATAGAGGGAAGTGGAGATACAAAATGGTTAGGGGTTGGCCGATTCAAAGGCTTTGGGAGTGTGGGTAAGGAGGTAGAGGTGGGGGCCTTTTATAAGAGGAGAGGAGGGGCACTCTTGTAAAGTTACAAAATGTTACTTTATTTTCCAAAGAGTTTCAGATTTTAAAGGTCCCAAATTGATTTATTTCTAGGATAAGGTGATAAGGGTTAGAAATCCACTCATACAATAGGTTTTGGACATGTTTAGGTCTTAGATATTACATTATATTTCCATTTTATTTAAATCGTTAAATAATGAGGTCATCGCTGCATCATGATGATGTCATAAATAATTTAATTTATTTAATGTCTAAAAATTATAAAAAAAATACTATGATTTAGGAAATATTTTTATCTTTCCAATTAATATTTATAGTCAAAAATATGACTTGTATAACCCCATGTAAAAATTTTTTTAGTAAAACATCTCATGTTTGTGTCATTTTTACTTTAACATTAAATAAAAAGATATTTATGTCATTTCCCAACCAAAGTGGCTCCATGGGGTCCCCAAGTTGACCCATGGATTTTCTTGGTAGTACATGACACATCCAATGAGGGTAGGACATGTTTCTAGGTCATTTCATTTTATTAAAACATTATTCGTACCATAAACTACACTAATTACCTCTAATCGTGATTAAAAACTTAATAAGCTACTATTCACCAAAAAATTATTTTTATCCCATTGAACCACATTTTACTTCTTAATGACAACCATGTATGTCGGATTTTTTTAAATTCAAAACACAAAGATGGTAAAATTTCATTTAAACGGAAAAATCAGTTTTTATAAGTACCACTTAGTGGTTTCACTATTCATCAAAAATTGAAGTTTTTCAGAAAAAACCCAAAAATTCACCCTAAGCTATATTTGATATTCTGAATTAAAAAATGAAGTCTATTTTAAAATTTTCAAAACATATAAGTCACATTAATTAATTTAATAATTAATTCCCGCTGTCAGAGCAAATAGCGTGTTTTTATGAAACAATAAGTATCAAAAGATTGACACTAGTTTAAGTCTGATTTCAAAGTGAAATTAATTCCAACGACCACTATTGGATTTAATGGTAAAAATATATTCTAATTTCACTTTAAAACCAATTCAAAAGATAATCTAACCATATAAATAAATTAGATTAAAAAGAGGTTTTGAATTAAAATACAACATTTTACACTATTCATTAAAAAAATGAACTTTATCGGAAAATACCAAAAATTTACACAAAGTAAATTTTGATGTACCAATTCTTAAGAAGAGTTTTATTTGGTCCAATATAATTTATAAGAGTGAACAAAACTATATTTAATGAGGGTTCTCCATCAAAAGTCGATAAGTGAACCTTTAGTGAAAACTAGGGCATATACGCCTAAAATTGAATTCTTTCCGTATTTTAAGCCTTTATCTTTTATTGGATAAATGTAAAAACATTTAAAAACATATATAATCATATTTTAGTTATTTCTATCCATTCCCACCAATACAACGGCTACATGTTAACTATCATTTAAAATAATATTATTTTATTATTAGAGTGCAACGTAAGATTCCCAAGAAACTCGTTGTTGCGTGTTGGGTACGCCATCGAGCATAGCGCCCCCTTTAAAGTCATATTAATATTTTATTCACAAATATGGATAAATATGAAAATTTCATATTCTTTATTTACCTGGGGTGTTACATCCTTCCCCCCTTTTTGGAATTGCGTCCTCGTAATTTTTAAAATTGAGCTTAGAAACATCCTTGAAAGTCCCACATCGGAACAAGAGTCGGTAAAACAATCAATTTAAAATAAAGGAAGATAAGTACAGAGGTCACCCGAGTTAACCCATACTAGGATTCCATGTAGAAAAACATGGACATGGAAGAAAAAGCAAAGGGTCATGTTCTTGAGGGAGAGTGATAGTAAACATGTCTAGGAGAAAGTTAACCATAAGAAAATCACAAACTTGTGATGGGTTAAACGGTATTCGATTCCCCAGTAGGAAAAGTTAATAGACAACATTTTTGTTTTAAGTTACTTTTTATTGAGGAATTTATTCATAAGGAAACATAATCACTTATCATGTTGACTTTCAACTTTTACTAGATTCCTTAATCAAACTCATATTTTTTTTCAAAAGACGAGTATTTAGGGAGACTTGTTCGCATTAAGAGTACTACAATCAACTTCTAGAGAGTCAACTAATCCACAAAAGAGAACTATATACTTCCCATGTCTTTATACTTTAACCAAAACAAAAACCAAAAAGGTTAGTACAAGATCAGATAATCCAGAAAAGGATAACCATTTATAAAAAGAAAATATATTCTTAATCTCCAAAATTTGTCCAACAAAACCCAAAGTTCAACGAGGACCATTCTATAATCAATTTGTCCATAAAATTATTCAAAGTAAACCAAACTAATATTGAAACCCAAATATTTGAAGTATTTAGTCACATAGTCTTCCAAGTTAAATCGTAACGCTTACCTCCAAACAACATCAGTTGCTCCTAAAGTCTCGTATTGAAAAGTAATTAACCTAATCACATATCCTCCATGATAGGTTAATAATTTTCATAAATAAACCAAAATCAACTTACTCTTAATTCATAAAATCATATAACTAAAAAGAATCAGTCAAACTAACCAGGGACTTCACGTAGTCCAGTGGTAGGCGATAAATACCAGTCGCACTTTGGTTGTGGGTTCGATTCCCACAGCTTTGTCCGATGCGACGGGTAGTCACATGGTCTGCGTGTTGTCCTTTTTCCAAAACTATATAATTCTCAAATCATTCCCCAAAAAGGGATAAAATCATCAAAAATAACCATAACATAATTTAACCTCAATTTTATCTCATGCCTTTCACTTCAATCATAACATATAGTAACCCATAATTACCTCAAAAGTAAGGATCATATAAACCCAAATGGTTCTTTATAACTATGTCCACAAAAGAAAAGATAACTATTCCTTGAATAAAATTTGCATATATTAAACATCAGGGTTACACATAATATAAAAAGTCTTCTAATGTAACCCCATCATCAAAAGAGACTTAATACTCTTAATAATTTCACCATAACTCTTGAAGCCCTTATATGTTGACATCTTACTCATTCAACATTCTTCATGATCCATTAACCATTCCTTTCCAACTTATTCCGAAATACCTCTTTCCTACAAACAAAATCATGAATCATATCCTAATATTCCAAAATATGAAAACAATAGTCATGAAATAATACATACCTTTGATTGGTCATTGTCAGTTTCTTCATCCTCAATCGGAATGGCATTAGGTATTGGAAAACGAACATTTGAAAGCTATTGGTGATCCCATTCACGAAACTTCTTCATAGGACATGTGTTCGCATAATGACCATGCACACCACATTTAAAACATTCAATTGATCCCTCATAAAGAACTTATTTCCCTTTCCTCGAGTCAACTGGATGCTTCCTTTTTCCATGGCAGGTTCTTGCTTTATGACCTTCATTTCCATATCTATAGCATATTTCTATCCATTTGAAACATTTTCCTAGGTGTTTCCTTCCACATCTTTGACACATAGGTTTTTGAACACACTTACCTTTATGATTATTACCTGTACTTCCGTAGGGATTTGTTTCTCGCATATATGATGCCTTAGAGAAATCACCAAGGTTAAGGTAGTCAATCATGACTCCAGATAGTTGGTTGAGGATAATCACAAGAGTTCTCATTGCAGCTCCCATATCATTCAGTTGCTTACTCAAAAAAACTGTCATAGTTTCCTTCACATCCACTGTTACTTTGGTGCCTGCTAGATCCATCCATTTACTAAAACCAAAAAGGTCAGTGTGAGTATATCAACAAAACCATCATGTACTAATGAGGAAGATAAACACTAAGATATACTTACACATTCACTTTATCTAAAACTGGGACTCTTTCTGAAATCTTAACCATTATGGTAATGTCACTTATGCTTAAAGAATACCCTAACCTCTAAAGTTATCTAAAATGATCTTTGATACCAACTATAAGGCCCCAGCCTTAAACCTTACTTAATCTTGAGTTATTACAAGATTACACATTGAGGGTCTTTTCAGGTTTAGAGTTTTAGAGAAATAGATCATGAAACTTGCATTACATTCCACATTTAAACAAAGTGGTTACATAAAAGACAGTATTCATTCTTCCCATCAACGGAAACATATTTAAAATAAAACATGGATTCTTTCTTGACACATCCTTGACACTATCATCACATCATGTACCATTCCCTTGACCTGTGAAAAACATTTCAAAAACTTGGGATGAGCATAAAAAGCTCAGTAAGGGATATAAAAATATGGAAAGGAAACATGAGTACATGTATACATAAGAATGAAATCATACTTTACCCATAAAACATAACCACTTTAACATACCTCATAAAATCATGAATAAATCATAGAAATCATAAGACATAAAAGGTAACTTGAGACATTCATAACATTCTTACGTAGGGAGTAACCCTCTTGGTTACGTTTGGAATACCCACCACAGTATATTCCCTAAATCTCTTCAGAGAAACCTTAACGTTTCACTCCTCCGCGTTACCCAATGCATTGGAGAGCTATATCAGGCTCACCCGCCCTTAGTTTATCACAGAACCACCCGTCTTCATAATAATTCCCAAGAACCTCAACATAATCATATCACATAAAACATGCATAAAGGAAACATAACATTTCCACCTTTCAATCACAAGATATCAATACAAAACATTTATATAAAAATATTTTGAAAACCATTTTCAATACCAAAATAAAATAAAATTAAAACATGGTATTTATTTTTCTTTTAAAAAAAGGTATGGCTTGTAGAGGAAGCCGAAACTCAAATAACGGTCACGACGGCGGAGAAGTCGTTGTCGCCGCATACGTACGACAAAAACATTCCCTTTTGTCATTTAGTAAACGCTTCGTATAAAAAATATTCCTTTTGAATAAACGTAAAAGTCAAATGGGTTTATACACCGTATAAAATAAGGTTGTGTATAAAACAAAATATTCCTCAATGAAAGGAGATTGAGATGAAGTCCCTTACAAAGACGGTATCCTTGATTTAAGGATAAATCAATTACATAATTATGTGTGACAAAAGAATACACCAAATATAAGTGGATATTATGTGTAAAATAATCAAAGGTCATTCACACATATTCAAAGGATTACATATTTAATAACTACATGTTGAACCCAAAGAAATCGAAATTGGGTTAAGAAGTTCCCTTGACAGCCTAACGGCGTCACATCAAAATGAGTTGATGAGAGATAAAAAAAGGGCATCTCATCACTTGGACATAAAATTTACATCAATAAGAATATATGAGGACATATCCCAACATAAAAATATGTAAATTAAAAGACCCAACAAAATAAGTCTTTTAAAAAGAGGAGGGTGAAAGGTTCCCTTACCGACATGGGTATCTTTCGAAACATACACCTCGTGAAAGAAGGACAATACAACATTGATGTAAATACTCATAAAAGAAAGTATATTACACAATGAGTAAAATAATGGGCAGTACATACACCACTCAAAGGAAATTGTGGCAAATGTAGCATAAATCTCACGGGAATAAAAGTGAGATGAAAAATCCCTTACGAAAACTCGGCAGCCTAACGACGCCACTTAAAACTTCCAAAAATAGATTGATGAGATCAAATAGGGTCTCTCATCGTATTAACATAAAGTTTACAGAAAGAGGAATATAAAAGAACATCCCCCAATATAATAAAGAGGAGCTTAAAAAAAGTGACATAAAGGAGAAGACTTAAAAAGAAAGAGAGAGATTAGATCTCTTACGAAAATTGGACAGCCTAACGGCGCCACTCAAAACTTCCAAAATGGATTGATGAGAGGAAATAGGGTCTCTCATCATATGAACATAATAATTACAGTAGGATTAATATAAAATAACATCCCAATCATAATAAAGATGAGTTTAAAAGTAATGACATAAAAGAGTGTACTTAAAAAAGAAAGAGAGGTGTAGGATCCCTTACCTCAAGTCCAACTTGTCTTGTTCGTTTCTTTATATTCTTGAATAATAAACTTTGGTCAATTAATAATTTTCTAAGTACCTCCTATAGATATTATTATTCATTTCATATCACATATTATAATGTTATAATAATTGTTTAATAATGTTAGTTCATATCAGACGTTTTTGCCGATGTTTGGTACATGAGTCAAAAATGAACTTGTTTGAAAAAAGATTGTCCATGTAGTTATAAGTAAATAATTTCCAGAATAGTATTAATGATTAAAATATCATATATATCCAGTAAATATTAATTTTATACTATTCCATATCATTTGGAGATAAAAAAACGAAAAGCACCGTTCATGGAGATGGTAGGCCGTACGTACGCATGAACGCTACTTTCATTTTTTTGTCATATTAATGGAATTAAAACAAAATGAGAGAGATATATATATGTTATAATTCCAGAATGATATCCATAATTTAGATTTAATATATTACATATATTTCCTTTATATATATGTACTTATAATATTACATAACATTTTGAGATAAGAAATGAAATGTACCGTTCATGGAGACGGTAAGCCGTACGTACGCATGAACACTGCTTCCATTTCTATTTCATATTTAATGGAATTAAAACATAATGATACATAATAGTATTTTAATTCCAGTATGTTATCATATATAATATAATTAAATATATCCTTTATATGTACCACATATGGTATTAACGAATCAAATCACTTTGAGGGGGCGGTAGTCCGCACTTCCTTAAATGAAGATATCGCGTTTACCCATAATGGAAACCATAAAGGTACGCCATAAATGAAAAATAAAGAAGATTAAGTAAAACATAAACATATTAGATATCATATATAAATATAGTGTCATCTTATTGGCCACCTTTGAAGGTTTTAGAATAATGTTGAACAATCATCGTTTCGGGAGGCAGAAATTCGCCATCCACGGAAACAGTATGTTCTTTAACCATTAGATGTAGGTGTGTGTAAGTGTAGCTCGAATCCTTATTATAACAACATCCTAGTATATTTAAGATACTGGATTTGTTATAAAATAAATGAATAAAAAGAGTTTAGGGGGTTGGAGAAGCAAAATAAAACAAAAGGACACAAGTGAAGACATTACCTTAAAATCGGGTAACTCCCTTTGGTGTGAGCTCAAAGGCTTCCTTGGGAAGACTTCTGCCCAAATTGAGGATTCAAGGAGTAATATAGGGAAGTGGAGAGACAAAATGGGCAGGTTTTGGTCGATCCAAAGGCTTTGGGAGTGTGGGTAAGGAGGTAGAGGTGGGGGCCTTTTATAAGAGGAGAGGAGGGGCACTCTTGTAAAGTTACAAAATGTTACTTTATTTTCAAAAGAGTTTCGGATTTTAAAGGTCCCACATTGATGTATTTCTAGGATAAGGTGATAAGGGTTATAAATCCACTCATCCAATAGGTTTTGGACATGTTTAGGTCTTAGATATTACATTATCTTTCCATTTTATTTAAATCGTTAAATAATGAGGTCATCGCTGCATCATCATGATGTCATAAATAATTTAATTTATTTAATGTCTAAAAATTATAAAAAAAATACTATGATTTATGAAATCTTTTTATCTTTCCAATTACTATTTATAGTCAAAATAATGACCTGTATAACCCCATGCAAAATTTTTTTTAGTAAAACATATCATGTTTGTGTCGTTTTTACTTTTACATTAAATAAAAAGATATTTATGTCATTTCCCAACCAAAGTGGCTCCATGGGGTCCCCAAGTTGACCCATGGATTTTCTTGGTCACCCATGACACATCAAATGAGGGTAGGACATGTTTCTAGGTCATTTCATTTTATTAAAACATTATTCTTACCATAAACTACACTAATTACCTCTAATCGCGATTAAAAACTTAATAAGTTACTATTCACCAAAAAATTATTTTTATCCCATTGAACCACATTTTAATTCTTAATGACAACCATGTAAGTTGGATTTTTTGAAATTTAAAACACAAAGATGGAAAATTTTCATTTAAACGGAAAAATCTGTTTTTATAAGTACCACTTAGTGGTTTCACTATTCATAAAAAATTGAAGTTTTTCAGAAAAATCCCAAAAAGTCACCCTAAGCTATATTTGATATTCTGAATTCAAAAATGAAGTATATTTTAAAAAATTCAAAACATATAAGTCACATTAATTAATTTAATAATTAATTCCCGCTGTCAGAGCAAATAGCGTGTTTTTATGAAACAATAAGTATCAAAAGATTGACACTAGTTTAAGTCTGATTTCAAAGTGAAATTAATTCCAACGACCAATATTGGATTTAATGGTAAAAATATATTCTAATTTCACTTTAAAAAAAATTCAAAAGATAATATAATCATATAAATAAATAATATTAAAAAGAGTTTTTGAATTAAAATACAACATTTTACACTATTCATTAAAAAAATGAACTTTATCAGAAAGATACCAAAAATTTACACAAAGTAAATTTTGATGTCCCAATTCTTAAGAAGAGTTTTATTTGGTCCAATAGAATGTATAAGAGTGAACGAAACTATATTTAATGACGGTTCACCATCAAAAGGTGATAAGTGAACCTTTAGTGAAAACTAGGGCATATACGCCTAAAATTGAATTCTTTCCATATTTTAAGCCTTTATCTTTTATTGGATAAATGTAAAAACATTTAAAAACATATATAATCATATTTTAGTTATTTCTATCCATTCCCTCCAATACAACGTCCACATGTTAACTACCATTTAAAATAATATTATTTTATTATTAGAGTGCAACGTAAGATTCCCAAGAAACTCGTTGTTGTGTGTTGGGTACGCCATCGAGCATAGCATCCCCTTTAAATTCATATTAATATTTTATTCACAAATATGGATAAATATGAAAATGTCATATTCTTTATTTACCTGGGGTTTTACATTATTTACTGATAACATAGGTTGATTATTTATTTAAATCTTATATCTTTTATTATAACAATTTCCATGTTTTTATTTAGTAAGAGGATCCTTAGGAAATGGTATGAAAAGTATTGTTGACTCTTATGTTGAATGAATTTCACTTAATCAGGTGATGGGTGGGGACCAAAATTATATAGACCCTCAATTCATCGATAGATCTCATGAGACAAAATAGGTTGGGTTATGGTTTATACCTCTTCCCGTAACGGAGTAGTTTCTTGTAATAAGGCCTTGAAAACATGTTTTTTGTGTCAGGAATTATTTATCCCATCAGTATGAGATTAGTATTATTGATAACCATATTTTTATTTATTATCATGGATATAACATGATCTTAGTTTCAGTTGATTATGGAATTATTCATATTATTTATTCCTTCTAAATTATGTATACCATTCTTATGTTTTTTATAACTTCAATTATATGTTTCCCCTACTAAACATTGGATATCACCCCTTTATTATGTTTCCATTCCATGGGTTATGAATAAAATTAGCACTTGTGATATGTTTAGAATGATAACATGTGTGGAATAATTTATGGAAGATATTGAAGACAAGGTAAGTAGCTTTTTATATAATAAAAAATTGTCTATTTGAGACAAATAATACAATATTTATTAGTTATTATTTTGCTCTAATTCTATAAAACTCTAAATAGAAAAAGATTGATGGGATATAATATATGAAATAATCATTATTGATTTTGTAATTAAGGATGGTTATATCAATGATTTTACAACTGGTTTCAAAGTGAGTATATAATGTATTGGATGTTGTGAAGTAAATAGGTTTTAATATCATGTTCAAGGAGTTAAACATTAGGGATATTAATCCTATGTCTATATATTATTAAAAATTTCTTAATTTATAAATGGTACTCACTAAAGATTTAAGTGGGATGGTTTTATCTGATGGTCACATAGAAATGTGGTAGGAATTTTATAGAGATGTAATGAGTCTAAAAAAGCTAAAAATTTTAGAAAACATAAGGTCAATCTGGTGTTCTATCATATGTGATATTATATATGGACACTTATCTATAGTTTTTTTAATATTTTTAAAATATAATAGGAATATAAAATACATCATGTTATACAAAAGGTAGTCACCACTTTTTTATTATTTTTATCATGGTTATATATATCATGTGAATAGAAATGATAATTTACATCTCAAGGAAAGATATTGACTTATCTCTAACCAATGGTCATCATGGAGTATGATAGTTTTTGATGAAATGTTAAGGTTGAAATGATTATGATTTCATATAGACATATGTAATATGATCATGAGGTATAAAATGAGTTTGTTGTACTGGATGACCCACCAAGTATACTAGATAGGGTGTATTACACTATGTTTTTGGTATACTAGGGGTACATGTTTAATATTAGGATTTACCTAATACCTAAGGTTGGTGAGATACTTATCATGTGAACATTCATACTTTGATACCTTTCTTGTTTAAACCTTGATGATTAGCTAATTTGGGGGTGTTTGTGTATATTGTTGATCATGTCATCAGTTAGAACTCAACCAGGATGGGATTTGTCCTCTCATATGGTGAGTATGACATATAGACCCTCAATTGAGATATACTAATTAATTTAATGGTTTTATCTAGATAATAAAAGTTATGTGATTATATATTTGGGTGAGGTTCATGTGATATTTTCATCCCCTTCGATGAATAACCTGTTATGTATTCATCAACCTGGTGAGCCTATTTTTGGAGAATCGAGAATGTATGAGTGGCTATATAGGATTGATATACTTAATTTACCGTGGTTACTTGATTTCTTGAACAAATGGATCATATAAAAATGCATGATTCTATATGATACAACTTGTGGAGATGGATATATAGATATACACATTTGATAGAAATCACACAAGATACCTTTGTATCTTGAGTAGCACTAATTATTTTCTAGAGGTCACTCATTTCCTGTATTTATGAATTAGAGAATCCATATTTATTTCAGTACTACAAAGGATTGTGGGGTTACATTTTATGGTTTAATGAATGGGGATTGAGTTTAAAAAAATCAAAAAGGTACTTTAAAAGTATTTTAGAGTTCATCCAAAAGGAGTTTTTTATAGATATTTACAAGGTATTGCATATGATTTAATTCATGGAAAGTTTGATGATATATTTATAGAAGTGTTTTGGAAGATATCCAAAAGATTTTTGGATATTGTTTCACGAGTTAATGTATATGACACTATATAAAGTGAATGGAACAATTCCCATAAGTCTTTAGTGTAAGTGGGAGATTGATGAAGATATGAATTAAATACTTACACATTTTATGTGTATTTTACTATATCATATGGTGTGATATGGGTGTATCATAAGGCATGGTATATGATATCATGTCACTTATTAAACCATACATAGTGTACAACATAGGGTTTATTGTAATGTTTTAATTTTTAGTGTGTTAAAACTATATAATTCTATGATTAATGAGGCCATCAAACATTAAATGTTGATGATCAAATATCACCCATGTTGATTATTATTAATTATAAATTTTATAAGATACAAAAAAATGAGAGGATAAATGGTGAATTTATATGAAAAATGAATGAATTAACAAGGAATTTTTTATGAAAATTTTAGGAGCACCAATGATAGTCAATTCCATAAGTAGAGTAAAATGGAGAAAAATAAAGAACAAGAGAAAGAATAATAATATATTATTTATATGGTTCAAGAAAAATCCCCACATAAATAGATTGGTAGAAAAAAATTTACTATATCCAGTGGCCAATTATAGGTCACACGCCCATATTATAAAAACCCTAGATCAAAATAATCTCATAAAGAAACATAGTGATATGGTAACCTTATTTCTATAGTACCAAATCTGCATAGTTTTTCCTCTATCTTATAGTAATGATGGAATTCAAGTTTGTGGAGCTACAGTAACCATGTCAAAAAAATCTATATTTTTATAGTATAATATTGAATTCCATAGTACTATAGTACCATGTTAAGTTTTTTACTATTATAGTCCATGAGAGTTTTAAACTAGTGTATAATATGGGCTGACAGAAGTTGGTTCAACTTCATCTGATGGATCGGGCTCTACAATTCCAATAATCTCCCACTGAAATCCAAATATAGAAAAATGACATCCTTCCATGGTTATAGCTTTAGAAAAATTACATAATCTGATATATTCTTCTTATTCACTCGCTAAGGGGTTATTTTACACCAAAGTTTTAATTTAAAACTGATGATTCATGAAAAAAACAGTTGCTTTATAATCAAAGATTCAATTTCAATCTAATAATTAATGATCAAGGCTAGTTTTTTTCCATTCCATGATACCAAAATGTTCTTCCATATTCTACCTCTCATCCTCCATCCATAATTAAAGACCAACAAAGGCAGAATAATGCTTTAACTTCTCTATCACCATTGGCTTTATCAACATTTTGTTTAGATTATTGGTTCCACAAATATTTTAGAATTTCAACACCATATATTGTATTAAACATCTAATAAAGTGGAACTTAAACTAAATATGCTTCATCCGGCCATTAAAATTGTGTTCTTTTCAAGATATATAGAAATTTAACAATCAAAATGTAATAAATTTTCCTCTTGTTTTATATCTAACTACTCTAATAGGTTCTTTAGTCAAGCCATATCTTTCTCAGCTTCTATTACAATAATATACTCTAACCTTGTGGTATATAGTTTCACCACCTTTTGTAATTAAAATATCCAAGTTACTATATTACCTCCATAAGTAAACACATAACCTATGGTACTCCTCCTAATATCGACACACCTATAAGTTTAATATCCACATACCTCTACAATTAATTTCATTTCCAAAATCATAGAGATACTTTCATTATTCCCTTAAAATACCTCAGTATCCAATTCACAGCTTCCGAATTTTTCTTTGTAGGTTTATCCATGTACCATGTCACTATTGAGATCCTTAGGGATTTATTAACACTTAATATAACAATAAAAATTGATTATAATATCATACCAAGGTCACACAAGTTTAAAAATATGAAACATGCATAAAATAGAATTAAATAGCATATTATAAATACATACCGTTCACCATGGAGCTTTTACAATATATTCAAACCATCAAATGGTTTGATGTACATCAATAAGGGAAATGAAATGAAATCCCATCTCTGTAGGTATATCCATGGTCTAACTAGATTGTATGAAATTCATGAAAGACTCTCCTTCATCCACAGTGTGCTAGCACCTCAATGTACTAAGGAATAATAAGATAGAGATTCAAGGTTTGGAAGAACCATCCAATTAATAGTAAAGAATCGAGAAAGCATCACATGCCACTTCCATCACATGGTAGTGATATATATAAAGGATTGATTATGATTCTTATCTAATGTATGTATTAACTCATGCATTATAACTCATGAGTTAATTCCTTGGATAATTAATGAAACTATTTTCATGAATTGTAATTCCCCAAACTGAATCAATGGGTCTAGGTCGGACTGTCAAATAACCTCATGCATGCCTCCCTACATGTAAGAGGTTTCTCACTAGTGGTGAGGTCCTAAATTAGAACATGGAAAGATTATTTCCTTGGTATAGATACCCAACCAAAACATATACATGAGGAAGTGATAATAAAATGAGATATATATACAACAAAATTAAACTACATAAACCATATAGTATAAATATGTTATATAAGAAAACAATCAAACTATAAGTTGGGTACTAAAGAAAATAAATATAAAAGATAAGAAGAGATGATATAACATGAAACCTGAAGTCCACCTTAACTCCACTCATCTATCATGTTCCTCTATCTCATCTTCTTGGCACATGGCCCTTCTCCTTGATTGGATCTCTGACTATAAAGCCTACATACACAATGAGGTACATGTGTAGGGTGTGATTATAACCCCAGTAGGACACCACTAATGCATCCATAAAATAAGTGTAACATTTATATAAAAGTGTATTTAATGACAAGAAAGTAGATACATAAGTAAACAACCACATGTCAAGTCATCATGAACTAACTAGGCTTCCAAAAACTCTGGCCCCATCCTCTATGGATATATACTGAAAGAGAAGTCATGTATGGTTTCCATGAATCTCAGAATGTCCAAAAGGGAAACATAAGTCACAAAATAGGACATAAAGCTAGAATTCCCACTACCTATCTCAGTTTATGCCTCAAGGCCATCATTCCCTATCATTAGCCGTTCAAGACCACACCATAATCATCATGCATCAAGTTACACATGCTCACCCTCTAAGGGATTAACCAAGCCATGAAGGGTCCACCTATCACTTTGATACTAGATATCAGATTCTACAATCCATACATATATATACACATATAATCCATAAAAATTGAAATATTAAACTATAATGAAGTAAAATAATGACATATCAAGAAAGGTATCATGGGCCACACATACACATGCACAAGTATGTCATATTAAGGGAGATATCATGGGCCACACACATTCAAGTACAAGAATTTCATATCATACAATTTTATATAATTATTGTAACATGGTAAGGAAATTCCTACCTTAATCATATTGAAGACCAACATCATCGTTCACCACCTGAATCAAGATCTCACACCTATGATCCCTAGAATAAATCACAAATAACCATCTGAGGATTTAAGAGAAAATTTCCAAGAATAAGAACATTTCAAGGGATAGGTTTGGTTTATACTTACCCAATGATATCTAATACAACAAGAAAATCTAGAATAATCTAATAATTATTAATATAAAACTAGGTTTCAACATTTCTTTTCTTCAAATAAAGAAGGAATCACATTAGATCATGTCATAATTCATAGATTTGACCATGAAATTCTGGATCTAGGGTCTTCACCAATGGTAAGGGAGAAGATCTATCAATAATAAGAATAATGGAGGACAAATGATCACTTAACATGAAATCTCTAGAACTAATATCTCTAAATCTAATGGATTTTATCTCTGGAGGGAAATAATTCAGCAAGAAAATCCAAAGGAATTCATATGTTTGATATCCCTAGGTGTAAGAGGAATAATGAGAAGTTTCTATGAGTTTTCAAGTCAAAATAATATTTTTCAGATTATTTAACTCTACACATATAGTTTGGTCACAAGATTTACCAAATTGTGCGCTAACCATGTAAGGATTATTTCCTTTTCAGGTCACCCTCATGGTTTGTAAAAATGTCTTCCAACCATATTTTCTCTCTTATTTTGAGTTACATAGTTTTTAGGGAATTTCACTCAATTATCTATAACCATGCACCAACCATGCACCACCCACTACTCCTCTTCAACAAGTCACATGGTTAAATTGGAAAAACTATACATTCTCCCTTTACCATTATCAAACAATTATCCCCATTAAAGTTATATAAAATCCTATAAAACCACCCATAACATACCCAAGACTTTACCTAAACAAAAAAACTCAAAAAAATTAAAGGAAAGGTAAAAAACAAAGAATAATCTATATAAAATATCTAATTCTATTATAATCTCCCCCTTTAAGGAATTTTCATCCTAGAAAAGTGTCTCTATAGACCCTACTTAAAAAATTGGTCTAATGAGCCCTGAATTCTGATTTCCAATCCCAATTTTCCCCTTGAATACATTTTTACTGCCATAAAACTCGAATGATATACACTATTTTCCCTCACAGTTCCTTTTTTATCTAATAAAAAATCTGTACTAAACATTCTATGAATGAATAGTCCACATCCAAATCAATTTTCTTATAATAAATCACATGTGAAGGATCTAGAACATACTTTAAAAGTTGATACACATAGAATAATCATGAATACCTTGATGTCATGGAGGAATATCCAATTGGTAATCCACTATCTCAATTCATTCCACTATCTCAAATGGTCCCACAAACCGTAATTTTAGTTTCCCTTACCTCCGCAATCACCAATGCCCCAAATGAGGTGATACTAACAAGAAAACTCAATCACCCACAATGAAATCCAAAGGTTTTTATCATGATTATGTATAATAATGTTGCTTTCTTTGAGTGGTAACAAACCAATTCCTAATTAACTACACCTACTCGGGAGTTTCCTTCACTAAATTCAACCTGATAACTACTGAATCTATGGATATATTCCAACATAATGAAGAATGATAGGGTTCACCATAAAGAGCCTCAAAAGTATCCATATTAATTGAAGTCTAATTTTTTTCTTATATTCAAACTATTTCCAATCAATATGGTCATTCCATGATCCACAAAAGTCTATCACACATGCCCTGAATATATCCACAAAAATATTAATCATCATCTTAGATTTTCTATCTATATAAGGGTGATATGTTTTACTCAAATTTATTTAGGACCCTATCACATTTTTAAATCCTTAATAAAACCATGATGTAAAGTGAGAACCTTGATCTGACATGATACTCATTGGCACTCCATGCAGCCATAATATCTCTTGAATGTATAGTTTATCCAAGCAATCCATGGATTGAGTTTATCAAATATGAAATAAATGTGGAACCTTTATAAGCCAATCAATTACAACCCACACTATATCCCAACCTCTTATGGTCCTAGGAAACCCCATAAAAAAGTCTATCCCCACCTCATCCCACTTTCAAATAGGTATCAGAAGAGGTTTTAGAAAGTCTTTGGGTCATTGATATTCTGCTTTGATCCACTGGCAAGTGATTCAATGAGAGATGAACCCTAATATATATTTTCTTCTTCCTATCCACCAAAGAAGACATCAACTTTCATGATACATATTAGTTGATCCTAGATACACCACCCATTTCAGGGTGTGTGAGTCCCTTATCATTCCCTCTCTCATAAAAGTAGGAACTACCACCCTACCATGGATATAAATCACATCATTATCATCTAAGAACCATCCTATAACAATTTCATCTTTTTATATCCTCTCCTACATCACTAGAAAATATGGATTAGTCACCTAAATTTCTTTGACACAATAAACCAAATCCTAAGTCATGAATAAGGGTATACAAGATACCACCTCATGCTCCTTATATATACACACCTTCTAACTCGATAGTAGACTCATCAACTTACACTCTTCTTATTATGAATGAGGTCCAAAATTTTGTGTTTTCTTACTAGGATCATCTCCAACAACAAAACCTCTTCTAGGGGAATATTCCATCTCAAAATAAAAACTTTTTACATATTTGACCCAACGTCACTACTATAGATTTAGGTCTTGCTAGGAGAAAATATATCGCATGATATTTTTGGTTCATATAGACATAAAATCTCCCACTAAAGAGATAATGACATCAAAATTTCAAGGCATGAACCACAACATCTAACTCCAAGTCATTATTAGAGTGGGTTCGCTTGTGGGGTCATAAGTGGTGGGACCCATAAGCAACTACCTGGCCATTATGCATCAATATATCCCCAAAATAACTCTAAAGGAATCACAATATACTGAATAACCAATCCTAGGTTTTAGTAGAACCAGAATCAAAGGAAATGTCAACCTTCTCTTTATCTCTAAGAAGGACTCCTCACATAGTTCAATCCACTCAAACATTACCCCTTATTAGTAATTCCAATCATAGTTGATTCAAAATGGAAGAAGTAATAAATGAACTGCATGTAGTAACTTGTTAATACAAGGAAACTCCAAATCTGAAACACATTCCTAGGCTGCACCCATGATGGTACCATCTCTGCCTTCTTTGGATTAATAGAAATACTTATCTTAGAAATAACATGTCTTATAAAGTATACCTATTAGATATAAAAGTGAAAATTCAAAATCCTTTCATAAATATGATGCGCTCAAAGTATACTCAACATGATCTCTAAATTTATAGAATGCAATTATGAAGTCCATGAATACACCAAGATGTATCTATAATGAAAGAATCCAATTATGGGTAAAAATTTTGGTTCATGAGGTCCATGAACACTAATAGAGCATTCTTCAACCCAAACAATATCATATGGTACTATTATAACCTATATCTGCTTTTGAATATCATAATCACTATATTATCTTCACTAATCTAAAGTTGGTTATAGCCCGATTATAGATCAATTTTTTAGAACCATTAGAATCCTCTCAACTAATCAAATAAATCATTGATCCTAGGTAATGGATAATGGTTCATAATTATGAATTGATTCAATTTTCAGTAATATATGAATAGACTTAGGATATCATCCACCTTCTTGGAAAATAGAACTGGAGCATCCCAACAGAAAGTGCTTGGACAAATAAATCCTTTTACCTTAAGATCTCCAAGTTTCACTTTCAACTTCTTCATCTTGTTCGATGTCACTTGATATAGATGGATCAATATAGGTTGTCCACCTAGAATGATCTAAATCTCAAACTTGATTCCTCTTTATAGAATAATTCATGAGAAATCATATGGAAATACATCCTAGTAAAGGTATACCATAGAAGGAAAAGTGGTTAGAGATGTTATTTGATCTAATGTAAGTATTGGACCCGTGACGCTCCCGAAATGGGCCAAGATACTTCCTAACCCCTACAATTGGAGTCTGGGTTCTTGATTGAGACACTCTCATGGGCCTACTATCATAGATATATCCCCTAGCTAGCTGGGGAATTATTTTTCCTCCCCATAGAATCCAACCTAGGGATGAATCATATTTAACCAACTAGGGAGCTTCTCTGGTACCATTGCACATATGGTGTAGTGGTGTTAGAGAAGCTCCCCAATTGGTTAAATGTCAGTCAGCCCGGGGTTCGATTCTCTAGGGAGTCGAAATAAATCCCTAGCTATCTAAGGGAGATATCCATGATAAAAAAAACTAGTAGAGTGGCCCATTCAAGAGCCCAGACTCCGATTGTTGGG
This sequence comes from Viscum album, assembly GCA_963277665.1. NCBI lineage: Eukaryota > Viridiplantae > Streptophyta > Magnoliopsida > Santalales > Viscaceae > Viscum > Viscum album. The sequence goes on from OY728156.1 coordinate 767,831,256, forward strand.
GATGGGGAGTATCTTGATCTGTTTTGGGAGTATCACAGGTCTAACAAAATGTGCCTTTTTAACAGACCTATGCCACAACTAGGTCATAGTATGGCCACACGCTATCCCCTATAACTAAAATTTGGGATCAAATTAGTTCATCCCACATGGAAGGTATTGTCCCCGAACCCTACTGGGATTTAATACGCCTCCCATATGATTTTAACCCATGACCTAAGGATTAGCCAGCCACAAGGGAGCTTCACGAGTATCACTCTACCATATGGTGCAGTGGTAGCAGAAAATATCCCTAGTTGGTTAAATTCTAGTAAGCCCATGTTTGAATCATGGTGGAGGCATATTAAATCCTAGTAGGGACCGGGGACAATAACTGACATGCATCCTAGTTTAGTGGCCCAGATGATCCCAGACATCAAGTTAGGGTCTGGGGCATTTCCGGACTACGAACCAGTTAGTGGCATAGATCTGCTAAAAAGTAACCTTTTATTGGACCCATGAAACTCCTGAAAATGAACCAATATAATCCTAAACCCCTAAACTTAGAGTCTAGGCTCTTGACTAGGACACTCTACTGGGCCGAGTATCATGGATATCTCCCATAACCAGTTGGGGATTGAATTCACCTCCCTAGAGAATTGAACCCGGGGCTAACTGGGGAGGCGAAATAAATCCCCAACTAGATAGGGGATATATTCAAAATACTCAGCCTAGTAGAGTGGCCCATTCAATATCATATACTCTAAGTGTATGGGATAGGAAGTATCTTGGTCCATTGCCGGGAGCATCACGGGTGAAACAAAAAGGTGCCTTTTTAGCAAATCTACGCCACAAACCGGGCTATAGTCTGGACACTCCCCTGCCACTAACTTGAATTATAGGCTCATCTAGGCCATTGAATAGGTCCACACATTAGGTATTATCCCCAGGCTCTACTGGGATTTAATACACCTCCCCAAAAATTCAAACCTGGGACCTCAGGTATTGTTGGACCAGTGATGCTCCCGAAAAAGGACCAGATACCCCACAGCCCACTAACACGTGGGATGAACTCCATTAGGTCACTCAAAAAGGTGTAAAGTATTATTATACATGTGACACTCCTAAAAATAGACTAGATACCCCACATAACATTAACTTGTGGGCCACACTCCACTAGGAAACTCAACTAGGTTGAGTATCCTGGATATCTCCCCTAGCCAGCTAGGGATTTATTTTGCCTCCCCAAAGATTCCAACCCGGTGCTGATTGGAATTTAACCAACCTGGGAGCATCTATGGTACCATTACACCATATGGTGTAGTGGTACCATAGATTCTCTCTAGTTGGTTAAATTCCATTCAGCCTCGGGTTTGAATCTCTCAAGAGGAGAAAAAAATCCCCAGTTGTCTAGGGGAGATATTCAGGATACTCAGCCCAGTTGAGTGGCCTAGTGGAGTGAAACCCATGATTTAGTGGGTTGTAGGGTATCTAGTCCATTTTAAGAATCATCAATGGTCCAAAAAAATGCATTTTTAGCAGATCTACGCCACTAATTGGGTTGTAGTACGGACACGCCCTAACCCCTAACTCTGAGTTGGGGCTCATCTGGGCCACTAAACTAGGCTGTGCATCAGGTATTTTCCCCAAGAACTACTGGGATTTAATAATTCTCCCCTATGATTTTAACCTGGGACCTTAGTCTTAATAGCCACTAGGGAGAATCACAAGCACCACTACACTATATGTCGCAGTGGTACCAGAGAAGTTCCCTGATTGGTTAAATGTGAGTCATCCCTAGGTTTAATTCTCCAGGAAAGTGAAATAAATCCCCAACTGGATATGGGAGATATCCATGATACTTGGCCAAGTAGAGTGTCCCATTTAAGAGTCCAGGCTCCGAGTATAAGGGATGGAGAGTATCTTGGCCCGTTTTTGGGAGCATCATGTGTCCAACAAAAAGGTACCTATTGTTGGACCTGTGATGCTCCCGAAATGGACCAGATATCCCACAATCCCACCAACTTGTGGGATGTGCTTAACTATTCCATTAACTGGGATAGATATTGGGCATTGTCCCCTAGCCAGCTAGGGATTTAATCTCACCTCCCCAGAGATTCAAACCCAGGATTGACTGGTATTTAAAAAACTAGGGAGATTCTCTGGTACCACTATGCTATATGGAGTAGTGGTAATCATGATTCTCCCTGGTATCTATTAAGCCTAAGGTCCCAAGTTTGAATCACGAGGGAGGTGTATTAAATACTAGTAGGTCTTGGGGAAAATACCTAATGTGTTGCCCAGTTCAATGGCCCAGATGAGCCCAGAATCTGAGTTAGGGGTTGGGGCATGTCTGTAATATGGCCTAGTTGGTGGCATAGATCTGCTAAAAAGGATCCTTTTTTGACCTGTGATTCTCCCAACAATGAACCATATACCCTGCCAAACCACTAACTCGTGGGTTGTTCTAAACTGGTCTACTCACCTGGGTAGGGAATCTGGAAATCTCCCTAAGCCAGTTGGGGATTTATTTCTCCACCCCAGAGATTAGAACCTAGGTTTGACTAGTATTTAACCAAATATGAAGCTTCTCTGGTACCACTTCACCATATGGTGTAGTGGTACTTGTGACACTCCCTGGTGGCTAGTTATGCCTTAGGTCCTAGGTTCAAATTATGTAAGAGTCATATTAAATCCTAGTAGGGACTAAGGACAATACTTTCTACATGGGTTAACCCTAATTGTTCCCATTACTGAGTTATAGGGGATGGGGCATGCCCAGACTACAGCCTGGTTGTGGCATAGGTCTGTTAAAAATCTTCATTTTATTAGACCCATGAATCTCCTAAAACGGACCAAGATACTCCCCATCTCCTACACTTGGATTATGGGCTCTTGAATGGGCCACTCTATTGGGAAGAGTATCATGGATATCCCCCCTAGCTAGTTGGAGATTTATTTTTCCTCCCTAGATAATTGAACATGGGGCTGATTGGTATTTAACCAACTCGAGAGTTTATCTAGTACCACTATGCCATATGGTGTTGTGGTACTCATGATGATCCCTGGTAGTGTAAGAGTTGTTGTCCTAAAACCAACTGGTTTTACTTTGATTATAAGTATATTTAATGTATTTAAATATTAAACATCTTATTGCATATTGTTCATTGTTCTTCATGACTATGATGTAATAATGTACTAGATTATTTTTTTCATTGATAAGGTCATGCAGTTCCCTGCTATAGTGAGAACCTTGAAATTCTATAACAATATTCTTAAATATATTTCTATGGTTGTATGGAATACTATTATGGGATAAATAGCATGTAGACTATCAGGTGTGAGTACTCATAAGCAGATAAGACTTCCTTTCATGAATTTCTCACTTGGTAATCTCCAAGATAAGAGATTATGATAACAGACCCGCCAGTAGGAATTCTGCATGTTTTGGTCTCATCAGATATTTCTATCTGCGATCGTGTGTAATGATCCTTAGACTTTAATATTATCATTAATATGTGTCACGACTCGTGCACTTTGATTTAATGATGAAAGCCATCACTCAGACAGTTGGCAGGAAGTAGGGTACGCTGGGTGTGTCATGAGTGGCATGTTATTAATGGATAAGTCAAAGAAGGATTTTTCCCTTCCATTTATGAAAGTTGATATCTCAGACCTTTTATTTAAATAGAACTATCATGTGAAATTTCATGGCCATGGGGTAATGATGATTTTATTTAAAGTAGTCAAAGAATGAAGTATCAAGCATTAAATTTGATGAAACTATCATGAAACCTGCTTGATGAGATATTTTAAAAAAAGGATTATATTACACAGTGAGAGTTCGTATGTGGATTTTGTTGTTGCAACTTTATGTTCTTTATCTTGGGTTCCCTGAACTGTTTCTAGAGAGTACTCTTGGAATTTAGGCAAGCCCGCCTAATTCCAATGAGAAATAATCCTAGAGGTTTACACACTAAGTGTTTCTGGTGGTCTCAACTAAATTATATTTGAATTTAATTAATAAATATTATTCTCAAGACAATGTAATAATTTTATTCAAATTAAAGTGATTTCATAAATTAAATAAATATTTATTCACTGGATTGTGGGTAAAATATATTTATTAATTTAGTGAACATTTGATAAATATTTCTTTACTAGTTTTTAAATAAAATATTTATTTAAGAGAATAAACTATTTATTTATTTATTCAGGTATTCAATAAATGGAAGTGGATTTTAAGAGTACCAAGGCCAGTCTAGCAGTGAAATAATTATTTTCAAGATGATACATAATTATTTAACTAGTTAGAACAAATTCAAATAACGTTGCTATTATTTTATGATGAGAAATTTTATTTATAATTCCATTTTGTGCAAGTTGGCACACCATAAATAATGACGCGGTATTATTATTAATAGTATGGGTTTTCTCTAAGGTTATGAATGTATTTAATTTCCATTATGAAATTAAATATTGTAAATGAAGCCCCATGTCAATAAATAGACACATACGTCTATTGTTCCAAGTACCAAACCACACACTAGGTGAATTGAGAATTGTTGATCTAAACAATTTCTCTCTCAAATATTCTTCCTGTTGATCTCAAGAATGAGAGACCTTCGTCAAGGCTGAAGAACAAGCAATCAAGGACGACTGACATAGGACACCCACTTTTGTGTGCTAGCACCTAGAGAAAGAGCGGTGTCGATCAGAGGCCATCAAAGTACGTGTGGATCACCGCTAGAGGGATTCTAGTTTAGATCCTTGAAAGTGAAATAAGATAATCCAGAAGGATCATTTTGGATGATCAACATCATTAATGAAGAAAATACCAAAGATCCAAGTATTATTTTATTTATGAAATTAATTATAAACATGATGTGAAAGATCCTATCTAAAGATTTTGGGCCTTTTCCTTATTTATCTAAATCTTTGATTCTATTCCATAGAGACTGGCGTTCATCGTCGTATTGATCCCGAAATAATCATTAATCCTGGTAAAAATCAAAGTTGGGCGTCAGACCAACCATGCTTCCTCTACACCCAGAACCTTCAAGTGGTACTCAAGCGGTTACATCATAGTTTAAAATTATTTATATATTTCATTGATTATTTACGAATTTAATAATTTATTTGTTTTAATTCAAGTTAATCGTTATATAAATCTGAATATTGAGATCTATTCCTCCTCTTTCGTTTCTTTTCCACCTTACAGAAACTATATTTTAATTTAATTTTTATTAAAATAAAATAGAGGATATCATCTGGAGCTACCAAAGGTTCTTGGTCGTACAACACTAGAACACACGTGTATTCGGAAATACTTGTTGTGTATCCAAGATTCAATGCACTGGGTCTAGTCCACCAAACCAATCTGTGTCATTAGAGTTTATCTAAGTCTTAATGACTCCGTATGTTGACCAGAAATAGGTGGCACGCGGTTTCTAGATTACACACCATATGGGCCAATGGACATAATGATTAGTCCCTTTTGGATTAGGATTAGACCATGTACCCCGTACATAGCTTGCCCAGCTGGAGACCATGTAACAAAGAACTACATGGTGTGTGAATCACTGGACACACAGTGTACTCTGAAGATTTCTGAATTACACTCACATGTCGTTTCCCCAAGCATGTACTTTGGATAGATGGTGAAAAATAGTACACATCGTGTAGTTGGAACTACACACCGTGTACTCGTCCAAATTATGAAGATTTATTAAAATTTATTTTTATACTATAAAAACCCTTGAGATGTGTACTGTCACGCCCTGACTTCGCCTTGAGGTATGACCTTAATTTTAAATTTTTATTTCATAAGTTTAATCGCTTTCTTACTTAATTATTGGTTTAAGTGTGGGTTGAACCTGTTGTGAGGCCTTTACTGTGGCGCTGATAAATGCGCATTAACTTTACACCGCTCGGTGCAGGGGCAGAGCACGGGCGTAGCCACATGACCTTGCCTTTTTAACATGCGGCGCTCGCTACGCGAACGTTCTTTTGCCGGGTGATTAAATTTAGTTTCAAAGTATTATTATTATTATTTTATTGTTATTGTTATTATGATTATTATTTTTACTGTTATGATATTATTATTATTATTATTACTATTATTATTATTATTATTATTACTATGATGTTATTAATGTAATTAAATTTATTTTTGATTAGCTTGTTTAGCTCCCTCTCCCCCCTCCAAAACCCTAGCCGCCACCCCCTCCTATTTTTATTTTCTTTTTATTTTTTTTTCTTTCTATCCCTTTCCTTCTCCCCCATGTTTTCCCTCTCTCTCTCCCTCCCTCTTCTCTTCCTTTTCTTCCCTCTTACCCGCTGCACCCTCCCTCGCCGCACCTCACTTCTTCTTCTCCCCTTTCTTCTCCTTCTCTTTTTTTCTTCTCCTCCTTCTTCTTCTTCTTTTCTTCCTCTCCTTCCTTCTTTTCTCTTATGCCACACTCCACCTCCCTTCCCGCCTCCTGCTCGGCCACACCTTCCCCTGCTCGGCCGCTCTCCCTGCCACCTCCGTCAGGCCGGCCGGCGCCCTGCCTCTGCACGCCGGACTAGCCCCCCAGCCTCGGGCTGACCCTGCTGCGCCCCTGCTGCATCCACACCAGACCTGCGTCGGACCAGCCACCCGCACTCCTCCCCTTGCCGGACCAGCCGCCGAATCAGCTTCCCGCGCCTCCCCGCTCCTACGCCCCCCTGTTCGGCCACCCTCCTCTAGCGGACCGCCGCACCCCCACCCCCTTCTCCTCTGCTCGCCGACAGGTTTGTTCTTCTTCTTCTTTTTTTTATTTTATTTTATTATTTTAACTTATCTAATAAGATATTAATGTTTTCTTTTGTTATTATTATTAATATGTTAATTATTATATCATTACTATAATTATTATTATGTTATTATTATTATTATGTCAATAATAATATTATTATTATTATATTATTATTGTTACTATTATTACATTATTATTATGTTATTATTATTATTATAATCTTATTATTATTATTATTATCATGTTAATATTATTATGTTACTATTTTTATTATTATTATGTTATTATTATGATTATTCTATTATTATTATTATTATATTATTGTATTGTTATTATTATTGTTATAATATTATTATTATTAAGATTACTATGATTATTATTATGCTATTATTATTATTATTATTATGTTATTGATACTACTATTATTAATTTTTACGTTATTATTATTATTGTTATTATTATTATTATTATTATTATTATTTTAACATTATTATTGAACTTGTTTAACGGTCTGCTGTTTTAGGACCTCTTTGACGACTCAATACGGTGCGACCGTGGCGCAACGGGAGTTTTGCGCCGTGTCTTTTTCCATTCCTATTTGAGGTAGGTGATTCCACACTCAATTATCATCTGGCGATCTTTTGCGTGTTGGTTCAATTTTTCAGCACCTTGCTAATTAGTTTCCATGCTGAAAAATTAGTTCTAATTACATTTTAAATGTGCATCTAATTTGCCAGTAGTATATTTATGTGATGCAAGTCCATTTTTATTGTGAAAACTCACTTTGGATGTTTATTATTATTTGTAAACTGTGTAGTGTGTGAGTTAGAAAGTGCAGATGACGCAGTTTGTGTTTTGGCGTGTCAGAATATGTTTTATTATAAAAAGGGGGTTTGAGTGACTTTTTAACCTTTAAAAATTTTTGCGACATGTTTGAAAACTGTTCAATAATTTTTCTTAGTGGTTTTCTTAATTAACAAAGTGATTTCATTAAGTTATGTGTCTAGTTTAATTTAAAGCGTAAGCAGTGTGGTTTAAGTTTTTAAAAAAGTTTTGGTGTGTGTGTGGTTTTCAAAGAGGATATCAGTGTGCAGGTGACATGTTTGGCTCTAAGTGCTAATGTGACATGTTATGTGAACTTGGATCTTTAGGTGAGCACAAGGAGGGAAGCTGGGGTATTAGGTGGGGAGACTAGGACTAGTGAGCTAGTGTTCCGAAGATGACCCGACCTGGTTTCACTGGCAGGTTTGACGATTGCAACACTAACTAAACATATGATATCTGAGGGTCGTGGCCTTCTAAGCCACGTGTTATGAGGGTCATGGCCTTCTAAGCCACGTTATCTGAGGGTCGTGTCCACCTAATCCACATTTCACTGAGACACGACGTTCTAGGGTCCCACATGCTCTAGTACCCTTTTGGGGCTTTCCCATCCTTTGGTGCTACCGGTTACTTTGCGTGCACAATGATACGTGATATGTCACTTGAATTACTACCCTAATGTGTTTATCTTGAACTGCCTTTCTTTTAAATCATTTTATGAAATCCATTTCTTTTGCACTTCTTTCTTTCTTTATTTAGCATTGCAAATGGTTTGTCTTTTGATAGTTGTGCGTGGAATCTTTTCTTGGTGATATCCTGCTGGGCTATTGCTCACACCCTACTTACACCCTTGGGTGTAAGTAGATTTGTTTACTTCTGATACAGGTAAGGGTCCAACTTTTGGGAGTAGTGGTTCAGGTTGTTAGCTGGCCCATCTACGTGGCATTTTGGTGGTGGCTTAGGGGCGGTGTCCTCACACCGGGCGACAGTTATTAGGTTGGTTTTTGGTCACCTTGTTTTTAGTGTTATTTGGGTTTTGAATACTTGTGAACCAAAAAACCTGTTTGGTTAAATACAAGTTTTAATGTAACCTTTATTTTTTATTTTTTATTTTTTTGGTTTAAATTTGGTTGGCTACTTTATATTTGTTCACTTGGGTAAATCGTTCCCAAAGTTTAAATTGATACCCGGGCACTTGTTCCAGCCCGTGGGGATCGGGGACGCCCTTCGAGCCTTGCCGCAGGTCAGGTCGGGCGTCGAGTTGATGGCGACCCGATTCGGTTTGTGAAAAATGGTATCAGAGGTAGGTTAGTTCTTGGTTTGTGTTATTTGGGATGAGTTGGATTATACATGAGTTGGGTCTGTCGGGGCTCATAATTCATGTTGCGAGTAGGGTGCCTGGCCAGCACGCCTCGTGATAGATACTGAGTCACCATGGGATGTCAGGGTGCTTGTTTCACTTATTTTCTAGGTGGGACGTGCAGGCTGCATACTGTACGTGGACACCAGGAAAGAAAGTATAGTTTTTGCACGAAGTCGTTTTCACATGTTTGGTTTATTGATGATTATTTATCTTGTTGAAAATTTTAGTTCCTTTTGAGATATGTGATATTGATGGTATTCTTTCTTGATTGCTGCCCTTTTGCAGTAAGATGCCTCCCCGGAGAGCTCACATGCACCCACAGGAGGAATCTGGAGAGAGTTCTCCCGCGCTGCTTGATCAGAGATTGGTAGAGGCGATGGTCCAAGCCGTTCAGGCTTTGGGACAAGGGTCGACTCCTGCCCCCGCCCCTATTCCATCTAGAGGGGAAGAATTTGGCTCCAGGAAGGATAGAGCTCAGGAGTTTCTGAGGAGAAAACCTCCTTCTTTCCGAGGTGGTTTAGAACCTTAGGAGGAAGAGGAGTGGCTTGAAAAGATAGAACACATGTTCAATTTCCTTGACACACCTGAGGAAGTCAGAGTGAAGTGTGCCTCATTCCAGCTGGAGGGTTCCAGTCGCAAATGGTGGGAATCATTGGGCCAGGCTGGGAAACATGAGCACATGAGCTGGAAAGATTTCAAGGGTATCTTCAACGAGCAGTATTGTCCAGAGTTCTTAGCCTATGCTAGATCTCGGGAGTTCATAGAGCTTTTGCAGGGGAATCAGACAGTGATGGAGTATGCAAATCGCTTTTCTGAACTAGTACGGTACGCACCTGAGATAGTTTCGAGTGAATTCTTAAAAGCTCAGAAGTTTGAGAAGGGCCTTCGACCAGAAATCCACTCCCAGGTTTTCTTATTCAAGCTGAAGACTTATGCTGAGGTGGTCGATCGTGCTTGTATGGCCGAGATTGACCAGAAGGAAAAGTCAGGGTTTTTTGGATTAGTTTCAGGGCTTGGCAGTGGCAGATCATCTGAGAAGAAGAGGAAGCGTGATGAGAAATGGAAGAAGAGTGATGGCATCTCAGGTCACCCTCCCAGGCAGTTTTCATCTGGGGATTCTGGTGCAGGGTCCGTAGTGTGCCATCAGTGCGGAAGGGTAGGGAACATCCGACCTGTTTGTCCTTACCCTCCCAGACCATGGCATGGATGTGGAGTTGTGGGACATCTACAGCGCTTCTGCAGGACTGCACACCCATACCAGCGTGGGGCTGGATCTGTGGCTTCCAGAGGGGTATCAGTTCAGTCAGAGCCGACCAGGACGATAGGATCTCGGTTTGGTGGGCATGGTGGTAGGACCAGATCGTCTTCAGGGCAGATCCAGATCAGGGCAGAGCCTCAGGAGAGCGGTCATTCTCAGGCAGGGACCATACAACTACATGTTGTGGATCAGGCACCAACGGGGTCTGATTTAGGGCCTTCGACGGTTCGAGGTACTATTCTGGTTGCATCTTCTATAGCTGCAGTTTTATTTGATACTGGTGCTTCAGTTTCTTTCATATCTTCTCATTTTGTGAATCTGCTAAACCTACCAACTGAGCTGTTATCGTTTGTTATGGAGTTAGTAACACCGCTGGGGAAAAGAGGGAGCAAGGCCTTAAGTGTCGATCGTGCGCACTCTCTGTGTCGGGAGTCGAGATGGAATGGGATTTCTTGGTCCTTGACATGGACCTATTTGATGTGATCCTTGGTATGGAATGGCTGGTGTAGTTCCAGGCACACATTGATTTCTATCGGCGCCGAGTCAGTTTTACGGTACCAGATGGGACTCCCCAGTTATTTCACGGAGAATGGGATCCTCGGTCAGGACGCATGGGACCTCCACTCCCTGAGTTGGGAAATCTTGCTCATCAGTTGTCGTCGCTCGCGCTGGAGGACGATGGTGGTATTATACAGGGAGGGTTACCTCGTGTAGTGGATGAGTTTCCAGAGGTATTCCCAGCTGATTTTTCTAGCTTACCCCCAGAGCGAGACGTGGAGTTATCGATTGAGTTGGCGCCGGGAACACAGCCTATATCTCTTCCCTCATATCGCATGGCCCCCACCAAACTGAGGGAATTAAAGATACAGCTGGACGATTTGGAATCCAAAGGATTCATTCGCCCGAGCATCTCTCCTTGGGCTGCACCGGTTTTATTCACGAAGAAGGCCGATGGAACCCTTCGGTTGTGCATTGATTACCAGAAATTGAACAAGGTAACCATCAAGAATAAATACCCTTTGCCTCGGATTAACGATTTTTTCGACCAGCTGAAGGGGGAAAAGTGGTTCTCCAAGATCGATTTGCGTTCGGGATACCACCAGCTCAGGGTGAGAGAAGCAGATTGTAACGACCCAAAGTTTCATTAATGGAAAATCCCTCTTGATCCAGTTAAATGTTTCTTTATGAAAAATGTTTTTATAAGATGTCAACTTCTTTAGTTTTACGTTAAGATTTGTGACCGTTACTTTTTAGCCGTTGAGCAGTGATCATCTGAGTAGTATAAATATAAGGCTTTAACGAACCCATTTCTACTCAGACAAAGGAAGCGATGGCCTCATCCAGTAGAATTGCCCCTTACGAAGCCCATTTGTCAGAGCTCGGAAAAGAGGTGGCGTCTTTGGGCTTTTCCCTTGACCAAGCCCAAGCTGAGCTTCATCAAGTCAAGCTCGAACGTGATCGTTTACAGGAAAAGTGGAAGTTGATTGAAATTACCACTCGAGCGATATTATCTGAGCCGCCCCAAGAGTCTGTCACCATCGCGCACCTTACCCTTAGGTCTTATGCGACTATTTTAAGGGGTTATGTAACAAATAAGTAGCACCATGTTCATGTACATTATTTTTGTATATAATAATGAATATAATTTCTAGTCATTTTTGATACATTGTAATTAGTTTTTAAAGTACAAATGGTGTTTTTAGTTATTATTTAATTAAGAATTATATTTTATTAAATTAAAGGATTTTTGAATTAAATAATATTTTAATAAAATATTATTATTAATATTACATTAATTTTTATTAAATATAAATTATCTTATAATTTTATGAATGCAATTAAAATTTTTATTAAGGTTTGAAAGTCATTTCTGTCAAAACCCGTGATTTTTTTTTATAAATGTCGGTTTTTATTTTAAAAGTGAAAATTCACATATTTAGAAAATTATTTAGATAAAATAAATATTATTTTTGGAATCAGGACGTTGAAATTATCCAATGGTGAATTTTTCATAATTTTCTGAGACAGTCAAATTTTTGGGTAAAAATTAAATACCATTTAAATATATAATGTGTTTTATGACATCATAATGACCCAATGGTGATGTAATAAAATACCATAATCCTTATGTTAGGCCAATATGTGTTTTATCATTAAAATAATGAGTTTTTGGGTTTGTTTGACTTACTTTTCAAAGCATTAATGGAGCCCTCAAAACTTATTCAACACTTTGCCTTTTTAAATTAATTTCCATGGGAGTGTGACTCACCTCCACATAAGCAACCCTAATTTTTTAATATGTTCGGACCTTGGCCTTGTAAAATATTGTTTTCCTCTTTCCTTTTCCAGAAACCATGGGCAAATACCATGGGATGGTTTGTGGTTTGGATTATTTTAATATAAGGGGTTCTAAACCTAAATAATAAAGAATTCTCTCACCTTTCCTATATAAACCCACCCAAGATCCCACTTCCTCCTCACTAAAATCCCTTGGAGTTCGTCCAACCTCTGCCCTACTCTCTCTAGAATCCTCCCAAGGTGCCCCAAGATCCCAAGAAGCCTCTCAAAAGCCTCTCTCTAGCCTTTGGAAGCACACTTCCAAGTAAGGGTTTTTTCTTCCTTTCTCATTTTTGTCAATTTTATTTAAGTTGTATTTCCCTTTTAATTTCAATTATGAATGTTGGGGTATGGTTTCGCACCTCTCCCATACTGCCCTCTTATTGTTTGAATGATGGGAGACCCCTTTCTCTCTCATTAAAAGCCTCCCATGTACACCCGTTACTATGCCGAAATTCTGAAAGAAACCTTTTTCTCCTCTTTTATATTCAAGCAATACTTTTGTATCATGAATCTAAATTCTTTTTCAATTGTTGGTACATGTATCTATATGACCTCCTTACTGTCCATTACATGTAAATATGATGAGGAACCTCTTTCTCTCTCATCAACCTTTTTTATGAATTCTTATGTCACGCCGTTACGCTGCCGAAATCACACCGATTTTCTAAGCCAATATCATTGTGTAGTGAATACCATGCTCATTTCTCCATCAAGGGTATTCACCTTTATGCACATTTACTTATTGATTATAAAGTTTCATGTATGAATTCCACATTCCTTTATCGTGGAATAAATGATTATGTTTTATGAATCCATGTTTTATGATCCATGTGGCACACTTATGCATGAAATGAAATGTTTAAGAAGGGTGCACCCTTTATAGCGCTCCAATGCATTGGGTAAAGTGTAGTATCATGATACGTCATGTGCAATGAGTGTTGACTCATTCTAATTAAAGTGAAACGAGGGTTTACTCGTGATTCAAGTGCAATGAGGGTTTACTCATGCTCCATGTGCAATGAGCCTTGGCTCATGCTAATTCAATGTTAAGTGTTGTTTCCACATTTCCATGTTATGGTTATCATGCTTTATCATGCCTTTATGTTCATGTTACTCTAATGATCTATTGATGTTCCTATTGCCTAACATGTATTGTACTCCTCATGTTATTCATTGTGTACTCCCTTACTGGGCTTTATAGCTCACCCTTTTCTTATGCATGTCCTCAGGTTATCCCATGCAATGCTAAGTACGAAGGAATGTAGTGGTCATGTAAAGGAAGTTTTCAATAAAGATGATGTATTTCAAGTTTAAAGTTTTTATGTAATGATCCTAAGCCCCAAAGACACTAAACCTCTCGATCTTCTTTGTTGTATCAAGTGAAGTTTTATGTAATAAAGCATGCTTAAGTTGTAATAAAAAGCAGGGTTGTCACAGTTGGTATCAAAGGATAGGTTTAGTTATTTTTGGGATTAGGAAACCCTAGTAAAGCCTTAGATACAAGACTAAGCATAATAAAAACATCCCTAAGTTTTGTTAAATACTAAGTAAGTGGTTTATCAAACAAATACATCCCTGTCTGGATATGAGCAGGTAGAGGCAGCTCTGGCACAAATGTATCCTAGGGGTAAAACCCGAAAACACCGCTTTGAGCTAGACTCGAACGGGAACTGGTGCACGACAACGGGCCTTGCTTAAATCTTGGTTACGACACTCCCGGGGGATATGTTTTGATAAATTCACAATCTTAGTATGAACCCTTATTAAGGGAAAAATGCCCCTAAGAATATATGTTAGAAGGAAGATCATGAAAAGCCTGGATTGAATCCTATAGACTCATGAGTTAAAGAGATTAAAGTTTATTTATAAGTCATCAACTTTTGTCTTTGGATTACCCTTTATGTGTTACCCCTAACTTTCCTTTTATTCCAGCCAATGGCCGGTAATAGGAGAACTCGGGCTAACAACCGTTGTGAAGATCAGTGTGATGATTGTACTTATGAGATGCCCAATCCAATGGGAGCAGGAATTGAGAACTTTGTCATGCTTCTCTCTAAGCTAACTCAAGTTTTGAATAGAAACACTGGTCAAGAGGAACGTTCAACCCCCCCTAAGAAAGAACAAGTCGCTATTGAAAGCTTCATGAGACAAAGGCCTCCTACTTTTAGTGGATCATCTGATCCCATGATCGCTGAACAATGGATCAACACCATTGAAAAGATATTCTCCATCCTCCAATGCTCTGAAAAAGAGAAGGTTCTCCTGGCGGCTTATCATATGGAGGGTGAAGCTGATCAATGGTGGACGTTGATCAAAAATACGAAGCCTGAGGAGGAGATCGAGGCTTTGGAATGGAAGGAATTCCGGAAGATGTTTTTCGATAAATATTTTCCACGCACCCTCAGTCTTAAGACGGAAAGGGACTTCCTTTCCCTCAAACAGAAAGATGAAGAATCTGTGGGAGCGTACGAGGCAAACTTCACAAGGCTTGCACGATACGCTTCCGTCTTTGTCGTTACCCCCGAATGCAAGGTTGACCGCTTCTTTGGTGGGCTGAAGCCTAGCTTGCGGAAAGCATTAGCGATCCGTGACTTCGACAGCTATGAGGAAATTGTCTGATGTGCCCTCAAGGTTGAAATGGAGATCAGAGAATCACAGGGGTATCATGGGGAAAAGAAGCGTAAGGTGGACTTCAATGCTGGTGGTCCGATGGATAAATCCAACGGCGCTAAGAAATTCCAGCACCCCACTTGCCAAAAGTGTGGAAAGAAGCACCCTGGAAATTGCCTTAGGGGGACAAGAAAATGCTTCAAGTGTGGAAGAGAAGGGCACCTAGCTGTTAACTGTCAGCAAGAAGGACCCGCGGCTACGACAGAGGAGAGGAACGCTCCGTTCGAACCTCAACGCGTTGTTCAATTCTACAAATGCAAAGAACCGGGTCATTTTGCAAATCAGTGCCCTAATCCAAGGGTTATCGGAGGCAACCAGTAACCTCCAAGACAGCAAGGAAGAACTTTTGCCATCACTTCTGCCGAAGTGAACCCCGACAACGAAGTGGTGACAGGTACGCTAGTTATTCATTCAAGAATAGCGAACGTACTTTTTGATTCAGGTTCTACGCATTCTTTTATATCTCGAATGTTTAGTAGAACAATCACAGCACCACCACAAATCCTGGAAGTAAAGATGTCGGTGAGTACGGAAAATGGGGTAATCATTGCATCCCATGAGTATAAGTCCTCCCCTGTTATAATCTGTGGATTGAATTTCTCGGCGAACCTCGTCATACTCCCTTTGGTGGAATTTGATGCAATTCTTGGCATGGATTGGATTTCCTTATATAGAGCCAACATAAATTGTCGGGAGAGGGAAATCACACTCCATATGGAGAATCGACCCCCGATTCTTTACAAGTGTCGGGAGGAAGATGAATCTCCTTTAGCTCCATCATCTCAAGCATGGATGTTACTGCCTTATGAGTACGCATATCTGGCCCAGATGATTGAGTCCAAGAAAGAAACCACCCTTGAAGAAATGCCTATTGTGAGGGAATTCGCTGAAGTATTTCCCGAGGAACTTTCTGGTCTTACTCCAAGAAGATATGTTGAGTTCTCAATTGAACTTATACCTGGGGTGCTACCAATATCCAAGACTCCATATAGAATGGCTGTTGTTGAGATTGAAGAGCTGAAGAAACAACTACAGGAGAATCTGGATAAAGGGTTTATACGCCCAAGTGCATCACCATGGGGTGCACCAGTCCTCTTCGTCAAGAAGAAGGATGGGTCAATGCGGATTTGCATCGATTATCGTGAACTTAAAAAAATCACGATAAAGAACAAGTATCCTCTCCCAAGAATTGATGACTTGTTTGATCAACTTCGTGGAGCACAATACTTCTCCAAGGTGGACTTGCGGTCGGGATATTATCAAGTAAGGGTGAAGAAGGAAGATATCTCCAAGACTGCTTTTCGTACAAGGTACGGGCACTATGAATTCATAGTAATGCCTTTTGGACTCACCAATGCTCCAGCAATATTCATGGACTTGATGAATAGAGTCTTTAGAGATTACCTTGACAAATTTGTGGTAGTCTTTATAGATGATATTCTAATATACTCCAAAACCAAGGAGGACCATGAGGAGCATTTAAAAACTGTACTAGAGACTTTGCGCAAGGAGAAGCTCTATGAAAAGTACAGAAAGTGTGAGTTTTGGTTGAAGGAAGTCTCATTCTTGGGCCATATCATCACAAGCAATGGGATATCTGTGGACCCCTCCAAAACAGATGCAATTGAGGGATGGCCGAGGCCAACATCGGTAACTGATATCCGTAGCTTCTTGGGGTTAGCTAGATATTATCGACGATTTGTGAGAAATTTTTCACGATTGTCCAACCCTCTTACCAAGCTAACTCGAAAGGGAGTAAAGTTTGCTTGGAGTGATAAATGTGAAGAAAGCTTCAAGGAGTTTAAAAGGAGGCTTATCACTGCACCCGTTCTCACTTTACCCACAAGTGGGGAGATTTTTGTGGTATTCAGTGATGATTCGAAGAAGGGCTTAGGATGTGTGCTGATGCAGAATGATAAAGTGATATCCTATGCCTCAAGGCAGTTGAAAATCCATGAGCGAAACTATCCAACGCATGATCTCGAGTTAGCGGCGGTGATCTTTGCCTTGAAAATCTGGCGGCATTATCTCTATGGAGAGAAATGTGAGATATATACTGACCACAAGAGTCTTAAATATATATTCACACAGAAAGAGCTTAATATGCGCCAGAGAAGATGGATAGAGCTCATCAAGGATTATGACTGTTCAATACATTACCACCCTGGGAAGGCGAACAAGGTGGCAGATGCCCAAAGTAGAAAGGATCCAGCGATTCTATCAATGATGAGAATTGAGAAGGATCCAATCTTCTTAGACTTGATGAAGATGGACGTGGGAATCATAAAGAAGGGAACATCATCAATCCTTTCACAAATGATTGATCAACCATCTCTTTTGGAAAGGTTAAAGGATGCTCAAAAGGATGATGCGGGAATCCAAGAAAGAGTGGAAGCTATCAAAAAGGGAAAATCCTCAGAGTTTAATGTTAATGAAGAAGGAATTGTGCGGTTTAGGAAAAGACTATGTGTTCCATCAAGTTCGGAGCTGAAGAAGGAACTTTTGGATGATTCACATAGTTCAAATTTCTCTATTCACCCAGGGAGCACAAAGATGTATCGAGATCTCCGAGAAAACTTTTGGTGGGATAATATGAAGAAGTAGATCGCTGAATATACATCAAAGTGCCTGGTGTGTCAGCAAGTGAAGGCAGAGAGGCAGAAGTCTAAGGGGATGATGCAACCGTTGCCCATACCAGAATGGAAATGGGAGAACATCACCATAGACTTTGTCACTGGACTTCCAAGGACATCCAAAGGTAATAATGCAATCTGGGTTGTTGTGGATCGTCTTACAAAGACTGCACACTTCATTGATATTCGAGAGGATTTCTCTTTGGATCAACTGGCACAGATATATATCAGGGAAGTGGTACGGTTGCATGGAGTACCACTATCTATTGTGTCTGACCGAGATCCAAGATTTACCTCTAAGTTTTGGAAGAGTCTTCAACATGCTCTGAATACTGAACTGAACTTCGGTACGGCCTATATTCCTCAAACTGATGGCCAATTCGAGCGGACTATCCAAACACTTGAGGATATGTTGAGAGCGTGCTCAATGGACTTTAAAGGAGGGTGGGATCAACATCTTCCTCTAGTTGAGTTCTCTTATAATAATAGTTTCCACTTGAGAATCCAAATGGCACCATATGAAGCCCTGTATGGGAAAAGGTGTAGAACACCAGCATGTTGGGATGAGGTCGGTGAACGTAAGCTGCTTGGACCAGAAATGGTCGAAGAAATGGTGGAGAAGGTGAAAACCATTCAGCAGCATATCAAGGCAGCCCAGAGTCGACAGAAGAGTTATGCAGATAATCGTCGACGAGACCTTGAGTTTAAAGTCGGAGACATGGTGTTTTTACGCATATCTCCATGGAAGAAGGTCATGAGGTTTGGAAAGAAAGGGAAGTTAAGTCCAAGGTACATCGGCCCCTTCGAGATTCTTGATTGTGTTGGGGTTGTGGCCTATCGACTAGCACTTCCACCTACTATGGCCAAGGTGCATGATATCTTCCATGTATCCCTCTTAAGGAAGTACATACCAGACCCTTCACATGTACTCTCTTCCGAGGTGGTACAATTAGAAGACGATCTTTCTTATGAGGAGCAACTAGTGAAGATCTTAGATCGTAGAGAAAAAGTTCTACGAAATAAGATAATGCCTCTCGTCAAGGTGTTGTGGAGAAACCACATGTTTGAAGAAGAAACTTGGGAGTCGGAGGATATGATGAAGCTAAGTTACCCACATTTGTTTTAGTGTGGGAAAAGGAAAATTTAGAGGGTGAAATTTCTTAAGGGGGGAATGTTGTAACGACCCAAAGTTTCATTAATGGAAAATCCCTCTTGATCCAGTTAAATGTTTCTTTATGAAAATTTTTTTATTAGATGTCAACTTCTTTAGTTTTACGTTAAGATTTGTGACTTTTACTTTTTAGCCGTTGAGCAGTGATCATCTGAGTAGTATAAATATAAGGCTTTAACGAACCCATTTCTACTCAGACAAAGGAAGCGATGGCCTCATCCAGTAGAATTTCCCCTTACGAAGCCCATTTGTTAGAGCTCGGAAAAGAGAGGGCGTCTTTGGGCTTTGCCCTTGACCAAGCCCAAGCTGAGCTTCATCAAGTCAAGCTCGAACGTGATCGTTTATGGGAAAAGTGGAAGTTGATTGAAATTACCACTCGAGCGATGTTATCCGAGCCGCCCCAAGAGTCTGTCACCATCGCGCACCTTACCCTTAGGTCTTATGCGGCTATTTTAAGGGGTTATGTAAAAAATAAGTAGCACCATGTTCATGTACATTATTTTTTTATATAATAATGAATATAATTTCTAGTCATTTTTGATACATTGTAATTAGTTTTTAAAGTACAAATGGTGTTTTTAGTTATTATTTAATTAAGAATTATATTTTATTAAATTAAAGGATTTTTGAATTAAATAATATTTTAATAAAATATTATTATTAATATTACATTAATTTTTATTAAATATAAATGATCTTATAATTTTATGAATGCAATTAAAATTTTTATTAAGGTTTGAAAGCCATTTCTGTCAAAACCCGTGAATTTTTTTTATAAATGTCGGTTTTTATTTTAAAAGTGAAAATTCACATATTTAGAAAATTATTTAGATAAAATAAATATTATTTTTGGAATCAGGACGTCGAAATTATCCAACGGTGAATTTTTCATAATTTTCTGAGACAATCAAATTTTTGGGTAAAAATTAAATACCATTTAAATATATAATGTGTTTTATGACATCATAATGACCCAATGGTGATGTAATAAAATACCATAATCCTTATGTTCGGCCAATATGTGTTTTATCATTAAAATAATGAGTTTTTGGGTTTTTTTGACTTACTTTTCAAAGTATTAATGGAGCCCTCAAGACTTATTCAACACTTTGCCTTTTTAAATTAATTTCCATGGGAGTGTGACTCACCTCCACATAAGCAACCCTAATTTTTTAATAAGTTCGGACCTTGGCCTTGTAAAATATTGTTTTCCTCTTTCCTTTTCCAGAAACCATGGGCAAATACCATGGGATGGTTTGTGGTTTGGATTATTTTAATATAAGGGGTCCCAAACCTAAATAATAAAGAATTCTCTCACCTTTCCTATATAAACCCACCCAAGATCCCACTTCCTCCTCACAAAAATCCCTTGGAGTTCGTCCAACCTCTTCCCTAATCTCTCTAGAATCCTCCCAAGGTGCCCCAAGCTCCCAAGAAGCCTCTCACAAGCCTCTCTCTAGCCTTTGGAAGCACACTTCCAAGTAAGGGTTTTTTCTTCCTTTCTCATTTTTGTCAATTTTCTTTAAGTTGTATTGCCCTTTTAATTTCAATTATGAATGTTGGGGTATGGTTTCGCACCTATCCCATACTGCCCTCTTATTGTTTGAATGATGGTAGACCCCTTTCTCTCTCATTAAAAGCCTCACATGTACACCCGTTACTATGCCGAAATTCTGAAAGAAACCTTTTTCTCCTCTTTTATATTCAAGCAATACTTTTGTATCATGAATCTAAATTCTTTTTCAATTGTTGGGACATGTATCTATATGACCTCCTTACTGTCCATTACATGTAAATATGATGAGGAACCCCTTTCTCTCTCATCAACCTTTTTTATGAATTCTTATGTCACGCCGTTACGCTGTCGAAATCACACCGATTTTCTAAGCCAATATCATTGTGTAGTGAATACCATGCCCATTTCTCCATCAAGGGTATTCACCTTTATGCACATTTACTTATTGATTATAAAGTTTCATGTATTAATTCCACATTCCTTTATCGTGGAAAAAATGATTATGTTTTATGAATCCATGTTTTATGATCCATGTGGCACACTTATGCATGAAATGAAATGTTTAAGAAGGGTGTGCCCTTTATAGCGCTCCAATGCATTGGGTAAAGTATAGTATCATGATACGTCATGTGCAATGAGTGTTGACTCATGATAATTCAAGTTCAACGAGGGTTTACTCGTGCTTCAAGTGCAATGAGGGTTTACTCATGCTCCATGTGCAATGAGCCTTGGCTCATGCTAATTCAATGTTAATTGTTGTTGCCACATTTCCATGTTATGGTTATCATGCTTTATCATGCCTTTATGTTCATGTTACTCTAATGCTCTATTGATGTTCCTATTTCCTAACATGTATTTTACTCCTCGTGTTATTCATTGTGTACTCCCTTACTGGGCTTTATAGCTCACCCTTTTCTTATGCATTTCCTCAGGTTATCCCATGCAATGCTAAGTACGAAGGAATGTAGTGGTCATGTAAAGGAAGTTTTCAATAAAGATGATGTATTTCAAGTTTAAAGTTTTTATGTAATGATCCTAAGCCCCAAAGACACTAAACCTCTCGATCTTATTTGTTGTATCAAGTGAAGTTTTATGTAATAAAGCATGATTAAGTTGTAATAAAAAGCAGGGTTGTCACACAGATATCCCAAAGATGGCTTTCCGAAGCAGGTACGGTCACTTAGATTACTTGGTCATGCCTTTTGGACTGACGAATGCTCCTGCAGTTTTCATGGCACTCATGAATAGGGTGTTCCACCAATATCTCGACTCATTTGTCATGGTATTCGTGGATGACATCCTGGTTTATTCTGGATCTGAGGAGGAGCATGAGCATCACCTGCGCGTTGTTTTGGGCACTTTGCGGGATCATCGCCTGTATTCCCAACTCTCGAAGTGCACCTTCTGGATTAGGGAAGTGAAGTTTCTGGGGCATGTCATCTCATAACAAGGGGTTTTAGTAGATCCCGAAAAGATTAGGGCAGTTATGTCTTGGGAGCAGCCGAGAAATGTGTTTGAGATCAGGAGTTTTCTGGGCTTGGCTGGTTATTACAGGCGCTTTGTCCGGGACTTCTCGTGGCTTGCCTCCCCCATGACCACACTCACCCGGAAAGGGGTGAAGTTTGAGTGGATCCCACAGTGCCAAACATCTTTTGAGGAGTTGAAGCAGCGGTTAACCACTGCACCTTTGTTGACCTTACCAGAGTTAGGAAAGGGCTATGTGGTGTACTGTGATTCTTCAGGTACGGGCCTTGGATGTGTGCTCGTGCAGGATGACCATGTTGTGGCTTATGGTTCTCGCCAACTCCAGCCACATGAGAAGAATTATCCGACTCACGACTTGGAGTTGGCAGCAGTGATGCATGATTTGAAGACGTGGCGCCACTATCTTTTTGGGGAGAAGTTTGTGGTCTATTCTGACCATAAGATCCTAGCCTACATTTTCTCTAAGAAGGATCTCAATTTGAGGCAGCGCCGCTGGATCGAGTACCTGCGAGGTTTTGATTTTGATATTGTCTATACCCCTGGCAAGGGTAATGTGGTAGCTAACGCTTTGAGCAGAAAAGTACCAATGCAGGCATTGAGGAATTCCAGCGATGAGTGGACTTTGATGGGGCTCTTCACCCAGATGCATTTGGAGAGCAGGGAGCACAGTGGAGGTACTTTCTTGGCTAGCATCCAGTTGACTCCTGCTCTTCTGGAGTTGATTCAGCGGGAGCAGCCTGGCGATGAGGTGTGTCAGCGACCTATGGAGTTTCTTTATGGTGGGGAGACTCCTTCTGATTGGTCCTTGTCTCCCCAGAGGGTCTTGTGCTTCAAGGGCCGTGATGTAGTGTCGTTGTCTCTGTGGAAGGTGGTGATGCAGGATAGACACCAATCTCAGTGGGTCGTCCATCTTGGTACTACCAAGATGTATTACGATGTTTGTCGTCAGTTCTGGTGGCCAGGTATGAGACGAGACATATCTGACTTTGTATCCAGATGTTACACTTGCCAGCAAGTTAAAGCAGAGCATCAGAGACCATCTGGCATACTCCATCCATTACCCATTCCTACCTGGAAGTGGAACGAGGTCACCATGGACTTAATTATTGGGTTGCCTCGTACACCTCGGGGAAGGAATGCTATCTGGGTAGTGATTGACCTCTTAACCAAGTCAGCTCACTTTATTCCGATCAGAGATACAGCAAAGGTAGAGGAACTGGGCCGCTTGTATGTTCAGGAGGTGGTCAGACTTCATGGTGTGTCGTCAGCAGTTGTTTCTGACAGGGACCCCCGCTTTACATCTCAATTTTGGGGAGGCCTCCAGAAGGCTTTGGGGTCACATATTAAGATGAGCACGGCATACCATCCGCAGACCGATGGCCAGACGGAGCGGGCGAATCAGATTCTGGAAGACATGCTTCGAGCTTGTGTGCAAGATTTTGGAGGCTCATGGGATAGCCATTTGGGACTGGTCGAGTTTGATTATAATAACAGTTACCAGTCTTCCATTATAATGGCACCCTTTGCGGCGCTCTATGGCTGGCCTTGTCGGTCTCCTCTGTGTTGGGCTGAGGTAGGAGAGGCCTCGCTCTTGGGACTGAGCCTTGTTCAGGAGACGTCTGAGAAGGTCAAGCTGATTAGGCAACGGTTGTTGAAAGCTCAGAGTCTCCACAAGTCTTATGTAGATCAGAGGCGGTGGGATCTCGAGTTTTCATTGGGGGAAAGAGTGTTCCTGAAAGTGGCCCCTCGCTTGGGTCACCGTCGTTTGGGGAAGCAGGGGAAGCTGACACCGAGATATGTCGGACCCTTCGAGATTCTTGAACGGATTGTCAAGGTGGAATACAGGTTAGCTTTTCCCTCGCAGTTGATGTCGATTCACGACGTATTTCATGTATCCCAACTAAATAAGTACAACCCCGACCCGTCGCATGTGCTGAATTGGGAGAAGCTGGAGATAGAGTCCGACTTGTCTGTGGTTAAGCGACCAGTGCGTATAGTGGATTCTTGGGAAAAGGTGTTGTGTGGAAAGTCCATTCCTCTAGTTCGTATTCTCTGGCAGCACGGGAATGATGAGCATGAAACTTGGGAGCGGAAGTCGTGGGTTGAGCAGGAGTACCCATTTCTATTCTCTGATCAGGCTTTGAGCTGAATTTCCGAGGGATGAAAGTTTTAATGGTGGGGAGAATTGCCACGCCCTGACTTCTCCTTGAGGTATGACCTTAATTTTAAATTTTTATTTCATAATTTTAATCGCTTGCTTACTTAATTACTGGTTTAAGTGCGGGTTGAACCTGTTGTGAGGCATTTGCTGTGGCGCTGATAAATGCGCATTAACTTTACACCGCTCGGTGCACGGGCGTAGCCGCACGACCTTGCCTTTTTAACATGTGGCGCTCGCTACGCGAACGTTCTTTTTTCGGGTGATTAAATTTAGTTTCAAAGTATTATTATTATTATTTTATTGTTATTGTTATTATGATTATTATTTTTACTGTTATGATATTATTATTATTATTACTATTATTATTATTATTACTAGGATGTTATTAATGTAATTAAACTTATTTTTGATTAGCTTGTTTAGCTCCCTCTCCCCCCCCCCTCCAAAACCCTAGCCGCCACCCCCCTCCTATTTTTCTTTTCTTTTTTTTTCTTTCTATCCCTTTCCTTCTCCCCCATGTTTTCCCTCTCTTTCTTCCTCCCTCTTCTCTTCCTTTTCTTCCCTCTTACCCGTTGCACCCTCCCTTGTCGCACCTCACTTCTTCTTCTCCCCTTTCTTCTCCTTCTCTTTTTTTTTCTTCTCCTCCTCCTTCTTCTTCTTTTCTTCCTCTCCTTCCTTATTTTCTCTTCTGTCGCGCTCCACCTCACTTCCCGCCTCCTGCTCGGCCACGCCTTCCCCCGCTCAGCCGCTCTCCCTGCCACCTCTGTCAGGCCGGTCGGCGCCCTGCCTCTGCACGCCGGACTAGCCCCCCAACCTCGGGTCGACCCTGCTGCGCCCCTGCTGCATCCACGCCGGACCTACGTCGGACCAGCCACCGGCACTCCTCCCCTTGCCGGACCATCCGCCGGATCATCTTTCCGCGCCTCCCCACTCCTGCGCCCCCCTGTTCGGCCACCCTCCTCCAGCAGACCGCCGCACCCCCACCCCCTTCTCCTCTGCTCGCTGGCAGGTTTGTTCTTCTTCTTTTTTATTATTATTTTAACTTATCTAATAAGATATTAATGTTTTATTTTGTTATTATTATTAATATGTTAATTATTATATCATTACTATAATTATTATTATGTTATTATTATTATTATGTCAATAATAATAATAATATTATTATATTATTATTGTTCCTATTATTACATTATTATTATGTTATTATTATTATTATTATATTGTTATTATTATTATTATTATCATGTTAATATTATTATGTTACTATTTTTATTATTATTATGTTATTATTATGATTATTCTATTATTATTATTATTATATTATTGTATTGTTATTATTATTGTTATAATATTATTATTATTTAGATTACTATGATTATTATTATACTATTATTATTATTATTATGTTATTGATACTATTATTATTATTATTTTTACATTATTATTATTATTGTTATTATTATTATTATTATTATGTTAACATTATTATTGAACCTGTTTAACGGTCTGCTGTTTTAGGACCTGTTTGACGGCTCAATACGGTGCAACCGTGGCGCAACGGGAGTTTTGCGCCGTGTCTTTTTCCGTTCCTATTTGAGGTAGGTGATTCCATACTCAATTATCATCTGGCGATCTTTTGCGTGTTGGTTCAATTTTTCAGCACCTTGCTAATTAGTTTCCATGCTGAAAAATTAGTTCTGATTACATTTTAAATGTGCATCTAATTTTCCAGTAGTATATTTATGTGATGCAAGTCCATTTTTATTGTGAAAACTCACTTTGGATATTTATTATTATTTGTAAACTATGCAGTGTGTGAGTTAGAAAGTGCGGATGACACAGTTTGTGTTTTGGCGTGTCAGAATATGTTTTATTATAAAAAGGGTTTTTGAGTGACTTTTTAACCTTTAAAAATTTTTGCAACATGTTTGAAAATTGTTCAATAATTTTTCTTAGTGGTTTTCTTAATTAACAAAGTGATTTCATTAAGTTATGTGTCTAGTTTAATTTAAAGCGTAAGCAGTGTGGTTTAAGTTTTTAAAAAAAGTTTTGGTGTGTGTGTGGTTTTCAAAGAGGATATCAGTGTGCAGGTGACACGTTTGGCTCTAAGTGCTAATGTGACATGTTATGTGAACTTTGATCTTTAGGTGAGCACAAGGAGGGAAGCCTGGGTATTAGGTGGGGAGACTAGGACTAGTGAGCTAGTGTTCCGGAGATGACCCGACCCAGTTTCACTGGCAGGTTTGACGATTGCAACACTAACTAAACATATGATATCTGAGGTTCGTGGCCTTCTAAGCCACGTGTTCTGAGGGTCGTGGCCTTCTAAGCCACGTTATCTGAGGGTCGTGGCCACCTAAGCCACGTTTCACCGAGACACGATGTTCTAGGGTCCCACATGCTCTAGTACCCTTTTGGGGCTTTCCCATCCTTTGGTGCTACCGGTTACTTTGCATGCACAATGATACGTGATATGTCACTTGAATTACTACCCTAATGTGTTTATTTTGAACTGTCTTTATTTTAAATCGTTTTATGAAAACCATTTCTTTTGCACTTCTTTCTTTCTTTATTTAGCATTGCAAATGGTTTGTCTTTTGATAGTTGTGCGTGGAATATTTTCTTGGTGATATCCTACTGGGCGATTTCTCACACCCTACTTACACCCTTGGGTGTAAGTATATTTTTTTACTTTTGATACATGTAAGGGTCCAGCTTTTGGGAGCAGTGGTTCAGGCTGTTAGCTGGCCCATCTACGTGGCGTTTTGGTGGTGGCTTAGGGGCGGTGTCCTCACACCAGGCGACAGTTCTTAGGTTGATTTTTGGTCACCTTGTTTTTAGTGTTATTTGGGTTTTGAATACTTGTGAACCAAAAACCTGTTTGGTTAAATACAAGTTTGAATGTAACCTTTATTTTTATTTATTTTTGGTTTACTTTGGTTGGCTGCTTTATATTTGTTCACTCGGGTAAATTGTTCCCAAAGTTTAAATTGATACCCGGGCACTTGTGCCAGCCCATGGGGATTGGGGACGCCCTTCGGGCCTTGTCGCGGGTCGGGTCGGGCGTTGAGTTGATGGCGACCCGATTCGGTTCGTGACATGTACCATCGTGCGGGCATAAAGCTGAGGCAGAACATGTGATAGGTATTTTATATGTATGTGTTTAATTTAACATCTATGTAATGTTCATTTCTACTCATTGGGTAGTTATGAATAGTAATTCACCCGGTTACCTCCAAGGTACAAGTTACATACAAAGATAATTTTAAATACATTTATTTGTTTAAAATTATTATGGATGAAAATATCAAGGAAATTCATAAAAGGGTTTAATATAAAAGTTTTGATTAATTAAGGATGATAATTAATTGATTCTAGCATGATTTATCTTAAACAAGAACCATTAAATAATTTAATGGTAGTTTTATTTATGTATAAATATCGTTGCATGTATGTATGATCATGAGCTAGACTAAGACCTTTGTATATGGATGGTTTCTTTTAATTTATTTATTTAAATTAAATTTGTTAGCCTATGAGCCTTCTCCTCATTAATATGTAGGGCCTACGTGCCCAAATTTTCTTTTATATAAAACCCCTATTTACCCCTCACATGCATGTGAGTTAAAAAAGGCATTTGTAATGGATAAAACTCCCAAGCTAGTGGAGGCGGTTCAAGCCGGAGCCGAGGTGAAACCAATCCCAGAAGATACAGAGGTAGGCAGGTGGAAAGCTGTAAACATGAACCCAAAAGGTTCAAGATGTTTCTCCCCTAGGTCAGGGTTAGTTTATCAACTGCTAGATAAACTAACAATTAGAAAATCTCATGTTTATTCCCTTTACATTATTTTATTTATGTTAGTTTCATGGTTTATCATTATGGATGTGTTGTCACGATCACATAATTAATTAATTAAACAGGCATTCAAGATGGAACTAAAATAAACCAAACTTATGCGTAAATATTATCAAGACATGGTTAATCACTTAAGTAAGTTCCACTTAATATTAACAAGCATGTGATAATGATAATAAGTAATTCACACATAAGATATAAAAATCCCTCAAATAAAATATTAAGTCATACCAAGCCTTTCATTACTTGATTAAGAGAAAAACTCAATAAAACTATGTGTTTGACCAACCCTTGTTGGGACACTTACTTTTATACAGGAAGACCTTATGAAAGGTTTTGGGTTGACTTAACTATATTACATCAAGAGGAGTAGCCCTTTCTAGACTTGGTGTAATATTGGAGGCAAGAGTTTAGGAAATCTAAAAGTCATGATTTCAGGATTAGGGAGTCCACTCAATAGATCAAGGAGCTGCAAGCTCACAGTTGGCAAAGACTTTCCTACCTAAATACCTTCTAATAGCTTGACCAACCCTTGTTGGGGTTATGAAAAGTGGAATATGGATCCTTTCCACTAGAATGTCATGGAAACTGGACATTCCTAGTTTAATGGTGAGGGCTATTGGGACTTGATAAAATAGTGAGATACTTAATAAAATTTATTATTTCTCATAAAATGAAATCAAGAAATTACTAATGATATTCTCTTTTAATTTTAGAATAAAAATTACAATCTCATCAACCACACTATCCCTGCGATCAATTCTAGATAAAGAAAAAATCATCACCGGTAGTAACTTCTAGGAATGGTTTAGATGCCTTTGGGTTATCCTACGCCATGTACAAAAGTATTACGTGCTAGAGTTAGCATTACATGATCTTCCTACCAAAGAGTCGAGTTATGGGGATTTCCTGGTCTATGAGAAACATATGAACGACATGGTCGACATTCAATGTTTGATGTTATCATCAATGTCTAGTAAGATCATAAATTCTCATGAAAACATGGATACTTATATCATGCTCGAGCACCTTCATGGTATTTACCCAGAGAGATAAAGAAAGGAAAGGTTTGAGATCTCTAAGGCACTCTTTCAGAGTAAGCTTGGAGAAAGTTCCCTAGTTGGACCTCATGTAGTCAAGCTCATTGGCTACATTGAGCGCTTAGATGTTCTAGGGTTTAAAATCCCCAAAGAACTGGGCACCAATCCCATTCTCAAATCACTCCCTCATATCTTCTCTAACTTTGTTGTAAATTTCAATATGAACAACATTGAGAAGTCTCTATCTGATCTTATTATCCTCATTCTCTAAGTGGACAAAGATATGAAGCCCGAAAAGCCTTTTTTCCTTATAGTGAATAAGAGGAAAGGGAAGGCGAAGAGATTTAAGCCTAAATATTCTTCACAGTCTTCCAAGAAAAGGAAGATCAAAGGGGAGGTAAAGGAATAAGAGGCTGTTTGTTTCCCATGTGGAAAGAAGGGCCACTGGAAGAAGAATTTCACCCAGCCTAAGAAGCAAGGGGAAGCTTCATGTGCACTTTTTATCGAATGAAATCTATTTGTTTCTACAAATTGGGTATTAGATATAGCTTGTGGTTCTCACATATGTATCCAAATAAAATAACCAAGTAGATTTAGGAAGATTGACCAAGGGGAGGTAGATCTACGAATAGCCAATGGAGCCAGACTTGCTGTTATAGCTGTCTGGGACTACCACCTCACATTAATAACTGGTATGATCTTGGTGTTAAAGGGTTGTTATTATGTGTCATATTTTACTAAAAACATTAATTTTGTATCCATATTAGATACATATGGATTTTTTTTCAAGTTTGAAAATTAATGTTGCTTATTTTACAAAGATACCATTTGTTTTGGTAGGGCACATTTATACAAAGGTCTTTACATGTTGGATTACACAAACCCAGTAATGGAAATCGATTACAAAGATACTTCACATGACTCATACCACACCCAAATTTGACATCATCGGCTAGGTCATGTAAATGAGAAATGCTTGAAAAAGTTACATCAAGATGGATATTTAGATTCTTTTGAACTAAAACCACTTGGAATATGTCATGCATGTTTACAAGGCAAAGTGACCAAAGCCCCATTTAGTGGGATAGTTTAAAGGGCTAAAGAACTTATTGAATTGGTTCATATTGATGTGTGTGGACCATTTATAGTTGAAGCAATGGGTGGGTACTCATACTTCATAACTTTTACTGATGATTTTAGTAGATATGGATATATCTATTTAAAGAGGTATAAGTAGGATTCTTTTGACAAGTTCAAAGAATACAAGAATTAAGTTGAGAACCATCTTGGTAAGAAGATTAAGAAACTCTGCTCAAACAGAGGTGGAGAATATATTAATCAAGACTTCATTGATTACTTATGGGAGTTTGGGATCCTATCCCAACTCACTCCTCCATACACGCCCCAGTGTAATGGTGTGAGCGAAAGGAGGAACCATTGAACATGGTGATATAAATGATGAGTCATGTGAGTCTTCCATTATCCTTTTAGTAATATGCATTACAAACAGTAGCACACATAATAAACCAAGTACCAACTAAATCGATAAATGGTATTCCATACGAGTTCTGGAGTGGAAGAAAAGCCATGTTATTGAATTTACATGTGTGGGGAAGCTAAGAATTTGTTAAGGCCTCTTCATGCAACAACTCATGCCCCGAGGCACAAAGTGTACCTTTATAGGATACCCCAAGGAAACAAGGGGATATTACCTATACAACCCCTCAGATAAAAAGTTTATAGTATAAAGACATTCCATATTCCTTGAGAGGGATCACATCTCCAAAATAGATAGTGGGAGTAAGATAGACTTTGATGAAGTTGAAGATAAAGGTACACAATAGTTGGTACAAGAACAGATTCCAAAAATCCCCATGTAAGAAGAATTTTTTCTAGAGACATGAGTACTACATAGGATTACAAGAGAGATTAGAGAACTAGAATGGTACAGTTTTCTAGTTATTGAGGATGGTGACTCATTATTAGTTGATAATAATGATCCTCTAACCTACAAGGAAGCAGTAAGTGGCACAAACATTTCCAAGTGGAAAGAAGCTATGAATTCTAAAATGGATTCCATGTACCAAAACCAAGTATAGATTTTAGTAGATCCTCTAGTTATGTAAATCATGTTAGTTTCAAATGGGTATTCAAAAAGAAACTGTACATGGAAGGACAATTTGGTACCTATAAGTCATGTATGTTTACAAAAGGGTTTAGACAGCGTCAATGAATTGACTACGGTGAAATATTTTCACCAGTTTCAATTCTGAAATCCATCAAAATTATACTTTCCATTATGGATTACCATGAATATGATATTTGGAAAATGGATTTCAAAACAGCCTTACTTAATGGGAACCTTAAGGAATATATCTACATGACACAACCTGAAGGGTTTTTGACACCAAAGGATGCCAATAAGGTATGCAAGTTGCAAAAATATATTTATGGATTAAATAAAGCATCCAGTTCATGGAACATTTGTTTTGATGAATCCATAATAGAATTTTGTTTTATCAAAAATTAATGTGAGCCTTGTTTCTACAAACTATTTAGTGGGAGTGTAGTCATTTTCCTAATAGTATATGTTGATGACATATTACTTATTGGAAATGAGATACCATTATTACATTCTATTAAGGAACAGTTGAATAAATGCTTCTATATGAAGGAATTGGGTGAGGCGGCATATATTCTTAGGATCAAGATCCATCGTGATAGATCCAAGAGATTTTTGGGCCTATGTCAAAGTACATACATTGATAAGATGCTGAAGAGATTCAGTATGAAACAATCCAAGAGGGGATTGTTGCCAACATCACATGGCATTCATCTTTCCAAGAAAATGTGTCCTCATACACATGAGGAAAGAAAGATAATTTCAAGGACTCCATACGCATCACCAATTGTGTTAGTCATGTATGCCATGCTTTGTACTAGGATGGATGTTTCCTAAGCATTGAGTGTGGTAGGCATATATCAAGATGACCAAGGTGAAAATCATTGGATGGAAGTCAAGACTATCCTAAAGTATCTGAGGCATACTAAGGATATATTCCTGGTTTATGGAGGATATGAGAAACTAGTCATCAGAGGATATGCAGATGCTAGTTTCTAGACTGATCAAGATGATATGAAGTCACAAACAGGATACATCTTCACTTTGAATGGAGGTTCAGTAAGTTGTAAGAGCTCAAAGAAGAGTGTGGTTACAGATTATATAGTAGATTCTGAGTATATTGCTGCTTATGAGGTAGCTAAAGAATTATTTTGGATGCAAATCTTCATCCAAGAGCTGGATGTGATACCTAGCAATAAAGATCCCATCACACTGTACTTTGATAATACTATAGCAGTGGCTCATGAAAAAGAGCCAAGGTCACATTAGCTGCTGAAGAAAATACTTCGAAAGTATCATCTCTTGAGGTATTTTTCTCACAGAGGTAAAGTTTTAGTGAGTAGTATTTCCATGGAAGACAACGTGGTAGACCCCTTGACTAAAGCCTTGACTCACCAGAAACATGATCACCATGTGAGGTCTATCAGACTAAAATTTGTAGGCGGTTGGATCTATTCCAAGTGGGATTTTGTAATAGTTGGTGTCCTAGAACCAACTGCTTGTACTTTGATTACAAGGATATTTAATGTATTTAAATATTAAAAAATATTATTACATATTTTTCATTGTTCTTCATGACTATGATGTAATAATATCCTAGAGTATTTGTTGCATTGATATGGTCATGGAAGTTACCCGCTATGATGATAAACTTGAAATTATATAAAAATATTATTAAATATAGTTCTATGATTGGATGACATACTATGATGGGACACATATCATGAAGACTATAAGGTGTGAGTACTTGTAAGAAAACAAGACTTCCTTTCATGAAGTTTGCACTTCCTAATCTCCAAGACAAGAAATTATGAGAACAAACCCGCTAGTAGGAATTTCACATGTTTTGGTGTCATCAGATATTTCTATTTGTGAGCGTGTGTAATGATCCTTAGACTTTAAGATTACCATTAATATGTGTCACGACTAGTGCACTTTGATTTACTGATGAAAATTGTCATGCTGACAGTTGGCAGGAAGTAGGGTACGTTGGGTGCATCATGAGTGGCATGTTATTAATGGATAAGTCTAGGAAGGATTTTCTCATTACCTTTATGGAAGTTGATATCTCATCCCTTTGATTAAAATAGAACCATCGTGTGAAATTCCATGTCCATGGTGTAATGGCGAGTTTATTTTAGGTAGTCAAAGAACGACGTATCAAGCATAAAAGTTGATGACACTATCATGAAACCTGCTTGATGAGATATTGCGACAAAGGGATTATATTACATAGTGAGTGTTCATATATGGATGTCATTGATACGACTTTATGTTCTTTCTCTTGGGTGCCTTGACCCATTTCTAGACAGTACTATTGGACTTTAGGCAAGCTCACCTAATGCCAATGAGAAAGAATACTATAGGGTCACACACTAAGTGTTTCTAATGGTCTCAGTTAAATTATATTTTAATGTAATTAATAAATATTATTCTCAAGAAAATGGAATAATTTTATTCAAGTTAAAATGATTGAATAAATTAAATGAATATTTATTCACCAGATTGTGGGTAAAATATATTTATTTATTTATTGAACATTTGATAAATATTTATTTACTAGTTTGTAAATAAAATATTTATTTAAGAGAATAATTTATTTATTTATTTATTCGGGAGTTCAAAAAATGGAAGTGGAGTTCGAGAGGACCAATACCGTTCTGATAGTGAAATAATTATTTGTAAGATGATAAATAATTATTTAACTAGCTAGCACAAATTAAAATAACACTACTATTATTTTGTGACGTGGAATTTTATTTATAATTATGTTTTGTGCAAGTTAGTGCACCATAAATAATGAAGTGGTATTATTATTAATAGCATGGGTTTTCTCTAAGGTTATGAATGTATTTAATTGATTCTATGAAATTAAATATTTTAATCGAATTCCCATGTCAATAAATAGACACATACATCTATTATGCCAAGTACCAAACCGCACACCTAGTGAATTGAGAATTGTTGAGATAAACAATTTCTCTCTTGAATCCTCCCCCCCCCCCTCAAGAACGAGAGATGTTCTTCAAGGCTGAAGAACAAGTGATCAATAAAGACCAACACAAGACACTCATTTCTCTGTACTAGCATCTCGAGAATGAGCGGTGTTGATCAGAGGCCATAAGATCAAATGTGAATCACCACTAGAGGGATTCTAGTTTGTATCCTTGCAAGTGAAACAAGATAATCCAGAAGGTTCATTCCATATTATCAACATCATCAATGAAGAAAATATCAAAGATCCATATATTATTTTCTTCATGAAATTAATTAAATTAATTATAAATATGATGTGCAAGATACTCTCTAAAGGTTTCGGGCCTCTTCCTTTTTTAATCTAAATTTTTTATTATATTCTATGGAGACTAGCTTTCATCGTCGTATTGATCCCGGAATAATCATTGATCATGGTAAAAATCAAAGTTGGGTGTCGGACCAACCACACTTCCATTACGCCCAAAACCTTCAGGTAGGTGGTTAAACCATGGGTCCCAGGTTCAATTCTTTAAGGAGGTGAAATAAATCCACAACTGGCTAGGGTAGATATCTATAATACTCTTCCTAGTGAGTGTCCCAGACAAGATCCTAGACTTTGAGTGTAGGGGCTGGGGAGTATCTTGGTCTGTTTCAGGAGTGTCATGGGTCCAACAGTAAGAACCATACTTTTTAGCTATGATGTAATTTCTGGATCTAACTGAGGTCCAGTCCCACTATACTTTATCCTAGATCTAATTCTATGGTTAGGAAAATATTCTCCAATTTTAGGGAGGCAAAGGTCTCCCACCTTTGATAATAATTAATACAACCTCGGTAATGTGTCAACCAGTTCATATCAAATATCACATCAAAATTGGTCATCTATAAAACTAGGAAATCCTATATATTCTTGTATCCTACAATCACTACATGACATTTTATAAATATCTAATTATGTTTTATCCTCTTTCTAATAGGAGTATCAAGAGACAACAATTTAGGGAAAAGCTTTACAAGAAAACCCACCTTAACAACTACTTGAGCTGATATAAAATAATGTGAAGTTCATATATAAAATCTGGAGGTAGAGATAATAGATGTAATCAAAACCATACCTTAAACTATTGAATAACCCTCTCCATAATTTGCTAAAATCTGATCCACTGTATAGACTCTACCTATATCAGATCTAAGGCCTTTTCCCCACGACCCCTGGTTCACTTGATTCATCAAAACCTTCAAAGTTCATAAATGTTATTGAGACCCCCTGATTACTCCATCTCCAATGTAACACCCCAATACATTAAGGTATATTTCTTTTTAAATAAATTTTATCTCTTCTATAGCTTCCAATTCACACAACACCGAGTTTAAACGAAACGTGATACTCTATTATTTAAACATGGACATTATAACCTAGTAGTTGAGTTGGCGAGTATGAATATAACTAAATGAATTTTGAAAAAATATATGATTTACACATTTATAAAATAAATTAAATGGTTATATACTTATTATAAATAAAATAAGAACCATTTTAAATAAAAATAATTTTTTTTCTGAAAAATGTTATTATTCTAAAAGGCGGTTTAGTCACGCTTTGAACAAATAATTTAAAATTATTTTTTATTAATTTTAGAAAATTTATTTTAAAAAATTAAAATCATTTTTTAAATCATTATATAAATATTAACTTATGGTTAAATTTTTGTATTTTTCAGAAAATATTAATTTTTCAGTGAATAGTGAAAAATACTGATTTTTATAAAATTGTCGTTTATTTCTAATAAATAAAATTACATTATTATTATAATTTGATTTAAAATTAACATAATTATTATTTATTTATATAAAATCCAATTAATTACTTTTAAATCATATTTATACTATATTTTAGTATAATTTTATTTTTTGGCTTCGAAAAACCTTTTTTGAAAGCTGTTTTAAACTGCATAATGTTTCTCCATTTTAAAAAATTAAAATAACCCCTAATAGGGAATTATTTAAATTAAATTTATATATTATATATCTATAAATATGAATTTAAATTCATTTAATTATAATTACTTGTCATATAGTTTATATGAGTTCATTTTTCCTTAAAAATGTATTTCTATAAAAACTGTTTTTTCGACGTGTTTACGGGATTAATATTAAATTAAATTATTTGAATTTTCAAAAATGGATTTAATATTTTTAATAATAATAATTTATATTATCTAATAATTTTAACTTAATTTTTTACTATAATTAATAGTGAGAACAATAAAAAAATTACCACGGTTAAGGTAAAAATGGGTTTACTAAGGGTGAAACTAAAAATATAAGAATTAAAATGACCCAAAACTTGTATAATTAATATATATGGTCATATTTTGATCTTATATCTTCTAATATTCTAAAAAATTTATTTTGGATCCTTGAGTCATGAGAAAAATGTGGGTGTAATTCATTCTTTTAAAAAATTCCAAGTGTATCCTCTCCCCCACTTATAAAAGGCCACCCCATATCTTCTCCTTTAAACACTTACAAAATCCATTGGTTCATAAAATAACTATCCATATCATTTCTCTACTTATATAACCTCATCCTATAATCCTTTTTTTCATAAATCCAACCGAGGAATGATTTTAGTTCAAACCAAAAGAAGTTGTTTAAAGAAGAGGTAACATCCTTAACCGAGCGTTTTATTTTATTTATTCCTCCAACTCCTTAAAATATTATTAAACAATTTTGATATTATAACATCAGTATATTAATTATACTGATTTTTTTTGTTTATGTAATAACCTACAACCATCTCCTCCTCCCTCAAATGGGAAACAAAATTGTTGATCATGTGTGCAATGGATTATCGCCTCACGAACCTACGTACTTTGTTTTCAATCCCCACTTCTCATAGCTAGATATAATTATGTGTATAATGTTTATATATGATATTTATGATATAATTATAGTTTTATAATTATAATATCATATATAAATTCTTACTTTCTATTCCATATAGAATACGATAACATCGCTCGTGTGTACAGTGGACTATCACCTTACGAAGCGATGTGATCCATTTTTAACTTACACTTCACATGGAAAGTGATAATGATTAATTTAATGTTTATATATGATAATAAAGACATATTAAACATTCTAAAATATATATATATCATATAATTTCTTACTATACCATCCATTGAATAGATGATCATGTCATTCGTGTGTACGACGGACTACCGCCTCACAAAGTGATGGGATTCATTTTTATTAACACACCTCATGGATGGAATATGTAATTGTATTTAAATAAATAATATGATAATTATTATAACATCCTATTACTATTTTGAGGTATTCTTGAACCCCTATTTTAATATTCAGTGGTAGAGTTTTGTTTGGGGTTGTTTCGGGTGAAATTTTTAAAAAATCTCTAAGTTACTAGGATGTGCATGGTTGGCACACGGTTTTCTCAAACTATGAACCCACTCAGGGAAATACATGAAAACCTAGATAATGGGGTTTTGTATGACTGGCACACAGTTTTAAAATCCATTCACCCACCAAGGATAAATGGCGCAACCCCATTAAAAGGGGCGCATAGCTAGGGCGTATGATTTGGTCTAACTATGTTTCCCTGCCCAACTAACAGTGCGTACGGGAATTTTTAATCTAAAAATTAATTTTAAAATTCCCAAAACCTTATTTTAGATACCTAATGGACCTAATTTGACCCCTGGAATTTTCTTATTCCAAGGGAGCTCATAAGAGGTGATTTTTCCCCTTTACACCCTTCCAAAAGTGAATCGAAGCTTGGAAAACAACATTCGATCTCTACCCGATAGGTTTACTCTTTATGTTCTATTTCTCCCACTTTCTCCTATTTCTTACATAGGGTTTCTAGATATTCATTTTTTTGAGGATCTAATATCCACTATATCATATCTCAAATATAGGTTCGATTCCTGGATCCTTATTGTCAACATTCTTCATTGGAGTTTCCTATTTAGGGCATTGTGTTGCGAGATCCCATGATCCCAAGGTAGGTGGTTCCTTTTTTATTGTCCAATTTGATTAACCCTAAATTTCTTGATTTAAATTCAATTATTTGATTTAAATTAAATTTATTAATATAAATGAAATTTCTTTTGATTGATTTATTTAAAACCCAATTCCATTAAATTGTATATTTGAAATTGGATTTGGAACAAATTGGGGAAAACCCCCAATTACATTGAATTAGGGCATGTTTGTGAAATTTATGGAAATTTATGGAATTTAAATTATTGAATTTAAATTTTGAAATTGATTTGATGAAATTTATTTCAATGTGGTATTTGATAAAAATGGATTAAAATGGATTTTTGATATAAACCCATTGGTTTTATCTTAGAAAAGGTGTGATTTGATTTAAAATCCATTTTTTTTAATAGAAAATTGGAATTTTTGAAATGGAAGAATGGGATGAATTTTATTTTAAGCAGTCTTAAAATAAATTACCCATGATTTATTTGTTTTAGAGCCCATGAAAACCTAGGTAGTTAGTGAGTTATTCGATACATCACTCTACGATTTACAACATTAACAATACATATGCAGTAGTAACATACTTGATAGGATGGTGATGAGTCCCCTTTGACCAGTGGAAAAAGGACGTGTGTACACATAATGCTGTGATGACTATTTGAGTGAGAGGGAGTCCCATAAATTGGAACTATTGTACCTTTTGGCATATAACATGTTTCCCGCTTGTTTGTATTTGAAGTGAATATATTCCATTATTATAAAATATTTATAATGCCTTTTTATTTATATAAATTGTTTTATATAAAATTTTTATTTAATCCATTTGTTTATAGTATTTATATCATTTTAAATATAAAGCATGATTTGTTTAAATATGATTTTGAACTTCCAAACCTTTTTGTTTAAAATTGAAAGCTTGTTTTGGTTAATTAAATGTTGTCATATTATTATGGAATCTTTGGTGAGACCCTATTAGGATTTTATCTCACACCCTACCTATGCCTTCAAGTGTTTGTATATTTTCTTCTCCTAGGTTCGAGCAAGGGTAAAGCGCCACTTGGAGGAGGTAGTGGCTATTGATCCTTAGGCTTAGAGAGTTTTGTCTACTAGGACTTGGGTATTTATATTTTTGTATAGTAACTTTTTATAGTACTTTGAGTTATTTTATACCTTTTTGACTTCTACTACACTTCTCCATGTGGAGTTTTTCTTGTATGCATACTGACTTGTTTATCTCGCTTCCAAAATGTTTGTAGAAAATTAATTCCCACTTTCATTTTGTATGATGTTAGGTACTGGTCGCCAACCCATGGGGATCGGGAATTCCCTTTAGGCTATGTCAGGACCAACTTGATTATCAGGTTATCAGGGTACCTGGGTAGGTTCATGACAAAGTGGATCAGAGCTCCAAGTTGAGCTTCTTTTTATGTTAGTATGCAGTTTGTGTAATCTTGTCAGGTCTTAGGTGGTAGTTATGACTGAGTATCTGGCCATATCTCACTGTAATGAACCATAATTTACTAAGGGTGTTTTGGTAAATACGTCTTATGGATTATTTATAGTCTTTTCCATACTTTTATTTGGATATATTGAAATTCAAATCATGTTTGTCTATATGTTGGGGTTAATTTTCCCATTGTACTGTTTGAGTGTTAAATATGATGTGTTTTATTTTGTCTCTTGATGTTGTGTAGAGTCATACCTCTGATAAGACATAAAAATCAGATCCATGAGGAAGCTACTGATGAACCACGGTTATAAAATCCTCTTGTGCACTTGAGTCTGGTTGAGGTGATTGTGCATACTATCTAAGCTCTAGGATGGGCACCCCTCACCAGTTTCCATTTTGGATCCAACAGTGTAACCTCAAAGGTATAGACTTTAGAATCATTCTCAGGAGTTCATTCACCAGAAACCACTAGTGTTCAAAGGATCAAATGATCCTCAAGATGATGAGGAATGGTTGAGCAGGATTAAGAATTTGTTTGGGTTCTTAGAGACACCTGATGAACTAAAGGTGAAGTGTTCCACCTTCATGCTGGAAAGACAGAGCAGGAGATGGTGGGACATGATGGTAACGGTGAAGAAGCGCGAGGTATTAGATTGAAAGGAATTCAAGGTTATTTTCACTAACCATTTATATCCATATTTGATTTCATTGGACAAGGATATTGATTTTTTCAAACTTGAGTTGGATGACAAGACCATGACATAGTATGCAAACAATTTTATTGAGCTTGTGTAGTCTGAAATTGAGATTATATCAAATGAAAAGATGAAGACTCAATAGTTAAAGTTGGGACTTTGATCAGATATTTTTTTATTAGGTTTTCTTTTTGAAGTTTTTCTCTTATGATGATGTGTTGGATAGAGTGTTGATGGTTGAAATGGACCTGGCTGAAAAGTCATGGTTTTCAAGAGTTTCTTTCTCCCCCATTAGTGGTGAAATTTCCTTTAAAGGAAAGGGTAATCATGATTATTCTCATAGTAGTTCTTAATAAATGGGTTTTTTCTAAACCTTTTTTAGTTCCTAGAAGAGGCCCTTTAATTTGTTACCAATGTGGAAAGTTAGGGAGCTTGAAACAGGTTTTCACTATGGCAGCCAAAATATGTGGATCCTGTAGATTCTCAGGTTACTTATAGAATGTATGCCATGTCTTTTCTACTCAATATAGTGGCATGAGTCCATTTGAACCTATTAAATCTACCGTACAATCAAATGCTTCATGAGAAAATGGGTTCCAACCACATATATCTAGAAAAAATCTTCTTTATGCAATGGAAGAGTCTCCAAAGGAAGCAGATATAGGTCCAGTGACCGTGAGAGGTACCATCACTATAGCTTCATCATTAGAGACTAATTTATTTTATACTAGTGTATCTCATTCATTTATTTCAACCCGTATTGTTAATATTCTAAATATTCCTATGGAGATTTTTCCTTATGTGATGGATATTACTACACCCCTTGAAATGAAGAGAGAGAAAGGTATTTGTAGTCCCAATTGTGTTTTCTCTCTATTATATTTTGATCTTTATTGGATTTTTCTATTTCTCAACATGAAATATCTTGACATCATATTTTGGATGGTTTGGATAATTTCCAATAAATCATGTATTGATTGTTTTGTTTGATGGGTCACCTTTACAACACCCGATGGGGTGTTTCGTGTCTTTCAAGGAGAATGGGACCTGATATCAAGTAGATTCAGACCTTACTATCTAGATTTGGGGAAGGTTATATCTATGTTTTCTTTTTATCTAGAGTGATAATCTTTGAGTGGTGATCTCCATCCATTTTTCATTGAGTTTACCGATGTTTTTCCTTCTGAATTCTCTTGTTTTCCAGTGGTAGGGGAGGTATAGTTTTATATTGATTTAGTACCTGGTACTCAACCAGTTTCTATGCCTTTTTACCGCATGGAACTAACTAAAAAGAAATATTTAAAGACTCAATTGGATGATCTTCTAGAGAAAGGATTTATATACCTGAGTGTGTCACCTTGGGTGGCGTCGGTTCTCTTTGCAAAGAAAGTTTATGCTTCACTTCACCTTTGTGTTGATTATTGAAAATTCAGTCGAGTCATAGTTAAGAACAAATATCCATTGCCACTGATTAATGATTTGTTTAGTTAGTTGAAAGGGGATAAGTGGTTATAGAAGATTGATCTTCAATATAGTTACCATAAGTTGAGGATAAAAGAATATAACTTTAAGAAAACTACCTTTCAGAGAAGGTACGACCATTATGAGTACCTTTTCATGACCTTTGGTTTAACCAATACTCCTGTAGTATTTATGGATTTTATGAATATGATTTTCCATAAGTACCTTGATACTTTTTTGATATTATTTATGGATTATATCCTCATTTACTCTAAGTCCAAGGAGGATCATGTGTGTCATCTGAGAGAAGTTTTGGATTTTTTTAGAAATCACTGACTTTATACCAAGCATTCAAAATGTGATTTCTGGATTTGGGAAGTGAATTTATTGGGACACATGGTGTCAAAACATAGTATATTAGTTGATCCTGAAATGGTGAAGGTTGTTATAACATGGGAACAACCAAATAATGTTTTCGAGATTCAGAGATTCTTGGGTTTGGATGGGTGTTACCATTGGTTCATTAAGGACTTCTCAAAGTTGGATTCTCTGATGACTGCTATTACTTGAAAGGAAGTGAAGTTTTCTTAGGATGAGAAATGTCATAGTTATTTTTTTGTGCTTAAATTACTTTTGACTATTGTATTGGTGTTGACTCTTGTAGAGGTTGGTCAGGGCTATGTGGTCTTTTGTGATGCACCAGGTTCAAGTTTGGGTTGTATTCTTATGCAAGGTGGTCATGTAATTACTTATAGATCTTGTCAGCTTAGGCCACAAGAGAATAATTATCTAACCCATGAACTTGAACTCACAGTTGTGATGAACACACTTATGAGTTGGTATAATTACCTTTTCATAGAAAGGTTTACCATGTTTTCATACCACAAGATCTTGAGTTATATCTTCTCTCAAAAATATTTGAATCTCTACTGTAGGTGTTGGTTAGAATACCAACAATACTTTGATTTTGACATCAACTATACCCCCTAGAAAGGGAATATCATTGTGGATGATTTGAGCAGAAAACTTCTGACCCAGGTCATGAAATAATCATTAGAAGAGTGGAATTTTATGG
Organism: Viscum album; assembly: GCA_963277665.1. Classification (NCBI taxonomy): domain Eukaryota; kingdom Viridiplantae; phylum Streptophyta; class Magnoliopsida; order Santalales; family Viscaceae; genus Viscum; species Viscum album. Next base: position 767,874,125 of record OY728156.1, read on the forward strand.
CTCTCTTTGTACAGTTTCATATTGGATTCTAGGAATCAGGGGCTTAGGTTTCTTTGGCCAGTGTTAAATTGACATCATCTCTTCTCAAGTTTATTCTTCAGGAATAGTATCTTGATAATGTGTTCTGTAGCATTAGAGACTCTCTTAATGGTGGGGATACCTTACCTGACTGTTCATTCTCCACCAAGAGCATTCTATGATTTCAGAATATTTTTTTTTGTACCGTTAGTGGTAAGGAAAGTTGTGATGGTGTATTTTCATAATTATTAGTGGGAAGTGCACCCAAAAACCACAAATATATTCTATGAAATTCATTAGTGATTTTTGTGGCTAGGTATGAGATGGGGAATTACTAATTTTGTCTCTCATTGTTATATGTGCCAACAGGTGAAGGCCAAGCACCAAAAGCCTTCAGGTTTGATTCAGCCACTTCCAACCCTGACTTGGAAGTTTGATGAGATCTATATGGACTTTTTGATTGGGTTTCCACATACCCTGAGAAATAATAATGTGATATGGGTTTTTATAAATAGTCTAACTAAGATGGATCACTTTATACCCATTCATAATACAACCAAGGTTAAGGAGTTAGGAAATCTCTATGTGGAAGAGATTGTTTTTATGGTGTTCCATTTTCTATAGTCTCTGATAGGGGTCCCTGATTTACTTCTCACTTTTGGAGAGGCCTTCAAGAGGAACTAGGATCTCGGGTCTGTTTGGGTATGACATGTCATCCACAATCGGATGGCCAGACAAAAATAGCTATATATATTCTTGAGTATTTTCTTTGTGGTTGTCTTATCAACTTTGGTGGGGCTTGGGATGATCATTTGGATCTATTTGAATTTTCTTATAACAATAGTTACCAATATGTGATCAGGATGGATCCTTTTGATCCCTTGTATATTTGGCCTTGCAAATCTATATTTTATTGGTTAGAGATTAGTGAAAGTTCCTTAGTTGGACCAAGCTTGGTTCAAGAGATGACAAAAAATATTTAGTTGATTAATTAAAGGATATTGATTATATAGATTAGGTATAAGTATTATGTTCATCGTCATTGCAGACCATTGGAATTTTCAATTGGTTACCATGTGTTCTTGAAATTTTTACCTCAGTTGGTTCATCGACAGCTTGGAAGGCAAGGGAAACTTGCTCCTTGTTTTGTGTGACCTTTTGAGGTTGTTGAGTAAGTGGGGAAAGTGTCTTATTGGTTATCACTTCCATAATAGATGACGTCGATACATAATGTGTTACATGTATCGCAAATGAGAAAGTATTTATTTGATCCATCTCAGGTTCTGAGCTGGAGTAATATTGAGGTAAAACATGATTTATCTAGGACTGAATGTCCAGTTAGGATAGTTGATTCTGAAACCAAAGTACTTTTTGGGAGGATGATACCTTTGGTTCGAGTGTTATGGCATCATGGTTTTTATTCTCATGAGATGTGGTAGAGGGAGGCACTTATGAGAGAGCAGTGGCCACATCGTTTTGGCATGAAATCTTCAGAGTATGATTTATAGGGACAAAAAGTTTCTATGATGGGGAGGTTGTAACATCATATTACTATTTTCAAGTTTTAATAAACCTATATTTTAATAATGAATTGGTTGGGTTTCTTCTAGGGTTGTTTTGATGAAAATTTTAGAAATTTTGAATGTTACTAGGCTATGCATGGTTGGCACATGATTTTTCCAAACCTTGCACCCACTCTGGGAAACCCATTCAAACCCTGATAATGGGGTTTTTCATAGCTGGTGTATAGTTTGAAAAATCAAACCCCCAAAAAGGAGAAATCATGAAACCCTATTAAAAGGAGAGCATAACTAGGGCAAACAGCTTGGTCTAACTGTATGTCCCTGACTAGCTAACCATGCGTATAGGGTTTTTTAATAATAAAATTAATTTTAAAAGTCTTGAAACCTTCTTTTTAGATGTCTGACGGACCTAATTTTACCCCAATGTTTTATTATTCTATGGGATCTCCCAAGAGGTGATTTTTTCCTATTTAATCCCTTCTATAATAAAATCAAATCTTGGCGAACAACGTTTTATCTCTACCTGGTAGGTTTTCTCTTCTCATTCTATTTCTCCCACTTTCTCCACTTTCTTCCCTAGGGTTTATATATCTTTGTTTTTTTAGGATTTAATCCCCACTATTTTGGATCTCAAATCTTGGTTTGATTCACGGATCCTTATTTCCAATTTTCTTTTTTGAAGTTTCCCATTTAAGGATTTGTGTTGCGAGATCCTGTGATCTTGAAGTAGGTGGTTCTGTTCTGATTGGACAATTTGATTAACCCTAAATTGCTTGATTTAAATTCAATTGTTTGATTTAAATTCAATTTCTTGATATAAACAAAATTACTTTTGATGGATTGATTGAAAACCCAATTCCATTGAATTGGATATTTTAAATTAGATTTGGAAAAAATTGGGGAAAACCCCCCAATTCCATTGAATTGGGGATTGTTTGTGAAATTGAGGGAATTTTTTGGAATTTAATTTTTTTTATTTAAATTTTGAAATTGATGGAATTTCATGGAATTTAAATTTTTAAATTGATTTCATGGTGGTATTTTAGAGAAATGGATTAAAATGGTTTTTGATAGAATCCCATTGGTTTTATCTTGGAAAATGAATGATTTGATTAAAACCCCGGTTTGGTTTTTAAATGGAAAATTGGAATATTTGAAATGGGATAATGTGATGAATCATATTTTAAGAAATATTAAAATAAATCTCCCATCATTTATTTACATTAGAGCACATGAAATCTTAGGTAGTTAGTGAGTTATTTAGGATAACACTCTATGATTTACAACACTAACAATACATATGTAGTAGTCACACCCCTGATATGATAGTGATAAGTCCCCTTTGACCAGTTACAAAGGTACATGTGTACACATAATTTCTTGATGACTATTTAATTATGAGGGAGTTTCATAACTTGGAACTATCATACCTTTTTTCATATGGCTATGTTTCTCTCTTGTTTTTATTTGAAATGAATATATGCTACTGTTGTAAACTATTTAGCATGCCTTCTGATTTATATAAGGTATTTTATATAAAATGATTATTTAAGACATTTTTTTTATTTCCATCATTTGAAATGTAAATAATTATTTTTTTAAATTTTATTTTGAACTTCCACACCTAATTTTTTAAAAATTGAAAGCTTATTTTCGTTAATTAAATACTGAAATATTATTATGGAATCCTTCATGAGACCCTGATGGGGTTTTAGATCACACCTTACTTGTGCCTTTGGGTGTTTTTATATTTTATTCTTCTAGGTTCGAGAAAAGGTAAAGTGCCACTTAGAGGTGGTATTAGTTGTTGATCCTTGGTTTTGGAGAGTTTTTTCTGCTGGGAATTTGGTTTTTATCCTATTTTTATGGTACTTTGCTATAGTACATTGGGTTGTTTATACTTTTTTTACTTATGATACACTTATCCATATAAAGTTTGTCTTGTATTCATACTGACTTTTTTGTATCACTTCCACAATGTTTGTGGAAAATTATTTCCCAGTTTATTTTTTTATGATTCCGGATGCTAGTCGCCAACCTGTGGGGATCAGAAACACCATTCGGGCTATGTTAGTACTAGATCAGTTATCAGGTTACCAAGGTACCCAGGTGGGTTTGTGACATTTATGCTGTAATTATCATCATATAAAGTTAAAATAACACTTACTATATTTCCATCATGATCTTCAAAAAATGGAAATATTACTCATGTGTACGTTCGACCTACCATCTCTATGATTGTAATGTAGTTTATTTTTCATAACCATATTTCATGGATGGTTTAAAATTATAATTTATGTATAAAAATTATAATTGTGTATTTTTTACCATTATTTATATGACTAATTAATAATCTCTTTGAACTTATTCAACATACAAAAGTGATTTTTGACATATGAATCATTTATCATTAAAACATCCGATATGAAATTAATTTGTTTAGTAATTTAATATGACATGGTAATAAAGAAAATAAAAGGAATAATAATCTTGAAAATTTTCTTTAAGAAATTAAATAAATAACTTATTTTTATTCTTTAGGGAGATAAAGAATCCATGTGACGAATTGGGCTCAAGATAAGGAATATTTCTAACCCACCCTTTTCTTCAAGTTATGACTATTCTCTCTCAAACTCACTTTCTCTATATTTAAAGTTATGGAATGATTATAAATTTTTTATATATTTTTATCACATGTATACCTAGATTATTATCCCTTACTTTTATGGGGTAATACATACCTAATGATCATCTCTCAAATTCATTATTTAAGGAATCTCATTTGGATTATGTTATGATACAGGATTATGCAACCCATTTCTTTCCATGGGTAATTCTTATGTTTATTATTCCTTATGATTGATATCCTTATATTCGATGAATATTCATGTACATGAAATGAATGTTATGGATGGGCCTAGAATTATATATCCCTCAAATGAAATAGGTAATGTTTTAGTCTCATGAGACATAATGTATGGGATTAGGGAGTGAATCTAATCCATTATGGGACTCTTTCTACCATGTGATGTTGTCTTGGTAATTACAATTAACTTATGTTCATGAAATGTTTTATGTCATTTACAATTTCCCATGTTTCCATGATCTTGTTATTCCATTCTCTTTATTTTATGTTGTCACTTACTTATATACCTTCTCTTTTATGATATCATGGTATACCTTTAACTCACATGTTATGCATTATTATTATGTTTATTCTCTTTCTATGATTTTTAACTCATCCATTTATTTCATGTATTCCTTAGGTTATTCCATGAAATTTTAGGATATCAAATTGATTTCAAGAGCTCACTATGGAGAATAAAAAAAAGATTCCATGTTTAAGTTTTCTTTTATGTATTATGATCATAGTCTTCCAAATACACTAGTCCTTTATGATCCTTTTATTGTATAAATGGATGTTTATGTTTAATAATCATGTAATGGTATTTTTAAAAAGTCTTGGGTTACAATAGTTGGTATCAGAGTAAAAGGAAGGAATATGATCCTTGAAAACTCTCACATGTGAGAATTGGACGAAGCATGGTTCTCTATCCAAGGGCTTTATGAGAAAAGGGATACCACTGAGGATGGTGGTGTGTCCTGCCCAAGAGGTTTACTTACCTGTAGAGTTCCCTAATAAGTATAAATTATATTCCAATAGAAATAATTTTAGACCACTATAGTTGGTATCAGAGAAAATTTTTAGTTAACCTTTAGAGACTAGGATGAGAATACTTTAGTGAAACCCTAGGTATAAGTACAAGTATAAGTTTAAGGATTATTCTAAGTATAGGAAAATATCCTGGAATTTTTTTGAAGTATAGAACAAGTGGTTTCTGAGAAATTACATCTCTTTATGGATGTTATAAGTGGATGTGGTGCCAGCACAAATGTACCTAGAGGCGATAAATCCAAAAAAAGGAATGTTAGGATTGACTCAAGCATTACTTATTAAACAATAATGAGTCTTACTTCACACCTTGTTTGACACTCCCAGGGAATATATTTTGAAAATTCACAAACTCTTTATGAACCATTATGAAGGGAATAAAAATTTCCATAAGATTTTATATTAGGAAATAGATCATGGATAACTTAGGTTGAAACCTATAAATTCATAAGTTAAGGAATATATGTCATTTATGTATTATCCATTTAATGTTCATAGTTTCCAATGTATATGTTTAATAGTTTAAAAATACTCATCCCTAATTCTACTTTTATTTTAGTCAAATGGCTAGAAATAGGAGAAACTGAGTCAAAAAAAATTGTGAGGGTCAATGTGATAACTGCCCAAATGATATGCCCACCCTGATAGAAGTAAGAATTGGGAAATTCATGACAATAATTTATTAGTTAAAACAAGTTTTAAATTGAAACATTAATCGAGAGGAATGCCTAAATCCTCCTAAGAAAGTGCAAGTTGTAATTGAAGCATTTATGAGACAAAGGCCTCCATCATTTAGTGTATCTTATAATCCTTTAATTATGGAACAATAGATCAACTACATTAAAAATATAATCTCTATCATTCAATTCTTTGATAAAATGAAGGTTTCATCGGTAGTTTATCGTATGGAGGGAGAAACTGATCAATGGTAGACATTGATAAAAAAATATGAAGATTGTGGAATATATTAAAGTGATAGAGTGGAAGAAATTATATAAAATGTTTGTCAACAAATAATTTCCTCCCAACCTCAAACTTAAAATGGATAGGGATTTACTTATACTCATTAAAAAGGATAAGAATATATTGGGGTGTATGAAGAAAATTTTACAAGACTTTCATGATATGCCTTCGAATTTTTCATCTCCCTTAAAAGTAAAGTTGACCACTTATTTGGTGGGATAAATCCAATTATATGGAAATATTTTTAAATTATAGAATTTGAAATCTATGAGTGAATTTTATAATGTCCCCTCAAAGTCTATTTGGGGATCATCAAATCTAAAGGATCTTACAAGCATAAGAAGTGGAAAATAGAGTTTAAATATGGTGGTATGATGAAGAAATCTAATGTTGAAAAGAAATTACAAAATAACCCTTGATGAAAGTGTGGGAAAAAGCATCATGGAAATTGTCTAAAGGGGAATAGGAATCACTTTAGGGGTAGGAAGGAAGGGTACCCAGACAGTGATTTCTAATGGGAGAAACTTAAAGGTTCTAAGCATAGTGGAAGCACGTGATGGGTCATGCCCAACTTTTCTTTTTTCATGATCAATAATTAATATGATATTTAAATGATAATGAATGTCACGATCAATGTAATTTAATCAAATAAAATAGAAAAGGGATAAAATTCCAAAACCATGTGTAGTATTATCACGTATTATTTATAATTAATTTATGCAATTGAAGAATTACCTTATGTGAAATTATTTCTTCATTAATGGATCTGATAATGAATCTATGTCATACCATCATTATGTTGTAGGAATCAAGGGTATATTCCCTATAGCGGTGATCCACACATGTTCCAAAAATCTTTGAACATCACCGTAGGAATATCCAAGTTCTAGCATGGTAGATCCTAACGCTTGCGTCATTCACTTTTTATCGCCACAAGAATCATTTCCAAAGGATTATCATTGACATATATATACTTGAGAGTGGATGGTGGAGGAATATCACAACCCATTCTTGTGAGCATTCTTAGAGCATTATCTCTATAGGGCTTGAGAGGATTTTCCCCAGTTTTCTTTGTGCATAACAAAAAATAAATTGGCTCTATTGAAAAATAATATAATTGGGTTTATATATCGCTAAGGTTAAAAATAAATAATTGCACAAGTACCCTTTATTATTTATTTAATATCTATGGAACACCATTTCAATAATAATAATAATAATAATAATAATAATAATATTTCTTGACATGCACTAAACTCTCTAATTAAAAACAAATATTATTTAATCAAATAATATTAAATATTTATTATATCACACCAGAACTATAAAATTATTATGTCATTCCTGAATAATATTTATTATACCTTAAATAATGACTATTTATTTAATAAATAAATATCACTTCATTATTTACCAATAAATAAATAAATATTATATTCACTAAATAGAAAATAAATATTTATTAAATATTTCGCTCAAAGAATATTCTATCGAATAACTGGTGACAAAATATATGTGATCAAGAAAACATGAATAATTATTGAATCGCGTGTGATATTAACATTTATTAAACTTTTTAAATAATAAATAATAATATATTATTTAAATTATATTCTAAATACACTTAGTGTGTGACCCTCTAGGCCTCTTTCTGAGTGGCATTTGGCAAAGCAGCCTAAATTCCAAGTTTAATATCTAGAAAACATGCCAAATAACCCATAGAGAAAGAAGTTAAGGCCACAATGACATAATACCTCATATGGATGCTCATTGTGTAATATAATCTCTTTATCATGATATCTCTAATCAAGTAGGTTGCATAACAATGCCATCAACCTATGTGCTCTATGTATCTTTCTTTGAATTTCTAGAAATCAAATTGTCCTATAAAACACCATGGACATTGATTTATTTAGGATATATAATCTTCATCAAAGGGCCTGAGATATCAACTTCCATTAAATAATATAAGGGAAAAATCCTTTCTCACATTATTCATTAATTTAATATTACTTGTGACTCCACCCAATGTATCCTACCTCACTGTGAACATATGTCATCATAGTTTTCATTAATACATCAAAGTACACAACTTATAATACTCACTAATAATAATATCAAAGTTTAAGGATCAATACACATGTTCACAAATAATAACATCCAATGACACATATAAATATGTATTTCCTAATGGTGGGTCTTGTTCTCATAATATCCTACACTGGATATTACTAAGGGTGTATACCATGAAAAGGTGCATCAAATTCCTATGAGTCTCCACCCCTGACAACATGTATCATCTGTATCCATCAAATGATATCAACTATCTATGGAAAATATATTTAATAATACTATCATGGAACTTCTGGGTTCTCATCATAGAGGGAAAATGCTATGACCCTTCAGTGTGAAAGCTACACTTAGGACATTATCACATACTATGTCACATAGAAGAAAAATCACGATGTGATAAAGAGTTTATTAATATTCCAAACTATGAATACATGTTATCTTAAAGTACGTAGAATTTGGTTCTAGGGAACCAACTTTTACAGACTCCCCCTTTCACTAGAGCCAACTTCTAACAACCTTTATTTTGTTATCTCTCATATGATACTCATTCTTCTTCTAATATAGGCCTTAATTAAATTTTTCTACCATATTTTCTTCGATCGAAACTATTCTTACTAAAAATCCAAACCTTTTATAAAAATCCCTCAAGATGTGATACTTCCAAAGTATGTGCTTTGTCCATTGTTATAACCTTGTCTCTTTTGAAAGAGTCACCATTGTAGTATTATAATAATACAATCTGATAGGGTATTTACTACTAAGTACCAAATCAAGATCTTGGATAAAGTTTCATATCAAAATGGATTCCTTAGATACATCATAAGTTGTTATATACTAGGACTCTGCTATAGAATTAGAAACAACTAACTACTTTGAACTCTTCCAGCTCACAACTCCTCTGTTGAGATAGAAAATATATCCTTACTATAGCTTCAGATCATTCTGATCTATTTGAAAACTAACATAAGTATAACCTATGATGACCATCTCCCCATCTCTTCTATACACTAATAACATATCCTTAGTTCTTCTCTAATATTTAAGGATATCCTAAACAACAGGCCAATTTCTCTCTCTTAGATTTACTTGATATCTTCTTACCATGCTCAATATATAGTAAAAATCAAGTATAATAAATAACAATGCATACATGATTGAATATATCACTAAATAATATAGGAACTTACTAATTCTATCTTTCTCATCTTGTGTCTAAGGATACATTTTCTTAGAAATATGTATACCATGTGACACTGGAAATAATCTCCTCTTGTATTGTTCCATAGTAAATATCTTTAGTATATATTCAATGTATGTAATTTGACTTAGTCCAAGAAACCTCTTAGATATATGATGAGTGATATTGATCCCTAGTATATAGGCTACTTCACCAAATTCATTCATAGAGAAACACTTTTTCAAATATTTATTAATAAATTATAACACTGGTAATTCATTTCCAATAAGTAATATATCATTAACATATATTAATTGGATAATGAATGCATTTTCACTAAAAAAATTATAAAAATATGGATCACATTCATTCTTAATGAATCCAAATTATTTATATATTCATATAATTGTATTTTACTTGACTTAGATGACTTATTCAATCCATAAATGGATCTATGCAACTTTAAAATCTTTTGGGCATCATCTGGAGTCACAAACCCTTCTGGTTGTGTCATATCGGCATCTTCCTAATGGTTCCCATTAATAAAATCAGTTTTGACGTCCATCTACCAAATTTCATAGTCATGGTAAGATTCTATAGAAAGTAAAATTCTGATGGATTTTAACATGAAAACTGGTGAAAATGTTTTATCTTAGTCAATTCCATGAATCTTTTAAAACCCATTAGCCACTAGCCTTTATTTATAGGTATTTACTTTACCTTTCATTCCCATTTTTCTGTTGAATACCCATTTTCACCCTACATGATTTACATCAACAGGAACATCAACCAAAACCCAAACTTGGTTCTGATACATGGAATCCATTTTATAATTAATGGCTTCTTTCCATCTTGAAGCTTATCATCTCTCTACTACCTCTTTGTAGGATATAGGTTCATCATTGACAACCAATAATGAGTCACCATATTTTGTGACTAGAAAAACATATCTCTCCGGTTATCTTACCTCTCTAGTGCTCTTATGTGGTATTTTTGTTCCTGAAACTACTTATTCCATAGGTACCTATGGAATTTCTTCCTCTACAAACTATTGTGTATCCTGGGAATCAATTTCATCAAAGTCAATCTTTCTCCCACTATCCTTTTTTAGTATGTTCTCCCTCTCAATAAAGATGGTTTTTTTTGTGACAATACTTGTCTGAGGGGTTGTCTAGATAGTATCCTTTTATTTCATTATGATACCCTATAAATATATTCTTTGTTTTCTAGGGTGATAGTTTGTAACCTGATAAGGATTTAACAAACACCTCACAATCACATACACGTGTATGTAGCAAAAAGGGTTTATTTAAACTTTATAACTCGAAGGGAATTATGTTTTCCACTTTATTTGGTACTCAATTTAATGTATATGACATAGTTTGTAATTCATATACCTAAAAGTATAATGGAATATCTTCATGACCCATCATCAACCTTACCATGTCTAATAAGTTTTGGTTCCTCCTTTCACTAACACCATTCCACTTTGGTGTGTAAGGTGTTTTGAGTTGAGATATAATCCTAAGATATCGTAAAAATTCAATAAAATCTTGGTTAAGATATTCACCACCTTGATCTAATCAAATATTCTTTATCTTCTTTCTAATTTGATTCTATACTTCATTCTTGAATTCTTTGAATTTCTAAAAGGACTCAGACTTATACCTCATCATGTAGACACATCCATATCTACTCAAGTCATCAGTAAAAGTTATGAAGTATGAATACCCACCTATAGCTTCTACTGGAAATGGTCCAAAAACATCAATGTGTACCAATCCTAGAATATATGGGGCCCTTTCACCCTATCCACTGAATAGAGGTTTGGTCATTTTTTCTTGTAAAAAACATGAAATATTTCAAGTGGTTTCATCTTATAAGTGTCTAAATAACCATATTTAAAGAGCATTGTTAGACACTTCTCATTTACATGAGAAAAAGGGTGATTCCAGAGTTGGTTGTTATATGAATTGTGTAAACATGATTCATTATTTATTTCCAATACTTGGTTTTTTTAATTTAATATATAAATAATTTTATTTAAATGTTACATACCATAACATCTATTGTATTTATTAAAACAAATTTTATTTTTAAACTTGAAAATAAAACCATATGCATCTAGGAATTATAAAAAATTTATGTTCTTGGTAACCTTTGATACATAATAAAAATATTTTAAAACCAATATCACTCCCCATGGAAATGAAAGGTGGTAGTCACTAATGGCTTGAGAAGACGGCCTCATACCATTGGTAGATCGCAAATCCACCTCTCCTCTAGAAATATTTCAAAATCTACTTGGTTTCTATATTTGGATACATATTTGAGCATCATAAACTATATCTAATACCCAATGTGTAGATATTTAAAGATTACACTCAATAAAAAATGTACCTTTATCTTACCCTTACTTTTGGGTGCAGTTCTTCTTCTAGTGGCCTTGATTGAAACATGAAAAACATACCGCCTCCCTTTTCTTTCCCTACTTCTATATCTTCTTATTCTTAGAAGGAAGGTTCTTGGTATATTTAGACTTTTTATTAGTCTTGGGACCCTTCTCCTTATTCTTCCTTTTCTTATTCACCACAAGGACCATTGGTTTTTTCACACCTCATGTCCTTATCCACTTAGTGAATCAAAGTAAGAATTTTTTGAATACACTTCTCATTATTTCTCATATTATAATAAATAATAAAACTGGAGAAGGGTTTGGGTATTGATGAAAGTATGATATCTATGCACAAATCATCTGTGAATTTAATCCCTAATATGTCTAATCATTAAATGTAGCTAATAAGATTGACTAATTAGGCCCTGATGGTGCCAAATATCCAATATTAGTTATAAAAAGAGCATTAGAGATCTCATATCTCTATTGTATCACCTTATCTTGATAGAGATCCCAGAGGTAATACATTATTATATACGCATTCATGTCCCCATATTTATTTAAAATCTCATTAGTCATGGATGATAGCATGAAACATTGAACATATGTAGCATTGATCAAATGTTTCTCATAGAGAGATAACTCTTTCTTACTAGCCTCATTACTAGGTGCATCAGGAATAGGTTCTTCTAGTACATATAATTTTCTTTCATGGGGTAGGATAACACATAAGTGCATTTTCCACTCTTAGAAATTTGTTTCGGTGAGAAGGTCATCCTTCTCAAGTATGAATCACAGTGACATGTTTGAAGTCATTTTTATTTCTATTTATAAAAGTAAGATGAGAAGATATTTAGTACTTTATATAATAAAATTTATACAAATAAATAAATATTATATTTACTAATCACGCACTATTTTATCAAAACCCCATATCCATCACCATTGGATTTGGAATATCCTATTTCTTAGACATTCTCGTGGAAAGGAACCATATTCCCCTTATTATTACCTTGAATTTTGTTGGTCAAGAAATTTGAAGGGTTTTAGATATGCATTTCAAATTCTAACTACATTTACTCATATTTCCTTGATCTATTGAGCGGACTCACCAATAATGAAATCCTTAAATTTGATTTACTCAAACCTTACCTCTCAGTTACACCAAAATATACTTTAGTAGTCAACCATTAATGTGAACTAAGTTAATTCAACCCAAAACTTTATGTTATAATTCCCCGATAATTAAAATTATCTCAACTTTGGCTGGTCAAGAACTTTGAACTATGATTTTATTTTAACTAAAGAAGTGGAAGGTTATACTGACTTAATATTTATAATTGAGGGATTTAAGATTTTATGAATAAATTTCCAACTATTATCTTTATAACATACTTGTTAATATTAAGTGGATTTAATTAAGTGATTAACCATGTATTATATAATATTTATTCATAATCAATTTATTTTAGTTCTATCTTTCATGATTGTTAATTTCATTAATTCATGTGATTGTGACAAAACATCCATAATGAAATAACAATGAAACTTGATAGAAATAAAATAATAAAGTGGAATGATCATGAGAATTTCTAATGGTTAGTTTATATTGAGAATGAAAAACTAATCATCGAACTAGGATAAAAATAACTTGAACCAATTAGGGTTCATGTTACAACTTTCCATCTTTCCACCAATGTATCTCTCTTAGATTGGTTTCATCTCAGCTCCAAAATTGAACTATATCCACTAGATTGGGAGCTCCATAAATTACATATGCTTTTACTCACACACAGGTGTGGGGAAGGGGTTTATATAAAAGAAACCATGGTCACCCATTCCCTTACATAATAAGAGGAGAGATGACATGTGGTATAATAATTTAATTTAATAATAAATTAAATGAAACCAGTCACATATAATGGTCTGTTCTAGGCTCATGATCATCCACATGCATGTAAATAATTATTAATTTAGTAAAATTAGAATTTACATTTTAATCATTATTATTTAAGATAAATCACGCTCAAATCAATTAATTATTTTTTTAATTAATAAATTGTTTTATCTTAATTTTCATTCTAATTTCCTTGAGATTCTCATCCATAATAATTTTTAAAAAAAATATTTAAAATTAACTGTGTACAAAAATGTACCTTAGAGGCAACATGGTGAGTACCCATCTAAATTGTGCAACATGTATTATACTCATATATTATTTACTCTTACGACAAGTGACATACATAAATTATCATGCAATTTCATGAAATGTAATGTTAATTTAATGATTAAACGAATTACATGATTTCTCTATCACATGTTATGCTTCAATGTACATATAGTAATAACTATAATATGACTCATGAACATTATGAAAAAATTAATTAAGCATTTATATATATTAAAATCCATCACATGGTGTGTCATGTCAACCTAATGACCACACATTAGAACATGTTGATAAGGTTTGCACATTATAATAAATTAATTATTAATTCTATATAATTTGGTAAAAAGTACATAGTGTGTAGAATCTAGCTACATGGAAATGACTATTCTCACTATCTATCTTAGGCACACCCCTAGGGACTCATCATGTAAACGGTGCCACAAAAAATGTTGGATTACATTGTGTGTACATGGGTTACACATATTGTGGTCTCCAAGTTACACAGTCACTAGTTAGGTAGGTCATGTAAAAAGATACAGGGTTTGTCTATGACTAAAAGACTACATGTTGTGTACAACAATTACATAGTGTGTACTCCAGCTAATTGTGCGCCAGGATGTCCCGATCAACACATGGTGTAAAATTAAAGGCACCACGTTTAATAAATGAATATACCTTGAATTAATTTTGAATTAATTATTAGTTAACTGAACACTAGTACACGACATGTACCTTCGGGTTACATAGAGTGTACTCTTGTGTTATTTGACCAGATTCCTTAGCACCTCCATATGAGATCCTCAAATTTATTTTGTTCATAAAATTAATTTATTTGATTATATTTATAAGAAACAAAAGAGGAAGAAATAGATATTGAAATTTTGATTTAATAACTATTAAACTAGAATTGAAGACTAAATTATAAATTAATAAATCAATTAATGATATTTAAATAATTATAAATAATTATGTGACTGCTTTGATACCACTTTAAGGTTCCAGGCTCAGTAAAAGTGTGTGATGGGTTATTCCCAACTTTGATTTTTTTCACAATCTATGATTAGTCCAAGAGTTATATAATGATGAACATTGTGATCAAAGGAATTGAATCAATGAAAAAAACAAGGGATAAAACATTGGAACTAAGAATAATATTATCTCATATTATTTATAATTAATTTAAGCAATTAAATAATTATCTTGCATAAAATTATTTATTCGTTGATGGATCTAAAAATAGATCTACATAGTATCATCGTTGTGTTGTACTAATCAAGGGTAGATTACCTCTAGTGGTGATTTACACATGTTCCACAAATCTCTGAACATCCCCGTATAAATCTTTGGGTGCTAGCACATAAGATCTCAATACTTGCATCATTCAATTTTGATCACTTTCAAAATTTCATTCAGAGTATTCTCCTTGATCTCTCTAGACTTTAGAGTTGATGGTGTTGGAAGATCACTCTCTTTTCTTGGGAGAATTATTGGTGAGGTATCTCTCTAGGGCTTGAGAGTATTTTCTCTAGTTTTTGTTGTGTATGACACAAATTAAATTGGATCTATTGAAAAATAATATAATTGGGTTTATATACCGCTAGGGTTAGAAATAAATAATTTCACAAGTTCCCTTTATTATTTATTTAATCCATATGGAACCCCATATCAATAATAATAATAATAATAATAATAATAATAATAATAATAATAATAATATTTCTTGACATGTACTAAACTCATGAATTAAAATTAAATATTATTTAATCGAATAATATTCAATATATATTATTTCTCATCCAACCTATAAACTCAGTCCTACATTCCTCCATAATATTTATCAAGCCTTGAATAATGGATATTTATTTAATAAATAAATATCATTGCATTATTTTCTAATAAATAAATAAATATTATATTCACTAAATAGAAAATAAATATTTATTAAATATTCTACTCACATAGTATTCTCTCAAATAACTGGTGATGAAATATATATGATCAAGAAACCATGAATAATTATTAAACCACATGTAAGAATAATATTTATTCAACTTGTTAAATAATAAATAATAATATATTATTTAATTAAGATTCTAGATACACTTAGTGTGTGACCCTCTATGTCTCTTTCTTAGTGGAATTAGGTAAAGAAGCCTAAAGTTCAAGTTTAGCGTCTACCAACTCACCAAGGCACCCATAAAGAAAGAATCTAATTATGTAATGACATAATACCTCATACATATGTTTGTTGTGTAATATAATCCCACTATCATGATATCTCTAATCAAGAAGGTTGTATGCTAGTTCCATCAACCTATGTTCTCGATGTCTCTTTCACTGAATTCCCATAAATTGAACTTGCCTATAGAACACCATGGTTATTGATTTATTCAGGATATATCATTTCCATCAAAGGGCCTAAGATATAAACTTCTATTAAAAAATATAATGGAAAAATTCTTTATCACGTTATTCATTAATGCAATATTACTTGTGACGCACCCAACATATCCCAACTTGTCGTGAACATATATCATCACACTTTTCATCAATACATAAAAGTATGTGGATTATAATACTCATTAATAATAATATTAAAGTCTATCGATCAATTCAAATTTATTCATACAGGAACATCCAATGACACATATAAATGTGGATTTTCTACTCGCATGTCTCATTGTTATAATATCCTACACTAGATATTACTAAGGGCGTACGCAATGAGAAAGTGCCTCAAAGTCCTATGAGTATTCACCCCTGATATTATATATCATTTTTGTCCCTCAAATTATATCATCCAACTATATAACATATATTTAATAATATTTTCATGGAACTTCTGGGTTCTCATCATAGTAGGGAACTACTATGACCTTTCAGTGTGACAACTACTCTTAAGACATTATCACATAATCTGTCACATAGAAGAACAATAATGATGTGATAAGAAGTTTATTAATATTAAAAACTATTAATAAAGGTTATTATAAAGTACATATAAGTTGGTTCTAGGGCACCAACTCCAACAAAACACACCAATTTTATGGAATAAAGGAATGCTCCAACCAATCCTCAACCTTTTTTAAAATGTTACAACTATAATTAACAAGGACACTATAAAAAAATGTATTGATCCAATTTTTGTTGATGAAAAATGATGAAAACAACCCCCAAGGCCTAGATAGAAAGGGTGAGCTTATTCCATCACAACTGCGGAGGTGGATCCCGATAATGAAGTGGTGACAGATACACTAGTTATTCAATCAAGAATAGTGAAAATAATTTTTTATTATAATTAAATGTATTGTTTCATATCACACAATTTTAATAGAACTATTCCATAACCACATAAAAACATGGAAGTTGGGTTATTAGTGAAGATGAAAAATGGTTCGATTATTGCATCCCAAGAATATAACTCATCCCTTGTATATATTTGTGCGATGAACTTCCCAGAAAACCTTGTGATACTTCCTTTAGTGGAATATGATGTAATTATAGGCATTGATTTTCTTTATTTATGTAAATACAACATAAAATACTGAGAGAATGAAATCACCCTCTGATTCTATACAAGTTCAAGGAGGAGGATAAATCTCCTTTGGTATCATCATTTGAATAATGTACATTTTTTCCTTATGAGAAAGTTTATCTCTCTCAAATGATTGAGACTAAGGAATGGAATGTTCTTGAATACACACCCATTGTAAGGGATTATATAGATGTATTTCCGAAAGAGTTTCTTAGTATTCCTATGATATGAGAGGTTCAATTTTGAATTGATCTTATACCTATATATTTTCCAAAATCTAAGACTCTATATAATGGAAATTGTTGAACTTGAGTACCTTAAGAAGAAACTATAGGAGAATTTGGATAAAGGATTTATATTCCCAAGTGATTCACCATGGGGTGAATCAATCCTATTCTTCATGAAGAAGGATGGGTGAATGTGTATCTTAATTGATTATAATGATCTCAACAAAATCATGATAAAGAATAATTATTCCTTTCCATGGATAAATGACTTGTTTGATCAACTACGTGGGGCTCAGTATTTCTCTAAGGTGCACATATGGTTAGGATATCACCAATTAAGGTTGAATAAGAAATATATTCCCAAAAAATCTATTCAAACAAGGTATGAACACTATGAGTTCATAGTTATTCCTTTTGGACTCACTAATTCTCTATAAATATTTATGGACTTAATGAATATAGTCTTTAGGTATTATCTTAAAAAAATTGGTAGTCTTTATAAATGATATTATAATATACTCCAAGAGAAAATATGAGCATGAGGAGAATTTGAATACTATGCTAAGGGAATTGAGAAAGGATAATCTATAGGAAAATTATAGTAAATGTGAGTTCTAGATAAATTAAGTATCATTCTTGGTGAATATAATCACAACAAAGGGATATATATGGACCCTTATAAGATAAAATAAATTAAGGAATGACCTAGATCAACATCTATAATAGAGATTCATAGTTTTCTTTAACTAGCAAGGTATTACTAAAGATTTTTGAAAAAAAATCATGACTTTCAAACCCACTAACCAAGATAACATGGAAGGGATTAAAGTTTTTATGTACTAGTGAATGGGAAGAGGGCTTTAAGGAGTTAAAAAAGAGCCTTATCACTACACCAGTACTTATACTGACTTTAAGTGGGGAACTTATTATGGTATATAATGATGCTTCAAAGAAGGGTTTTGGACATGTACTAATGCTGAATGATAAATTTATAGCCTATTCCTCAAGGAAGATTAATTTTCATGAGTATAACTATCCCATACATGACCTAGAGTTGATTGTAGTAATATTTTCATTGAAGATCTGGTGACATTATCTCTATGGGGAGAAGTGTGAAATATATATAGATCATAAGAGCCTCAAATATATATTCACATAGAAGGATCTTTACATGAACTATTTAAGATGATTATAGATGAGTAAGTACTATGAATGATCAATCCATTACCATCCTAGGAAAGCAAACAAATTGGAAAATGCTCTAAGTAGAAAGGAATTGAAAATTTTACCAATGATAAGAATTGAGAAGGATCTAATATTCCTATACTTGTAAATAATGGTAATTAGAATAATAAAAGTATATCCATCCTACCTTTATCAAATAACTACTTAATCATCCATTATTGATAGAATCAAGGAGGCCTAGAAAGAGGATTATGTGCTATAAAAAAAGGCAGCGAATATTCTAGAGTTTAAATTTGATGAAAATGGGTATATAAGGTTTGAAACACGGATATGTGTCCCATAATAACTATATATGAAGAGGTAGATTATAGATTATGTGTATGTATCTTCATTCTCTATTCATATAGGAAGCTCTGAGATTTATAGAGATTTGAAGAAAAACTTTTAGTGTGATAACATGAGGAGGGAGATTGCAGAATTTGTATATCAAAGATTTGTATGGTAATAATTCAAGGTTGAATAATGAAATTCTAAGGGTATGATGAAAACATTTCACATACTAATATTTAAATGGGAAAATGTAACCATGGATTTTATCATAGGACTCCCTAGGACATCTAAAGGTAATAACACCATATGGGTGGTAGTCGATCACCTTATAAAGTTGTCACATTTCATTACTATAAAAAAAGATTTATATCTGGACCAAGTCACTAATATATACATAATTGAAGTGGTAAGATTTAATGGAGTTCCAATATATACTATATATGGTCGAGATCCAAGTTTTATTTCAAGGTTTAGGAGAATCCTTCAGCGATCATTGGATACAGAACTTAGTGTCAGTACTAAATATCACCCTCAAAAGGATGGTTAGTCTGAAAGAACCATCCAAACTGTAAAGACCTGGAAATTCCATATAATTTTTTTTAATTATATGGGAATATTAAGAATCCGTGAAAATTGACGACGCATGATTCTAAGGCCCGGAGTGCCCGGAATGAATTTCTGAACTTTTTTTTTCAGGTACGTTCAGTAAACGTGCGAGCGGGTTTTTGTAACTTTTCAACCGGTGCTCGGAATTGAAATCTGAGGACACCGTTGAGCTCGCAGCGCCGGTATTTGCTTAAGTAGACCTTCACCTCAACCATAGTATTTTAAGGGTGAAAGTTAGTTTTTGTGCTTTTTGTGAGATAAAATAAAATAAATTAACTTTATTTTATTTTTGAAAATCAATCCTCTCAAATTGAATTTGGTGGTGGGGACCACCTAAGCCTTGAACTCCCTCTTTAATGAGAGAGGTGACTCTTGGGTTCTTTTCCCATTAATTGCGACAACATAAAATTAATTAATGTTCTGACATTAATTGTATTAATTAACATAACTTTATTTTTTTGGAATTTCACCTCTTGGTTGGGGGATTTGTTGGCAAAGGAGTGTATGAGAGAATTGTAAAGAAAAAATCTCTCCAACGAAGAACACTTTCTCTAATAAAGAACTTCATTGAATGATCCCCAACGAGGAACGTCTTCAATGATGAAAAATCGACGTTCGTCTTTTCCTCGCCTTCAATGACTTCATCTCGAGACACCTCCAACGAGCAATCGAGGTAGGGAATGTTGTTTTGAATACCCCTTACCCTATTCTTTTCAATCTTCTTGATTTAAGAACAATTATGTTGCTTAATATCGTTATAACGTAGAGGGTGTGGGCCAAACAAACACAGCCTAACCACTCTGCAACCTTTGTGGTTTATAATGGTCTTGAATTGATGGCAACTTTCCAAGTCGAGTGCGGGAGTTTTCAGAATGAATAATGGGCCACTAGGGCACGCTCGGTGCCCGAGGAATGTCGTCGGCAACCCGTGTCGGTGACCGGCACCGGTGGGGTTCGGGAACAGCATCCGACACTCCATCCATCCGTGAAGACATCAGTGGCATGACCGCACCGCCGGGGAAGGGCCACGGCCCGCAGGCCGCGGCAGAGCTAGGGCAGCGACTGGCACACGACTGGTCGCGCGAAGGGGGAGGCAACGCATGACCGCACTGTCAGGCGTGAAGGAGTCGTGACACAAGGACACGACGGTGAAGGATGGCGGCCAGCTCGCTACCGGCCGCCGGTGTTGGCCTGGTGTACAACCGCGCTGCGCGGGTGGACTGGCCGTTTGGCCAGCCGGGGAGCCGAACGGGACCCCGGGTCCCACGTGCTAGTTGTTGATGCCACGTGGCGTTGGCCGGTCGGCTACCCAACCCGAACAGCCCAGATGTTCAGGGTACCCAAGGGGAGCCTCTCCCTTGGGTGGTGGATAGGGTGGACCCCACTATGGGGCCACCCAGTTGTGGGCTAGTGCAGGCTAGCGGGACGCCCTGCATGGGCCGCCCAGCGGGCCGCCCATCCCGGGCCACACCGCGGGCCGCCCATCCCGGGCCACACCGCGGGCCACCCAGTGGGATGGGCTGCACCAGCAGGCCAGGACGGACCCAGTGGACTAGGTCGGACCTAGATCCAGACCCGGGTCGGCCCTGGCCGGGTCAGGATGGGTCGATCCGACCGGGTCAGACCGGACCCGGACCAGCTTCGACCCTTTTCCACTCTTTTGGTCATAACTTGAGCTACGGGCATCCGTTTGACGAACTGTCTACAGCGCTGGGAACCTTGTATCAAGATGGTCCTTTTGGTATACCCCATTTGATTTTTGAATAAATTTGGGGTATGGTCAGGTTGGATCGAACACGAATCCAACCGGGCCTTTGGGACTAAAAGACCAATAACTTATAGACCGGACGTCCGATTGACACTCCATCTATTGTATTGAGACCCCTACTACATGGAGGTACTTTTGGATACTTATTCATGGGACTTATTGGCAGATGGAGTATCAACCTATGGCTTGAGGAGCGGACCCTCTCGGAATCAAGCAGGCATAGTACGGAAACCCTGTAGCTGGTTGTAAGATGAAAAAGGGATCCTATGTGGGTTTGTGCTTTAGGATCCTATGTGGTTCTGTGCGTTAGGATCCTAAATGGGTCTGTGTTCGAGTATCCCACTTGGATCTACTCTAGGAATCAACGTGGGATTACTCTAGGATCCTATGTGGGTTTTCTGTATTAGGATCCTACGTGGGTTTGACGATTTAGGATCCTATGTGGGTCTGCCTCTTAACAGAGTAAGATGATTCAGTAGTTACATATAATCATCTTTACTTCCATACCTAAGTTATATCTTATGTGAGCTGAGTCTTTACCTATGTGGTAATCATTTGTGTGGCGTACCTTTGTGATGCATACTTTCTTGGTGATACCTTTGTGGTATTCTTCTGTGTGGTGTTACCTTTGTGATACTTACCATCGTGGTGATACATTTATGGTATTCTTAAATATGGCATTACCTTTGTGGTACTTACCTTTGTGGTGTTACCTTCGTGGTATTATTTTCTTCGTGGGATAGTTGAGCTTGGGATTTTGAGTTGGGCCATGTGTTTCCTCATGATTGAGATGGGTTTACTCGACAACTTAGGTATATGTATGGGCATATACCTAAGTAGGGTTATCAGTTGTTTTCATGCTTTTTGGTTTATCCTTTTTTGATTTTGTGAGACCTTCGAGGGTCTTAGGGTCCCTATTGAGTATTGTTATACTCACCCATGCACGGGCTATGCCCGCACCTTGTTGTGTTTGGTGCAGAAGACGGAGAGCATTGATCGAGGCTGAGGGTACCAAGACTGTAGGTAGCTTAGAGGTGGACATTAGATGAGGCGTACCGCAGTGATGACCATTCAAAAACTATACCTACCCTTCAGGTAGGATCCTTGGCGGGTGTTCACAGGAGCTGATCCATTTTACTTCTACTTCCCAGTTTTCTTGTACTTTCCAGTTAGGCTTGTATTATGGACCCTTTTTCTTTTTTTTACACACCCTATTTAATATATAGTTTTACATTGTGCTTGTATCCTTTTTTGTTCTTAGTTGTTTGAATTTACATGTTATAAAGGAAATCCCTTCCCAATTTTAGGGAATACGCCTTTTGGTGCTAGTCACCAGCCCCTGGTCTATGGAAGGCGAGCTTGGGGTAGTCACGGCACGGGACCTGGGGGAAAGGTCATGAAAATTGGAATCAGAGGAGTTGGTTATATCGTATAACATTGGACTATGATCTTTTAATGACAATAGTGTTAAGTGTTATGAGTGTGGTTATCATTTTAGGGAATCCAGTGTTGGTGTGGCGGCTGACGTATCCATACACCATGACCCTAACTTATGATTTCTAACTCAGTTCATGAAAACATTAATTACGTGTGTGTTTTGAAAATTTTTCTTTGTGATTTCTAGATTCAACTCACCAGGTATAACTTATTGACCGCGGATCACCTTTTTCTTTTCAGGATGCCTCCATGCAGATAGTCAGCTAGGCTTCCAGGAAGAGTATGTGATGACAGCCCACCGAGCGACGAGGCCTTAGTATGGGTCCCTTTATCAGTAGAGTCACCAGTGGAGGCACCATTGGTACCATTACCCATTGGGCCACTGATTCCACCATCCCCAGCAGCAGAGAGTACACGCCGCTTGAGTGCGTTGCATGAGTTCCAGTGCCTGAGGCCACCCAGGTTCAGGGGTGAGACGGACCCACAGGCGGCTGAGGATTGGATGGAGGCTGTGGTGAAAGTCTTTCGACTGGTAGGGACACCATCTGATCTCATGGTGATCCTTGCCATCAGTCTTCTTCAGGGAGCAGCAGGCATATGGTGGAGCTTGATGCTCCAGGTTCACGACGAGGTGACATTTCTCTGGGCAGACTTTGAGATCATGTTCCGGGTAGAGTTTGTCCTAGTGACCCTTCACATAGTGCACATATAGGATCTTCTTCATCTCTGTAGTGGGGCAGCATGACTGTGGCTCAGTACTTAGCGAGGTTCACTGACCTCTCATGCTACTCCACTTATATGGTGTGAGGCCCATTCTATAGGGCCCTGGCCTTGGAGCAAGGACTCAAGCGGGATATTAGGGCTTTGATGATTTCTCTCATCATCCTGACACAAGCGGGGGTGTTAGAGTGAGCCCTCTTAGTGTAGAGTTTTCTTGCTGATCAGTCACCAGTAGTGATACCCACCATCGGGTGTCACGTAGCAGAATCTTCTACAGATGGTAGTAGATAGATTTCACAGGGGTCCAAGAGGACCAGACCTACAGGTGGACGACCACAGGATTCAGGGTCAGTTGTGTGGGGCACTCGAGATAGATTCAGTCATGCGA
Source organism: Viscum album (assembly GCA_963277665.1). Lineage (NCBI taxonomy): Eukaryota > Viridiplantae > Streptophyta > Magnoliopsida > Santalales > Viscaceae > Viscum > Viscum album. The sequence goes on from OY728156.1 coordinate 767,898,313, forward strand.
ATAGCAGGCAGTGTTACGCATGCAGTGGGTAGGGTCACTGGCTTGTGAATGCCTAATCCGCCATACGGATGATCAGCAGATGGTCGAAGGACCACCTAGGCAGAGATAGAGGTTTGACTGAGGAGGTCCACAGGGAGAAAGCGGACATGGAAGAAGATATGGTCATATAATTGGCAGTGGGTGATGATTTGAGGTGTTACCACCACCACCACCAGGTGGTCCACCCCAACCATAGGGAGCAGGTGGACAGGGGCGAGCTCAGCTCCAGGCAGCTAAGGCCTACGACCACGGCACTTTGGAGATGATACGAGGTATGATCTATGTCTACTCCACCTTATCTGTAGTACTTATAAACCTAGGTGCGAGTCATTATTTTATTTCCACTTCCCTCATTCGGAGCTCGGAGATTCTGGTGGAACCGTTGGCTCGATCCTTACAGCTAGAGACTCCAACGGGAGAGGATTTGATGATTACACACTGGTGTCAGTAGTGTGAGCTTACTCTAGGAGGTGAGAGCTTCGACTAGGATCTCCTAGTAGTGGTGTTGAGGCCTTACGACGTCATCTTTGGTATGGATTGGTTATCTATATTCCATTCCCAAATCGACTGTATTAGGTGCAAAGTGTGGTGGATACAGTGAAGATTGAGGCGGTACTTGCTTGGGAGCCACCCAGGAGTGTGACGAAGGTATAGAGTTTCCTGGGTTTGGCTGGATACTACTGGAGATTTGTTCCATATTTCTCCAAAGATGAGGAACCTTTATTAGCGTTGACGAAGAAGGGGTATCCCTTCATGTGGTTGGAGAGATTCTAGCGGAATTTTCAGGAGCTCAGGCAAAGGCTGACTAGTGACCCCATCTTGAGGCTTCTAGAGGAGGTCGTTGGGTACGTAGTCTACTGCAACGCACCAGGGACTAGGCTCGGATGTGTCCTGATGTAGGAGCGAGCAGCTATCACATATGGTTCTCGACAGCTGAGACAACATGAGAAAAACTATGCTACCCATAAACTTGAGTTAGTAGCAATGGTCTTCGCTTTGAAGATGTCGCGGCACTATCTGATGGGCGATCATTTTACGGTCTACTATGATCACAAGAATCTCAGGTATATCTTCTCCTAGAACAACCTGAACCTGAGACAGCGACATTGGATTGAGTTCCTCAAGGACTATAACTTCGAGATAGTCTATACTCCTGGGAAGGGGAATGTTGTAGCAGATGCACTCGGCCGGAGATCTGGTATACAGCTACTAGGTGAGGTGATAGAGTAGTTGGTCGCTTTGCAGATATCCTTTGTGGATCAAGATAGAGCAGATTTTCTTTAATCTCTTACAGTCACTCCCCCACTCCTTCAGTGAGTCAGGGAGGCACAGTGTGGGGACACTGACTACAAGGCTCGACTTGCTTAGATATCTATAAGGCAGAAACCATATGGATTTTCTGAAGGTGGGGATCACGTCATCCTTTTCAGAGGACGTACCATGGTACCAGTGTCTCTTCGGGAGTAAGTTTTGAGGGATTTCCACACATCCCCTCTAGCAGTACATCTAGGAGTGGCGAAGATGTACCAGAACCTCCGACGACAGCACTGGTGGCTAGGAATGAAGAAAGCAGTAGCACAGTTTGTCTCTTAGTGCCTCACTTGTCAGCAAGTGAAGGTGGAGCATCAGGTACCAACAGGATTAGTTTAGACTTTATAGGTATCAGAGTGGAAGTTGTATAGGATATCCTTGGACTTCATGACGGGACTTCCACATCTGTCCAAGGGTCATGATTCTATCTGGGTGATCGTCGACTGACTCACCAAGTTAGCCCACTTCCTACCGATTAGAGAGCATGGTTCAGTAGAGAGCTTGGGAAGCCTCTATGTGCAAGAGATTGTGTGGTTACATGGAGTACCCTCAATTATTGTATCCAATTGAGATGCATGTTTCACTTCCCGGCTTTAGAAGGGGTTGTAGGAGGCTTTTGGGATGCAGCTTCTTCTGAGCACCGCCTTCCATCCTCAGATGGATGGCCAGACTGAGCAGACTATTAAGACCCTTGAGGAAATGTTGTGTGCTTGTATCCTCAACTTCGGCCACAACTGGGAGGATCACTTGCCCTTATTAGAGTTTTCATACAACAACAGCTATCACTCCACCATTGTGATGGCACCTTTCGAGGCTTTTTACAGAAAACCTAGCAGATCGCCTTTGTGCTGGACTGGCCTAGGGGAGTCAGCACTCATGGGACCAGATATGATATAGGCTACCACAGAGAAGGTACAGATTATCCAGGAGCAGATGAAGACTACACAGAGTAGGTAGAAGTCTTATGCCGACGAAGATGGAGACCTATGGAGTTCGAGGATGGTGACCACGCCTTTTTATGGGTCTCACCCTGATGAGGTTTGTGGAGATTTGGTCGGGGTGGCAAGTTATCTCCAAGGTTCATCATGCCCTTTCAGGTCCTCATTAGATTTGGTGAGGTGGATTAATTCCTAGCACTTCCACCTCATTTGCACCAGGTGCACGACGTTTCTCATGTATCCCAGATGAGGATATACATACATGATCCTTTGCACATCATTGAATGGGGCGAGCTGGAAATCGACGATGGGGCAACTTTTTTGGAGGTTCCAATGGAGATTGAGTATTGACATGAGAGAGTCCTTCGGGGGTGATTGATATCTTTGGTGTGTGTGCATTGGAAGCACAAGAACCTCTAGGAGAGCACATGGGAGCGGGAGGCTCAGATTCATGCTCAGTACCCCAACTTGTTTTTCTAGTTTTTGTGATGTGGATTTTGGGGATGCAAAGCCCTGAGGTGTGGAGAATGTAAAGACCCATAAATTCTATGTAATTTTTTTTAATTATATGGAAATATTATGAGTCCGTAAAAATTGACGGCGCGTGATTCTGAGGCCCGAAGTGCCCAGAATGAATTTTTCAACTTTTGTTTTGGGTACGTTCAGTAAAAGTGCAAGTGGGTTTTTGTAACTTTTTAACCGGTGCTTGGAATTGAAATCTGAGGACACCGTTGAGCTCGCAGTGCCGGTATTCACTTAAGGAGACCTTCACCTCGACCGTAGTAGTTCGAGGGTGAAAGTTGGGTTTTTTGATATTTGTGGGAGAAAATAAAATAAATTAACTTTATTTTATTTTTGAAATCCAATCCTCTCAAATTGAATTTGGTGTTGGGGACCACCTGAGCCTTGAACGCCCTCTTTAATGAGGGAGGTGACTCTTGGGTTCTTTTCCCATTAATTGTACCAACATTGAATTAATTAATGTGCCAACATTAATTGTATTAATTAACCTAACTTTATTTATTTGGAATTTCACCTCTTGGTTAGGGGATTTTTTGGAAAAGGAGAGCTTGGGAGAATTATGAAGAAACAATCTCTCCAATGAAGAACACTTTCTCTAATGAAGAACTCCGTTGAAGAATCCCAAATGAGGAACGTCTTCAATGACGACGAACCGACATCCATATTTTCCTCAACTTCACTAACTTCATCTCACGACACCTCCAATGAGAAATTGAGGTAGAGAATGTTGTTTTGAATACCCCTTACCCAATTCTTGTCAATATTCTTGATTTAAGAACAATTATGCCGATTAATACCATTCTAATGCAGAGGGTGCGGGCTAAATGAACACGGACCGACCTCTCTACAACCTTTGTGGTTTATGATGGTCTTGAATTGATGGTGGCATTCTGAGTTGATTGTTGGAGTTTTTGGAATGAATAACGGGCCACTGGGGCGTGCCGGGTGACCCGAGGAACGTCACCAGAAACCCTTTCCGGTGACCGGCACCGGTGGGGCTCAAGAATAGTGGTTGGAACTTCGGTCAGCTGTGAAAACGTCGGCGGCACAACCGCGCTTCCAGAGAATGGTTGCGGCCCATCGGTCGCGGCGGAGCTAGGGCGGCAGCCGGCGCACGGTCGGCTGCACGAAGGGGGCGGTGGCGCGTGACCGCACCGCCGGGCGTGCAGAAGTCGCAGAACGAGGCTGAGGCAGCAAAAGAGGGCGTCCGGCTTGCTGTCGGCCACCGGTAATGGCACGGCACGCAACCGTGCTGCATGGGTGGGCTAGCTTTATGGCCATCTGAGGAGTCGAGCAGGACCTTGGGTCCCACGTTCCAACTATCGGCGCCACGTGGTGCCAGCCGGTCGGCTACCCAACTCGAACGGTCCATCCATTCAGGGTACTGAAGGGGCACCTCCCCCTTGGGTGGCGGCTTGGGTGAACCCGACTGTGGGTCCACCAAGTTGCGGGCTAGCGTAGGCCAGCGGGCCACCCAGCACGGGCCGCCCAGCGCGGGTCGCCCAGCGCAGGCCGCCCAACAGGCCACACCGCGGGCCGCCCAGCGGGCCGGGCCGTGCTGGCATGCCGGGCCGGACCTGGATCAGCCCTGGCTGGGTCTGGTTGGGTCGGTCCGACCAGGTCGAACCGGACCCAGACCAGCTTCGACCCTTTTCCACTCTTTCGGCCATAACTTGAGCTACGGGTGTCCATTTGACGAACCGTCTACAGCGCTGGGAATATTTGATCGAGATGTTCCTTTTGGTATACCCCATTTCAGTTTTTTATAAAGTTGGGTTATGGCCGGGTTGGATCAAACACGAATCCAACCGGGCCCTCGGGACTAAAAGGCCAATAACTTATAGACCGGGCATCAGATTTACGCACCGTCTGTTGTGTTGAGACCCCTATTACATGTTGGTCCTTTGGGATACATCTTCATGGGACTTCATGGCAGCTGAAGTATCGACCTATGGCTTGAGGAGCAGACCCTCCCAGAATCAAGCGAGCTTAGTGCGGGAACCCTGTAGCTGGTTGTAAGACGAGAAAGGGATCCTATGTGGGTATGTGCCTTAAGATCCTACATGGGTCTATGCTTTGGGATCCTACGTGGGTTTGTGTTCTTGTATCCCACTTGGATCCACTCTAGGAATCCATGTGGGATTAATCTAGGATCCTACGTGGGTCTTCTATACTAGGATCCTACGTGGGTCTGACGATTTAGGATCCTACATGGGTCTACCTCTTAACTGAGTAAGATGATTTAGTAGTTACATCTAATCATATTTACTTCCATACATAAGTTATACCAAATGTGAGTTGATTCTTTACCTATGTGGTAATCATCTATGTGGTGTACCTTTTTGATGCATACCTTCGTGGTGATACCTTTGTGGTATTCTTCTATGTGGTGTTACCTTTGTGGTACTTACCTTCGTGGTGATACCTCTGTGGTATTCTTCTGTGTGGAATTACCTTTTTGGTACTTACCTTTGTGGTGTTACCTTCATGTTATTATTTCCTTCGTGGGACAGTTGAGCTTGGGATTTTGATTTGGGCCTTGTGTTTCCTCATGATTGAGATGGGTTTACTCGACAACTTTGGTATATGTATCGACATATACCTAAGTAGGGTTGTTAGTTGTTTTCATGCTTTGTGGTTTATCCTTTGTATATTTTTTGAGACCTTTGAGGGTCTCGGGGTCCCTACTGAGTATCGTTATACTCACCACTGCATGGGCTACGCCCACACCTTGTTGTGTTTGGTGCAGACGACGGACAACATTGTTCGAGGATGAGGGTACCAGGACTAGAGGTAGCTCGAAGGTGGACATTAGAGGAGGAATACTACAGTGAAGACCATTCGAGATCTATACCTACCCTTCAGGTAGAATCCTTGGCGGGTGTTCAAAGGAGCTGATCCAGTTTACTTGTACTTCCCAGTTTTCTTATACTTTCCAGTTGGGCTTATATTCTGGACCCTTTTTATTTCTGTACACACCCTATTTACTATATAGTTTTACTTTGTGCTTGTATCTTGTTTTGTGCTTAGTTGTGTTAATTTATAGGTCGTAAAGGCAATGCCTTCCCAGTTTTAGGGAATACGCCTTTTAGTGCTAGTCGCCATCCCATGGCCTATGGAAGGCGAGCCTGGGGTAGTCACGGAACGGGCCCCAGGGGATGGGTCATGACACAAACTCTAGAGTATATTCTATGGTCTTGTTCAATATATTTCCAAGGATATTGGGATCAATACCTTCCCCTAGTAGAGTTCTCATTTAACAATAGTTTCCATTCTAGAATTCAAATGGGACCTTATGAGGCTTTGTATGGGAAGTGGTGTTGGAATCTAACATGCTAGGATAAAGTTGGAGAGTGGAAGATGATGGGACCTGATCTTTCCTAATACATTATATAGAATGTCTAAAACATTCATCATCACATGAAATCTTTTCAAAATCTACAGAATATCTATGTAGACAATCATCGATGAGACCTGTAGTTTGAATTTGCAGATAAGGTGTTCTTATATATTTCAATATGGAAGAAATTCATGAGGTTTATGAAGAAAGAAAATCTTAGCCCTAAATACATCAGTACCTTTGAGATCATTGATCACATCCAAGTGGTGTCATGCTGACTATCACTCTCACCTAATCTATCTTAAGTACATGATGTGTTGTATGTATCCCTCTTGAAGAAGTACATACTAGACCCCTCACATGTACTGAATCCAGAGGTGGTACCTTTGGAGAAAGACCATATATATGATGAGTATTTAGAGGATATCCTAGATCTTATAGACAAATTTCTATGAAAAAAGACAACTATCCCAGTCAAAGTGTGGTGGAAAGACCACAAGTTTAAGGAAACAACTTGGGAACCATAAGAGGTGATGGAGTAGAAGTACTCTCACTTGTTTTCACCATAGTATGTAATATGAAATTTTGAGAGTGAAATTATTTAAGGGGTGAAGAATATAACACCCTAAGATTTTAAGATATATTTCTTTTTAGATCAATTCAATTTCTTTGATGGCTTGTGATGCATGCAACACTAGGTTTAAGTGAAATGTGATACTCTGTTATTTAAACATAGTCATTATGACCTTGTTGTTAAGTTGGCGGGTATGAATAGGACTAACTAAATTATAAAAAACTATATGGTTTACACATGTATAAAATAAATTAAATGTTTATCTACTTATTATAAATAAAATAAGAACCATTTGAAATAAAAACAAATGTTTTTTAAAATAGTATTTTTCTAAAAGGTTGTTTAGTCTCGCTTCGAACACCTAAATTAAAATTAATTTTTACTAATTTTATAAATTTTATTTTAAAAAATTAAAATAAATTTTTAAGTCAAAATTTTGATATTAAATTACGTTTAAATTTTTTTATTTTTCATAAAATATTAATTTTTTCCTGAATAGTGAAAATATCGATTCTTTTAAAATTGTCATTTATTTTTAATAAATTAAGTCCCATTATTATTATTATTTGATTTAAAATTGAAATAAGTATTATTTAGTTATATTAAATCCAATTAATTACATTTAAATCATCTTTATACATAGTTTTAGTATAAGTTTATTTTGAGGGTTTAAAACACTCTTTTTCTGAAAACTATTTTAAAGTGTATAATGTTTCTTTATTTTAAATAATTAAAATAACCCCTAATAAGGAATGGTTTGAATTAAATTTATATATTATATATCTATAAATATGAATTTAAATTAATTTAATTATTATTACTTTTCATATAGTTAATATGAGATCATATTTTTCTTAAAAATGCATTTCTTGATAAACTGTTTTTTCGACACGTTTGCGGGATTAATTTTAAAATAAATTCTACCAATTATATGAGTTTAATTTAGGAAAATGTATTTAATATTTTTAATCATAATCATTTATATTATCTAATAAGGTAAACTTAATTTTGGACCATAATGAATAGTGAAATAGTAAAAAATATTTACCACGGTTAAGGTAAAAATGAGTTTATCAGGGGATTAAACTAAAAATATAAGGGTCAAAAAAGAAACAAGACTTATATAATTCCTATTATATGGTTATATATTGGACATATATCTTATAATTTAATGAAATTTTTCATTTTATACCCTTGTGTCATGATAAAAACAGAAGTGGAATTCTTTCTTTTCAAAAAATCCAAGTGTCTCCTCTCCCCCACTTACAAAAGGGAACCCCATATCCTCTTATTTACACACTTAAAAACCAATTGATTCATAAAATACCTACCCAAATCACTTCCCTAATTACCTCCTATAATTATAGAATCCTTTTTTGGTCATAAATTCAACCTAGGAAGTCTTGTAGTGCAAACTAAAAGAAGTTGTTTGAAGAAGAGGTAACTTCCTTAACCAAGCATTTTATTTTATTTATTCCTTCACCTCCTTAAAATATTATTAAACCATGATGATATAATAAAATAATTATCTTACATATAATAATATGTTTTTATGTTAATTTCATGACATACACCTATCTCCTCCTCCCTCAAATGGGAAACAAAACCGTTGATCATGTGTACAGAGGACTGTTGCCTCACGGACTGACGTAATTTATTTTCTATCACTGCTTCCCACTGATGGATATAATGATGTATAAAATATTTATATATGATATTTATTATATAATTATAATTTTTAAATGATAATTTCATATATACCTTCTTGCTTTCCAATCCGTAGAGAATAGGATAATGTCACTCATGTGTATGGTGGATTGTCGCCTCGTTAAGCGATGTGATTCTTTTTTCACAAACTCTTTACATGGAAGGTGATAATGATTAATTTAATAATTATATATGATAATAATTAAATATTAAACATTATATAAAATAAATACATCATATACTTTCTTACCATACCACCCATTGAATAAATGATAACGTCGTTCGTATGTACAGTGAACTACCACCTCGCGAAGCAATGAGAATCATTTTTATTACCGCATCACATATATGGTATATGTAAGTTTATTTAAATAAATAATTTTATATTTATTATATTATTATCATATTTTAAAGATTAAATAATACTTACCTTCTTTCTATATTTATCCTTGAAGGATGGAAACATTACTCATGCCTACGTATGACTTATCATCTCCATGATTGTAACATAGTTTATTTTACATAACCATATTTCATGTCTAGTTTAAAATTATAATTTAGTTATAAAATGATAATTATTTCATGGTTATTATTTTGGGGATGATGAATTAATAATCTATTTGAACTTATTCAACTGACCAAAGTTACTTTGGACATATGAACTGTTTATCATTAAAATGCATGATGTGAAATTAATTGGTTAAGTAATTTAATATGACATGGTAATGAATAAAATAAAAGGAATAATAATCTCTAAAATTGTTCTTAAGAAATTAAATAATTAACTTAAGTTCATTATTTAGGGATATAAATAACGCACGTGACAAATTAGGCACAAGGTAAGGGAAATTTCTAACCCACCCTTTTCTTTAGGTTATGACCATTCTCTCTCTAACTCTCACTCTCTTTAAAGTTATGGAATGCTTATAAATTTTGTTTATATTAATATAAAATGTATTCCTAGATTATTATATATTCCTTTCATGAGGTAATACATGCCTTATGATCATCTATCAAATGCATTTTTTAAGGAATCCATTTTTATTATGTTATGAAACAATATTATGAAACCCATTTCTTTACATGGGAAATTATTATGTTTATTCCTTATGATGTATATCCTTATATGGAATGCATATGAATGTAGATGAAATTAATGTTATGGGTGTACCCAGAATTATATATCCCTCCAATGCATTGGGTAATGTTTTAGTCTCATGAGATGCCATGTATGGGATTAGGGGGTGAACCTAATCCATTATGGGACTCTACCCACCATGTGATGTTGTTATGGAATTTATCCTTGACTTATGGTTATTTTATATTTTATGAAATTTTCAATTTCCCATATTTCCATGATATTATGATACCATTATCTTTATTTTATGCTTCCACGGGATTACTCATGTACCTTCTCTTTTATGATATCATTTATACCATCGACTCACATGTTATGATTCCTTATCATATTTATTCAATTATTGAAATTTTTAGCTTAACCCTTTCTTTAATGTATTCCCCAAGTTATACCATATAGTTTTAGGATTTCAAATGGATTTTAGAATCTCTCTATAGAGAATAAAATAAATATTTCATGTTTAAGTTTCCTTTTATGTATTATGATCCTAGTATTCCAAAGACACTAAGACTTTGTGATACTTATGTTATATTAATGGATATTTATATTTAATAATCATATAATAATATGTGTAAAAATTATTGTATTTCTATATCCCAACCCTCTAGTAGTTTCTTGAATCTCTATCTGATTTTCTCCAGGCCATGCCCTTATTGCCTTCATCTGTCTAGTATTCCTATGTGAACCCAATTGCAGCACTCTCAAACAAAAATACTATATATTTACCATTTTACCAAACTAATGACACTTCCTATTAGTAGCTAGGTATAATTTTCTAGAGTTCCCAAATTTCCTATAGTTAAATCATTAGGGAACACCTCCTCCCATAGAGAGAGAAAAATAAACCTTTCTCTGCTCTGGCTGCCTATCTCCACCCTGTCGAATATTATCAGCCTTCCTCTTTTTTACAAATATGTAAATAATATATCCACTCAATAACCCACTTGATGGTCTACTAAGGGTAGGAAAAAGTCATTTTACTTTATCCCCCAATAAATCATTCTCAATTATAATGGCCTTGGGAAGTACTTCTGAGTATTTGGTTTGGTTAAATTTTATCACTCGGCACCTCAACTCATTTTGTAATCAAATCTATAAATTTCTAGATTTTTAGTCCTAATTACCAACTAAAATAGGATAAAAACACAAAAAATCCATAAAACTATCAGAATATTTCATCATGATTATCATTCCCTACTAAATTTCTATGAACTTCTAGGATCTTTCCAACTTCAACATATGTGGGAAGAAATACTTGAAAAATACATCCTTAAAGGTCTCCCAAGTCAGGTCATCATGCCTCCTATATTGGTCTATTATTCTCCACCATCTCCTAGTAGATCCCTATATCATATATGTAGCCAATTTTACTCACTAATTTCCATGATTCTCTACCAAATTAAAAAACCATTTGATGATCTCAATCCAGTCCTCAACCACATGTGGGCCTCTAATGCCCTAGAATGTTGGGGGATGTGGTAACTAGAAATATCTAGAAAAAAGAACCATAATTAGACCAACCCAATGGGCTCCTCCACCCCAAATAGTTACTTGCTGAAAGAATCTGGCATGATGTGGTTCTTCTACCTAGACCATTGAAGTGACTATGGGATCATGCTCAGTTTTATTCTTCTGCATGTCCGAAGGTGCTACAAAATAATTTTCCATAATGGGATCATCCTAACTGCTTCTATGGGTGGTCCCATAAGGATTATTTAAGCTATAATTATCTTAAATTTCATATTTAACACATATAAATTCCTTTAATAGGTTAAATAGTAATACTACATAAGCACTTAATAGGAACACACATAATAACCACTTCACAGAGACTCATCCTAAGAGGCTACCTATAACTAAAATTAATAATACCCTTAAATTACCCAAGTTATAATACCAAGTATCCATTACCTACACATTATTTATAGTCATGTACATATAATAATATATAGCATGCTCAGACTCAAATAATTAAATATCAGAAATAATGAATAAAAAGGGAACTAAACATAGATTATAACTAAAAATTAATTAACTAAAATTCTATAAATGATAATAAAATGGGTGTATGAAATATGAAACTACATGACTAATCATGATTCATGAACTCATACAAAACCCATAAACTATAACTGCAAAATGATACTCATTATTAACATGAAACTATAATGTTAAAATCAATAATAGAAATCCCAATTTCCCTAGTAACATGGAGGTCCATTGTATATAAACTATCTAGGAACATTCATAACTCCATTACCCAATCCCCAACTATCCTATCTCATTTCTACCAAACTCCCAAATCATATCCCAGGAAAATGGATGACTCTGATACCATTTTGTAACACCTCGACCAGAATCACTTGGTATGGGTCGGAGTGTCACATGACCTCATGCATGCCTCCTCGTATTTTAGAGGTTGATAACTAGTAGTGAGGGCCTAAATTGGAACATGGGGAGACTACATCCTCAGTATAGGTATCCAACCAATACATATACAAAATTAAGTGATAATAAAATGATAAAAACATACAAAGAAAGTAAAAAATATATAAATCATATTTTATCAATATGTTATACAAGACAACTAAACAACAAACCAACTATAATTTGGGTACTAAAAAAATAAATATGGAATATAATAAGATATGTCATAACAATAAACCTAAAGTCCATTGAAACTCCAACCATCATTCCTAATCCTCCAGTTCAGCCTCTCAACACAAGTCCATTTCCCTTGATTGGATCCTTTATCGTAAAGTATTCATGCGCATCGAGGTACCTATATAGGGTGTGAGTATAAAATCAGTAAGAGATCACCAATGCATCCTTAAAATAAGTAAAACATTTATATAAAAGTGTACATAATGATAGGAAAGTAAATACACAAGTAAGAAACCACATTTTGGGTCATCATGGGCTGACTAGGCTACCACAAACCCTGACCCCACCTACTTCAGCTCTATGCCATAATATAATTTATGTCTAGTTTCCATGAATCTAAGAATTGCCACAAGGAAAATGTAAGTCTCAGAATAAGACATAAGGCCATCATGCCCATTGTCAGTCTTAGGTCAGGCCTCAAGGCCATCATGCCCTGTCATTAGTCATTCAAGACCCCACAATAATCATCAAGCATTAGGTCATACAGTATCCCCCTCTAAGAGATTAACCAAGACATGAAGGTTCCACTTGTCACTTTGAAACTAGATAGAAGAGTCTACTGACCATACACACACACACACACATATATATATATATACACACATAATCCATATCAAGGGAAATCTTAAACTACACACACACACAAGAATGACATATCAAGGGAGGTATCATAGTCCATAAACAAACACACACAAGTATGTCATAGTAATATAAGTCTCACGGACCACAAACACATGCATACAAGCATGTCATATCATACAGTTTTGTACAATTATCGTAACATGGTTAGGAACTTCCTACCTTAAGAATATCAAATCCCAAAATCAAGGTTTTCTAATTGAATCAAGCTCTCAAACATAAGATCCTTAGAATCAATCCCAAATCATTACGTGAGGATTCAAGAGTAAATATCTAAGAATAAAAACATGTCAAGTTATAGGGTCAGTTTAGACTTACCCAATGAAATCCAATGTAATGAGCAGATCTAGATGAATCCAATAATGATCATGAAAAAACTATATTTCCATATTCCTTTTCTTTGAATCTAGAAGGAATTATATTAAATCATGTTATAATTCTTAGATTTGACCATGAATACTCAGATATAGGGTCTTCACTAAGTGGAATAGAGAATATCAAGAAAGAATAGGAATAAAATATGGCAAACAATAACATACCTTGAAATCCCTAGTACTAATGTCTCTATATCCAATGGATTTGATCTCAGGGGGGAAATAATTTTCCAAGAATATCCAAAGGAGTCCCCTAGGTTTGAGATCTGTATGTGTAGGATGAATAATGATGAGTTTCATGAATTTTTCCTATAAAAATAATAATTTTTTGATTATTTAATTATGTGTGGATGGTGTGGTCGCATGATTTACCAAACCGTACGCCTTCCATGAAAATATCACTCCCTCTTCAGGGAACCATATGGGTTGGTCACATGATTTGATCAACTGTATACCAACCATTATTTTCTCCTATTCAAAGTTACTCATAAATATAGAGAATATCACATGGTTGGATTTAAATGTGCGGCAACTATACACTACCCATTACTCTCTCCAATAATCCATGTAGTTAACAAGGAAAATATGTATGGTTTACCTTAACTATTATCACACTATGATCCCCCTTAAAGGCTTATAAAACCCTCCAAAATCACCCATAATCTACCAGAGACCACCCAAAACAAATAATAACCAAAAACACTTAAAAGAAAGTTTAAAAATATAGAATAATTCATATGAAAAATTGTAGTTCATTACATGATTGAATCAACTCACATGCATTTATTCTTAAGTAATACATCCTTAAATGATAATTGTTGTGAAAGATAATTCAAATAAAGAATTATTCCATGGAAATAATACCTAATGAATACATGGTAATGGATCCCTATAACCTTGGGAAATTATGTATTACAATTATATATAATGGCGAAGGTAGTAGCATGAAACCCCTTTTTATGCCCCTTTATGATACATCACTATTGTAGGATATGATCTAACCATGAAACTCATGTAAATAGTTAAAAAATTGGTTTTTATGATACCCCCCATCGATAAAATATGAATGGACCATTTTCATTATATGTAAATGGGATTTAGGGGATTTATATAATTTCCTTCAATCTCCCACTTGCATTAAATCCTATAAAACCTTGTGTCATTCCACTGATATCATATCATATTTTATAACTCGTGATATCATATCTGAAGGTATTTTTTATATCTTATAAAACACTTTTGGAAATATATCATTAACATCATCACCTATTACATCATATGTAATATCATGTGAACACCCATCCAAAACTCTTTTAGATTAATTCTAAAACACTTTTAGAGTATCCCTCTAAATCAAACTTAATCTCTATTTAATCAACCAAAAATTGTGACCCTGTGATCCTTTATATAATTAACAAAAAATATGAATCACCAGATCCATAAATGTAATAAAATGGTGTCCTCTAGAAAAAAAATTAATTCTACTAAATCTATAAATGGATCTAATGTGATCTCTATCAAACACATGTTTCTCTATAAATGTTTCCACCAGCCACATATCATGTTAGCATGCACACTCATTCACTACCTTTATCTAAGATATCAAGTGACTGTGGGACATGATGTATGCCAATACCATATAGATTAATCATACATTATCAACTATTCAAGTATAGAATGAACCGGTTAATGAAGAAATCACATGTAATTTACCTTTATGGATGATCACATAACATTTCCCTCATCCAAATAGATAATAACATCATATATACTATCTATGTGTGGCTGCACACTCCCCATTCTATCTCAATCAAGGACCTAAATGTCATACTCATCATACAAGAGGAGAAATATCATCTTTCTTTAGATCCAAATCATGACATGATCAACAGCATACCCAACCAACCCTAGTTATCTAAGTCATTATAGCTTGTGTAAGAAAGGTATAAAGGTATAAAGGTTATGATGTTAGGTATCTCACCAACATCAGGTAGTGTGGACCCAATATAATCCATGTACCCTTATTATACCAAATAAATAATGTATGATATTCCATGTGGTATGCATAGTGTGTTATACAACACACATAAACACTTTTTATAACTCATGAGCATATTTTTTTATCTCATACAAGGATCCTACTCATCATAGCCTTAAAATTTCATCACAATCAATTATGCTCCATAAAAAAATTAGTTAGGGATAACTCAAAGTCACACTTTGATAGGTCCATTATCAAAACACTTTATGAAATGTATATCTATATATACATTTATACATCCAACATGAATTAATGATAACATGGATATTTCCTTTAATATGATACATTTTATATTCTTAAAACCATTTTAATAATGTTTAACAAAACCCAAAATAAGCACTTATCTACCATATAATGTATGATAAACTATCAGATCAACCTTATATTTGATATACCTTTTGGGGTAATGTTAATTTATTACATCTATATGTAATCCTGACCACATACCTTTGTGACCACCAGATAAAACCCTCCCAAAAAAATATTTAATTATTAACATCTATAAAGAAATCAAGTTTTAATAATGGTGATATTTAGGAATCATATTCATAATGTTCATATTCTTGAATATATTCAAACTTATTAACTTGAAAACATCAAATGCTATGATTTCAAATTCTATTATCTACTTAAAACTCTTTATAATACTAATATCATCATTATCAGAGCCTATTCCATAAAAAATTATCCTTGAATAGTAATATAAAAATTTACACTACTATTTACTAGTACATCCTAAACTCCTTTAGGATAAAGTGACATTTTCTATATTTTTTATTATAATAATCCTTTAGGAAATAATTATATTCACTTTCTCATGGTAAATAAATATAACTATTAAATTTTTCATTACCATCACATATCCTAAAATCTTTATGATATTAAGTGAAAACACTTTAACTTCATACTATTATAACCTTTATTTGTTAACTTTGAACTTCTCTAAGTCCAAAGATACTCCCACTGGCCTCTAAGATACTATATTCTTCCCATAATATCATGTTAGGATACATAAAATCCTTTTTAATTTAGGAAATAACTTTTATTTCCTTTTAGTATGAATATTTAATAAATAAATCATTATTTCCATATCATATATGGAATTTTATGTTTTTGGAGAATTTTCCGCTAAAAAGATGACTTTAAATAATATGACGCTGATTGGTGGAGGGAACATCTTCACTTATATTCTAATAAACAATTGGATAAACACTTTATCATGGATAAAAAAATGTCATTACCTTCTTCTCAAGATATGTTATCGAATACAGTGAATTGTAAACCATTTGTATACAATTAATCATCTCATTTTTTTCAAAAAAATAATTAATAACTTCTATCATCACATAATATAAATGAGATGAAGATATAAATTCACTTTAAGATCTATCTAATCTTGATATATTCTTTTACATTAAAATCATTGATATAGAAACTCTTGTTTCATCACTTTAATACAAAATATAATCTCAATCAATCCTTCCATTTATTTTAAAACTCTAATATATTTGAAACACTTATAAAGTATACATTTGGTAGCTCATACCATTTAAAAATGAAGAATTGTTTTCTATAGCTCTGATACCTTCCATGGACATTAAATGGAGTTTTATAAAACCCCTTTAGATATCATGAATAATTAAATCCTATATAATTATTATTACTTCCAAATAAAACCTCCAATGTTTCAATTACATAGACTAGCTACTTGAAGAAACGCCATTGGACTCTTCAAGAAAAAAAATCTTTTTTAGGTTTGAACTTTTACCCACTTTTTCTATCTAAACAACACAAAAACCTAGACATATCATGGAAAGTTCATTTATTTTCAAATTTTGATAATATAAGGTAAAATTTTATTTAATTAATTCATCATATCATAACATTTCCAAAGATTATAAATAGAATTAATTCCTTAACCAGAACAATCCTTAAATAAACCGCTAGTCTCACCAAGTCATTATCATACTTAATCATATTAAATATATGATAAGATAATAAAATTACTTAGGTAATTTTTCATTTAATTCCTTTTAAACCCTAAGTTAATCATTCTATACTTCATAAGTATCTATATTCCACTATTAAAAAACTTCAACGCTTCGTTACTCAAGAATGTGTTTCTCTAATGCATAAAAACTTTATTACTTAAGAACTTTTCTTAATTTACCAGTGGATTTGATTACATTAAGCTCATACTTCCTAAGGATTAATATAAAATTCAATTTTTATGATGATGTTTTTGTTTATATATAACAGAATCTTTTATCATATGAGTACCATGTTTTATCACCATTTAATAAAAAAAATTATTAAATAGGATCCAAATAAAATTATAAACCCTTTTAAACTCATCATATATATTAATGGGACAAGATCCATATTTTATCATGACTTACACCGGTTTGTTCACATAAATAAGACATGATTATATTTGGTAGAAAAAAGTTGTCAATCATATCATATATGAATCTGGGATAGTCTAAAAGACAACCCCTTGTCCAATCCATCATATGGATATATACTCAACTCTATTATTATGGTATCTTAACTATTAGTGTTTCCCCACTAAGTATGACCCAAAGAAAATTCTAAGAACAAGGCACTTAATTATTTAGTTCATTTTGTTACTTTATTTCCTTACACAATATAATTCACAGGCACCTAACCATTAGGGTCACTCATACTGAATGATCAAGGTATTAAAAAGTACTATTTTAGAAATAATATAACTCCTAGTATTTTGAAGGGGATTTAATCCCACCATGTTATCTCATGTTATTACCTTTATGTATACATGCTTCTAAAGATTTAGTTTTTTAATCCTATTCCCTCCTCCAAATAATAATGTTCAATGCATATTAATTTGTAACACTTTAAACAACCCAAAGTTTATGTTACTCACCCAAAAATAGAATCCAAATATATCTACACATATCCAAATAATATCATGCATAAGGTAAAATAACTATTTATATAAATCTTTATAATTACATGATATTAATAATCTATACCTGAGTAATCCCATATCCATAGATAGCCAACCTCCACCCTTTTAGAATAAGGTTTAAGCCTTCATTCTAGATAGAATTTCAACCCAATTTCTCTCTAACCGTAGTGGTTTCTCATGATAGAGGGAGGTGGGTTGTTTGTGGGTCCTCAATGATCAGTCATTGGTGATGCCTTGACAGTGAGGGTAGTGGACTTTGAAGGCCTGTGGAGGCATAGAAGCACAGGCATTCAGAGGAATGGATCACCAGATGGGGGGCCTCCGAGCAGGATGGTCCTATGGTGGTCCTTGATGGTGATGATGACACAACTCAGCATGGTGGTTCTCAGAGAATATAATGTCACGAATCGGCAATGGAAGTGGTGTGTCATCCATAATGGAGGGATCTTCATTGGGGAACAACTACAGTAAAGTGTCAAAAAATATATTTAGGCCTCATTTCCACATGTGAAATTCATGGGGGTTCAGAGCGCAGGTCTAATCTTTTCATGGATACCATATTGGAATAATGAGAGGGTATGGAACCTTCCATTGGAACTAAGCACTGTGCATTTATGCATGGGATATTTCTATCTGTGCGGCCAAGAAAAGATTGGTATCTTGATCAAATATGTATCAATTACACTAGGGAGGGACTATTCTATGATTTCAGGTCTTTAAGTCCTTCTGAATCATGTACTTGGTCCATGATCCTACTGGGCCTATAGGTCATGTAAGGGTTCCCTCTCAACCCAGTTAAAAAAGGGATTATCCAAAAAAATTAATAAAAATGTAAGGCCACTAGGAATTCATATCAATAAATAAAGAAATAACCATTAAATAAATGAACATTTCAAATACTTAAACATGAGATAAATGCCTATGAAAAAATCGTAAATTATAGCTAATTATAAACATGTTATAATTTTATCTTATTTATTATAGATATTCCATAATTTTCAATATAAACACTTTATATTGTTTTATAATATAAAATTTTCATTTTAAAAATTATATAAAAATTTACTTTAATTACATGATATTTCATTAATTATAAACATTTTATAATTCAATTTATATTATGTAAACAATTTACATAATCTAAATAACACATACTTAATATAATTTAAACCTTTGATCAGATCAACCATCAAAATAATTTTGATGGGATTAAATAATTTCAAAAAATGAGGGCTTAATTCAAACTATTAAAATTAATTAATTATGAAGATTTCATAATTTAAATATAAACACTTTATATTTTTCCTTATTTTTTAATTTAAAAACATTTTATAAAATACCTCTTATGATTATTAAAAAAACACTTTATTTATAATTTACAGGGCATGAAATATAATTTTATTAAATGGAATTTTATATTAACTCTTAATATTTAATGAATATTTATATAAAAAAAATTTAGAACATTTAATTAATTAATTATAAACTCTTTATAAATTAATAAATATTCCCAAAATAACACTTTTCATTATTTATAAAAAAAAATATAAATAATTAATTTGATTTATAATTGAATATAAAAAATAATAATTTTTTCTTCATTCAATCATATACTATGATTCAGACCATATTTTAGGTTACAATAGAAAATGTGTGGTCCTATATATTATCAGTTATACTTTATGACTACTAGTATTATCATAAATTGTGATATACTTGAAACATTAGGTTTTTTATCTATCTTACTCTACTATAGATAATTATTTAATAAAATATGATATTCCTTCTACTATAGATATTGTATTTAACAATATACATCATATCGTTTTTTTTTATATGATGCTATGTTATTCATAATGACATAATTCAATTGAATTTTGTGATTAAAGGGAGTCATAAGCTATGAAATTTAAAAAATACATGGGTTTAAATTGTATCACATCTTAAAATATCCTATATCATAATCCATGATATTAATACTATAGAAAAATATCCCAGTCTTATTTTATGATTGTCTGTATGACACAAAATACAATTAAGATTTCTTTATTTTCCATGCATAAACTCATAAACCTAAAGCCATGGGATGCTATTGTACCACTATTTTAGTCCTTAAGGGTTTATTAACACTTAATATAACCATAGGAAGCTATTAAAATCCCATCAAAAAATTAACCAAGTTTAGATACACGAAAAATGTATAAATAAGAAATAAATAATATACTATAAATTTGTACCATTCATAATAGAGCTTCTGCAACATCTTAAAACTATCAAACGGTTTGATATAGAACACTAATAGAAGCCAGAAAACATCCCAAATTCATAGGAATATCCATAGGATGATGGGATCAAATTAAATTCATGTGGGACTCTCCTTCATCTACAGTGTTCTAGAACCTCGGTGTGCTAAGAAAAAAAGAAGAGAGATCTTTGAGGTTATGGATAACCATCCAAGAAATGGGCAAGCATCTTGTAAGCATCATATGTTACTACCATCACATGGTAGTGGTCTATATAAAGTAATAAGGATTCACCTCGACTGACTCCTTTATTAACCCATGCATTATATTGCATGATTTAATTCCATGGATGATTCATGCAACCCTTTTCATGAATTCATCTACTTCTTAGTATTGCGTATTAAGTAACAAATCCTTAAATGATATCTTCTATGGAAGATCATTCAAAGGAAGCACTATTCCATGATAATCATACCCTATGAATTCATGGTAATGGATCCTTACATCCTTGGGAAATCATATATTATAATTGTATATAATGGTGAAGGAAGTATCATGAAAACCATTTTCCTGACCCTTTATGATACATCCCTGCCATAAGCTATTATCTAATCATGTATCTCATATAAATAGTAGAACAAATAGTCTTGTATGATACCCCTCAATATTAAAATATGATCACCTCATTTACATCATATGTAAATGGTATTTAAGGACTTTAGAAAAATTCATTCACCCACAACTCCTACTACATGAGAAATATCAAGTCGAGTATAAACCATGGAATACATCAAGATTCCAAAAGTTGGTGCATAAGGAACCTTTTATATATACTCAACCTCTTTTTTTCTTTGGTTCTTTACCATTTAACAATTTAAAATTACTTGACAGGGGAATAGAAATTTTATTTTCTTCCAGTATACTAAATATTCTCAAAAAAATTACAATTTTATTATTATGTGATAACATCAAGGTTCTAATGGTTTATGGGTGTTCATAATATGAACTTAGAAGAAGAAGTAAACCCATATAGCTTGATCTATCCATAATGATATCAATATATAGTATATAATAAAGAATATAAAACCTTTCATTCCTGAATATTTCAAGTGACTTCCTCCATATTAATTCATTGAGGTAGTTTCTTGATGATGATCATGAATTAGTAGAACAAAAGTCTCCTACCTCTGAGGGATTGCACTGATTTAAGGATCCTTGATCATATCAATAATATCCCAATCCTATGAATGGGTGCTAGTGCCTTCTCTATGAATATTAATGTAGTAAATGGTAGAAATATATC
The DNA here is from genome assembly GCA_963277665.1 of Viscum album. Taxonomy (NCBI): domain Eukaryota; kingdom Viridiplantae; phylum Streptophyta; class Magnoliopsida; order Santalales; family Viscaceae; genus Viscum; species Viscum album. The sequence goes on from OY728156.1 coordinate 767,920,096, forward strand.
TTTATCTATTTCTCATGAAACCAATGATACCAGATAGAGGGAGTTGCATCCCTTTATATAATCCATGCTTGATGCTCCATAATAAATAGAAAATGCATCGATCATCCATAATGTCTCACATATATTATTTCCCATTGAGGTTAACATTGAACTCATTAAATGAATGTATGAAAAACTTTTTATCCATTCATAATGGATTAGTAACTAAAGGAAACCATGTAGGATCAAGGTGGAAGATTCATACACTCAGCCTGCATTAAGTTGGTTGCATCACATGAAACTAGGCTACATTGGCATCAACATAACCTTGGGACCATGATTAAGGATATGTTGGATCCAATGTATCCTTAAGATATATACATAAAATGTATATTTTTTTAGTACACTTACAATAATATCCCACTTGAACTAAAATATCATAAATACTTTTTTATAAACTTCACAACTCTTTATTAATCCATCCAAAACTTATTTTGGATGTGGTTTCAGTAAGATCTCTTCATTTTGAAGCAAATGTTTTTAAAAAAAAAATTAATACTTATCCAAGGTTCTAACTATGTGACCTTGAGGACCTTGTAATCATTGAAAAAAATATGAAATACCTATTTCATATATGTAATCAAAGATCAGTATCTAGTAAAGTGTCGGTGCTACTCGATCTACTAAGGGGTCTTGTGTGATTTCCACCAAATATACTCTTAACTATATAAAAACATGTATGCCACAATATGTATCATATACATATTATATACACCTATATAATACTTTTTCTCATGACATATAGTGACCACTTGACATGTAACATGTCAATATAGTATAGGCAAACTCATCTTTTCTTGATCCTATAAAATAAACTTAAAAATTAAATGAATACATAACATGTAATTCATCTTATTTTTCACACCTCAAGCTTCCATGATACGCTTCTCTTTGAATAATTCAATATCTTGCATTGTACGCAACTTCGAGTTCTATCACACCACGACCAATCAAATTAGTCGTTATGAATAGTAATACCCACTTTTTAAAATTTTATAAATTTTAGTTTTCCAAATAGACTTAATTTTTGGATTCAGAATATCAAAATTAGCTTAGGGTGAATTTTTTATATTTTCCTGAAAACTTTCAATTTTTGATGAATAGTGAAAAACACTGCGTTATTGTTTAAAAATGAATTTTTATTTAAAAAATTATCTATTTAAATTTATTTTAAGTCAAAATAGATACATAATACCTATATAAGTTTAATTTAATTCATTGGAGTCATTATATAATAAGATTAGATATATAAAATTTTATTGAACTATTTAACGCATTTTACCCACCTTCTAGGCACATTTAAAAATTTGCATAAAATGCAATTTTACAGCTTTTGTGATTTTAATTTAAAAAATATGAGAAACATGGTTGACATCAATAAGTAAAATTTGGTTCAATAGGATCAAAATATTTTTTGGTGAATAGTAACTTTTGAATTTTATTTACCACGGTTAAAAGTAAATAGGGTAATTGAAGGTAAAAATGATATTATAATTACCCTAACATGTTCTAATTCTATTGGATAAGTTTTTTTCAACCAAAATAAACCTTATAAATAAAATATAATCCTATTTTATCTACTTGTATCAGATTAGGAAATTTATTATTATTTTATTTAAAGAAGAGTTAAAAGTGTAAAATTCAAAGTTTAATAACTAAACCATTTTTAATATAGGGTTATACATAAGATAAATTAGACTATAAATATTAATTAAAAATATAAAAATATTTCCTACATCGTGTTATTTTATTTATAATTTTTAGACATTAAATAATTAAATTTATTTATGACACAATGATGATGCAGTAATTACCATATTAATGAAAGATTAAAATAATTGATATTATAAATATCAAAATAAATGTAAATTGAGACTTTTTATGCATTACACTAATTTTATAGGTTAATATGACATGTTAGGGTTGATTTAATGTATTTTTTTCTAAGTAATCAAGTTTTTTTTACTTTCACAAAAACCAAATACTAAATAGTGTCAAAATTGACATAAATTAGTTTTTAAAACAAATACTATATTATTAAATGATATAATATTCCTAAAAATATAAGGTTCTTCAAAATTACTTATATAATGATATATATGTCACTAATGAACCAATTTAGGTTCTCTTGGAATTTTATAGTAAGTTTATTAACCATGTAATATAAAAATACAAAAAGATATGGTAAAAGTTAAACTATTTAACTAAGAATTAAATCTAAAATATAAGGTTAATATGGTGACCTAAACTTGTATAAAACCTATTGGTTGAGAATATTTTTATTCATCCCCACCTTATCATATAAATAAATCCATTTGAAGCTATTAGAAACCTAAAATTATTTTATAATAAAATAATATTTCAAGCTTTTCCTAAAGTGACCCACACCTCTCTTATAAAAAGGTACTTCCCCTTCTCTTAGTTTCACACATAAAAAGATATTTGTCTTGTCCATACCCTACTCAAACATCCTCCAAACTACCCTCAATTTAACTTATTGGACTTACTTTGATCATAAATCCAAACTAAGGATCCCTTTTGACCAAATCAAAAAGAAGCACCCGAAGAAGAGGTAATAATTTCATCACCTCTTTCAAAGTTCTTTTCTTCTTCCACTTACACTTTATTTTTTGTTTCCATACTATAATAATAACTCCAGTACCTTATATATATTGTGATGTTATTATAAATATTATACAACCATATTCGTTATTCTATCCATCCTATGAATGACAAAGTCACCATACGTGTGTACGTACAGCTTATCGTCTCCACATCATGGTATAGTTTGTTATTCAACACTTTATTATTTGGATGGGTATAATAATAAGTATAATTGATGTAAATAATAAATATAACATGTTAATTATTATGTATATATAATACACTATACAATTACATGCGATTTCACCATCAATAGAATGATATTGTCGCCCGTGAGTACGTACGGATTACCATCTCTATGAACACGATGAGATTCATTCCCCATCGTAACCATTCAAGAATAATTTTCATTTAATGATTAAAAATAATTTTTAAATAACTTAATATCATTCTAGATATTAATCAAATACATCCTATCCATAACAATCATGACTTGCGTAACAAAACATATAAAGGAAAACGAATCAGTTAACACCCAAAACAATGATACTACTGAAATATTATTAACAAATCAATATTACAAGATCATATATGATATCATATTTATGTATATAGTTCTTGTATAGTTTAATAACAATTATTTAACTATTATAAAGTAGTTTAACATACCCTCGACTAGGTAAAAGTACAAGATAAGGGTTTATTTTACAATCTCCATATTATTCGAGGTTGTTTATATGTATCTATAGAGAAATATTTATCATCCACATCCATATTTCTTAAAAATGTATTTCAAAACATTTTTACTATTTACTAGACTATGGGTTAAATTAATTTATACCCTCGTTTGACTTTTTATAAAATTGTTTGAAGGGAATCTTTTCATCACTTTCCAAACAAGGTACTTTGTGACCTTTTCGAAAAATTAAGGTAAGAATGTTTTTTTAACTTATACAGAGGGTGCGGCTATTTTCCACCATTATAAAACCTTTAAAGTTTCCTTTAAAATATTATAAGAATATTTTTTTTTAAAAATTATTTTATAATTACGTGATTTTTAAATGATTTCAAAATAAAAAGATATATTTTTCTCAAATAGTTTTGATTTCATCTATGTCAACATCATTTGATGGATTTTACATTTGTTTGAAGTTGATTTATTATGGTAAAATCTTCCATATTGTATTGAATGTTTTGTGATATGTTTGAATGTGGATGTGTTATTTTTATACCATTCGTGGTTTATGGTTAAAGTATTAACATTTTTCATGCTAGTTTTAATGCGAATTTTTATGTTATGTTTCAACCTTTTCATATGAGGAATGCATTTTATTTAGTAAGTGATGGGTAGAGACTGCTATAGCTCCTCGATTCATCATGAGACAAACTAGTGTCTTTGCACAAGTCCTTGAAAAAATCTTATTTATAGTCTTGGCATGAGGCCTTAACTATGTGGTTATGATTTCTAACATTATGCATTCCATCATTATGAAATTAGCTATTGATATTACATGTGATTTTTAGACTAGTAGAATATCCATGTGAATAAGTAAATGTAATTATTTGATTTATATTTTCCATATTATGCTGAAGTTTGAGTTTAAAAGGCTTTTGTTTTAGTCTTATACATTTCCTTAAATCTTTGTGCTTATTTATGATAGTTTCTGCTATATTGTGATCCTTAATGAGCATCTGATCTCACCCATTTCTTATGTTTTCTTTTTCCTAGGATGTGAATAAGTATATTATGATTGACTTGAAGGGATAGTATAAGGGATATGAGTGTGTTCAAAGGTGACACAATGTTGTTTTTGTTTTTTATTTCATGATTTAATGTAAAAATTCTGTATATATCTAGTGCTTCTAAGGCTACTAAACTATTTGGTCTTTCAAGACTTGATATCTTGTGATCATTACAATGTTATTTAATAATGCACTGACTCTGGGTAACTAGGGTTGGGGCATTATAGTTGGTATCAGAGAAAGTTTAGAACAAACCTTGGAAACTAGATTTAGAAAAACTCTGATTAGAGAACATTACCCTAATATAGACTTTGAGGATTAGTATAGATGAACTTCCTAGAATTTTGGTAATGTGGATATTTTTTAAATTTTCCAAGAAATAAATCCTTATATGGATACAAGTAGGTAGAGGCGGTTCTAGCACAGATGTACCTAGGGGTAAAACTCAAAAACACTACTTTAATCTAGAATCGAACGGGAACTGGTGCACGAAAATGGGCCTTGTTGCACTATTGATTACGACACTCCTGGGGGATATGCTTAGGATAATTCACATTTTCTTTACAAGCCATTATGAAGGATTTAGAATTAAATACTTCCTCAAAGAAAACATTTTTTATGATTATGGATTATAAGCATAAATTGTTCAATTTATGTTAGGTATTTTACTATTTTGGAATTATGTATTACGATTTATAAACTAATATATTCTATGTCATTGTTTAGAAATGGAATATAGTGGAATGAATGGAAACCGTATTAACACACGTAATCCATGTAGGGATTTCCCTCTTACTCAAGATAATTATAGTAGAGATGGTGATGCAATTGGTGTTGAACAGCTTATAACCATACTGGTACAACTCACTCAGGTTATGAATAATAACCTTACCTGTATGAAGAAACCTAATCCACAACATGGAGGATCAATGTTAGACCACTTCATGAGGCCAAAACCACCAATATTAAATGGGACTACAAATCCATTTGTAGCTGAACAATGGATAAGTTCCTTAGTGAAAATATTTCTTGCTTTGGGGAGTAGAAAAAGGGAAAAAGTTATCATGGCAGTTTATCTCCTCACAGGAGATGAAGATCAATGGTGGTCATTAATTCAAAACACAAAGGAGGATGAAGAAGTATAAAATATGGAATGGAGAGAGTTTAAAGATATTTTCTTAGAAAAATACTTTCCTCATGAACATCAAGTGGATATGGAAAGGCAATTTCTAAGACTGAGGCAAAAGGAGGATGAGAATGTCGCAAAGTATGAGGCTAACTTTACAAGGTTAGCAAGGCATGTTGTAGATTATATATGTTACCCAAGAAGTAATATTGATCAATTATTTTATGGGTTAAAACCATTTCTCTATCGAGAATTATTCTCACAATCCTTCTCATCGTATAAAGATATAGTATCATGTGCTATCAAGACAGAAAAGGAATTCTATAAGTCTTATGACTATAAAGAAAAGCAATAGAATAAGAGATCTAATGAACAATCTGTAAATGGAAATAAGGGGAAGAAGGAAAAAGTCAAATTTCCACCCTGTAGTAAACGTGGGAAGAAACACCTCAGTACTTTCCTGAAGGGGATGAGAGTTTATTACAAGTGTGGAGAAAAAGGCCACCAAGCTCGTGATTATAAGGGGAAGAAAGATACTATCAATGTTGAATGCTACAGTTGTAGAGAAATGGGGCATTACGAAAATGAATATCCTAAGAGCCAAGGAAACTTACCTTAGAAAGGTCCAAGGGAGAAAGTCCAAGCTTATGCAATCACTACTGCTGAGGTTGAAGCCCTTAATGACATGGTGGAAGGTACTTTAATCATTTCCTTAAATTTATTCAATGCTTTATTTGATTCTGGATAATTGCATTCTTTCATATCTTCTTATTTTTTCAAGAAAATTAGATATTTCCAATTTGATTTAACAAGGGAGTTGTCAATCAAAACTCCTAAGGGAAGTATCATTGCAACAAAGTTTTATCAATCAGTTACCATTATGTAATATAAATGTGCTTTCTCTGCTGATCTTATTGTCATGCCCATTATTGAATTTGATATAATCCTTGGAATATATTGGATTTCAAACCATGATTCAAAAATATATTGTAAGAAGAAGGAGGTTACAATTTTTTATGATGATATGGAATCCCTTATCTTTAGAGCAGAAACATCACCATTTTCTTCTCATCTAGATCCACCCCCAATAGCTCTACTAAATTCAATTATTGGGGAGGAAGAGAGTGAAATAACTATGGGTGAGGAAATTAATGTTCAAATAGAGTATGTACCTATTGTATAAGAATATGTTGATGTGTTTCTAGAGTATTTATCAGGACATCCTCCAGAATGAAAAATTGAGTTTTCCATTGATTTAATTCTTGGTTAAAGGCCCATATTGAATAACCCTTATAGAATGGCCATTATGGAATTAGTGGAAATAAATAAACAACTTTAGTAATTGAGTAATAAAGGATTTATTTTCCCTAGTGTTTATCCATGGGGATCCCCTTTTATTTTTGTTAAGAAGAAAGATGGATCTATGAGGTTGTGCATTAACTATAGGGAGATCAATGCTATAACAATAAAGAAAAAGTATCCCCTACCTCGCATTGATGATTTGTTTTATCAACTTCATGGAGCTCAATATTTTTCAAAGATTGACCTTTGATCTAGTTATCATCAATTGTGTGTGAATAAGGAATACATTCCAAAGAAAAAATTTCATACAAGGTATGGGAATTATGAGTTTACAGTAATGCTTTTTGGACTAACTAATGCACCCTCTATTTTCATGGATCCAATGAATAAAGTTTTCAAGGAATATCTTGATGACTTTGTAGTGGTATTTATTTATGATGTCTTGGTATACTCCAAAATCTATGAAGGTCATTAAAATCACTTGATCACTATTCTAAAAACTCTTAGAATAAATTAATTATATGGGAAGTTTAGAAAGTGTGAATTCTGGCTTGAGGAGATTTCTTTTCTTGGATATATTATCTCTAAGGATAGAATATTTTTTGATCCTTCAAAGACAAAGGCAATCCAAGAATGGCCAGCACCAACAAGTATAACTGAGGTACGCGGTTTTATTGGTTTAGCAGGTTACTATCAGCGTTTCGTCCATAATTTTTCTCGATTGGCTAACCTATTAACCAAACTCACATGTAAAGGGGTTAAATTTGTTTGTACAAAAGAGTGTGAAGAATGTTTTGAAGAATTGAAGAGAATATTAGTCAATGATCCTATCTTGACTCTACCATTAGGGAATGATGGGTTTGTTATTTATAATGATTCTTTAAAGAAAGTATTGGGTTGTTCCCTTATGCAGAATGATAGGGTTATTACCTATGCATCATGGTAGATAAAAATTCATGAAAAAAACTATAACACTCATGATCTTGAGTTAGAAGCTATAATCTTTGCTCTGAAGATATGGAGACATTGTCTCTATGGTGAAAATGTGAGATTTATATTGATCACTAGAGTTTGAAGTATATTTTCTCACAAAAAGAACACAGCGTGAGGTAGAGAAGATGGATTGAACTACTCAAGGATTATTATTGCACTATACACTACCACCTAGGGAAGAAAAATAAGGTGGTTGATGATTTGAGCAGAAAGAATCATGGAAATTTGAACAAGATGAAAGTTGAAAGGGGTCTTATATTCATGAATCTAGTAAAGATGGATATAGGAATAGTCATGGAAGGTGAAACATCAATACTTTTTCAAATGGTTTCCAAACCACATTTACTAGAAATGATAAAAAGTTCTCAGACTGATGAGGAGTAGTTTCAAAAGAAAATTAAAGCTATGAATGATGGGAGATTGATTGACTTCATATATGAAGATGGAATTTTAAAATTTGGGAGGAGGATTTGTGTTTATGATATACCTGATCTAAAAAGATAATTGCTGGATGGTGATCATAGATCCAATTTCTCTATACACCCTGGTAGAACTAATATGTATAGAGATTTGAAGGAACATTTTTTGTGGGACAACATGAAGAGGGAGATTGCTGATTATGTGTCAAGATGTATGGTTTGTTAATAGGTGAAGGCTGGAAGACAACATCCTAGAGGAGTCATGCAACCTCTTCCCATACCTGAGTGGAAATGGGATGATATTATGATGGACTTTGTCATGGGGATACCAAAGACTCCTAGAAGGAATGATGCAATATGGGTCATTTTTGATCTTCTTACCAAGTCAGAACATTTTCTTTCTATAAGAGAAGATTTAACAATTGAACGTTTAGTAATACAATATATTAATGAAATTTTAATACTTCATGGTGTACCCCTATCGATTGTTTCTAATTGTGATCCCCATTTTACATTAAGATTCTGGAAAATTCTTTAGAAATCCCTAGATAATGAACTTCGTTTAAGCACTGCCTATCACCCTCAAACTGATGGACAATCAGAACATACTATTCAAACCTTAGAAGACATGTTAAGATCTTGTTAACTTGACTTTCAAGGTATGTGGGATCAATATTTACCTCTGGTAGAATTTTACTATAATAATAACTTCCATTCAAGTATTCAAATGGCACCATATGAAGCATTATATGGAAAGGGATGTCGCAGACCAACTTGTTGGGATGATGTTGGTGAAAGAAAACTCGTAGGCATAGAACTTGTTGAGGAAACAATGGAAAAGGTGAATATTATCCAAACCCACATCAAATCAGCTCAAAGTCAGTAAAAGAGCTATACCGATAACTGAAGGAAGGATTTGGAATTTCAAGTAAGAGATCATGTTTTCTTGAAGGTATCTCCATGGAAGGGTGTTATATGATTTAGTAAGAAGAGTAAATTAAGTCCTGACCTTTCAAAATTCTAAATTGAATTAGATTTGTAGCTTACCGTTTCGAAATGTCGCCAAGTCTCTCCAAAGTTCATGATGTGTTCCATGTATCACTGTTCAGAAAATACATGCCTGACCCAACACATGTACTCACCTATGAAGAAATAGAACTGGAACCCGATCTATCTTATTGTGAAGATCCTGTCAAGATTCTTGATACTAGAGAACAAGTGTTGAGAAATCGGACGACTCATCTAGTAAAAGTTCTATGGAGAAACTATAAGATAGAAGAGGTAATGTGGGAACCTGAGGAACTTATGATGAAGAACCACCCAAATTTTTTTATGTAGTAATATTCCAGAAATTTTGTGGACAAAATTATTTTATGGAGGGAAGAATGTAACACCCCAATATTCCACGGTACGCTTCTCTTTGAATAATGCAATAGCTTGCGTTGTATGCAACTTTGAGTTCTAGCACACCACGACCAATCAAACAAGCCATTATGAATAGTAATACCCACTTTTTAAAATTTTATAAATTTTATTTTTCAAAATGGACTTCATTTTTGGATTTGAAATATCAAAATTAGCTTAGGGTGAATTTTTGGTATTTTTCTGAAAACTTTTAATTTTTGATGAATAGTAAAAAATACTGTGTTATTGTTTAAAACTGAATTTTTATTTAAATAATTATATATTTAAATTTATTTTAAGTAAAAATAGAAACATAATACCTATATAATTTCAATTTAATTCATTGGAGTCATTTTATAATAAGATTATATATATATAATTTTATTGAAATATTTAACGTCTTTTACCCACCTTCTAGGCACATTTGCAAATTTGCATAAAACATAATTTTACCACTTCTTTGATTTTCATTTCAAAAATCTGATAGACACGGTTGAAATTAGTTAGTAAAATTTGGTTCAATATGATTAAAATAATTTTTGGTGAATAGTAACTTTTGAATTTTATTTACCATGGTTAAAAGTAAATAGTGTAATTAAAGGTAAAAATGATATTATAATTACTCTAACACATGTCATAATTCTAGTGTATAAGTGTTTTTAGACCAATATCAACTTCAGGAATAAAATATGATCTTCTCTGATCAACTTGGATTAGATTAGAACATTTTTTATTATTTTATTTAAAGAATAGTTAAAAGTGTAAAATTCAAAGTTTAATAACTAAACTATTTTTAATATAGGTTTATAAATAAGATAAATTTGACTATAAATATTCATTATAAATATAAAACTATTTAATACATCATGGTATTTTATTTATAATTTTTATACATTAAATAATTAAATTTATTTATGACACAATGATGGTGCAGTAATTACCTTATTAATGAAAGATTAAAATAATTGATATTATAAATATCAAGATAAATGTAAATTGAGAATTTTAATGTATTATAGTAATTTTATAGGTTAATATTAAAATTTAGGGTGGATTTAAATTTTTTTTTGAAGTAATAAAGTTTTGTTTACTTTCACAAAAACCAAATACTAAATAGTGTCAAAATTGACATAAATGAGTTTTTAAAACAAATACTATATTATTAAATGATATAATATTTCTAAAAATATAATTTTATGAAAAAGGAATTATATAATGATATATATGTCATTAATAAAACACTTGAGTTTATCTTGGCATTTTATAGTAAGTTTATTAACCATGAAATATAAAAATACAAAAAGACATGGTAAAAGTTAAACTATTTAACTAAGAATTAAATATAAAATCTAAGGTTAATATGGTGACCTAAACTTGTCTAAAAGATATTTTTGAGAATATTTTGACACATACCCACCTTATCATATAAATAAATCCATTTGGATCCATTATAAACTGAAAATTATTTTCTAATAAAATAATATTTCAAGTTTTTCCTAATGTGACCCTCACCTCTCTTATAAAAGGGTGCTTCCCCTTATCTTAATTTCACACCTCCAAACCCATTTTTCTCAGCCAAAACCTGATCAAATATCCTCCCAACTACCCTAAATTCAACCTATAGGGCTTACCTTGATCATAAAGACAACCTAAGGATCCCTTTTGATCAAATCAAAAGGAAGCACCCGAAGAAGAGGTAATAATTTCATCACCTCTTTCAAAGTTCTTTTCTTCTTCCACTTCCTCTTTCTTTGTTGTTTCCACACCATAATAATAATTCTAGTACAATATACATACTGTGATATTATTATAAATATGGTACAACCATATTCATTATTCTATCAATCCTATGAATGACAAAGTCATCATACGTGCGTACGTACGACTTATCGTCTTCACGTCGTGGTATAGTTTGTTATTCAACACTTCATTATTTGGATGGGTATAATAATGAGTATAATTGATGTAAATAATAAATATAACATATTAATGATTCTTTATATATGATATACCATCCAATTACATATGATTTCACCATCAATAGAATGATATTGTCGCTCGTGCGTACGTATGGATTACCATCTCCACGAACGCGATGAGATTCATTCCTCATCGTAACCATTCAAGAATAATTTTCATTTTATGATTAAAAATAATTTTTAAAGAACTTAATATCATTATGGATATTAATCAAATACATCCTATCCATAACAAACATTACTTACATAAAAAACATATAAAGGAAAATGAATCAGTTAACACCCGAAACAATGATACTACTGAAATATTATTAACAAAGTAATATTAGAAGATCATATATGATATCATATTTATTTATGTGGTTCTTTTATAATTTAATAAAAATTATTTAACTATTATACAGGAGGTTAACGTACCCTCATCCAAGTAAAAGTACAAGATAAGGGTTAATTTTACAATCTCTTTATTATCTGAGGTTGTTTATATGTAAGTATCTACTGGGACCTCTTTATAATCCATATCCATGTTTCTTAAAAATTTATTTCAAAACATTGTTACTATTTACTAGAATATGGGTTAAATTAATTTATACCCTCATTTTAATTTTTATAAAATGGTTTGAAATGAATCTTTCAATCTCTTTCCAAACAAGGTACTTTAGGACCTTTTCGACAAATTAAGGTAAGAATGTTTTTTTAAATTATACAGCAAGTGCAGATATTTGCCTCCATTATAACACCTTCGAAGATTCCCTTACAAGATTATAATAATATTTTCAAAATAAATGTTTTATTTTATAATTACATGACTTTTAAATGATTTTAAAATAGAAAGAGATATTTCTCTCAAATATTTTTGATTTCATCTATGTCAACATCCTTTGATGGATTTTACACTTGTTTGAAGTTGATTTATTATGATACAATATTCCATATTGTGTTGAAGGTTTTTTGATATGTTTGAATATGGATGTGTTATTTTTATACCATTCATGGTTTATAGTTAAAGTATTAACATTTTTATGCTAGTTTTAATACTAATGCTTATGTTATGTTTCAACCTTTTCATATAAGGAATGCATTGGACTTAGTAAGTGATAGGTGGAGCCTGCTATAGCTCCTCGATGCATCAGTATGTCTCATGAGAAAAACTAGTGTCTTAGCACAAGGCCTTGACAAAATCTTATTTCTAATCTTGGCACGAGGACTTGACTATGTGGTTATGATGTCTGGTATTATGCATTCCATCATTATGAAATTAGTTATTGATGTTACATGTGATTATTAGACAAGTATAATATCTATGTGAATAAGTAAATGGAGTTATTTGATTTATTTTTGCCATATTATGCTGAATTTTGAGTTTAAAAGGCTTGTGTTTTAGTCTTATACATTTCTTTAAATCTTTATGCTTATTTATGATAGTTTCCGCTATATTGTTATCCTTTCTGAGCATCTGGGCTCACCCTTTTCTTATGTTTTATTTTTTCCAGGATGTGAAGAAGTATATTATGATTGACCTGTAGGGATAGGCTAAGGGATATGAGTGTGTTCAAAGGGTAAAAATTTTTGTTGTTTTTTATTTCATGATGTAATGTAAAACTTATATATGTATCTAGTACTTCCAAGGCTACTAAACTAATCGATCTTTCGAGACTTGATATCTTGTGATCATGCCAATGTTATGTAATAATGCACCGACTTTGGGTAACTAGGGTTGGGGCTTTACATTATTGATGATTACACACATGTACTTAAATTAAGTGGTTGAACACATCATATGTGACTTGAGTGAGAATGGACATGCATTTTCTCAATCTAATTAAATCAAGTGATATATTTCTTTACACATCATATAAGTGTAAAAATTTCATATTGTTTTCACTCTAACTGGCAACATGATCAATAACAGACCCAACCACCCATAGATTAGTTAAAGAACTTTTTTACTTGCATAATTATGGTATCAAGGTATGAAGGTTCACATTCTAGGTATATTTACAACCTCAGGTAATAAGGATTGATAATAAGAATGCACCTCTAAGTATATTGGCAGCTCGTAGGGCATCATTAAATTCATATGGGGATAAAAAAATTAAAAAATAATAAAACTCATACAAAATAATGAAAAGGTGTGGTAATTGGAAAGTATGAGTTTCTAAACTACAAGGATGGTTCACATTCTGAAAATCAATTAAAGGAATTGAAATTGAAATTGGTTAGTTTTTTGGAAATAGAGAAAGTGTGTAGCAAAAATCAAGAGAAGAGGCATTCCAGGTTCAGTGATTTTTAGGTTTTTGTTCTAGGGATTCAATTGATTATGGTTTAATTCATGTTTGGTGTTGGTATTGGGTAAAAAGGATCCTTTTTCTAGGTACCTTACACTAATCTTGTGATTAAACCATTGGAATAGTCATCTACTAGATTCAATCACAAACCTAGGTTCCCCAAAACCTAATTTAAACATAATCAACTTAATATGAATAATGGTCATACAAAAACTAGGAAATTTAATTGATGTAATAAAATAGAACTTCTCAAATCACATTAAAATTATCATTAAATTATAAAATAAATAAAATGTAATTGATAAACATAATTTTAGTAATCCAAAATATGAAAAGAATATAGAAAGAATCCCTAAAAAACACTTCCCCCTACAACCACATCACCCAACACAAAGGAGACTACTCGCTCATGATAAACATGATAAGAATGAGTAGCATAGATACCTGAAGAAGAAAGTAAGTGAATAAAGATGGTGAATTAGGGATCCATGATGGAAATCATTAATGGAAGTTATCTAAAAGTCCCTAGAAGGTGTAGTCAAGGGGTGTATATATAGGATTTCCATGTTAAACCCTCGGCCATCAGTATAATAAAATCACAATTTCTGATGGGTTCAAATCATGTAAGGATTAGATATCATGTAATGTATGGTGGTTATGGAATCTCCAAATCTTCTCTATCTCGAAACTCTCATGTCGTGTATTTTTCACACGGTGTGTAATGTTACAGGCCATGAATCTCCAGTTCGCGGCTAGTGGGGTGATGCTTCTCCTGAAACTCTCACATCATGTAATGTTTACACAACATATTAATGGGATAATCTAGGTTCCAATGCCTATTTCCACTCAATATGAAATTGTATTTCAGCTTCAATATCCTAGAATCATGGAATTAAGTGTCTTTTACTCAAAAAAATCATCTATTTTTTCTCTCTTTTCAAATATCTATTGTATCCTTCCAAAAAACACAAAACAAGTAAAACGGTATAAGAAGTGGAAATATAAATCATTTATTTACTGAAATCAATGTAATAAAACACCCTAATATATATATATATACACTTATCATATATCAATTAATGTATGACTTTTTATGAAATATACTTTGGTGGGTCAGTCTAAGTAATAAGTCTCTATTTATCACCTCATGGATCTATTATTCATATCTCATATACAACCATTTATAATTAATATAATATTCTATTCAATCTAATATTATCATCACAAACCATAATACTCTATGATGATCAATGATTAGGGAAAACTCAAAGTCATACTTTGAGGAGATATCATCATTCGATCATTCATGTAATGTAAATCATAGTACATGTGAATGAATGATAGATAAATATTTTATTTATTATACATACATGATATATTAAATATCCATTATAATCAATATCTTAAGTTTCAAATTCTAATAGACTCTACATTAATCTAATGATTATATTATGGTAATGACTTTGTCAATAGATCTGATACATTTTCAACTATAACTACCTAGTAGATATTTACATCACCCATATCAATAATATTACATATGATATGGTATTTTCAAAGGATTTTTTTGGTCCTTTGGTGAGATCAAGGTTCCTTATCCTAATAAATAACTCTATTATTTTCATGGTATGTCTTAGTTGATCCCTTAATTCTAGGAACCATTCCAAGTTCCTAAACAAACTTCTTGATCCAAATAGATTCCTATGTAGTATTGGATGTAGTGATGTACTATGACTCTATTATAGAGTCCTCTAGGGTGGGTTATTTGGAAACATTCTAAGAAATGGATCCACCATTAAGGAAAAACAAAAAAAAACTAGACTGAGATCTCATGTCATTTTTATTGGTTTTTAAACTATCATCAATGTAAAATTTTACATATATCCCATCCTCTCTTATAAATATCAAGAACATATCATTTTTTATTCTCAAGTACTTAAGGATGTTCTTCATAGTAATCTGGTGACTCTCACTATAATTAGATTGGTATCCCCTAGTTATGATCAAATCATAAGAGACATATGTTTCAATACACAACATTTCATACATGATAGATCCCATGGAGGACACAAAATGAATTATATCCATTCTTTCTAACTCTTTTAAAGGATCCTAAATCTTCCTAATATTCATTCCATGTAACACTGGTAAATAATCCTTATTGGAGTTCTCCATTCTAAACCAATTTAGAATTTTATCAATATATGTTTTTTGGCATGGTTTAAGAAACCTCTATAATCAATCTCTATAGTTATTTATACCCAGTATGTAGGTCACTTCACCCATGCCTTTCATTGAGAATCATTTTCCCAGGCACATCTTTACATATTGAAGTGTGGAGATGTTATTTCTGAGAAGTAATATGTCATCTATATACAATATCATAAATACTACTATTATCACACTAATTTTTTTTGTATAAATGGGAATCATATAAATTATTTATGAAACCAAACTATTTGATTGCATCACCAAATTGGATATTCTACCTTTGATAAGCCTTCTCCAATCCATAAATGGATTGTTTCATCTTGCATAACTTAGCAATTTCATTTGGAATTTCAAATCCTTTAGGATGTATCATATACATTTCCTTTACCAAATTCATATTAAGGAAAGTGGTTTTGTCATCCATTTTATATATCTCATAATAAAATTAAGGTTCTTTAGAAATTAATATATGAATGGACTTTATCATCACTACAAGTGAAAAGGTTTTTTCATAATCAATACCATGAATTTTCTTATAACCTTTTACTACTATGTGAGTGTTATTGGTATGCACTCTACCATCAATATTAGTTTTCTTATGAAAAAAACCAATGTCACCCTATGAGTCTCACCCCTTCAGGGGAATCCACTAAGTTCTAAACTTTTTTAGTGTATATAAAGTTCATTTCAAACTCCAATTCTTTTAACAATTTCTTAGAAATCGAAACTCTCAATGGACTTAAGGTAGGAAGACTATTCATCTCCTATGAAAATTACTTGATAATCATTTTCCATGATAAATTCATATCTCTTGGGTTCTTGATAAATCTTACTAGACCTTCGAGGTTATTGGGTAACCTGAGTCTGTTCTTATTCTACAACACTTTGTGGAACCGGATCAAACTCAAACTCAAGAACACTTCCTTTTTTGTTTTTAACTTCTCCAAGTTTAACTTTACTTACACTAAATCCTCTAATTATATATTCCTCTCAAGTAATACACCATTTTGGGCCTCAAACATATTAAATCTGGTAATATTATAGAAATAATATCCCTTAGTTTCCTTGAGATAACCAACAGATAATTATTTATCTTACTTGAGTCTAGGATTATCAAAATTCAATAATCTAATAAGTGCTTCGCAACCCAAAATCATCATAATGGAAAAACTAGGGTGTTTCCCATACTATATATCATATGGTGACTTTATGATTTATTTATATGAACCATTCCATCACATTTTTCTAGGAGAAGTTAGTTGGGAAACAATTTCACAATCTCTTAGATGATCAATGAATTCTCAACTTAAGTATTCACCACCCTGATCTGATTAGAGGATCTTAATAATATTTCTTAGTTGATTCTTTATTTTTTTCTAAAACTTTTTAAAAAAATTAAAAAAAAATTACTTTTATTTCATCATAGAAACATACCCATACCTACTAAATTCATTTGTAAAAGTAATGAAGTACTTAAAACCACCACTTACTTGAGTACTCATTAGTCCACATACATCATTATGTATGAGATATAATAGTCCACTAGCCCTTTCACCTTTTCTCCCAAAATGTGCTTTGGTGATCTTACCAAATAAACAAGATTCACAATTCTAAAATGATTCATAATTAAATGGTTAGAGTCATTGGATGTATTTCTTGTTTATATGTATAAGTAAATCATGCCAAAGGTATGTGGAATTATAATCAACCATTTCCTTCTTATGCTGAATATTATATCTATATCTAGAATTTATAAACTGTTTATTATATTCCCAATTCCATAAAATAACTCATTTTTATATATAGGAAAACTCTTATTCTTAATGGTGAATGAGAGTCCCTTATTTTCTAAATAAGATAAAAAATAAAATTTCTATTTATGGAGGGAACATATAAAAATTCTCCAATTCTAATATTAATTCACTCGGTAAAGTAAAATCATAAGTTCTGGCATCTAATGTAGTAACTCTTTCACTATTACTAATATGAAGATATACTTCACCCTTCATTGATTCCATCTTACTTCTGAGTCTGTGTTTATCAGTGCATATGTTTGATGCACACCTGGTATCTAATTGTCACAAAACCCTCCCACCAAATGTACCTCTCCTAGGATGTTAATGAGATAAGTGAGATAATGACACCTGAATCCCACCTTGAATAGTCCATGGGTTTGTGACAAACATTGAGGGTATATCATACATACAAATTAGAGGCATCACCCTTTAATATTGAGAAATAAGAGATATGATAGAAACACCCAAAATATTATGCTCACAACAAAAGTAAATAGAGATCCCAAAACATGCATATAATTTCATACAACTAAAAAATTGTAAAATAACTACAAGTACTAAAATATATCCTCAATAGAGACCTAAAATCCCAAATATCTCCTAAAAAATTCATGATCTAATAAATTCCCTCCCAATTACCAACCATATCTTGTAGTCTCGAAGAATATTTTATACACATGTAGGGGGATCATAACAAGTATACTCAATAGGATCCTCCTCAGAGCCCCTTATGTAAAATATAAAGAAAGCATGATAAATTCCACTGGACAAAAAGTGAAGATAAATCATCATCTAAAAAAGTATACTAATTCCCCATCCTTACCATGGCTCTCTCACCAAGTATCGTATACAATTGATCATATAATATAATATCAAAACAAGGTACCCTGCTACCACTTCCCCACTGGTTTTCCAATCTATCCCAACATCACATGTCCTAAGCCATATCTCTCTAAAATAAATAAAACCTAGAGACACTTAGGTTACTATATCATAACATGTATCTGGTGCATCACATAATCTCATCATCATCATACCATGAACCATGTACTTTATATCATCTCATTATCCCATTCCATATCTCCATATAGTAATCGAGTAGGTTTTGAGAGCCACCAGAGCCTGTATGTCAAGTATTATACCTCAAGTCATCTCAGATTATACCTGAAATACGTATAATAATTCATGGGATACTGTGTGTTGAGATCCATGTTTTTGAAATAACCACAATCCATTACATCCCTCTACATACATATATGGTAAAGGTAACCACCGTGCATACCAACACATAAAAACTACCAGGAGAAGAGAGCAGGTTAAGAGGGGGTAGTGGCCATCCATTCCTCACTAACCTAGATATTGGGGAAAACACCCTCCTAAAGTCCACTTGGTGTTAGTCACCCTACCAACATGGGTGGGGTAGAGTATTAAATAACCTAACATATATAATATAATATAGATCACAACCACACTATGAGTATTAACCTATTCCTTAGGCTCAACTGCAACTATATTCTCTTGGATACTTAGTTTCTAATGATAAGGACTAGATATCCTATAAGAATATAGACATTCAAGAAAACTTTCATTTAATTATTTATTTCCATTAAAAAATTTACATTATATTAATTCATTTAATAAAACCATTAACATTTCTTTATCATTACTTTAACAAGATCACCAATTGATTCACATGCCCTTTAGGCATAAACCAACTGATTACATGACTTATCAAGATTATAATATTTATATAATTCTTTCAAGAATCATCCCCATTGTTTAAAACATTTATTAAACCATAAAATATATTCATAACCAATCACAAAAAAATTCCTCAAGTAGTGGGGAAAGTAAAGCAGTAACAAATAACCCATCCATATAACCTTTAAGAAGATTTATTAATAAGAAAGCATCCTAGGTTTTAGTAAAACAATGGGTAAGATCATATTCAACCCATTCCATCAATCCTGGTTCCATCCATAAAACTACCATGAAAATCACTATGTATCCATCTAGCCATCTTTGGCATCATCTGCTTCCATAAACTCAAGTCTCCCCATCCATTTATCATCAACCATCATCCATACTAGGCTCACATCACATCGCATATCAAGGATCACATCCATAACAACACACAAGGTATCAAGGAAACAAAAAATAGATTCAATAGGAAATATAGGCCCTAAAAAACAAGGCATCCAACCTTTATAAGAAAATAGTCTCGCTCATCCCCAAACATTTATCTTTATCAAACAACCAATTATTTACTATCTTAGATTAATCGATTCATTTATCATAGGTTACAACCAAATAAAACCTAATGCATTATCTATTAAAATCTATTAATTATTTAAACTTTCTTTCAAGCATAACTTATTGTTCTATCAAACTAAGGAAGAACATTTTAATTAAACATGACCTTTTATTATTTCAATAATAAGATTAACAACTTCAAGTTCTTAATAAAATTCCATTAACATAAGGAATAACTTGTTCAATTAAATTATACCTCAATCATTATTTTATTTCTATCAAATTATATAAATAAAAATTTCATTTAAACATTTCTCTTTAATTCATTATCCAAATAATGTTATCATCTTTACATTTTTTAACCATTTTCATCATATCAAACATGCTAAACCATAACATAAAAAACATGATAATAAAGTATAAACATAGATAACACACTATCTGGAAAATCAAGAGGCAAACCATTATCACAGTAAAAACACATGTGATTGTTAACAACCATAACCATATATTTTTAGTATTCTAGTTTATTATTCAATAAGGTTAATTCCACTATCACCACAAAAAATAAAGCATGGTGACTTTATTATAACACATAAAATATTAGGAGAAGCAATGAATCGCCTACCTCAATTATAAGTTCAACATTCTTCATACTAGAATGGATTATTAAGGTTCAATCACTACCAGAAAGAACAACACTAAGATGAAGTAAATCTATCTAGAACCTAGAATTTTCAAACCACCATCAAAATATACTTGAAAAATACCCCAAATAAGGCCTCTTGTTTCTTTATTCTTCCTAAAAAATAATAATCTAATAAAAATAGTAAAATAAGGAGGAAATTTACCTTGAATCAAAACCATTAAATTATCCATGAACTAGGTTAGAAAATCTAGGAATTTTCCACTAGTCTCCTAAGGGTGGTATAAAAAACACTGCCCAATAATAATTCCATCAATGAAGCCTCAAAGTTTAAAATTTCTTGACCAATCTCTAACTCATTGGAGCATTTCAAAACTGAAGGAATCTAGTTGGAGGAGTGATTATCACTTATTAGAGGGGATGGATCAAATTAAAAACACATCAAATACCCTCTATTAACTCCTCATGTGTTTTCCATTTTGAATCGGTCAAGATCCATATGGATTGACGGATGTTTCATCTATTTCAAAAAAATCACGAATGCCACCATGACTTCCACCACACCCTGGTCATGGACATGGTGGTTATTTTTCTCACTATCCTAACATATAATTCCCTATAATGTGTCTCCCATATCTAATCCATTTTCCCCTTCAAATGGATTCCAAAATGTCTAAAAAAATTCATTTCTGAATTCCCTGTTTCTGATATGATACCCTTCAAGATAGCACACCTGACACCATGCCCACCTTGGGAATTTTGAGTTTGATGTTTCAGAAAAAAAAAAGGAACACAAGTCCCAAAACCATCATACAAAATATCTTTAAAATATATGGTATTTTTCATGGTGTAACAACACCACATGACCATCCTAAAACCACCTCCATCACGTGCACCACTAGGGCATGGTGACCCTTTGAAACCCAAAAATCCTCTCAATCCTCTAAAACACCTCCAAGATTCCTCTAAACAACTCCAAGATTTTTAAAAACATGTAGAAAAGGTTGGTAAGGTCTAGAACATTACATTAGTTACCTCTCAAACAATTTTAATCCTCAATAATTTAAAACCAAATCCAAATAGAATTAAAGAAAATGGGTTGTCTGAACATCCATACTATGAGATGCTTCTCAAGAATCTCTCCAACACATAATCAAAACACCTATATCAGAGTAAAACGTTGAAAAACTATGTAAAACAAAAAAACTAGCTCCCAAATACTCTCCTAGGGGAGATACCTCTCAAATAAGAATAATGCTGCAAAAATGCATCAATGAAGATAAAAGAATATCATAAACTAAATAAAGGTTAACATCTTAAAAACATAGATAAAAAATAAGGGATAAAAAACAAACATCTCAAGATAATAAGCACTTATATATGATTCAAATTCCTAAGTAGTCTTCTTCACACCACTATGTCACCACAAACCAAGGGAATAGCATACTTGTGAAACACCTTATCCTAGCAGTCTTGGATCTCTATAGGTCACTCCTTGAAGGTTGTATTGTAATAAATGTTGATCTCTCCCTAATAAATTATGTGAGATTCATCATAAAGATAATGAATAAGATATAAAACATGAAATAAATCATGAATCTGGATAACCTATAGGGGAAGTGGTATCTGATATGAAATGTCTACAATATGACCCAACACCTTGAAAGGCCTAATAAAGTGTAGAGAAATATTACTCCCATGAACAAAATTGTGCTTCCAAAAATTAGGATTCATCTTAAATAAAACATTATCTACAAATTTGAACTTAATTGGTCTCCTCCTATGGATAGCATAGGACTTCTGATTATCTTGCACAACCTTCATCTGCACATGAATCACCTGAACCATATTTATTGTGCTCTGCACTAGTTCTAAATGGATAATTTCTAACTATCAAACCCTATTCCATCACAATAGAGAATTCAAAGGTTGACTATAAGATTCAAACGGTTCTATACTAATGGTTTAGTGAAAACTATTGTTGTAATTAAACTAAACTAAAGATAAATTCCTCGTCCATGAACCAAAAAAATTCAGGACATGAGCATGAAACAAGTCCTTATGAGTCTGGATGGTATGGTTTTTCTATCCATCTATCTATGGATGAAATTCAATGATAAAGAGAAATTGATAGAAAAAATCATATTGAATACATCTCCACACCCTATAGGTAAATCAAGGATCAAAATTTTAGATGATCATCCTTGGGACTCTGTGGAGTCTCAACACCTCCTCTAGGTACCACATTGATAAAACATCCACTGAGCTTGACCCTTTTTTTAATAATAAGTGGGTTGACTCTTTAAAATGTTCCACTATCACTCATATATCATCATATCCTCCCTGATCTTGAGGTAAACTAGTAACAAAGTCCATAAAAATTTCCTCCCACTTCTATTGAGGAACATATAATGTCTGGAGCAAACCACCTGGAACACAGTGTTTGGCCTTCACCTTCTAGTAGACCAAACATCAAGAAACAAACTTTTTAATAGAAAAATTTAATATAGGCTACCAAAACTGACCTATTAGTGCATGGTACATATTTTTCATGCCAATATTTACTTTAAAGGGTGATATAAAGAAATCATGGAGAACCACCTCACCCATCACCAAAGAAATGAAAATTATCCCCTAGAATAACACTCAGTTTTGTTCATCCTTAGACCAACCATCAAGGGTATCACTATAGACAACTCAGTCTCTCTATATCTCCACCTCAGAATATCCTTGTCAGGACTCCTCCACCTGATGCACAAAAGATTATTGCAGCATCATATGAAAAAGGATTCATCTATCACTAACCTCTCTCATATTCAGATTCATCATGTAGATCACTTCTATTACTCTCCAATAATATCCATATTCATGCACAACATCATTATGTGACTTCATGCTCAACACATCAACTAAAACATTACCCTTTCCTGATGTATATGAAATCTCAAAGTCATAATCCTAAAATAATTCCATCCACTATCACTATCTTAATTTCATATCATGATGGTAGAAGACATACCTTGATCTATTATGATTGTTGAAAACCATAAATCACTTGTTGATGAGGTAGTTCCACCAAAACTTAAAGGAAAACACAACTACCACCAACTCAAGATCATGGGTGGCATAGTTATTCTCATAGTTACATCACTTATAAGTCTCATAAGAAACAATTGATCTATACTACATTAAGAGACTATAAAAACCAATATGAAAACCCTCATAGAAAACCTCTAATTAAACTCCCTCTTCTAGAAAATGAAAAACAGGAGGAGCACTGAACAACTTCTCATTTAGATACTCAAATGTTTCATGAAACTGGTCATCCATAAGAATGGTTGATCCTTCCTGGTCATAGTAGTCAGAGGAGTTGTAATCCTAGAGAAGTCAGGTATGAACCTCCTTTAATAGACTTCAAGACTGATGAAACTATGTACCTCCATAATAGTCTTGGGGGTTACCTAGGAAATAACTTTTTTATCTTCAAATAATCTATGGATACTCTACATTGGGACATGACATGACCTAATAAAAAAATTTCATGAGACCAAAACTCACACTTTGATAGCTTCCCAAATAGTTGTTGATTAATAACTCACAAAACTTTCCATATATTCTTTGTTTTCCCTTCCTCATATGTAGATTATATAAGGATGTTGTTGATGAAAACCACCACAAAGTGATATAAGAACTCTTAGAACACTAAGTTCATCACCCCATGAAAATATTTGGAGAATTCATCACACCTAATAACATAAAAATAAACTTTTAATTCCCATAATGACATAAAAAAAATTTATTCAATATATACTCATCCTTCTCCCTCATTTGGTGATATCCCAATCATAGATCTATCTTAGAGAACTAACTAGATCTTTTTATCTGATCAAGTAAGTCATCAGTCTATGGAATAGGATAGATATTCTTCACTATCAACTGATTCAAGTGACAATAATTGGAATAGATACACTGACTATCAATGGCCTTATTCTCGAATAAAACCAGAGTATCCCAAGAAGACACACTCAGCTGAACAAAACCTCACTCCAAAAGATCATTGATCGGTACCTGCAGTTCTCACAATTTTGAAGGTGTCATATTATACAGAGACATCAAGATCAGAGAAGCACATGGTTGTATCTCTATCCCAAACTCGATATCCCATCAAGGGGGTGATGAAACAACCTCCTCAAGAAAGAAATTAGGGTACTATTATAAAACCCTAGGAAACACCATTGACTAAGCTTCCAATGAACTCAATATTAACTCATCCATTAAGGAAGACAACGATAGAACATTCCTTGACCCATCTAAGGGTCTCATTCTCTAATGAACAGGACAGGATCTCTATCATAATCATATAATACAATATTCCTCCTAAATATATCCATGATATCATACACTAAATATAGCTATTCTATGTTAAGTATGATTTTGTATGGATATATCCATAAACATAGGAAGTCTCCCCAACAGTGGTTATTCCCCAGCACTAGATCACAACCACTAAAAACTTCTGATAGATAATATCAACCTCTAACTAGTGTATTAAATTACAAGTTCATTGGAAACCTATCCACATAAAGTCCCAAAGAACAGACTAGGGTAGGTGATATAAAGGAGTGTGTAGCTCCTAAATTAAAAAAATCATGCACCCATGTAAAAAACAAACAAAGGGTACCTTGAATGACATTTGGAACACCTGGTGCTAGAAACTCAAAAAGCATGAATCTAACCACAACCTATACCATGATCTATTTGTACCTAATGATTACTACCTCAAAGGTTTCACTCTTCTCGCTATGGATGAGGATCGTCACAAGGATTTCCTCTACCTACCTTATCTCCCCTCTAGTAGTCCAAATATAGAGCACCCTTCTGCTACTATCTTAGTTAAAATTTACTCAATAGAAGAACCTGAAGTGAAACACATGATACGCACTACCTTCTCATAAAGTTCATATACTCTCACCACTGATGTTCTTATCCTCCATATGAAAAACAATAATGTTATCCCTTCATAGTGTCTTGAGATCTATCACCCTAGAGAAATGAGATTATGAGGGATGTTACCTACCCTCAGTTTTTTTAAAGATCTTCTGTCCAAGAAAATGGGAACCCCAGACCATAGATCTGATATACAGGGGATCTTTATGACCCCCCTATCTTAATAATTCAGTCCTGGATAGCATCCTCTCAATGAAATATTCTCTATCTGGAACCTTGATATATGTTTTCAGCACAAAAAAGTGACTTGGAACTAGATATCTAGATGAAAATCCTCTTCAAAATTACTTTATCTAGACTCATCATCAATAAATAGGTCTAAATAATTTCAAATAAGCGTCTGTAAATGGATACAAAACTCTTTCATGTTGGAGCTCCCATGTTGAAGGGTAAACAGCTCCTGGAGACTAGACTTCTTCACAGTCTAAGAAAGAAACTTGACTCAAAAATGGTCTCTAAACTTATCCCATGAGACTGTTGAATCCTCATGATGCTAATAGAATAATAACTACCACTGACTCACTTCTCCACACAATATCTCCACATCCAATGAAACTTATTAATCCTTCTGAGCATAGATCAAATTGAAGATTATCTCCACCTCCTTCAATCATTCCTATGTCACTATGTCCTAAAAGGATTCCTCATACTTCTAAAGACTATAGCACTAAAAATATTTGAGTTTCCTCCTCCAAGTGTCATCATTTACAACCTCAAATATATAAAAATCTACTTTAAAATCCTATTAAACATCCTCAGTGTGCACCTGGTGGAGATGTTAACCTAGAGATAGTCTTGAAAATTAAAAAAATTTTAGGGAGTCCAAAACATGGAATATGGAATATTTAAGACTCATTTATTTATTTATTTATTGGTCAACCTAATCCCGATATTTTCCCACTATAAACACAGGAATAAAGAATAATTATGCATGATCCTTTCCTAGGTATCTAGCATGTAACTAGAATCACTTGTCTTAGTAGGCCCAATAAACTTAAACATATGTTAAATGAGTCATAGGGGTCCCTAAATACATGTTTCTCAGCCAGTCTTACTTGTTTAAATTGCATACAAAACTTACCTGACACCATTTACCTTCCAACCCATGCAATTCTCACTAGTGACTAACTTCAAAATACATCCCATCTCTTAACCTAGTCATTTGATATCACTCTATCATGACCCTCTCCCCCCCAAGGTTACCCCTCCTGGGACAACAATGAGAAAAGGGAGATAATTACACCAGAAGACTGGATCCAATAGCACATAGGTTGTTGACAAGTACCAAGGGTATATCATACATACAAATGAGATGCATTGCCCTCAAAGATTAAGAAAAAAAGATAAGATAGAAATACCCCAAAACTCCTACTCATAACAAAAGTAAATAGAGATATCAATACATGAATTTAATTTCATAAAACTGAACAACTATAAGAAAACTACAAGTACCAAAAGATATTCTCAATAGTGACCTCAAAGACCAAACTACTTCTGAACAACCTCCATAAGCTAGTAAATTCCATCTCAATCACCAATCAACTCCTACAATCCTAAAAATAGTTTATACATATGTAGGGTGAATAACATGTATACTCATTTGGATCCTCATCAGAGCCTCTCATAAAAAAGATAAATAAATCACAATGAATCTCAATGAATGACAATTGAAGATAACTCATCACCTAAATATGTATAATAAGTCTCCAGCCTCACCATGTCTCTTTCACCAAGTATCACATATAAGTGATCAAATAATATAATATAAAAAGAAGGTACCATGCTACCACTTCCCCCACTGGTTTTCCTCTCTACCCCAATATCGTATGTCCTAATTCATCTCTCTCCAAAATAAATACATCCCAAAGACACCTGGGATACTTTATCATAACATGCATCTCATACATCACATCATCTCATCAACATCATAACATGCACCTCATGCATCATATCATCCCATCATCCCATTCCACATCTCTAGATAGTAACTGAGTAGGTTATGGGAGCCACCACAACTCGTATATCAAGTATTATACGCCAATCCATCACATATCATACATGAAATACCTATGATAATCAATAAGATATTATATCCAGAGATAGATGTGTGTAAAATAACCACAATCTATTACAAATATATACACATGAATATGGGAAATTTAACCATTATGCATACCATCACATAAAAACTACCATGATAAGTGAGCAGGACAAGAGGGGGTAGTAAACCATCTATTTCTCGCTAACCTAGATGCTAGGGAAAATACCCTCAAATAGCCCACTGGGTGTTAGTCACCCTACGTAAATGGGTGGGGTAGCATATGAAATCACATAACATACAGGATATAATATATCTCACAAACACACTATGTGTATTAACCTAGACTTATACTCTACTACAGCTATCATCTCTCGGACTCCCAACTACCACTACTAAGGATTGGATATCCCATAAACACACAAGCATTCAAGAATACACTTATTTAATTATTTATTTCCATTAAACATTTCACATTACATTAATTATTTCAATTAACAATTAATATTAATTTATCATTACTTTAACAAGATCATCAATTGATTCCCATGCCTTCAAAGCATGAACCAACTGATTTCATGGTTTCTCAAGATTTTCATCTTTTCATAATTCCATCAAGCATGAACCCCATGGGTTAAATCATCTATTGAGAATTATCGTTCCATAATTATATATACTCTATAAATCAACCTAATTTACCAAAAAAGATATGCATAACCCAGAACAACTATCTTCCCCAAGCAGCAGGGAAAGAAAAGCGATAAAAAACAACGTGGTCATCTTGCCTTTAAGTAGATTTATTAATAAGCAAGCATATTATATTTTAGAAAAAACAATGAGAAATCTCAGATTCAACCTATTCCATTAGTCTTTGTGTCATCCCAGGACACCATGCATATCACCATGCATTCATCATGTTATCTCAGGCATCATATGATACAAAAAAACTTGAGCCTCCTTGCCCATGTCTCACCAGCCATTAGTCATCCTAGGATCACATCACATCATATAGAAAGGTTCACATATAGAGAAACACACAAGGTCATAAGGAAATGAAAAATAGGGTCAATAGATAATTTAGGACCTAAAAACCAAGGCATGTATCCTTCACAAGAAAATGAGCTCACTCGATACCAAACATTTATCTTAATCAAACAAATGATTCTTTACCATCTTATATTAACTGATTCATTTATCATAAGTTACAACCACAGGAAACCTAAAGTGTCATCTATTAAAATATTTAAATTCATTAAACTTTATTTCAAGCATAACTTCAAGCTTTATCAACCCATGGAAGTACATTTTAATTAAACATTCCCTTTTTATTATTTCAACAAAAATCTTACCATTTTTAGGTTCTTAAGCTAATTCAATTAATATAAGGATTAACATTTTCAATTAAACATGCCTCAAGCATCATTTTATTTATATCAAATTATATGAAGAAAATATTCATTTAAACATGAATCTTCAATTATTTAGCCAACAAACATTAATGTATTTATGTTTTTTAACCATTTTCATCATATCAAACATGCTAAAAAAGTATAAAAATATATAGAACACTATATAGAAAATTAAGAGGTAAACCACTATCATGGTGGAAACACATGTGATCACTAACAACCATAACCATCACTTTTCATTATTCTAGTTTACTCTTAATTAAGGTTAATTACACGATCACCTAAAGAGATAAATCATGATAACTTTACAATTTCACATAAAATATTAGGAGAAGAAATCAATCCCCTAAATCAATTAGAATATCAACATTATCCACAAAATAATGGAGGATCGAGGTTTAACCACTACTAGAAGGAATGACACTAATCCAAAGAAAATATAGATGTAATCTAACATCCATAATACACCATCAAACCACACTCAAATGATACCCCAAACAAGGCCGCTTATTACTACATTCTTCCTGAAAAAGGAGATAAAATAGAAAAAAGAGAATTAGGAAACATAACTTGAACTAAAACCATTATATTCTCTATGAACTATGTTATAAACTCAATGAATTGATCACTAGTCTCCTGAGGGAGGTAGAACGAACACTACCCATCAATAATTCCATCAAAAAATCCTTAATGCAAGAAATTGATCAACCAATCCCAAACTCAAAAAAGCATATGAAAACTAAAAAATTCACGTAGAGGAGCATAGATTTCTTATTATAGGGAAAGAATCAAATTATAAATTCATTAAAGACCCATTATAAACTCCTCACATGTTTTCCTTTTCGAACTAATCAATATCCACAAGGATCAGTGGTTGTTTCATCCATTTCAAAATGATCTTGAATGCCACTATGGATTCCACCATGGCCTGGTCATGGACATGGTGGTTCTTGAGATTTCAAGCCTGACACAGTATCCACTACAATGTGTTTCTTATATCTAATCTTCTTTACCCTTAACATGACTTCCAAAATATTCTAACAAGCTATTTCCTAAGTCTCTATTTCGAACAAGAAACCCTTTAAGATAGTATGCCTGGTTCCACACCCATATTAGGTATTTTGAGTTGGATATTTTAGATAAAAAAGGATCCCCAATCCCCAAAACAACCTAAAAATGTCATGAAAATTCACTGTGTTGTTCTTGGTGTATTAACACCACATGACCATCCAAAAACAGGCTCCACCACACCCACCACTAGGGTGTGGTGACCCTTTAAAACCAAAAACTCCTCTCAAGCATCTGAAACACCTACAAACTCACTCTCAATGCCTCCAAGACTTGGAAAAACACAAAGAAATGTCCAAAAATTTATGTACTATTAAAATAATACCCATGATTTGTAATTGGTGGAATTAATCTCTATATCATTCATATTCTAATTCCTAAAATGCTTCTCTTTGATAACACTTCTCAAACCTATATATTAATCTCTAACTATTTTATATTCCATTACTATAATTGATCTTAATATTTTTATCATGATTTATTCCATAATGTACAAAAAAGACATATCATTGGTTGAGTATCATTTTTTATAAATTTTCATTAAGTAATTTTAATAAAAGTATTACCACTAAATTCGATGGCCTTGTACATTATATCCATTTAGTGATCCAAGATCCATATTTCACTATATAATGAGTCCTATATGGAATATATCTCATCACTTAGTTATTTAGGTAGGGAATCATCCCAATCATAATAGTTGTGAATCTTGGATAGTTGAGCAGATAACCATTTTTTCAAATCCATCATATGGATATACTAACCAATATTACTTTGGTAACCTAATCCCATTAGGTCCTTAAACTAGTGTAACCCAAAAAAATACAAGAATAAACTAATAAAGGATAATCAAGGGTTTATAATATATGTAATGACATACCAAATAGGATAATCCTGAGGTACTTATCATTAAATTTCCCTATAAAAGATAATCCAAAGGAACCCAGCTATGGAATGACCAACCTAGTTGGATAATCTAGGTCTTGATAGGTTTTTCTTTGGAAGGAATGTCATACATAACATTTTAAGGGGTTTTATTTAAAAGTATCACCAACTTAATATACATCATGTGAATATTAAGTTCATAAATATTGACTGATATAAAATCTGTATCTTCTCATATATTTTTTTCCTTTGTGTATGAATTGTTATAACAAATTTAATTTTTGAATCCTTATTCCATCCACAAAATTAATTTATTCACACCACATTAATGTGTAACTCTTCACAAAACCCAAAATTTTATTTTATTCACCCAAAAATAGAAGCCAAATTTATTCATACCTATCTAAATGCATCTCATGTATAAGTTACATAAACTTGTCAAGTAAATACATAGAGTTATATGATATTGACAATATCCATATGAGTAATCTTAGAGTGAAAAATAGTAAACCTGTTAACACTCCCATGATATAACATAAGCCTCCAGAATAGTGGGTAGTCAGACCCCCAATTTCCTCTACCCAAGGAGACTTTAATTAAGATAGAATTAAATTCATGATACATCTAACACCTGATATGCACAAACTATATTCAACAACTATTCTCAATCTCATAACACTAAAAAAATAAGGTTAAGGTAGATAAAAACTAAATCTTATGAATTCATAACTAGTATGAAATGCATGGATCTATCTCCTAGAATAAATTTATCATATAAATTTTCAAACACAAAATTCATATTTATTTAACAGTTTACTACAAATTAATATTTATGGAATAAAAAAATAAATAAACATTTTATTTAACATGAGGAATAAATAAAAACTATTCATATTTAATTTAGGATTAAAAATATCATTTTATAAAGTCTCACACTTATCATTTATAAGCAATTTATAAACTATAAGAAAAATTCACAAAATATAAAATTTTATTTTATTTTATTTTATACTTTCACTTGAAAATATGTTGAGTCCAAAATATTGTCAAGTTATTTCCCCATACTACATTGTATCACAATGTAGTATCATGGTAGCACCTCATTCTAGGTTATTGTAAAATTTAGTATCATGAAAGGGAAGAGTATCTGATATTATGTTGAAACTCAATGTAATGTTTGGATCTCACCATGGAATATGTTTTCATACAATGTATTTTTTAAGTATATGAAAAATGATATTATGACTATACTACTGTAAGATCCTGTGTTTTAGACCTATTGTAAATTTATAATGGAGTTTGACCTTTTCATTTGGTGGGTGATTCGAATCATAAACCAGTATTTTTAATGTAAATATGATAATTTGAACAATTAAATGTAATGTTTTTAGATGGGTTTTAAGGCCTAAGAGGTTTCTCAGGTGTTCGGTTGAGTTTTAGAAGCATCAGGTTTCAAAATCCCAGTTTTTGGAAGGCCAAAGGGAGGTGCATGGTTAGCGCATGATTAGTGTAAATCATTCTCCTAAACCATGCGAGGCTTATAGGGTGTCACACGGTTTTTCAAACCATGCACATGAGACCACACGCCCATGTTAGGGGTTAGTAGAGAATTTCAAAGGGGTTCATCATGGGCTACACATTGTTTGTCAAACCATGTACCTAACCATGAGAGGGGGTGTCCCCTTAGTAAATGTTAGTGCATAGTTTGAAAAACTATTCTTTCAAACCATACACCTCATTAAAGGGTGTGAAATTAACCTATTTCTCCTAGTTTATTTTAACCCTAATCTCTCTTTTCTCCTCCCCATTCACACAGTATCCCCTCTATTTGAGGTCCTTCATTGTTCTCCTCTGGGCTTGCTAAGAAATCCTTCATCTAGTGTTCTATTTGACTATCGTTCATCACATTTGATAACCCTTAGTAAGACTATGATTACTCTTACTTCTTTTCTTCATTTTTTCATATTGGGTTCTATTTTCATAAAAGATTATATTCTCTATTTTTAGATCATTTTATTATTCCTTTGATTTATCTCATTTCAGGTCGAATCAAAGCCCAAGAATGGATGAGTGAAGTGTTATAAGAATGAGGTAGGTGGTCTATGTATTTTCCCTTAAGGTTTCATCATTTCAAAAAATATGCCATTGTGTTTCATGATAGATTCCCCATGTGTCTCTCTTTAAATGTGAAATTAATTATGTGGAACCTAATTATTTAAATTAAAGTCATTTTATATTTAATTGTACCATTATAGGTTCTTCGCCACAAATTAAACCACCCCTTTGGGTACATTTCTTATATTAATATAACCTATGATTTTTATAGGAAATTAAATCACCCTTTTTGGGTGTTCTTTTAAATGATTTGATTACAATTCTTTTCCTGATCTTTAATCACCTTTGAGGTGTGTTGGATTGAATATAATTTAAGAGATGTTTAAATTTAATTAAATGAGTTGGTATGACAACCATGTCCTGTTTTTTAATAAAACTGCCTATGAGGTGCAATGTCTTATTTAATAAAAGGGGAAATCAAATGGAGTTGTTTGAAATGAATAGATGGAAAAGATATTCTCATGGACTTCTTAATTACTTATAAATTTAATGGACCAAACCATATACTTGATTTGTGATAGGAATGCTTATAGACATTGGTATATTTATTATTCATACTTGAATTGTAATACATCATGATTACTAACATGGATTTATTTATTACTTTTATTTAAATGGTTGAATGGAATGATTTAATTATCATGGACTTTGTTTAATTATTAAAGGTACTTATATTTTGATATTTCACCTTGGGATAACCTCGTATTTCCAAGTAGAAATACCTTGTACATAATTATAGGCCAGATAGGATAAACTTCACTTTGAGCGATATTGGGTTCCTCTTTATAGAACGCCTTGGTTAAGGAATTATAGGGAAAATGGGATCTCCTTATTCATTATTATTATTAAGAGGACATGGTTAGGTTTGTTGGACATGGTGTTTCACACTCCCTTGGTCTAGGATGTTAGACACGGTGTTTCAAATCATTTTGGGTTATTAGAAATGTTGTTTCACACCTCTGATTAGGATATTGTACATGAATCTTCATATCATTGATTGGGATTTTCAGGCATGGCACTCTCTATACCCTATCTAGGTGCTTGTGTTGGTACCCATATTTAAACAATGAGACTCTCATATTATTATTATTATATATGGATTCCTTGGTCTTATTCCTCATATCCTTTTTGGTGAATGTATATCTCTGAATATATATGTTTACATATATGCATATATATATATATATACATGATAGAATGTTCAGAGACATTTTGGGTTAGGCTGAACTAGTTAGGGTCAGTTAGGTTTCCTTAAGGAACCAGATCCCAACTTATTTATATTTATTTATTTACTACCTTATTATTAACCAACACATTACTATATTTTATATTCATGTATTGGATTGAATTATACCCCATTGGTGGTGGCCTAATGTGTTTATCTCACATCCTATTCAGGTTACTATTTGGTACCCAAACAGTCTTCATGGTTACAGGATCAAGATTCTGGATTTTTTTATGTTACGTACACTTAGATATGGGATCTTAAGAGCGCAGGACTAAGTCACTACTCAGGATGCTCATGGAGATATCCTTTGGGATTTAGTTCTTTTTTTTATTCATTTATTGTATTCATGATGTCATGTATACCTATTTTCCTTTTGGTATTATCATGACATCATTCTATATATGATACTATTTATGGTTCTGGTCTTTATTATTATTGAGATGATTTATTTCTACTATCTTTCATTTATACTGCTTCCATTGTTTATTTATTTATTATATATTGTTGTGATACTCTGATCATGAGGTAATAATCTCCCCACCATACCACCATTATAAATTTTCTACTAGTTGGTAGCCTCTGGTGTATGGGAAGGAGCGCTTGAGGCTATGTGGAGAACTGACTCAGGGAACCATTTTAGTGGATCCTAGGTCGGGATGTTACAAAGTGGTATCAGGGGTTTCTTTTCCTTTCAATTAATCTTTTGGGATAGTATATAGGAGACTAGTAATGTGTTGTAACTTGATAAATATCTCTTGTATGGGAGTGATCAACCCACGCATGATGGAAAGTTCATGTTTTTAAGGATGGGATTATTGTTCGTGTGTTTTGTTATTATAGTTGGTTATTATTTCACCTTGAGTGATTGATGTACTTTTTTTTCTTACTGATTTATGATATTTGCAGTATTTTACCCTTTTCCTGGTATGGAAAGGAAGTATTGTTACATGTATCATTATAGGCACATAGAACTTCACATTCCATGCATATTTCATGCCATGTAGATTTCATTTCTTGACTACCTAATACTTATTGGATGTTCCTTATGTGATTTAGTAGGATGTTTATTTATATACCATGTTTAGGTGATTATTTATAATTCTTACCTGTACACCATATTGTATTATACATTTCCATGCTCATCAATAGTTTCTACTATGTGATAGCATGTCATGTTTTAATTTTAATGAAATAACTAGTTGTTAAAGTTTCAATATCAACCTAAATGGTTTTCCCCATATATATTGATGGAGGAACCATAAGTAACCAATTATGAAAAGTTTGATCCATAGACCATTGGTCGCATGGGATTGAGTATTATTGGTTGTGATTAAAGGGGTGCCAATAATAATTTATGAAGTGTATGGGACTTTATATATTGGGAAGTGTGACCCATATGATCAAACCATCATATATGGACTTGTCATATTCTAAGATTGAATGTATCAACCTTTTCATATTTACATGAAATTCAATTGTAACTTATAAATCAAGGTACCTTTGTAACTTAGGAATGGTGACTCATCTAACTGGACCTTGTATAAATATAAAAAGATTATAATATGAATCATAAATGTTTTAGTTTCTTATGGATATTAGACTTGATTTGACCTGAGTAGTTCATTCATGGTGTTTCATGCTCATGAGATAAACTATACACAACCCGAGTGGGTTATACTTGACATGATATTCCAATATAATAAACCCACTAAGGTTGTAAGTAATATTTAATAAATCAACAATTATTAGGTTTCTTTTAGATGTACCCAAGTTAGAATGATGGGACCCTCATAGGCCCCCTTTATTTTGATATGCCTTAGTGATTAACCCCATGGGGGTATACTCATGCTATATAAGGATGGTTATTTAAAGTGTCAACATCCACTTATATGGTGTTATGTATAAATTTATGGTTTCATCTTACTGAACTAATTCCCTTAAAATGATAGAGAACTTTTGTTCTGCTTTTGGACCTTACTTTTATGCAAGGATTTAGTTAATTAAAATGAAAATCACAACCTAAAGGGTGTTTTCCTATATATCTTGGAATTGGAATTTTATTTAACTTATCCCAATTGT
Source organism: Viscum album (assembly GCA_963277665.1). Lineage (NCBI taxonomy): Eukaryota > Viridiplantae > Streptophyta > Magnoliopsida > Santalales > Viscaceae > Viscum > Viscum album. The sequence continues at coordinate 767,956,728 of OY728156.1, forward strand.
GAGAAATATGTGTATGAAAAATAAGGGGGTTAAAAGGAATTTATGAGATAAATTTCCTAAAATGTGATAGGATGTTAGCTAAATAAGTAATTCTTTGAAGGAAGTTCTAATATAAATTTCCTATATTTCCTTATGGTGTTAGTTAAATATAATACCAAGAATAGTTTTTCTTAAAAACTAGTACTTTGTGTTTCTTAAATTGAGCCTCTTTGAATGTTTAAAATAAATGTGAATCAAGAAAAATGGATGAAATAAAACCTTAAATTGGTGTTATTAGCTTCAAACCTTGTGAGTGTAGTTTAAAATTTGTCTTGAGAGTTACTTTTAATGGGAATATGGACATTACCTGTGGATATCTTTGACTTTTCTATTATATTGATCTAGATGTTAGGTTGTTAAACTTAGTGACCTTTAAATGTCATAACCTTGTTTTAGTGTTGATGCCTCTTAGAGAGGGCTATCCTATTCTAGTATCGCCTTAGAAATAAGAAGCATCATTGGATACTTAAGTTATGGGCATAAGAAGTGGTGTTCCTATACTGTTTGGATTCATATAGTATTCTTTTTTATAAAACAACACCCAGGTTAGATGGGTGGTCGTGTGATTAATGCACCCTTTTTAGGGATGTGAGCATCATGTAATGCTAGGATTCAGTGAGATAGAAATTCTTAGGGAATGGTTAACCTCTTAGTAGTTAGTGATACACTTATTCTTCAGTGATAGACAACTCAAGATGTTTTCAGTCGGCTTAACAATTGTATGGGATAATATGACTCTAGGATGAATATTTTATATGGTCCATCAGATACTGGGATGCATAGGGATTATAGGCCTATGGATAGTATAAAATGATATGTCATTGTGTTAAAGAAATCTCGGGGTAGTACTCATCGATACACATGGTACTCTTTAAGTTGGGAAAATGGTACAGTAAATGGTATGAGTTTGGTGGAAATTTTTTAAGTTGTAAGATATAATGCTACATTCATGGGTAATTTATAGAGTATAATGACCTGGATGTATAGAGAAGTTGATTTATCCCGATACTGGGGGATTACATTGAAAAATTATTGGATGTTGTAACACTACTGACCAGTTTAGTTTTGGATTATATGCCTAATACTAATTATGTGCATGATCATGGATCAAGAGAGTGTCAAACATATGTCTAGAGTAAATTTGATCTAGTTCACTTTTAAGCAGCTGGTTTCCAACTCTTTTCAACTTGGTTCTTAGTAAAAGTGTTTTGGACACATTTGTAACCCATGTTATGTGGTGTATGGAGTGTGTGTTGTGGGATGAGTTCCCATTCTAATTAAATAATGACTAGGAAACTCATAAGGTGGGGAGAATCATGTTAATTTTGGAAAATTTTGTTCTTCCAAGTAGAGGGATCACAACTATAGAATACCATTTGGGAGTGGTCATACTAATTTTGAAATCCCATGAAGATAATTTTGTAAGTTATATAGTCCTTAAGATGGTGCTTGAGATGAAACCTGATTATGGGTTCGGATGGAGTTTGGACACTAGATTCAGACTCGGGTGCATGAGAGACCAAGGAATGTAATGATTCTAACATGTATTGGCGCATTATTGGTAACATGATGATAAAATGTTTGAATATGTATGGAACTTATATAGACACCGTGATTTGAGGTTGTAATATAGTGGGGGTTTGAAATAATAATTTAATTCCTTGGTAGTAGGGCATAGTGGTTCATAAATTATGATGTGTCAGCAGGTGTAGTCGATCTATTTTAAAAGGAGTCAGCTGGTAGTAGTTTGACTATTATTCTTATCAATATTTGGATATGGTTGGTTGGAAACCATGTAGAGCACTTCATCTTATATATAAAAGGAGTGTCTCAGGTCTTATTGGTAACTATTTTTATCCTCTTAGTGTACTCTTAGCTTAGTGATGATCATGCCCCTTATCTTGACATTATCCGGGGTACAAAAAGAGAGCTTCAATTATATACTGAGATAAATAAAGAAATTAAACACCTTGTTGGATTGATAAATTGACTCTTTTGTATTTTCACTCTTGGAGTATGGATAATCATAGAGGCATGGTTTTTTCTAAGTGATACTAGGATTCTTGTGTAAGAACACCCTGGATGGACTCACAAACACCAACAGATTATTTTACTCGATCACCGAGCAAGATACCGTCGTTGGGATCAGTCAGTTTTCTTGATATGTGGATGTATTAGCTATGTAACAATGTCTCGGTTTTAAATTCCATAAAATCAACTACCTTGGATGTGATCCTTGGACTCTAGTAGTTGATTTTGAGGTTACCCCAGACTTATAGTCTAGCTCAGTTGATGTGATTAAAGTTTGATGATCTAAGGATGCTAGATCGGAATTACACCAGTGTTCATGATGTGACATAGAAATGGGAATAAGAAGAATGATATGTTTAGTGATTAACCATTTCATGCACGCCATGGGATGAGATGGGTGCAGTGTAAAGGTCATCCACAAATTTTCAAGGAAAATTTGGCACGACCAGTCTAAGCAAGGTCAATTGGAATTTGATTGATTCGATTAAACTAGGGACCAAAGGTAGATTCCTTAAGTAGGATTGGGTGTATCATTTTGAGAATCATTTTGGGAGTATCATTAGAATGATAAGAAATTTCTTGTTGGGAAAATTTTTACAGTGGGGTATCATGGAATGGAATGGTTCATTCAAAGTTAGAACCTATAGTGGGTAGCACCATAGTCCATTTGAGGAAAGTGACAATGTTGTTATTGTGCCTCAAGTTATGCAGGATCATGTAAGCATCATCTTGATGTTTTAGTTTTTAATTTGAGCATTGGATTGAGTTTTAGCAGCTTAAGTATCATGTGTTAGAAGTAATGATTGAAATTTTTCTGGGAGTTTACAATGCAACTTGACCATTTCAATAAAAAATTCCATGGAAAAAGTAGTTCATATGATGTTTTTTTATTACCCAAGGATTCTCAAGGAAAATAATTTCTAAGGTGGGGAATTATGATATCCCATGTTTTTTACCTGTTTGAAATTTCCAATGGAGTTTGAACTTTTCTTTTGGTGGATGATATTAATCATAAACCAAGATTCAAAATATAAATCCAAGCATTGGAACAGTTAAATGTAATTTTTTTTATATGGGTATTAAGGTCTGAGAGGTTTATTGGGTGTTTGGTTGAGTTTTGAGAACATCGAACTTCAAAAGCCTGATTTTTGGAAGGGAAAAGGGAGGTGCATGGTTAACGCATGGTTATTGCTAAAAATTCACCTCAATTGTATGAGGTATGGAGGGTGTAACATGGTTTTCCAAACTATTTAACCAAGTCTACATGGCTGTGTGAGGGGTCTGTAGATAATTTCATAGGGGGTCCACATGGGTTGCGCACGGTTTGTTAAATCGTGCGCCAAGCCATGCGAAGGGGTGTCCCCTTAGGTAGTGTTAGCACATAGTTTGAAAAACCGTGTAGCCAAACTTAGTGCCTCATTAAAGGGTGTAAAATTAACCTTTTTCCCCAGGTTCATATTAACCTCTATCCCTCCTTTATCCTTCCCATTCACATTACAGTCCCTCAATTTGGGCACCTCCTTGGTTATCCCTTAGGCTTGGTGAGAACTCATTCATCTGGTGTCTGATTCAACCATATTGTTCATCACATTGTATCACCCTCGATAAGACTATGATTCATATTAAATTATTTATTTATTTATTTATTTATTTATTTATTTATTTTATATTGTATTTCATTTCCATGCAAGATCATATGCCCTATTTGTAAGGAGTTTTATGATTCCTTTAAATTCTCTCGTTTCATCTCAAATAAAAGCTCAAGAATGGACAAGTGGAGTTTCCTAAGAATTAGGTGGGTGGTCTATATATTTTCTCTTAATATTTCATCATTTATTAAATTATATTGTTGTACCGCATGTCATATTCTTCATGTTCCACCCTTTAAATATGAAATTAATTATGTGGAACCTAATTCCTTAAATTAAATAATTGTTATATATTTAATTGTACCATTGGAGGTTCTTCACCTAAACTCAAACCACCCATTTGGGTGTGTTTCTTATATGCTTGTGACCTATGATTCATCTAGAAAATTAAATCACCCTTTTTGGGTGTTGTTTCAAATTATTTGATTATAATGATTTTCCTATGATTTAATCACCTTTGAGGTGTGTTGGATTAACTCTAATGCAAGAGATATTTAAATTGAATTAAATGAGTTGGTATGAAAACCATGCCCTATTTTTAAATAAAACTACCTATGAGGTGTACTATCTTATTTAATAAAAAGGGGAAATCAAATAGAGTTATTTGAAATGAATATATGGAATAGACCTTCTCATGACCTTATTAATTACTTATATATGGAATAAACCAAAATCTATACTTTATTTGTGATAGGGAATTCTTATATACATGGACTATTTATTATTCATACTTGAATTGTATTATGGAACACTTACTAAAATTTCATTTTTTGTTAATAATATTTTAATGGGTGAATATAATGATTGAATTCTTATGGACTATGTTTAATTATTAAATTTGAACTACTTTTATTTTGATATTATGCCTTGAGTGAACCTTGGATTCCCAAGTAGTATTACCTTGGGTGGGATCATAGGCCATATGGGATACACTGTGCCTTGAATGATATCGGGTTCCTCTTTACAGAACACCTTGGTTAAGGGCTCACAGGGAAAGTGGGATTACATTGTTCATGATTATTATTGAGAGGCCTTGGTTAACATTGTTGGACATGAGGTTTCACACCCCCTTGTTCTAGGATATTGTACATGACATTTCACATTATTTGGGATGTTGGACATGATGTTTCACACCAATGATTAGGATGTTGGACATGAAACTTCACATCATTGATTGGTTTTATCGGGAATGGAGCTCTATATATCTTGTTAGGTGGTTGGGTTGTTACCCATATTTAAACAATGAGACTCTCATATTATTATTATTATTATTATTATTATTATTATTATTATTATTATTATTATTATTATTATTATTATTATTATTATTATATGGATTCCTTGGTATTACACCTTGAATCCTTATTGGTGCATGTATATCTCTACATATAAATGTTTACATTTACATATATACATAATGGAATGTTTAGAGACATTACGACTTAGGTTGAAGTAGGTATAGTTAGTCAGGTGTCCTTGAGGAACCTAAGCTTGACTTGTTTATATTTATTTATTTACTTCCTTTTTTTATACTAGTACACTATTGTATTTTATATTCATGGGGTGGATTTCATTAGACGTAGTTGGTGGTTGTCTACTAAGTTTATCTCACATCCTATTCGGGCCTCCATTTAGTACCTAGACAGACCTCGTGGTTTTAAGATCAGGATTCAGGATTATGTCATGTGCTATATACTTGGATATGGGATCTTAATTACATAGGATTGATCTGGTGCTCAGGATGCTCGCGGATATAGGCTTTGGGATTTATTTCATTTTGGTATGCATGTATTGTAGGCTAACTATCATGTATGCATATTTTACTTTTGGTATTATCATGACATAATTATGTATATGATATTTTTTATGGTTTTGGCCATTATTATTATTGGGATGATTTATTTCTACTGATTTTCATTTATAATGCTTCCACAATTGATATATTTATTATGTACCATTGTGATACTCTAATTATGAGGGTATAGTATCCCCACCATACCACCATTAGACCCTCACTACAGTTATCAACCTATGGTGTATGGGGATGCATGATTGAGTCCATGTGGCGAACCGAATCAGGTCACCATTTTAGTGGCTCCTGGGTTGGGATATTAGAACCTCATACAGTGAAATGTACTTTATCCATATAATGTATGTTCACCCAAACTCCACACTTCATCAACTAATTTATGCATTGTCTTGTTCAAGTGCATGATATGTTAGGTTAACAAAATATATTCAAAAACTCCTTGATGTTATTTTAATGCTTAACATAGTCTCTAGTTATCGCTCATCATATTATATTGTCTCACAGTGTATCCTTGGGTATAAAACCTCAGGTTACATTATCATACAACATAACCTGAAGTGGTGATTATGCATTTTTATTCAATTAACATGTTTTTCAATTAAAATAATTAAATAAACATGTTTATTCATCGAAAACCATGGCTTTGATACCACTGATGGATTTGGGGGGTTAATCATGTGAACTTAGAAGCAGAAGAAATCCCATATAGCTTAATCTATCAATGATGATATCAATATGTAGTATATGAATGGAGAACATAAAACCTTATGTACCTAAATATCACAAGATATTACCTCCAAATTCATTCTTCGAGGGAGTTTCTTGATGATGATCATGAAGCATCAGAACAAAAGCCTCCTGCCACTGAGGGATTACAATAGTCAAAGGATACTTGATCATATCACAAGGATCCCAAAATTATGAAGGGATGATAGATCCTTTTCTATAGATATTAACATAGGAATTGGAGGAAGATATATTTGATTATTTGACATGCAACCAATGGTCCCAAACATCAGTACTGACTTCCCTTTATATAGGTCATTCCCGATGCTCCATAATAAATAGAGAACTTATCAATCAATTGTAACATATCATATACATTACTTCCCATTGAGGATAGTGTTGAAATCATTCCATGAAAATATAAAAAACCTTTAATCCATTCATAATGGATTAATAACTGAAGGAAACTATACATAATTGAAGTGGTGAATGCATACACTCAGCCTACATTGTGTTGGGTGCAACATAATCTTGGGTTGCATCGCATGAAACCAGGATACATTGGCATCAATGTAACCTTGATCCCATGATTAAGGATATGTTGGATCCAACATATCATTAAATTATATGCATCATATTTATAGTTTTTTAGTTCACTTCCAATGATTTCCAGCTACACTGTCTCTCGTGATCTCCATCCCCAAAATCTTACTAGCTTCTACAAGATCTTTTATATTGAACTCAGCTAGTTACCCTTTCAACTCATCAATCCTATGCATACATGATCAAATAATAATAATTTCATACACATATAGAATCAATATAATTTATCCATCCATAAAATACTTGAAATAGCAGTATTTATCCATTCCACATTTTTACATTCATTTTTACTCATGAAAGAATCAAACTTTATATTCCACTACCCATGTGTCATATTTAACTCATATAAACTTTTTTAGAGTTTTCACACCAGGTCTTCCTTTCCTAAATCAAAAAATCCTTCAAGATTATCTATATAAATTTACTCCTTTAAATATCTAATAAGTAACATAGTCTTCACACCAAGCTACTCAAGATGTAAATCCTCTAACTCAATGATACTAAGAACCACCCAAATTGTCATAAGCTTCACTGTAGGTGAAAAAATTTCAATGAAATTCACACCTTCCTTTTGTTGAAAACCTTCCACCACTAACCTTTCCTTGTATCTCCTATTACTATCATGTTCTTCCTTGGACTAATATACCCATTTTTTCTATAACTATTTATTTCTTTGTGTCAAAGGATTCATCTTTCAAGTATTGTTATCATGCAATGAATAAATATCCCCTTCATATTTAGCTCTCACTTTCATAGTTCTTTCAATTGTATTACCTATTCAAATAATTTAGGCTTTCCACTATCAATCAATAAAAAATATTGTAGTGATGATGAATAGATTTGTATAGTTATTCCCATACTTGATGATCTCATCAAATGTACCTGAGGAGTAGGTTCTATTGGTTCTATTAGCACATGCTCGGATACACCTTCAAGCTCCACTTTCTCTTGGCACTCTGATTACTTATCCCCACTATTAGTTTCAACTACTTGATGATATTTATATATAAAACCTTTATTAAATATCACAATCTATATTCATATGATCTTCTTTTTCTCATCATCACATAAGTGATATCCAAACTCCTTGGTATTGTATCTAATAAAGAAGCATGTTTTAGATTTTGAATCCAATTTATCCCTTAAATCAGAATCTATATATACATATTCCAAACAATGAAAGACTAATAAATAAGATAGTATTTCCTCATTTATTGATAATATGTCCTTTGGTTAACATTCTAAATTGGTACATATGGACTTATATTGATTATATATGATTGTATATTCATTAACTTTTCTTAGAAGGTCTTAGGTAACCCTGAGTTCAGCCTCATGCTCCTATAATGTTCATTAAATGTATCATTCATCCTCTTAGACACATTTTTCTATTGTGGTGTTCATAAAATATTATTCTCCCACTTAATTTCATTATTATCATAGGATTACCTGAATAATTTACTATCATATTCTAATCCATTTTCTAACCTCAGGAATTTAAACTTTGATCCTGACTCATTCTCCACAAAATTATTCTACTTCTGAAACATCGTAAATACATCAATTTTTATTTTCATAAATTAAACTCATACTTTCCTTATTTATTCCTTGATAAATATCAAATAATATAGTAACCTTATAAGTGAATGTACTAGTATAGTCCCCCAAACATCAGTGTACACCAAGTCCAACTTCCAAAATTTTGGTATTCTATCTCCTTTTGTAAAAGATACATTCTTCTTATTTCCAAGTATATAATCTTAACATGGGACAAATTTCATCGACATCATATTTGGTAGAATTACTTTTGTTACTAGTACCTTCATCCCCTTATCAATCATGTTTCCCAACCTGTAATTCCATAGTTGTGAATCCATTATAGAATTTTTTATTGCAATCATGTCCATGTAATTTTCTTTCATATTGTATATGGCTCCATTCCTTACTCCATGGGCTATGACTATAGTTATCTTGGTAATTTTCCATGCACCACTAGTGAAAGTGGTACTTAATCCTACATCATCAAGAGAATCGATAGAAATAAGATTCCTTTTAAGTCTAGGGATATATCACACATTATCTAGAATGAGAAAACTCACACTATTGGTTTTGATTTGTGCATCACCTTTTTCCACAATCTATAAGGGTTCATCATCAATAAGATGTAACTTATCAAACTTTTTATACACATAATTATTCAATAATACCTTCTCCAATATGTAATAGAAGGATACCCATAAGTCTAAAATCCAAGACTTCATATGGATATCTACACTCATCAATAATATATTATTTGTTCCTTCACATGTTGTGTTTGTTACATTGGTTTTAGGTGCCTTTTGTTTTTCTCTACAGTCCTTATCGACATTTCATTTCTTCCCACAACTTCAGTAGGTAGAACCAATGTCCATTTTCCTTATACTGGCTCTTTCCTCTTGATTTTGATCATCCTACATGATTATCTCACTAAATTTAATTACATCTTCCTTCCATGTACAAATTAGAGATAAAGAATATATTTGGATCACTTATTAAAATATCATCACTAAGGATTAGATATCACACATAATTCAACTTCAACTTTGTATTCCTAAAATAACTACTCACTAATGTTACAGTAGCTTCCCAACTATTAGAAGAAAAAGAAAGTAAAATCAGTGTGCATGGCTCATCATCTATCATAATTCTCACTTATTTCAATTGGCTTGTGTTGGTGTTGAATTCATTGACATGATCAACAAAAATATTCCCTTAAATAATATTCAAATTTAATAATCATAATATCAAGTAAACTTTATTTTATGTATATGGATTCTCATACATATTCATAAGATCTTTCACTAACCTAATTTTTGTATCCTTCTATATGATTTTGAATTCCCTTTTTTTCTAACATAAGTCATAAAACTCCCAGAACCTATCAATCATGTAACTCCCACATATTCTTCTACATTTTTGTTGGTTTAACACCTATAAGTGAAAATTTTATCTTTCTATGATAAATATAATATTTGATATGCATCCTCCAATGACTGAAGTTAGATCCATCTAAATAATTGATCTCTGCCTTACCTTCTTTCATATTCATCATTTAATTCAAAAAATATGACCTTGATCTTATGAACTTATCCTCTGATACCAATTATTATAAAAATTTCAAGAACACAATTGATAGTTGATTATAAAAGAAGAGTAAAAGGGAAAAAATAAAGAATAAGAAAAATAATAATGGATTTATGTGGTTCAAGAAAAGTCTTTACATCCATGGAGAGGAAGAACAAAATTCACTAAATTCAGGATCCAATTATAGAGAACACACACTAATTGTAGAAACCCTAGCTCAAAATGAGCTCATAAATCAACGTAATGCTATAGTAAACTGAATTTTTGCAGTACCAAACCCACATAGTTGTTCCATTGTTCTATAGTAATGATGGAAGTTAGGTTGTCAAAGCTAAAATATCCATTTCAATAAATTCCATGTTGTTATAGTACCATATTAAAGTATACACTACTATAATCTATAAGATTTTTGGACTAGTTCACAGTACAGGCCACTAGTAGTTGACCCAAATTCATCCAATTAATCAAGATCCATCATTCCAATAGCATTTACTTGTACATTTCATAATATACAAGTAAATGATAAAGAAGTATCAGGAGTGTCTGAAGGGAATATATAAGGAGTTCAATGCCATCGAGATGGTTTTACTAAGTGATATAAGTCTCCTACCAGTTCTCTCAGAGAAATATTCCTCATGCTTCCTTCTTCACTCAATATACTATTATATTGTGGAAGAAAGGAGGTTCCTTCCAAAATTATTGGGTGATTCAAATTAGCCCATGGATACATCATAGAGGGAGGAACTCATTGGTTTCTCCTTTGTGATCATCATCAACCACTATGATTGAATATATAGGTTTAATCATTAATGGTGAAAGGTACACAAAGTTCTTCATTTACAGTTTATATGGTTTTGGTTTCAATGCATAGTGATCTTGGTATTTTTGGTTTCTATTGTCTTTTTTTTTTGCCTTGAATAAGTGTTTTATAATCCCTATAAACTCATCAACTCCCCATTCTATATCTCACATTAGACCCCTAGCCTACAATATGTCATCGAACCCTGGTTCTTATGTCACGTTAGCTCTCTGGACCATAGTATTCCATTAGCCTACTGACCCACAATATAAATTATTCCTTGAGCCATATGTTAAGAATTTAAAACATAAAAAAATAAATATAATATTACAGATCCATCCATAGTGACACCTTGTCACCCATCAACTTAATAGTGGCCCACTAAATGACTCATGTGAAATAGAGGTCTCAGGATTCTCCTTTATCACTCACATCAGAACACACTAGGAAAATTATTATTTAACATTCTCTTACTAATGGGATCCTTATCTGTCCATGTCACTAATCCACCCAAAATTCAACCCTCCCTTGGCATAATGATTATTCTTACTCTGATTTTTGGGTCTGAATGATGATGAAAAATACACAAGAGGGGGTGTGAATTGTGTTTTTTTCAAAAATATTGAAAAATTAAAAATGTACCTCTTGAATTAAAGAAATCATTTCCTTATGTATTAAAGATGATTAAGAAATGGAAAATAAATAATGTAAATAACTGGACATTGTGATATATAGTGGTTCCGGGTATAGAAATACCCTATTCTACTCCACCAAAGCTCTCTCTGTGAGTTTGGTGATTTTAACTAGTAGGCCATTTTGTAAGGGACCTTTATAATAGAGTGAATGCATTTGAAACCTTACAATAAGACTTTTACAAGGCCTTATAATTATTTTATAGAGAATCAATGAGAAGATGATACTCCACCGTGACTGAGTATGAACAATCGATACTTCAATAAAGTAGATGAGATGAAAAAAATGAATACTGGTTCAACTCACTGTTTCATTGGAAACTAATAGATGATGGATGGTATTAAATAAATCACAATAGCAAAAAAAATTATTCAATGTCACACTGAATTCTGTTTCATTAAAAATCAACAAATAAAACAATCATCATATGATAAACATGTATGTCTCCAAAGTGTAGTTCTGATAGTCACTTTGACGAATTGTAGTAAAATATTAACAATGGATATATCGTAGCAGTGACATAATGATCAAATAGAAAAATATCAAAACATGTATCTCTCCAAATTTTATCTCTTTATAGAACAACAAATATCATCACTTTAGAAAATACAACTCTTGGTATTTAACAAGAATCTTGATTTAATTCAATTCAAACAAATCCAGAAAATTAACCTGATAAAACATAATCATTTGAATTTAAAAATGCCTAGGGAAAAAATCTAAATTCCCTTAGAAATATGAATGATTTAATATCTTGAATAAGGGATTTTGAATCAATATTTAAACAACTTTAAATAGATATTTAATCTGATGAAAATGTTGAAAAAATCACAGAAATAATCCATAATTCAAATCTCATTGATGACTGGGTAAAACATAGGGTTTCACTATATAGAGATAATCATCAAAAGTATGGTTGAAAATGTATGATTGATACTAAATTTATGGTTGATGAACTATATGTTAAGTATAAAATAAATTTGTGTGTTTGTGAGCATCAAAATCAATTAGAAATAATTGAAATTTTTTTATCAACATATGACCAACAATATACCCCTTCTTTATGATCAAAAAAACCTATAAAACCCATAGAAAAAAACACAAATAAATATTATATAACATAAAAAACAAGAATTAAAATAAACATACTAATCCCCAAATAAATAATAATACAAATATCATATTTATCCCAATTTCTCCCAAATAAATGAATAATGTTTTAACAGAGGTTGTGTTACTCTATATTTCTCCCCTTGAAAAATATTTTAACAAAATTTTGTGTTTATCCAAAGTTATCATACTTTTTTTATATCAAAAAATAATGTTTTAAATGGATTAATATACATTTAATATAACACAAAACTCTTATTGAACTGTATGTTTATCTAAGAAAAAGTATTCTAAAGAATGAATAAGTTTAGATATAAAATAGTGAAAACCAGTCAATAGAAAATAAAGATGACCGAATATAGAAAGTTGTATTAAACGTTCAATATTACAAAGATATTTTGGCTTGGGTTTTAGATAGAATAAGGTTTAGGATGATAAAAAAGTATTGGGCCTTTTTGATAGGATAAGGGGTGAATCTTCACACTCTGAACACTGAACTCTTTCACTTATTGCAACAAAAACACCTAGTAATAGATCCATTCTTATTTGAATATCTACAAAACTTTTTCCTATTGAAGATGAAGAAAACTATCCAATTAATAACTCTTTAATCTCATCAAGATATTATTTAGAAACAAATTCTAATTTTATCTTTCCCATTTGATCAACTATTTCTATTTTAAACGCATCAAAATCTCTTCTTGAGGTTGAATTCTTCCACAGGCTTTGATACTATTCTTGAAGGCATTCAAATTATGTTTTTGAAACTGAAGAGTTTTTCAACTCTTCAAAATATTTCCTAGAACTTTCAAGTTCTTTATATAACCTCACTGCTTCTCATTTTAAATTTTTAAACCAAGATTTCATTTTTATAGAAATGAAAGGAGAATAATCTTGAAAAAACAACTCATCATCACCATATGGAGTTTTCTAAGAATTTGTAAAGGGAATTCCACCTTTAACTATTTTAAATGATTTAACTTCTCATTCTTAACAACCAAGAATTTTTATACCCTTTCTAAAAGACTTCTCTAAGGATTCTTTAAATAAAGAAATTCATTTTTCCCCTAGCTGATTAGTTAAATTAGCAGAAAAATAAATACCTTGATTATAGATTTATTTTATTTCTTTATCATCAACATATTCTATAAAAACATTATTAAACAAACGTTTCAAACCTTTAACGCTTATCATTGGAGGAATAAATCTTTCTGAAATAGACATCTTTAGTATCTTTATGTCATTTGGGATTTTTTTCATCAGAGGTCTTTGACTTTGATATTACTAGGAAGAAATAAAAAAATTTGAGAGAGCTTGATAGAGTGAAAGGGTGAAAGTTTGAGAGAAGGAGGAAGGGTTTTATTCTAATGATTCTCAAGTGACGTTTCAGTTTCTTGATCCAGAATTACAGTGTAAGAATTTTGGATTTATAATTAAAAAGATGGTTTTTCATAAGAAATATTATATAAGTAAAATTTTAGTAAATTTAAATAATCAAGTTAACATAAAATTTAAAAACAAATTTTCAAATAGAACAAGTTTAAATAATATAGAAATCTATCAAGAAAAAAATAAGTATTACATTGAATAAACCTAAATTCCCAAATATACATTCTCAATACAAGAAATATTATAAACTCCCCCTAAATTAATGATTCTTTCAAAACATAGACTCAAAGAGGTTTGAAAATATTTAAATTATTATTCAGTGAATAACATGGAATTAAAATAATGTATCAAACTAATTAACTCATGCCACAATAAAATATTTAAACACATGATAAAAACTTTAAAATGGTTCCCCCTAGGTCTAAGAATATATATTAAAGTAAAATATTTTTAGAGAATTTAAAACCTTTGTGCATGTCATAAAAAACCAAAATAATTTATTAATTTAGAACATTCAATTAACATACATGATTAATAAGAAAAATAACATTTAATAAATTAAAACATAACAATCATAAAATTTTAAAGAGTATGCATAATGTTATAAAAAAATTTAAGAAATTATTTCACCACATAAAATAATAGATTGAATATGTAACACCTCAAGCTTCCATGGTACGCTTCTCTTTTAATAATAGAGCAGCGTGTGTTGTACGCAACCTCGAGTTCTAACACACCGCGACCAATCAAAGTAGTCGTTATGAATAGTAATACCCACCTTTTGAAATTATATAAATTTTATATTTCAGAATGGGCTTCATTTTTGGATTTAGAATATTTAAATTAGCCTATGTTGAATTTTTGGTATTTTTCCGAGAACTTCCAATTTTCGATGAATAGTGAAAAATACTTAAAAACAACATTTTTAATCAGAATAATTTATAGTGATAAATTACACTATTGAGTGGTTTTAAAGTATAATTAGAATATAATTTTACCATTTTATCCAATGGTGGTCATTAGAATTAATTTCACTTTGAAATTGGACATAAACAATTGTCAATCTTTTGATAGATATTATTTCTTAAAAACACGCTATTTGTTTTGACAGCAGGAATAATTTTTAAATTAATTACTACAATTTCTGTGTTTGGAATTTGGTAAAATGGATTCCATATTTGTAATCATAAGGTCCAAATTATATAATTAATAAACTTTTGTTTTTTGACATTATGAATAGAAACGACGGTAATTATCTTTAATTATCGTGATTAATTAGTAATCGGGTAGTTAAGGGTAATAAAATAATATCATAATAATAAAAAATGACCCCAAAATGTGTTCTAATTCTACTGGTTTTGTCATGGACGACCATGGGATACCTTGTGCCAAACTTTGGGACCCCATGGAATCACTTTTGGGTGATAGTGACATTTTATTATATTGTTTTTTTAAGGGAAAGTATAACCAAAGTATCTATCACCCAAGTAAAACAATTTTAGTTTTGTCTGTGTAAATTATATCTTAGACTATAAATAGTCATTAGAAATCTAAAAATATTTCCTACATCATTATATTTTTTTATAATATTTAAACATTAAATAAATTAAATTTTTTATGACACCATGATGATGCAGTGATTACCTCATTAATTAACGATTTAAATAAAATGAAAAGATAATGTAAACTCTAAGACTTTCACTTGTAAAAAACCTATTGGATGAGTATATTTATAACCCTTATCACCTTATACTTGAAATATATAATTGTGGGACCTTTAAAATCTAAAACACATTATATAATAATGTAACATTTCTTGACTTTCCAAGAGTGCCCCTCCTCTCCTCTTATAAAAGGCCCCCACCTCTACCACCTTATTCACACCTTAAAATACATTTTTCTCAGACAACCTCTGCCCAAATACTCTCTAAACTTCCCTATATTACTCCTAGAAGGCTCACTTTGGGCAGAAGTCTTCCCAAGGAATCCTTTGGCTCAAATCAAAAAGAGTTACCTGATTTTAAGGTAATGTCTTCTCTTATGTTCTTTTGTTTTATTTTGCTTCTCCAACCCATTAAACTCTTTTAATTACTTTCTTTTGTAACAACAACAGTATATTAAATATATTAGGATGTTGTTATGAGAATTATTTGATTTAAAATTACACACACCTTTGTCTAATGGTTAAAGAATATACTGTTTCTATGGGTGGCGAATTACTGCCTCACGAAACGATGATTGTTCAATCTTCTTTTAACACCTCTCATGATGGACATTAAGATGTCACTATATTTATATATGATATATATTATGTTTATGTTTTCCTTATGCTTCTATATTTTTCATTTATGGCATACCTTTATGATTTCCATTATGGGTAAACGCGATAATTTCATTTTAGGAAGTGCGGACTATCGCCCCCTCAAAGTGATTTGAATCGTTAATGCCATATGTGGGAAGTATAAAGGATGGAGTTAATGATATTATATATGATATTATACTAGAATTATAATATACCTTTATATAATTATTATTTCATTCCATTAAATACGAAATAGAAATGAATGTAGCGTTCATGCGTACATACGGCTTACCGTCTCCATGAACGGTGCATTTCATTTATTACCGCTAAATGTTATGTAATATTATAAATGAATGTATATATTGGATATATATGATATATATGATATCTACATCATGAATATAATTCTGTATATAAAGGATATTTTACCACATGAACAACTTGTAATTATAAGAAGTTTATTTTTGACTCAAGTACCAAAGATCGACAAAACGACCATTATTAACTTAAATAATTACATAATATTCATAACATGGTAATAAGTGATATAAAAGGAATAATGAACTTTAAAAAGGTTCTTAAGCAAGTATAAATTAACTCTAGTTTATTATTCAGGAGATTAAAGAACGATCGAGTCAATTCGTACACGAGGTAAGGGACTTCATCTCAATCTTCTTTCAATGAGGCATATTTTGTTTTATACACAACTTTCTTTTATATGGTGTATAAACCCCTTTGAATTTTATGTTTATTCAAAAGGAGTCTTTTTATACGAAGTGTTTTACTAAATGACAAAAAGGAATATTTTTTTTGTCGTACATATGCGGCGACAACGACTTCTCTGCCACCATGACCATTATTTGAGTTTCGGCTTCCTCTACAAGCCATAACTTTTTTTAAATGAAAAATAAATACCAAGTTTTACTTTTCTTTTATTTTGGTATTTAAAATGGTTTTATTATATCAATGTGTTGTATTGATATCTTGTGATTGAAATGTGGAAATTTTATGTTTCCTTTATGCATGTTTTATGTGATATGATTATGTTGTGGTTTATGATATGTTTAAACCTTTTCATATAAGGAATGCATTGGACTTAGTATGTGATGGGTGGAGCCCTCTATAGCTCCTCGATGCAACAGTAGGTCTCATGAGACAAACTAGTGTCTTGGCACGAGGCCTTGACAAAATATTATTTGTAGTCTTGGCATGAGGCCTTGGCTACGTGGTTATGATAGTCTGGCATTATTCATTCCATCATTATGAAAGTGGTTATTGATATTGCATGGGATTATTCGACTAGTAGAATATCCATGTGAGTAAGTAAATGGCATTATTTCATTTTACTTTTGCCATATTATGCTAAAGTTCAAGTTTAAAAGGCTTTTGTTTTAGTTATACATTGCCTTAAATGTTTATGTTTATTTATGAAAGTTTCCGCTATATTGTTATCCTTACTGAGCATCTGAGCTCACCCCTTTCTATGTTTTATTTTTCCCAGAATGTGAAGAAATATTTTATGACTGACCTACAGGGATAGTCTGAAGGGGATATGGGTGTGGACTATGGAGACTATGTTATTGTAGTTTTTCACTTTATTATGTAATGTAACATTTATAAATGTATCTAGTGTTTCCAAGGCTACTAAACTAATCGGTCTTTCAAGAATTGATCTTTTGTGATCATGCCAATGTTACATAATAATGCACCGACTCTGGGTAACTGGGGTTGGGGCGTTACAGTTGGTATCAGAGGTAGTTTAGTACTAACCTTGGAATCTGGATTTAGAAAAACTCTGATTAAAGAACATAGCCCTAAGATAGACTTTGAGGATTAGTATAGAAGAACTTCCTAGAATTTTTGTATTATAGATATTTTGTGAGTTTTCCGAGAAATACATCCATGTCTTGATACGAGCAGTTAGAGGCGGCTCTGGCACAGATGTACCTAGGGGTAAAACCCAAAAACACCGCTTTGAGCTAGACTTGAACGGGAAATGGTGCACGACAACGGTCCTTGCTGCACTCTTGGTTATGATACTCCCAGGGGATATGCTTTGTATAATTCTCGTTTTCTTTACAAACCATTATGAAGGGTTTATGAGTATATACTTCCTCAAAGAAAACATTTTTTTTATGGATTATATCTATAAATAGTTCAATTTATGTTAAGTATTTTACAAGTATGGAATTATGTATTTCGATTCATAAACTAATCTAGTTTATGACATTGTTTAGAAATGGCGCCTAGTAGAAGGAATGGAAACTATATCAATGCATGCACTCCATGTAGGGATTTCCCTCCTGCTCAAGATAATTATAGTGGAGCTGGTGATACAACTGGTGTTGGTCAGCTTATCATCATACTGGGATAACTCACTCAGGTTATGAATAATAACCTTACTCGTATGGAGCACCCTGATCCGCAACATGGAGGATAAATGTTGGACCACTTCATGAGGCAACAACCACCAACATTCAATGGGAGTACAAATCCCTTAGTATCTGAGCAATGGATAAATTCCTTAAAGAAAATATTCCATGCCTTGGGGAGTAGTGAAAGGGAAATGGTTATCATGGCAGTTTACCACCTCACTGGAGATGCTGATCAATAGTGGTCATTGATTCAAAACACAAAGGAAGATGATGGAGTATCAAGTATGGAATGGAGAGAGTTCAAATATCTTTTCTTAGAAAAATACTTTCCTCGTGACCATCGAGCAGATATGGAAAGGCAATTTTTGAGTCTGAGGCAAAAGGAGGATGAGAATGTCACAAAGTATGAGGCTAACTTTACAAGGTTAGCGAGGCATGCTGCAGATTATATACGTAATCCAAGAAGTAAGATTGATCATTTCTTTGATGGTTTAAAACCATTTCTCTGTCGAGCATTAGTCTCACAAACCTTCTCTTCGTACGAAGATATTGTCTCGTGTGCTATCAAGATGGAAAAGGAATTCTCTAAGTCTTATGACTTTAAATAAAAGAAAGAGAAGAAGAGATCTTTTGATCAATCTAGAAATGGAAATAAGGGGAAGAAGGGAAAAGATGAATATCAATCCTATAGTAAATGTGGTAAAAAACATCCCGGTACTTTCTTGAAGGGAATGGAAGTTTGTTACAAGTGTGGTGAAAAAGGCCACCAAGATCATGATTGCAAGGGAAACAGAGTTGTTGTCAATGTGGAATGCTATAATTTTAGAGAGATGGGACATTATGCAAATGAATGTCCTAAGTGTTAGGGGGAATTACCTCAGAAGAGTCCAAGGGATCAAGTCCAAGCTTATGTTATCACTACTGTAGAGGTTGAAGCTCCGAAAGACGCGGTGGCAGGTAATTTAATGGTTTCCTCAAGTTTATCAAATGCATTATTTGATTCTAGATCATCGCATTGTTTCATATCTTCTCAGTTTTCTAAGAAAATTAGATATTTCCGATTTTATTTAACAAGAGAATTGTCAGTCAAAACTCCTAAGTTAAGTATCATTGCTACAAAGTTTTGTCAATCAGTCCTCATTAAGGCATATAAATGTTCTTTATCTACTGATATCATCGCCATATCAATGATTGAATTTGATATAATTCTCATAATGGATTGGCTTTCGGACCACTATGCGAAGATTTATTATAAGAAGAAGGAGGTTACGATTTTTGATGATGATGATAAGGAACACCTTATCTTTAGAGCATAATCTTCACCACCTAATTCTTATCTAGATCCACCCCCAGTGGCTCTACTAAATTCAATAATTAGGGAGGAAGAGAATGAAATAACTGTGGGTGAGAAAAGTAATGTTCAAATAGAGGATGTACCTATTTTGAGAGAATATGTAGATGTGTTTCCGGAAGATTTACTTGGACATCCTCCAGAACGAGAAGTTGAGTTTTACATTGATTTAATTCCTGGATCAAGGCCTATATCGAAGACCCCTTATATAATGGCCACTGTGGAATTAGTTTAACTAAAGAAACAATTAGAGGAATTGAGTATTAAAGGATTTATTCTCCCTAGTGTTTCTCTATGGGGAGCCCCTGTCCTTTTTGTTAAGAAGAAATATGGATCTATGAGGTTGTGCATTGACTACAGGGAGATCAATGCTATAACAATAAAGAACAAGTATCCCATACCTCGCATTGATGATTTATTTGACCAACTTCATGGAGCTCAATACTTTTCAAATATTGACATTCGATCTGAATACCATCAGTTATGTGTGAATAAGGAATACATTCCGAAGACATCATTTCGAACCAGGTACGGGCATTACGAGTTTACAGTAATGCCTTTTGGATTGACTAATGCACCCTCTATATTCATGGATCTAATGAATAGAGTTTTCAAGGAATATCTCGATGAGTTTGTGGTGGTATTTATTGATGATATCTTGGTATACTCCAAAAGCTACGAAGATCATGAAAATCACTTGCGCATTATTCTAAAGACTCTTAGAAGACATGAATTATATGGGAAGTTTAGCAAGTGTGAATTCTGGCTTCAGGAGATTTCTTTTCTTGGCCATATTGTCTCCAAAGATGGAATCTCTGTTGATCCTTCTAAGACCAAGGCAATCCAAGAATGGCCAGCACCAACGAGTATAACTGAGGTACACAGTTTTATTGGTTTAGCAGGTTATTATCGACGTTTCATCCAGAATTTTTCTCAGTTGGTTAACCCATTAACAAAGCACACATGTAAAGGGGTTAAATTTGTTTGGACAAAAGAGTGTAAAGAATGTTTTGAAGAACTGAAGAGAAGATTAGTCAATGCTCTTATATTGACTCTACTATCAGGGAATGATGGGTTCGTTATTTATAGTGATGCATCGAAGAAAGGACTTGGTTGTGTCCTTATGCAGAATGATAGGGTTATTGACTATGCATCATGACAGCTAAAAATTCATGAGAAAAACTATCCTACTCATGATCTCGAGTTAGTTTCTGTAATCTTTTCCTTGAAGATATGGATACATTATCTCTATGGTGAAAAATGTGAGATATATACCGATCACAAGAGTTTGAAGTATATTTTCTCACAAAAAGAACTCAACATGAGGAAAAGGCGATGGCTTGAACTACTCAAGGATTATGATTTCACGATACACTACCACCCGGGGAAGGAAAATAAGGTTGCATATGCTTTGAGTAGAAAAGATCATGGAGTTTTGAACATGATGAGAGTGGAAAGGGATCCTATTTTCATGGATGTAGTAAAGATGGATATGGGAATCACCATGGAAGGTGAAACATCAAAACTTTTTCAAATGGTTGCCAAACCATCTTTACTAGAAAGGATAAAGAGTTCTCAAGACGATGATGAAGAGTTGAAAAAGAAGATTAAAGCTGTGAATGATGGGAAATTGAGTGACTTTGTGTATAAAAATGGAATTTTGAAATTTGGGAGGAGACTTTGTGTTCCTGATATACCTGATTTAAAGAGGGAATTATTGGATGATACTCATAGTTACAATTTCTATATACACCTTGGGAGCACTAAAATGTCTAGAGATTTAAAGGAACATTTTTTGTGGGACAACATGAAGAGGGAGATTGCTGATTTTGTGTCAAGATGTATGGTTTGTCAACAAGTGAATGCTGGAAGGCAACAACTTGGTGGAGTATTGCAACCTATTACCATACCTGAGTGGAAATGGGATAATATTATGATGGACTTTTTCATGGGACTACCAAAGACTCCTAGAAGGAATGACGTGATATGGGTCATTGTTGATCGTCTCACGAAGTCAGCACATTTTCTTGCTATAAGAGAAGATCTACCACTTGAACAGCTAGCAAGGCTATATATTAATGAAGTTGTGAGACTTCATGGAGTACCCCTATCGATTGTTTCTGATCGTGATCCCCATTTTACATCAAGATTCTCAAAAAGTATTCAGAAATCCCTAGATACTGAACTTCATTTGAGCACTGCCTACCACCCTCAAGCAGATGGATAGTCAGAATGGAGTATTCAAACCTTATAAGACATGTTGAGATCATGCTCACTTGACTTTTAGGGTATGTGGGATCAATATTTACCTCTGGTAGAATTTTCCTATAACAATAGCTTCCATTAAAGTATTCAGATGGCACTATATGAATCATTATACGGAAAGAGATGTCTCACACCAACCTGTTGGGATGATGTTGGTGAAAGAAAACTTGTAGGCCCGGAACTTGTTGAGGAAATGATGGAAAAGGTGAAGGTAATCCAAAACCACATCAAAGCAGCTCAAAGTAGGTAGAAGAGCTATGCCGATAACCGAAGGAATGATTTGGAATTTCAGGTAGGAGATCATGTTTTCTTGAAGGTATCTCCATGGAAGGGAGTTATATGATTTGGTAAGAAGGGAAAATTAAGTCCCAGGTACATCGGACCATTCGAAATTCTAGAACGAATTGGGGTTGTAGATTACCGTTTGGAAATGCCTCCAAGTCTCTCTAAAGTTCATGATGTGTTCCACGTATCACTGTTGAGAAAATACATGTCTGACCCAACGCATGTACTCACCTATGAGGAATTAGAACTAGAATCCGATCTATCTTATTGCGAAGATCCTGTTAGGATTCTGGATACGAGAGAACAAGTGCTGAGAAACTGGACGACTCATCTGGTAAAAGTTCTATGGAGGAACCATAAGATGGAAGAGGCAACGTGGGAACCCGAGGAACTTATGATGAAGAACCACCCAAGTATTTTTATGCAGAAATATTCTAGAAATTTCTAGGATGAAATTATTTTAAGTAGAGGAGAATTTAACACCCCAAGCTTCCATGGTACGCTTCTCTTTGAATAATAGAGCAGCGTGTGTTGTACGCAACCTCGAGTTCTAACACACCGCGACCAATCAAAGTAGCCGTTATGAATAGTAATACCAACCTTTTGAAATTATATAAATTTTATATTTCATAATGGACTTCATTTTTGGATTCGGAATATCGAAATTAGCCTATGTTGAATTTTTTGTATTTTTCCGAGAACTTCCAATTTTTGATGAATAGTGAGAAATACTTAAAAACAACATTTTTAATCAGAATAATTTATAGTGATAAATTATACTATTGAGTGGTTTTAAAGTATAATTAGAATATAATTTTACCATTTTATCCAATGGTGTTCATTATAATTAATTTCACTTAGAAATTGGACATAAACAATTGTCAATCTTTTGATAGATATTGTTTCTTAAAAACACGCTATTAGTTTTGACAGCGGGAATAATTTTTAAATTAATTACTACAATTTCTGTGTTTGGAATTTGGTAAAATTTATTCCATATTTGGAATCAGAAGGTCCAAATTATATAATTAAGACACTTTTTTTTTGACATTATGAATAGTAATGATGGTAATTATCTTTAATTATCGTGATTAATTAGTAATCGGGTAGTTAAGGGTAATAAAATAATATCATAATAATAAAAAATTACCCCAACATGTGTCCTAATGATACTTGTTGTGTCATGGAAGACCATGGTATGCCTTGTTCCAAACTTTGGGACCCCATGGAATCACTTTTGGGTTATAGTGACATTTTATTATATTATTTTTTAAGGGAAAGTATAACCAAAGTATGTATCACCCAAGTAAAACAATTTTAGTTTTGTCTGTGTAAATGATCTCTTAGACTATAAATATTCATTATAAAGATAAAAATATTTACTACATCATTATATTTTTTTTGTAATTTTTAGACATTAAATAAATTAAATTTTTTATGACACCATGATGATGTAGTGATTACCTCATTAATTAATGATTTAAATAAAATGAAAAGATAATGTAAAATCTAAGACTTACACTTGTCAAAAACCTATTGGATGAGTATATTTCGAACCCTTATCAACTTATCCTCGAAATATATAATTGTGGGGCCTTCAAAATTCGAAACTCATTATATAATAATGTAACATTTCTTGACTTTCCCAGAGTGCCCCTCCTCTCCTCTTATAAAAGGCCCCACCTCTACCACCTTATTCACACCTTCAAAGCCATTTTTCTCGGCCAACCTCTACCCAAATACTCTCTAAACTTCCCTATCTTACTTCTATAAGCTTCACTTTGGGAATAAGTCTTACCAAGGAATCCTTTGTCTCAAATCAAAAAGAGTTACCCGATTTTAAGGTAATGTCTTCTCTTATGTTATTTTGTTTTATTTTGCTTCTCCAACCCCTTAAACTATTTTAATTCATTTATTTTGTAAAAAAATTAGAATCTTAAATATACTAGGATGTTGTTATGAGAATTATTTGATTTACACTTACACACACCTTCGTCTAATGGTTAAAGAACATACTGTTTCTGTGGGTGGCGAATTATTGCCTCACGAAATGATGATTGTTCGATCTTCTTTTAACACCTCTCATGGTGGCCATTAAGATGTCACTATATTTATATATGATATATATTATGTTTATGTTTTCCTTATTCTTCTGTATTTTTCATTTATGTCCTACCTTTATGATTTCCATTATGGGTAAACACGATAATTTCATTTTAGGAAGTGCGGACTACCGCCCCCTCAAAGTGATTTGAATCGTTAATGCAATATGTGGGACATATAAAGGATGGAGTTAATGATATTATATATGATATTATACTAGAATTATAATATAACTTTAGATAATTATTATTTCATTCCATTAAATACGAAATAGAAATGAAAGTAGCATTCATGCGTACGTACGGCTTACCGTCTCCATGAACGGTGCATTTCATTTCTTACCTCTAAATGTTATGTAATATTATAAATGCATGTATATACTAGATATATATGATATATATGATATCTAAATCATGAATATAATTCTGGATATAATGGATATTTTACCACATGAACAACTTGTAATTATAAGAAGTTTATTTTTTACTCAAGTACCAAAGATCGACAAAACGACCCTTATTAACTTAAATAATTACATAATGTTCATAACATGGTAATAAGTGATATAAAAGGAATAATGAACTCGAAAAAGGTTCTTAAGCAAGTATAAATTAACTCTAGTTTATTATTCAGTAGATTAAAGAACGATCGAGTCAATTCGGATACAAGGTAAGGGACTTCGTCTCAATCTCCTTTCATTGAAGCATATTTTGTTTTATACACAACTTTCTTTTATATGGTGTATAAACCCCTTTGACTTTTATGTTTATTAAAAAGGAATCTTTTTATATGAAGCGTTTTACTAAACGACAAAAAGGAATGTTTTTTTTTGTCGTACGTATACGATGACAACGACTTCTCCGCCGTCGTGACCATTATTTGAGTTTCGGCTTCCTCTACAAGCCATAACTTTTTTTAAATGAAAAATAAATACCAAGTTTTACTTTTCTTTTATTTTGGTATTGAAAATGGTTGTATTATATCAATGTGATGTATTGATATCTTGTTATTGAAATGTGGAAATGTTATGTTTCCTTTATGCATGTTTTATGTGATACGATTATGTTATGGTTTATGATATGTTTAAACCTTTTCATATAAGGAATGAATTAGACTTAGTATGTGATGGGTGGAGCCCGCTATAGCTTCTTGATGCATCGGTAGGTCTCATGAGACAAACTAGTGTCTTGGTATGAGGCCTTGACAAAATCTTATTTGTAGTCTTGGCACGAGGTCTTGGCTACGTGGTTATCATAGTCTGGCATTATGCATTCCATCATTATGAAAGTGGTTATTAATATTGCATGTGATTATTCGACTAATAGAATATCCATGTGAGTAAGTAAATGTAATTATTTCATTTTACTTTTTCCATATTATGCTAAAGTTCAAGTTTAAAAGGATTTTTTTTAGTTATACATTGCCTTAAATGTTTATGTTTATTTATGAAAGTTTCCGCTATATTGTTATCCTTACTGAGCATCTGAGCTCACCCCTTTCTATGTTTTATTTTTCCCAGGATATGAAGAAATATTTTATGACTGACCTACAGGGATAGTCTGAAGGGGATATGGGTGTGGACTATGGAGACTATGTTATTTTGGTTTTTCACTTTTTGATGTAATGTAACATTTATGAATGTATCTAGTGTTTCCAAGGCTACTAAACTAATCAGTCTTTCGAGACTTGATCTTTTGTGATCATGCCAATGTTACATAATAATGCACCGACTCTGGGTAACTGGGGTTGGGGCGTTACAGAATAAAAGGACTTAATAGTTCAAGCATGTGAATGATCAAATGTAGAGAAATAAAAGACAAAACGGTTTAAAAAAATTCTCCCCCTATATAAAACATTCAGTGTATTAAAATATTGAAATAGAAATGAAATACATCCTGGTTTTTAATAGTTCTATCTCTAAGGATATTTCATTTTAAAAAAACTACTTAATAATTGGTTGATCTTTATAAAAGAATTTGTGATTTTTATCAGAATAAATATTCACATATTTTTCTACTAATCGTTTATTAATATAATAATGAATTTTAGTGGTGTACAACTACAAAATATCAAAAACAAGTGACTTTTGGTACCCATATGTGTTTGGGTATAATAGTGTTAGCAATTAAAGATTTAAGTAACCAAATATGTTTATTTTAAGTAGAAATTTAAAATTTATGTTCAGATAAGGGTTTTGAATAATGAACATGTTTGACACCCCAAAATTGAGGATTACTAAAATAACAATTATTAGCATAATTTTCATTAATACCACAATGAAAATATTTAATAGTAGACATGTTTTTGCTTTTAGAAATTAGAATAAAATAATTCCTATATAATTTGGGTTTTTTACCCTTACTACCAATACCAAGCTTTCTTATCAACTTCATCCAATAATTTCTTAATTTTATTTTCATGAAAATAATAATAATTTTTTAAAGGATTAGATCTTAAATATGAAATCTGATTTTTCAAACTCTCTTTTTCAATAAAAATAGCATCATAATATTTTCTTAGTTTTCTATACTCTTTCTTTAAAGATTTGAATTTATCTTGAAGCATAGAACAATATTTATTAAGTTCACTATAATAAATATTTTTAGAATTAGAATTTTGAGAGAAATATGATTATACCTCATCAGCGTGAGCCATAAGACATAAATTTACTTTTTTATTTTCATGCTCAGCTTCAGATTTTGAAGTAGATTAATCACTTGAATATTTATAATCAATCAAAGTATCCTTCATGGATTTATTTACTTTTTGTTTGTAATCAAATTACCTTTGAGATTTAAGAATAGGATAGTCAGGTCTCATATGACCTTTCTTCTTACATTAATAGCATCTAAATTATTTTTCTTTATCCTTTTTAAAATTTGTATTTTTTTCTTTTTATATAGCTTTCCAAATTTTATAGCAAGATCTGATAGCTCATCACTTGAACATGAATGACTAGAATCTGAAAATTAATCCTTCAAAACTTTGAGTGAGAATTTTCCTTTTCAATAGAAACATGATTTTCAACTTCTACTTGCATCTTAACTTCATGCATCATTAAGGTTCCAATCAATTCCTTCATCTTTAAGTCTTTAACAAATGTGGATTGTTGAATAGTAGTATATATTCCATTCCACTTGGAAGGTAGTATCCTAAGAACTTTTAAATTCTAATTTGGTTTTGGAAGTGGTTCTCCTAAGGAAGCAACATCATTGATTATTTCAGTCAATATTACATTCATTTTCATGATGCTTTCACCATTATACATTTTGAATGTATTAAATTTTAATTTTCTAGCATTATACCTCAACTTACTAATATTATTTTTTCCTTCGTAGGCAATAGAAATTGTATGTCACACCTCACATGTAGTACCATAATGATAAACTCAATTGAATTCATCAATTCCTAATCCATAAACAATAGCATTCATAGATCTCGAATTAAGATCATAATCAATCTCTTTAGTAGTATTACACTTCTTTGAATATTCTTTAGGAATTTTTTAAGGGTTTAATACTTTCAAATAAAATTTTATTCTAGTATTCTTCAAATAAATAATCATGTCTGCTTTCCAACATCCATAATTATCACCACTAAAATAAGAAGCACAGATCATAGACATACATTCTCTAAGATCAGTTGTTGAAATTTTTCTCCATATAGATCATTAACTCAGACTTGTTAGAGCCAAAATAAATATATCCCCTTGAGTATGGCCTCTACTACCAATTTTTGGGTCAGAATGATGATGACAAAGACACGAGAGGGGGGTGAATTGTGTCTTTTTCAAAAATATTGACAAATTAAAAACTTCCCTCTTGAATTAAAGAAATCACTTCTTTATCTCTTAAAGATGAGTATGTAGAAAAAAATATATAACTTAACACGGTGATATATAGTGGTTTGGGGCATGTAAATCCCTTATTCAACTCCATCAACGCTCTCTCCATGAGCTTGGTGATTTTCACTAGTGGTTCCTTTTTTGAGGACCTCTAAAACTAAGTGTAGGTAGTTGATGCCTTAAAACAATGATTTTACAAGTCCTTATAGTTATTTTACAGAGAATCAAAATATTCACTACTTAGTATGAGAGGATGACAATCCACTATGACTAAGTAAGAGAAGTTGACACTTCAAGAAAGTAGATGAGATGAAGAAGATGAATACTAGTTCAACTCACAGCTGCATCAACAACTAAAAAACGATGGATGGTCTTTAATAAATCACAACAGTAGAAAAATATTATTAAATGTCACATAGACTTCCTTTTATTTAGATTTAAGTAAAGAGAACACTTACTAGATGATAAACATGTATGTCTCCAAAGTGTAGCTTTTATAGTCTCTTTGACAAACTGCGAAAAAATATTGATAATGGATACAACAACAACAGTAGCATGGAAGTCAAACAGAAAAAGATAAAAACATGTATGTATCTGAAAAATTTCTCTTCAGACAACTAGAGATATTAACACTTTAAAAAATACAACTCTCAGTACTTAACAAGAAGATTTATTTACTTCCAATCAAACGTATCCAGAAAATCCACCTGATAAAACGCAAAAAATTTGAATTTATTAACACCTAATAACAAATGTAACTTATCTTATAAATAGGAACAAGGTTTTGTTAGGGTAAATATATCTTTAAATATTTTTAAAGATCAATTCAAAACCCTTGAATAAATCATGGAAATAATCCATAATTCAAATCTCATATATGAATGGGTCAAACGTAGGGTTTTACTACATAGGGATAATTTTCAAAAGTATAGTTGACAACATACAGTTGATACTAAACATAGGGTTGATAATCCATAAGTTAATTACAAAAATTTAGGGTAGCTAATAAAAGTATGGTTATCAATCCTAATGTTTACTTCAAACGTAAGGTTCCAAAAGTAGTGATCCTTACAAAAGTAGGGTTCCCGATCCAATGTTCACTTCAAATGTAAGGTTATGAACATTGATTCCAGACTACTTCAATATGAAATATTAATTTATTTATCAACTTATAAACAACTAGGCCTCCCTATTCGATCCCCTATGTCCATTTCCTATTCCCTATGCACACGTACACACACAATACACACAGTAAATTATGAGATACGATCCAGATCACCTACATGCATCTCAATCAAATCTTCTCCGAAGAAATAATAAACTGAATATTCTCTAATCATATGATTTAGAGAAAACCTACCAAAATTATTTCACTCATCATTTTAGACACATAATAGCGAGGAAATGGGAACTTACAAAGGCAGATAACAGTACCTTAGTAACATCTTTGGGAGATCACTACCACTGATGGATCATAATTTCATCCATGAAAAATAAATCAAGGTTAAGAAAAGGACAAAGAAGCTTAAGATATGGAAGGGAGTCCTCTAATTCATTCATTGCCCAGACTTAAACTTTTTTGAGCCCTCACTTAAACTCTAATGATCCATTGGACTTTTGGTGAAATAAAATCACCTAGTAGTAGCTACTGTAAACCCACCAAACTTCTAGTGGCTTCCATTGGGGTTCCTATAGGACTTGCAAACTTCCCACCAAACTCACCTATTACTCTTTCATATTTTCCTACTCTAGTCTTCCTCTAACTCATCTTTCAAGTAAAAATACACATATTTAAACATTAAATGTCACAAACCAACCCAGATAGACCCAAAACTGGTCACCCGAGTCGGTCCATGGTAAAGCATGAGAGGTATTCCCAATCATCCTGGGATGGAAACTAGTGTTGGGGTATCAACAGAGAAACCAAGGGAATGATTTCACCCAATATAAATAAATAAATAAACCGAACAATAAAAAATAAATAGATCATCCCAAATAAATACAATATTCCAAATTGAATGTCATTTATAAAAAACTGAAAATATAACAAAACTATACAAAAAAACCTAAACTAAACCTAAAGAATACAATGTCTCCATGTGACCCCGAGGGACACTCTCCGATACTAAAACCAACCATTTCCCACAGTGATCTAAACCAAACTAAAACTTACACAAAAAGATAAAAACAAGAAAGACCTATAGCCATGAGTATTAAAACTTAGTAGATGTGCCTGAACAAATCTATTCCCAATTCATTCCCTTTAAATAAAAGTAACATAAATTTCAGGTTTGAAATACAATATATAAAACTAGGCTTTTCACACACACACACACACTTTCTATTTAAAACCAAACACGGTCCATTTCCCTTTTTTCATTCAAAACCAAATTCTTTTCCAATAAGTAGACATTAACATTTTTGAGGAACAAGATTATGCTTTCTTTTAAAAAGGGGGAAAGGGAGAGAAAAACATTTCCAAAACATTTTCAGGAAACATTTTAAAAACAACACAAATATTTTATCCAAGAAGTACACAATACAAGGAAGTAACAAAAATGATCACATAACAAGGGCAATGGAAATATAACACGCATAAGTAACCAACCAATGAAGCATCTCAATAATTCACCACAGAAAACTAAGTTTCAAAATACATGGGAGAATCTAGGTGCTCAGTTTAATAATCTATAACATACTATACATATTGACTCATCTCGAAGGCATGCCTCACCTGATGACATCAATTCTCTCCAACACGCTTGATCGCACCCTACCTGGTCTGGCTAAGGGGTACTCTCCCATAGCAACAAAACAAAAAAAAATCCCCTGTTATAGGCCACTAGCCAGAGAGAAATCCTAATCTAGTGCAGAAATCATTCACCGAAAATCCACTAGTTATGCTAAGTTACCATGTCAAGACTAAAGTGGGGGTGAGCCAATAATGTCAAACAAGTATCCAATCACATGCACATATATCATACACAAGCAAATCACACAATAATTCACCCCTGAGTCACCCCAAGGAATAATCTCTTGTATTTAAACCATCCAATCACAAGGGAGCCTCCCAAAATGGGTCTCCCACAACAATAAACATAACCATGGCAAGATAATTATCCAAGGAGAGTTTTCAAGATCACTCATTTCACAAAAGTTCCAAACAGGATCAAGCATCCTTCAAGAAACCACCATTTTTCAAAGAACCAAATACACCTTTCCAAAAAGGTGTAAACACATCATTTTTCATTTCACATTAATTTAGAAAATTCCATTTAAGCACTCAAATCAAATTTTTACACCAAATACACTTTCAACAAAATGTCAAATGGGTCAAACACTATCATCACGTGTCAAACCATTTTCAAAAAACCAACTCACACTACTTTCAAATCCAAAACCCTTTAGAAACCCATTTGAGATATCCAAACCACAATTTTAGATGCCACAAATACATTTAAAAAGACACACCATGCTTTAAAAACCACAAATCACTCGCAAAATCCAATTGGGCATTTTATCAAACACTTGGTGTGCATATCTTAATGAAACAATGCCATGTACTTCAAAACAATCAAGAAAACCTCCTAATTTCATATCAAACAATTATTCTAAAGATCACACATTACTATTTAACATATTAAAAAGGTTCAAAAGTAATAAATCAATGATTTTTAAATTTAAAGGAGATGTGCAAAGGGAAACCTGCCTCAAATTCCATGCGCTTCAACAACGCGAACCCGAAACAACTCCACGAAGGTTCCAAGAGGAAAGAACATCCAATAGAAACCTTAACAACATAAAAATCCTAATTTAAGCTCAAAAAAACACAAACCCTAGATCCAAAAGACCAAGGGAAAAGAATAAATCAAGAGAATGTGGAAGAAGAATGAAGAGAAAGAATAAAGGAGGAGAATACCTTAAAGAATCCCACCAAAATATTGAAGAAAAACTAGATCCACACCATGGGAGAGGAGGAGAAGCTTAGAGAAGGAGTGAGGATCCCCCTTTGGGTAACACGAACCAGAAGAGGAGTAAAATGGGCGTTTGGGGTTAAAATCTCAAGAGGGAAAAGAGTAATTTTACAATTTTAATGGCTTGGGCACTGCGCATGGTTACGCCGTATGGTTTGGTAAACCATGCGCCAACCGTGCAACATGGTTCTGTCCAAAATGGAAGAACCATGAACACGCCTTCCATATGGTTTTCCTAACCATGAGTGGGTCATGCACCCCTGGCCATAGATAACCAAGGACCCACATATATTCTTATAGAATAGAGTATGGTTTCCCCTAATCGTGAAACTGAAGAAAAATAGCCTGAATCTCAAAATTTAAATCTAAAACACCTAGAACACAAGGGAAAAAACAAAGACCAAAAGATAAGTTGGAACATGAGATAAAAATAAAAATCCAGGTGCAATAATTCTCTCTATGATTATGCTTTCTACCCCCAAAAATCCACAACTTCTTCTAGTTGATTGATCAAAGACAATAGATTCTCACAACTGCATGATCCAACCTCTCAAACCAATAACACCTCAAACACCACCAGAATGAAACTCATATCGCTTACCTAAAATGAACCAATGAACCCAAACCACTTCTTGATAAACTACAGATAAAATCGAGCTACAACTTCTACAACCTTGCTTTGAATAGGACCTTTGGGAATACTCCTAAAAAACCAATGTTCACTCAGAAGGGAAAAACTTAGAACTGAAAATTCCAAATGAAAATTTCCATTGTCAAGCTAAACTAGAGAATAAACCAGAAACCCAAAACCACGATTCATCATCTCTATATGATCACAAACCAAAACCACAATCGACTCATAAAGGCTAACCGCACAAGGACAACCAATCAAAGATCCGCATCTGAAAAGGAACCACCACTGAAATTTCATGAAAATGAGACTACCACGCCTCCTTATAACCGAATAGGAACTTTCAAAATACAAGGACCACAATGAGGAAACAGGGCCTCTATGCCTTTTATAACAAAACGGGACATTCCAAGATGAAGAAACTATAACAAAAAACTTAAATTGTCCCCATTACAGCACTGAAGAAAAAGCTAGACCAAGGTCCTCCATGCCCTTGTGATTCCTGACTATGAGAAAGTTTCACTCCAGGGCTTGTGGATCAAGCCCTGATGTCTTGAATCATCCACTGTCTCACAGTCATGAGCTGGTAATCCCCAATCAAAACTCCTTTTGGTGTCACGAGCAGCCCCACAGCATCCCAGCTGGAACCAAAAGAACACAACACACCACGAGACTCAGTTTTCTCCAAAAAGGCACCTTCATCAAGAAGGGGATTTAGAATATACACATGCATCATCCACTTTCACCCCAAACGAGAGGTAGAAAAATCCAGACACACAACAGAACTGTTAGGTCCACAAAGCAAGATACCCTAAGAGGGGGTGAATCAGGGTATGCCAGATTAAAACAACTACCCCTTTGATCTTGTTTCGTCGTTGGAAAAAACTCTCTTATCTCTCCTTTCTGGTGCTGAGTATGAACAAAAATTAAAAGCATGCACAGGACACGGTAATTTTACTTGGTTCACCCTCACTGGGCTACGTCCAAGGAGCATACACCGGCAATGTGTCGATGTACCAAATTCACTATAAGCGCACTGTTGTTTACAAGTTCGAAGTGGACTCATTGTCCCTCCTGGTTTACAACCTCTCACAGTTTGAGAAATCATTTCTCTCTCAACTAAAGTGAGCTCACTACTTCTTCAGAATATCCACTTACAGTTTATAGACATATAGGTCTCTTCATTGTCTCTAATAAAATCTGCATCCTTAACTGTTGATAGATGCTCTGTTGACGTCCCACTTTCACCCGTAGATGAATCTCTCTTTACACCGGGTGTACTGGGAAACCTCAAATCTTTCACACAACCCTTACTGCGTCTTGTGCACAACTTTAATTCCTTGCGCGCAAGATTCCACTTTTGTCGTGAAACACCCTTTGCGTGCAACTTCAATCTTTCGCGCAACTCAAATCTTACACGCAACTTTCTTAGCTTGCGCGTAACTCAAAATCTTTCACACAACTCCCTTTGCATGAAATTCTTATGCGATCAAGAGCTCTTATTTTCTCTAAGTGTGGAGCTATATCGAATGAGTGGGGTCACCTCTTATTTATAGGCGTTCTGGACCCCTGTGCGGAAGATTCAGCTTTTGTCGCGCAAGTTCCTCTTTGAGCGCGTAAAACCCCGTTTGACATCACATTGGGCGTGCAAGTTTCTTTCGTGCAACCTCCTATTTCACACCTATTTCTAAATCTTTCACGCACATCATGCCTTTTCTATTTTTCGACGTTCTGCTCCCGACACATGTCTTGCGCACAAGTTTCCTTCATGCAACTCCATCTTTCACGCACATATTCAAATCTTTCATGCGCAACATGCCTTTTCCATTTTTCAATGTTCTGATCCCGAAACATGTCTTGCGCTCAAGTTTCCAAAGTACCCTAGATCTTACGAGCAACTTTCTTTGCCAAAAATATGTTTCCTCATTTTCTGATTTTGAGACCCAAAAATTTGGCAAACACTGGAAAATGGCTCCACCTTAGATCTGTTCTTTTTGTACCACCTCCAGATCGTCCATTCCTTTATCATCGTTCTTTGTCAACATAGGTTGTCAACAATATCTATGGAAATCAACGAATCACCATGTAAACCCCCTTTTTTAAGAAATTAGACATCTTGGTTTGCTCTGTCAACAAACACAACATAGAGGTCTGCTTTGTCAATAAACACAATCACCTCAAAAATGATTCAATGATACCTTGAGGGATTTTTTACCAACAAGAACCCACATCCACTCGAGACGGAAAAAATTCAGAATTTCCAAAAGACACGCATTCATTAAAACAAAAGTTCTCTAGAGATCCCCAACATCCACTTTTACATTTTAAAGAAAAGGAAACACCACAAAACACCATCAGACACAACCATTACAACAAAATAGAAGAGGATTCAACTTCTAAAATTCAAGAAGGAAGCCCTTAGGTTGATCAACTGGAGAGTCTTCCAACGGTGAACCCCCCATGGCTACACCTCAAATATTCATCAAATCATTGTGGGGGCGTACACTAAGCAATAAGAAAACTGATAACTCGGTCAAAACCAATCCATCGACCAAAACTTACCACAAACAAACACCAAACACAAAAAGGGGAACCAACTCAAAATCTTTCGAAAACCTTTTTCTAAAAACCCACTAAACATCACTTTAAAACCAATTCACTGACAAGAATTCAAACTTGAAGTACCACTTAAACAACATTCCCAAAACACAAGAAAACAAGCTACACAACCACCAATTACCAAAACATCACAATTCCTTTTTCTCTTAAAAACACTTTTTGAAAAGAAAGACAAAGTTGATAGGTTGCACAATCACCAGTGGTATTCCTTAGAGCCTCACACATGCACATTCTCATGCCAATCTGGGCACCCATCCACTCATGCCAATCTGGGCACTCATCCACCCATGCCATCAACCATCCACTTCCTCAAACACATTCATGCATGTGAGTGCTCATGAGAATACCAAAGTTAAAATAAAACCTTTCCACTTACTGATACAAAACGTGCAACCTAAGTTTCAAATCCTTAATCCACTTCCCCTTTTAAATTTCACAAAATAAATCAAAAGATCACTAACCGCTAAACCAAAAACCATTTTCAAACTCTACACTTCAATCCATTCCATTCCCTTTTAGAAATAACGGTCCCATGAATTCCATTCAAACCCCAATTCATCCCATTTCAAAACACCTCCATTGACTCAATGAATCTCATTTCATCAAGAACCATTTGATTAAAAAATCATTTCATCAAAATTTCTTCTCATTTAAAACAAAATTTCCCAAACCCTCTTTAAAATAAATTTTTGTTTCCAAACAACGAATTTCGATAAACCCTGAGTTTTGATTATAGAAATCCAACCTCAATAAACCCATCCCCATTTTACCCAAAAAAACATTTTATAAAAATCCATTTTCTAAGGCTTTCTTCAAAATAAATCTAAAAACTCATTTTCTATCTTCCCAAAACAAAACCATCACCACTTTAAATCCAGTTTTCACAATTCCAAAACAAGGGTTTTCAAAATAATTTTCAGAATCAAGAAATACCCCAAACAACTTGAAAAGGGAAAATAGTGTTGATTGGTGACTTGGCCATATGGTTGGCAGTCATATGTCAATCACACCACCGTCACAGAGAGTCTTCTAGGACCATATCCCTGGCTCCACATGTCTTGTTAGGCCCTACGATCTCACTGAGACCTTTATCCCAGCTTCCTTTTCATTTTCCCAAACACAAAACA
Organism: Viscum album; assembly: GCA_963277665.1. Lineage (NCBI taxonomy): Eukaryota > Viridiplantae > Streptophyta > Magnoliopsida > Santalales > Viscaceae > Viscum > Viscum album. Next base: position 767,993,576 of record OY728156.1, read on the forward strand.
AACCACAAGAACCAAAGAAACCAAACATAACCCAACTTTCCATGGAAACCCAAGGTTTGGTATAGAAAGTGTTGGCCAGACACTCACTCATACCTACACCCCAAGTTTCAACAGTCTTACTCCATCTACCTTGACATCCCAAATAGCAAAGAGCACTCTGAAAGCTAGGTCCCCCAAAGAACCCAACCTGCTCTGATACTATTGTGTCACGAACCAACCCAAGTCGATCCCAAATCGGTCACCCAAGTCGGTCTGTGGCAAGGCCCGAAAGGCGTTCCTGATCCTCCTGAACTGACAGCTAGTGTTGAGGCATCAACAGAGAAACCAAAGGAACTATTTCTCCCAATATAAATAAATAAATAAATAAATGAATTGTACAATGGAAAATAAACAGAGCTGCTCAAATAAGTACAATATTCCAAATTGAACATCATTTATACAAAACTAAAAATACAATGAAACTATACAAGGAAACTCAAACTAAACCAGACGACCACAACGTCTCCATGTGACCCTGAGGGTCACTCTCCAATACCAAAATTAACCATCGCCCACGGTGATCGAAACCAAATTGGAACCTATGCCAAAAGCTAAAAACAAGAAAGAATTATAAGTGTGAGTATTAAAGCTCAGTAGGCGTGCCTGAACAAATCTATTCTCAATGCATTCCCTTTAAATAAAAGTAACATCAATTCCAGGTTTGAAATACAATATATAAAACTAGGCTTTTCACACACACACGCTTTCTCTTTAAAACCAAACACAGTCTATTGCCCTTTTTCCATTCAAAACCAGATTCTTTTCCAAGAAGCAAACATTAACATTTTTGAGGAACAAGATGATGTTTTCATTTAAAAAGGGGGAAAGGGAGAGCAAAACATTTCCAAAACATTTTCTGAAAACCTTTAAAAACCAACACAAATCTTTTAGCCAAGAAGTGCACCATATAAGGAAGCAACAAGAATGATCACATAACAAGGGCAATGGAGATATAACACACACAAGTAACCAACCAACGAAACATCTCAATCATACGCCGCAGACAACTAAGTGTTAACAAACATAGGATAACCTAGGAGCTCGGTGAAATAATCTAGAACATGTTATACATCTTAACTCATCCTGAAGGCATGTCTCACTCGATGACATCAATTCTCACTCGTACGCTCAATCGCACCCAACCTGGTCTGATCGAGGGGCGCTCCCATAGCAACAAAACAAAACAAATCCCCTATTATGGGTCACTAGCCAAAGTGAGATCTTAAGTTAGTGCATCAACCGTTCACTGAAAATCCGCTAGCTATGTTAGGTTTTCATGTCAAGACTAAAGTGGGGGTGAGCCAACAATGTCAAACAGACAACCAATCACATGCATATATATCATACACAAGCAACTTACACAACAAGTCACCCCGAGTCACCCCAAAGAACAATCTCTTGTCTTTAAACCATCCGATCACAATGGAGCCTCCCAGTGTTAGTCTCCCACAACAATCAACATAACCAAGGCGAGAATTATACAAGGAGAGTTTTCAAGATCACTCATTTCACAAAAGTGACAAACAGGCCTCAAGCACCCGAGACCACCCTTTTTCAAAGACCCAAATCCATCTTTCCAAAAAGGTATATAACCACACCATTTGTCATTTCACAATCATTTAGAAAATTCTATTTAAGCACTCACACCACATTTGCACACCAAAACCACTTTCAACAAAATGTCAAACTGGTCACACACCATCATCACATGTCAATTCATTTTCAAAAAAACAATGCACTACTTTCAAGTCCAAAACCATTTAGAAATCTATTTGAGAAATCCAAACCACCATTTTGGATGCCACAAATACATTTACAAAGCCACATCGTGCTTTAAAAACCACAAATTGCTTGCAAAAGTCAACCGGGTATTTTATCAAACACTTAGTGTGCATATCTTAATGAAACAAAAAACATGAACCCTAGGTCCACAAAACCAAGGGAGAAGAACTCCAGAGAAGATGGAAGAAGAATGAAGAGGAAGAAGAGAGAAGGAGAATACCTTGAAGAATCACCCCAAAACCTTGAAGAAACACTAGATCCACACCATGGGAGAGGAGAAGAAGCTTGGTAAAGGAAGGAGGAGCCCCCTTTGGGTTGCATGAACCAGGAGAGGATGAAAATGGGCGTTTTGGGGTCGAAATCTTGAGTAAAAGAGTATTTTCACAATTTTAATGGTTTGGGCACTGCGCACGGTTTGGTAAACCATGTGACATGGTTCTGTTCAAAATAGCAGAACCATGTGCACGCCTTCCACACGGTTTTTCTAACCGTGCGCCCTCAACCAGAGACAACCAAGGACTCGCACGGTTTCCTGAAGAATGGCGCACGATTTCCCTTAATCGTGCACCTAAACCGTGCAACCGAAGAAAAACAACATGAAACTCAAAATTTAAATCTGAAACACCAAGAACTCGAGAAAAAACAAAGACGAAAAGATAAGCTGGAACATAAGACGAAAATAAAAATCCAGGTGCGACATTAAATGCCAAAATTTAAACCAATTTACTAACCAAAAAAATACACGAGTCATTAGAATATATCACAGCAATGAAGGATGTGCAACCAGTAAGGAATCGCAGTTAAAAAAGATGTTATGACACAAAATAAAGGGATGCATCATCCTTTGAGATGATAAACACAAGGAGATGGAAGTAATAAACTTTATTTTACAGAAAACGATATCAAGGATCCCTATTTTAAAGGTTAGAGATACTTTGTGCTCGGATTACATATATAAAATCATTGCAGGCTCACACATTCATAAAGGATAAGTTGTATTTCTAAATGAACAAACATGTCTCATAAAGGACAATTTGTAATTCTAAATGACCAAACATGTCTCAACCCTCAACAAAACCTAAAATAACCTTTACCATTTATTTTTTCAAAACTACTCATCATAATAAGTGCAAACTTCAATCAATACACAAAAGCTGCAATCTCAACACTATCAAGACTATAGTTTTGTCATTATATCAGCAACAATAAAAATATAAACCTATACTACAGACTATGAACAAACCTTTGGGAGACATAAAAACACAATCCCATTACCATTTAATATCAAATCATCATATATTCATATATTCAGGCCCTTGTTCTCTTCCCCCACCATTTTCGCCGACCCTTCTCCCCATTCAGCTTCCCCTTCGTTTCTTTTAACCGCGCCTTATAATCTTTCTTCCAAGCTTCAAACTTTTGTTTAAGTTTGCGAAATTCTTCATCCGGGTTCATCAAGAAGCTCTTCTCTGCTGCTCTGTTCTCACACAGAGCCTTCGCATCGTCTTCAAAAAGTTGTTTCTGCTGGTCAAACTCTTTCACAAGATGGCTGACAGTGCTCAAGCTGCCATTAGCCTCTCTTACCATGGCATCGGTGCCATTATTGGTGAGGAAGGGTGTGCTGCCACCAGGGGTTCGAGATCCCATAGATGTACTCTCGGAATCAATATATTGAGGTGAAAGGGAACCTTCATGCTTTCCGGGATATCCAGCGTTACTGTCAGAAGCAAGGCTCCGTTTAGCTGCAGCCAAATTCACCTGCAGATATGGGTTCATGGATGTAACTAATATCCCCAATCATTGTTAAAGTCACTCAGATGCAGTAGATTTAAAATTTCATTCACTGAATTGAAGCACAGGCATTAAGAACAAGGACATGATTCTGTGCTAAAAAAAAAAACTCATTCATTTTAATCTCAAACCAGTCATTTAAACTAATTTGGAAAACAAGAAATTATAGAAGTTGCCTGACCAGGTGTTTTAATTTTCCTGAAAACATGAAAACATGTTTTTTCTCCCAAAAGAGGATTTTTTTCCATGAAATCTAACATTTACATTTTCATTTTCTAAAAAATATTTTCAAACACAACCTTTGATTTCAAACCAGCTCAGTCTTCATTTTCTAATATGTTTTTGAAAAATGAAAACCGGAAAAAATTTCCAAAATCAAACAGAACCTAAAATTTTCAATTACATTTTCTAAAAAGAATTCATATACTAAATCCAATACATTAGGAAAATGAAAACATTACATGTTTTCCAAAACCAAACCCAGCCTTTGATTTCAAAACCAGTCTTCATGTGTTTTTAAACAGTTGAATACATACTCCGCTGTACCGGGAAGCCCAGGATTAAGCTACAATTTTCATATCTTTTAAAATAAATCCAAATATTTCCTCATCTTAATGATGTTTTGATAGACTTCAGTGACCAATTGACCTAAAAACTTAGGGTTATGTAATAATTCCAGGAGAAGAGGCACCAGATGTTTTTTAAAATAAATAAAAGAGAATAAAAACTCACTTGCAAAGATGCTATCTGCTTTCTCCACGTGTCCTCCATTGTCTTTGTCCTAATCTCATATTCAGACCACCTCTTCTGAAGCCGCTTTATCTGGTCTCTCAGTTCAGCATTTTCCTCTTCCTTTTTCACTAGCATTGCGTGTGTCTTCTGAACTTCCCTTTGAAGCTCTTCCACAGTTGGTGGCATCACCTAAACATACACAAAATGTAAACTTTTTTTAATTCCCCTTATGTTTAGAGATGGCAATTTGGGTTCACGGGTCGGTTCGTGTTGGGTTGTCCGTCTTGCGAACCCATTTAAGCTCAACCCTAAGCCAGCCCATTTAATTAAACGGGTTGACTCTTAGGGATCAACCCTACCCCAACCCAACAACTCGTTTAAATATACAACATAGACTACATCACGGCATATCCACCAAGTATCATATAAACTCAAACCAAACCAAATTAAATTATCCCATTTAGACTAAAAAAAATCTAATTAATATGAAACATATGTTATCCATGTTACAATTGGACCATCTTAAACCATTTAAAATAAATAACGTGTTATAAGCATGTTGAATTATTTCAAATTAAGTTGATTATAAGAATAAAATATATTATAAAATTAATTATTATTATATTTATAATATTTTATATTATCATTATATTTTTAATCAGGTTACACGGACTAGACGGCAAACCTAAACCCGACCCAAATATCATCCGTGTCGGATTACTCAACCCAATTACAACCCGAACCTATTTATGTCTAACTCAAACCCGCTTAACTCGACTCATGTCATGTCGTGTCGGGTTCAAAATTGCCACCTCTGCTTGTATTAATTGGTTCTTAGATGAAATCTTAAAACAGTAACATGTTACGTTGCATTTGGCTAAAAAGGGATCCAGTTGTCTAAGTATTTGAAATACACTTTCAAGTTAGTTCTAAGCACCATTTCATTTTACAAAATACAAATTATAACTAGAAGTAAACCCCAGCTACAAAAAACTGAGCTACTCTTTTAAAATTGTCAGCTAATGTACCATGGTTGTTTCAAGCTAAAATCTCTTAATTGCAAGTAGTTCATGAATATTTGTCTTATTTACATTTTTCATTAAACTTATATCTCAATGGGAAGGACGATTTGGGAGTACCTTAACCTCTGAATACCTATTATCAGGCCTTAATTTAGAATCTGAATCATCAAATTTCAGCAATGTCTCCTTCCGCAAGTAATCAAAGCGTCTTCTAGCCAGCCAGCCACGGGTAGCTGCATGCAACAGTGGAAAATAAGAAATACCGAATGGAAAGTGTATAAACCACATAAACAGCCTAGTAGAAAGTCAGGCTGCGTTTCATTTTGGAATGCATTTCTTGTTAGCATTTTCAAAAATATATTGGATTATGGAAATGAAAAATATTTTTTACAAAATAAAAGATTTTTGGAAGAAAAAAAAACTTCTTTTCATATTTTCTTGAAATGAAAATGCAAAAGGAGTTTAATCATATACCTATTTGTTTTCTCCGTACATCAAAAACTGTTTTTAACTCATTTTCTAACGCATTTTTGAAAAATGAAAACAAGAAACATTTTTCAAAACCAAACACCGCCTAGGCTTACCAGATTGAACATGTAAAATCGCCCTCTGCTGCTTATCAAGTGTTTCTTGAGCAGCCTCCTCTTCCACCTGTTCCCTTGCAAGCACATTGTTCCTTTGACACCTTACCAAATTTTCATACTCCTTCCTAAAATTTTGACCACGCACAACTGCAGAAAATGTATTCCCTATCAGATAAATATGATAGGGAAAATAATTTAGGGGCTAGTTTGATTGCAGTTTTGGTTTTTATTCTTAAAAAAAATCAATTTTTCAAAACTGATTTTGGGTATAAGATACTTAAAAAAACAATATCTGATAACACTACCTTGAACTGTTTTAAAGATAAATGTTTTGTAACTTCCAGCCCCACTAACTTTGTAACTTCCAGCCCCACTTCTTTTGTAACCTCTCTTTGTAACTTCCCTATATTTTCTATAAATGAAGGCTCTCTCCTCACCTTGAGCAGGGTGGGGGATTTCTGATTTTACATGATATCAGAGGGAACTAATCCCGACCCCCCTCCTCCCATTTTATCCCCCCTCTCTAGGGTTTCTCGGAATCCTCTCTCCCCCGTGGGGGGGGCGGCGGCCCCTTGTAGGGTTAGTTTTTTTTTTTAGCCGCCGCCCCCTTCGGGCTCGTGTCTCTGGCGGTTCTCCTCTGCCGGCGCCTGCTTCCCCGCTGCGCGCGGCGGCCCTCCCTCCCGGCAGGCCCTTTCTCCCGTCCGCCTCTTCCCTGCCGGCTCCCGGTCGCGCAGCCCTCCAGCGCACGGCGGCCCTCTCTCCCGGCGCGCCTCCCGCCGGCTCTTCCTCCAGCGCGCGACGGCCCAGCCTCCCGTTGCGGCTCCTTCCCTCGGCGGCCCTCCATGCCGGCGCATCTCTCCCTCGGCGGCCCTCCATGCCGTCCTCCAGCGGTGCGCCCTCGTCCCAGCGGGCCTCCGCCCGGCTCCCGCGCCCTCGCCCTCGCGGCTCCCTGCGCGAAGGCCCCACCTCCTCCTGCGGCTTCCCTCGACACCCTTCCCCGCGATCCGGCGATTCCAGCGCGGGTCTCCCGGCGCACTTCCCATCCCCGCTGCGCGCGACGGCCCCCGCCCTCCTTCCCCGGTGCGCCTTCCCTCAACAGCGCCCGCTCCTCATGCGCGGCTCCCGGGCGGACTTCCGGCCCCGCCTCCTGTTGCGGCTTCCCGGCTCCCGCCGGCCCCGCCTTCTGCGTTGCCCCACTGTGGCTTTCCCTTCAGGCTCCCGCGCCTCCCGCTGCTGCCCGCGACGCCTCCCGTCGCCCCTCGCGGTCCCGCTGCGCGCTCATCCCGACGCCCGCTCCTCCTGCGCGCGACTCCTCCCGGCGACAGGCTTCCTTGCCCGACGGTTCTCCCGCCTTCCAGTCGTCAGTCCTTCGCGGCTCTTCCCGGCGACGACCGGATCCAGTGTGGATCCTCAATCGCAGTGGCTCTCCCTCCCGGCGGCGCACACCCGTCTTCCCTCCCGACGCGGTGAATCCAGGCAGCCTCCCTGCTCCGCCTCAGTCCGGCGGTGTTCTTCCCGCGGCGCTCCTCCTGTCCAGCGGCCCTTCGCGCGCCTCCCGGCCGGCCCTCCGCGCGCTCTCCCGGCCCTTCCTGGATTATTCGGCCAGATCCTTCTCCCGGCAGCTCTCCTGCGGATTTCCCGGCGACCCTTCCGGTTGGCCGGCCGCGCCTTTCCCGCCTTGTTCTTCCCGGCGGACCTCCCTTCCCCGGCTTGCGGCTCTTTTCGGCAGCCCGCCTCCTGTGCGATCTCCCGCCGGCTCCTTTGACGATCGGCCTCCATCCCTGCCGGCCTCCACTCCTGCCGGCTCCTCCAGTAGCTGGCCTCCATTCCTGCCGGCTCCTCCAGCAGTCGGCCTACAGCCCTGCCGGCCTCCCGTGCCACCTTTGCTCAATTGCTCCCTCCATGCCGACCTCCTCCTGCATCCTGCGGAATCTCCGCCTCTCTGCCCGGTGCCTCCTGCGGAATCCCCGCCTCACTGCCCGGTGCCTCCTGCGGAATCCCCGCCTCTCAGCCCGGCATCTCCTGCGGAATCACTACATCTCATCGCCGGCCTCCTCCTGCGGATTTCCCGGCGCTTCGACGACCGGCACCCGCCATTGCCGATTTCCTTGGCACTTTGACGACCGCCCCCCCACCCCCCGAGCGGATTTCTCGGCGCTTTGACGATCGGCCCGACATTACGATTTACCGGCGCTCTGACGACCAGCCCGTAGTGCGGATTTTCCCGACGCTCTGACGACCGGCACCCGCCAGTGTGGATTTCCCGGCGCTCTGTTGTCCGGCCCCGCACTTTTCCGACGATGACCCATCATTTTCAGCGGCATCACATTACAATCTTGCGGGGGAGCAGCATCATCAACGATTTTATTCTTTTTGTATCTTCCGTTTTTTTTTCATCTTGTTTTGTCATCAAGCTGGGTATGTCCAGCTTGAGGGGGAGTGTTTGCAGCTTGTTGCTTGCGTTGTTTTTCATTATGTGTCCAAGCTAGGTACACCTAGCTTGAGGGGGAGTGTTGGAGTATGGGTAACTTCCAGCCCCACTAACTTTGTAACTTCCAGCCCCACTTCTTTTGTAACCTCTCTTTGTAACTTCCCTATATTTTCTATAAATGAAGGCTCTCTCCTCACCTTGAAAGTGGGGGGATTTCTGATTTTACAATAAAAAATAAAAAAATACAATTTATTTTCAACACCCAAGCCCGGGATTTGGGGTCATGCGACCTAAGCAGCCCGACCTAAATCCAACTCAGCCTGAACCATGTAATATTTTTTATTAAATTTGTCATATTAATTTCAAAAGTAATTTTAATTTTTTTCCCTCTTAAAGACTTGGGTTTGGACAGGACTGACATAAAAAAACCATGTCACCAGATCGGGTCAGCGACTTGGGCATGCCTGAACCAAGTGTGCATGCCATTTTAAATTTTTTTGTGAATTTCAAAAAAAAAAACAGAAAATAAAAACAAGTCTAGATAATTCTTGTTTTTTAACAAAAAAATGAAAATAGTTTTCAAAAAACAAAAACTAAGTAACGCCTAGATAGAAACAAAACTATGTCTTCTAAACAAAAAAAGTTTTCATTACTCGATTGTAGTGCGATTGCTCCTTCCTTTAATCCACTGAAAGCCCCCCGAGCCCGTCGACCACGAAAGCTTTTCTGGACCCCAAGTATGCCTTGCTCAACTTGTTTACTCTTATGTTCCAGTGAACCAATCTAGAAACCAAAGAGGTTATCACAACAAGCTTGTTGACAAAAAAAAAACGATAAGTACTTGAAAAGTCATTGAATATATTGTTTTTAAGAAGGTAACTATAAATTACACACCTGCCCTGTTCGAAAAAATAACTTTGTAAATCCAACTTGGTACAAATCAGGAAGGATATTAAACTGCTTTAAAACTGCAATTGATATGCTTAATGGATCTTGCGATACATTATGGTCTGCCAATAGAAATCCATACCTAAATACAGATCAGAATATGTCAATAATTATAATATATCATTTTTTATCAAAGACAAACTGATTTTTCCTTCCACCTTCTTGAAAATTCTTGATGGGTGATTCGAGTAGGATACCCGGATCTTGAGATCCTCACAACCTCCAAAATCCCACAACACTTCAGTTGTTGTAAGACGAGATCTGGGTCATACATGCCTGGGGTTTGCTTACTATTAGGTTTTATACAGCGGATGAAATGAGGAGTGGTATTTTCCAACTGCTGCATCAACTTGAACAATTGGCCCTACAAGCATAAGAAAACCCTGAAGAAATTCAAAAAAAATAAGGAATTTAATTATCTGCTAAGGACATCATGACAACACCAAATCACCATGAGACTGGACATTGGGATTAAAAATGACTGGGATTAAACATTTATTGTGGAGAAAAATGATCAGGCTGCGTTTGGTTTCGGAAAACGCTTTCTCTTTTCATTTTTTAAAAAGGTGCGGGAGATGTATTGGATTATATTATTATATAAATGAAAAGATAAAACATTTTCCATAACCAAACGTGGCCTTAAATTTTATTTGAGAAATATTAGAGAACTTATTTGATGAAATCTTCCGTTTTCCAAAAAACGGACAAGTCAATTTCAGTATAATCATCTACTTATATTAACAGGCTTCAAAACGTTCAAGTTTTTTAATTCAGAAGGAATAAAATTAATAATTAGGATTGCAAAAATTATTCATCAGTGGCCCTCCATCAGCGATCTCAATAATACAGAGGCACCTCTCAAGCAAATTCTTAATTAATGTTTTATTTCTCTTAAATAGATATCAATGTACTAAACCAGAACACAAATGCACCATACATACTGCACATAAATACTTTAGAATGAGTATCCTAGCACTTACTATGTTAGTTGCCAAAGCTAAAAATAGCTAATCATTGCTTGTTCAAAGACCAGGTACAAGTCAATGAAAAAACTGTGAGTCCGAATAACGGTAGGAAAGCAATTATCATCAAAATTGCAGTTTATTGAGATGGGTTGGCAAATAATATAAACAAGCCAATCTAATCCAGTTATCAAACAAAATATATAAAAATGGTCACCAGACACTTGCCTATCAGTTGTTCCTAGAGAACAATGTGTCAATAGCTTCATCAAACATTGTTCAAGCCACATTTGAGAGTCTCGCATTCAAGTTATGCATTATGAATCATGTATGCAAGTTTCAAAGGTTGCTTGTTATCATTCCTTGTACAAAGGTTCTATAATCTTAATCTAAATATCAAGAAACCACCTTTGTTTTTGCAGGTTTAGCAAGAAGCTTTTGTTTGGTTTAATACCAGTCTACAAGCAACTCAAATCCCTTGGGATCTGTTTGGTTGGTTCCATAAGAGTATTGTTCATGGAAAACAATACATCATTCTGCAATCTGGTGGGATTAAAACATGAAACAGCACATCATTCCATCGTTTGGTTGGATGGAAATAAATTTCAACGGGAGAGTATACCAAGAAATAATGAAATGGGTAATGACATCTCAAGGGATGTACCTCTTCCTAGGTGCAGGAATGGAACTAAAACACCATCATGTCCCTCGCCTTAAAATGTTTTTATTTAAGTTAAAATTGAAAACAACCAAACAGACTATTTATTTTTTGCCCATTTCATTCTATTCTCAAAGATTCTATGAACCAAATGGGACAATACTTTCACATATTTAGTAAGTATCTCCCTTAACAAAATACCAAAATCTTTAGTTGTTACAGGAAAAGTGCTTTTTTAAAGTGTATTTTTTCAAAACTCCATTTCCTTTTATTCTCTTTGAATCCCTTGAACCAACATAGCAAATCAGGCACAATTGTGGTTTAAAAAATCTTCGAAAGTACGCAGATGAAAATCTTCTCAGCAATGTTTCAATATTTTTATCAAATTTAATGACATCTTTAACATGTGGGAATTTTCACCATGTGGTAAGTATTCAAAGCAAGCATCTCACCTTAAACTTTGTTCCAACGCTTTGCTTCTGGGAACCCAGAGGACGAAGCTGACCAGGGAATGATCTAGCGAGTTTACAGCAGCAGGATGACAGAAGTTTGATGCAATCATGGTGCAATGGATCTCTATTCTTTTCCAAGAAACCACTTGTCTCATATAGAACCTAAGAAAAAATGTAAATGTCAGTTGATATGCAAAATTTCAGTCCTTCAGGAATCAACAGGCTTTCTAAGAAGCTTTATATATATTTTAATGTTTCAAGTTTAAAACCACTGAAGATGCATGTCAGAAATGTTTTAAAATCCACAGGCCACTATAATCTTACCAAATGTTGGACAAAATTGAAAACTGTGAACTCCGAAAACAGATACCAGGTCTAGGAGCCTGATTTTGCTGGAGGACATTGATTCTGAACAAAAAAATTGATCCATGAGACAGACGCTTTTCAAAGAAAACTAATACTGACGGTACTTAAAAAAAGTGATTATGGCACTTGAACGCTTATGATGAGTGAAGTGTTGGTAGCCCGATCCATTTGGATGAAGTTGAGTTCAATGCTAGCGGCTCAAACTGTACACCAAACTGCAACTCCCGCGATTCAACCTCCGCGGTGAGGTCGCTGGGGGTTGCAGAGGGCATCGCGCCCCTGTTCAAGGGTTCGGGGTCTTCAGCCCCCAGACCAAATTTTGTGGACACTACAACAACTCTGACTGACTGTAACAGAGCTGAACAGCGGCACCGACAAGGGTACTGTAGCAAGTGCGGACTTACTGCAGCAACATATGACCGGGAACTATAGAAGCTCGGACTTGTCAAGTCACTGTATCAGAATTGACTGCCGACACCGACAAAACACTGTAGCTCCGCGGACTTACTGTGTGATTGGTGACACTATAGCAACACAGGTTACTATTCACATGTTACTTTAAGGACTCCTTCAAGCTAAGGTTTGGCTATTCTAAGAAATTGCTCTGTTATCTTGCTCTCAAACTATAATGAAATTTTGGCTCTTTGTGGACATTGGGATTTTTTTCAAACCACGTAAATTGTTGTGTCTTGTTCATCTTATTTACTTTTCTTCTTTCTTTTCTTCATCTGCAAACCATTTTGTCGCTGCGATTCCCGGCGTTTAACTGGTAATTTAAAAAATTTCGACATGGATCGACATTGTAACACTAGATCCGGCATACTAGGTTCGGGTTCATCTATGGATCGCGTGCAATAAAATTCAAGTACGAAAATGAAACCAAAATGAAACTTCCACAGTACCTCGGTGGATGGCGTGATCCTGGTGTGCTCCACTTGAAGCCGGATCGTCGTAGCTTGAAGGATCCAAGCTAGTATCCCTCTAGATCATCCACAGGTATACCCCGAAGCCCTTGGTTCGTCGTTCTACGGTCTTTGTGTGATAGCATGAGAGAACCGAGTGTTTGACAACGCACCTTCGATTGCCTAAAGAACATGGATCCTATCTAAGGGAGAATCAGTCCAACCATGTTCTCTCTATGTTCTCTCTCTAATCCTTTAACGAACACTTGGGGGGAGAGATTAGTGCAAATGAGCTTTTTTCACTATTCATGAATTTAAAATGGGTTTTTATAACTAGGTTCAACTATTTAAAATTGCACTTTCGTCACTTGAAAAGGCTTTTAAATTTATAAAAATATATTGTTTTCATTCAATGATAAAATATATTTTTTCGTTAACATTTTCATGAAAATATAGAATAAAGTAATTTGATTGGTATTTCCCAATACTTCATTTTATATTGTTTATACAGTAAGATCGTTTCTGAAAAAATCAAAAGTTTATTTGGTCTAGAATAATGAATTAGTATTTTTTTTATTCATTTCCATCCAATTCAAAAATATTTTGAAAGATGTTTTTTTTGTGTTGATGGATTGTGAGATAAAAAATACCTTTGTAATTCTTATAAGTTATATTGATCCCTGGATGATTGGTAATCATATCTGGATAATCGCTTTTTGTACACATTTAGAATTACACAAAAAAGACCATCTCAGAGAAGTCTACTAAAAATTTTGGGAAAACGTAAACGACTAATAGATTATTTGTCAAAAAAAGTTGAAAAGAAAGTAGATAAAGTAGATTCAGTTAAATATTCGGAATTTACAAAGTTATAAATTTTATTTGAAAAGTTATCGTTAAATGTATTTTATGATCTGTGTGTGTGTTTTCATTATTTTAATAATTACATAGAATAATGTATCCAGTCAAAACTTGATAAGCTACAACAAGAGAAACCCCATAATAATCTACTCAGAGAAATGCACATGATTTTTTTTTTATTCATCGTTTATTTTATTTTGTAGTTTTAGTATGGGATCATTTTTTTGTCCCTTTATTGAACTTTAATTTATTAAAAAAAGATTCAAAGATGATAAAATTTTATAAAACAATTCGATTGGAGTCGTTGTTGAACCATACCACATAGTTCCAGAAACAACAAAAGCTGAAAAAAAATACAACAGCTATGCTACTGGGCAGGACAGTTTCAATATTGCCCATACATAATCCTTTGTACAGACGTTGGGGCGGACGGACACAAAGATGGAATAGACCCGCTAATATGCCCAATGTCCCTGCTGCAAAATGATGTGAGGCTATTCCCCCTAGAACAAAAGGATCAAAACCCTCTACACCCCACGATGGATTTACAGGTTGTATTTGGACTAAGAGGTCTCTTTGAACTCGTATTGGGAGCTCTTGTGCCGAGGATCCGGGCCCGGGCTAGTTCGAGGCATTTGTTGTTCACCGGGAAGCCTAGATTCGACCTCCAACGCCACTACCTTGTTTGTGCAGGTTCCCATCTACCGCGCTCGCAACTGCCCTGGTCATCGGTTTGATTGAACATATATATGTCCAATGGATACAATCTGGTCATGGTAAAACTGCATATGGGTATGATGTACTTTTATTTTCAATATATAGCCCGACATTTAATGCGGGTCGAAACATGGTCAAATGCTATTAATGAAGAAAATAGTAATTCACTATTCTTAACAATAGGTCCTGGAGACTTTTTAGTTCATCATGCTATTGCTCTGGGTCAACATACTACCAGGCTTTTTGGGCAGAATAACAGAAAAGGTCAAAGTATAAAATTTCCCTCGTCATTTATATGTTCGCTCGCGGTCATTGTTGCCTCTCAGGAGAATCAATAACCACGTCACTAGTATACATCTGATCATTCTTCTAATTGGCGACTAGTTGTAAATAGCCCCCCCATACCCAGGACTATGGAGCAGAAGATTCTCCCAGACCATCATGAAAGTGGTGATTGTTTTGTTTCTGAAAATCTGATTACACTTAAATTCCTGAATAAAACCACAGCCTCCATTTTACAATGTTTACTGAAAATTGCTCGACACTAATCACCCAAGCTTTTGTGTGCTACAAGCACTTTTCATTAAGTGTTAAATGCAACGGCGGCAGAAAAGCACTTTTTTAATAAACAATGTAGAAACAATTTTTAAAAAAGCACTCCTTGGGTGTACCGGGGACTCCTGAACTCCTCCCGTACAGATGTTGAACTTCCCATTCACGAAAATGTTCCATAAGAGCTTGTTTAAACTCTTGTCATGCCACATCCGGATGAACTAGTAGCAATAGAGTATACCAATGGACATTCTCTATTGTGTGGTTGAACAGGAAAATAAGTCCAGCTCGTGTGATCCAGCCATGCGGGTTAGTGCCATCGAAGACCGGTCGCTCGACTCGGCGCACAGCAACAGAATGGTTCGTAAGCGAGACCCGGCAGAGGTGCGGCCACACTTGCAGCGAGCCCCTGCAGCTTGAAGGCACTAGATGCAGCGGACGGAGTCGCGGGAAAGTCTGTCGTCAAAGAAGGCGGAGTTGGTTCCGGTTGTGGCAATCTCTCCAAGCCGCGGGAAAGCCTGTCGTCAAAGAAGGCGGAGTTGGTTCCTGTTGGGGCAATCTCTCCAAGCATCAGACGGGGTGGTTGAGGTACGTGCAAAAATCGGTGTGCAATTGCAAGTTTTGGTTAAGTGTCGTCAACAGGTCAAAGACTGTAGTTTCAAGTGTGTCCATCCACTGCCTCAAGCCCTCAAGACGCGGTTGGTGTCAGGTGTCCATTATCGTTTGGCAACAATGGTGAAAAGGAGGTCGGCAGGTTGGACCAATTGATAAAAAACTAGAGGAATGCTTGTATGTATTAGAGGAACGAACTGGAATTGCAGTGGAGGAAGGAAAATGAAAGAGGGAGGGAGAAACACTCAAGGGGGCCCTCGCACTCTCGCCCAAGCCCCACTGGCTGAAATGTCGAAACAAAATTCCTTCCTACCGCTTCTCTCTCTCTCCAGCCCCTCCCCTTTTAACAGCATCGCCACATCCCTTGATTTCCCCATGAGATTCCTAACACCCCCACCCCCCGAGCTGTCCCACTTTGTGTTGTGTCTTCCAGGTCTCTATCACACTTAAACAGAAGAACTTATCATAAGTGATAAGTGATAAAAGCAGTTTCAAGTAAGTGTTATCAAACGCAGGCTAAGGCAAGGCATTTGGTTTTGGAAAATGTTCCCAGTTTTCATTTTCCAAAAATAAATTATAAAATTCGTTAAAAAATATTTTGGATAGTATATCAAATTAAGAAAGTATGTGATTTACCCCTTTTTACATTTTATTTTCCTTTTTTCGTTTTCCAAAAATCTCTTATTTCCATTTTCATTTTCCAAAAAATGTAATAAATAAAAAAGGAGATATCAGCCCACCTTCCCAAATTTTGAAAATTTGAATGATCAAATAACTAGAGCATATTTATAATGGTCAAAAACTGACCAAGATAAACATAAGCAAGGTACTCGAGTATGAATCCATATATTTGATTCCTCAAACAGTATTCATTCCACCATTTTCAAATAATAAACCAGCACGAAGCATAAGTGGTCGTTGAAAAAAAATAAAAATTGAACAATTTAAGGAATCAACAAAAACTAGGTTCAAAACAAAGATAATGGAGAAGAAATGATGTAGGTGATAAATTTTGATTATAGCAAAGCCATCTGAAAGAAGATTCCAAACATGGCATAAATGAAAGGCGTCAGGAATAACCTCTCCAGCATAGTGGTGGATGTTGAAAGCTCCAACTCTTGGACTTTTAAAGCAAGGGTTGGCATTCAGGTGCTCCTTCAGTTTATTTGCAAAGGTAAGGTCAGTAGCCTTTGGAAAATTGGATTCCTCATCCAATAAGGACAGTAGCCCTAATGGTTTCTGTAAAACAAATTTCATAGGAGAAGATTTTGAAACCCAATTTAACAATCAAAGTAGAACAAAGCATGCTAGTTGATATCAAAAAAATTTGATCAAGAACAAAAATGGTGATGTTTTAGAACCGAGCACCAGGTAAAAAATACCTTCTCAACAAGATCCAGACACTCTTGGTTGTCTTCAAAGTCTACTTTGGTACAGTCAATGCCATCCAATTCATACTCCTACAGTGAAGGGAGAAGGGTAATGACAGCACCATTGTTAACATAAGCTGAATAGTGTTAGAAAGTGTCAGGGAGAAGTGGGAATCTTATGCTCCGTTTGGTTATGGAAAACGTTTTCTACTTCATTTAACAAAAATGTACTAGAAAATGTATTAGATTTCCTAAATGGGAAACATATTTTAGGAAATGATTACAGAAATGAGAGATTTTTAGAAAACAAAGAAAAATTGCTTTCATGTTTTCTGGAAAATGAAAATGCAATATAAAAGGTAAATCACTTTTTTCCCTTGCTATACAAATACTTTCTAACACGTTTTCCAACACGTTTTTAAAAAAATGAGGATGAAAAATGTTTTCTATCACCAAACACGGACTTAGTTATCAAGGAAAGTACAAACCAAAGGCAAAATTGTACAGAGCAATCAAATCCAAAATCAAAACCGAGAGTAAGCAAAGTTAATGGAAAGATATGAAAAAAACGGTTTATGCCTTGGAATATAAGCCAAATCCATATTGGGAATATGAAACACGCCTATGTTGTTATTTTAATAAGAATTGTACTTGAGTAATCTTCCCTCATGGTAAATAATTGTGGCAGCCCATTGTTCATTTTGCAGGTGTGATATGTCCAAAATGTGTATAAATACAACAACAAACAAGCCTTAAACTCAATTAAATGGGGCCGGCTACATGGATCAAACGTCATCAATTAGCTCCATCAAAGACTATTTTTATTAAAACCATTTAGAACAAGATCATCTTTAATTATTTGTTTAAGTGCCCTTTTAGGTCTACTTCTACCTCTTTTAATAAGTGAATTTATCATTAAACTTACCTTATTAACACGTATAAACCATCTTAATTTAGTCTCGGTCATTTTCTCGTCAATCAGAGTCACTCCAATTTTCTATCGAACACATTCATTTTCAATCTTATTCATCTTAATATGTCCACATGTCCATCTTAACATTTTCATTTTTGTTATCCTTATTTTTTGTTCAAAGATGCCCCATCAAAATCAATACTCGCTATCATATAGAATAGTTGGTCTATTAACAGTCCTATAAAATTTACCCATCAATTTCAAAGGAATTTTACGATCACAAAACACCCCCCAGAAGTATTTCCTTATTTTTTCTATCCAGTTTGGATCCTATGAAAGATATCTGCATTAATATCTCCATCACATTGCAGAAATGAGCCTAAATATCGAAAACAATTAACTTTTGAAATAACGTGATCTCTCAATCTCACATCCATAACATTACTGGACAATCATTTGCTAAAACAACACTTCATATATTTTGTCTTATCCCCACTAAGAAAACTTTCGATTCTAAAGTTTCTCTCCAAATCTCTAACTTTAAATTGATAGTCTCTTTGAAATATGCAGCGAGAACCATATCATTCGCAAAAAAGAATGCAATTAGGAGAAGATTTTTAAGACATTAGATAATTTGGTTGCATTGTTGATTCTTTTTAATGTGACATCATAGTGGTATTACATTGATAAAATTCTTTTCATAACTCTGATGAATATAAAATTCGGTATTCAGGTTTCTAAGACATGGAAGAACATTTTCTTCGAAGGGAGAATAGAGAGAACCCCTCATTTGGAGGCCCATTTACAGCAACCGAGAAGCTCATCATTATGCTCGAAGTGAACTAGACTTCTGGGCAATGTTTGGGCCATAACTCGGATTATACTCTTTGGATTTGAGGTGATTCCACTCGGACCTAAAAGTTAACTCATTTTCCCAACGGATACAAAAACATCATAGGTTGCCTCTCGATGACTATGACAGATACCAACAAGAACCTAAACCTAGACAAATGGAGCCATAACTTTCTCCACACAACTCTAATTCCGATAATCAATGACCTTTTGGGAAAGGAAATTTTATATCACTCTAAGGAGCAATAATGAATCCATTTGTGTAATAAAAATGCTCATTCAAAAGAAAGTATGTAAATTCGGTAAAATTTTGACCCAACCCTCATAATATAGTCATAACTTTGGCCAACCTTAGTAATATAATCCATAACATTGGCAAATGGCCCATTTGCAAGTGGAGGTGGAAAATTGTTCACAGGATGGGACCACCATTTTTTCTATAAATTAGGAGTTTGTGTTTTACAAGGAAAATCCATAATTTCATGGGAGGAGATTCATGAGAAATTGGGAACCACCAATAGGAGATCCCAAAAGCTTGTTAGATCACCCACCTTCACTTTGAGAAATTTGATCTCCTCAATGAGATAATTTTCTCTGATATGAAACACATCCTCGTCTTTCTTCATCTTGTTCACATCCTTTTTAAGAGATTTGACTTCTTTCTTGAGTTGAAAATTTCTCTCAAGACACAACTCAAGTTCAGTCTTCAACATGTGCTCCATGTATGTTTCTTCGTCTTCTCCACTGTGATAGGAATGTTGGGATGTTGGTTTGTTAGAGTGTAACTGCTTGTGGATCCCTGGAGGAATATGCTGGGGGGGCACTTTTTGTTAGGGAAATTAGTTTAAAAGGGGGTTAGGGAGGTAGAATGAGGGAGATACAAAGGGAATTAGTTTGTTGGAGTTCGGCCACTGGGCTTGGGCGAGAGAGCTTATAGAGCCTCTCGAGTTTTCCTCTCCTTCGTCTCCATTGGCGTGCCGGCAGGTCGGACCAAATGATAATTACCGCACCAAATCACCCAAGACGAACAGGTATATAAGTGGAGTAGAACAAACAGCAGAATTACAGGGGAGATGTGAGAAGAAGAAATCAAGAAGAAGAATGGAGATGAAAGAGAGGAAAACTCGAGAGGCCCTATAAGCTCTCCCGCCCAAGCCTAATGGTCGAACTCCAACAAATTGATTCCCTTCGTGTATCTCCCTCATTCTACCTCCCTAACCCCCTTTTAAACTAATTTCCCTAACATAAAGTGGACCCCCCCAGCATATTCCTCCAGGGACCCACAAGCAGTTACACTCTAACAAACCAACATCTCAGCATTCCTATCACTGACACCGTCCTGAAAAAACACCCTATCCTAAAAGTGGTGGATTCTGCAAGCATGCCAAGCAATCTCCCATATCACTCGTGTTCCAGGAAACTGAGGACAAGGTGCGCTGAACATGCAGTCGTTCCAAGCAATTAGCCAAATGATCCTCCCTACGCCATGGGCCAGTAACACCTATTGGCAACGCACCTTGACTTCACGCATTCCCCAGACAATCTCTTAGATGGACCTTCCGGCACTGTGGACCCTTCGTGTGTGCTGTGGCCCGAGCATAGCTACTTTTCAGGCAATTTCTCATATAGTCTTTCCCGGATGATGATCAGCCTGCAGAAGGTCAATCAGCGGTTTGCGATGTTGCTCCTTCCGGTGTGAGGGGTCGTGATCCGTCATGTGCTTCTGGCGGTTCCCAGTAATCTCCATCAAAATAACTTGTGCCCCCACCCAAGGAGGCTTAGGGAGTGGAGTGTGCAGCTTCGTGGATGGTGTGGCCAGTAGTTGTCGAAACGAATGTGTGGCCACCCCCATTGTGCAGTCCAGCACCATGACAGAATTAGGCGCTATCGGTGGTGTCACTGTGTCCGACTGCCCCTTGCTCCCAATCACTAATGCAGGTGTGTCTATGGCCAACTTGTCTCCCTGTTATGACGTTGCCTCCCGATGGCACAGCCCCCCAACCGCCTGATGTCCGGCTACACCGGCGGGCCATAATTCCACCGTCGATGCGTAGCTTAACAACACCTCCTCGTCAAACTGCTTCACCGCCAACTTTCCCGGTCCACCAACGTCATCACCAACAGCAGATTGTGCGAAGACGGAGTGCACCTCCCGTTGCGCGATCATCAGTGGTAGCGAAGGCAACGCCTATGAACGCGAGTTGACTGCCTCCGTAGTTGGTGTCGACTGAAATGCTGCCCTGCGATTCCCCATCACATCATGTGGCGTACAATGCGGCAGTGGTGGTGGGGCAAACTCTTCTGTCAGCTCCTGCAGGTCCCATTTCTCCTCCCACGTCAGCGGGATGGACTGCATTTGTAGGAGTTGAGAGTCGTCCCCGAGCAGGAAAGTGTTCTGTTCTTTTTCTTTTTTTTTCTCTTTTTTCTTTATTTTTTTTTGTTCCTGCTTTCCCTTCCGAGGTAGAACAGCGGGCCGCCCAGCGCAGGTCACCTCTTTTTTTTTGTTATTTTCCTGTAGCGCAATTGTACCTCATGCGCGAGCAGAAGATCGAGCGCCACCGGAAAAGAGAGTCGCACATCGTGCGAAGCCGCTGCTGCTGGTATCGGCCCGCCGCGGCCGATCGAGAGGAAACTCGCACAACAGCGTCGCGTTGGGTGCGGGACTCCTGTGGTCGTCAACTGGTTGTGCGCGACTCCTCTCATGCGCGGTGCGTCGGGTGCCAGCGAACAGACGAAGTGCAGCAGTTGAGTCGTGTGCGATACCCCTCCAACGAAAACAGGTGGAGCACTTCAACGGCAGTGCGCATGAAAATCGTCCTGTACTGGACGTCAAATGCAAGTCGAAGGAGTGGAGCTTCGCAGGTGAGTTGCGCCTGCTGTAGGTCGGAAGTCTCTTGCAGCAACAGTCCCCTGCGTGCGTGGTGCGTCGCCGCAAATAAGAAGCAGCGCGCGGCGGAATTAAGTGGAGTATAAGGAGGTGTGCCGGCTGGTCGGACCAAATGATAAGTACCGCACCAAATCACCCAAGACGAACAGGTATATAAGTGGAGTAGAACAAACAGCAGAATTACAGGGGAGATGTGAAAAGAAGAAATCAAGAAAAGAATGGAGATGAAGAAGAGGAAAACTCAAGAGGCTCTATAAGCTCTCCCGCCCAAGCCCAATAGTCGAACTCCAACAAACCGATTCCCTTCGTATCTACCTCCCTAACCCCCTTTTAAACTAATTTCCCTAACAGAAAGAGGGCCCCAAGCATATTCCTCCAAGGACCCGCAAGCAATTACACTCTAACAAACCAATATCCCAGCATTCCTATCACACCGCTTGAGCAGTCTCCTTTTTCTCTCAGCAAGTGCCATGAAAATTGGTATCTTTTCTAACACAAATCTTCCTCAGAATCAATGTTTAAAGAAAAACAATCTTCTTTTTACTCAACAAACCTCTCTTCTTTCTTCCCCGTGTTTTTCTTCTTCTTTCGACGAACTTCTTGAATTCTTCGAAAGATTCGCCTTTGGATCTTCTTTGTGGCTTCTCTACATCCTCTTCTTCAGAATCCACTCTTCTTTTTCTTTGGACAATCTAGTGTGAAGTGTCCAATCCCCCCACACTTAAAACAATCGAGTGGGAGTTTTCCCTAGTATTTACCTTTACCCCTTTTAAGATTTTTAGAGATAAAAGTCATAATAGTTTTGCGATTTTTATCACTCTCATCATCTTCATCTGAAGCACCAGAGGATTCAACTTCTTCCTTGATCTTCAACTTATTCATGGCTTTCAATGTCATTTGGATCAAATCTTCAATAGCTGAAACCTTTGGATCAAATCTATTTGGAGAGTTTCTTATTAATTTTTTAATTGTAGATTCTTCTTGCTTGTCTCTAAATCCACTAATATGACTAACTATTTCATTCTCTGGTGAAATAGTTATTAATATTTTCATCTTCAATCCTCCTGATATCTTCAAATTTGACCCTTCAAATTTGTAGTTTGGCTTCTTTGATCATGACATTACCCTCATTCATGTTTTCAAGTTTATCCTGCATTTCTTTGGCTATTGTGAGCCCCATCGCTTTTGTGTATACTTTGTCTGATAAGGATGATAGTACAACATTTCTAGTCTTCCCATCTACCTCTAGAATTCTCTTGTCAACAAAAGTCATAGGAGCATCTCTTGCAAGAGGTGGAAAGCCCACAATAACAACATCAATAACAGCATTATTAACCTCCAATCCTTGTGAAAACAAATAGGGTATCATCAAAAATGGGAACTCCTCTGCTATTCACTAAGTTCAAACCATCCATAACTCACTATAAAAGGAGTAGGATCTTAGAGGAACTCGGTTTGCTCTGATACCACTGGTCGAACCCAGATCAGTTAAGATGGGGGGGCAATCAGTGGTGCCAATTTTTACAAATTCCTCATTTTGAATTAAACCTCTGGTTGAAGTCGTGATCCACTCTCTAGAATCACTTCATCACCCATACACAAAAATAAAAGGAACAAATAACATAAAAAAAAAATTACAAAGTTCAACCATAATGTGATAGGGTGCTCCTTGCCGTGTTAAGTCGCGGAAAAGAGCAGTTATCATCCACTTCCGACAAATGATGTGTGGCGTTATTTAGACTCAGACCACCAATTCTTCAAAATTCCACCTTCGCTCTTAAGCATGAATCAGATCTTTAATCCACTATTGGAAGCCTCAACATCATAGAATAGATCTTCTGAGAAGACTTTGACTGTGAGACTGATCTCAATATTGCAGCATGCACATCTGCCTCTTCTCTATTCTTCATAATAGTCTTCTGATGTTGCGAAAATGCCGGGAGTTGCAGCGACAGAAACAACGAAAAAACATAAGAGTAAAAGGGAAAAAAAGAACAAGGACACAAAGAATTACGTGGTTCGGGAATAATCTCTACGTCCACGGAGAGGCAGAATATCCACTATAATTCGGGTGCACAATTACAGAGTTTTTTCAGTAACAAACCCTAGCCAAAAAATGGGCTACAAATGGAGAGGAAGACTATCATTGTTCCACCAACCGCACAAGAAGTCTGCGTCGCTGCAGTGAAAGGCGGTCACCCAAGTCAAAAGTGCTACAGTGGGTGTCGGTTGGAAGTCCAAAAGGCTGCAGTATAGTTGACTCTGAAGTCCGCACTGCTACAGTGTATGTCGGTGTCGATCAGTCACAAGCATTCGGCCCAACCGGATCGGGCTACACCAATCCAACATCTGATGCAAGGGAGCATGCATGAATGAAAGGAACTTCCTCCACAACATCAAGCGCCTAAATGATCAGCTCTGCTTGCCTCAACCCCTTCACAAATCACAAATACAGTGCAGATCGATGTTCTTTAGTTTCTCTCACTTCGATACAGCAGATCTTCAATGGAGCATTGTATCGACTTCTTAATTTTTCAAACACCTCATTCCTCTTCATTTTCTCCTTTTTATATTCCTGCAATAGGTGCGAATATTGTTTCCATAACAAAATTTGGAAACTTCCCTTCATTCTTGGCTGTAAGAAATTTTCCTGAAGAATATCAGCTTTGACCACGAATAATAATTTCAAATATTTGAATTTGAAATCCCCATGATCTTCACGTTTAATCACCATTCAATTTCCATCAATTTAAGGCTAGAATCACACCTTTGACCACAACCTTTGATTAAGAGTTGAAGTTCAGCGAAGCATCGTCAGAGTTATTTATAACATTGTGATTTTCGTAAGACTTAGTAAATCTTATGAAGTTCCTGTAAGTCCATGCCTTTGTAAATTTTCCGGCAAAATCAAAGTCTTACGAAGCAGCACAAAGACTCATGAACTCAAGTGAAGTCTTACGAACTTCATTAAGAGTCTTATGAAGTTCTCTAGAAAGACTTATGAACTCTCAGCAAAGTCTTTGGTACTCCACCAGAAGTCTTATGAAGTCCTCAAAAGACTTACGAACTTCCACCAAAGTCTTACGAAGTGCTTTCAAAGTCTTACAAAATAAGACTTAGCCAAATTTTCAGTTTCAACACAGAACTTCCATATTTTACCAAATAATCACATAAACTTCAGAATTCATTCTCTGTCATTTTCAAATAGCTCAAAAACAATTCAAACATATTTGTTGTGCCCAAAGGTGTTTTAGTATTTGTTGTCAATTAGGCTTGTTGTCAAGAAGCTTGTCCATTTAATTAATGCAAAAGAGATGTCTTGGGTGATGGATTGAGTATCCACCCAAAGAAAAGTTGTTGTCATTGTGCTTTCATGGAAAAAGAGAACTAAGGTCCTTGGAATAGCTGAGTGGACAGATTCCTTGGCCCAACTACATCAGACGATTGTATGTGTTGTTCCTCAAGTCAGACATGTACCCAAGAAGAGAAGGTCTTGTCTACAACAGTTTACAAGAAGCGGTTGCTGCTTAATGATCCGGTTGGATAGCTTTAAGCGGTTTGAAAGAGTTGGTTTGTATGGCTATGAAATGTGCTACACAAGTGAAAGAAGCACTGCCATCATCACTGAAAGGAAGTGGAAGAGGTAAAGGGACGGGCTGCTGAATCTGGACTGGATAACTTGTTGAGAGCTCTCTTTTCTCTCCTCCCTCTTCCAATCCATACACCACCATCGATAATTGTCTTCCTCTCATCATCCACCCACCTCTGTATCAGGTGTCCCACTCTGCCGATCACCGGTTTGGACTGTCTATTATCGTCGCCCATCGAATGTGTCCCTCGTCCAAGTCGAGGACACTATCTCCCCAGCTTCGTCCAACGCTCCTGCTCCGGTAATAGACGACTTGCCCATTGCATTGCGAAAAGGTACTCATTCTTTCCAGAATACTCCTTTTTACACATCCTCATACAGAGGTCTTTTTGCTCTTTAACGATATTTATTCATCACACGGTCGGCAACAAATGGATTTATACGGTCCGCCTCGACGCAGATGGCACTCTTCATCGCCTTAAAGACAGACTTGCGGCAAAAGGTTTTGGTCAGACATATGGTGTCGATTATTTTGATACTTTTTCTCCGGTTGCGAAGATGGCATATGTCCGATTATCCATCTTTCTTGTCGCTCATCATCATTGGCATCTTCATCAACTTGATTTCAAAAATGCCTTTCTACATGGTTTTCTTGAAAAAGAGGTCTATCTGCAACAACCTTCTGGCTTTCGCGCCTCAGGAGTCGATTTTCATGTATGTCGTCTTCGTTGCTCTCTATATGGACTCAAGCAGTCTCCTCATGCATGGTTTGGAAGATTCTGCACCGTCGTCACTACATCTGGCCTATCTCAGAGTATGAAGAATCACACTGTCTTCTACCACACGACGTCCTTCAGATGTATCCTGCTGGTTGTCTATGTTGATGACATCATCATAACTGGGAGCGACTCAAATGGAATCGTCCATCTAAAGGTGTATCTTCAACAACAATTTCAAACGAAAGATCCGGGTCCTCTGGCATACTTCTTTGGCGTTAAGGTCTTCCGTTCTCTGGACATCATCTTTCTTCGCCAACGGAAATATGTTTTAAATATCTTGCAAGATGCTGGTTTGACTCAGGCAACTGTCGTTGACACTCCTCTTGAGCCCAGGGAACGATCTCTTTATGACAGCACGAAACCATATTTTCACCCAAAGAGGTACCGTCGTCTTGTGAGAAAACTCAATTATCTCACCATTACTCATCCAGACATTGTCTACGTTATTAGCAAGGTTAGCCAATTCATTGAACATCCAACAAAAGAATGTCTCCACCTCTACTTGAGGTAAGGGGAATTCATCACTTTACAATATTTAATACTCTTAACACTCCCTCTCAAGTTGAGACACATATATTTATCATGCATAGCTTGTTACACAAAAAATTGGACACATGGTTCAGCCACCCCTTTTGTGAGAACATTTGCAAGTTGACCAGAGGTGTAAACATAGTCAAAGGTGATCATCTTCTTCTCAAAGTTTTCTCAAACAAAGTGACAATCAACTTCAATATGTTGTTGGTTGTCTATGTTAATGATATCATCATAACTGGAAGCGACTCCAATGGAATCGCCCATCTAAAGGTGTATCTTCAACAACAATTTCAAACCAAAGATTTGGGTCCTCTAACATACTTTTTTGGCATTGAGATCTCCCGTTTTCTGGACATCATCTTTCTTCGCCAACGGAAATATGCTTTAGATATCTTGCAGGATGCTGATTTGACTCAGGCAACTGTCGTTGACACTCCTCTGGAACCCAGGAAACTATCTCTTTATGACAGCACGAAACCATATTCTCATCCAGAGGTACCGTCATCTTGTGAGAAAACTCAATTATCTCACCATGACCCATCCAGACATTGTTTGCGTTGGTTAGCCAATATATGGAACATCTAACAAAAGAATGTTTTCACCTCTCCTTGAGGTAAGGGAAATTCACCACTCTACAATATCTAATACTCTTAACACTCCCCCTGAAGTTGCAACATATATATTTATCATGCACGGCTTGTTACACAAAAATTGGACACATGGTTCAGCCACCCCTTTTGTGAGAACATTTACAAGTTGACCAGAGGTGTAAACGTAGTCGAAGGTGATCATCTTCTTGTCAAAGTTTTCTCGAACGAAGTGACAATCAACTTCAATATGCTTTGTCCCTTCATGAAAGACTGGATTTGTGGCATTCTTGATAACACCTTAATTGTCACACCAGATATGTGTCGGTTTCTTGACAGTATACTCAATCACCTGTAGAATTGGTTGTGCCCAAATAATATCTGCAGTCACATGTGTCATGGAATGATACTCTGACTCCACACTTGATCGGGAAATAACCGTATGCTTTTTGATTCATCGTGAGATCAAATTTCCGAGAACATATACTGCGAAGCTACAGTACCGTTGTCTCCAAAATCCGAGATGATACAATAATAATGTCAAAGTTCGCACTGTTATAGAGCTCTGATGGTGTCACCAGTCAGCTCTGCTACAGTCTGATAAGAGAGTTGTTACAGTGCCCGAAGAATTGAATTGGGGGCCTTTGTCCCCCGGACCCTTGAGCAAGGGCGCACTGCCCCTGCAACCCTCAGTGACCTCACTGTGGAGGTCGAGCCGCGGGAGTTGCGGTCTGGCGTGCAGTCTGGGCCGCTAGCAGTCGGCCCAACTTCATCCAAAAGGATCGGGCTACACCATTCCAACAATAAACGAACCGATGTCATCTTGGTCACTGGAGAAAAAGTGTCCAAGTAATCAATGTCATACGCACATAACCCTTGGCAACAAGTCAGGCTTTGAGTCGATTACGAGAGTCATCGATGTTGAAGCGTACGGTATAGATCCACTTGCAAACAACTTTTTTATCCAAAGAGGGACAAAATCACAAATATGGTTGGTTTCCAAGCCCTGAAGTTCATCCTGCATTGCTTTTAACCAGCTAGGATGGGATTTCACCTCAACAACAGTGTGCGGTGTCGAATGAGCAGTCAGTGTCGCAATAGCTCAAGAGGTAGCCACAGATAATCTCAGATAAGAAGTTGATGAACTGATATTTAGCTGACAAGAACATGTATCGTTGTGAAGGGCAATGGGTAGCTTCGGCGATGGAGGATCGGGAGCTGGTGAGTCATCGTGTGCGGTAACAGCACCAGGCTCTGGGGCGGCAAGTATGCAAGGGTGACGAGTATAAACTTGGCCAAAACGTGATCCAACGCCATCACGAGGAAGAGATGGTGGTGGTGGTGGTGGATGAAGAGATTATGGTGGTGGTGGGTGAAGAGAATAGGGTGTAGTAATGTCGGAATCAGGAATAGTAGGTGATAGTGGGAAATCATGAACATAAAATATGGAGGATTCGACAAAGGAAACATCAGTGAATGTGACATAACAACGCAAGTCTGGGAAAAGCAGCGATAATCACGCTGAGTTCATAAATAACCAAGAAAGATGCATTTGAGTGCGTGTGCAGCAAACTTGAAAAGGGAGGGGCGAGTATCCCTAACATAACAGACACATTCAAAAATGTGAAGATGCAGCGAATGCGGTGATGAGGTTGGAAACAAAGAATGGAAGGGAGTTTCCCCCTTAAAAACCAATGAGGGAAGTATGTTAATGAAATATGTAGTGATGAGAATGGCATCACCCCAAAAAACATTAGGAATTTTCATTTAAAATAAAAGTGCACGAGCAACTTCTAAAAGATGGTGGTTCTTACGTTATGCAACACCGTTTTGTTGAGGTGTATCGGGACAAGAAGTCTGATGGAGAATGTCATGGTAATCCAAAAAGAACTAAAACGAGCCAGAAAAATACTCACGACCATTGACAGAGTGCAAACAATGAATTTTAGCGGAAAACTGGGAATGGACTAAAAGATAATAGGAGCTAAACACTAAAAATTCCAAAACGATTTATTAACAAATAGGCTCGTGTCATTCTCGAAAAATCATTGATGAATGTCACAAAATAACAATAACCCAGTATATAAAAACTAGGACCGGGTCCCATACGTCAGAATGAACTAGATGAAAGGACTAGACACACGAGTGATCGCCTGGGAGACATAGGTGACCCGGTGATCCTTAGCATAATGATAGGATTCACAATCAAATGGAGAAACATGATCCAACTCTGAACAAAGCAACTGAAGAACAGGTGCAGGTGGATGGTCAAGGCGATAATGAAGTTGAAGGACACGGTCAGAAGTGACAAGACAGGCGAGAGCTGGAGTCAAGTCAAGCACATACACACCACCCTAAAATCGTTCACTACCAAGCACCCAAGTCGTCGAAGGCTCCTGAAAGACAACCGAAGTAGGTAAGATGGTTCGGCGCTATAAGTCGACGGTAAACCTACTAATGGATAGCAAATTAAAAAGACGGTGTGGAACAAGAGCAACTGCAGAGAGTGTCAAGCTAGGTGTAATCGAGCAACTCCCATAACCAGCAATTTGTACTCTCTTACCATCAATTACAGTAATATTATCTCCAATTGAAGTTGAGTTATAGGACCGAAGAATACCTACATTCCCAGTGATATGCTCTGAGGCGTCGGAGTCGAAAACCCATGAGGTGGATCGTTGGGATAGACAAGCAGTAGGAGCATCACCATGAGCAATAGTAGCACTCGATGAAGTACCAGCACGTTGACTGAAGATACCGATACTCATCACCAGAGAGATCAACGGTATGATGAATATCATCTGGAGGCACAGGGGTAAGGTGTAGCAGCCTGAGCAAATCGAGAGTGATCGAGAACTTGAAAACAATTCGGACAACCATGCAAATGTCAACAGGTATCAATCGCGTGATAATATTTGCCGCAATGCGTGCAATGTTTGTAAGCAGTAGGTCGACCATGGCCCCCGGAATGGTCACCACCTCGATTAGGACCTCAAGAGACCACAGCAGCATAATACAGCATATACAAAGGGTTTAGCCCCATTATAGCTCACAGGTGAGCTCGATATAGCTTATACAAAGGGCTGAGCACCATTATAGCTCATGAGAAACAGGTAAGCCCGATATAGCTTATACGAAGGGTGAGCCCCATTATAACTCTCCAATGCATTGGATAATGATTATGCTCTCCGGAAAATTATATTGGAAGTTGACCGTATAGTTATTCCAATTTGTAAAGAGTTTTGTAAAGGTTCTATGAGATGATGTTCCAAGATACCAGTATGTTTTATCTATGCTTGTTATGGGTTTATGATGTTTCATTTGATCAAGATTGATATCACATGGCTCATAATTATTGATTCTTATAACTATTTCTTTTGTTAAAACCTTAAAGTCGGGGTTTAGCCCCATTATAGCTCACAGGTGAGCTCGATATAGCTTATACAAAGGGTTGAGCTCCATTATAGCTCATTAGAAACAGGTGAGCCCGATATAGCTTATACGATGGGTGAGCCCCATTATAGTTCTCCAATGCATTGGATAATGATTATGCTCTCCGGAAAATTATATTGGAAGTTGATTGTATGGTTATTCCAATTTGTAAAGAGTTCTGTAAGGGTTCTATGTAAGGGTTCTATGAGATGATGTTCCAAGATACCAATATGTTTTATCTATGCTTGTTATGGGTTTATGATGTTTCATCTGATCAAGATTGATATCACATGGCTCATAATTATTGATTCTTATAACTATTTCTTTTGTTAAAACCTTAAGTCGTGTTTTCATGTTTGATGATCCAAGTATTGATAGGTATGAATATTCTTATGTTATACTCATGCACTTTGATTATGTCATCATACTCTTATGCTCACTGATGACATTCATTTGTTAATTATTACGTTTTTCCTTACTGAGCATTTGAGCTCACCCTTCATATGTTTTCGTTTCCCTAGGTTCTAAAGAATGATCTTGAACGAGTAATGTGTCTCGAAGGGATTTCATATGGATGATGATAATGTCTTAATGTAAAAAAAAACTAGATTAAGTCATGTGAATTGTTTATATAGGAGTTTGTCTTAATTCTCTAAAACTCTAAACCTAAAAGATTCTCAAGGATGTAAGTAATCAAATTTTTCCTTTTGATGTTCTAAGGTTTGGATGAAAAAAAATTGGGTCACAGCTATCGGCATCAAAGCCAGAAATATAAAGTTTATGATTTCAGCACTGAATCTGTGAGTGCGGGTTCTGGGATGTTATAGTTGGTTTCAAATGAAAGGTTTAGATAACTTTAGATATTAGAATGTTTTCATGTTAGATTATCTTAAGAGTTATGGATACCTCATTTGAGGGTTTTAAGTAGTAAAAATTTTGAGGTTATTAATGACATTTTTGGAGATGCTTTACTAGGTAGTGTATTTGTAACCCCTAGGATCAACATGAAGTGTTATTTAGGGATGAATTCTTTTTTCGTGTTTAAAGGGAAAAAAATGACAACCCAAAGGTCGGGTTTCGAACTTAGTTGGGAAATGCCTGAAGAATTTTAAAGATGGTTATTTATGGAATGATCTAGTTTGAACTTTGGGTATTACTATTGAATTTTAAATATTAATGTATCATATGAAGGTTTACTCATTTTGGGAATTATCTTACCATGTGCTAACCTTTTTTGTTTTGCTTAATGTCTAAAGACAGGAGGAATAGCTCGTTATCCCTTTAATGGTTATGTGGTCTTTAAAATTTTATTTTAGTGCTTCAGGCATGAAAAATTCATCTTAAATACTCATCGTTGGAGCAAAAGATATGATTGTAGTGGAAATTGATTAACGGGTGAAATTCTACTTATCAAGTATGTGTATTTTCATATTCTTTTAGTCTAGATGGTAAGAGAATTCCTCAATTCTAGGAAAAGGATCTTGAAACAAAAGTATTATCCTAGTACCTTCAATTCTGACGAACCGATGATCTTTTTAATCATCACAGATTTATGGTTTTGAGGCCCCTAATTTTTCATTGATCATTCATTTGTTTGTGATCAATGACCTCAATCACTCTCTATAATTATTTACGTTTTTCATTCATTCTCACTTATGTTCTCTTATTTGGAAACCTAGTAATGTGTTATTCCGTATGACCTTTGTACATCCATTTTCTCTATTATTAAGAGGATGTTTTATTAAGCTTTTTTATGATGTGGGTTTACAACAACAGTATTTTCAAATGTCCAACCCTTGATTACCGAGATAAAGTTCAAATTGCGAGAACGCGATTTATTAAAGGGGGAAGGATGTAACACCCCGGGATTTTAAAAGAAAATTATATTCGATATCATAAATGGACGCGCAACACCAAACTTAAAACGACCCATGATATATATTACTGTTATAACCTAGCCGTTAGAATTGCGAGTATTAACAGGAATAACTGAATTATAAAAATATGGTTTACATATATTCTTTGGTGACCAATTAATTAGAAATAAAAATAAAATTCATTGGAAAATAAAAAAGAAATCTTTTTCTGAAAAACTATTTTAATGCACGTCAGTGTGTTTTAAACCAATAAATTAAACAAATCACTCTTATTGAATTATATTAATGAAATTTATATATTATATATTCAATCTAATGTTTAACGTTCATCCTATGCGTTTTCTAAACATGAAATAAAAATAAATTGTATTTTTTTCAAAAAAGCAATTTTGTCGCCTTTTTATGCCGCACTTATCTTAAAACTAATTTTTGACACTTACAAAATTTATTTGACAAAATAAAATTCATTTTTGGAATCAAAATATCAAAATTTACTTTGGGTGAAATTTTAGAATTTTTCGGAAAATATTGATTTTTCAGTGAATAGTGAAAAATACCGATTTTTGTAAAAAGTCTATTCTTTTTAATTAATTAAGTAATTTAAAAGTCTCAATGTGTTTTGAATATGATTTCAAGTAACCTAAGTATTATTTAGCTATATTTAATCCACTTGATTACTTTTGAATCAACTTTATATTGGTTTTTAATATAAGTTTGTTTTTCGATTTAAAAACGGGCTTTTCTAAAAACTGTTTTAAAATGCATAATGTTTCCCCTTTTAAATTAATTAAAATAATCCCTAATGGGGAATGTTCTAAATGAAATGTATAAATTATATATCAATAAATTTTAATTGAGTTTCATACAATTATTATTATTAGTCATAGTAGAATCATCTTTTGCTCAAAAAAATATTTTTCTTAAAAACCCGCTTTCTCGTCGTGTCTGCGGAATTACTTTTAAATTAAATTATACCACTTCTCGAGTTTGGTGCATTATTAGAGCCTTGTGGTAGGTAAAAACGTGGGTTCGCCTAACTTTTTTCAAAACATTTACAAGTGTGTCATTCGACTCACTTATAAAAGGTCACCCTCTCTCTTCCTCAATCTTCACACCTTCAAAACCAATTGGTTTGGTTAAACCCTGCCCAAATCACTTCTTCACTTCCCCCATCTCATCTTAGAAGCCTTACTTTGGGCATAAAACCAACCAAGGAATGTTTTTGTTGCAAACCAAAATGAATTACCCGAATAAGAGGTAACGTTCATCAACGAGCATTTTTATTTTATTTCTTTCTTCACCCCTTCAATCTTTCTTATACCATGCTAATATAATAACCTCAGTATCATCCATATACTGAGATGTTAGGTTAATGGTACGACCTACAACCACACACACTTTCATCAAATGGGTTACGAAATCATCATTCGTGAGTACAGCGAACTATCGCCTCGCAAAACGATGTCATTCATTTTTCCATTATCACATATCATGGTTGGGTATGATGATGGATCTAAAGTTTATATGTGATATTTATAACATAATTATACCTCTGGAGTTATTATATCATATATGTCCTTTTACGTTTCATTCCGTATGAGATGCGATAATGTCGCTCGTGTGTACGGCGGACTACCGCCTCGCGAAACGATGTGATTCGTTTTTCACTAACGCGTTACATGGAAGGTAATAAGAGTAAAGATAATAAATATATGTGATATATTTATCATTCTGAAAATATAATATATCATTTTCTTTTTACCTTTTCACTCACTGAAAAAAATGATAACGTCGTTCGAAGACGTGTGGACTACCGCCTACTCGAAGCGATGTGATTCCTTTTTTCGCCACCACATCACAAGAATGCTATATATAAGTATATATAATTAAATAATGTGGTATTTATGATATTATGATCATTCTGGAAAGATAAAATATTATTTACCTTCTTTCTATAATAATCATTGAAAAATGAAAACGTTATTAATGCGTACGTATGGCCTACCATCTCTATGATCGTAACTTTAGTTCGTTTTTCATGACCATCTTTCATGATGGGTATCAGAAGTATAATTGATGTATAAATATGATAATTATGTCATGATTATTATTCTAAAGATATTTAAATAATAACCTCTGACCAAAATCAATCCACCTAACGTAAACTTAATCGATTAAGTAATTGTATATAACATGCTAATAAGTGAAATAAAACTAATAATAAACTTGAAATAGGTTCTCAAACATGTAAATAATTAACATAAGTTTATTATTAAGGGGAAGATAAAGACACGCGCGACAAGTCAGACTCGAGGTAAGGGTTTTCTCGTCTCACCTTTATTTTTGTGAGATGCATGTCATATTCGCCACTTATTTTTGTTATGTGGTGTATATACTGCCCATGAATATATTTTATGATTTTTATCCTTAAATTTATGGTGATTTACATATCCATTTGAAGATCTCTCTTTCATGGGGTTTACGGTTTCAATGTTACTAAAACGGTAAGGGATTTTTGTCTCAATTTTCCTTATTTGAGACGTATGTTATATTATACATCTATCTTCTTTTATAAGGTGTATATACTACCCATATGATATATTATATCATGAATCTCCTTAATTTCGTGATATTCTAAGTTTTATTTGATGTTATTCTTTCATAGGGATTACGATCAAAGTTAGAAAAGTTGTAAGAGTATTCATTTACAATCTCATCGTTTATCAAGATTGTTTATAATTGTGCTTCCAATGATAAGATTTCATCTCTCAAGGAAACACATGACTTTTATTCTCCTCTGGTTATTCATGATATTTAAAGGTAATATTATAATTTTTCCACTTTTTGGTACTTAAAATTGTTGAGAAAATGTTTTTAAGAAAATCCGACTTCATTACTCTTTTAGGTCGGAAATCTGTTTTCTTCGAAACCCATGTTTTCTAAAAATGTTTTCAAGAATGTTATTAAACTTTTCAAAATGATTTATTAAAGACATTTTTACCAATTTTGTCTTTTTTTTTTAAAAAAAATATTTTCAAAGGAATCTTTTTTCGTTTTCCAAACAAGACACTTTTCTGACCTTTTTACTATGCAAAAAGAATGTTCGTTATGGCATGTACAAAATTACCCTCCAACATGCTTGTCATTTCTTTGAAGCCTTCTTTGCAAGTTTACAAGGTTATTTGTAAAGAAAATGCTTTCTTAATATTCTAGAAATTCTTGGTTTTTTAAAATGATTCTAAAAGAATGGTTTTTAAAATGTTTTATGTTTTAAAAAGTAATTTTCAAAATTAAAAGGATATTTTCCTTAAAAATGTTTTTAATGATTTTTTAATGATATTTTCATTCATCAACGTCAACAACTTTTGTTGGTACTTATGCTCCATTAGAGATATTTTGTAATGATACCATCCTAATTTTTTCTCTGAATGGATTATGATTTTTTCAAAGACTGTTATGGATTTGTTTCTTTTCCATAGGTTAATCATGTTTCACAGAGATCGTCATGGAACTCGTTTCTTTTCCACGGTATCATGTTTCAAAGAGATTTTCATGAAAGCCGTTTATTTTCCACGAGTTAATCAAGTTCTGAAAACAATAAAGGTTTTTTTAAGAGTTTTACGATAAAATGAAAGCTCTACGTACCTTATTCATGTTGTAGTTCTTGGACATTATATGAAATGGGTGAGTCTGATACAACTTATACGAAGAGTTGAGCCCCATTATAGCTAACAGGTGAGCCCGATATAGCTTATACAAATGGTTGAGCCCCATTATAGCTCATAAGAAACAGGTGACCCCGATATAGCTTATACGAAGGGTGAGCTCCATTATATGAGATGATGTTCCAAGATACCAATATGTTTTATCTATGCTTGTTATGGGTTTATGATGATTCATTTGATCAAGATTGATATCATGACTCGTGATTATTGATTTTTATAACTATCTCCTTAGTTAAAGCCTTATGTTATACTCATGCACTTTGATTATGTCATCATACCCTTATGTTCTTATGTTCATTGATGACATTCATTTGTTAATTCTTATGTTTTCCTTTACTGAGCATTTGAGTCAACTCTTATTATATTTCATTTTCCTCGGGTTATAAAGAATGAGGTTGAACGAGTTATGTCTAGAAAGGATTCCATATGGATGAAGATGATGTGTTAATGTGAAAAGGAAAAGTCGGGTTAAGTGGGAGAAATGTTCATTTAAAGTCATGTGAATCGTTTATGAGTTTGTCTCAATTCTCTAAAACTCTAAACCTAAAAGGTTCTCGAGGATGTAAGTGATCCAATTTTTCCTTTTGATGTTGTAAGGTTTGAATGGAAAAAAATTGGGTCACAATTATCGGCATCAAAGCTGAAAATGTAAAATTTACATTTTCAGCACCGAATCCAAGAGTGTGGGTTCTGGGCTGTTATAACTTGAAGCTCTCGAAGAACCAGTAGAATCCGCTGCAGCTTGTAGCAAAGAAGAAGTGAACTGAGCCTGTGTTGAAGTTATACAACATCTGAGTATCGAAGAAGAGGAAAAAGAAGAGTGTGTCGAGCCTGTGCAACCTACTGGGCCTCGAAGAAAATGAAGAAGAAGAAGAAGAGAAGAGTTGGCCGACTTGTTATCACTGCTCAGTTACAGTCGAAGAATAATAGAAAAGTGAGTGTCTCGAACCAAGGCAATTGTTATTTGAAGATCCTCTACAGTCCGAGTTTATAGTGTTGAGTCTAAGAGAAGAAGAGATGCAGTCCAACAAAGGGTATTGCAATCAATGAGTTGTTCAAAGGCCGAGTTGCATGGTTCAGTTGTGAAGATCTTAAGGCAGTCGAAGTTCTCTGGTTGAGGACCTGTGTGATATTTGTGATATACTTCAGAAAAAGGAGAAGCAATGCAAGATCAGCTGGAGGGACGTCAGCTTGAAGAAATACAGTGGGATGCTGGCAGTTATACACAGAGGGATGGAGTGCTATTTACTGCTTTATCTGCATGGCATATAGGTGTATTTTAGGTTAACAACACAAGATCTAAAAATCAGATGTGTTCACACAATCCACTGGGACTAACGATTTTCACAACCATTCTTCTCAATTTCTAACAAATGGTTGACAACAAATACAACTCCTTCAACGATTCCATAAGGTACTTCATCCAGATCCGGTGATCAATAACTTTTTGGATAGAGGAAATTTTACATCACTCTATTGAAGTAGAAGCAATAACAAATTCATTTGCATGTTAATAATGCTCAATCAATTAGAAGTATAATTGGAATTGACTGATTCCACTTGCTATGAACACCTCACAGATTTCACAATGCAAAATTTCATGGAAAATTAAAGAGGTTTGGTTGGTCAATGGCATGTTGCAAATGAAGGTGGAAAAACTGTTCACAGGATGGGACCACCATTTGTTCTATAAATTGGGAACTAATATTTGATAAGGGAGGTCCGCAATTTTGTGAGAGTAGGTGTTGGAGAAGTTGGGAGACACCGGTATGAGATCTCGACAGCTTGTTAGAGAATTTGGGAATTTAACCAAGGCCACAATTTGAAGTTTTTCATAATGGTTTAACCAAGACCAAGGGTTAGTGTTGGAATTAACATGTGATAGTTTGAGCATAACAATCACATGTACATTTGAATACTCATGACAATCATACCAGTTTCATAACACTAAGAAGCTTTTATAATTGTTTTCTACACCAGTTAATTATAAACTCACGAAATTAGTTGTGAATTTTCTCTACTTGAAATCATTGTTATTGGAGACAAATAATTATTCAAAGCATTAAGGACTAGCAAATACAATTCCAACTCTGTATCGACCCCAATACTACTACATAGTAAAGTTAGGAAACTAATTTGGCGAGCCTTGCAACATGTGTGTCAAGGTGTTTGTGCACCACCTCAAATACACGTTGGGCTATGACACCCTGAGGCTATGTTTGGTTTTACAAAACATTTTTTGTTTTCATTTTAAAAAAATCTATTAGGAAAAACATTGAATTATGTATATGGAATGCATATTAAGATAATGAAAATGGAAATGATAGATTTTTAGTCGAAAATGAAAATGAAAAATATGCTAATCATATACTTTCTTGTATGCCCTATTATTCAAAATATTTTCTAACACATTTTTTAATATATTTTTGGAAAATGAAAACAGGAAACATTTTTCAATACCAAACACACCCTTAGCCAAGTGGTTTCAATTGGTTTCAAAGAGCAAGCCTTGCATGGTAGAAAAACAGGTTCATTATGGGCTTGTTTTTTTTTCTGCTCTTGATGCACTTTATTGTTGTTGGATCACACGAAGGGTGATACACACTAAGAGGTGGGTGAATCGGTGTGTATCGCAATTTCAAATCTCTTCCTCGAGCTTTTTCAGTACCTCTCTCTCATGATACTCATCGATACAGAAAATAAGAATGGCACAGCAAGTTTGTTAACGAGGTTCGCCTCCTTGCGGATGACTACACGCAGTTCTCTTCTTATTATCAAAAGGGACTCGAGCAAGGGTATGATCTTGTACTCATACAACTACTGGCACTAACCAATTATAATCTCGCACCAACCAAACCAAACAACCTCTTCTGAAGAATGAGCATTGATGAATGCATGAGACTCCACACAGACTCCAAATGATGATCCTCTTTGTCATCGTTTCGCACTAATCTCCCGCGGTTGTTCTCAATGTTTCTTCTTCGATACAGCAACGTATCGGCTCATTTTCTCAGAAAACACCAAAACTCTTTCATTCCTTGTTATTTATATTCACCAAATATTGCATGAATATTGTTTCCATATTCGGTTATGGAAATCTAAAATCAATGGCTCAGCTTTACTCATTCAACTCATAATCTCCAGGTCAAAGCTTCGATCAAATTCTTCCTAAAAGCCCGGCTGAAGACTCGGGTTTTTTTCCCTTTGCACGATATTTGAATTATCGCGGGAAAATCGCATTTTTCGTTCACTAGATATTTCCACGTAAGTGTTGTGGAAACGCCGGGAGTTGCAGCGACAGAAACAACGAAAAAAACAGAAGTGTAAAAGGGGAAAAAAAGAAC
This sequence comes from Viscum album, assembly GCA_963277665.1. Lineage (NCBI taxonomy): Eukaryota > Viridiplantae > Streptophyta > Magnoliopsida > Santalales > Viscaceae > Viscum > Viscum album. The sequence goes on from OY728156.1 coordinate 768,032,876, forward strand.
GATGACACAAAGATTTATGTGGTTCGGGAATAATCCCTACGTCTACAGAGAGGCAGAATATCCACTATAATTCGAGAGCACAAATACAGAGTTTTTTTTCCAGTAACAAACCCTAGCCTGAAAATGGGCTACAAATGGAGAGGAAGACGATCATTGTTCCACCAACCGCAAAAGAAGTCTGCGTCGCTACAGTGAAAGGCGGTCACCCGAGTCAAAAGTGCCACAGTGGCTGCCGGCTGGAAGTTCAAAATGCTACAGTATAGTTGACTCTGAAATCCACACTGCTACAGTGTCGGTCGGTGTCGGTCGGTCAGAGATGCTACAATGCCGAAAAAATTGGGAACAGGGGCGCGTTGCCCCCTACAACCCCCAACGAGCTCACCGCGGAGCTCAACCCGCGACAGTTGCGGGCCACAAGCATTCGGTCCAACCGGATCGGGCTACACCAATCCAACAATAAGCATGATCCATGAGGCTTGTGATGTGGCACTTCATTTTGCGGCGTGGAACACATCTCAGCATCAACTTCTTCTTTGTCCGGTCCATCCTCTTTAATCTCGGCTTGGATCATGATCACGTGTTTGATCATGATGTTTGATCCATGAAGAACATCGCACTTGCATCGTCTGAGTTATTTCTTCTTTTATTTCTTCGGAATATGAATTTTGGAATCTCAACTTTTCACTCAACAGGAACCTCAAAAATTCACGAAGTGTTGAAGCCATTGTGATCAGCGTTCTTACGATGGAACTTAAAGACTTACAATGAAGCCTTACGATGAAGCTTTGCGATCAAAGACTTACGATCGGCTCAAAGGTTTACAATGAATCTTTATAATCAGCGGGGAAAGACTTACGATCATGCCTTTGTTGTTTTCTTGCCTCGGCTCAAAGTCTTACAATCTCTCAAAGCTTTATTCAGGGACTTTGTCATTTTTTTAGTTAACTCCAAGTTGCAAACTTTCTTCAGATGCCTTATGGGCTTCTTCAAAGCGACTCCAGCCCTTCTTATTTACTTCAAAACATCATCCAAGGGGTCTTCATAGTGTCCTTCAAGCGCAACACACCATGGATGGATTCTTTATAGTTTCAACTTATTCATCTTCCATTCAGGCGCTTTCGACATTAAAGACAACATCACTCAAAGTTGTAGACAGCAGCTGCACCACGAGCTCTTTCCAAACTGGTATAGGCGGTGCTGCCTCAGCTCCGGCACATGTCATGACTCTATGAAGACCAGCACAACAATCGTCGAACTTGAAATGTATTGACAACAAATACAACACCATCCTCAAGAGGGTTCAACAATTGCATCATCCAAAAAATTGGTTGTGGGATAGGAAATTAACAGTTCACTATCAAACAAAGAACTTTCAATTTAAAAAAAGAGCATCAAAATCGGTACAGCATGAGGGGTAAAATGCTTACCTCCTGCTCGAGTTTAAATAAGTGCCGATTGAAATGTTGTTGCAGCCTCTCATTAGCATAATTTATGCAGAATTGCTCAAAGCTGTTTTTCTAAACAATGAAGATTATAACATTAAAAACCCATGGAATTGACTCGGCATCAAAAATAACCAAGAAGAAATGCACACCTGAAATGACTCAAACCCGTATATATCCAAGATACTAATGGATTTTCCCGTGAACCGTCGACCCACCTCAAGAGATTTATTGATCTGTTCAACAAGCCAATCAAATAGGCTGGCATAGATAAACTTTGCCAATGCATTTCTTGTGTCAATTGCCTGAATAAAAACATTCATGACGTCAAGTTAGAAGATATAAACAAAGGGATAAAAAAATTATGTGTTTCACTGATGTTACCTGCCACAATGTAAGAGTCTTGGCAATACTATCCTTTCCAGCCTTTATCTGATGGGTAGATAAAGTTAACATGAGGTCCTGCTCACAGCAACCCATCAACTTGGCAGCAGTGGTTACAGCTGCCAAAAACAATAGTGTGTAGCTAAAATTATATGAATAAATCTATCACTGTGGATAATTCATTAACCCTAAAGTAAAGACATTAAGCACGTAAAAAGGTCATCTCTTTAAAAAGTACTTCAAGCTGGTATTGAATGACATTAAAAGTCTATTCCCATTGTAACATTTAAAAAGCAATTCAAATTGGTATTGAATGACATTAAAAGCCTATTCCCATTGTGATCTTTCCCAACTACAAAGGGAAGAAAACTTATCATTCATGTGAAAAAAGAATGGACGCCAGTTTTATTACATGTGAAACAACAACAATAATAGGATGTGCAATATATCCGACAAAAAAATCAATGGGTCGAAAAAAATGCAAAATCTTGAAACAATATACAACACTCACTACTTTATGATGATCGAAGGTGTCAAAGTATTTAGATATTTAAAATATAACACTTGACTAGGTCTATCTTATCCAACATTTTTCCACTCTTTGACTAGGTCTATCTTATTCTATAAATAGAACAAACCAACCTCACAAGGAACGGTGATTCGGCACCCGGTCTTGTCCCATTTTCCTCTGTTTGAATTTTTGTATTCCCTGGCTATCCCAGGTCATGTATATATTCAATAAACAGAACAACCCGGCCCCATTAACAAGGAACGGAGTTTGGGCCTACGCTTTCTACAGAAGGCAATCCCGTAAGCTTCCAGTCACAAAGAAGCAAGCTTTCCAATGTTGCAATGCTCACCCACATTGATCAAAAAAAGCAGCATCATGCAGAAACAAGAGTACAGAAAAATTACCATCATCAGCTATCACTTCTACATGGTTTTCACTGTCAGTTGCTTGAAATTGTACGTTTCCAAGCCACAACACAGCAGCGAGCAATTCAAATGCATGTTCTTGATCTTCTTTGCAAATCCCAACAACATCTAAAGCTTCCTGAAGAGAAAATATAATGGTAATGTTTAAAAAGTATGGCTTCCGGTTAAAGAGTGGCTGGAACACTTCAATTAAAATTTACCACAAGCATTTGAAACTTCTGTACATCATCAACATCATCAATCACCAAGCAGTTGCTCTGATTAAGATACTTATACTCAGTTGCCTTTTTAAGATTCAGTTTATCTGTGCAAAAATGGATAAAGAAACAATATTAAAACAAACCCTGCATATTTATTTAATGTAATTAATTAATAGCTGCTATAAATACACTGAAATTGACATAGGCTACATTTCCTACCTTCCAACATAAATTTTCTTATCAAACAGTAGTTCTCTATATTGCGATAACAAAAGTAACATTCATTTTAGTAATAAACTCATATTCCATGAACAAAGGAAATATATTGCCAGCTTTCACATAATCACTTGTATCTATTACTCATCTTTATTTCATTGGGACCAATAATCAACACATGAAATTCTTCCTGAGTTCCTTGCATCTTAATAGTTTCACATAATTGTTTTTGAAAACCTATTTTGATCCACCTTGAACATAAAAGGATTCTAACTATGTACTTCATACAACCCCCATTAGGATTTTACCAGCTTTTCTCATTTACTAAAGAAATTTTTTATTTTATTTACATTTTGATCACATTGTTAATGCAATCACACTTTTCCAATTCCCAATATTTCAGTCGGTATAGCCCCCGGAGTTTATGGTGTTTTCTTCAATTTAGTAATGAAATGATGAAACTTGAGAATTCCTTTGTTAAGCATTACTTTTAGCTCCAAATAAATTTACCTAGAACTCCCTAATTAATTTCAGCATAAAAAATGGGATCAATTATATTCAATCAACCAAGATTTTAGAATTAAACCAACAAAACACCTGAGAGCAAAAATTATCAAAATAAGATGAAATAATTTGTTAAACCCTGTTTTTTTACTAAAGAAATTTTTTATTTTATTTACATTTTGATCACATTGTTAATGCAATCACACTTTTCCAATTCCCAATATTTCAGTCAGTATAGCCCCCCGGAGTTTATGGTGTTTTCTTCAATTTAGTAATGAAATGATGAAACTTGAGAATTCCTTTGCTAAGCATTACTTTTAGCTCCAAATAAATTTACCTAGAACTCCCTAATTAATTTCAGTATAAAAAATGGGATCAATTATATTCAATCAACCAAGATTTTAGAATTAAACCAACAAAACACCTGAGAGCAAAAATCATCAAAATAAGATGAAATAATTTGTTAAACCCTGTTTTTTAATTATTCTGGGTATTTCTGAGTCCACATCGGAATACTCCATGGTGGATTCTTTTTTCTCAATCTATAAAAGAAGGTCTACGCCTCACCTTGAGGTAAGAAGATTTCCTCATCTACATGGTATCAAAGGGAAACTAATACTATTTCGTCCTCCGTGGCCCGTTTGGAAAAGTTTTTTTTTCTTTCCGCCTCCCTGTGGTTTCCCGATTTCTGCCCGGCCCCCGCCTCCATTGGCCATCTCCAGGCGTTGCGCCTCCCGGCTGTTCTTCTCCCCGCGGCATCCCGGCTAAGCATGGCCCCGCCTCCTTGCAGCTTCCCGGCGACATCCCAGCCCCGCCTCTTCCGGCGACAAACGGCTCCCGCCCTTCCCGGCGCGATCGACCCCGCCCTCTCCTGCGGCGCCCAGCCCTCTCCTACGACGACCCTACCCGACGGCTCCCCTCCCACCAACGTCGCCTCCCTCCCGACGGCAACTTCTATCGCCTAACGGTCCTCTGCTTGTCGGCCCTCCCATTGACGGCTCCCTATGCGACGCCTCCAGCGCGCAGCTCTCCCGACTGACGACCCGCCTGCGGCTTCTCCCGCACGCCTCCTCCCGCTCGCCGCACCTCCAACGTCACTCGGCCACCCACCTCCCGTCGCACCTCCCACCGTCGCCATCACCCGGCGCACCTCTCGTTCGCAGATCCTCCTCCTGCAACGGTTCTCCCCAACAGCACTCCTCCTGCCCGCAGGACCTCTTCCTGTCGCGTTTCTCCCCAGCAGCATTTCTCCCGCACGCGGCCCTCCAGGCAACCTCCCAACGACCACCTACTCCAGCCACCGACGCCCTACTCGTCATGGCGCCCTCCCCGTCCAGGCGCGATCGACCCCGCCCTACGTGGATTCCCAGTCCCCGCCTACTCGCTCTCCAGGCGCCCTCCGGACGCACCTGACGCGTCGCCTGGCTCTCTCCGACGGACCTCCCACTCCAGCCGTCGGCGCCATGATCATCCCGGCGCCCTCCTCGTCCACGCGTGATCGGCCCGCCGCCCGCCTCCTTGCGCTGCTCCCTGCCCTGCGAGCGCCTCCTGCAGTTGCCCACCCGCCCTCCAGCGGCTTCTCACCAGCACTCCGGTGGACCTCCACTCTAGGAGCCCGCCTAGCGACCCAGATGCGGCGCCCTCCAACTACCGATCGGTCGCCTCTCCTTATTCCTACGCCAAGTCCCGACGCCGCTCGTCCTCTTCTCCGGCCACCATTGCTCAGTCTGATGGCTCTAAAGTCTGTCTATTTCATCGACCGTCAGCCTGGTTGCTCGACTCTGGTGCGTCCGAACATCTCACAGGGGATACTGGTATGTTCACCACCTACCATTCGTCTACTAATGCTTCTACAATCACTATTGTCAATGGATCAGCAATCCCCATTGCAGGATTTGGCACATGCCATGACCCCATCTATTAGTCTGTCTTCAGTCGTTCATGTTCCTCACAACCCATTTAATCTTCTCTCCATCAGCAAACACACCAAAGACTTAAATTGTGTTGTTATTTTTATGTCATCTGGTGTTGTTTTTTAAGAGCGGTCGACGAATCGGAAACTTGGTCGAGATCATCTTAGGGTCGGGGTGTACATACTCAATATCCCACCACCTCTTGCTTGCTCATCCACCTCAGCTCGTGCCTTTGACCTTCATTCTCGTCTTAATCATCCGTCAGGTTCTGTCCTACAAAAGCTTTGCCCCAAATTTAGTCTCAACCCTTCCTTTCATTGTGAACCCTGTAAGTTTGCAAAACATCATCGGGTGACATATGTTCCTCGATTGGACCCGCGTGCAGCGAGTCCTTTCGACCTTGTTCATTCCGATGTATGGGGTCCTTGCAGGGTTCCTAGTCAGACCGGGTACAATTATTATATATCCTTTATCGATGACTACTCCCACATGACCTCGCTCTACCTTCTTCATGATCGGTCCGAAGTGTTTTCTACCTTTTAGACCTTCTATAACGAGATTCATACTCAATTCTCAACCTCCCTGAAATGTCTCCGCTCCGACAATGGACGAGAATGTTTATTCACCCCCTTTCAAAATTTTCTCAAGGATAAAGGCATTATTCACCACACATATTGCCCTGATACACCTCATCAGAATGGAGTGGTTGAGCGGAAACATCGCCATATTCTGGAGACTGTCTGTGCCCTCCTATTCCACATGAAGGTGCCTCTCTTTTTTTGGAGCGATGTCATCCTGACTGTTACCTACCTCCTTAACCGCCTCCTTAGACTCCGTTTCGGATTCTGCTCTCCTCTCTCCCTCATCACTCACTTCCACTACGTGTGTTTGGATGTCTCTGTTATGTCCGTGACACTCGTCTCGGTCTCTCCAAACTCTCCTAAATCTCTCTGTTGCATATTCCTTGGTTATTCCCGCACTCAGCGCGGATATCGATGCTTCTCTCCGGACCTACGACGGTAATATCATCTCTGTTTACGTCTCGTTTGTTGAGAGCTCTCTGTTTTCACTTCCCTCTCTCTGTCCAGACACTGACATTGATGATTATCTTCCTCTCATCATCCACCCTCCATTGGTGTCTTCCCCTGCTGATCACCATTTTGGTACGGTCTACTCTCGTCGCTCATCGATTGTACCCCGTCCAGGCCAAGGACACCATCGTCCCCGCTTCGTCCGATGCTCCTGTCCCGGCACAATACGACTTGCCCATTGCACTTCGGAAAGGTATTCGTTCTTACCGGACTACTCTATTTACATCTTCATACAAAGGTATGTCAGTTCTGGAGACAATATTCATTCCCCACACAGTTGGCGAGGCCAAATCTCACCCAAGGTGGCTACAAGCGATGTGGGATGAATTGCAGGCTCTGGAAGACAGTCATACTTGGAATCTGATCCCCCTTCTGGCAGGCAAACAGGCGGTTGGCAGCAAATGAATTTTTACAGTCCAACTTAATGTCGATGGCATTCTTCATCGTCTCAAAGCCCGACTTGTGGCAAAAGGCTTTGCACAGACATATGGTATTGACTATTTTGATATATTCTCTCCAGTTGTCAAGATGACCTTCGTTCGATTATCCATCTCTCTGGCCGCTCATCATCATTGGTCCATTTATCAACTGGATGTCAAGAATGTCTTCCTCCATGGATTTCTTGAGGAAGAGGTTTATCTGCAGCAACCCCCGAATTTTGTGCCTCTGAAGCTGACTCCCAAATCTGTCGACTTCGCCGCTCTCTATATGGTCTCAAGCAATCTCTTTGTGCTTGGTTTGGCCGATTCAGCACCGTCATCACCGACTTTGAGTTCTCTCGTAGTATGAAGGACCACACCATGTTCTACAGGACGACGTCCACCGGCTGCATCCTCTTGGTAGTGTATGTGGATGATATCATCATCACCGGGAGCGACTCCACTGGAATCGCTCGCCTCAAGGAGCATCTTCACCGTCACTTCTACACAAAAGATCTCGGTTCTCTCACATACTTCATTGGCATCGAAGTCTCCCGTACTCCAGACACCATCTTCCTCTGCTAACGGAAATATGCATTGGATATTCTACAGGATGTTGGGCTAACACAGGTCACCGCAGTTGACACTCCTCTTGAGCCTGGGGAACAGTCTCTCTATGACTACTCGGAACCGTATTCACATCCAGAGCGGTACCGTCGACTGGTGGGCAAACTCAATCATCTCACCATGACTCATCCAGACATTATTTGCGTTTTTGGCAAAGTGAGTCAATTCATAGAGCATCCGACCATCTCTCAGTGGGATGTTGTCCTCCGCATCGCCAAATACATCAAGAGTGACTCTGCCCGTGGTTTCCGCTACTCCCATCACGCTCATCTGAATATTGAGGCCTTCTGTGATGCTGATTATGTCGGTTGTCTTGCTACCCGGAAATCTACTTTTGGGTTTGTCGTGTTCTTGGCAGGCAACTTCATCACTTGATGCAGCAAGAAACAGACTGTCATCTCCCGATCCAGTGCGGAGTCTGAGTATCGTGCCATGGTCACTGTCACTACGGAGATCCTTTGGCTTCGACATCTCTTCCAGGAGCTTGGCTTTCATCTGCATACATCTGCTCATATTTGGTGTGACAATCAGGCAGCCACCAAGATTGCTTCGAATCCCGTATTCCATGAACGTACGAAGCATATCGAGGTGGACTGCAACTTTCTTCGCCACCACCTGGAGCACAATCATGTCAGCTTTGGCCACATCCCGACGACAGACCAGCTTGCCGACATCTTCACCAAAGGCCTCCCAGGGACTCGCCTGGCCTCACTCAGTTCCAAGCTGGGGGCATCCACAGCCCAGCTTGAGGGGGAGTGTCTGGTCTTGTCTGATGTCAACTTTCTTTTGTGGGCCTCGTGGTCCAAGCTAGGCATGTCCAGCTTGATGGAGAGTGTTAAACTCTGTTTTTTAATTATTATGGGTATTTCCGAGTCCCACATCGGAATAATCCATCGTGTATTCCTTTTTCTCAATCTATAAAAGAAGGTCTCCACCTCACCTTGAGGTAAGGAGATTTCCTCTACATAATTAATAACAGTTCATCTCGCAACCATTTGGCATGCTTGAAAGCTCACACTCCAAGCATACCATGAATGTCATACCTTTTTTAGTTCCGCGCAATTTTTCCCTTCCACTTTTTCAAAATCATTAATTATGGTTTTTCTCTAAATAAGAGGTGGAGCCAACGGGGAGATGAGGTTCATCAAGCATCAAGTCCCAAAAATCAACAACCTGTTTGGTTTAGATAATCATTGAGAATGAAATGGAATAGATAAAGAAAAATTCTTTGTTTTGTAGTTTTGGTAGTTTTTGAAAGTTGAGTGGCACGATAGTGGAGTAAAAGATGTTTGTAGAATGATAAAATAGGAGAAACTCGAACCCCCAAGGTATATACTCTAAAGGAGCCCTTGGGGTTATTTTATAACAAATGCTAAAGACCACACCGGACCTCAAGTCCGATGTGGGATGCAGACTCTAACACTCTACCTCAAGCTAGGTGTACCTAGCTTGGATACATAAAGAAAAATAAAGCAAGCACAAGACGCTTCAAACACTCCCCCTCAAGCTGGACAGACCCAGCTTGATGACAAAACATGACGAAATAAAAAAGAAAGCTGCAAAGGCTGCTGCTCCCCCTCACGATCGAAGCTCCCCCGCAGGATGAGGGATGGGGATGGATGATGTTGCGGACGCAGCAGATGAACCACTCAAACCGGACTGATGGACGGAGCGCCAGGAATGCCGCACTAGTGGGGCCGGTCGATGAAACGCCGGGAAATCCAAACTAGCACCAAGAAAACCGCACTTGTGGGGCCGGGGACGGGAGGCGGGGATTCCGCAGAAGTGTTGCGGGATCTGGCGGCGCCAACGGGCCCAAATCCTAGGTGGTCGAGCTGATGCGCCAGCGCATGGGCGTGCCGGCGGACAGAGATGCGGCTACCAGAAAGATGTCGGGAGATGTCGGCGAGGCGGGGATTCCGCAGGAGGCACCGGCGATGGGATGCGGGGATTCCGCAGGAGGCGCCGGACAGGGAGGCGGGGATTCCACATGAGGCACCGGGCAGGAAGGCGGGGATTCCGCAGGAGGCACCGGGCAGGAAGGCGGGGATTCCGCAGGAAGCAGGAGGAGGTCGGCATGGAGGGAGCAGCCTGGATCGGTTCGCCTGGACCGGTTCGCCAGGAGGGAGCCGAATCTGGAAGGGAAGAAACCGGACGGCCGAGCGCCGGCACGAGGGATCCGCCGGGAAGGAAGCACCGGACGGAGCGGGGCCGGCGCGAGGGATCTGCCGGGAAGGGAGCAGCCGGACGGAGAGGGGCAGACGTCGGAGAGCCGGTCTGACGGAGGCGGGCCGATCTGCTAGGGCAGGGAGAGGCGGGCCGGACAGAACCGGAAACCGCAGGAGAGGCGCAGGGAGATGCCGGCAGGGAGAGATCCGTCGGGATAGAGTCGCGCGGGAGGGCGGAAGGAGCCGTCGGACACCATCAGACCGCCGTCGGGATCTGGAGGCGCGACGGTTGGCGCGACCTAGGCAGGAGGGCCGAGAGCCGACGGGCGCCGGGAGTTCGCCGGGAAGAGCATCGGCGAGAGTCGCGCGGGATGACGTGGCAGAGGATCGCCGCTTGAGGAACGCCGGAGAGCCGGGAAGAAATGGAGGTGGAGGAGCGCCGGCTGCTGGAGGACCTCGCGAGGGAGTTGTGCAGTAAGGTCGTTGCGCAGAACTAGATCGTGCGTGACAGGAGAGGCGGGAGGCGGCAGTCGCCGGGATGATGGCCGGCCAGGGAACCCGAAGGCCCTATTACATTAAAGGGAGCTTGAAGGTCATACATTCAAGAAGCCCAAAGGCCAAAAACTTGAGAGAGGAGTCCAAAAGCCCAAGAGTGGGAAGCCAGTTTTTTTTTTAGAAGAGTCTGCATGTGAAGGGAGCAACCCCAATGAGAGTGAAGCCCGCTTGAGGAGAAGCCCAAAAGCCCGCATGAATGAAAGCCTGCCCGAAGGGCCATGTGAGTGAAGCCCACCAGGGTAAAGCCTGCATAGGTGAAGCCCAAAGGCCCACTTGAGAAAAGCCAAACCAAAGGCCCGCGAGAGTGAAGCCCGTTGGAGTGAAGCCCGCCCACAAGACTGAAGCCTGTCACATAACCATCCAGCACCACATGCAAGACCAACAAAAATTCGCTAAAGAGGCAGTCAAAATCGGAACCCCAGCAGCATAACAATCAATCCAGTCGGTTTAACCAACCAACCCGGATGAAATTGTTAGACGGAATGCTCTTCTTAGTTTCACTCCTACAACTAAGAAACTGGATGTGCGCCCCTAGCAGGTTCAATACCCATTCCACCATTTTCGAGAATTGCCTCTCCCTCAGATCCTTTTTCCATCTCACCAAAAATTGGCTTGCTATATTGTTTCCCATGAACAGTACCATTTGGAAAGCAACCAAACAGACTGTTATATCAGTTGCTAAACATATCAATCATAAATATAAACTACATCTAACCCAGAATATCAATTTTACACGAGTGCTGATGACATAAGCACAGAAGGAATGATGCCAAACCAAACAAAAAAACAAAATAAAACTGTGTTTTAGTTCTGCATTGTCAATGCATAAAGCTCATGCATACAACATTAGTTAGGATGTCTAATTTTGCAAAATCACCATGGAATTGTCATCAACATGTACCAAGAGATCTATGTGCCTGAAAATATCAAACCAATTTTATGAATGGATGCTCTTAAAAGTGTAAAAAGAAAAGAACGACAACCTTTTAGATAGGATGGACCACCAGCACAAAGTTGATAAAAGATATGGTATGACCTTTCCCCGTTTGCCAGCTGAACCACTCTTGACTGCTCAAAAGAGTCACAGTATTCTTCAAAACTTGCACATTTTGATACAATTACAAGGGCCAATAGAAGGTTTAGATGGCCATTAAATTACCTTTTCCAAAAGAACTATCCAGAAACGCCGCGGGTGGAGCATCAATGCAATGAAAAATGTGAGGCAAGTTAGCCAAACAAATCAAAACTGAATGCAAAATGATGAATCCCAGTTGCAGTTCATTCAATGTTAGCAGGCTTACAGGTTTGAATTTTAGCACCACATATCTTCCCCAAGCCGCTAAAATGAATTTCAATCAACTTCCCCTGTACCATATAAACACCAATAATTAAAGGCCACATTTGAGAACAGAGTCAGAAAAATGTTTCTGAAACTTATCACTTATAATAAGCACTTCTATATAAGACTGTGTTTGACACCATTTATTGAAAACTACTTATACGACTTAGCACTTAATGAAAACAACTAATAGCACTTGTCACCTATGATATGTGTTTCTGTACAAGTGTTTCCAAATTGCTTATTGAAAAATGTGTTTCTGCCACTTATTTGTTTGGTTTTCTTATGTAATTTAAGTGTTGGGTATTTTTTAACATAACAAACACCACTGATTTCTTCCAACTGTTTATCAAAAGTGATAATCAGTTCTCATAAGTGTTACCAGATGGAGCTTAAGTGCTTTTGTGCAAGTGTTTTCAGGCTGCTTATTGAAAAAGTGTTTTTCCATCACTTATTTAACACTATTTTGGTAGGGATGATTTGAGGAGAAAGGAGAAGAAACAGGGAGATGCCAGTCTCTTCAGATTGAATGGTTTAGTTTAATTAGACGGGGAGAAATGGAGAGAAATGGATTTCTTTCCAATAGCTTATTGTAAACCATCTCAAAAAAATAGCTTGTTTTAAATCATTACAAATATGGAATGATTTGGGGAGAAATCTTTTCTTTTATTAAATCCTTCATCCAGACAAAATGGAAGAAAATCATAATCTTTTATTTTCTTTTCTTTTATGAATGGACAAATCATTTCTTTTCTATTACTAATTGTTTTACCAAACATCATGAGTGATTTTCTTCATGAATTGAAGTGCGGGTATTTTTTCAGAAATAAAACAAACACTGTTTATATTTTCAAACTACATACAGTTGTAAGCATTTTTCAATAAGTGTTAGCAAATGCGGCCTAAGCATTTCCAAATTTCTTATTGAAAGAGTTTTCCTACCAATTTCTTTCAAGATTTTACACTTGAGAGTTAAAACGACACATTTTTTCAAAGTGTTTATTATAAGTGGTAAATGCTAAACACTTTTCAGTAAGTGTTGTCAAACACAACTCATGTCAAAAAGTATCTTAAACTATCCCAATGATGAAATCTTTGACAGGAAACAAAACAAAAAGGACTTTCAATCAAATAAACGAGCATCTAACACAAAAGTATCATTCAAAGCTAAATTTTCATTGCAGTAATAAAAATGAAGAACAATGCAAGGCAATAACTCACAAATCGGCTGGAGTTATCATTCCTGGATGTTTTGGCATTCCCAAATGCTTCCAAGATACAACTTGTCTTAAGGATTTCACATTCTAATCCACCCCTGCCGCCACCAAGGGTGGCCAAGTATTGCATAGCAATTTTCGCTGTTTCGGTTTTACCAGATCCACTTTCTCCACTGTAATAATGAATTCAAATATAAAAATCTTCTTCATCAAATCACTGCCTTATCAAACTAATAAGGCCTGTGGAAACTACAGGGAAAATCAACACAGAATAAAAGATGCAGTCTTGAGGCATTGCAAAACCCTAAAACAAGATTTTCAACAAACCTTATAATGATGGATTGATTAGCCGCTCCTACACAGACAAGATGAAAAAAAATGCTTTAGAAATAAGTTGGGTGTTATGATTCTTATTCAAGTTTGAAGCTTCTCCTCACCTCTCATCATCTCATTGTATGAAGAATCTGCTATAGCATAAACATGGGGATTGTCCTTTAACTTCTGTTTGTAAGCCGTAATGAAATCATTTCCAATAATATGGATGTTTTTGAAAGGATTGATTGCAATCAAAACAGGACCGGCTTTGCTCTGAAAAGAATACACAGAAAGAAAAGAAATTCATAGAGAGAGAAAATCTGCAAAACCTGCAGGAGAAAAATTTTTAAAAAAAAAATCATACATATATTATATCTTTTGAATATCTGTACTCAAGATTGTGAAGAACTGACGGTTCGTTCAAATAACTAAGCTGAGTAAGATCGTCCACGCCCTCTAAAATATCTGGGTTTGCCGGCAAGAGATCTCCTGTGGACAATTGCACAACCTGTAATAAAAAGGAAATGTGATTAATAACATAACCCAACTAACAATATCCTGATTTAAATGCTCAAGGCTCCGTTTGACAGCACGTATTGAAAATTACATGCAACACCTGACAGTTCTGATTAGCGGTTTGAAAGGATAACAGGTGTCTGTTCTGTTTTTGAAAAAACACTTACACTTAAATTCCAGGAGAAAACTACTTAAACAAGTGGTGGAAAATCGCTTTTTCAATAAGCAATCTATAAGTGATAAGTGGTAGAAGTAGTTTTCAATAAATACTATCAAACGGTGCCTAAAAATAGTAATATAACTCTGAGCAACAACCATAAAATGCACTCACATTTCCACTGGAGAGCAAAACAAAGGCATCCTCATCACAGGCTGATTGTATCTTTCCCAACTCCCACTTCCCGGTAGGTAGCTGGCACCATACACTGAGTTTCTGAAACAAGAACACAAAACAAAAGTATGGTCAACAAAAGAAATTGAAAAAAAGGGAAGAAAATATTGAAATATAAGATGTTCAGCAACTACCAAGTTGTTTTTACTTACACTACGGATTGGTTGTAACAGTACACATAAAAAATCAACAGAATGAAAGAGATGATCCACCCAATATCCACATGTGACAGCCTGCTCCGTTCATAGAATCACCGGGAATGAAATGGAATGGAATGAAATAGATAAAGAATAATATTCTGTTTCGTAGTTTTTAAAAAACGGAGATAGGTCTATCATAGTACACCGTTTGATTACACGTATCAGTGGAGTAAAAGATGTTGAATGTCAATTATACCCTTGAGTTGAAACAAGAACATTTGAAGATAAAGGATAGAAGGGTCATTTAGTTCCATTCCTAACCCTAAGAAACCAGAAAAACACCCCTGGAAGTGCCATTGCCCATTCCATATTTTTTTCGGGAATTGCTTCTCTCACATTTTCTTTTTCCATCCAATCAAACACAGGAAAGGTATACTGTTCCCCCTTTCCATCAAACCAAAAGCTGAAATGGTCTTTTGGAAAGGAAACAGACAAGCTGTAAAGGTAGCAGGAATTTGTTAGGGCAACCCCAACCCAAAACTTCAAAATGGGGTAGGGCTACTTCAAAATGAAGTATATGCAGTAAATTTTTCTCCAACCATTTACTCTATTTCTTGCGCTAAACTGCATAAAAAACGATTGTTTATTTTGAAAATATGATATTTCTTCCACATATCAACTGATTTTTTTTTTAAGTGTTTAGTGCTACACTGTACCAAAACTCTAAAATGGCGCTCAAAATGACGCTAGTTGGAACCCCTGTTTTGCGCTAAAATGGCATTTTTATTCCATTTAAGGGCTCAGTTGGAGATGGTCTTAGGGACTTGCAATGAGGATATCATGATAATGAAAAGTTCAAATAAAATTAGGGGGGGAATACCTCAATAGAAGATACAGTAATATAATGAAAGCATGCCCTTGAATATGTAAACTGGAGAAGATAGGCATTTACTTTCTTTATCAGATATCAAATCAGTGTGAAATGCCTCAGATGCTATAAAATGTTAGCAGAGAAAGATGGGCAGTTGTTGGATCATAAACACCAGAACACGTTTTATAAACATGAAAGATGAGCACTTGTCATTGAAGAAGACAAACCCATAAATTATAAGGCCATGCAAACCCTGTAGAGCTAATCTCTTGGCAACTACAGTAAGAAAATATGAGTAGAATACTCCTCGGCTGGTTACCTTCTTAATAAAATAGCAGATATTGTCATTCCACTCGGACTCCAGAGACTTCACAGACGGGCTGCAGGGTGCGGCCGCGGGATCTGACACATCACCCTCCTCGATGACATATGGAAGCTCACCGGGCTGCACTCCTTTCATCTTCTTACTCCCAAAGCTTCCAGCTCTGTAACTCAATTCCTTCTCTTGCCTGGTTTTTCTCTTCGCATCTCCCCTAGATTTGGAATCGTGAGGAGAGGCAGCTTCTCTCGGTTTCAAATCGGGAAGGGAGGCAGCTTCCCTGGATTTCGATTCCTGAGGGGAGCGTTCGGGGGCAGCAACTACGACTTTGAAGTTGTCCGGCAGGGACCTTCTGGTGGAAGGCCGCCGAGCCCTGGACGTCGGGCGGACTGGCAATGCCGGTGGCAAATCCCTTGGCTTCTCGGACTCATCCCTTCGACGGAGGGAGTCCAGCATTTCCTCCAGCGAACTGCGCACTGTACTGGACGGCGACATAGCAGACATCATCGCGCCACTGCGCCCAACTCAAAATCGCGAAACAAATTTGAACAGAATTTTGCTGGCGCGTTTCGCTTTATCTGTCGAATTCGAACGATGCCGGGGGTGACATTGCCGAACAGGCAGTGCCGAAACGCAGAACTCAGATCAAAACGACCCAGAGTCCCGCCGAAACTGAAGATGTGAAATGCGCTGATTAATTAGACTCGTTAAACGAGTCTAATTTCTCGGCATTGACGCTCATCCGATACAGCAGCGAACGAATTGTTCTACGTTAAGAAAAGGATGGGGGAAAGTGTTGCAGGGAAGTTCTTCAGATACAGAACCAGGACAGTGAACGGAACTCGTAATCTGCCGCATCAAAGGAACAGCAGGAAATAAGATCCAATGATATGCAGAGCATGGGATCGTCCATCCTTCCCGGAAACCCTCCTCCGGGGACCCAAACAGACGATTGCGGACGAAGAATGTCGTTGCAGACGAACAATCAATGGAGAATGGACGGGGATATTGAAGGGTTCTCCTAAGAAAACGAAATTTACGACGGAGGAATGGGAGGGATTCAGCAATGAAGAAATGGAAGGAAAGCCCAACCCCTTTGTTCCCTGTGTTCTGTTCTTGAAAGGCAAGGGAAGAAAACGAAAATTTCAAACTTGCTTCAACGGGAGGCGAATGGACAGGGATAGCGGTCGTTGCGTGGGAGAAATTTCAGATATTCGAATTTTGATCGAGTGGGTATTCCATGGAGACGACAAGCGAATCCTCGAGGAGGTTGTGGCGCTGGATCTGATCAAAATTCAAAACCTCCCCAAAACCGAAAATTTTTCATCAGATAAGATTACAATTTCAAGCATATGATTACGGGGGGGTTAAATGGTGGCAACCAGACCTGGCACAACTAAACCCAACACAGATACTGATGGCGACCTGAATAAAAATGGCATATTCAAAACGGCAGATATGAATTATTAGATGATAAACTTTAGCGCTGCCTCCTTTCCCAATTCCCCAAATGCCATGCTTTTTTTATTATTCAACGGGGATTCCCATCAAATTGAATCTTAGGATTTTTTCAATAATTTTTAATGAATTTTGGATTAAATATGCCTAATTTACAGATTTCCGTGTTAAAACTGAAATAAGTTCCCACATTAAAGCCTTTCAAAAAAAAAAAACCCACATTAAATTAGAAAAATTGGAGTACCAAAATATTTCCATATAATATTAGTCCAAAAAAAACATTATGTCAATTACAATAAACAACTTATCATTGCCAACAAACAATTTTATCCATTGATCAAGTCATTGTAGCCGGCCCCTTATAATATTTGTATAAAATGAAAATGAAAATAAAAACATAGAAAAAAGAAAAAACGTTTCTCCCATTTATTTTCTTAATGTACATTGTTTTTTTTCAAATAAGTAGTCATTTGATTCACACAAAATAACCTACGTATATTGATAGGTATTGAGGTGATTCTAATTAATTAGTTTATTATTAAACATTTCAAAATTTAAAATAATGCCTGATTAATCACCCTCGCTTTGTATTTTCCATGATAATAGGTGTAAATTAAAAAAAATGTTTGCCATTAAATCAACTTAGTTGTACAAAAAAAAACCTAAAAGGGTATTTGAAATAAAATATAAGAAAATTTACCTACAGGATTGGTAAGTTGCGGTATAGCTCACTGTTATTTGTATTCCTCATTTATGACTGATTAGTTTGGTATTCATTGCCTTTGATGTGTTTTCTCATAAATGGGTTATTATGGAGTTCGTGTGAATGCATTTTTCAACCATTGTTTTCATCTAAATGAATCAAGCATGGATGACAAATGTAAATATGTATTTCTTGGTAACAATTAATAATATTTGAGGGAATTTTCCATTGAGCAAGTTTGGTTGTTTGTATCATCTTTGAATAATTTATCTCGAGACTATCGAACTATTTGTGCAACCAACCGCGTGTACAGAGGTGTGTTTCAATTTAATTCTGATCAAATCGTGTGTATTTTAACCTATTTTGTTTGTGAAAAGGGTTAGAGAAGGCTCGAGGTCGATTTTCAAGGAAAGAGGTTGGGTGGAAAGGTTCTACCCAAGATAATAGCTATCATGGCAAGTCTGATGGGAGGCCATTGAACTTTCGGTGGCCAGGGCAAAGACCACTATATTTGCCAGCAGGGGTTAGTGGGGGTGCACTGGAACCCGATATCCCTCTAAAGCTTTGGTGGGAACCCCAAAACCCCCTTTTTAATGGGGGTGTTTTGGTAATTATGGGGCTAAATTTTTATTAATTTCCATCGTTTTTCCTCTTCCTAGGTCTTGTGTACAACATAGAACTTTCTCTATCCTCTCTTCGATGATTTTAGCTCCACCTCCCTCACATCTTATCTGATTCAAGTGTCATCGCTCGTGGAGTGCTAAAGGTAAGACTATGAAATTTAACCCATGCATTTTTTTTTAATTTCGATGGTGAGGTTTTAAAAAACAAGAGAAAAGAGAGACATGCATGTGCATAGGGAGATGCCATTCTTTTTAAGTGCAAAAGATGTTTTTGTATATATTTTGAGATTGGAAACATATGTCAATTTGTTGTTTCTGAAATCATGGGATACGCTCCATTAAAACATAAGCATATCCTTGAAGGTGCGTCAATGTGTTATTTGTTTTAGTGGTGCACATTCAATGGAGATAAAAATGAGGGTATTAGTGCAAGGCTTGAGAAGTCGCAATAGAGTTATGGGTAAAGGTTTTGACACGGGCAATGACTTGATTAACATATCAAGAAGTAGCCATCAAAGAGATGTTGTAACAATGACACGTGTCTGGATTTGATCTCGAAAGGATGATGATGTCTTGTCACGGGATTATTTTTAGAGAGATGATGTAGCGTTGGATGTGCACTAATATATATATGTGTGTGTGTGTGTGATATTATATATATATAAGTGTATATTTTATACATGCATGTGATGCAATAATAAATATATATATGATATACATTTCACTAAAATGGACCTATCCCCACGGTTTTCCCCAAAACCGTGGGGATAGACCCCCCTCTACCCACGGTTTTGGGAAACCGTGGGTATAGGTCCTGAAAAGTCACCTATACCCACGGTTTTGGGGAAAACCGTGGGGATAGGTCCGGGCTAAAATACCTATACCCACGGTTATGAAAAACCGTGGGTATAGGTCAGTTTTGTGTGCGCAGGAACTTTTTTTTTCCGCGGGAAGGAATTTTTTTTGGCGGGAACCCTATACCCACGGTTCTTCCCTCTATACCCACGGTTTTTATAACTATATTTAACTAAATAAATATATATATATACATATAGGTGAAGTTAGGGTAGTGGTTAGACGCGGTGTTTGCACCGAAGAGGTTGCGAGATCGAAACTCGGTGCCTGCATTATTTTAAGACCTATACCCACGGTTTTGAAACCGTGGGTAAAAGCCGTTGACACCGTGGCAATTGGCTATGTTTCGGTGACACGGTGGCAGGACACCTATACCCACGGTTTTGGAAAACCGTGGGTATAGGCTGAAGACCTATACCGACGCCGTTCCAGCCCACGGTTCCCAAAACCGTGGGTATAGGCTATACCCACGGTTTTGGGGGCTATACCCACAGTTTTGAACCGTGGGTATAGGCCGTTTTTTCAGTAGTGTTTATTTCTCCCAAAAGTTTTATTATCAGTTACAAACCATTATGAATGTTTTAATGACTATATTCATTCATTGAAAATGTTCAATGAATTAACCCAACAGTACGAAACACATGTGATGTGAGGAGCCTTGGACTCTACATATATAAGAGAATGATGTCCTCTTCCATTGGTGTGACAATTTATCTTCCTTTCCTACTGTTGTTCATCGTTCGAGACAAAGGCGCTAACACCCCTTTAGCATTCGAGTATCCTCGTGATACGACCACGGATCCATTGGTCGTTGTTCCCCCATTGGAGGCGGGGTGATTTTGTTCACTGCTTCGCGATCTTTATCAAACAATCTTCTTCATCAATAAAGAAGAATATTTTTGATATTGGCGTTTTCCAAGTACTATGTTTTACAGTTTTATTTACATGTTGATTTTTTAATATAGATTCGTTTGTGTTTTTGTTGTATCCCGTTGCACATGGTCATATGATGATCGTACGGAACTCATCAGTGACATCAGAGTGCAGGTTTCTTTGATGAGTCAATGTGTTTATTATTTTATGAAAAACACGTTTTACTAACTGTAAAATGAGAATTTTCAAGCCTGGAAATAAATATGAAAAGTTCATATTTACTATTCTTGTTTATGAACATAAATAAACTGTTTATTTTAATCAAGAGAATTCAATTATGAATTGAATTATATTGTCTATAGATAGTTTATAAATAACGAAAAATATATTTTGAAATATTTATAAAATTTTATAAAAGTATTTTATAAATTAATCAACTGTAATATGTTTACGGTTAATTAATAAATATTTTTAAAACGTGTATGGTTTATAAAAGTTTATAAATCATACAAAAAATAGTATTTTGGGAATATTTTTGGTTTATAAATTAATTAATTATAAACTGTTTATAATTAATCATATAAATGTTTATGAATCATTTATTAACAAAATATTCCAAATATTAAGTGTTAATATTTATAATACCATTTGGAAAATTAAATGACATACTTTATGATGCATAAATAAATGGTTTATTTAGAAATCATAAAATGTGATTTATAAAGTGTTTGTAAATTACAACATATATGATATTTAGATTATATAAAAATGTTTATACAATAGATATTGAATTATAAAATGATTATAATTCATGAAATATCATATAAATGTTATTTAATATAAAATATGAAGGGATCAACTTCTTTTCCACCTTTGTTCGGCTGGGGTGATGTGGGTGGATGGGGGTTTGGGGCGTGGTCACGGGGCTCGAGTCCTCGAGCCTGGTTTACTTGCATCTTTTCTTGTAGCATGTGTGTCACACTTACGGTTGTACCTAATATAATATAAAATATGATGGGGTTCATATTGAAATGAATATAAAATATTTAAATTCTTGCTAATTTATAAAAGGTTTATAAATAACATTTATTTATGAATAGTTCGTAAATGTCTCGTGTTTTGAAAAATAAATAAATAAATTATTTATTTATTATATTTCCTTAATATTCACGTTCAACTCATTGTTTATGCAATATGAATATTATGTATGCCCATTTATACGATAATTTGCCTCTAGGATAGAGCCTTACATATGATGCCAGGGTTGATATCATAAAAATTTAGTTTTTATTTACCTTGACCTCAGTTTGTAATTGAAATTATGAGATTGTGAATAGTTGTTGGACATAGTTTATGCATATTAGGTGTTAAAGTTTTCATGAATTGAATTCTTTCTTGAGTAAAATTTCACCGGGTAGTGGGACTTGGGGTTGGACCACCCACTTTCCTGGAGTCTTGCCTTGACTAGGAAATTGAATGAGGTTGGTTATCTGTCGCCCCGAGCTTACTCAGGTAGAGTTTGTCAATCTCATATAACTCTATTCTTTTACATGAAGCGTCCATGTACCTTATCCGTATGATGCATCTGGATATATATGAGCATACTTGACTTCTGTTTTGGGGTGATTAACATAGAATTTTGGGTTGTGTAAAGATTTATACATTAATGTGGCGTGAACACATTAATTTGGTGGTTGGAATAGATATTTTAAAACTAAATTATTAGAATCATGTACACACACAAAGGAAGTAAAACATGAAAAGATAATGATTACATATGATGTAATAATTTAATATGCACATGATGTATATTAAATTGATAAGACTAAAACCCCTCAAATACTAAGTGTGAGATTTCTTCCAAAATGACACTTGTCAAGACCTCGATCATTCAACCGGGTAGTTTTTGTCCAAGTAGGGCACCCCTATATTATCTTGTACAAGACAAGCAAGTGATATATGACACTAGATCATCCTTGAGTAGTTTCTGCCCAAGTAGGGTTCCCTTGGATTGACTTTTGTTATTTTGTTATTGGCACTTGTTTTGGGTTACACTTAGCTGGTAAACCCTTGGAAAGGATACCAGATGAATAGTGTTGAGTGAATCTAGATGATGGTTTTGGATAAGTGGCTATCTACTCAACTATCCAAGAGTCACAACTATCGTGATTAGGATGATTCCCTACCTAAATAACTAAGTAGTGAGATGAATTCCCAAACAGACTCACTACTTAGTAAAATGCAGATCATGGCTCACTAAATGGATAAAATGTATTGGGTCATCATTTTTAGTGGGATCACTTTCATTTAAAGCTCTCAATGAAAAGATGTAATACATGATACTCACCTACTGATATGTATTTATTTTAGATTATGGCACACTTGACACTAATCATATTGAGATCATTAATAGGTATGACCTATAAAATAATTAAATATTGGTATATAGGATCAAGAAGTGCTCTCAAGGAGAAACATTCAGAGTTCCCAAATGTGAATGTTAAAGAAATCAAATTCTCTAACTCTGACTCATGGGTATTAGATTCCGGGTGTGCATCACACATTTATGCTATCAAACATAAACTTAGAGATAAGAGAGAATTGATGAAGGGTGAAGTAGATCTTTATGTCAGTAATGGAGTAAAATTTATTGAATTAGAGGTCAACACTTATGATCTAATTTTACCAAGTGGATTTATCCTAGAATTGAAAAACTATTATTATGTTTCTCCCATAAATAAGAATTTGATTTCTGTATCTTGTTTGGACAAGATGGGTTATTCATTCATTATTAAGAACAATATTTGTTCTATATATATTAATGAAATGTTTTATGGCATTGGGAATATAATGAACAATTTATATATTCTTGATATGGACAATCCCATTTATAACTTTTAAAACAAGAAGGCTAGGGTTGATTCTAATACCAACTACCTTTAGCATTATTTCCTTGGACACATAAATGATAAACACGTTCAAAGGATTTATAGATATGGATTGTTGGAATCATTCAATTATGAATCGTTTGATACATGTGAATCTTGTTTATTGGGTAAAATGAAAAAGTAACCATTTGGGAGAAAAGGTAAGAGGGTTAGTGGACTATTGGATCTTATACATAGTAATTTATGTGGACCAATGAGTACACAAGAAAATGGTGGTTATAAGTAATTTGTTAATTTTACCAATGACTTTAGTCGGTATGGGTATGTGCTTCTGATGAAACACAAGTATGAAACTTTTGAAAAGTTCAAAGTGTTTCAGAATGAATTACAAAATCAACTGGGAAAAAACATCAAAGTCCTATAATTAGATTGGGGTGGTGAATACTTGAGCCAGGAATTCATAGCTCATATTAGAGATTATAGAATTATCTCACAACTTACTCCTCCCGGAATACCACAATGGAATGGTGTATCTAAAAGGTGGAATCGTACCTCGTTAGACATGGTTCGATCGATGATGAGTTTATGCGACCTTCCTATCTCGTTTTGGGGTTATGCTCTTGAAGACTGTTGCATTCTTACTTAACTACATTCTATCTAAAGCAATCATAAAGGCACTACATGAGATATGAACTAGGAAATGTTCCAATATGTCTTTTATGAGGATTTGGGGTTGTGGAGAATTCGTACGATGATTGGATTCAGACAAACTTGACCCAAAATCTGACAAATGATTATTTTTTGGTTATCCTAAGGAAACAAGGGGATATTATATCTATAATCCTATCGAGCATAAAGTGTATGTGGCCCAATCTGAAACATTCCTTGAGAAACAACATATAAATCAAAGATTCAGTGGGAAGAAAGTTTAACTTAGAGAAGTTCAAGACTAACAAACATGAATTGTTCCTGAGATGGAAGTTGAGACAGTTCCACAAACAGTTGAGGAATAAGAATTGACTCAAGTTACACAAGAACTTTGAAGGTCTGGTAAGATTCATAAAGAACCCAAAAGATATAGATTTCTAATGGATAATTATGATGAAGTAACATTCATATAAGATTAACCTACTTCCTATCGAGAGGCCATTGAGAGTTTGGATTTCGAGAAATGGTTAAAAGGCATGAAATCTGAGATGAACTCCATGTGTAAGGACCCAACCTTAAAAATTACACAATATTGTGTTTTAGTCAATAAAATTACTTTCTTTCACTTTTAGGATCTTTTCAGGTTTAGAGTTTTAGAGAATTAAGCCATAACTATTATATAAAAACTCAATTATTACAAAGTAGATATTTCTACTCAATATCCATTTTTTTCACAAAACAAAAACTTTTAAAAATAAAACATGGTTTCTTTTCATGATCAATCATCACAATTTTTCCCTTGATCTATTATCTCTTAAATCCTATGAAAAACATTTTAAAACTTGGTATGAGCGCAAAAAGACCAATAAGAGATGCACAAATAAGGAAAACTGTTAGTCTTGTGAAAATATGAAACCCATGAAAACTTTATCATAAAATGATACTTTTCACCCTTAAAAAATAGTAAATATTTTCCTTTGAAAAATAAAGGTATCTTAGGACATAATTATACTTTTCATACATATAAATGGAATAACCATGCAGTTGGATTCCATACATGTCACTCTTACAAATGAAATAACCATACGATCAACTTCTATACCCAATGCATTGGAGGGATATCATAGACCCACTCGTCATTAGTTTATCATGGAACTACCCATCATTGGTTTATCATATAACCACTCGTCAAATGTCTAATTACAATTATATAATCACAAAACATAAAAGATTTCAATTTTCAACATGTCATTATTAAAATTTCATTTCCACTCATAAGGAAAAATTTCATGTTATTGAAATAATCAATCCATTTCAAAAACCCATTTTCAAAAATAAAATAACCATAAAAGGGGAAAAACGGGTTTCTTTTTCTTTTAAAAACATGAATACTTGTATATGAATCCAAATAGTAAATAATTGTCATGATGACAAAGAATTTATTTTCACCGTATACGTTAAAAAGAACATTCCTTTTATTGTTTGTAAAGAAAGTAAAATGATCCATATAGGAAACATAAAAAGATTATTTTTTCAGAACCTTTGAATGAAATTAAAATTCAAAGGGTATGTTTATACATCTCATAAAATGAGGTGGGTGTATAACATCAAAATATGCCTCAATGAAAGGAGATTGAGACAAAGTCCCTTACCTTGAGTCTGATTCATCGCGTATGTCCTTTATCTTCCTGAATAATAATCTCATGATAATAATTTACTTTATTGATAACTTTTTTCAAGTTTATTATTACTTTTATATCACTTATTATCATGTTTAATTATTTAAGTTCACATCAGATGTTTTGACGATATTCAGTACTTGAGTCTAAAATGAAATTAGTATGATGTCAATAGTTACAGTGGTCATTAGTCCATCATCTTCAGAATAATATTTATGAAATTATTATCATTTTTATACATAAATTTTACTTTTATATCAAACCATTAAGTATGATTATGAAAAATGAACTGCGTTATAATCATGGAGACGGTAAGTCGTACGTACGCATGAGTAACATTTCCATTTTACAATGATCATTATGGAAAGAAAGTAGGTATTATTTTATCTTTACAGAATTATCATAATATAATTAATATAATATTAATAATTTAAATATACTTATATATATATATCATCCATGTTATGTGGTGGTGAAAAAATGAATCACATTACTTTGTGGAGGCGATAATTCACACGTACGCACGAATAACATTATCATTTTTATGTGCATGGAAAGGTAAGAATGAAAATAATATATTATTCTTTTATAATGATAAATATGTCATAAATATCATATATAAACATTAATTACATCATTATAACCAGTTTTGAGAGATGGTGATGGAAAATGAATTTCATCGATTTGTGAGCCGGTAGTTCACCGTATACACGAATGATGAATTCTTTTCCAATTTGATGGAAAAGGAGATGGATACAGGTGGTGATATTTACATAATAACATATATGTATATTTAGGATACTGGATTTATTATTTCATCATGGTCTAAGAGTATTTTAAGGAATTGGAAGAAGAAATAAAATAGAAACACTTGATTAAAAACGGTACCTCTTCTTCAGACGATATCCTTTGATTAACACCTTATGACCACTAAGGGTGGTGTTATTTCTAAACTAAGAGATCTAGAATGTGGGTAGGGATTATATGAAAGGATTTTGGCAGAGATTTTCTAAACCAAATAGGTTTTTAAGTGTGAAGAAAAGATAAGAAGATGTGCCCTTTTATAAGAGAGGAGATGGGCACTCTTGAAATTCTTCAAAATATTAAATTAATATAAATTAATTTTCTATTAAAAATGGATCTAAAGTGAGTTATTTATAATATATCATGAGTATGGGTATAAATACATTCATACAATAAAAATTAGACAAGTTTTGAATATTTTTTTAATCTTTATCTTTTTGTTTTAACCCTTTTAACTCTTACTGTGATATCATGTAATTTACACTTTGAGGGTTAATATAATTACTATAAAATGCCAAATGAATAATAAATGAGCCATTGATGAAATTTTTAGCCTTATAAAAATTAGTTGGATGAATTTTAGTTTTTTTATAAATTTTATATCAATTAATAAAATATTTTATATTTTAAAATACCATTAATGTCAATTTTGATACTATTCAATACTTGACTTTTTAAAAACATCATAAAAACATGATATATTCTAAGAAACTCTTTAAAAACATCACTAAAATATCAAATTAATCTAGAAAATTCTCATATGATATTAAGTATTTCAAATTATATTTATTTTAATATTTTTAATAACATTTATTTGATATTTCCTCTAATTAAACAATTACAACATCATTATTGTGTAAGCCTTTAAGGCAATTATTCTTATTTTAAAAATTAAAAATAAATTAAAATGATTAATATAAAAATTTTATATTTAAAAAAATTATTTATAGTCAAACATTTCCCCAATATAACCCCATATTAAAAATATTTCACTTGTTAGAAAAAGGTATGACAAAATTGGCTTTTCTTCAAATAAAATACTGTAAATTACTTAAAGTCATCCAAGTGGATCCAATAGCACAAAAAATCAGAAAAAATGTGATTTTGGTCTAAAATAACTCATCCAATAAAATTATGATAAGTTTTAGGGTAATTTTATAATATTTATAATATTATTTTTATCCTTAATTACCTGATTTACCCTTAACCGTGGTAATGCAAATTACCAAAGCTACTATTAATATTGTAAAAAAAATAAAAGAGAAATGTTTAATAAATTTGGACCTTATAATTATAAATATGGAATCATTTTTTCAAAATTAAAAACACATAAGTGGCTAAAATTAATTTAAAATTAATCCCGTTGATGGGGTGAGAAAACAGTTTATTAAAGTGAAAACATTCAAAAGATTGAAATGTTTTTATATCCAAATTCAATATTAAATTGATAATAATAACCTAAATTAGATTAATTAATATATAATTTATCTAATTATGTTTTAAAACCAATTAAAAATATAATTTAACGCTATATGTTATTTAGATGAAAAATCCATTTTCAATTAAAATCCAGTATTTTTTACTATTCATCAAAACATGAAACTTATTAGAAAAATATCAAAAAATCAACCAGAGTAAATTTTGATATTAAGATTTAAAATAAGAAGTTTATTTTGTAAAATAGAATTTATAAAAGTGTCAAAAACTAGATTTAAACAAGTACGTCATTAAAAGACTACAAAACTATCTTTTTATAAAAATACATCTTTTATGTGTAAAATTGGATTTGTTATTATATCATGTCTAGAAAACACATAATATTAATATTAAATATTATATTTAATATATATTTCATTAATATAATCCAACAAGAGTGATTTTTTTATTTTATAAACATAATTGTTCACATTTAAATTGTTTTTCAGAAAAACATTTCCTTTTATTTTAAAAATGGTTTTATTTTAATTTATAATTAATTAGCCACAAAATAATTATTTATATATACATGCGTAAACCATATTTTTATAATTTAGTTAATCCTATTCATATCTTCCATTCTAACGGTTATGCAATAACTTCCATATTTAATAATAATATTTAGTTTGTTTAAGCTCGATGTGGCGTATCATGTACGCTATCGAACATAGTGTTTCCTTTTAAAATATTGGGATGTTAAATTATCCCCATTTTAATAAATTTCTTCCTCATAATTTGAACTCATTCTTGGTAACCATAGTTCGACTATTCAAAATACCTATATTGAAATCCCACATCAAAAAAAGGATTAATGAAACTTTCACTTTAAAATAAAGAAAGGGAAGTACAAAGGTCACCTAAGATAACACATATTAGGGTTCCATATAGGAAATTATGGATATGGAAGAGAAAATTAACTATGAAGTTTTGATGGAGAGTGATGGAGAACATGATCATGAGAAAGTTAACAATCACAAAACCATAAATCTGTGATGGGTTAAAAGGTCATTGATTTCTTAGTAAGAAAAATAAATGGATAATGCTTTTATTTTAAGATAATTTTCATAGAGTTGAGGAATTATTTTACTACCTAGATAAGAAACATAAGGAAATATACTTACTTTACAAGTATAGTTTCATCCATTAATCAAATTCCACCATAAAATCATCTTTTTCTCCAAACGATGAGTATTTAAGATGTTTTTTTCATGTCTGAAGCATTAGAATCAACTTCTAAAGAACATAAAATCCACAAAAGTATAACTATATATTCCTCCTGTATTTATATATTAACCAAAAACAAAATGATCAGGATAATATAATATAATTCCCCAAAAATAATAAGCCATTATATGATGAAAAACTACTTAAATCTCTAAAATTCAATAGTACTACCAAAAGTTAAACATAGACAATTTAAGAAATAACTATCTTTCCTAAAAACTATTATAGACTAAGATTAAAACTCAAAAATCAGAAGGATTTGATCAAATAATCTTCCAAATAACATCAATCACTCTTAATTCATCATACCAAAAATTTAATTACTTAAATAACATAATCTCCAAGATATGCTAACCATTTCCATAAATTACCTGGATCACCATAAGTCCACAATAAAATCATATTTAACTATAAAAGACAATTCAAGATTTATTCCTCAAAATATTTTGTTTACCTTAATCTTATAAGATTATAAAAATAGAGAAAATATTCCAAAATAACATTAATCACTTAATCATCAAATCATTTTCCAATACTAAGGTTATCTATAAAATATATTTTCAAAAATGACTACAACCTTTATCCGTTAGATATTTTAAATAATGGAAAATAATTTTTATGCTAACCTGGACATAACGTAGACTAGTGGTAGGTGATGCATCCTTGTCTCCCTTCGGTTGTGGGTTCGATTCCCATAACCTTTTCAGATATGATGAGTTGTCATATGGTCTGCGGGGTGTCCTTTTTTTAAAACTATATTAATATAATTCTTATAAAAAAATTCCAAAAATATGAGAAACATCCTCAAAGATAACTTTAATATGTTTTAACCTCAAAGGTTATTTCTTACCTTTCATTTTGCATCCAAAAATGTAATATCTCATAATTACCTTAAAATCAAAGATCATATAAACCCTAAAGGTTATCCATACCTTTATAATCATGTCCATAAAAGAAAAGATAATTCTTACTCAAATAACATTTTCACATAACAAGCATAAGGGTTACATATAACACAAACTAAAAAAGTCTTAAAAATTACTACCATCATCAAAAGAGTATTAATACTTTTAAACATTTCATCATTCTTAGATCTAAAATAACTTTTGAATTTGTTATATGTAGACAACTTAATCATTCAACATTCTTCATAATCTTTTAACCATGTTTTTCCACCTTATTACTCAATACTTATTTCTTACAAACAAAAATATGAATCATATCCTAATATTTAATAATGTTAAAATATGAACCAATAAATAATCCATACATTTCATATGTCATTTGTAGTTTCCCCATCTTCAACTGCAATGTCATTAGGTATTCCTAAACAGATATCTGTACGGTCCTGCTGATCCCACTCACGAGCCTTCTTCCTAAGACATCGATTTTCATAATGAACATACTCCCCACATTTAAAACATTCTATTGATAACTCATGACAAACTTCTTTCCCTTTCATAGTGTCAACTAAATGCTTCCTTTTTTCCTTGGAAGATTATTGCTTTATGACCTCCTTTACCACATTTAAAACATCTTCCCATCCCTCTAAGACATTTTCCTAGGTGTTTCTTTCCACATCCTTGACACATATATTGTTGAATATATTTACCTTTATGATAATTATTACCCTAACTTACATAGTGATTCATTTCTCTCATATATGATGCATTATAAAATTTATCAAGGTTCAATTGGTTAATCATTACTCCTGATAGTTGGTTTAGAATAACACTACTGCAAATATGACCTTTATCAGCACTAGAAAAGGGCTTTATCAATGCTAGAAAAGGGAATTATCAGCGCTAGAAAAGTACTGTTAATCATTGAGAAGATAAAGGGGGAGTCCCTTTTATCAACGCTCAGAAAAGCATTGATAAAGTCCCCTTTTATCAGCGCTAAAAAAATGCTGATAAATGGGGCCTTTTATCAGCACTAAAAAAAGCGCTGATAAATTGGGCCTTTATCAGCGCTTTTTTTAGCACTGATAAAATGCCCCTTTTATCACCGCTTTGAAAAAGCACTGATAAAAGTTAAAAAACAGAAGAAGAAAAAATAAAAAAATATTTTTCGCATATCGGGGGAGGGGCTTCAACAGCGCTTGAAGCCCCCCTTCAACATCGCCCCACCCCCCAGCTGCAACCTTCACTCCCCAGCCACCCCACCAGCCTTTAATAGCGCCCCCAACCCCTTTAAAAATTATAGGCATTATTCCCCACCTGCGCGTGCGACCTGCCTCCCCCAGGATTCAAACTCGGGACCTGTTGCCTGCGCACCTAAGCCTTTACCACTTCACTATATTGTTTTGCTCTTCATTTATTAATATATCTATTCATTTATATATATAGTCATATTTAATCGTATATTAATATATATATAGTTATATTTATATATTAATATATTTATTCGTATATTAATATATATTTATAAGATCATTTTTGAATGCATTTATAAAATATACTTTTTATGTCTGTTTATAAATAAATAAATACATATATACAACACACACACACACATATTATATGTATATCTATATGTATAATTATACATATATATGTATATATATATATATATATTTAAAAATATTATATATTAATATATATATACATATTTTTAGAATATATAGATAATATATATCATCTTGTCAATACAGACACACACAAATATATATATATATATACACGTACACATTGAATTGGTTTATAAATATTCATATATTTGTATTTTAAATAAAATGGATATTAGTTTCTTATTTAGATAAGGCTTATATATTGGGAAATATATTTTATATGTAAATATGTTTAATTATTTATTTATAAAATTAAATTTTTATGTGCGAATCTATAAAAAATATGTATATATTGTTATATATTTGATTATAAATAATAATTAATTATGAAAAATGATAAAATTTAAAATCCATAATATGAATATGAATGTAATCCATTGAAATAAATTCATTCCCCACTGAAAAAGGGCAAAAAGACCCCCTTAAACGAGGCTGAAATTCCATCAAATGTTAAAACATTTGGGTATCTGAACTAAAAACTCAGTTTTGGAGGCCTTTTGGGCTTTTTGGCCTTGAAAAATGTGACATAAGGTTCCCTTTTGTCACTAGCACATAGAACTCGTCACATGCTTCGATTTGATATGCTTTAGAGCTTAAACAGACACCCAGATCAAAAGTTATGGCCATTTGAAGTTTGTGTTATATTTTTAACTTATTTTAGATCTTTTATTATTTTTTTTTTTGATTTTTTGTGTCTTCAAATTGTTATTAAATGATTATTAGTCAATGATAATTAGAAAATTATTAATTAATAATATTTTTAAAATATTTTAAATCCATTTTCACTAAATTTATTATATATTAAATGTAATAGTCTATTTATACTTATCTAAAACATATCTAAAAAATATATATTATATTTATATTTATATAAATATACTTATATATCAATATATTATTTTTCATGGGTTTTTTTAAATATACACTTTATCAGCGCTAGGAAAAAGCACTGATAAAGCCTCTCCCTTTATCAGCGCTAGCAAAAAAAGTGCTGATAAAGGGGGACCCTTTAACAGTGCTAAAAAAAGCATTGATAAAGGGGGTGCCTTTATCAGCGCTTTTTTTTAACCCTAATAAAGGAACCCCCTTTATCAGCACTTTTTTTAGCGCTGTTAAAGGGTGGCGCTGCGGAAACCTAGTTTTATGGTAGTGTAACCACAAGATTTCTCATTGCAGCTCCCATTTAATTCAGTTGCTTATTCAGAGAACCACTGCATTTTCCTTCACATCCATTGTTACTTTGGTTCCTACTAGATCCAACCATTTACTAAAACCAAAATGGTTAGTGTGAGAAATAAAATCATAATATATCATCTTATGAGGATGATAAACACTAAAATATCCTTATTCATGTTATCTAAAACTCATTAAATTGATCAAAAATAACTACGAGCCTTCCTACCATGCTAACCATTATGGTTATATATGACTTGTAACTTATGATTAAATAAAATCCTAACCTCTAAAGTTATTTAAACCATCCTAAGATACCATCTGTAAGGAACCAACCTTAAACATTACACAATCTTGTGTTTTAGTTAAGAAAATTACTTTATTTCACTTTGAGGAAATTTTCAGGTTTAGAGTTTTAGAGAATTAGGCCATAAATATTATATAACAACCCAAATAGTACAAAGTAGACACTATAAGATTTGGTGTCCTGGAACCAACTAGTTGTAATTTGATTACATGGACATTTAAGGTATTTAAATATTAAACATCTTATTACATATTGTTCATTGTTCTCCATGACTATGATGTAATAATGTCCTAGAGTATTTGTTGTATTGATAAGGTCATGACAGTTCCCCGCTATGATGAGAACCATGAAATGCTATAACAATATTCTTAAATTTAGTTCTATGTTTGGGTGACATACTATGATAGGACACATAGCATGCAAACCATCAGGTGTGAGTACTCATAAGTAGATGAGACTTCCTCTCATGAAGTTCGCACTTGGTAATCTCCAAGACACGAGATTATGAGAACAAAACCGCCAGTAGGAATTCCACATGTTTTGGTGTCATCAGATATTTCTATCTGCGAGCATGTGTAATGATCCTTAGACTTTAATATTATCATTAATACGTATCACGACTCACATACTTTGATTTACTGACAAAAACCGTCACACAGACAGTTGACGAGAAGTAGGGTACGTTGGGTGTGTCACGAGTGACATATTATTAATGGATAAGTTGAGGAAGGATTTGTCCCTTCCATTTATGGAAGTTGATATCTTGACCCTTTGATTGAAATAGAACCATCACGTGAAATTCCATGGCCATGGTGAAATGATGAGTTTATTTTAGGTAGTTAAAGAACAACGTATCAAGCATAAAAGTTGATGACACTATCATGAAACCTTCTTGATGAGATATTTCAACAAAGGGATTATATTACACAATGAGCGTTCATATGTGGATGTAGTTGTTATGACTTTAAGTTCTTTATCTTAAGTGCCTTGACCCATTGTTAGACAGTACTCTTGGACTTTAGGCAATCCTACCTAATGCCAACAAGAAAGAATCCTAGAGGGTCACACACTAAGTGTTTATGGTGGTCTTAGTTAAATTCTATTTGAATTTAATTAATAAATATTATTCTCAAGACAATGGAATAATTTTATTCAAGTTAAAATGACTGTATAAATTAAATAAATATTTATTCATTGGATTGTGGGTAAAATATATTTATTTATTTTATTGAACATTTAATAAATATTTATTTAATAGTTTGTAAATAAAATATTTATTTAGGAGAATAAATTATTTATTTATTTATTTGGGTATTCAATAAATGAAAGTGGAGTTTGAGAGTACCAAGTCTGGTCCGGTAGTAAAGTAATTATTTGTAAGATGATAAATAATTATTTAACTAGTTGACACAAATTAAAATAACGCTGCTATTATTTTGTAACGCAGAATTTTATTTATAATTCTGTTTTGTGAAAGTTGGCACACCATAAATAATGACACAATATTATTATTAATAGCATGAGTTTTCTCTAAGGTTATGAATGTATTTAATTGCTATTACGCAATTAAATATTGTAACTGAAGCCTCGCGTCAATAAATAGACACATACGTCTATTGTGCCATGTACCGAACCGCACACCTGGTGAATTAAGAATTGTCGAGCTAACAAATTTCTCTCTCAAATCCTCTTCCCACCCCTCTCAATAATGAGAGGCATTCTTCAAGGTCGAAGAACAAGCAATAAAAAATGACTAACACAAGACACTCGCTTTGCCGCGCTAGCACCCGGAGAACGAGCAGTGTTGATCGGAGGCCATCAGAGCACATGTGGATCACCGCTAGAGGTATTTTAGTTTAGATCCTTGCAAGAACAACAAGATAACCCAGAAGGTTCATTCTGGATGATCAAAATCATCAAAGAAGAAAATACTGAAGATCCAGGTATTATTTTCTTTATGAAATTAATTAAATTAATTATAAACATGATGTGCAAGATTCTCTCTAAAGGTTTCGACCCTCTTCCTTTTTTATCTAAATCTTTGATTTTATTCCGTGGAGACTGGTGTTCATCATCGTATTGATCCAAGAATAATCATTGATCATGGTAAAAATCAAAGTTGGGTTCTGTCCTAACCACGCTTCCGCTGCACCCAGAACCTTTAAGTGGCATCAGATCCAGGTTACATCATTGTTTATAATTATTTAAATATTTTGTTGATGATTTACACATTTAATAATTTAGTTGTTTCAATTCAAGTTAATCATTCTGCTAATCTGAATCTCAAAATCTGTTCCTCCTCTTTCATTTCTCGTTCACCTTACAGAAACGATCTTTTCTTTTAATTTTGATTAAAATAAAATAGAGGATCTCGTCCGGAGGTGCCAAAGGTTCCTGGTCATACAACATAAGAACATACAAAGTTTATTCGGTAGTATATTCCATGTATCCAAGGTTCAATTCACCGTGTCTGGTCCGTCAAACCAAGTCGTGTCATTGGAGTTTTTCTAAGTCTTAATGACTCCGTGTGTTTACTAGAAACAAGTGGCACATAGTTTCTAGATTACATGCCGTGTGGACCACTGGACACAACGTGTAGTCCCTTCGGGTTAGGGTTGGACTGTGTACCTCGTACACGGATTACCTGGCTGGAGACCATGTAACGAGGAAATACACGGCATGTGGCCTACTGGACACGCCGTGTACTTCAAAGATTTCTAAAGTACACTCACACACCATTTCCCCAGGCGTGTATTTCAGATAGACGGTGAAAAATAGTACACACTGTGTAGTTAAAACTACATGTCGTGTACTCATCTAAATTACCTAGATTTATTAAAATTTATTATTATATTATACAAACCCTTGAGACGTGTACCATCATGCAGGTATAAAGTTGAGGCACAATACATAATAGTTTTTTTATATATATGTGTTTAATTTAACATATGCATAATGTTAATTTCTACTCATTGGGTAGTTATGAATAGGAATTCACCGAGTTGCCTCCAAGGTATAAGTTACGTAAAAAGATAATTTTAAATGAATTTTTTTGTTTAAAATTATTATGGATGAGAATCTCAAGGAAATTCAGAAAAGGGTTTAATATAAAAGGATTTATTAATTAAATATGATAATTAATTGATTCGAGCATGATTTATCTTAAACAAGAATGATTAAAGAATTGAATTCTAGTTTTATATATGCGTAAATATCATTGCATGTATGGATGATCATGAGCTAGACCAAAGGCTTTGTATGTGGATGATTTCTTTTAATTAATTTATTTAAATTAAATTTGTTGGCCTGCGAGCCTTCTCGTCATTAATATATAGGGCTCGCGTGCCCAAGGTTTCTTTTATGTAAAACCCCCTTTTACCCCTCACCTGCATGTGAGTTAAAAAATGGCATATGTAATGGATGGAACTCCCAAGCCAGTGGAGGAGGTTCAAGCTGGAGCCAAGACGAAACCAATCCCAGGAGATACAGAGGTGGACAAGTGGAAAACTGTAAACACGAACCCAAAAGGTTCAAGATGTTTCTTCCCTAGGTTAGGGTTAGTTTATCAACCTCTAGATAAAATTACCATTAGAAAATATCATGATCATTATATTTATTTTATTTCTGTAATTTTCATGGTTTATCATTATGGATGTGTTGTCACGATCACATAATTAATGAATTAAACAAGCATGCAAGATAAAACTAAAATAAAACAGACTTATGCGTAAATATTATCAAGACATGGTTAATCACTAAAGTAAGTTCCAATTAATATCAACAAGCATGTGATAATGATAATAAGAAATTCACACATAAGAGATAAAAATCCCTCAAATAAAATATCAAGTCAGACCAAGCCTTTCGTTACTTGATTAAGGAAAAAACTCAATAAAACTATGTGTTTGAACAACCCTTGTTGGGACACTTAATTTTATACAGGAATCCCTTATGAAAGGTTTCAGATTGACTTAACCATATTACATCAAGAGGAGTAGCTCTTTCCAGAATTGGTGTAATATTGAAGGCAAGAGTTGAGGAAATTCAAAGTCATGATTTCAAGATTTGGGAGTCCACTCAACAGATCAAGGAGATGTAAGCCCATAGTTGGAAAAGATCTGCCTACCTAAATACCTTCTAATAGCTTGAACAACCCTTGTTGGGGTTATGCGAAGGGGAATATGGATCCTTTCCACTATAATTTTATGGAAACTAGACATTCCGAGTTCAATGGTGAGGGCCATTAGGACTTGATAAAATAGTGGGATACTTAATAAAAAATTATTGTTTTTTATAAAATGTAATCAATAAAGTACTAATGATATGTTATTTTAATTGTATAATAAAAATGAAAAGCTCTTCAACCACACTATCCCTGTGATCAATTATGGATAAAGACAACATCCTCACTGGTAGTAACTTTTAGAAATGGTTTAGATGCCTTCGGGTTATCCTACGCCATGAACGGAACTCTTACGTGCTAGAGTCAACATCACCTCATCTACCATCCAAAGAGGAAAGTGATGAGGATTTCCTGATCTATGAGAAACATATGAACAATGCGGTCTACGTTCAATGTTTGATGCTATCATCAATGTCTAGTGAGCTCATGAAGTCTCATGAAAACATGGATGCTTATATCATGCTCGAGCACCTCAGTGGTCTTTACTAGGAGAGAGAAAGAAATTAAAGGTTTGAGATCTCTAAACCACTCTTTTAGAGTAATCTTGTAGAAGGTGCCCTAGCTAGGCCTCATGTAGTCAAGCTCATTAGCTACATTAAGCGCCTGGAGGTTCTAGGGTTTAAACTTCCCGAAGAACTGGGCACCGATCTCATTATCGCATCACTCCCTCAGAGTTTCTCTAACTTTGTTGTTAATTTCAATATGAACAACATTGAAAAGTCTTTATTTGATATTCTTATCCTCATTCACCAAGTGAAAAAAGATATAAAGTGCAAAAATCCTTCTGTCCTTATGGTGAATAAGAGGAAAGGGAAGGCGACGAGCTTTAAGACCAAAGCTTCTTCACGACATTCCAAGAAAAGGAAGATTAAAGGGGAGGCAAGGGAACATGAGGCCTTTTGTTTTTCATGTGGAAAGAAGGGCCACTGGAAGAAGAATTGCACCTATCCTAAGAACCAAGGGGAAGCTTCAGGTGTGTTTGTTATCAAATTCAATATATATGTTTCTACAAATTGGGTATTTAATATAGCTTGTGGTGTTCAAAAATGTATCCAAATACATGAACCAAGTAGATTCAGGAAGATTGACCGAGGGGAGGTAGATCTACGAGCAGCCAAAAAAGCTAGGCTTGTTGCTGCAATTGTCGGGGACTACCACCTCACGTTTCCAACTGGGATGATCTTGGTGTTAAAGGTTTCTATTACGTGTCGTCTATTACTAAAAACATTATTTTTGTATCCAAATTAGATACAAATGGATTTATTTTCAAGTTTGGAAATGAATTTTTCTTCTTTTACAAAGATAAAATTTGTTTTGGTAAGGCGCATTTATAGAATGGTCTTTACATGTTGGATTACACAAACCACGTAATGGAAATCGATGACAAAGAGACTTCACATGACTCATACCACACCCAACTTTGGCATCATCGACTAGGTCATGTAAATGAGAAACACTTGAAAAAGTTACATCAAGATGGATATTTAGATTCTTTCAAACTAAAACCACTTGGTGTATGTCATGCATGTTTACAAGGCAAAATGACCAAAGACCCATTTAGTGGGAAAGGTTAAAGGACTAAAGAACTTCTTGAATTGGTTTATACCGATGCGTGTTGACAATTTTTAGTTGAAGCAAGGGGAGGGTACTCATACTTCATAACTTTTACTAATGATTTTAGTAGATATAGATATATCTAATTAATGAGTTATAAGTTAGATTCTTTTGATAAGTTCAAAGAATACAAGAATGAAGTTGAAAACTAGCTTGGAAAGAAGATTAAGAAATTCCTCTTAGACCGGGGTAAAGAATATATTAATCAAGACTCCATTGATTACTTATGGGAGTTTGGGATCCTATCCCAACTCACTCCTCCATACACGCCCCAGTGGAATGGTGTGAGCAAAAGGAGGAACCGAACGCTGTTAGACATGGTGATATCAATGATGATTCATGAAAGTATTCCATTATCCTTTTAGGGATATTCATTACAAGCAGCGACACACATACTAAACCAAGTACCAAATAAATCGATAAATGGTATTCCATATGAGTTATGGAGTGGAAAGAAAGCCATATTATCGAATTTTCATG
Organism: Viscum album; assembly: GCA_963277665.1. Lineage (NCBI taxonomy): Eukaryota > Viridiplantae > Streptophyta > Magnoliopsida > Santalales > Viscaceae > Viscum > Viscum album. The sequence continues at coordinate 768,071,996 of OY728156.1, forward strand.
TGTGGGGAAGCGATGCGTTTGTTAAGGCCTCTTCAGGTAACAAACTTTAACCCTAAGGCACAAAGTGTACCTTTATAGGATACCCCAAGGAAACAAGGGGATATTACCTATAAAACCAATTATACAAAAAGGTTATAGTGGAAAGACACACCATATTACTTGATAGGGAGAACATCTACAAAAGAGATAGTGGGAGCGAGATAGACTTCGATGAAGTTGAGGCTCAAGGTACATAAGCGTTGGTACATGAACAAATTCCACAAATCCCTGTGGAAGAAAGAACTATTCCAGAGACACAATAGATGCGTAGGATTACAAGAGAGATTATAGAATCAGAATGATACAGTTTTTAAGTTACTAAGGATGGTGACTCATTATTAGTTGATAATAATGATCTTCTAACCTATAAGGAAGCAGTAAGTGGCACAGATGTTGCTAAGTGGAAAGAATCCACAAATTTTGAAATGGATTCCATGTATCAAAACCAAGTCTGGATTTTGGTAGATCTTCTAGTTGATGTAAAGCCTCTTGGTTTCAAATGGGTATTCAAGAAGAAACTAGACATGAAAGGAAAATTCAGCACCTATAAGGCACGACTTGTTGCAAAAGGGTTCAAACAACATAAAGGAATTGACTATGATGAAACCTTTTCACCAGTTGAAATGCTGAAATCCATCAAAATTATACTGTCCATTGCCACTTACCATGACTATGAGATTTGGAAAATGGATTTCAAAACAACCTTCCTTAATGGGAACCTCTAAGAATATGTATACATGACACAACCTGAAGGGTTTATGACTCCAAAGGATGTCAATAAGGTATGAAAGTTGTAGAAATACATTTATGGATTAATAAAAGCATCTAGGTCATGGAACATTCGTTTTGATGAAGCCATAACGAAATTTGGTTTTATTAAGAACAAATGTGAGCCTTCCTAATAGTATATGTTGATGACATATTACTTATTAGAAATGAGATACCAGTCTTACAGTCTGTTAAGGCATGATTGAATCAATGATTCTCCATGAAGGACTTGGGAGAGGTAGCAATTCTTGGGATCAAGATTCATCATGATAGATCTAAGAGATTTTTGGGCCTAAGTCAAAGTACATACATTGATAAGATACTGAAGAGATTCAGTATAAAATAATCCAAGAGGGGATTGTTGCCAGCATCACATAGCATTCATCTTTCCAAGAAAATGTGTCCTCAAACACATGAGTAAAGAAAGATAATGGCAAGGATTCCATCAACATCAACAATTGGATCAGTTATGTATGCCATGCTATATACTAGGTTGGGTGTCGCCTATGCATTGAGTGCGGTAGGAATATATCAATCTGACCTAGGTGACCGTCATTGGATGGCAATCAAGACTATACTAAAGTATCTAATACATACTAAGGATATGTTTCGGGTTTATGGAGGAGATGAGGAACTATTCATAAGAGGATATACAGATGCTAGTTTCTAGACTGATCAAGATGACATGAAGTCGCAAACAAGATACATCTTCACTTTGAACAGAGGTGTAGTGAGCTGGAAGAGCTCAAAGCAGAGTGTGGTCACAGATTCTACAACAGATTCCGAGTATATCGCAGCTTCTGAGGTAGCTAAAGAAGAATTTTGGATATGAATCTTCATCCAGGAGCTAGATGTGATACCTAGCAGTAAAGATCCCATCACAATGTATTATTAAAATACTGCAGCGGTGGCTCTCGTAAAAGAGCCAAGGTCACATCAGCGGATGAAGCACATACTTCATAAGTATCATCTCTTGAGGAATTTTTCTCAGAGAGGTGAAGTTGCAGTGAGCATTATTTCCACAGAAGAAAACATGGTGGACCCCTTGACTAAAGCCTTGACTTAGTAGAAACATGATCACCATGTGAGGTCTAGCGGATTGAAAGTCATAGGCAATTGGCTCTAGTCCAAGTGGGAGTTTGTAAGAGTTGGTGTCCTAGAATCAACTGGTTGTACTTTAATTACATGAACATTTAATGTATTTAAATATTAAACATCTTATTACATATTGTTCATTGTTCTTCATGACTATGATGTAATAATATCCTAGAGTATTTTTTTCATTAATAAGGTTATGGTAGTTCCCCGCTATGATGAGAACCTTGAAATGCTATAAAAATATTCTTAAATTTAGTTCTACATTTGGATGACATACTATTATGGGACACATATCATGAAAACCATCATATGTGAGTACTCATAAGCAGATGAGACTTCTTCTCATGGAGTTCGCACTTGGTAATCTTCTAGATATGAGATTATGAGAACAGACCCGCCAGTAGAAATTCTGCATGTTTTGGTATCATCATATATTTCTATCTGAGAGTATGTGTAATGATCCTTAGACTTTAATATTATCATTAATATGTTTCATGACTCACACACTTTGATTTACTAACGAAAACCATCACGCAGATAGTTGGCAGGAAGTAGGGTACGTTGGGTGCGTCACGAGTGGCATGTTATTAATGGATAAGTCGAGGAAGAATTTGTCCCTTCCATTTATGGAAGTTGATATCTTGGATATTTGATTTAAATATAATCGTCTCGTGAAATTCCATGGGCATGGTGTAATGATGAGTTTATTTTATGTAGTCAAAGAACGACATATAGAGCATAAAATTTGATGACACTATCACGAAACCTTCTTGATGAGATATTATGACAAAGAGATTATATTAAACAGTGAGCATTCGTATATGGATGTCGTTGTTGTGACTTTAAGTTATTTCTCTTGGGTTCCTTGACCCTTTTCTAGATGGTACTCTTGGAATTTAGGCAAGTCCGCCTAATTCCAACGAGAAATAATCCTAGAGGGTCACAGACTAAGTGTTTCTGGTGGTTTCGGTTAAATTCTATTTGAATTTAATTAATAAATATTATTCTCAAGATAATGGAATAATTTTATTCAAGTTAAAATTATTGCATAAATAAAATAAATATTTATTCACCGGATTGTGGGTAAAATATATTTATTTATTTTATTGAACATTTAATAAATATTTATTTACTAGTTTGTAAATAAAATATTTATTTAAGAGAATAAATAAATTATTTATTTATTCGGGTGTTAAATAAATGGAAGTGGAGTTAGAGAGGACCAAATCTAGTCTGATAGTAAAATAATTATTTGAAATATGTTAAATAATTATTTAACTAGTTGGCACAAATTAAAATAACGCTGCTATTATTTTGTGACACAAAATTTTATTTATAATTCTGTTTTGTGCAAGTTAGCACACCATAAATAATGACGCGGTATTATTATTAATATCATTAGTTTTCTCTATGGTTATGGATGTATTAATTACTGTTACGTAATTAAATATTGTAACTGAAGCCTTGTGTCAATAAATAGACACATACGTCTATTGTGCCATGTACCGAACCGCACACCTGGTGAATTAAGAATTGTTGAGCTAAAAAATTTCTATATCGAATCCTCTTCTCACCCCTCTCAAGAATGAGAGACGTTCTTCAAGGTCGAATAACAAGTGATCAAGAACAAATGACACAAGACACTCGCTTTGCCGCGCTAGCACCCGGAGAACGAGCGATGTCGATCGGAGGCCATCAGAGCATGTGTGGATCACCACTAGAGGGATTATATTTTGGATAATTGCAAGCACAAAAATATAATCCATAAGGGTAATTCTGGATGATCAACATCATCAAAGAAAAAAATACTGAAGATCCATGTATTATTTTCTTTATGAAATTAATTAAATTAATTATAAACATGATGTGCAAGATCCTCTCTAAAGGTTTCAGGCCTCTTCCTTCTTTATCTAAATATTTGATTCTATTATGTGGAGATTGATGTTCATCATCGTATTGATCCTATAATGATCATTGATCATGGTAAAAATAAAAGTTGGGTTCTGTCCCAACCACACTTCAGCTGTGCCTGGAACCTTCAGACACTTCTACTAAATATCTATTTTTTTCACAAAAAAAAACTTTTAAAAATAAAACATAGTTTCTTTTCATGATCAATCGTCACAATTTTCCCCTTGATCCCATCCTTATCTCTATTCTCCATTAAATACCATGAAAAACATTTTAAAACTTGGAATGAGAACAAAAATATCAGTAAGGGATACACAAATAAGGAAAACTATTAGTCTTATGAAAACACGAAACCCATGAAAAATTTATCACAAAATAATAATTTTCACCCTTAATAAATATTAAATATTTTCATTTGAAAATAAGTTCATTTATTTCCATTTTTGTAATAATAAGGTTACCATAAACCCAAATCAATCACAAATAACACATAAAGGTATCTTGGGACATAATTATACTTGTTATATTTATAAATGGAATAACTATGTGGTAAACTTCTATACATGTCACTTTTATAAATAGAATAACCATATAGTCAAATTCTATACCCAATGCATTGAAGGGCTATCACAGATCCACACATCATTAGTTTATCATGGAACTTCCCCTCAATGGTTTATAATGTAACCACAACATATAAAAGCTTGCAATTTTCAACATGTCACTATTAAAATTTCATTTCCACTCATAAGGAAAACATTTCATGCTATTGAAATAATCAATCCATTTCAAAAACCCATTTAAAAAAACTTATAAAATGGAAAGGGGTTTATTTTTCTTTTAAAAACATAAAGACTTATAGAGTAATCCAAATAGAAAATAATTGTTATAGTGGTGGAGAAGTTGTTGTCATCGTATACGTTAAAAAATCATTCCTTTTTTCATTTGTAAAGAAAGTCAAACGTTCTGTATATGAAACATAAAAAGATTATTTTTTGAAAACCTTTGAATGAAATTCAAATTCAAAGATTCTATTTATACCCCTCATAAAATGAGGTGGGTGTATAACATCAAAATATTCCTTGATGAAAGGAGATTGAGATGAAGTCCCTTACCTTGAGTCTGATTCATCACGTATGTCCTTTATCTTCCTGAATAATAAAATTATGATAATATTGTACTTGATTGAGATTTCAAGTTTATTATTCCTTTTATATCACTTATTACCATGTTTAATTATTTAAGTTCACATTATATGTTTTGATGATATTCGGTACTTGAGTCCAAAATGAAATTGGTATGATGTCAATAGTCAAAGTGGTAATTAGTCCATCATATTCAGAATAATATTCATGAAATGATTATAATTTTTATGCATAAATTTTACTTTTAAATCAAACCATTAAATATGTTTATGAAAAATTAACTATCTTATAATCATGGAGATGATAAACCGTACGTACGCATGAGTAACGTTTCCATTTTTCAATGATCATTATGGAAATAAGGTAAGTATTGTTTTATATTTATAGAATAACCATAATATCATTAATATAACATTGATAATTTAAATATACTTATATATATATATACCATCCATATGATGTGGTGATGAAAAAAGAAATCACATCGCTTTGTAGAGGTGATAACTTACACGTACGCACGAATGATGTTATCATTTTTATGTGCATGGAAATGTAAGAATTTAAATGATATATTATTATTTTATAATGATAAAAATTTCATGAATATTATATATAAACATTAATTCAATCATTATAACCAGTCTTGAGAGACGATGATGGAAAATGAATTTCATTGGTTTGTGAGGCGGTAGTCCATCATACACATGGATGATGAATTATTTTACCATTTTATGGAAAAGGAGATGGATATAGGTGATTATATTAACATAATAACATCTAAGTATATTTAAGATAATTAATCTATTATTTCATCATTTTTGAATAATATTTTAAGTAATTGTAAGAATAAATAAAATAGAAACGCTTAATTAAAAACGATACCTCTTCTTCGGACGATCTCCTTTGATTAACACCTTATGACTACTAAGGGTAGTTTTATGCCTAAAATAAGAGATATATAATTTGGTATGGATTATATGAAGGTATATGAGTAGATATTTTATGAACCAAATAGGTTTTAAAGTATTAATAAAAGAGAAGAAGAGGTACCCTTTTATAAGATATGAGAGGGGAACTCTTGGAATTATTCAAAATATTAAATTAATATAAATTAATTTTGTATTAAAAATAGATAAAAAGTGAGTTATTTAGAATCTAGGATTATTATGGGTCAAAATAAATTCATATAATGAAAATTAGATAGGTTTTGAATATTTTTTTAGTTATTATCTTTTTTATTTTAACCCTTATTTAACCCTTTTAACTCTTACCGTGAAATCATGCAATTTACACTTTGAGGGTTAATATAATTATTATAAAATTAAAAATGACCAAAAAACGAGCCATTGATAAAGTTTTAAGACCTATCTCAATTAGTTTTCAAATTTTAGATTTTTAGAAATTTTATATTTTAAAATACCATTAATGTCAATTTTGACACTATTCAATACTTGACTTTTTAAAAATATTATAAAAACATGATATATTCAAAAAAATATTTTAAAACATCAATAACATGTCAAAGTAATTTATAAAATTCTTTTATGACATTAAGTATCTCAAATTATATTTATTTTAATATTTTTAATATCATTTATTTGATATTTCCTTTAATTAAATAATTACCGCATCATCATTATGTAAGTCTTTAAGGTAATTATTTCTCTCTTAAAAATTAAAAATAAATCAACATGATTAATATATAAATTTTAGCTTTCAAAATAATATTTATAGTCAAACAGAACCCCTATATTACCCCATATTAAAAATATTTCACTTGTTAAAAAAAGTACAACAAAATTGACTTTTCTTTGAATAAAATACTATAAATGGATTAAAGTCATCCAAGTTGCTCCAAGAGCTCAAAAAAACACCCCAGGGATGATTTTAGTCATAAATAACTCTTAAAATAAAATTAGGACAAGTTTTAGGGTAACTTTATAATATTTATCATATTATTTTTACCTATAATAACTAGATTTACCCTTAAAAGTGATAATAAAAATTACCGAAGTTACTATTCATATGACCCAAAAATAAAAGGGACATATTTACTAAATTTGGACATTATGATTATAAATATGTAATCCATTTTTCAAAATTCAGAATACAGAAGTAGATAATATTAATTTAAAATTAATCTCATTGATGGGGTGAGAAAACAGTTTATTAAAGTGAAAAAATTCAAAAGATTGAAATGTTTTTATATCAAAATTCAATGTTAAATTGATTATAATGACATAAATTGGATTGAATGATATAAAATTTATATAATTATACTTTAAAACCAATTAAAAATATAATTTAGCACTATAAATTATTGAGATGAAAAATATGTTTTTAATTAAAATCCAATATTTTTCACCATTCATCAAAACATCAAACTTATCAAAAAAATACCAAAAATTCAACCAAAATAAATTTTGATATTAAAATTTCAAATAATAATGGTATTTTTTAAAATAAAATTTATAAAAGTGTCAAAAAGTATATTTAAAACAAGCGCACCATCAAAAGAAGACAAAATTTCATTTTTATAAAAATACATCTTTTATGTGTAAACTTGGATTTGTTCTTATATCATATCTATAAAATATATAATATTATTGTTAAATATTAGATTTTATATGTATTTTATTAATATAGTCCAAAAATAATGATTTTATTATTTTATAAACATAATTGTTTGCATTTAAATAGTTTTTTTAAAAAATATTTCCTTTTATTTTAAAAAGGGTTTTATTTTCATTTATAATTAATTGGTCACCAAAGAATTAATTATATATACATGTGTAAACCATACTTTCATAATTCAATAAATCTTATTCATACCCTCTATTCCAATGGCTATGTGATAACTTCCATATTTAATAATAATATTTTGTTGTTCGTTTAAGCTTAATGTGGAGTATCATGTACGCTATCGAACATAGTGTTTCCTTTTAAAAACTCAGGATTTCATAACAATTATGCTTACCAATAAGGATAAATGAGAACATTACTAAGAATGTATCTCTGATAGCTAGACCAGATCCCCCATTAGTTCCAGGTGATAGGGTGAAACAGAAGTTCTGTGAGAACTTCACCCACTTCATGCAATTTATGGAGAGGGACCCCATGTGGGTCATACCAAGTATGTTTGATTTGAAAAGTGAGTTACAGCTAAAAAATACTTCTATTTTCACCGAATAGGGTGGACCAGAGGTAGATAAGTTTAAGATTTAGTCTATTTAGATGATTATGGATCACCTAAAGACTCCTCCAGAGAAAAGGGTCAAGTTAGAAAATTATATGTTATGAGGCCTAGAAAAGAATTGGTGGGATATTTTGGATCAAGATGAGTAGTTAAATAGAATGGTATGAAATTATTTTTAGGAGAAGTTTTTGGAATACTTTTACCCTGAGAATCTGAGGAAAGAGAGATCTGCTGTGTTTATGTGTTTGACCAAGGGGACCATATCAGTAATGGATTATACTAGCCGCTTCAATGATTTGTAGAGTTTTCTTCTGATGTTGATGGGAGATGAGGTAGATATGTAAAAAAGTTTTCAATATGGGTTTATATGTAAGATCAAGTCCCTGGTAAATATCTACCATTTAAATAAGTTAATTTAGGTGGTGAATGAGGCTCTCATTTCTAAGGGAAACCTGAAGGAGGCCTATAGTGGTGGACAAATGGTTTTAGCTGGGTGATTTATTGGTATGTTATTTGATATTATGAAGCAATTTTATGAGATATTTTACCATGGTGGTGGTGAGTGAAGTATCCAGGTGAGAGGAATGACCACTCAGGGAAGTGGTTAAGTGGTTTGTTATTAGTGAAGAAAATTTGGTCACATGAACGAATAGTGCCTTTAACTTCCAGTGGTGTGACAAGATTGTGGTAGGATAATATGCCTACAAAGGTTCTATAGGAACTCCATCCAATGGTTGGTAATGGATGATCTAGGCCTATGCAGAGCATCAATAGGGGAACGACTACCCCATATTAGTTTGGTAGTTGGTGTTCTACTAGGAATACTGATCAGGGTGGAGGGTGAGGTGCTCTAGGATAAGAGTGACCATATCATTAGAGTAGTGTAGCACATGGGACTTAGATATAAGCATAGTATAGAGGGACATGTTAGCTACATGAAGTTCATCCTACACCTGATGGTGGTGAAGCTGGATCGTCGACTTTCTAAGGTATGATTCTTATAGCTTCTATACTTTCTAGTGATTTATTTGATACCATAACTTCACATTATTTTATATCTACTTGGCTATTAAATAGTTCAAGTCTAGTGGTAAAGTTCTTGTGTGGGGTTATATCGATTGACACACCCTTGGAGGTGTGATCATAGGGAATCTGTATTTGTAAGGGGTGTTCCCCCGAGGTTAGCGAGTACCATTTCCTTTGGGATTTTTACATGCTTGAGATGTTAGGTTTTGACCTGATACTAGGTATGGACTAGTTGGTTTCACATCAGGATCACATTGATTGTTCCTATCAGAGAGGGAGATTTATGTCTCATGTGGATGAAACTAATATTCATTGTGGGATATGGGATATCCAGGAAATCCATGCAGGGACAATTTCCCAGCATTTGGGTGATCCTACAACCTAGGTTTTGAGTCTAATGCTTAATGAAGAGGGAGTGAATCATGGTGTCTTCTATCCTATGGTGGATCAGTTTCTGGATGTGCTTCCTGAGGAGTTATTAGGGCTTCCACCTGAGAGAGTGGTTAAGTTTAAAATTGAGATGATATTAGGAGATGATCCAATTTCTATTACATCTTATATAATGGAACCAATAAAACTTTAGGAGCTTAAGACTCAGTTGGGGGAGTTAGAGGATAAAGGATTCATCATCTGAGTACGTCACCATGGGGATGTTGAGTCAATAAGGATATCTTATGACCTCTCCATTTCTTATGTTTTTTTATGTTTTGAAAATCACAAGCACTTTTTCTTAAGTTCCGAATACTCTTTAAGTTATGTATTTTTCTTAAGATCTGAAATTATCATTTCGTTATGCTTACGGTTATATCATTACGATTTACCATTCTATTATACTTAAAGATTTGTTATTACATTTTGTGATTTAGTTTTTGTGATACCGATTCAGGTGTATATGTGATTCAGTTTTTGTGATACCGATTCAGGTGTATATGTGATTTAGTTTTTGTGATACCGATTCTGGTGTATATTTGATTTAGTTTTCATGATACCGATTCCGATGTATATGTGATTCAGTTTTTGTAATACTGATTCCGATGTATATGTGATTCAGTTTTCATGATACCGATTACCGTGTATATGTGATTTGGTTTTCATGATACCAATTCCGATGTATATGTGATTCAGTTTTTATGATACCGATTCCGGTGTATATGTGATTTAGTTTTCATGATACCAATTCCAGTGTATAAGTGATACCGTTTTTATGATTTCGATTTCGGTGTATATGTGATACCGTTTTCACAATCTGATTTATTTTTTTTATTAAGAATCCATTTTCCTGATAACATTAGAGTTTCCCAATGTATCATTCCAATATTATCAGATTCTAAGACTTCTTATACTTAACATTTATCTTTAACTTAACATCGTTTCTGTTACTTGAAATGATGTCATACAATCTGTTACAAACTAACCATTGTATGTTTTCCACATGTCTAGTTCTATCTGAAATTTAAGGAAAATATGACCATTGGAGTGGAGCTGACTGTTGGGAAGTTTTTCCTATAAATACAAGCCCATTTGAACGAGCAAACAACTTAAACTTCGACTAAACAGTGTAGAGAGTGTTTGATGCATGTGATAAAGCTGTGAAGTGATTTCTAGAGAGATAGACTCTTACAACTCTCAGTGCTTCATGCGAATTTCGTGAACAACTTTTTCAAACTTGCTTTGTGCAGACTCCGATCATGCTGATCGTGGGCTTCTAGGTTTGGAAGATAGAGGTTCTGATTTCCTTCTAAATCAAGGGCTTGCAGAGATAGCAAGACAAATACCGATCTTAGGATTGAGGGATTACCTAGGTTTGGGTAAGACATACTTTCTTGAAAGTATAAATCAAGGAAAATTTATCCAAGGTTGTTGGATACCCTTATCTTTGGGTTAAAATAATCCTATTGTTACTTGTTTACTATTACAAGTTGTTTTAATTTCACTGTTGTATGTTAACTTTGTTAAAGTTAGAAAGTATAAATTTCTTCTACTTTGTAATTCCATTACTATGATTATATTAAAGATTCTATACACTTTAAGGTAGAATCTTTTCCTTAAGAAAACCCTTCTTAAGTTTTATTTCTTAAGGTTGTAAGTTTAAGAAAAGGGTTCTTTGAGAGGTTTTGTGAATTCTTGTTTAACTTTCCTTAAGAAAGTTTTATACCAACTTTAAAGGTTCCAAAGGAATTTTTAAAGTATACAATTCACCCCCTCTTGTATTTGAGCATCTCATTTTATATATTCGATCCTATAATTGGTATCAGAGGGGGTCTTTGAAATACTTATATTCACATATAAGTTTTCTTGCTCAAGTTTTCTTTTTCTTAAGTTTTTCATCTTTGTTTATATACTTCTAATTCTAACAAGTTTTGTGGAAATAAATATTATTTTAGTATGGAAGGCATTCATGTTGAATCTCTAGATAATCTCAATCCTACTAGACCACCAATATTCGATGGAAATGATTATGACTACTGGAGAGACAAAATTAAGACCTTTGTGATAAACGTAGGTGTAGACAACTATATTATGTTAACTGGAGATTATAATATTCCTGATAAGGAACTTAGAACCTTTACTAATTCAGAAAAGGTGGAATACCAACTGAACTTTAAGGTACATAATAATTTTCTTTGTTCCATGACTAGAAATATTTATAGCTAGATTTCATCTTGTGAAGTTGCTAATAGTATTTAGAAGAAGCTTGAAGTAACTCACTTTGGAACTTCTAAAGTCATTGAAACTAGATGAGCTATGCTCAGAGCTGAGTATCATGGTTTTTGATTTCCTTATGGATAATCCATTTTTAAGGTACAACAAAGGTTTATGACTATTGTCAACAACTTATAATCCATGGGTAAGAAAGGTTTAGATTATGAAGCTCTTGTAGACAAGATTATTGACATCATGCCTAATGAATGAGAATCAAAGAGGACTGCTATAGATGAGAATAGAAAAGTTACTCAGATTTCTCTTGATGAACTCTTTATAACTCTTCTTCAACATGAAACCATAATTAAGAGAGATGCTAATAATATTAAGAAGAAGAATGGGAATGGAAGTGTTGCTTTTACAACTCCTTCAAATCATATGAAATCCAAGACTCCTGAGACAGTTACAAGATCTAAATCTAAGAAGGTTGTTATTCAATCTGAATCTAGTGGAAGTGAAGCTTCGGAAATTGAGTTAGCCAATATTTCTCAGAGGATGAACAAGATTGTGGGGAAGAATAAATTTCAATATAGATACAAGAATAAAGATGGAAACGATAAGAAATATGGAGAAGTGACATGTTATGAATGTAGAAGAACTGGTCATATCAGACCTGATTGTCCCTTACTTAAGAAGATAGACAATAAAGACAGGAATTCTAAAAGAAACAAGAAGAAGTTCTACAGATCAAATCACAAGAAAGTCTTGAAAGCCAATGACACTTGGAGTGCCAGTGGTGGAGATTCTTCTGATGATTCTTCAGAATATGAATCTTATGGGAAAAAGAATATTGGTATAATAGCCAGAGTTCCATTTCAAAATCATTATCTTATGGCTAAGGTACGAACTGCTGAATCCTTAATCAATATGTCTTTAAGTGAAAATTTTCCAGATAGAGGTTTTTCTTCAGATGAAGAATATTCTTCATCAGATAATGATAATAATTTTCCTTCCTATGAAGAAGTTTCTAGATTTTCTAAGTTTTTAGAAAAAATAAATTGTAAAGTTTCTAAGAAACTCGATAAATAAAATTCTAGATAATCTATTTTTAAAAAAGAAATTTTGGATCTTACCAAAGAGCTTGATAAGAAAAATGATGTTTTATAAAATATTTCAAAGAAACTTGAGGAAGTTAATTCTGAGAAGGATAAACTTTCTAAGGATCTTAAAAATCCATTTTTAGAAAAATATGTTTTAGAGAATAAACTTAACTCTAAATCTATTTTTCATGAGGATAAGAATTTAGTCATGAGACTAAAATATGAAATATTTTCCTTAAAGAAACTTCTTGAAAACTTTACTTCTGGTAAGATTTTTTTTGACAAGATGTATTCTCAGATCCGACCTCATGGTAATAATCAGGGATTAGGTTATTCTCATGAAAAACCTATTTTTAGAAATAATTATCTTGTTCCTTAAAAAGCCCCTTTTTGTATTAAATGCCAAAGTGGTGGGAATTGGAAGAAAAAATGTTTTTAAATAGAATTAAATCCCTTGGGTTTCATAAAGTTTATTTTTCCAAACAAATATGGTTACCCAAGCTTTTATTATCTAACAGTTCTGGATCCAAGAAAGTTTGGATTCTGAAAACCTAACTCTTTATTTTTTAGGATAATGAATGAAGTACCAAAAACCTATGGTACATGGATAGTGTATGTTCCTGACACATGACTAATAACAAAGACCATTTCAAAAAGATTTTAAAGAAAAAAGGTGGAAAGGTAAATTTTGGAGATAATTATCAAGGAGAAATTGTCGGTATAAGTAACATTATTATTCTTGGTAAAGCCTTTATTTCAAATGTTCTTTTTGTAAAAGGCCTTAGGCACAACCTCATTAGAATAATCCAATTATGTGATTAAGGTTACCTTGTGAATTTTAGAAATGATAAATATTTAGTTCACAATTCCAAGGATGAGTTTATCTTCTCTGCCCTTTGACATGAGAATGTGTACACCTTAAACCCAGAAGACCTTAGAAGTCAAGATCTACCTTGCCTTAGTGAATTTGAAGATCAATCATGGCTTTGGCATAGGAGACTAGGTCACTATAACTTAAGGAATATTACTAATCTTTCTAAGAAATAACTTGTTCAGGATCTACCAGAACTTATGTTTAATTCTTCAAAAGTCTGTGATCCTTGTCAATATGGCAAGAAACATAAATCTAGCTTTAAATCTATAAGTGAAGTTACAACTTCTAATGCCTTACAATTAGTGCACATGGACTTATTTGGTCCATCACAAACTAGAAGTATTGGAGGAAAATACTATGTGTTTGTCCTAGTTGATGACCACACTAGATTTACTTGGGTCTATTTTCTCACAAAGAAATCTGAAGATTTTTCTTATTTTAAAAATTTTAAAGCTCAATTTAAAAATGAGAAAAACCTACCGTTGATAAATATTCATAGTGATCATGGTGGAGAATTTTTAAATTCTGATTTTGAAACTTTTTGTAGTAAAAAAGGTATTACTCACAACTTTTCAGCTCCAAGAACTCCTCAATAAAATGGTGTTGTCGAAAGAAGAAATCGTATTCTTCAAGAGATGACTAGAACCGTGTTGAGTAAATATTCTATAGCTAAACATTTTTGGTCTGAAGCTGCAAGTACTACTTGTTATACTATAAATCAAGTTTTAATAAGACCATTTCTTAATAAAACACCTTATGAGTTATGAACTGGCCGAAAACCAAAAGTTTCTTACTTCAAAGTTTTTGGTTGCAAAGTATTTATCTTAAATACCAATTATAACTTACATAAATTTGCACTCAAATGTGATGAAGGAATTTTCTTAGGTTACTCTACTAAGGCATATAGAGTTTTTAATAAAAACACTTGCACTGTGGAAGAAACAGTACATGTTAATTTTGATGAAAATGATCCTTTTGTTCTCAAACAACCTGAATCTTTTCCAGATATATTTTCCAAAACTGATCACCAACCTTTGATAAAAGATCTTTCAGAAAAGGATAATATTCAAGAAAATGTTTCTGAAACATTTACACCTGAATATTTTCTACCCTATGTTGATGAACAAGTTTTTCAAAATCCAAGTCAGTTGTTACTTAGGAATCATCCCAATGAAAACATCATTAGAAATGTTAATTAACCAGTAAAAAATAGAAGTTATTTTAGGAATGAATTTGAACATATTGAATTTCTTTCCCAATTCGAACCAAAGATTCCTGAAGAAGCCTTGGGTGATGAAGATTGGATAAAGGATATGCAAGATGAACTTAATGAATTTGTAAGGAATCAAGTTTGGAACTTGGTTGAGAAACCTAAGGAAACTTATGTTATTAGAGTAAAATGGGTTTTTATAAACAAATGCGATGAAAATGGAGTTATTGTTATAAATAAAGCAAGATTAGTTGCAAAAGGCTATAACTAACAAGAAGACATAGACTATGAAGAAACTTATGCTCTTGTAGCAAGACTTGAATCTATTCATATTCTTCTATCCTTTGCAGCATTCTTTAATTTTAAACTCTATCAAATGGATGTAAAGTGTGCTTTTCTTAACGGTTATGTATAGGAGGAAGTCTATGTAGATCAAAACCATGGCTTTGAAGATACAAAATATCCTAATCATGTTTATAAACTTACCAAAGCTTTATATGGACTTAAACAAGCCCCTAGAGCTTGGTATGATAGACTTTCAGGATTTTTTCTTCAAAATAACTATGTTAAGGGAATTGCTGATCTAACCCTTTTCATTAAGAAAAATAATAAAGTTGTTTTTATTGTTCAAATTTATGTTGATGACATTATCTTTAGATCAACTCAGTAATCCTTAATTGATTCCTTTGCGAATCTTATGAAATTTGAGTTTGAAATGAGTATGATGGGTGAGTTAACTTTTTTTCTTGGTTTTCAAATTTCTAAAAAACCAGAGGGAACTTACATATCTCAACATAAGTATATAAAATATCTTCTAAAAAAGTTTGGGTATGACAACACTAAGAGTATAAGTACTCCTATTGGAATCTCTAATACTCTTGATATTGATGAAGTAGGGAAACCTGTAGATCAAACATCTTATAGAGGGATGACAGGAAGCCTACTTTACTTAAAGGGAACTTTATATTTGGGACTATTTTATTCCTCTGGAAATGATTTTGAACTTAAAAGTTTTTCAGATTCTGACTTTGGTGGTTGTAAAATGGATAGAAAAAGTATATCCAGAACTTTTCATTTCTTAGGAGATTCCTTAGTTTCTTGGTCATGCAAGAAACAACATTCTGTAGCACTCTCCACTGCTAAAGCTGAATATATAGCAGTTGGAAGCTATTGTGCTCAAGTGTTGTGGATGCAACACACACTCACAGAATATGGTATGAGTTTTAGTAAGACTCAAATTATGTGTGATAACACAAGTTCCATTGCTCTAAGTAAAAATCCTGCACATCACTCTCGTTAAAAGCACATAGATATTAGACATCACTTTCTTAGGGATCACACACTTAAAGGATATATTATTCTTCAATTCATTGGAATTCAAGAGAAACTTGCTGATATTTTTACAAAACCTTTACCATCCGATAGATTTGAATACATTAAACAGAAGCTAGGAATGATTTCTGTAAGGTAGTCATTCATATCTACTTCTTGTTTAAATTATCTCCTAAAATTAAACTACTCCTTATTTTAGGGGGAGTATATATGTATGTTTATTTTCTTTCTTTAAACTCCTTTTATTTCCTCAAAAAAATTTTCTTTATTGAAAATTTCGAATTTGGAAATTTTAGATTCAAAAATTTTAGATTTGGAAATTTCGGATTTGGAAATTTCAGATTTGGAAATTTCAGATTTAGAAATTTCAGTATTGTAAATTTCGATATTAATATCTTGAAATTTAAAACTTCCAAGAAAACTCTTATAATACTGAAAAACTTCTCAGAGTATTCCAAAAGGTGCAATTTCTTACACTTTATTTTCTTATCTTAAGTTTTAGTTGTTGGTATTTCATTTTATAAAAAAATCTTGGTTTACCTTACTAAAAAAGATTGAAATTCATATTTTCAACATCCATCCTAAACCGTCAGATCAGATCAGGTTATTTTTTAGATTTTTGATTTTCTTATGGAAGTTGAAAGGTCATAGCTATTTCTATATAAGGGGTGCCTCATTTACGAGTCTCGCACCATCCTTACTGATCTCAGTGCCTAAGTTCTGTGGCCATCAAAGTGTTCATTCAGATTCTTTTGATTCTCTTACTGTGAATGAATCCGGATTCTTCAGAAGATTAGATACCGATTACCAAATAAATAAAGGATTGGTAAATCTTTTGGGAAGGGTTAGTGTGACCTAAGTTCTTTGAAAAATATGACTCCCTTATTTCTAAGGTGATAAGAACTAATGGATGGGAAAGTGTCTGTATGACTAAGGAGAAAATTCAGGATCCAATTTTCCATGACCTGGTTATTTAGTTCTATGAATCCATTACTTTTCTTTAGAAGGATGGCAATGATATGTTTAAGTTCAAATGATATGATAAGACTTATACAGTTCCTTATAAGAAGGCAACCAATGTTCTCAACATACTGTTTGAAGGAGAAGCTATTCTATGCTCTCAAAGACTCCCTAAGAAGGAAGGTTCTTTTGAAAAATCCAAGGCTTTGGACTTTCTTGGTCTTAAGTTTGTTAAGAATCCAAAAATTACAAATATTACAACGAATCACAAGATGGTAACTCTCTGTATGCAAGGATTTCTTATTCCAAGAAAAGGTGATAAGGATTCTCTAATGATATGCGATATCTTTATTTTAGAATTTCTTGTCAACTTAAGAAAGATCAACCTGGTGAAGTACATCTTTCTCACCATTTATAAAATAAAAGGCAGAACTATCAGATCTCAGATCCTTATGTATCCAGCAACTATCTCCAGGATAATTGTTATGTGCCTTCAAGAGCTGAATGTCCTATGCCGATCAGTCTCAAATACCTTTAAGATTTTGTTACTCAGTGATGACACTCTAAGAAGGATGAAGGTATAGTTCATACAAGAATCTAAATGTTTTGAAGAAATGGTTGTCCAGAACAAGGGTGATATTCCAGAGTCTTCAAAATCGGTACCCAAGAAAAGGAAACAGGAAGAACCTAGTATGCCTATATCAGTTTCTGATGTTCCGGTATCAGCACCTCCTCCTGCAAAAAAACCGAAAGCATATTCTGATGAAACAGTAGCAAAGTGGAGAGAAATGGCAACTACTAGAAAGGAAGGAGATCATTCTTTTGGTCTAAATCCTATGGAGGATAAGTCCTTGAAAATCAAGAAAGCTGAAAATATTGAGAAAGAAAAGAAGGAGAAGAAGTTAAAGAATAAATCTTTGGAAGTGAAAGTTTTTCGGTCTCTTCTAAAAGTTGTAGAAAAGAAATCTCAAGAAGAACCCGAACCCCAAGTTGTTCATAATAAACTGGTGGCCACTCTAGAAAAATAGAAAGCTAAGAAAGTTCTAGCTTTATTATAACCTGTTCAAAAAATAGAAGATCAGATTTTTCAAGATTATGATGATGATGTTTTAAAGGATGTGGATGATTATGTTGGAACTCCTTTGAGTTTAGTTTCTAAATCCATTTTAGAAGAACAAGTCAAAGAACAAGTTTAAGAAGAAGTTGAGGAAGAAATATAATTTAAGGAAGAATTAGAATTTGAAGAAGAAGAAAAACTAGAAATAGAAGTGTAAGAAGACGATAAAGAAGAGGTTGATCATAAAGTTGGAGAAGAAGAAGAGTTTCAAGAAAAAGAATATGAACAAGGAGATCTTAATATTATCCAAGTTTCAGATGAACAATCTCTAGTTCGAAATCCTGTAAAAGGAAAAACTGTTTTGTTTTCCTTAGCTGAAAAAGAAATTCCTCAAAAGTCTTTCAAGATAATGGAAAAATTAGTTTCCTTAACTCCTAGAGGATCTCAGAAAGGAAAGGATGTTTCAGGTTCCGAATCTTCATCATCTGTTGAACATGATTTTGTCAAGCTATCTTTAAGAAATTTGGTCAGCACTATTCTGGTTCTTGAAAATATAGATTCTTGAAGTCAAATGATGTAAGATACCCTGAATAAAAAGATGGAATTGACCAACATGCTTATGGACATGGTTGTTAAGAAAGAATTAGACTTCAATAGTCTTTTGATCGATTATAAAGATCAGAAGGTGACTTGTAAGAAAGTATTTAACCGTACAAAAACTATCAATGAAGAGTTAAGACAGTTCGATGACTTCATGGATTCAACAAATGGATCTTTTAATACTTGTAAAACTGAGTTCAACAAGGTCAAGGCATCAATCTCTAATAAATATAGTCAACTCAATTCTGTTGCTTGATCTGTTAGCAGTGAGAAGGAAGTCAGAGCCGAATTAGAGAGAAAGGTGGCTGCTCAAGAAGAAAGGATCTTGTCTTTAGAGAAAAAAATCAGGATCATGAGATCTTGATGAAGAAGTTCGAAGAATATCATAAGGAAGTAAAGAAACTAAAATAATTAATAAAGAATATATTGTCTGAAAAAAAGAAGGATGGATGGTTTTTTTTTCATTCCGATGTTTCGTTGTAATGTAAACCTTATTTCTAAAATTTTCTTAAGAAGTTTCTTGCATATCTTTCTTTTGTTTTCGAATGTATGCTTTCTTATCTTTACAGGTACATCTTATAATTTTCCATTCCTTTTCCCACGTTTTGAAAATCACAAAGGGGGAGAATTTTTTTTAAGAAAGAATTTAATGAATATCTTTGAGAAAGAGAATCTATTAAGGGGGGGTATGGCAAGAAAGGATAATTTCCAAGAAAGGGGGATATTTCTTTTAAGAAGAGATGTTTATCTAAGGGGAAGATATTCCCTTAAGAAAACCATACTTCAAAGATCAAGAATACGATCCTTGGGAAACATAACCTAAGGGGGAGTTAGTCGTATTCATCCAAAATATTATTAAAAGGGGGAGATAAGTTTTTTGTTATATACTTGTTTATCTAAGTCAATATATTCTTCCTTAGAAAATTTATTTTTACTTTCCAAAAAGGAGAAGATTTTTGAGTCAATAAGGATATCTTATGACTTCTCCATTTCTTATGTTTTTATGTTTTGAAAATAACAAACACTTTTTATTAAGTTCTAAATATTCTTTAAGTTCTGTATTTTTCTTAAGATTTGGAATTATCATTCTGTTATGCTTACAGTTATATCATTGTGATTTGACATTCTGTTATACTTACAGATCTGTTATTAAGTTTTGTGATTCAGTTTTTTTGATACTGATTCCGGTGTATATGTGATTCAGTTTTTGTGATACTGATTCCAGTGTATATGTGATTTAGTTTTTGTGATACTGATTCCAGTGTATATGTGATTCAGTTTTTGTGATACTGATTTCGGTGTATATGTGATTCAGTTTTCATGATACCGATTTTGGTGTATATGTGATTCAGTTTTTGTGATACCGATTCCAGTGTATATGTGATTTAGTTTTCATGATACTGATTCTGGTGTATATGTGATTCATTTTTCATGATACCGATTCCAGTGTATATGTGATTCCGTTTTTGTGATACCGATTCCAGTGTATATGTGATTCAATTTTCATGATATCGATTCTGGTGTGTAAGTGATACCATTTTTATGATTCCGATTCCGGTGTATATGTGATACCGTTTTCACAATCCGAATTATTTTTTTTATTAAGAATCCATTTTCCTGATAATGTTAAAGTTTCCCAATGCATCATTACAATATTATCAGATTCTAAGACTTCTTATACTTAACATTTATCTTTAACTTAACATCATTTTTTTTACTTGAAACAATGTCATACAATCTATTACAAACTAACCATTGTATGTTTTCCACGTGTCCAGGTCCCTCCGAAATTTAAGGAAAATATGACCATTGGAGTGGAGCTGACCGTTGGGAAGTTTTGCCTATAAATGCAAGCTCATTTGAATGAGCAAACAACTTGAACTTCAACTGAACAGTGTAGAGAGTGTTTGATGCATGTGATAAAGCTGTGAAGTGATTTCTAGAGAGAGAGGATCTTACAACTCTCGGTGCTTCATGCAGATGTTGTGAACAACTTGTTCAGGTGTGAACAACTTGTTCAGTCTTGCTTTGTGTAGACTCCGATCGTGCTGATCATGGGCTTCTAGGTTTGGAAGATAGAGGTTCCAATTTCCTTCTAAATCGAGGGCTTGAGGGGATAGCAAGACAGATACCGATCTTAGGATTGAGGGCTTACCTGGGTTTGGGTAAGACAGACTTTCTTGAAAGTATAAATCAAGGAACCTTTATCCAAGGTTGTTGGATACCCCTCTCTTTGGGTTAAAAGAATCCCATTGTTACTTGTTTACTATTACAAGTTTCTTTAATTCCACTGTTGTATGTTAACTTTGTTAAAGTTAGAAAGTATAACTTTATTATACTTTGTAATTCCATTACTCTAATTATATTAAAGATTCTATACGCTTTAAGGTATAATATTTTCCTTAAGAAAATCCTTCTTAAGTTTTATTTCTTAAGGTTGTAAGTTTAAGAAAAGGGTTCTTTGAGAGGTTTTGTGAATGCTTGTTTAACTTTCCTTAAGAAAGTTTTATACCAACTTTAAAGGTTCGAAAGGAATTTTTAAAGTATACAATTCACCCCCTATTGTATTTGAGCATCTCATTTTATATATTTGATCCTACAGGGGATCTACCATTTTGTTTGTAAAGAAGGCTGACAGAACATTATGTTTGTGCATCGATTACCAAAATTTGAACTAAATGATGATTACAAACCTATATCCTTTTCCACATATTGGTGATATTTTTTATCATCTTATGGATTCCTTTGTATTCTTCAAGATTGATATTAGATTAGGGTATCATCTATTAAGAGTGATATATTCTGATATACCATGGACTATTTTCATAAGTAGGTATGAATTGTATGAGTTTTTTTATACTGTTAGGGATGAAAAATGAACCTACTATGTTTATGGATTTGATGAACTGCATCTTTCACCCATACTTGGATCAGTTTGTGTTTGTATTTGTTGATAAAATATTAGTGTACTCCCAAGTTCATGATGATCATGAAAAATATCTTGACATCATCCTAATTATACTGAGAGAGAATCTACTATATTACAATCCATCTAAGTATCATTTTTGGATCGATAAGGTAAATTTATTGGGATATATCATTTCATAAGGAGTGTCATTGGACCCTGAGAAGGTCCAAATAGTTGTTTCTTAGGATCATCCCAAGAATGTTTTTGATATCTAAAGATTTTTGGGTTTGGTGGGTTACTATCGAAGGTTCATCATAGAATTTTCTTGCTTGGAGGCACTACTCTCGAGCCTCACCAAGAAGGTTATAAAGTTTGAGAGGTCAGAGACATGTGATAATGCCTTCTATGAGTTGAGGAAATATTTTACCATTGCATTGATTTTTATTTTACCCAAATTAGGTGAGGAGTATAATTTTTACTATAATGAATTTTGGATTAGGCTTGGAGTAGTGTTGATGTATAGAGATTGAGTTGTAGCATATGAATCATGATAGTTGAGGCCACATGAATGGAAATATTCTACATACAATCTTGAGTTGGTTGCAGTAGTATATGACTTAAAATGTTGGTGGCATTACCTTATGGATGATAGGTTTATTTTTATACTTACCATAAGAGCCTCAAATATATCTCTTCTCATTAGGATTTAAATCTCTAGTAGTGGAGATGGGTTGAGTACATTTAGTCTTTTGATTCTAAGCTAGCTTATATTTCAGGGAAGAGAAACAATGTTTTTTATGCCTTGAGTCTGAATACAAAGACTCAAGCGGTTCATGAGTCTAGTTCTAAGTGGAAGATGATGAATTTTTTTTTTCAAGATTCATGTAGGAGTTCACAAGGAGTGGGAGTAGATGAATCTCATGTCTTTATCTTTTGAGCCCTCTCTTTTGAGTCAGATAAAGAGGAGGTAATATGAGGATCCAGAGTGCTTGACATTGAGGGATGAATTTGATGGAAGAGAGCTACCCCTTAGTTGGAATATGATAATGATGTGATTATTCATGTTCATGTCCACGTTATTGTTTCACCTTATATTCTTGAGGATTTGATGCATGATTTTCATGCTTCTAAGTGGTAAGCATACCCTGGTTTGACCCAAATGTACTGAGACCTTCATATATAGTATTGGTGGATAGGAATGAATAAAGAGATCATAGGTTTTGTGATGTGATGCTACACCTGTTAGTATGTGAAGGGTGATCATCAGCGACCTACTGGTCTTTTACAGCCATTGCCCATTTTTTAATGTAAGTGGGATGATGTTACCATGGATTTTTTAGTGGGT
Organism: Viscum album; assembly: GCA_963277665.1. Taxonomy (NCBI): domain Eukaryota; kingdom Viridiplantae; phylum Streptophyta; class Magnoliopsida; order Santalales; family Viscaceae; genus Viscum; species Viscum album. Next base: position 768,095,208 of record OY728156.1, read on the forward strand.
TTATCGAGGAATCCTATGTGATATGGGTGATTGTGGATTAGTTAAAAAAGGTAGAAAATTTCTTGACAATTTGGGAGACTTTCACCATTGACTAGTTGGGTGAATTGTATGTTCAAGAGATAGTACATCTTAATGGAGTGTAACAACCTGAAATTTTATAAATGAAATACCCTTTTTAAATGAATAAATTTCTTATTTATGTAATGTGGTTATAGAAAATACATGCACTACTTTGGTTATATTGGACCATTATAAGTTATATACTATCAAATTAAAAAACCCTTAATAATCATAACCATTGATAATATATCTGTTGAATAGTGATCATATTATTGGTATGTATTAATGGTTATGATAAGGTCCTTTTGACACAAATAAAAGAAGCGATGACCTTGACTAGTAGGATCATACCCTATAAATCCCATTTATCAGAGCTTTTGAGGGAGATAACATATATGGGATTTTCCCATGATCAAGCCCAAGTTGAGATCCAAAAACTAAAGCATGAGATAAACCATTTATGGGATAATTTTAAGCTCATCAAGATCACAGACCAAACCATGTTCACCAAACCACCCCATGAGAATCTCATCGTTGCACACCTTACCCTTATGATGTTCGCTGGTGTAATAAAGGGCTATATATCTTGACTATAATAGTATGAATTTTTATACATTATTTTCAATAAATAAATTATTATATTTATTTGTTATTGTTTTTTCTATATAAATAATTAAGAAATTATTTGATAAAAATTAGATTTTGATATGATAAAACACAAATTATATTTTTGGGTAATATGAGATTTCAATTAAGAGATTCCTTTTGATAAATTCATGAATTTTTGAAAAAAATGATATTTTAATAAAATATTATTATATAATAGTATATATTAAATATAAATGATAATATTTTTTTTAAAGTGACAATGTAATTTTTATAATGGTCAGAAAACCGTTATTGTAAAAAACCCCAGTATTTTTAAATAAACAAGGATTTTAATTTAACATTGTAATTTATTATATTTAAAAAATTATTTTAATAAATAAATATTTTTTTTGTAATCAACATTTCAAAATTATCCAATGGTAAATTTTTCATAATTTTCTGAGATAGTCGAATTTTCGGATAAAAATTAAATACAATATAAATATACGACATGTATTATGACATCATAATGACCCAAAAGTAATGTAATATGTGCCATAGAAGTTATAAAAGACCAAATATATATTTTACCTTTAAAATAATTCGTTTTTAGGTTATTTTATCTATTTTATAAACCCTCTATGAATCCTCCCAAACCTATATTATATTTCAAGGTTTTAAAATCACTTCTTTGTAAACATGACTCACTTACACATAACTAAGGGTATTATTTTAATGTTATTAGTTAATTAAATTATAAAATAATTAAAAAAACTCCTATTTGGTAGAAAACATGGGAAAAAACCATGGTAAGTCATATGTTTTTTATTACATTATTGTATAGAGTCCAAAACCTAAGTTTGGAAAATAACAAAGAACCCCCTCTCTTTTCCTATACAAACCCACCCAATCTACCATTAATCTTCACTAAAAACCATTATATCATGACATTAATCTACCAATTCCTCTCTAGATCTCTCCTAAGGTTCCTATATGCTCTCAAGAAGATCCTCCCAAGCTTTTGGAAACACCCTCTCAAGGCAAGGGATCCTCTCCTTGTCTTTATTCAATCACCTTCTTTATGTAATGCCTTTTGTATTTCAATTCATATCGATGATATATGATTTTCCTAACCCCTATTACAATAATTATTATTTCTAACTGATTTTATACCTATTTCAATCTCATTAATCCCTCTCCTTATTCATTATGTACCCCCGTAATGGCACTGAAATTATCCTTCGATTTTTCTATACCAAACAATTATATTTTGAATACCATCCACATTTTCACTCAAGGGTATTCACCTAGACATAATTATACTTATTTTATTTTTTAATTTCATGTATTAATTCTACATTAATTTATTTTGGTATTAAATTTGATGAAATATGATTCTATTTTGAATGATCTATGTGACACACTTATGCATGTACATGATATGAAAGCAATATGTGCGCCCTGAATTATATAGTGTTCCAATGAACTGGGTAATGTTTTAGTCTCATGAGGCATCATTTATGAGATTAAGGAGTAAACCTAATCCATTATGGTACTTTTTCCAACATGTTATGAATTCTTGGTTGTTATCCCTAACCTATGTTTATGATGTCATGTTTAATGTTTTTACCACATTCCCATGTTGCCTTTATGTTATCATCATATATCGCACTTATTTGTTCATGTTTATGATTCTAACCCATTTTATGTCCCATTGAAATTCATACTAACTAACATGTAATACTTTCATCATGTTATTCTTTGTTTATTCCCTTAATAGTCTTTATATCTCACCCATTTCTTATGTATTTTCTCAGGTTATCCTGTACAGTTTTAAAAGCTATGAAACTTTAGAAGAATGTTAAGGAAGTTTTCAATAATGTTTTTGTATCCATGTAATAATTTGATAATCTATTTACCTAATTCCAAAAGACACTAGGCTTCTCAGTCCTTTTTTTGTTTTACTAAGCATGATTTTATGTAATAAATCTTGAAATAAATTTTATTAAAGATAAGGGTTGTCATAGTTGGTATAAAAGGAAAGTTTAGTTATTTTTGGGATTTGGATTAGAAAACATTATAGAAAGACTTATGGATAATAATAAACATATTAAAACATACCTAAGTTTTGGTAAGGTATATATTAATTGGTTTCTAAGAAAATAAATCCCCATCTAGATATTATAAGTGGATGTGGCTCCAACACAAATATACCTAGGGGTAACAACCTCAGAAACACCATATTGAGCTAGACTCAATTGGGAATTGGTGCATGACAATGATCCTTGATGCACTCCTATTTTAAAACTCCTAAGGGATATTATTTATTAAATTCACAAGCTCATTACGAATCATTATTAAGGTAACAAAAAACCTATAAGATTTTATATTAGGAAATAGATCATGGATAACATAGATTGAATCCTAGAAATTCATAGGTTAATTAATATACATTATTTATGAGTTATTCCTTTAATATTCATAGTCAAAATTTTATGTGTTTAATAATTTAAAAATTATCATCCATAATTTTCCCTTCATTATAGTCAAAGGATGAAAATTGGAGGAATCGAGTCAACAACCAATGTGAGGGGAAATGTGATGACTGCCCAAACGAGATACCCAACCTGATGGGCATAGGAATCATGAAATTTATGTCTGTAATTTCTCAATTGAATCAAGTTTTTAACCGAAACATGAATCGGGAGGGATGCCCAAATCCCCCCAAGAAAGATAAAGTTGCAATCAAGACATTTATGTGACAAAGACCTCCAACTTTTAGTGGATCTTCTGATCCCTTAATTATAGAAAAATAGACCAAATTTATTGAAAAGATATTCTCTATCCTTCAATGCTCTGAGAAATATAAGGTTATGATGGCTATTTATTATATGGAAGGATAAACTGACCAATGGTGTCTTTTGGTAAAGAATATGAAGACTAAGGAGGAGATCAAATCTATGGAGTAGGTGGAATTCTAGAAAACATTTTTCGATAAATATTTTCCTCACACTCTCCAACTGAAAATGGAGAGGGACTTCCTTATCCTCAAGTAAAATAACAAAGAATTTACCAGGGATTATGAGGTAAACTTTACAATAATTATATGATACACCTCTGTATTTGTCATTACCCCAAAATATAAAGTTGATTTCTTCTTTAGTGGACTTAATCTGAGTCTATGAAAATCCTTATCCTTTTTATACTTTGATAGTTACGAGTAAATTTTCCGATAATCCATCAAAGTTGAAATGGAGATTAATGAATCTCAAGGTTATCATGGGGATAAACAGTGGAAAGTGGAGTTTAATTTAGGTGGTGCGATGGAGAAATATAACAGTGGAAAGAAATTTAAAAATACAACTTATTAAAGGTGTGGTAAGAAGTACCCCAAAAATTTCTTGAAGGGGAAAAGGAAATGATTTAGGTGTGAGAAGGAATGATACCTATCTAACAATTTTCAGTGGGATAAACCCACCGACGTGATAGATTAAAGGAATGCTCAAATAAACCCTCAAACCATTGTATAATGTTTCAACTGCAAGGAACATGGACACTATATGAGTAAATGTACTAAGCTAAAGGTTTTCAATGAAAATTAATAACAACAACCCAAGGGGCCTAGAGAAAAAGTGTGTACTTATGACATCACAATTTTGGAGGTGGATCCTGACAATGAAGTGGTAATAGGTATGCTAATTATTCATTAAGTAATAGTAAACATACTTTTTGATTCTAGTTATACACATTCTTTCCTATATTATACGTTTATTAAAAATATTCAAACCCCACTTCAAATCATGGAAATACATATGTTGGTGAAAATGAAAAATGGGGAAATTATTACATCATAAGTATACAAATCCTTCCCTATCAAAATTTGTGGGCTTAACTTCCCAATGAACCTTGTGATACTTTGTTTAGTGGAATTTGATGAAATTCTAGGTATGTATTGTATTTCCTTATATAAATCCATAAAAAATTGGTGAGAGAAGGAAATCACCCTTTGTATCGCGAATCATCCTATGATACTATACAAGTGTAAGGAGGAGGATGTATCTTCTTTAGTACCAAAATATCAATCATGGATATTATTTCCTTATGAGAAATAATATCTATCTCAAATAATTTAGATTAAAGAAAAAATTATTCTTGAAGACATGCCCATTGTGAGGGAATACATTGATGTGTTTCTCAAAGAATTTTTCCATCTTTCCCCTAGCTGAGAGGTTGAGTTTTCAATCAATCTTATACCTGGGGATTTTACAATATATAAGAATACATATATAATTAATGTTGTTGAAATTTAGGAGTTTAAGAAGTAACTATAGGAGAATCTAGATAAAGGGTTTATTCTCCCAAGTTCTTCCCCATGGGGTTCACAAATCCTCTTCATCAAGAAGAAGTATGTGTCAATGCACCTCTACATTAATTATCATGAGATCAATAAGATCATGATAAAGAATAAGTATCCTCTTATATGGATTTATGACTTGTTCAACCAGCTATATGGACCCAAGTATTTTTCTAAGATAGATATTTGGTTAGGATATTATCAAGTAAAGATGAAGAAGGAAGATATCCCCAACATTTCCTTTCCTACAAGGTACAGGCACTACGAGTTCATAGTGATTCTATTTAATCTCACCATTTCTCTAATAATATTCATGGATTTTATGAATATAGTATTTAGGTATTACCTCAATAAATTTTTTGTAGTATTTATTGATGATATTCTTATTTACTCCAAAAGTAAGGAGGAACATGAAGAGCATTTTAATACTGTACTAAGGACCTTTAAAAAATAAAATATGTATGAAAATTATAGTAAATGAGAGTTTTGGTTGGTAAAAGTGACATTCCTAGGGAAAATTATCACCAAAAGATGGATATCTATAGATCCTTAAAAAATAGAGATGATTTAAGGGTGGCCTAGAACAACCTCTATGACGGAAATCCATAGTTTACTTGGATTAAATGGGTATTATCATCAATTTATGAGAAACTTCTCATGATTTTCAAACCTCTTAACCAAGATAACTTGAAAAGGAGTCAAGTTTATCTAGAATGATTAATGTGAGAAAAGTTTTAAAGAGATGAATAAGAAGTTAATCACTGCACCTGTGCTCACATTACCCAAAAGTGGGGATGGATTTATGATATACAATGATGTATCCAAAAAGGTATGGGGCTGTGTACTCTTGAAAAATGAAAAATTGATAGCTTATTCCTCCCACCAACTAAGGATCCATGGGAAAAATTACCCATATCATGATATATAATTGTTTGTAGTGATCTTTTCATTAAAGATTTGGTGAAATTATCTCCATGGGGAGAATTGTGATATATATACAAACCGTAAAATCCTCAAGTATATATTCACACAAAAGGAGATTAATATACACCAACATAGGTGGTTAGAGAAGATCAAGGGTTTGATTGTTTAATCCATTACCATCTTGAGAAAGCAAACAAAGTGACAGATTCTCTTAGTAGAAAGGATCCCACAACTCTATACACGATGAGGATTGAAAGGGATATAATATTATTGGACATAAAAAGGATGTATATGGGAATAATAAAAGGATATTCATCATACCTTACTCAAATAACTACCCAACCATTTATTCTTGAGAAAACCAAGGAGGATTAGAAAGATGATGAGTTACTACAGAATAAGGTAGTGAATATTCTAGATTTAAACTTTGATAAATATGGCGTTATAAGGTTTAGAACCCAAATATGTGTCCCATAAAAACCAAAATTCAGGAGGTAACTTTTGGATGATGTGTATAGCTCATCCTTATCTATTTATCCTAGAAGAACTAAGATGTATAGATATTTGAAGCAAAATTTCTGGTGGGATAACATGAAGTGAGAAATTATAGAGTTTGTATCTTAATTCTTGGTATGCCAGTAAGTCAAGGCTGAACAACATAAGGGTATGATGTAACCATTTCCCATACCAGTATGGAAACAGGAAAACATAACCATAAATTTAATCATAGGGATCCCTAGGATACCTAAAGGAAATAATGTTATCTGGGTGGTATTCAATAACCTTACTAAGTCGGTGCATTTAATTTCTATCAAGGAAGACTTATCTCTCGACCAAATCATCAAGATATACATAAGATAAGTGGTAAGACTGCATGGAGTGCCAATCTCTATTGTATCTAATAGAGATCTTATTTTTACCTCAAGATTTTTGAGAATCCTTTAGCAAGAATTCAATACAAAACCGATCTTCAACACTTTTTATCACCCTCATAAGGATGGTCAGTTTGAAAGGACCATTAAAACCCTTTAAGATATGATGAGATCAGGTTTAATGTATTTCCAAGGACATTAGTATCAATACCTTTCACTAGTGGAGTTCTCATATAAAAACAGTTTCCATTATAGAATTCAAATAAAACCTTATGAGGATCTATATGGGAAGAGGTGTCAGACTCCGATATATTGGGAATAAGTTGGAGATAGGAAGCTAATGGGATATGATCTTGTCTAAGAGATGATAAAAAAGGTTCAAACCATTCAACTTCATATGAAATAAACACAATGTTAATAGAAAATCTATATAGATAATCGTCGATGAGATCTATAGTTTGAGGTTAGAGACAAAGCGTTCCTTAATATATCACCATGTAAGAAATTCATGATTTTTGGGAAGAAGGTAAAGATTAGTCCAAGATATATCATTCCCTTTGAGATCCTCAATCGCATCAGATCTATGACATGTCAACTAGCACTCCCACCCAACCTATCTTAAGTACACGACATGTTCCTTACATCCCTATTGAGAAAGTACATACCATACCCCTCACATGTACTAAATCCAGAGGTGGTACCATTGGAGAATGATCTTTCACACAGGGAGAAACTGGTGAAGATCTTAAATCATAGATACAAAGTTCTATGAAACAAGACAAATCACATCGTCAAAGTGTTGTGGCAGAACCACAAGTTTGAGGATGCGACATGAGAACCAGAAGAGTTAATGAAATAGAAGTACCCTCATCTATTTTAGTGCATGAAATAAAAATTTTGAGGGAATTTTTTTTGAAGGGTGTAATAATGTAATGACCCAAAATTTTATAAATGAAATTCCCCTTTTAAATGAATAAATTCCTTATTTATGTAAGGTGGTTATAGAAAACACATGCACTACTTTGGTTATATTAGACTGTTATAAGTTATATACTATCAGATTCAAAAGAACCTTAAGAATAATAACTATTGATAATATATCTATTGAACAATGATCATATGATTGGTATATATTAAGGGTTTTGATAAGGCCCTTTTAACACAGACAAAAGAAGTGATAGCCTCAACTAGTAGGATTGTACCCTATGAAACCCATGTATCAAAGCTTCCAAGGGAGATAAAATATTTTGGATTTTACTTTGATCAATACTAAGTCAACATCTAAAAACTAAAGTATGAGTGAAACTATTTATGGGATAATTTCAATCTCATCAAGATCATGACCCAAACTATGTTTTTCAAACTACCCCATGAGAATCTCACCATCACACACCTTATCCTTAGGGCATTTGATGATGTAATAAATGGATATGTATCTTGACCATAAAAGTATGAATATATATATATATATATATATTATTCTTAATAAATTAATGAATATATTTATTCCTTATTGTTTTTAATTTATAAATAATTAATAAATGATTTTTATAAAAACTATATTTTGATAAGATAAAATACAAATTGTATTTTTGGGTAATATGAAATTTAAATTAAGACATTCATTTCGATAATTCTTTTATTTTTAAAATAAATTGTATTTTAATAAAATATCATTATTTAATAGTATATATTTAATATTAATGATAATATTATTTTATTAAGTGAAAATTTAATTTTTATAAGGGTCATAAAATTATTATTGTAAAAAAACCCAGTAATTTTCAATAAATGGGGATTTTAATTTTAAAGTTTAATTTATAATATTTATAAAATTATTTTTATAAAATAAATATTATTTTTTGAATCAACATGTTGAAATTATCCAATGGTTAGTTTTTCATAATGTTTCGAGACAGTCAAATTTTCAGGTAAAAATTAAATATGGTATAAATATACGGTATGTATTATGATATAATAATGACCCAAAAGTGATGTAATATATTCCATAAAAGGTATCAAATACCGTATATATATTTCAAAGTTAAAATATGTTTTTAGGTTATTTTATTAATTTTATAAATCTTTTATGAATCCTTCAAAATCTATATTATATTTTAAGGTTTTAAAATAAAATCTTTGTAAACATGATCCACTTCCACATCACAAATGGTATTATTTTAATGTTCTTGGTTAATAGACTTATAAAATAATGAAAAAAAATCCTCTTTGGTAGAAAATATGGGAGAAAACCATGGTAAGGTTTGTGGTTTTGATTACTTTGTTTTATAGTCCAAAACCTATGTTTGGAAACTAATAAAGAACCCCCATATTTTTCTATATAAAACCACCCAAGCTCCCATTATTCTTCAATAAAAACCATTAGATCATGAAATTACACTTACCATTACTCTATAAAACCCTCCCAAGGTTCTTTAATCCCTTAATAATCTCCTCCCAATCTTTTGAAAACACCCTCTCAAGGTAATAGATCCTCTCCCTCTCCTCTTTATTAAAGCACATTCTTTATGTAATGCCTTTTGTATTTCAATTCCTATTGATGAGATATGATTTTACACATACCTATTACTTCCCTTATTATGTACAAGTGATGAGATCCCCATTTAAATCCACTTAATTCCTCTCATGATTCATTATTTACCCCCATTATGCCGCCAAAATTATCTTGTTATTTTCCCATGAAAAACCTTTGTATTGTGAATACCATAACCATTTCCACTCAAGGGTAATCGCCTAGACATACCTATCCTTATTTTATTGGTTAATTCCATGTATATAATCCACACTTCATTATCATGGGATTAAATTCAATGAAATATTATTCTATGTTGAATGATTTATGTGGCACACTTATGTATGTACATGATATGAAAGCGATAGGTGTACCCAAAATTATATAGTGCTATAATGAATTAGGTAATGTTTTAGTCTTATGAGACACCATTCATGGGATTATGGAGTAAACCTAACCCATTATAGGAATTTTTACACCATGATATGATGTCTTGGTAGTTATACTTGACCTATGTTTATGATGTCATGTTTAATGTTGTTTCCACATTCCCATGTTTCTTTTATGTTATCATCATATATCATGCTTCGATGTTCATGTTTATGATTATAAATCCTTTTATGTCTTATTGAAATTCCAATTGTCTAATATGTAATACTTTCATCATGTTATTATTTGTTTATTTTTTTACAAGGCTTTATAGCTCACCCCTTTCTTATATATTTCCTCAGGTTATCCCATGTAGTTTTAAAAGACATAGAACTTTAGAATCATGTTAAAGAAGTTTTCAATAATGTTTTTTTAACAGACCAACCTAGTTCAACCAAACAATTTACTTGAGCCAGCCATCACATGGTAATATAAAATAAGAAAACAGAACAAGACATACAACTAGAGTACTATGTAGAAGAAAAAGATACAACCAGATCCATAAAATCCAAGACAAAATGAATAAACTTGAAAGTATAAATAAATCAAGAGAAAGAAGTCTCCATGTGACCAATAGTTCCTCCATACCAAACTTAACCAAAGTAAAATACTAAAGTATAACCCGACATGCTACAAGATGCCTTTCCCTTTACCTATATCCTACAATACAACATCTATATTTTCCCCAAGGGTAAAAGTAGGGTGTGAGAACAATGAACAGTAGGAAACCACCACAGAGTCTATATAAGGTCTAATATTAAGAATGAAACAATTCTATATTTTAAAATAAAAACAGTATTACGAATCATTTTCATAAATCTAATTTCTTTATAAATCATTTTCCCTTTGGTTTTCATAAAATCCTTTCATATTATAAAACCATAAATATGAAAAGTAGAAGTGATAAAACTATAAAGAATATCCATACATCAAGATGTAATAAATTAAAAAAATATCTATAAAATAAGCTATCATGTAAAGCTATGTGATACAAAATCATATAAAAACTAGTGACCAATAATCCATGATAAAAAAATCATGCGATAAATAACTATAAATGACAAATCACCTCATATTAGGCTCTAGACTATGGGATAATGCGTACTAGACACTAAAGTTTCTAAATAGGCATAACATTGGATCCAACCAATATCGAGTCCTACCATAGTCCATCGATATCCAAAAAGGTTACCTCCTAGTGGTGCCACCCACACTAAGTCTAAACGTGTCCATTTCCCAATTCACCTAAGGTTACCAATGTTCCAATTGTAAAAATACATTTCAAAACCATGATAAAAATATTTACACACATTTTCAAAGCCAAGATAATCTGATTTGATGTTTGAAAATCCATTTCCAAATCAAGAAAATACATTTTCAAAGAAAAAACCATTTAAAAACATTTTCCTTTCCAATATAACCCTTGAAACCACATATCACTTAAAATAAATGAACAAACCAAAATAATTTAACAATAATGATAATAAATTCATCGAATTAACCCATTATATATAAACAACTACTTCAAAATGGTATAAACCTAGCTGCCTTTGACAATAGTGATCAGAAATCATAGGACTAGCCTTCAAAAATAAGGAATGATAATAGATCACAAAGGATTAATAGAAAAAACTATTTGATCATGAATCTAAAACCTAATCGCAGCCAAAACAATAGTCACAACCAAAGTAATGAAGAACCATCATAAATGATTACCCAAAGAGACACAAACCAACCGTAATAGAGATCAATCATTTAATGAAGCGATTCAGATGGAGAAGAGGTATTCAAAATCATCCCTGAGAACCTCTAAGTAGAGATCCAAAAGCATGTGGACGAATGAATGAAGAATCATCCGTGTATAATCTTAATAACCACAACCTATGATACTTACCTGGTGTTTAATCCCATTACACATCATGTAATCCACACAACTCAAGTACACCAAAAAACCCATCACCTTTTTATTAAAAATTGATTTTTGACCATTATGCATCATGAACCTATTACATAGTGTGTAAATATTTCAAACCTTGTATTAGTTCAAAAAATATATTAGGCGATGAATACACATCGTGTAACCCCCTTACATGGAATGTAAACACCCATCTAACTATAGAAACTGTAGGTTTAAGCAGAAAAACTCAAAAACCCCACTCTAGGCATTCTCTTAACTTAGGAATAACCCCACTAAGTATTTTAAATGTTTATACCCAGACTTTATTAATTAAAATAAACATAAATCCCTAAACTTTCGGTAAATTTTTATAGGAAAGGCTTCCCATCCTTGAGAAGCTCGCAAACACACCTAAACAAGGTTGATAAAAAAAGTATAATCAAGGGAGTACCTGAAAATAATAATGGGGCGTTATAATCTCCCCAACATAAATGATTTATACCCCCAGAAATCCCTCAGATTCATGGACTCACAAAAAGTGAAGGCCACTACTAATTCATCAATAATTCCCTCTCCCACGTATCATGGATATCCTATCCACACTACCATGGTATCTAGAGCATAGGAATCATTTTACCACACAATACCTTCTCTCAGTGATCCATAATCTGAATTGGTTGTTCAACCATAGTGGTGTCAGTATCAAGATTAACATCCTCCCATACAATCACATGGGAAGGATATGATATATAACTCCTTAATTTGAAAACATGAAATATATCGTGGATAGTTGTCAAAATGGATGGAAAGTCCAATCGATAGACCACCTTTCCCAATCTTCCAATGATCTCAAAGGGCCCCACAAACCTTAGTTCCAACTTACCTTGATTTTCTAATTAATTACGTCTCAAGTGTGGTGAAACTATAAGTAAAACTCGATCACCAATCTCAAATTCCAGCGGTAGAAGATGATGGTATGTATAATATTTCTAATGACTTTTTTCCATGATCAATCTCTTTTAAATCAACTGAACCATATCCATTGTCTGCTGGATGAGAATCATCCCAACCAAGTACTGCTCTCCCAAATATGCCTAGAACAAGGGATATCTACATGGACACCCATAAAAATACTTAATGGGAACCATTCTAATCAAGGATTGATAACTATTTTATAGGAAAACTAGATCATAGGTAGATGATTTTCTCAATATCTTCCAAAATCAAGCACATAATTCTAGAGCATATTATCAAGAACCTGTATAGTCCTCTTTTTTTTTCATCCATCAATGAATGATAATCCATGTTCAATATAATATGGGAACCCATTTCCACCTGTAAACCTTTCTTGAACCTAGACATGAACCTTGGGTCCCTGTCAGATACAACCATAGAGGGAACCCCAGGAAGTATCACAATCTCTCATACATAAAATTCCCCAAGTTATTCCACCTTCATCGTCTTCTTAATAGGAAGAAAATGCACTGATTTCATGATTCGATCAATGATCAACCAAATCACATCCTTCTCACTAAGATTCCATATAAAACTAATGATGAAATCCATGGAAATATCATCCCAGTTCTATACCAGAATGGGTAAGGACTTAAATAAACCAACAAGTATCTAGTGTTCCACCTTAATTATATGAAAATTAAGTCATCTCAATTAAAAATCCACAATCGACCGCCTCATCCTCTACCAAAAATTCTGACATATCAAATCGTGATACATCTCGGTAGCCCCAGGGTTCACGAACCAACAAAACTGGTTTCCACTGTCCAACAAATCCTAGCTTTGGGAAAACAGAACAACCAACCTACTATGGAAAAAAAGTTCTATTAGGAGACTGGGACTACTCTCCCTAGGTCTCCCCAACATAAAGGCCTTCACTAAAGCATTGGAACTCAGTGTCTGTCACATGATCGATCCAAACTTGCTCATACAAAGATGATTCAACATTCATTAAATCCAAGAACACCTTTCCACCAACCTCTTCCACTCCTATGCTCATCTTAGCAAATAAACGCATCAGAGACCACTCCTCAAACGATTCCTTCATGAATTATGTAGGTAATTTTATACTTAATGCATCAACAACCACATTTCCTTTACTAGGAGTGTATACAATATCAAAGCCAAAAGTTTGAATATACTCTACCCAAAATCTTTGTCACACATTCATATCCCTATGAGTAAAAATATATTTCAGGATATTATGTTCAGAATAAATTATAAACCACTCCCCAAAGAGATAGTGATGCCACATTTTGAGGGAATGCATAACCAATACCAACTAAAGATCACGTGTGAGGTAGTTCTTCTCATTTGGGAATAAATGGCATGATATATAGGCCAACAATTGTTCCCCCTATATCAAGACACATCCCAAACCCATACTAGAAGCATCACAGAAAATGTCATAAATTGAACCTGGTTTTGAAAGAATCAAAACTGGTGCTAAATTAAACCACATCTCCAGATTCTCAAAAGATCCCTAACACTTGTTATTACACTAAAAATTTACACCATTAAGGGTTAAATCAGTCATCAAGGATACAATCTTGGAGAAATCCTAAACAAACTGTCTATAGTAACTAGCTTGACCCGAGAATCTTCGGATCCCAAACACATTTTTGGGATTCCCCCAGGACACCCTGCCTAGATATTTTCAAGATACACTAAGACTCCCCTCTTAGATATCACATTCCCCATAAAATTCACTTCATAGATCTAGAAATCACATTTTGAGAGCTTATCATATAGATTATGTTCCTTCAAGTTTTGAAGAAAGATATCTAAATGGTCCCTATGCTCCTATTATAACTTGGAGTACACCAAAATATCATCCATGAGCACAACAACAAAAGAGTCCAAGAACCAATGAAATATCTGATTCATTAATGTCACAAACACCACATGAGCATTAGTTAGCCCTAATTTCATAAACAAAAACTCAAAATTCCTATACCGGATCATATATGTCACCTTAGGTATATCCTCTTCTCAGACCCTCAAATGGTGGAACCCTGACTACATGTCAATATTTTAAAACCAACATGCACCTCTAAGCTAATAAAAAATATCATCAATTCTAGGAAAATTATATTTTTTCTTAACAATAACCTTATTTAAATTTTGATAATCAATACAAATTCAGAGGTTCCTGTCTGCCTTCTTAGAAAATAGGATAGGAAAATCCCATAGTGAAACGTTAGGATGAATAAATAATTTAGCCTCTAGGTCCTCAATACAGACCTTAAGTTCCACCAACTTAGCAGGTGCTATTAGATATGATGACATAGAAATGGTCATCATACCAGGGAGTAGGTCAATAGTAAACTTGACCTCTCTATGGGGTGGTAAACTGGAAAAATAATATAGAAATACCTTAGGGTATGCACTCACCACTGTAGAAATTTGACCACCCACACCAGGGTCAACTGTATCAAGAAATATCCCTAACAATAGACATGATATTACCTCAAAATAAGGAGCAACAAGCCCAACCCTTCTTTATCTAGAGTCCCACTCACCTTGAAAGACATGAGTGACCCCA
Source organism: Viscum album (assembly GCA_963277665.1). Taxonomy (NCBI): domain Eukaryota; kingdom Viridiplantae; phylum Streptophyta; class Magnoliopsida; order Santalales; family Viscaceae; genus Viscum; species Viscum album. The sequence goes on from OY728156.1 coordinate 768,110,424, forward strand.
TCGGTAGATAAGAACTGTACCCATCAGTGATAATAGTCTATCTAGGCCTTAAAACTGACCATACAATCCATGCCAATAATCAGGTCAAATATGCTAAGATCAAGCACCAATAAGTCCCATTCTACCTCAAAGTCAGCTGTTATCAACTGATATATAGAACACTTGAAAACTTGTTTAGACCTCTTTACCAAAGGCATAGAAAGATCCAAAAAGTACAACATAAGTTTCAAACTCAAGCCTAACATATAAAATAACTTTTATGATAAAAATTAATGAGTAACACCTATATCAAACAAACTTATAACCATAGAAGACAAAATAAATAGTTTACCTCTAACAGTAGATAGCCTTACTTCAGATTCCTCTTATGTATACCCAGTCGCATAAAGACGTCTGGTTTTAGCTACATGTATATCCCCCTTGGCATGAGTATTTGACCCACCACCCTTGGAAGCATAAATATGAACTTGAAAACCCTTGGTGAGAGTGTATCCTTTATTACTTCCCTGGGGAATCCTTTCACAAAAATGCTTCATATGTCCTAATAAACTGTAACGATAAAAATTCCTAGGATCCTCGATATAGTTAGGCCTAGCATGACAAGACCACCCACACTGATAGTAAAAAATCTATTGTTTTCCTAAAAAATCCCCTAAAACTAGTCTTTAGGAGAACTAACCACCCTTTAATTTCCTTTTTTGGAAATAAGATACACCCTGGCTAATAAATGCACTAACTGAAGCTCCACCCAAACCTGTCTTCCCAACTATGTTTACCTCAACCAAAGATGTTTTTTCAACTACCTCCAAAAAGGTAGGAAGGAAAATGATAATCAAAATTGACCTAATATAAATCCTCAGTCTTAACTCAAGCCTTCGAGCCTTTAGGTACTCATTTGTGACAAGATCTGGTGCCAGATGCACCAACTCATCAAAATGGGTAAAATACTCCAGAATGGTATACTACCCCTACTCCAAGGTCAAAAACTCCTAGGTATTTTCCACACATAATTTATCAGGGTGAAATTTATGATTAAATATTTTCTTGAAAGAAGAACAGGTAAGGTACTCATGCAACTTATCTTGCACAATAGAGTCCCACTATATCCTTTTTGGCCCCTTGAGCACATATTTGAAAAAACCCACCTTCGAGTCTTCAGGAGTCTTTAAGAAATTGAAGATCCTTTAAATCCACTCAATATACTCCTTATATTACTATGGTCCCTTTTCACCAAAAAATATGGGTGGATGATACTTAGTAAACTCATTTCCATGATCCACCACACATCCTGAGTTCCAGACACCCACTTGTCCCAAATTTTTAATGGTGTGGATTACTGCTTCAACTAAGGAATTGTACATTGGAGGATTTTCCTACAGAACCTAGTGAACAACATCCTATCTAAAATTTGGAATAGATCTTCTCAGATAAATTATATAATAAATACAAGACAATATCAAATTAGATCATGAGAACATTCCAAAAATCTTAGGTCTACTTTTAGAATTCAATTCAATAATTTAAAACAACAAGAATTTAAATTAATTAATAATTATATCAACTAAATTCATTGATAAAAGGAATAGGTAAATTTAAATAAAATCCCCATAAAATTCATTCAAATTACCCAAACCCAAAGTTTCAAACTTGGTAAAAGTCTCTGACCACCCATGGTAACTCAAGTTTAGTCATGGAAGTGAGTTAGCCATGCCCCTTTTCTGCACTTACTATTTTAATTCTGATGGTACTATCTCATGTCTACCCAAGACACAAAACCAAACACAGGAATTGTTAACACACTTCAGGATGAGCCTTCACTCTGATACCAATTTTTAATATAACAACATGGGCTAACCAAAACATTTACCCAATTCAGTCATCACATAGTAAGGTAAAATAAGAAAACAAAACAAGACATATAACTAGATTACTATGTAGATGAAAAAGATACAACCATATATATACAATCCAATATAAACTGGATAAACCTAAAATTATGAATAAAGAAAGACCAAAAAGTCTCCATGTGACCAATAGTCACCACTAAACCAACCCAAATCGAAGGCAAAGACCAAATGAGAAGCTGACATGCTATAAGATTCCCTTCCCTTTACCTATATCCTATAATGAAATATCTACAGTCACCCCAAGGGAAAAAGTAGGGTGTGATCACAATACCCTGTAGGATACCACCATAGAGTCTATAAAAGTTCTAATATCAAGAACGAAATAGTTCTATCTTTTAAAACAAAAAAAGTTTTACAAATCATTTTCATAAATCCAATTCATTTGTTAATCATTTTCCCTTTGGTTTTCATAAAATCCTTTCATATTCTCAAACTAGAAATATGATAAGTAGAAGTGATAAAATAGGAAATCATATTTATGCATAAATAGGTAAGAAAGTAAAAACATATCCATAAAATAACCTATCATGTGAAGCTATGTGATACAACGTCATATAGAAACCAGTGAGCAAAAATCCACGATAAAAAAAATCATGTAGTAAATAACCATAAATGAAAAAACATGTCATATTGGTCCCTAGCCTATGGGACAATGTGTACTAGACACTAAAGAGCCTAAACAGTCATAACATTGAATCCAACCAATATTGATTCCTACCATAGTTCATTGATATAAAAAAATGTTACCTCCTAGTGGTTCCACACACTCTAAGGCTACCCGTGTCTATTCCCTGATGAAATCGAGGTTCTCAATGTGTCAATTGTAAAAATACATTTCAAAACCATGATCAAAATTTTTATAAAACAATTTCAAATCCAATTCAATTCAATTTAATGTTTTAAAATCCATTTCCAAATCATGCAAATATGTTTTCAAAGAAAAACCCCTTTAAAAACATTTTACTTTCCAAGAAAACCTTTGAAACCACATATCAATTAAAATAAATGAACAACACAAATAAATTTACCAATAATGATAATAAATTCATCAAATCAACCCCTTGTATGGAAACACCTACCTCGAAATGGTATAAAACTAGCTGCCTTCGACAATGGTGATTGGAAATCACAAGTACAACCTTCAAAAGATAAGGCGTGAGAAGAAACTAAAAAGGATTGATAGAAAACAATATCCAATCACAAATATGAAACATAATCATAGCCAAAGAAATATCAATGACTAAAGGAAATAAGAGTAAGAAGGAGTTTTTACCCCAAGAGACACAACCCAACCACAACAAAGATCAATCATTTAATGAAGTGATTTAGATGGAGCATAGGTCTTCAAAATTGTCTCTGAGAGCCTCTAGGTCAAGAACCAAAAGCTTGTGGATGAATTAATGAAGAATAAACCATGAAATTACCTAATAACCACAACCCAAGAGACTTAAAAAATGTGTAATCCCATTACACATCATGTAATCCACACAACTCAATTATGCTAGAAAACCCATCACATTTTTATTAAAAATCGATTTTTGACCATTACTCATCATGAACTTGTTACAAGGCATGTAAATATTTCATGCCTAGTATCAGTTCACAACATCTGTTAGGTGATTAATACATGTCATGTAACCCCATTACATGACATTTAAACCCCCAATAGACTATAGAAACTACAGGTTTAAGTAGAAAAACTAAAAACCCTACTCTAGGTGTTCTTTGAACTTGGGAAGAACCCCACCAAGTCATTGACATGTTTATACCTAGACTCCATTAATTCAAATAAAAATACATCCCTAAACTTTAGGACATTTCCACTAGTAAAGGATCTATATCCTCGATAATTCTAAACCCCCCCCAAATAAGGATGATAAACAAAGAATAAACAAGGGAGTACCTGAAAAGAGTAATGGGGTGTTACAACTATTGTATCCATGTAATAAGTTGATATTCTATGTAAATAATTCCAAAATACACTATGATTATTGATCCTATGAGTTGTAATAAGTGTGTTTTTATGTAATAAATCTTAAAATAAAGTGTATTAAAGATAAGGGTTATCATACGGGGTGCCTTAGAGTATAGTTTCAGTTCGTGATATGCCCTTTACCTCATGCTTCTAGCAAGGATTGTAGAAGGCACTAGTTACTAAGGTGATTTTGAGTATAACTTTTCACCTGTAGACAAAAGATAAATCAGAATGTACTATTCGGGTGTTAGAGTACATGCTAAGAGCATGCATCCTTGATTTTAGCGAAACTTATGAAAAACACCTAGCACTGTTTGAGTTCACCTATAACAATAGTTATCAGGAAACTAATCAGATGGAACCATATGAGGCACTATATGGAAGTCCATGTTGATCAAATTTGTGTTGAATGGAAGTGGTAGAATCAAAGTTTTTGGGGTCAATTCTCATACATGAGATTTCAGAGCAAGTCTAGTTGATCTGAAATCATATAGATATGATAAAAAGTAGATAAAAGTCATATTTTGATCAAATCCATATACCTATGGAGTTTATAGTGGGTGGCCATGTATTCCTTCAGGTGTCATTGATACTAGGTCACTATCAAATTCATAAATAGGGTAAGGTGGTGCCAATTTATGTTAGACCATTTGAGATTGTGGAGAGGATTAGATTGGTAGTGTATTAGTTGGAACTTCCATAGTGGTATGGTACTATTCACAATTTATTTCATGTGTCACAGCTTCAACAGTATCAACCTAACCCTTCTCACGATATTGATGTTAATGATATTGATCTTAAGGCTAATAATTACTTATCAAGAGAATCTGATTTATATTTTGGTTTGTAGTGATAAAATTATTTAGGTCAAGACCGTGCCTTTGGTCTGAGTGCTATGATAGGATGGTCGTATTTATGATAAAACTTGGGAGAAGGAAGTTGATATGAGGGGCCAGTGGCCCAAATTTTTTACCTTAGAGGCATAGTGATGCTAGGGAGTGTAGCTTGAGGATGAATTATTATAAGGAAGGGATTTTGTAATATCCCTACCCTTCAATGAGGTATATTTCCATTTATTTTTTTTAAAATCCTTTTTAAATGGTTAATAGAATGCTTCCATGGAGTAAGGAAGGTTCTGGGAGTGTCCTGGGGGCTTGGGAAATGAAAAGGGGGAACAATGGAGTTATAGTGAATGACACATAGTTGGCACACAATTAGTCCTAACCATGCACCATAATCGTGTTCCTTAGAGAAGGGGGATGTATGGTTTGTAAACCATGCACGAGGGGCCCTAGAAACCATTTAAGGCTGAAAAAATCCATTTTCATGACTTCTAAATGGTTTTTCAAACTGCATGGGTGTCCTAGAAAATCATGCGACCCATTCCTTACATAAATAGAGGAGACCACATGGTTGTCGTGCAGTTTTCCAAACCATTCAACCTAGAAATGTATCCCTTTAAAAGTAGTAATTTGATGATTTTACCCTCCCGATCATTATATGATCTAACCCTATTTTCCCCTCATTTCACTCCCAAAATCATTTTGTGTGAACTAAACCCTACAATATCTTTCAAGGATAATTACCCATTTATTATTAGGTGTTTTAGGTGTATTTTATTATGATTTGAATCCCCGGGTAAGTCTACATCTACGTTTCTTTCTATTTTCTGGAAGATGTACAACTTTATTGTTTCTATTCTTTAGAAGCTCATGAGCCTTAATTCAAAGGAGTTCTTTAACTTTGTGTTTGAGGCCATTTTATCTTGAATCGAGGATCAAGGTTGGATGATTTGTTGTCTACAAGCATAAGGTAAGTGGTCTATAAGCTATTTCTGAGAGTCTTGATGTTGTTCATGTGTGTGTGGTTTGTGATATCATATAAATATGTTGCATAACTATTTAATTGTTTAAGAATAATAAATTTGGAATTTAGATGATGTGTTATACCCTTCATGGATCCCTATGGGTTTGTTAATGATTATGAGTCCAAGATTAAGGCTACCCATGGGGTGTGCTGCTCCCTTGAGCATGGAAAATGAATCGAAAATGATGAAGTAGATGGTTTATGAGATTAAAATGGGCATGTTTTTCATTTTTCATGTTAGAATAACACATGGTGTAGTTTGGATTAACTAAAAAATTAAATGGGTTATGAATTTATTAAGGGAAGAGATAGTAAATGGATAAAGGGGCATGTTTAAGATGTAAAATGGTTTTAATAACACTTCATGTTTGATTTATATGAATGGAAAATGAAATAATTGAATTTTTAATGGGGTTAAAGGTGATAAATGTAATAGGCCATAATAAATGATAAATATTGGAATAGGTGCACCCTTATTATCTTTTTTTGGTTAAAGGTTATGTATATTAGACCTTAGAAATTGGCTGTTAACGAATGGTTTGAAGTGCTAGACATGGTGCTTCAAACCCATGAGTGAGGATGTTGGACATGGAATTCCTTACCCTTGATTTAGGATGGATAAAAATGGAATTCAACATCCTTAACTCGATATTATGTACACAATGTCCTTATTCTTAGCCAGGGCGCCGACATGATGGTCTGGGCACTAATAGTAATTAAAAAGTTATAATTAATTATACCGATTCTATTTGGTGCCTATAATTTAAAGTAAATAAATAAATTACACATTTTTATTTAGAGTGTTTAACCCCTTTGATTTGAGTTTCATGGTTCAGAATTCTAGCATGGACGAAGCAGGTTTAGTGGTCGAGTGTCATGGTGCTTCCTAAGAGCCCAAGAGGAAAATTGACAATTATTTATTAGAACACTTGATTCATTTATTGACCTATTTATTAGTTCCCTTATACTGATAATACTGTAACACCCTGATAGTTTATGAGAAGTATATTTTTTTATGTCTTATGTTATACGCAACATCAAAGGAATCTTTCACTACACACAACACTAGCTTGGCTTTCTTTACACGCAATCACGACCTTCCATGATAGCGTGTGTTGTACGCAATACCGAGTTTCACTAAACAACGATATGCTATTAAAATATTATATAAACTAGCCGTTATGAATAGTAATACCCACTTTTTAAAATTTTATAAATTTTTTTCTTTCAAAATGGACTTCATTTTTGGATTTGGAATATTGAAATTAGCATAGGGTGAAATTTTGGTATTTTTCTGAAAACTTTCAATTTTTGACGAATAGTGAAAACACTGAGTTATTGGTTAAAACCAACTTTTTATTTAAATAATAATTTATTTTATTTAAATTTATTTTAGGTCAAAATAGATACATAATAATCATATAAGTTCAATGTAATTCTTTGGAGTCATTTTATAATAATTTTAGATATATAAAAATTTTATTGAACTTTTCACCGTCTTTTACCCACCTCTTAGGAGCATTTGCAATTGTACATAAAACTTAATTTTACCGCTTCTGTGAGTTGAATTTCGAAAATCCAAGAGACACAGTTAATATCAAGGAGTAAAATGTGGTTCAATAAGATAAAAATAATTTTTGGTGAATAGTAACTTTTTACTTTTATTTAGCACGGTTAAAAGTAAATAGGGTAATTAAGGGTAAAAATGATATTATTATTACCCTAAAACATGTCCTAATTCTATTAAATAAGTGAAATTCGACCAAAAACAACCTTAGGAATAAAATATTACCATTTAGGTCTACTTGGATTAGATTAGGATACTTATTATTATTTTATTTAAAGAAGAGTTAAAAGAGTTAAAATCAAAGTTTAATAATTAAAACATTATTAATATAGGGTTATACATAAGATAAATTCAACTATAAATATTAATTAAAAAGATAAAAAGATTTACTACATAATGGTATTTTATTTATAATTTTTAGACATTAAATAATTTAATTTATTTATGACACAATGATGATGCAGTAATTACCTTATTAATGAAATATTGACATAATTGATGTTATAAATACTCAAATAAATGTAATTTGAGACTTTTTATGCATTAAACTAATTTTATAGGTTAATATGACATGTTAGTATTGATTTAATTAAATTTTTTAGAACTAATCAGGCTGTTATGATTTTTAAAAAAATCAGATACCAAATAGTTTTAAAATTGACATAAAATAGTTTTTAAAACAAATATTATATTATTAATTGTTATTATATTCCTAAAAATCTAATGTTCTGAAAAATGACTTATATAATGTTATATATATTAATAATGAACCACTTGGGGGTTCGTTTGGCTTGTTATAGTAAGTTTATTAACCATATAGTGTAAGAAAACAAGAAGACATGGTAAAAGTTAAATTATTTAACTTAGAGTTAAATCTAAATGATAAGGTTAAAATAGTAACTTAAACTTTTATAAAACCTATTGGTTGAGATTATTTATACCCATCCCCACTTTATATTCTAAATAAATTAATTTGGAGCTATTATAAACTGAATATGACTTTATTATAACATAATATTTTAAGTTTTTTCTAAGGTGCCCCTCTCCTCCCTTATAAAAGGGAACCTCCTCCCTCTCATCCTCACACAATTTTGAGCCTTAAAGCTCATGCAACCCCTACCCATTTACCTTATAAACTTCCCTAGAAAAATACTAGAGGTCCTGGTCTTCTTTAAAGACCAATTTTAGTGCCCTAAAAGGAGGTTTCAAAGAGGCGTGTCGAAGAAGAGGTAATATTCGTTACCGATTCTTTCAAATTTATTTCTTCTTCTACTTCCTATTCTTTAGTTGTTTCATTATGAAGTAATAAAATAAGTGTCACTAATATACTGATATTTTATTATAAATATGAAACAATCCTATTTCACCTTCTATCCATCCTACGGAAAACGAAATCACCACGCGTGCGTACGTACAGAATACCGTATCCACGCCATGGTGTAATCTGTTTTCCACCACCACCTTACTTGGAAGGGTTTAATGGTGTAAAGAATAACTATATATGATTATTTTAAAGTGATATTGATTCTTAAATAGTATACATACACTTCAATACAATTCCACGATCATGAGAATGATATCATCGCTCGTGCGTACGTACGGCCTACCGTCTCCACGACGTGATGCGACTCGTTCTACATGATCTTCATTGAATAATGATTATATAAATGAGTTGAATGAATAAATATGATATATATTAAACTAATACCATTCTGTAAATGAGGTATCTATAACCTAAAAAGAATAATAAGAATTTATTCGACAAAACATGCATAAGAACATAAAGCAATGAACACCCAAATAACAAGTAGCAATGAAATATTACTAATAAGAAGATAAGAATATGAAAATATATGATATCATAACAATTAATATGATTCTGTAATAAGTCAATGAAATTATTTAAATCATTATACAGGAGGTTCAGATACGTACGAAGCAAATCGAACCTAAGGTAAGGGAAAATCTCGCAATCTCATTTTTATCCGAGATTGTTTATACTTCAGAATTTACTGGGGAATTTTTATCATCCACATCCATGTTTCCTCAATATGTAATATTATTTCTATCCTCATACAATTTTTTAAATCCAATTTTACCCATTGGTGAGTTTTTAGTAAAAGATATGAAAGGAATCTTTTGTCATTTTTAGTACGAGGTACTTTTTGACTTTTCCAACCAAAGTACAAGAAGAATGTTTTTTTAAACTTATTTGGCATGAATGGATTTTTATGATTTCATAGAACATTATTTACATGAATATTACTTTACAATTTTTAAAGTTTATTTTTAATCAAATTCTTTTAGTTTACAATTGTATGACATGTTAAGAAAGGAAAAATGTTTTTGAAGTAGAAAGGATATTTTCCTCAAGAATGGAGTTCAAGTGTTTTATCAAAATTATTTTACATATAAGATAATATAGGGTTATGTTTATATCCCTATTTTTACATTTATTTGATTATTTTATGATGGAATTATGTCCTTTTATCTTATATGGTTTATGTTATGATGGCATGATGTTTAAGAATCCCATTTTTATTACATGGGTTACGCTATGATGTATGATTTATGATTTTGTGGCACAAATAAGAATGGTTTCATTATGAGATGGGTGAGACTTATATCTCCCTCCAATGCATTGGGTAAATATTTATATCTCATGAGATAGACATGGCTGGAATGAAAAGTTAATCCGGTTCAGTGATACAAGACTAGAATGAGGAGTGAACTCGGTTCAGTAATGGACTTTGTCTGCTATGATGGTCTTGAAAATGAGCCTTGACTAATATGAAATGATTTTCTATGATTATGTGTGTATTCCACAAAGTTTCATGTTTTAAGTTATGATTATTGGGATTAAATTTCACTACTATGATTTATCCCATGTTATGATATTATGATCTCTTTTACAGGTTAATATTTTCAAAATGTTATATTCTTATGAATATGATATGATTGATATTTATTTTGTTTACCCTTACTGAGCATTTGAGCTCAACCTTTTTTATGTTTTCTTTTCCCCAGGTTAGGAAGAAGGGTATTAAGTAGGATATGCCAAAAGGGACTCTAGATATGATGAAATAAATGGGAGACAATTTTGATGATTTATGAACCAATTGTTTATGTTTCCCAGTTTCTAAAGACACTATACCTATACGGTCCTATAATGGTTTTGTTGTATGTTGTAATAAGTATTCTTCAATTCTTAAGTAATAACCATGTATGTAAAGTATGGGTCATTATAGTTGGTATCAGAGGAAAAGTATAGTCAACCTTTGTAAACTAGGATGTGAAAGCCTTAGTAAGAACTCTAAGGACATGTCTAAACATAGAACACAATATTAGTGTTTTAGAAATGGACATGAACAAACTATGATAAGACCTAAAGTTTGAAATTTTATTCTTGATTATTTGGTTTTCCTGTTATGATTAGTGTTTCTCACACTATGCTTCTTGGTTTTAGTCAATGGCTGGAACCCTAAGGAACCGTGTTAATGCTGAATGCGACGGGAAATGAAATGATTGTCTCCCTATGCAACTAAATGTTATGGGAGCTGGAATGAAAAATCTTGTAGCCATGTTCACACAACTTTCTCAAGCTATGAATCATGCTGGACTTCCAAACGAGCAAAGGAAGGAGCAACATTCTGTTGAATCCTTCATGAGGCAGTGTCCACCTTCATTCAGTGGGTCTTCTAATCCATTAGTGGCTGAACAATGGATCAGTACCACTAAAAAGATATTTTTAGTTATACAATGTTATGAACACGATAAAGTCATCTTATCAGTATATCGTTTGGAAGGTGAAGCTGATCAATGGTGGAATCTTATTAAGAATACGAGGCAAAGGGATGAAATTGAGTCCATGGAATGAGACAAGTTCAAGAACTTATTTTTCAATAAGTACTTCCCTCGTATTCTTAGAACAAAGATGTATAAGGAGTTTCTTGAACTGAAGCAAAAGGATGATGAATCTGTTGGTACCTACGAAGAAAATTTTACAAGACTTGCAAGGTACACTTCCAGAATTATTATCCAACCTGAGAGTAAAATCGATCGATTCTTTAGTGGCTTAAAACCAAGTCTTCGAAGGGTGTTATCCATAAGGGACTTCAATAGCTACGAGGAAATTGTTCAATGTGCTCTCAAGGTTGAGATGGATATTGGAGTAACCCATCAATCATATGGGTTTGATAAGAAGAGGAAAATGGAATTCAAAGGAAAATCTAAAGACCACACTGAAAAGAAGATGAGTTTTCCCTTATGCTCAAAGTGTGGAAAGAAACATGGAGGGAATTGTCTTAAAGGGACAAGTAAATGTTTTAAGTGTGGAAAAGAAGGTCATCGGGAAGTTGAATGTCGAAATAATGGGAAGAATATGTCTAATGATGCAAACAAAGAAAGGGATACACAGAATGCACCTCCTACACTTCAATGTTTCAAGTGCAAGGAAATGTGGAATTATGCCAATCAATGCCCTAATCCAAGGGCTGTTGATGATGATTGACGTCAAAAAACTCTTAAGGCCAAAGACAAAGGAAAGTCACATGAAATTTCTATCAAGGATGTGGAGTATGATAATGAAGTGGTGAAAGGTACACTTACCATCCACTCTAAAGTAGCAAATGTTTTATTTGATTCTGGATCCACCCACTCTTTTATTTATGAAGAATTTTCTAAGGGTATCATCATATTACCTCAATAGTTAGATATCGAGTTAGTTGTGACAACCCCTAATGGAACAACAGTCGAATCAAAAGTTTACAATTCTTCTCATATTGAAGTTTGTGGGAAAGTTCTTCCTGCAAATCTTGTGATCCTTCCTATAGTGGAATTTGACGTGATTCTTGGAATGGATTGACTTTCTTTATACGGAGCTCATATCAGTTTCCAAAGAAGGGAAATCACATTTAATATTCCCGATCAATCTACTATTATCTATCGATGCAAGGATGAATATAACCTTCCAGTGGAAATTTCTTCCATCTTATGGGTCTTGATTCCAATAAATGAAAGTTATTTATCTCAAATGGTTGGAGAGAAACTCACTATTAAGAATATTCCCATTGTACGGGAGTTTGATGATGTCTTTCCGGAGGAATTTCCAGGTCTTCCACCAAATCGTGAAGTTGAGTTTTCAATATAACTCATACCAGGTGCTATGCCTATTTCAAAGACACCATATAGAATGGCCCCAATTGAGTTGCAGGAATTGAAGAAGCAACTCCAAGACAATCTTGATAAAGGATTCATATGCCCTAGTGCGTCACCTTGGGGAACACCTGTTCTATTTGTTAAGAAGAAATATGGATCAATGAGACTTTGCATTTATTATCGAGAACTTAACAAGATCACTATCAAGAAAAAATATCCTCTCCCACACATTGATGACTTATTTGACCAACTAAGCGGAGCTCAATACTTTTCCAAGATTGATCTTCATTCATGGTATCACCAATTAAGGGTAAAAAAGGAGGATATACCAAATACGGCTTTCCGTACAAGGTATAGACACTATGAATTTATAGTGATTCCATTTGGTCTTACTAATGCCCCTACTATCTTCATGGATCTAATGAATAGAGTCTTTAGAAACTATCTTGATCAGTTTGTGGTAGTCTTTATAGATGATATTCTTGTCTATTAAAAGAGCAAGTAAGAACATGAAGATCACTTGAGAATTGTATCAAAGACCCTAAGAAAGAAGAAGATTTATTCCAAATTTACCAAGTGTGAATTTTGGCTTCAAAAAGTTTCATTTTTGGGTCACATAATCTCAAAAGAGGGGATATCTGTGGATCCAAAAAAAAAACAGAGGTTATCAAAAGATGGTTGAGACCAACAACAGTAATTGAGATCCAAAGTTTTCTTGGTCTGGCTGGATATTATCGATGTTTTGTGAAAGATTTTTCAAGGTTATCTAATCCACTCACCAGGTTGAATCAAAAAGGAGTTAAGTTCATTTGGACAGAAAAGTGTGAAGAGAATTTCAAAGAGTTAAAACGAAGGTTATCCAGTGCACCTGTGCTCACACTGCCGTGTAGTGGAGAAAGGTTTGTGATCTATAGTGATGCATCCAAGAAGGGAATGGGGTGTGTTCTCATGAGAAATTATATGGTGATAGATTATGCCTCACGACATTTGAAAATCCATGATAAAAATTACCCAACTCATGATTTGGAGTTAGCCGCGGTAATCTTTTAATTAAAAATATGGAGGCATTATCTTTATGGTGAAAGGTGTGATATTTATACTGATCATAAAAGTTTAAAGTATATTTTCACACAAAAGGAGCTGAATATGTGCCAAAGAAGATGGTTGGAGTTGATTAAGGACTATGACTGCTCAATTCATTATCACTCTGGGAAAGAAAACAAGGTGGCAGGTGCATTAAGCCGACAAGACCATGCTCGCTTATCCATGATGAGTATCACAAAAGATCCAATATTTATGGATTTACAAAGGATGAATCTTGGAATTATAATATAAGGGGAAAAATCTTATCTTTATCAAATGAATGTTCAACCATCTATACATGTAAATATTAAAGAGGCACAAAAAGAAGATGTAGAGTTACAAAAGAAGGTGAGAAATTTTCCTGAATTCAACCTTGATTGTGATGAGATAATAAGGTTCAGGAATCGGGTTTGTGTTCCCCCCATCTTAGAATTAAAGAAGGAGCTGCTGGATGATGCTCATAGTTCTTCATTCTCTATTCATCCTGGAAGCACGAAGATGTATAGGGACCTGAAAGAGTACTTCTGGTGGGATGGCATGAAAAGAGATGTTGCTGAATATGTCTCTTGATGCTTGGTTTTTCAGAAAGTTAAATCTGAGAGACAGAAGTCTAAGGGGATGTTACAACCATTACCCATACCCGAATGGAAATGAGAAAACATCAGTATGGACTTTGTCACCGGAGTTCCTAAAACATCCAAAGGCAATAATGCTATCTGGGTCATAGTTGATCGTCTTATGAAGTCGGAACAATTCATTGCTATTAGAGAAGATTTCTCTCTGGATCAGCTTGCCAAGATATATGTAAAGGAAGTGGTAAGATTGCATGGAGTACCACTTTCCATTATATCTGATCAGGATCCGAGGTTTACCTTGAAGTTCTGGAAAATTCTTCAGCATAGTTTAGATACAGAGTTGAGTTTCAGCACTGCTTATCATCCTCAGACAGACGGTCAGTCTGAGAGAACAATTCAAACTCTAGGAGATATGTTAAGAGCTTGCTCTATGGATTTCAAAGGTGGTTGGGATCAACACCTACTTTTGGTGGAATTTTCTTATAATAATATCTTTCACTCCATTATTCATATGGCTCCTTATGAAGCTCTCTATGGAAATAAATGCATGACTCCAACTTGCTGGAATGAAGTTGGGGAAAGAAAGCTATTAGGACCCGATCTTATTGATGAGATGGCAGAAAAGGTCAGATCTATTCAACAACACATAAGAGCAGCTCAGAGTCGACAAAAAAGTTATGCCAACAACCGAAGAAAAGACCTAGAATTTTAAGTGGGTGATAAAGTTTTCTTATGAATATCTCCTTGGAAGAGAGTAATGATATTTGGAAAGAAGGGAAAGCTAAGCACTAGGTATATCGGTCCTTTCGAAATAATGGATCATGTTGGGAAGGTAGCTTACCGATTGAAGCTTCCACCGAATCTCTCTCAAGTTCACGATGTGTTCCACGTATCTCTCCTGAGAAAGTACATACCCGATCCTTCACATGTACTAAGCTCAGAAGTTGTACCACTGGAGAAAGATCTTTCTTATAAAGAACAACCGATAGAGATTCTGGATCGTAGCGAAAAAGTTCTACGGAACAAGACCACTCTCTTGGTGAAAGTTTTATGGAGGAACCACCAATTAGAAGAAGCTACATGGTAGCTTGAGGATATGATGAGGGAGAGGTATCCTCATCTGTTTGTTATGAAGTGATGAATTTCGAGGGTGAAATTCATTTTAAGGGGGGTAGAATGTAACACCCTGATAGTTTATGAGAATTATATTTTTTTATGTCTTATGTTATACGCAACATCAAAGGAATATTTCACTACACACAACACTTGCTTGGCTTTTTTTACACGCAATCATAACCTTCAATGACAACGTGTGTTGTATGCAATACCGAGTTTCACTAAACAACGATATGCTATTAAAATATTATATAAACTAGCCATTATGAATAGTAATACCCACTTTTTAAAATTTTTAAAATTTTATCTTTCAAAATGGACTTCATTTTTGGATTCAGAATATCGAAATTATCCTAGGGTAAAATTTTGGCATTTTTATGAAAACTTTCAATTTTTGATGAATAATGAAAACACTGAGTTATTGGTTAAAACCAACTTTTTATTTAAATAATCATTTATTTTATTTAAATTTATTTTAGGTAAAAATAGATACATAATAATTATATAAGTTCAATGTAATTCATTGGAGTCATTTTATAATAATTTTAGATATATAAAAATTTTATTGAACTTTTCACCGTCTTTTACCCACCTCCTAGGAGCATTTACAATTGTACATAAAACTTAATTTTACCACTTCTGTGAGTTGAATTTTGAAAATCCGAGAGGCATGGTTAATATCAAAGAGTAAAATGTGGTTCAATAAGATAAAAATATTTTTTGGTGAATAGTAACTTTTTACTTTTATTTACCACGGTTAAAAGTAAATAGGGTAATTAAGGGTAAAAATGATATTATTATTACCCTAACACATATCCTAATTCTATTGGATAAGTGTAATTCGACCCAAAAAAACCTTAGGAATAAAATATTACCCTTTAGGTCCACTTGGATTAGATTAGGACACATTATTATTTTATTTAAAGAAGAGTTAAAAGAGTTAAAATCAAAGTTTAATAACTAAAACATTTTTAATATAAGGTTATACATAAGATAAATTAGAATATAAATATTCATTATAAATATAAAAAGATTTCCAACATAACTTAATTTAATTTATAATTTTTAGACATTAAATAATTTAATTTATTTATGACATAATGATGATGCAATAATTACCTTATTAATGAAATATTAAAATAATTGATGTTATAAATACCCAAAAAAATGTAATTTGAGACTTTTTATGAATTAAACAAATTTATAAGTTAATATGACATGTTATTATTGATTTAATTAACTTTTTTTGAACAAATAATGCTGTTATGATTTTCACAAAAATCAATTACCAAATAGTTTCAAAATTGACATAAAATAGTTTTTAAAAAAAATATTATATTATTAATTGTTATTCTATTTCTAAAAATCTAATGTTCGGAAAAATGACTTATATAAGGTTATATATATTAATAATGAACCACTTGGGGTTCGTTTGGCTTGTTATAGTAAGTTTATTAACCATATAGTGTAAGAAAACAAGAAGACACGGTAAAAGTTAAATTATTTAACTTAGAGTTAAATCTAAATGATAAGGTTAAAATAGTAACCTAAACTTTTATAAAACCTAGTGTTTGAGAGGATTTTGACCCATCCCCACTTTAGCTTTTAAATAAATCAATTTGGAGCTATTATAAACCAAATATGAGTTTATTATAAAATAATATTTTAAGTTTTTCCTAAGGTGCCCCTCTCCTCCCTTATAAAAGGGCACCTCCTCCTCCTCCTCCTCACACAATTTTGAGCCTTAAATCTCGGAAAAACCCTTCCCATTTCCCTTATCAACTTCCCTAGAAACATACTAGAGGTCCTGGTCTTCTTTAAAGACCAATTTTAGTGCCCTAAAAGGAGGTTTCAAAGAGGCGTGTCGAAGAATAGGTAATATCCGTTACCGATTCTTTCAAATTTATTTATTCTTCCACTTACTCTTATTTAGTTGTTTCATTATGAAGTAATAACATCAGTTTCACTCATATACTGATATTTTATTATAAATATGAAACAAACCTATTTCACCTTCTATCCATCCTACAGAAAACGAAATCACCACGCGTGCGTACGTACGGAATACCGTCTCCACGCCGTGGTGTAATATGTTTTCCACCACCACCTTACTTGGATGGGTATAATGGTGTAAAGAATAACTATATATGATTATTTTAAAGTGATATTTATTCTGAAATAGTATACATACACTTCAATACAATTCCACGATCATGGGAATGATATCATCGCTCGTGCGTACGTACGCCCTACCGTCTCCACGATGTGATGTGACTCGTTCTACATGATCTTCATTGAATAATGATTATATAAATGAATTGAATGAATAAATATGATATATATTACACTAATAAAATTCTTTAAATGAAGTATCTATAACCTAAAAAGAATAATAAGAATTTATTCGACAAAACATGCATAAGAACATAAAGCAATGAACACCCGAATAACAAGTAGCAATGAAATATTACTAATAGTTTGATAAGAATATGAAAATATATGATATCATAAGAATGAATATGATTCTATAATAAGTAAATGAAATTATTTAAATCATTATACATGAGGTTCAGATACGTACGAAGCAAATCGGACCTAAGGTAAGGGAAAATCTCACAATCTCATTTTTATCCGAGATTGTTTATACTTCAGAATTTACTGGGGAATATTTATCATACAAATCCATGTTTCCTCAATATGTAATATTATTTCTATCCTCCTATAAATTTTTAAATACAATTTTACCCATTGGTGAGTTTTTAGTAAAAGATATGAAATGAATCTTTTGTCATTTTTAGTACGAGGTACTTTTTCACTTTTCCGGCCAAAGTACGAGAAGAATGTTTTTTTAACTTATACGACATGAATGGATTTTTATGATTTCATAGATCATTATTTCCATGAATATTACTTTACAAGCTTTAAATTTTATTTTTAATCAGTTTCTTTTAGTTTACAATTGTATGACATGTTAAGAAAGGAAAAATGTTTTTGAAGTAGAAAGGATATTTTCCTCAAGAATGGAGTTCAAGTGTTTTATCAAAATTATTTTCCATATAAGATAATATAGGGTTATATTTATATCCCTATTTTTACATTTATTTTATTATTTTATTATGGAATCATGTCCTTTTATCTTATATGGTTTATGTTATGATGACATGATGTTTAAGAATCCAATTTTTATTACATGGGTTACGCTATGATGTATGATTTATGATTTTGTGGCACACATAAGAATAGTTTCATTATGAGATGGGTGGTACCTATATCTCCCTCCAATGCATTGGGTAAATATTTATATCTCATGAGATAGATATGGCTAGAACGACATGTTAATCCGGTTCAGTGATACCGGACTGGAACGAGGAGTGAACTCGGTTCAGTAATGGAATTTGTCCGCTATGATGGTCTTGGAAATGAGCCTTGACTAATATGAAATGATTTTCTATGATTATGTGTGTATGCCACAAAGTTTCATGTTTTAAGTTATGATTATTGGGATTACATTTCACTAATATTATTTATCCCATGTTATGATATTATGATCTCTTTTACAAGTTAATATTTTCAAAATGTTATGTTCTTATGAATATGATATAATTGATATTTCTTTTGTTTACCCTTACTGAGCATTTGAGCTCACCCTTTTGTATGTTTTCTTTTCCCCTGTCCAGGAAGAAGGATATTAAGTAGGATATGCCAAATGGGACTCTAGATATGATGAAATAAATGGGAGACAATGAAGATGATTTATAAACCAGTTGTTTATGTTTCCTAGTTTCTAAAGACACTATACCTATACGCTCCTATCATGGTTTTTTTATATGTTGTAATAAGTATTCATAAATTTTGAAGTAATAACCATGTATGTAAAGTATGGTTCATTATAAATACAATATTGTTTAGAATAAATATTTATTTATAAACTTTTTGTGGTGGTTTACTAAGTTTTACTCACACCCTACTTAGCTCGCCATTGGTACCTGAGAAGATTTCATGGTTGTAGTTTAGGATAAGAGAAAAGGCCCTATGATATATGGTTGAGTCAGGATTTTGGGAAGGATATTAGATGAGGGGACCAAACTTGATGTTGGGACTCAATTTGTGGATTTTTAGTGTGTATTTACTTTTTGGGTTTTCCTTGACACATGACACTAGTATAAAAAGATATGTTTTCTCTATTGGGTTGTGGATACTTATCAAATTTTGGGATCTTGGTATTTGATTCATGGTTATTTTTGGTTATTAATAGTTATTAATTTTTTTATTATTTATTTTGATTTTCAATGTTGTCTTACATTGGTAAAGAGGTTATATTATCCTCACATAACTTATTATACGCTTGCTACTATTTGGTAGCCTCTGAAATACGGGGAGGCACGCCTGAGGTAATGTGAAGAACTGGATCCAGGAACTAGTTCAGTGGCACCCAGGATGGGATGTTACAAAGTGGTATTAAAATAGTTTCTTTTCTATTACTTTACTGTTTAGGAAAAGTATACATGATATTGAGATGTTTTGGGCCTTAGTAATGAGCTCATGTTTGAGAGTAGCTAATCCATGTATGGGGGAAAACCCGAGTTCTTAGGGTGAAATTTCTATTCATGATGTTTATTTGTTACAGTTAGACATTATTTCACCTTGGGTGATATACTTGTGTGGTGTTTCTATTTTCTAAGATCTCACTCATGGGCTGATATAACATGATATTTGTGCATGCATACATCATTTTAGGCACTCATGAATTTATGTTACATGAACTATGTTAGGCACACACAGAAGAGCATGTATAGTTGGGTTGTGGGATATGAAATTATTTTATATTTATTTTGTGTTTTTAAATAAATAGTGCCTAATAGAGGTTGTAACAGTTATAAATTTAATGATGTTAAATGGAGTGGTTAAAATGGTATAAAACATGAAGTTTGTAATTTAGAATTTTGGTTTACCCTGAGTTAGCCATCACCCATGGTAGGGATGGTTGAGGGCGGTGATAGTGTTTCATTTATGACCACACAAATAGTGTATGTGTAGTGGTTTGTTTATGGCTAGTTGTGATCCCTATTTTGTGAAACTATGGGAGTGAAATGTTATGTTCCCTGAATGTGTTTTTGGAATTTTATAGGGATGAATCCGTAATGATGCTTACTGATAGGGAGACAGGAGGACATTACTAAGAATGCGCCTTTGGTAGCAAGACCAAATCCCCCATTAGTTATGGGTGATAGGATAGAAGAAAAGTTCTATGAGAAATTAGACTACTTCATGCAGTTTATGTAGAGGGAACTCATTTTGGATGCATCGAGTATGCTTGATCTAAAAAGTGAGTTACAACTACAATATCCTTTGATGTTCACCAAAGAGGGTGGACCAGAGGTAGTTTAGTTCTAGATTGAGTATATCCAGATGATTTTAGATCACCTAGAGACTCCTTTAGAGAAGAGGGTCAATTTGGGGACTTATATGTTATGAGTCCTAGAAAATCACTGGTGGGATATTTAGGCCAGGGATGATTATTTTAAGTGAATGATATGAAATTATTTTTAGGAGAAGTTCCTAGAACATTTTTAACCTAAGTATATAAGTCAAGAAAGAACAATAAAGTTTATGTGTTTGATCTAGAGGACTATGACAGTAATGGATTATGTCGGTCACTTCACTAATTTGTAGCATTTTTTTCTATGTTGATTGGAGATGAGGCAACTATGACCAAAAATTTTTAGGATGGTATTAGATGTGAGATCAATTCCTAGGTAAACATCTTATATTTTAGAAAGTCCATTGAGGTGGTGAATCAGACTCTCATTTCCAAGGGAAACCTGAAGGAGGCCTCTAGTGTTGGACAAATGGTTTTAGTTGGGCGATTTGGTATTATTTACTTCGATGGTAGGAAGTGATGTTATGAGAGTTTTTTCAAAGGTGGTGGTGGGAAAATTATCCATGTGAGAGGAACAATCTATTAAGGAACTATTCAGGTGGTTTGTTATTAGTGTGGAAAATTGGTTCACATGCACATATAGTGCCTTCAACCACCAGTGGCGTGTCGAGATTATGGAAGTATGGGACACCTACATAAATTCTGTAGGAACCCTCAACCAATGGCTGGTGATGGAGGATATAGACCTATTCATAGCATCTATAGGGGATCAACTACCCTGTATCAATATGGAAGTTGGATTTCTATGGGGCGTACCAGTTGGGGTGTAGGATGAGGTGCTCCAGGACAAGAGTATCCATATCAGTAGAGTAGTGCAACACATGGTACTTAGATAAGAGCATAGGGTAGAGGGACAGGTCAACTGAATGAAGTTTATTCCACACCCGATGGTGGCGAGGCTCGACCGTCGACTATCTGAGGTAAAATTATTATAGCTTATATTCTTGATAGTGATTTATTTGATACCATAGATTCAAATTATTTTATATCTTCTTGGTTGGTAAACAGTTTGGGTCTAGGAGTGGAGTTCTTGTGTGAAATTATGTCAATGGAAATTCCCTTGGGGGTGCAATATGTGGGAATATATTATTGTAAGGGTTGTTCTCTTGATGTTAACAATTTCCATTTCCTTTTGGATTTGTATGTGCTTGAGATGTCATGTTTTAACTTAATATTGGGTATGGATTAGTTGGTTTTGTATCAAGATCAAATTGATTGTTCCTATAAGAGAGTAACATTTACATCTCTTGATAGTGGAACTTATATTCATCATGGGGAATGGGATATCTAGAAAGGCCATGTAGGGACAATTACTCAGTAGTTGGGTGAGCTTACAACCCAACTTGTGAGTCTAATTCTTTATGAATAGGGAGTGAATCATGGTGTATTCCCTTCTATAGTGGATTAGTTTCAGGATGTATTTCCTAAAGATTTTTTAGAGATACCACCTAATAGAGAGGTTGAGTTCACAATTGAGATGATGTCAAAAGCTAATCTAGTTTCTTTTACCCCTTATAGAATGGAACCAGTACAAATTTACTAACTTAAGACTCATTTGGGGGAGTTTGAGGATAAAGGATTTATCCATCTAAGTACCCCACCATGGGGATCTCAAGTTTTGTTTTACAAGAAGGATGGTAGAAAATTGTGTTTGTGTGTCGATTACTAGAAGTTGAACTAAATGAAAATTAAGAACTGATATCCTTTTCTATGTATAGATGATATTTTTGATAAGATTAGGGATGCCTGTGTATTCTTGAAGATTGATTTGAGATCAGGGTATCATCAGCTAAGAGTGAGACCTCTGATATACTACATACCATTTTCAAAAGTAGGTATGGATTGTATGAGTTCATTATGATGATATTAGGGATGAAAAACACACCAAATATGTTTATGGATTTGATAAAATAATTGTTTCACCCATCCTTGGATCATTTTTTGGTCATCTTTGTTGATGACATCTTAGCATGCTCCCAAACCCATGAGGATCATGCCAAACATCTTGACATCATCTTGAGCACACAGAGAGAGCATCATCTATATACTAAGATATCTAAGTGTCATTTTTATATTGATAAGATACATTTTTTGGAATACATAATCTTAGAAGAAGGAGTGTCAAAAGACCCTGAGAAGGTCTAAATAGTTGTTTCTTAGGAGTATCCCAAAAATGTTTTTGATATCCAAAGATTTTTTGGTTTGGCGGGTTACTAACAAAGGTTCATAAAATAATTTTCTCATTTATAGGAACCACTATTAGGCCTCACCATGAAGGGTATATAGTTTTAGTGGTTTGAGGCATGTGAGAATGCCTTCTAGGATCTAAAGAGATGCTCGACCACTATATCGATTCTGATTTTACCCTAATCAAGCGAGGAGTATAATCTATACTGTGATGTATCTAGGATCAAACTTGGAGTAGTGTTAATGTAGGTAGATTGATTCATGGATTTTGGATCATTATAGATGAGGGAATATGAATGGAACTATCATACACATGATCTCGAGTTGGCCACAATAGTATATGCCTTAAAATGTTGGTGGAATTACCGTTTGGGTGAGATTTTTATTGTTTATACCGATCATAAAAGCCTAAAATATATCTTTTCTCAGTAGGATTTAAATATTTGGTAGTAGATATGGGTTTAGTATAAGTAGTCTTTCAATTTTTAGATAACTTATATTTTGGGGAAGGGAAACAATGTTGCTGATGCCTTGAGTCAAAAGACAAAGACTTAAGCAGTTTAGGAGTCTAGTTCTGAGTGGAATATGGTGGATTTTTATGGAGATACGTATAAGTGTTCAAGAGGAGTGAGAGTAGGTTAATTTTGTATCTTTATCCATTGAGCCCTCTATTCTGAGTAGGATAAAGAGGAGGTAGTAAGAGGATCCAAAGTGCCTGACCTTGAGGGAAATATTTGATGGTAGAGAGGTACCCCTTAGCTGGACTATTGATGAAAATGATATTATTCACTTTAATGCACATGTTATTATGAAAAATTATATGAATGAGGAGTTGATGCATGAGTTTCATGATTTTAAGTGGTCAGTGTACCCTGATTTGACCAAAATGTACTATGACCTTCATAGATAGTATTATTGGATAGGAATAAAGAAAGAGATTATAGGTTTTGTGACGTGATGTTATACCTGTCATTAGGTGAAGGCTGAGCATCAGTGCCCCGTTAGTCTTTTATAACTATTTCCCATTCCAGAATGGAAGTTGGATGATGTTACCATATATTTTTAGTGGGTTTACTAAGGAATCCTTAGAAGAGTGATGTGATATGGGTGGTTGTTGGAATCAAGGGTATTCACTGATAGTTTTAGATTGTATTTTATGTTGGTTGTAAATCCACATTGGGTTAATCATGGGTTTTTTTTCAGAACAAGTGATCTTATGGTGTAGGTGGTTTCAATTCTAAATATGGTGCCATTTCCCAGTGTTTAAAAATTTTTGGGGTCTAAAATTTTAAGGATGGGACAAGTTTCATGAAAGATAGATTTATAGGGATACCACATGAAAATATGTCAAAGAAATATAATTCATGAAAGTTTGGTGTTGTGAAGGTCTGGATATTCACAAAAGAATGTTTTTTGAAAGACTGATAAGTCATAAAGTAAAAAGGAGGTAAGGTACAAGATTATGAGAAGTTTTGAAAATAGATAAAAGGTGGTAAGTTATATGATTATGAGAAGTTTCATGAATGGAAAATTTCTCTAAAGTTTCATGAAGACATGGAGTTTTTTGAAAGACAGGTTGATGTTAGAGAATCAAGTCGACATGTTTTCTAGGCATGATAGAGTTTTGTGAAATCCACAAAGTTTTGAAAAATGGTAACCCCACCTATAAATAGGCATCCACTCATCATATGAGCCTAAAAAAAGTTTTTGGTGGAGTGATAAATGATCTTATTTCATGAATATTTTACATGAACATAATTCTTATGTGAATCAAGAACATTACATGAACACAAGTTTCATTAAAATAATGGTTGAGAACTAATTGATGCTAAGGAATTTCAGTGAAGGATTTTCATGAAAGTTGGGAGTTTTGAAAAAGTGGATAGTTTCCCAAATACTGACAGTCTTTTGAAAAAAAAATGGTGAAAGATACTTACCCTAGAAAAAATGAAGTGATTTTATTATGAAAAGTGGGGTCATGTGAAGAAGTTTTGTAAGCCCTGGAAAAAGAAGTATACCGAAGAAAATAAGTGACATATCATAGATTCTACATATACTAATTTTCGTCTTTTATAGGTTGATAGTGTTTTAATTATATTTTTTGTTGATTATCATAGGTCATATCTATATAATGAATGATTGTTTGATTCAATAACTTTTTCATTACCCAACTACATCAGGTTATGAACCCGATCATCTGACCCCATGGGTCTCTTATAATACCTTGGTTTCCTTCCCATCACACCACAAATTATTACCCATTGGGGTCACTTATTAGACTACTAAATATCCCAACATGCCAAAACATGTTCTTTCACTGTACGTTTTCCTCACTCACACACATCCCGAGAAGCTTCCCAAGAGGTCACCAATCCTAACACTACTCCAGGACAAACTTGCTTAACTGTGGAGTTCTAATTAGGAAAGCTCTCGAAAATAAAGGAGTACCTTATTTACATGGGTAGTAATATTTAGTTTTTTAAGTATCACTTTTCTAGGGATGTTACACACTCCCCCTTTAAAGCACAACACCCTCATTATGGAGCCCATATCTCAAACCGAAGTAGTGCTTCTGCACTTCAGGTTGGGTATTGGATTTGATACCATTTGACACGAACTGACTTCCCTAAGTAGTGAACTTGATCATCAGACCCCATGGGTGTCTTGTAATACCTTGGTTATCTTCGTAGCACATGACAAGTTATTACCCACCAGGGTCACTTATTAGTATAATGACTATCCCCATAGGGAAATACATGTTCTTTCTGTATTCTTTATCCCCGCTCCCACACACCTTGAGAAACTTCCTAGGAGGTCACCCATATTAACACTACTCCAGGCCAAGATCACTTAACTATGGAGTTATATTTAGGTAAAATCCAAAAAATAAAGGCGCACCTTGTTAACATGGGTAGTGACATTTAGTCTTTTAAGTCTCACTTTTCTAGGGGTGTTACAAAATGCGTACCATATTACACCATAAAGAGAATTATTTTCTTCACATGAATGTGAAATTGGTAGATTATAGATGGTAAATGAATATATTTTTTTGATTTAATTAGTGTTGGTGATATCTATATCACTACATATACAAGTTTTATGCTGATTTTGAGGGATGTGTGACATGTTCCAAGTATGAAAAATAATTTTTTATCTTCTTGTGTTCATAATAATGATGGATTTATGAGTTTTTTTTGATAATGAAAGATAGAAATATTCAAGATATGGTGTATATTCCAGGAGGTATGATTGACACACTTTATTATATTGATATAAAGGTGTGTGATGAAGTGATAAATGTAACTATAGAAAAAGATTTGTGGCACAAGAGGTCGCCTCACATGATTCGAAGACCATTGACTTATTTTAAAAAGGTTTAAAAGACAAAATGGGTTTATATAGGTGTTTTAGATCTTATACCTAATTATTTTTCTTTAGAGAATACCATTAGATAATAAATAATTAAAGTCAAAGATCATGATAATGTGTTACTATTTTTAGTTTTATATGATTATAACAATATTTTTTGCTAAAAAAATATTGGGAAAGGGGAGAAATTAATTTATACAGGTTCTCTAGATTATGTTGCAATCATTATTATGGGGGATAAAAATTTTATTGGTTTTGTTATTGTTTGATAATACAATTCATATATAATTATAACGAAGAATTTGAAATTTTAATTTCTTTTATAGGGGGAGATATCATTTTTTGATCACAGTTTAAAATAGTCAATGCTATATTTTCTACAGAGGATGGTGGTTAGTGTTATACTAACCTATTCTCATTCCAACTGATATTATTGGATGACATATACTTCTTTGATGGGATGAATGGGGGGTTTTTAGAGTATAAACCATGTGTTTTTTTATTTTAAATGATAATTAAAAAAAATAGAGGCCTACATGTGCATGGGGAAATTATTTTTAAATGTGAAAGAAATTTTTGTATATCTCTTGATATTATATATAGAAGGTTATATAAATTTATTATTTCCAAAATCATGAGATATGATCCATTTAAATACATGTATATCATTGAAGTAACATCCATGTGCTAGGATTTTAGTGACGTGTATCTAGTGTAGAGAAAACAGATTCCATCAATGTGAGGATTTAGTGATAGTAATAGAGTTGTGGGTAAAGGATTTGACATAAGAAGTGTATTTATTGAAATATTAAGAAGGATAAGCCACCTAAGACGCGTCACAATGGTGATTCATGTTTGGATATGATATCCAAAGGGTGGTTATGTTTTTTCAAAGTAAAGTAATTTTTTTTCATATGATAATTTTCGTAGAGATGATGGAGACATATTAGGTTGTGGTTTTTATGAAGTTTTTTCTTTCACCATATTTAAAATTCAAGTTCATGCATTTAAATTAATATTGTACTCTCTGATTTATAGTGGAATTTTCAGAGTTATCTTGTTGTTTTTTAATCCTCCACATTAAAGGGATTTTCCTTATTGATTATTGATTATTGATTTTTTGATTCTATAAATTTATCATTTCCATTATTTTATATAGTTTTATTGTAAATAATTTTTAAGAATTTTCTTCCTATGATTAAGAATCTCCCTAACAAGACTAAGCTCATTGAACCTTAAATCCTTTATCTCTCTTGTTGTTATTTCTTGACATTCCATTTCAAATACTTAATTTAGATGATTTTTTAACTTATGGATTTCATCTGATTAGGTTGGGCCTATACTAAGATGAGGTAGGTGGTCCTTAATTTATATGAGTTGATTGAGATGCGTGATGTGTAGGTTGTGTGAGTGAATTCCTATGACCTATAATTAACCTAGATCATATTGTTTTTTCTTTGAGAGTGAAGTAACTATTTTTAGGGTTATGAGTAGTCCTTCATATGATATGTATTAATTCTAATTCCATCGACGACCATATGTATAAATTAAAGTGTTATGAGAATTGAGAAAGGGGACATGTTTTTGGGTTTATGGAAACCATTTTATGCCCAATCGACAGATTTTAACAGATGTATAAACTCTATGAGTCTTCTATTCATTGGTTAAATGGAGATAATGAAAGTGGTAGTGACTGGTCTAGATGTTTGAATGTAAGACAATTGAGATTTATACAGACTACAGTTTTCTGTTAGTATAACCAGAAGGTGTCAGGGTGAGAAAAAAATAGTTAAGATAGATTCATCTTGTGAGATTTTTGTAAGTATGAAAAATAAAAATGTAGAGAAGGTTGAGGTGATGAAATTCATTAACCAAGAAGAGGGTTCATCCATGAATATAGGATTAGGTGGAATTCATCCCATAAAGACAGGAAGTCGGTCATGACCAGAAGCAATAGCTAGACTCTAATTTCAATAGTGGGGTTGATCACATGTTATTAGTGTACCCAAAAATAGTTTTAATAATCATTTGATTATTTTTAATAGAATTAAATCAATATTTTCACCTTGGATTATTTTAAAAATCTAAACTATGTAAATTGTGTTGTTCTTGTGCATTTGTGTTTTTTGTTTCAATTTCAGCTTCTGATCATATTATATGTTCTCTCATATGAAGGTTTAATATTATGGCGTGGTGGTTTGGGTGTGCTTTTCATCAAAACTCTGGATTTCATATCATGGGTTTTCATTTCAGGATTTTGCTCCATGTGGTAAGTTTTGGTGGAGTTTCATCTGGTGGTTTTATCTAACATCGGTCATGGACCCAACATCTGTAAGTGGTATCCTTGG
The DNA here is from genome assembly GCA_963277665.1 of Viscum album. Taxonomy (NCBI): domain Eukaryota; kingdom Viridiplantae; phylum Streptophyta; class Magnoliopsida; order Santalales; family Viscaceae; genus Viscum; species Viscum album. The sequence continues at coordinate 768,139,014 of OY728156.1, forward strand.
TTATATTATGATGTAGTAAACCTTGATAGGTGATTTTGAGTATCCTTTGATGATGAGAAACCCATTTATACGAGAGGTTAGTATCAAAGTTAGCATTGAGATGAGTTTTTGGTTTAATTTATGACCGTTTAGTTTTTTTTCATGCGAAAGGGGTGAAGGAGATCCACCTCTAGTTTGAATGTTTTTGAGTGGGTTAAACCTTGGACGTGTAAATGGATAAAAGGTTGTGTATGTGGAATTTAACCAAATGTTCATCTTTAAATGTAATGGAACATTATGCCAGTTCATATCTAATGTTAAAATGGGATTGGATGCCATGCCAATCCATGTGTTGATAATTTATAAAATGTTTTTTATTTATGTTATATGATATTCCTTGTTATGATACATGGAATTATTTAAATATGTTTTTTGATATGTCTTGTTATGTTATGTTATAGTCTTGAAAATTTTATTCTTGGAATTGATGTTGTATTATAATTATGTTAATATGGTTATGAAGTGTAACACTACATATCCAAAATTTATCTCGACATTTTCAATCATTTTTGGCAGAATTTTAATGAATTTCTTTCCAAAATCTCATGTAGACACTAGGTTGCATCATTTTTGGGATTTACATTCATATTTTGGGAAATAAGTTCTTTAAATCTTATTTTGGGTCATTTTTGGTACATTGTTGAAACACCATCTTTGAACATACTTCTTTCACACCCAAATATATATCATTAATGCTTTTAATCCTGTAATATATGTATTTTAAATAATTCATTCAATTATTAATTAATTATTTAATATATTATTTATTTAGAATTATGGATGTAATTTTATATTTCTAGGGGGGCCAATGTCGAAAATGTTATATTGAGAATGCTGACTATATCAGCACATAGGAATATGCCACCATTCCAATAGAGTATAGTGGAGAAACCTAAAGAGGCACCAGTGCACCAATGTAACCCTCAGATGACTCTTGAAAATACATTTCATCACTAACATTTTCCCATAGAAAGGGTTGACACTATATAAAGGGGATAATGTAGACTCATAGAAATTCTTGAAAAGGAATTGAGATGCTAATGGAACCTCACATCCACACTTGAGAAGGCGTCATTTCCAATACCATACTACAAATCCAATGCGAGATACATTTTACAACCAATGTATCACAACAACTCGGTGCATATTAAAAATTACCTACAATGTACTATGTGTTGTGATACTCTGATTTTAGGTAATTGAGAACTCTATAGTAACAAATCTTTCACTAGATCTAAGATAACCTCAAAGGCAAATACACACAACATCAATTACACAATGTAGCCTCATATCTCAATGCTAAACAAATTCATTACCAAAAATATCTCATATTAAATCCTCATATTACAAATGCACCCTAATGGATATTATTCCAACACTCTAGAATATATCGTCCACTCAATGTAGTATGTGTTTAGTCCTAACATTACGTACAACCATTAATGTATTATTTGTTGATTAGAAACCATATTTTATATTTTAGGAACCCATGAACATCATCTAAACATAATATAATCATCTTACTTATGGGTAATTCAAGGAAGTTTCTAGAAGAATTTTGGTTGGACATTGATTTCATATCTTATCTATGTGTATAATATGTAAGCCTAGGGGACTATTTGAGATTCCCTTTACTGAACTACCTAACTAAATCTAGTAATTCTTAAACAAACATGCCACATGGATTAAGAACACTTAGAGAGGGTTAGGCATCAAAGTTCATGCTTAAGGAGGAAGGAATCAATCATCCCACATGAAAGTGATCCATGCTTATGATTATACATGTTTAAATCACACAAAATTAGTACCAAAATTTAATTCTAGGGGGAGAATAATAAGTGAATGAGGATAAGGAATAATGGTGTACTAGATTGACCCTTGTAGGATCAAAAGCATACGGGTAGAGTACTATAACAAGCTAGGATTGAGAGAATACTTCTTGAGATAATTATTGTAGCTATAGGATCTTGGGTAGGATCTAGTGGATATTTAATAGAGGACTTTAACAAATCTAAAGATCATTATCTTCCCCTATACTTCATATTATATTTTATTCTTCATTTTTAGGTCATACTATCATTTTTAGGGGTTATCATTATTAATTGAATATCCCTTTTTCTAATTTATATTAGTTTGAATTTAATGATCCTTACTTTGAATGTAACACTTATCTTGATGATAGTGATTTGGTAACTAGTGAGTATAAGTGATAGAATGAGAATGAAAACTTTCACAACCATTGGGAATATTTTCACTCTCACTCGACAATGAAATGCGATTTTGAGGTAAAATAAGAGTTTTAATTCACACAAGAACATGAGGAAGATCACTGCTAACTTGTTAAGGGTAGTATACATAGTGGAACCCACAAAAGAGTGATTGGAAACTACATTAGTAAGGGTTTTACAAACCTGAATTGAGAACCCAAAATGAGAGGTCAATTACAACTCTAGCACCATAAATCACTTTCACTTCATGATCCTAAATTATTATTGGTAGGAAAACTCAAGGAGACCTATAATATATTTAGGAATTTCTATTAATTTCTTTAAAGATCATTCATAAGGGAACAATAGTGGTTTCTCATTTCATTAACATGAACCTTTGAGAGACTTATGAGAGTTTGATTGATTATCAATTTCCCTACAAACGAATGCCACTCCAGTGAAGCTTAAACACTTTTTATCATTTATAGATCAGGAGAACCTTAGTACTACTAATACACTTATCACATTCCTTATTTCACACCCATCATTTTATTACTTTTTAGTTTAATTCAACCAAGATCACTTGTGCCACTACTCCTATCCCTATGAAGATGACCCAATTATCACTAGTACTATGCTTCGCTAAATAGGGGAGTGAATTGTTTCATAATGAAACATTTTCAAAATCCACCATTTGCATTTTTTCTTAGGACATGTGTGGTGATCTAGTGTTTTTAGCGAAAAACAAGATATTTCTTTTAAAACTTAAAAATAATAAAAATAAATAAATAAATAATACCCAAAATACATAAGAACATTAATGTAATATCTTTTGAAGCACTCATGTTAGTATTATTTGTTTCTTCTATCTTGATTTGCTTAAAATTCACCCAACTATAATTCACAATTATAATTTGTTTTTATATGATATGAATAAATTAGGGAAGAGTGATCAATAAGTTGTTCCTTGTGAAATATATAGAGGAATTTTATATCCATACAAGCACTACAATGTAATACATCCAACCATTAGATTATGATCTCAATGATGCTAAGTTACAAACTAAAAAATTGATATTGGAACAAATCATGAAAATCAAAGAGGAATAAAAAATAGGGAATCCCAATTGGTAGAACTAGATCCCATCATCGAATCAAAAACCAAATATTGGAATTACATTTTGATATAAAAATAATGAAGCATCCATGAAATGAAAGATAAAATTTGGTTGGTAACCCAACAAATGGAGGAGCAAGATGAACAAGAGGAGGGAAAATCTACAAATCATGATCAACAATTGGATGAGGATATGTAGAGACCCAAGATTAACGTACATAGACATTAAATTACTTTTGTGGAATACTTAATACATAACAAAAACCAACACTCAAGGATCGTAATAGTTTAGTGTCTTTGGAAACTCAGAAAAAAATCTTCTAATCGTTGTGAAAGATCTTCAACATCTCCCATAAATATCTTCACCTTTGGTTTTCTTACCTAAAACTTTTCTTTATATCCTGGGTAAAAGAAAAAATATAAAGGGTGAGCTCAAATGCTCAGTAAGGGTAATCATGGAGAGAATAAAACAAACCATATACATTTGAACTTAAAAACATGAACATAATGTTTAAACATAAAAATCTTGAGCAATGACATAAAACATAGAAGTACATAAGGAATAGATACATCAATCATGATAAAATAGCATGGGAATAAAACATGTAATTGTGGAAACTATCAATCACATGATATGATTTCCATAGTAGCCAAGACATTGCTGCCAAGACCATCATAGTGGACAAAGTCCCTTTCTGAATCGAGTTCACTCCTCGTTCCAGTCCTGTATTACTGAACCAGATTAACTTACCATTCCAGCCATGTCTATCTCATGAGATATAAATTTTTACCCAATGCATTGGAGGGAGATATAGGTCCCACCCATCTTATAATGAAATCATTCTTACTTGTTCCACAACATAAACATAAACCATTCATCATAACCCAAAGAATAAAAATGGGTTTCATAAACATCATCCCATCATAACATAATCCATATAAAACAAATGGATATCATTTCATCATAATAAAAGTGGAACCATGTAAATCATAGAGACATTATACTAGAAACATACACATATGAAATAATTTCATCTTAGATGGAAAATGGTTTTGATAAAATACTTGAAATGAATTCTTGAGGAAAATATCTTTTCTTCTTCAAAATCATTTTCTTTTCACAAAATTCCAAGAAATTTTAAAAGAAAAGGATTTTTTTGAAAATAGTCAATAAATCTTGTAGAGAAATCTTCACAAAAATAAGGCGTTATAAAACCGTAAAAATCCGTTCATTCCGTATAAGTTAAAAAAAATATTCTTCTCGTACTTTTTCCGGAAAAGTCAAAAAGTACCTCGTATGGTAAAGAAAAGAAAGATTCCTTACATACCATGTAGTAAAAGTAAAAAAATGGGTAAAAATGACTTTAAACATACATGAAACCATTTTTAGAAAATAGGGACATGGATGATAAATATAACCCCAGTAAATACTTACGAATAGATAATCTCAGATAAAAACGAGATTGGAAAAGTTATCCCTTACCTTAGGTCCGATATGCTTCGTACGTATCCAAACCTCCTGTATAATGATTTAAATAATTTCATTTACTTATTACAAAATCATATTCATTGTTATGATATCATATATGGTTCAATTATGACTTTATATTACCCGTTATTTTGTAAATTCCATGTTAAAGCAACGTTTTGGGTAAAATCATTTTATTTATCGTACATGTTTGGATTTGTTGTTAATGATATTATTATTACTTATATCATTATTTAATTACTTACAGAATGTAAATCATGATTTATATATCATATATATTCAGTATATATATATATATAATAGATAGATAAATGAAATTAAATACACCGTTCATGGAGATGGTAGGCCGTACGTACGCATGAACTCTATTTTCTTTTCCTTATTGACTTGAATGGAAGTATGTAGATGAAATATATATATATATATATACATAAATCTAGTAGCTTTATCATGTCATATATTTCATTATTATTCATTTTATATACTTTACAATCATTCTTGAGTGGTTAACATGGAGAATGAATCTCATCGCGTCGTGGAGACGGTAATCCGTACGTACACACGAGCGATGATATCATTCCCATAATTATTGAATTGAATTAGAGTGGATGATATAATATCTCAGAATTATTATGATGTTATAATAACTATATATAGTTATTATTTACACCATTATACCCATCCAAGTAAGGTGGTGGTGGAAAAACAGATTACACCACGACGTGGAGACGATATTCCATACGTACGCACGCGCGGTGATTTCGTTTTTTGTAGGATGGATAGAAGGTGAAATAGGGTTGTTTCATATTTATAATAACATATAAGTATATGAGTGATACTGATGTTATTAATTTATTATGAAACAAATAAATAAGAAGAAGTTGAATAAGAAAGAAACTTTAAAGAATCGGTAGAAGAGATTACCTCTTCTTCGACGCACCTCTTTTAAGCTTCTTCTTAGGGCACTAGATTTGGTCTTTTGAGAAGACCAGAACCTATATGATATAACTAGATAGGTTGATAAGAGTAATTGGTAGGGTTTGTCCGAGCTTCAAGGCTCAAAAGGGTGTGAAGAGAAGAGGGAAGGGGTGCCCTTTTTATAAGGGAGGAGAGGAGCACCTTTGGAAAATCTTAAAATATTATTTTATAATAAAGTCATATTCGGTTTATAATAGCTCAAAATTGATTTATTTAGAAGCTAAAGTGGGGATTGGTCGAAATCCTCTAAAAAATAGGTTTTATACAAGTTTAGGTTACTATTTTAACCTTAACATTTATATTTAACTCTAAGTTAAATAAGTTAACTTTTACCGTGTCTTCTTGTTTTCTTACACTATATGGTTAATAAACTTACTATAATAAGCCAAAAGAACACCAAGTGGTTCATTATTAATATATAAAACTTTATCTAAGTCATTTGGCCAAACCATATATTTTTAGGAATATAATAACAATTAATAATATAATATTTGTTTTAAAAACTATTTTATGTTAATTTTGACACTATTTGGTAATTGATTTTTGTGAAAATCATAACAACATTATTAGTTAGAAAAAAGTTAATTTAATAAATACTAACATGTCATATTAACCTATAAAATTAGTTTAATTCATAAAAAGTCTCAAATTACATTTATTTGTGTGTTTATAACATCAACTATGTTAATATTTCATTAATAAGGTAATTACTGCATCATCATTGTGTCATAAATAAATTAAATTATTTAATGTCTAAAAATTATAAATAAAATACCATTATTTAGGAAGTCTATTTATATTTCTAATTAATGTTTATAGTCTAATTTATCTTATGTATAACCCCATATTAAAAATGATTTAGTTATTAAACTTTGATTTTAACTATTTTAACCCTTCTTTAAATAAATTAATAATAAATGTCCTAATATAATCCAAGTGGACCTAAAGGGTAATATTTTATTTCTAAGGTTGTTTTTGGTCGAATTACACTTATCCAATAGAATTAGGACATGTGTTAGGGTAATAATAATATCATTTTTACCCTTAATTACCCTATTTACTTTTAACCGTGGTAAATAAAAGTAAAAAGATACTATTCACCAAAAATTATTTTTATCTTATTGAACCACATTTTACTCCTTGATATTAACCGTGTCTCTCGGATTTTCGAAATTCCACTCACTGAAGTGGTAAAATTAAGTTTTATGTAAATTTTCAAATTCTCCTAGGAGGTGGGTAAAAGACGGTGAAAAGTTCAATAAAATTTTTATATATCTAAAATTATTATAAAATGACTCCAATGAATTAAATTGAACTTATATAGGTATTATATATCAATTTTTACCTAAAATAAATTTAAATAAAATAAATAATTATTTAAATAAAAAATTTGGTTTTAAACTATAACTCGGTGTTTTTCACTATTCATCAAAAATTGAAAGTTTTCAGAAAAATACCAAAAATTCACCCTAGGCTAATTTCGATATTCCGAATCCAAAAATGAAGTCCATTTAGAAAGATAAAATTTATAAAATTTCAAAAAGTGGGTATTTCTGTTCATAACAGCTAGTTTATACAACATATCGTTGTTTAGTGAAACTCGGTATTGCGTACAACACACACTATCGTGGAAGGTCACGATTGCGTGTAATGCAAGCCAAGTTAGGTATGCATGTAGTGCAAGATCCTTTTGGTGTAGAATACAACACAAGACATCAGTGAAATTAAAAAGAATATTTTTTATAAAATCTCGGGGTGTTACAGGATATATAAAGAGAAGAGGAAAAATAAGTAAAATAGGAAGCCATACTAGAATTGTATAAAGGTCTTTAATAATAAGAATAAACTAAGGAGGAAACTTCCACCATTGTACTAAAATCCTTGTATTTAACCTAAATCAACTATATTAATAATGAGGTGGAAAGATTATTGTAATTTTTTAGAAATGGGGACCACTAATGAACTATTACAGTATATAAGTTTGAGATTTCTTCCATGGATATTCCTATATAAAAATTAGTTGTATTAATTTAGATGAGCAACCCGAATTTAGTGGCTCCTTCTTAGTAAGCCACACCCACCAGTAGATCGGGGATAGTTCAACAATAAAGTCTAACCAAAGGCTATAAATCAAGTGATATTGGGAGGCATCCCAAGTAATAATAAGGGAATTTTCATTAATTTATTTTTAATCACTTTAATATTTATTTAGTTAGTTTTTTTTAACAAAAGTTTTACTATTTTGATTCCCCTAACATATTTTGTAGGCTATAGACTCTCACTGGAAGCTAAAGAAGAATCCCAACCCATTACTAGAGGAAGGAGATACACCACAAGAGGGGATTATCCAACTTTAACTTATTTTTATGATCCCATATTGCATGATTTTCAATTATTTCTATAAATAAAAGGATATTTTTATATTTTTTATACATACATCATCAGTTAGTTGTGGTGGTGAAATTGGAAGAATGAGTAACTCACTTGAACTATGCTATATTTTACCGATCAAGGAGTCATGTTTCTTAGGTTAAACATGATTCCATAAATTAATTTTTATATTTTAAGGGAATTAAATGAAAAAAGTATGGGTATATTAGTTTAATTATAGTTAGTTCATTTGATTAAAAATACTTGACTTGGGTAAGTTGATGAGTTTTTGTAAGTGAAACATTTTATGACTTCATTTTAAATATTAAACAGAAATGAGTTTTACTTGGAGTAGTTTTGACTTGTTACAAACTAAATATGAAGTTTTCAAATATGTATGGTCTATATCTATAATAAAAGTATTTTGAAAATAAATATCCAAAAATAAAAGTAAAAAATAACATGAGAGTTAGCTGTCCAACATAGATTCCATGCCTTTACCATAAAAAATAGTCTCAAGGGGTGTCTATTATTGGAACCATTTAGTTATAGATCATCTAGGATCATGTTGGATATGAGTTGTTTGAGAGTTTGATATCCAATATTACTTCCATTCCATGATTATTACCCTTAACCCTAGGGACTTACTATTGATTGGAATGTTTTAGTTCCATAAAATCTCAATTCATGCTTAATAAGTGATATGAACAAATTGGCTATAAAACTAAAAATTTAAAGAGAGTGTATTATTTGAACCAAACCATAGGATAAAATGGAGGTTGAGATATTTTTATTTATAAATTAAGAATTGGGATCCAACATATCAATTTAATATATAATTATAAACTTTTGGAGTAAACTATCATACAAAAACTTTATCGATTTTATTTTAGAAAGGATAATATTAAAAAAAAATTATTAAGTATTATTAGAAAATGAAACTCAAATTATATTTGTTTAAATTATGAAGCATTATGATATTTAATCTTGTTATCATGTGATATCCTTATGACAATATTTAGTTTTATGCTTGAGGACAAGCATAGTTTTAGTGTGGGGGCGAGCATAACCAAAATTTATCATAATGTTTCCTATCATTTTTGGCACAATTTGAATGGATTTATTACTAAAATAAATTGTACATATTTAGTTGCATCATTTTTGGGTTTTAAATTCAAATTTTTGGAAACAAGTTCTTTAATTATTATTTTGAGTCATTTTTGGTACATTGTTCAAGAACCATCTTTGAACATACTTCTTCGATACCTGAATATATTTGATTGATGTTTTTAATCTTGAAACATATGTATTTTAACTAATTCATTGTTTTTTTTCAATTCATTTATTAATTATTTTATTTATTTTTTATTTGGATTTATAGATGTAATTTTATATTTATATGGGGCCAATGTAGATAATTTTATATTGAAAACATTGTTTGTGTGGACACTTGAGAACAAAATAATATGCCAATGGAGTGTGGTAAGGAAACTTTAATAGTTTTATCTTACAAAAATAACCTCTCAGTGATACTTGATAATACATTTCATTTATAACTTTATCCCATGTAAAGGGTTGATATTTCATCCTCCAATGGCCCGAAGGCCTTCATTTTTTTTATTAATTTTTGATAATAATCCTTTCAAGGGGTGAGGTGGAACCCTTACAAGGCCCGTAGGCGTAAGTATTACATTCCCCGTAGGCCTTAGAGTAATTCATTTCCCGTAGGCTTCAAACATTACATACAACCCAAACTAACTACTTGGAACTGCTCCTCCCCGGTATCTTTATCATGAAATCAGCTCTCCACCTTTGCATGGCTGTTCGGCTAGGCATTCCCATGCATGCACAGGCTTGTCCCGATGGCAGGAGCCATACCCTCTCATTCTTGCAATCCGTTTAGCTTCTGTTGTGGTGAAAGCTCCTTGCTCATCCTCCTTGTAGAGCTTGTTCCTTGTAGGTTTTCTGGTTTGCATCTGTAGTTAAGGTAGCCCGAATGCCTTGAGGTGGACTAAAGGCCTTACTAACCTGAAGGCCTGGGTGTCCTGAAGGCCTTACAGGACTCAGGGACTAAATCGGTGGCCCGAAGGCCCAAACGGGGGCATATTCCCGGCTGCTACAGTGCCAAACAGTGCCTGCTACAGTTCCCGCTATAGTACCTGCTACCGTACTGCACAGTTCCCACTACAGTACTGCTACAGTACCTGCTATAGTACCTGCTACATACCCCCAGAAATTCTGCCTTCGCCTGGATTTGATCCCTGGTCTCTTAGATGCATTTGTAGAGTGTTTACCAACCGGGCTAAGGCTCATGTGCATTGATATTTCATCAAGGGGATAATGTTACTTTGTAAAAATTCCCAACAGGGTGTTAAGAAACCGATGAAACCTTGTTTTCACACTTGAGAAGGCATAATTACCAATGTTTTACCATAAATTCAATATAGGATACATTGAATATCCAAAGTAACGTGGTAACCCAACACACATTATAAAGTCCCTTCAATATAATCCATACCATGATACTCTAATTTTAAAGAATTTGGAATGCCACAATGATAGATCCTACACCAGATCTAACAGAACATCAAAGGTTAACACACACAAAATAAACTTCATAATATAGCCTCAATACTCAATGATACATAAATTTATTTCTAACATTTTCTCAAGATAAATCCTCAAATTATGAATGCACCCCAATGGATATTTCTCCAACAATCTAGAATATATTGGCTGCTCAATGTAGTATCTATTTGGCCTCGAGATTATGTTTGCCTATTAATGTACAATGTGTTGATCACAAACCATATTTAACATTTTTGGAACCCATGAACATCATCCAAACATAGTATAATCATCATACACATAAGTAATTAAAGTAAGGACCTAAAATAATTTTAGCTGGACATTGATGTCATCTCTTAATCACATGGCTAACATGTAAGCCTAGGGGACCATCTAGGATTCCCCATACCAAACTGCCTAACAAAATTGGGAAATGATTCAATAAATATGCCACATGTAGGAATATCATAGATAGTGACAGAATTATACACTAAAATAAGAAAAACTATGATATTTCCTATGTCATGGTATATTATGAGTGCTCTATGATATAATGAAAGACACTATGTTGTGGTTTTGTGTGTATGGAATTATCATGTAATATTATAACATGATGGTTTCATCATTATATCACTCCAAGTGATATAATACTCAATAAATCATCATATGATAATGACCAAGGGAGTTAGAAACATCCAGATTGATTTTTAAATGTTAAAAAATTAAAATTAAAATGAAGAGTCATGAGCTATAACCATTATAACACATGAAACATTTATGAAACTTTTCACATTAATATATAAAAACTTTTGATCAAAATTGGGACTTCAGATGGTCTATATAAATGGGATATTGTTTCTAATGTTTTTTTATTCAAGTATGAGACTCATTTATCCTATTATGAGGTTACCTGATCATTTTATGCATAAATATTACATCATTTTAGATGGAAATTCAATACATCTCACAATAATACATGCCTAAGAACTATAAAGGTTTAGTTTATTTAGAGACCAAATATATAATAAAATTATTTCAAGAAATATATTCAATATCTCCTACAGATTTCATTTTACATAGTACCCTTCTTAGACATATAATACTTACAACCTTTCTTCATAACCTTGAGAAATGGAAATATAAGAAAGGGTGATCTTAAATGCTCAGTAAGGGTAAACATGTGGGATATCAATCAATGATCATAAGTAAGAATAATAATAAGGGTATGAGAAAATTATAATAACTTAAAAAGTTATAACTAATAATTTATATACCATAAATCATAAGTAATGGCATAAGGTTTTTTAATAACAAAATATATGAGTCATAAGAGTGTAAAATTTTCAACAATAAATCATAACCCATGAGGTAATATCATAAACATAAAACATAAGTTTTTGGAATACATATAAGCATAAAAACTGTCTATTTATTCAAGGATCACTGTGAAGACTATTATATTGTAGTGGAAAGAGTCCCATAGTGGATTGAGTTCACTCTCTATTCCTATAAACATAGTGAATAGAGTCTTATAGTGGATTGGGTTCACTCTACATTCCCATAAACATAGTGTACATAGTACCATAGTGGACTGGGTTCACTCCCCATTCCATTTCATATTATATCATGAGATGTCAAGACTTAACTAATGCATTGGAGGGATATATAATTCTGGTCCCACCCTTTACATAATAAAAACCATATATACATGTTCCACAAGATCACAAGAACATTCATCATTTCATCATGGCCAATTAACCCATGGGAAAGAAATGAGTTTTATAAAAACTTCCTCGAAACATAATCATAATAATCCATAAAAATATTGAAAGTGGATGGTATCATAATATCATAACCCTAGTGAATCATAAAAATCCTTAAAGAAGGATGACATAGATGAAAAATACTTTTATAAATGCATTATAATTATGATTTAAAAAATAAGAGAACACATCAATTTTTTTTAGTATATTTTAAAAACTAAAAATTACTAGAAAAATGGGAATAATATTTTCTTTGAAAAATCATATAAACTTGTAAATAAATATTTTTAATAAAAATTGACACGATAGTAGGGAAATCTTTTCATTTGGTAAATTTTTAAAAAAATTCTTTTCATATATTTGAAAAAAGTCAAATATAACATGTATAGGAAACATAGTAAAGATTCCGTATTAATACTTTGAAAATAAAGTAAAATATAGTTAAAAATTACTTTTAAAAATCATCGGAGTGTATAAAATAATATTCTTGAAACATTTTAAAGAACATACACATGAAATAAAAAATATTCCCAATCAAAAAGGATAAATAAAGTTGTTTTTTCTTAAAAAAATCCTTTAGTATTTTTAAGAACCAAAGAGGGAGGAAATAGAGAGAACAATTTAAAAAAATAAAAATAATCTAATAAGAAGAAAATAAATTGCTTTTATGAGATAAATAACATATATTTCCCCACAATGGAAATTGAAACATAAATAATCTCGATAAAAAGTGAGGTTGTAACATCATCCCTTATAGCTTTGGTAATATTTGAATTAGAACCTCATAAAATAAAGAAAATTATATGGATTTTTAAATCTCTTAGTTTAAATGAAAATTATCATAAAATAAATTTATGGAAAGTATATACACTACACAAAATAAAGAATGTGGTGAATATAGAACATATCTCATTAAAGGGAAATTGTGATGAGGAAACCCTTACCTCATGTCATGACTTACTTCACACACACTCTAATATATTTTATAATAACTTTAAACTTATTATAAATCTATAAAAAATCTATATTAATACTTATATTACTATATATCATTATATTATAATTTCTAATCACCCATTTATTAACAAATCTTCATTCAAATCAATATTTGGGTGTTAACTATTTTGTTTTCCATGCATGTTTTAGTTTGAAAATTATGATCATTTAACCTTGTACATGGTTATAGAACATTAATCATGTCATAAACATCATATCTATTTATAATTTACACTTTTAGAATAATCCATTTAAGGCGATGATGAAAAATTAATTACATCACTTTATAGAGGTGGTGGTTCGCACGTACGTACATGTGATGCTTTAATTTTTTAATGAATGGAATGAAAGGAAGTTGAAAAATAATTTATATTTAAATAATTATAATTATATCATAAATATAATATATATTCATTAAATTCATCTATATAACCATATTTGATAAGCGATGATGAAAAATGAATTACATCGCTTCATTGAGGTGATAACTTGCATGTGCGCATGAGCGATGTTATCAGTTTCCATTGGATGGAAAGGAGATAGAAAATGGTTGTAGAATTAAAATAAAAACATTTAAGTATAGTTATGATACTTATTTCATTATGTTAAGTTTTTTATATAATATTTGGAGGAGGATAAATTCAAAAGAAACTTAAAAGAGTTTGGTAAGAACATATACCTCTTCCTTGGATAATCTCCTTTGAAAAACACCTTATGGATCATAGGATGAGTCTTTTGGGAAGAATAGAGACTCTATTACATGGTGAGAAAATTTGGGAAGATATTTGGGTAAGTATTTACTAATATAGAGTTATCAAAGTTCATTAATACACGAGAATAGAAGGAACCCTTTTATAAGTGATGGGAGTGGCACCCTTTTAAAGACCCTTAACTTTAAAATAATATAAAGACTTTTTTTTATGGGAAAGTGGAACCAAATGAATAAATTTTGAAATATAAGATAATTTAAGATATAAATACACCCAACTAATTATACTTTTACAAGTTTTAGTGATAATTGAAGCCTTATCACTTAGTTTAACCTCCTCGTTAACCCTTTTAACCCTTACCGCAGTGACATGATTTTAATCATGAAAAGTATTCATTATGGATAAAAATTAATTTGAACTTATTACCTAATATTTATTATGTTTATTCTAAATATTTAATTAATTTTACAAGATTCAATTCTTATAGGTGAAAAAAATTAATTCTAATATCCACACACAAAACACATAAAAAATATTTTTAGAAAAATTATTTTAAGTTTAAAAATGATTTTATACCATTACATAGGTTTAATACTCAAAAAATAAGAGGAATTGAATTTTAAATAAAAAATTATAAAACAATGTTTTCAAAAAAATCATTTTTTAGCCAAAAATACTTAGACTAATATTTATTATCATTACTTAACCATTCCATGAATGTAATTAAGTGAACTTATTATTTATTACTTGAATTTAATCAATAAAATTTATTAATATTATTCCTCAAAAGTATGAAATCTAAAAAAATAAATAATTTAATAAAACAATTCAAAATATTTTCATTAGAATTATTGTATTTACTTAAGTTAATTAGAACCTTTTTACAAAGTCATTTAATTTATAAATTTTACTCAAATATCTAAAAATGTATTTCATTTTTATATTTTAACAAATAATTATTCACTTTAGTTTGGTGATGCATGCATCATAAGATATCAAACTCATAAAATTTATTTTAAAGGAAAATATATTATAAAATCTCATGGATGTTATATTCTACCCCTTTATAAGAATTTTCCCTTTAAATTCTGTAACTTTGAAAAAAAATAAGGATACTTATACCTCATTAAATACCTAGATTCCCATGTAGCTTCCTCATATTTATGGTATCTTCATAAAAATTTTACCAGGTGAGTGGTATTATTTTGAAACACTTTATTTATATAATCCTAGATTTCTCCCAATTATTCCTCATAAGAAAGTTCATGTTCTAGTGGTATAATCTTTGAGTTTAGTACATGTAAAGGATCATGTATGTAATTTATCATAAGAGATACTTAAAACACATTTTGAACTTGGAAGAGGTTTTATAGAAGCACCAATAGATAATATATCATCTTGATAAGATTAAGAATCTCATAGGGACTGATATATCTGGGGATCAAATTCCCCTTCCTTCCAAATCTCATAAATTTATTCCAAGTAGATATCCATATGAATAACTTATATATAATTTCAATCTTTAGATCCTATTGACAATTATCATCATAATTATTCTTCCAAATTTGAGCTACCCTGATGTACTATTGAATGGATGTAACTTTATCTACCATTTTCTCAACTAACTTAGGTCCCAATATCTTTTTTTCATTAACTTTGTCCCAACATGTTGGAGTTATTCATTTATTTCCATAGAGGGATTCATAAGGCTCTATATGAATGCTTTAGTGAAATCTATTATTGTAATAAAATTAAACTAGAGGAATATGTTGATACCAACCTTCTTCAAAATCCATAGAGAAATATCTAAAAATATCTTATAGTGTTTTAATATTTCTCTTAGACCAAAAATATGTCTAATGATGATATTTTGGGCTAAATTTCAACACCTTATTCAATTATTTCTGAATAATTCTCTATAACATAGAGGTAATCCTCAAATCTTGACAATATATGATTGAAATTGGTACTTCATGCAACCTTACCACTTCTTTAATGTATATTATTGAATTTCTATCAAGTGAAAAATATTCCATCATAGTAATGTAATGCACTGACTTTGTTAGGTGATCAACTATAACCCAAATGATTTTATAGTATTTAGATGTATTGGGGAGTACTATAATGAAATACATAGTGATGTTTTCCCATTTTCATTCAATTGTGGGTAATGGTTTCATAATCCCATTATAATTTTGATGTCCAGTCTTAATTTTTGACATACCAGGCATTGAGATACATATTATACAATATATCCTTTCATATCATCCCACAAAAAATGATCTTTTAGATCTTTATATAAATCTGTACTTCTAGGATTGATAGATAATGATGATACATGTGCTTCTTCCAATATCTCCTTCAATTATAGTATTTAAGGGACACATCCAATTCCAAAATCTTATCATTCCATCATGATCAATGTTGAACTTCAGAATAACCCTTACCTTATTTTACAACTCCACATATTCCTTATGCACCTCCTTATTATTTATATGAATGTATAGTTGTATATTTATTTGAGAAAGATAGTATTTATCCCATTTCCTTATGATTTCAAGGTCTATCTTCTGAAAATACGCAATTATTGGATATCTTTCAATCCTTATCATAGACAAGCTGGCATGATCCTTCCGACCTAGTGCATTATCTACCCTGTTCACCTTCCTAGGGTAGTAATGTATTGAGAAGTATAAATCTTTAATCAAATCTAAATATATAATTTAGTGCATATTAAACTCTTTATATGTGGATATATACTTCAATATTTTATGATCAATATATATATATATATCACATATTTTACTATAAATATAATACCTACACATCTTCAAAGAAAAAGTTACCATTGCCAACTCCGAATCACGAGTATAGTAATTTTTCTAATAAAAGTTCAATTGGAATGTGGTATATGCCGTTACCATGAAATTATATATGAGAAAAAAAAATCCCAATACCATGTTTGATGCATCACTATATATCACAAACCCTTCTCTACTGCAAGGTAGTGTGAGCATAGGTACACTAACCAACATTATCTTCAGTTACTTCAAAGTCTCTTCATATTAATCTATTTAAATGAACTTGACTACTTTCCATGTTAACTTGGTTAGTGGATTTGATATCCATGATAAATTTATCACAAAGAATCAATAGTATCCATCCAATCCAAGAAAACTATGGATCTTAACCATTATGCTTGTCTGGAGCTGATGTTCAACAACTTCCATCTTTGAAGGATCCACCAATATTCCCTTACTTGTAATTACATTACCCAAGAATGATAATTTCTATATTCCAAATTCAAACTTACTAAATTTGATATATAATTTCTCATTCCTCTAGGTCTTTAACACAATCCCCAAAAATTATTCATTCTTTTCATTAATCTTAGAATATATAATAATATCATCTATAAAGATTACCAAAAAATGTTCAAGGTAATCTATAAAGAATTTATTCATTAGATATATGAGTATATTAGGGGAATTAGTAAGTCTAACTGAAATTACTATAACTTTATACTATCCATATCTCATATGAAAGTCTATCTTGGGTATATCCTCTGTTTTGACCCTTAATTGATGATATCCAAATCGAAATTAAATCTTTGAAAAGTATTAATCTCTGTACAGTTGATCAAACAAGTCATCAATATGGGATATATGATACTTGTTCCTGATAGTAATTTTGTTAATTTTCTGATAATCAATGAAAAGATGAATTGACCCATTTTTCTTCTTATAAAAAAGAATAAGTTCACCCAATGGTGACATAATAGGGTATATGAATCCCTTTTCTAGATTATCCTATAGTTTATTCTTTAATTGGCAAAATTCAATCTGGGTTATTCTATATAGTGTTTTTAAAATATGCATAGCACCAAATATGAGTTTTATTAAAAAAATAAAATTCATGATTATGGGGAAGACTATGAAATTATTTAGAAAATATATCACCATATTCCCAAAAAATTGGCATATCTTCAATGTTGAGTTTCTCTACAATCATTTGAAAGTACCCATCATAAATAGATAACAAGAACCATATAATGGAAGTAATTTCATCTGAAAGTTCATGTTCATTATTGCATCGATAAACAATCATAGGTTGATTCATAATTTAAAAGATGACTTCCCTTACTAGGTAATTAACATGTTCTATATATAGAGAGAGACAATCCATGCCCAAAATCACATAAAATCCAATCAGAGGGAGAATAACATGATTTTTAGGATGCAAATTCCCATTAACTTGTATCATATAGGAGCTATATATTTGAGATGAAATCATTGTACCATTAAAAATTTCCAAAAAATGAATTAATATCTAACCATTGAGGTGGTGATGTGATAATATTAGAAAATTATTTAGATATAAAATAGTGGGTAGAACCTTATACAAATTTGACATTTAATGTTTATAAATTCATAATACGCACACCTTTCTCAATTGTATTTAGGTTCTCATCATTTTTTTACACCAAAAAAGATAGCTTGAGTATCAATGTACATTAATCAGTGTAAGTAATCCTATGATAATGAAAATAATTCCCAATATATATTAAATTATGACACTATTATCAACCTATGGAACTTTAGGTTCATCCGATATCACTTTTAATTCATCATAGGTTGTATTAAGTTCTGTACTCATTCATCATAACCTAATATCAAAAAATAAATAAACCTTACTTTGATACCAACTATGAAAACCTGATAATTTCATATGTAAATATCACACCATTTTAGATGAATATTTAATACATTTCACAATAATACATGTATGAGAACTATAAAGGTTTAGTGTATTTAGAAACTAGATACATAATCAAATTATTTCATGAAAGATATTTAACATCGCCCATGAAGTTCTTCTCACATAAAACCCTTCTTAGAAATATCATATTTAAAACCTTTCTTCATAACCTAGGGAAATAGAAACATAAGAAAGGGTGAGATCAGATACTCAGTAAGGGTAAACATCATAGATTTCAAATAATGATCATAAGTGAGAATAAACTTAAGGTTATAATAACAAGATAATAACTTATGAATCCATACCCAACAAGTCATAGACTATAAATCACAAGTCATAGCATAAGTATTTTGTCATAATAAAGGACACGGTTCATAAGAGTGTTAAATCATCAATAATCAATCATGATCTATGAGGTAATATAATAAGCATAAGACATAAGTTTTTGGAATAAAAATAAGTATAGAAAATCATTTCCTTAGTCAAGGATCACTACCAAGACTATCATATCATAGTGGACAGAGTCCTATAGTACATTGAGTTCACTCCCCATTCCCATAAACATAGTAGACATAGTCCCATAGTGGATTGTGTTCACTCTCCATTCCATTTCATATTATATAATAATCTATCAAGATTTACTAAATGAATTTAAGGGTAATATAATTATTACCCTACCCAAAACATAATGAAAACTATACATATGTGTGTCACAAGATCAAAAAAAAATTCATCATTTCATTACAACTTAATTAACTCATGAGAAAGAAACAATTTTATAAAAAATTCCTTAGTGCATCATCATCATAAGACATCCAGAGAAAGAAATTGGATGGTATCATAAGATTATAACCCTAGTGAAGTATAAAAATCCTTAAAGAATAATAAAAAAGATGAAAAATAATTTTATAAATTAATTAGAATTATGATTTGAAAAATAATAGAAACTATCCTTTTCTTTTGTAATATATTAAAAAATAAAAAATTCCCTAAAAATAAGTATAAAATTTCCTTTAAAAAACACTATAAACTTTTAAAGGAATATTTATAACAAGTAATTTACATGATGATGGGAAAATTAATTCATTCAGTAATCATTAAAAAAATTATTTTCATATTTTTCTAAAAAGTCAAATATAACCCATATGGAAAACATTATAAAGATTAATTTTTAAAACTTTTCAAATAAATTCAAATTTTATTAAAAATTAATTTACAAAATCATTGTATTATAGAAAATAACATTCTTTAAAAGTTTTAAAGAATATGGTCGTGAAATAAGAATATTCCTGACCAAGAATGATAAATAAGGTTGGTTTTTCTTAAAAACGTTACTTTGGTCTTTTTGAGCACCAAAGAGGGTAAAAATTAAAATAATAAATGAAAATATAGGAAATAACCAAAGTATAAAAAAGTGGTTAGGGATATAAGAACATACTGTTAGACTATTAATGCTGTTCCAATATATCTCATGTACTTTAGGTTTTTATGATCTCAAATACCCTTCAGATATTACCAATATTTTTATTTTTAAGCGTGTTCATCATGTTTTATATTATTTTAAGTATTTATTATGTTAGAACCATTAAGTTTTAAATTCTGGACACTTTGTCTAAATTTTTCCTAAGTTTGGAAAATTCAGTTATGTGAGGCATTTAGCTATATGAATAAATGACTATGTCAATTGAATACATGAAGGATTCACCTATGTGAAATGGCTCCATCATGGAACCAACTATGCGAAAATCACCTACGTCAACGAATTTCCTACATGAGAAATCAACTACATAAAAGATAGATATGTAGATCGATTTGGATATGAAAATTCAAATATATAGAATTCAGCTACATGGTGACCTATAATCAGCTATTCCATTCTGTAACCTAGTATTTATTACCATTGGAGTACTCTCAGTGGGATTTAATACTTCCATTCACTAATTAATTTTTGGATTACCTATTTATGTTAAAATAAATTATAATAATAGTAAAGTACCAAGAAAGGAAATAAGTACACGGATAATTTAATGGATAATTCTACTATTGAGGTACTTCTAAGAAAAGGACATATTATCTTTTAAATTCTAACATCTGATTTTAAGGAGCTATCATTGTAAGTTTAAAATACAAATTTTACATGCATTTTTCAAGTTCTATGAAGTGAAATGAAGATATACATAGAGAATAATAGAAGTTTATTTTTTAAAATCTAATAACTTTCTCTTAAAGCTTTGGTATGATGCTCTATTTTACTCAAAAATAAAAAGAAGTTTCAAAATTTACAGTTGAGCTATCTTGATCATCCTTGTTATTGTTTCAAAATACTATCCTTGAGATTCATAATATTCATATCATCTCTACCAATATTTCTTATTATCTATCAATTGTATTTTAAAATTGCGAGCTCAACCAACAAACACTCTATTTATTCATTATTTCATTGTAAAGGTTCTTAGTAAAAGAACCTTTAAGGATGTTGTTTGTAAATCCTTACTAGATCTTGATTGAAAGATCCTATTATTGTTTTTGTACCAAGTGATGATTATTTTTACTTAGTCATATAGTCCCTAGAAAAAGGATTGATAGTCCCCTAAAAGGACCGGTCTAGTAAAAATAACTAATCCATTAGAGAAGAGTGTTGGTGGAGTGGAATCATGCATTTATATTACCCAAACCACTATAAATCTTTGTGTATGACTCTTTTATCTATGATTTTTTTACTGATTGTGTTAATAAAAAGATCAAAAGTCAGTCATATCTTAAAGATAATAGTTTTTTAAGCTAAGAAATTTTTAAAGAACTCAACTCAACCCCTATTGAGTCTTAATGAAATCCTCCCAGGACAATAATTGGTATCAAAGTAAGTGACTTTTGAGTTATTATCTTTCAAAGGTTGATGTCTAAAGATCATATTAAATATGTATATTATGAATGAAAATAGAAAAGGTATGTCTATGGTAATAGCACCTTACTTTAATAGTGATAATTATGGTTATTTTAAGGAAAAAATGATAATATATTTGAAGAACCTTGGTCTAAAGGTTTATATTAAATCCATAAAGCCTTATGTAATTCCAACAACACAACTAGAAACATGGGATGCTGATACTGAAGTCAGTTATGATCTGAATTCTAATGTTATGAATGCTTTAATATGTGGACTAGGTCTATAATAGTTCAACTAACTTTTACAATGTCAAACGACTCATGAAATGTGGACTACTATAGTGATTTCTTATGAAGGAACAAAAAATGTGTGAGCCCTTAGGTATAAATATTGCTAAGCTAAAGCTCGATACTTTCAGAATGTTGGAAGGAGAAAGCATCACTCGGTTAAATGGAATACTTATTGAGGTGGTAAATAATATTAATAATTTAGGAACACATATTCATAAACTAGATCAATCCTTAATAAATAATTTTACCACTAAGATATAGTGTAACCTCATCCACCATTCAACAATCTACAGAGGTCCAAAAATTTAAAATAAAAGATATTATTATAACACTTATGATGTATGGGGATAATATGGAATCTAAAGTTGGAGTGAATATATTATTTAATAAGGATAATTATACTTTAAAATTTTCAACTTCAATGGATGAAAAGAAAATTAAATATATTAAAATAGATGAATTATCAGATAAAGATTCTTCAAATAGTTATACTTCAGACAACGAGATTGCTCACTTTGATAGAAAATTCAAAAAGTTCTATAACAAAGGAATATGTTTCAAGAAACCCTTTAATAATTTTAATAAACATTATGTAAATTATAAATAAGTGATATTTTATTAATGCAATAATCTTGGACACATCAAACCAAATTTCCACAACTACAAGACAATAAAAAGTCTGAAGAAATGTACTTCAAGAAAGTTGGTTACAAGAAGAAGGAAAATAAGGCCATGAAAGACACATAGAGCACTTCAAAATATTATAATAATGTTATTTATTCAAAATAATAATCTTAACATTCTAATAAAAAGGTCAACATGTGTTTTATTTCACATTTAGATAGGTATATTCTTATTATTATTCTAAGTATGAGTCTAAATCTGAAAAATAAAAATTGCTCTTATATGGAATTAAATGAATATTGAACCATGTTGGAATCCAAGTATGAATATTTGAAAAATAAAAATAAACATCTTAATACATCCTATGATGTTATTGTTAATGAAAAATAGAACTAAAATAAATAAATTACAGATTTGAAAATAAAGTTGGAAAATTATACTGCATCTTCTATTGAACATGATAACAAGATTGAAAAATTACAAAAATAATTCCAAGACTTCAAATATTTTTCCACTATCTTTAAACAAGGTGAAAAATAATTAAATAAAATTCTTGTAAACAATAAATATCATAAAAATAAATTTTTTATTGGAAGTCAAGGTGAAAAACCAAATCTTTATAAAAAATATTTTGTGCTAAGTTTAAATAAAAAACTATAAAAATTACTTGTTTTAACTATGGAGAGTTAGGTAAGTATGAAAATAATAATATTTTGAAAAATACTCAATTTTATAGAGTAAAAAATTCCTTTATTTAATTTTTTTTTTCAAAATTCAATTCTATTTTTTCTAGACCACATAAAAATACTTGGATCCCCAAATCTTTAGTTACTAACACTGCTTGACCTCATAGAATATGGGTACCAAAAAAATTTGTTGTTTTATTTGTATTTTTAGGAAAAAAGGTCCAATATAATCAATGAAAAATGGTATATGAATCGTGTATTCTAATAGTCTCGAAGGACACCATTATTTCCTTATGGGTTTATGCAAAAAGAAAATTTATAAAATCTCAACTATGCTAATCAATTAATTAAAATGTAGTAAAGTAGTAGTTCAAGATAAATCCAAAAGGATAGATAAATTATTTTATTTAGGTTTTCAAAAGACTAAATTTTATTAGATTGAGGAAATAGGTGATAAAAGGTTGGTTTGATTGGTTTTATGAAAGCAGAATAAAAACAAAGTAGCAGATTGATTGGTTTTGTAGACACATTTTAAAGGCGCATTGGGGTTTTGTAATATCGGCATTCAAGTGCAATTGGTTTTTTTAGAAAATAGGTTGATTCATGATTGGTGTTGTATTTGAGATGAGGTAGATCCAATTTTCATGGTATATCCTCCTCAACTCAACAATACCCTATTTCCTTTGGTTTGGTAATTTAGGGTATTACCTAATCAAGTTTGTCTTGATACCATTTAAAACCTGATTTTCCCTAAATTTGACAATGATCATTCCTTCTTTAGGGTTTTCAATTGCACATTTTTTAGGTTCTTTTATATTCAAATATCAATGTTCATAATAAAAAATTATTGGAAGATTAATATATAATTTTAACAAACCAAATACATGAATAAATAAAATGAAATAAATCCAATGAACCTTCCCCCTTCGATTACATTACCCAAGAATATAGAGGGTTTACCCCTTCATCCTAGTGATTACATGTTTATAAAGAATGATAAAATAAAAGAAATTCATAATGAAAATAGGGAAGACTTAGGGAGGGCCCTGTGAAATGCAGCTTCTCGCTCTAAGATTTTTGTCTCTGAATCTGAATGCCTCTCACAACAGTTAAAAAATCCTTTATTTATAGGATCTTGATGGGCTCTTCCCAACAATTTTCATGACATGTAATGTGTTTACATGTTGTGTAATCCCAATCTGAGGTTTCCTCCATGATTTTTGAATCCACATGAATCTCGCACGAATCTCATTTATAGATTTTGAAATTTGACTCCTTTTATGACATGAAACTGGGACTCAGAGTGTGTAAATGATTTTTACAGTGTGTAATAGCTTCACAAATTGAAATTTCATGACTTTGCTTCATGGTATATGACATGTTATGAAATAAAATTACATTACATGTAATGATATTTCATGATGTGTAATTCATTTTTCAATTCCGAATCTCATTTGCCTTGGTTCTTCAGTTTTGTGCCTTAGAAGTGCTCCATGATCATCCTAAAAAAACCGGTGTTATGCCGCTTCACTCTGCTTGCAGTGTGAAGTGTCGTTTTGCTCCAAATTTTTCCTATTTTCATTAATTTTCTGAAAATTCATTGTGTCCTACCACAAACCCAAAAAAGTTAAATTTTCCAACATTTGGAAAGAATATTCATTTGAATACACAAATAAATAAATTAAAACACTTTAAATCTATGCATGAAATATACTTATCAGATTCTCAAGGCACATGAGTGGAGATTTATCTAATTTATACTCCTTATCAAAAATTGATGGAGATTATGTCACTTTTAGTGAAAATGCAAAAGGAAAAATTAGGGGAGTTTTATTAGTTGGTAATCCAAGCTCAGTCCTCATCAAAAAAGTTCTTTATATGGAAGGATTAAAGTATAACCTAATAAGTAATTCAAAACTCTGTGATGAAGGTTATTTTTTTTATTTTTCCAATAATTACTATTCTATTTTGAAAGATAATATTATTAAATTTACAGAACCTAAAATGGATAATGTCTATACTATAAATTTTAATTCTTTGAGTAGACAAAAAGTGAACTATTTAAATTATGAAACAAATGAATCATGAATTTGGCACATAATACCGGGACATTTTAATTTCTATTGTTTGAGAAAATTTTCTAAAAGGAATTTAGTTTTAGATTTACCTCAACATAAATTTAACAAAAATAAACTATGCGATGCATGAAAAATGGGCAAGCAACATAAGTTATATTTTAAACCAATTAAAGAGGTTGCTACTTCTATACCTCTAGAAATTATTAATATGGATTTTTTGGGCCATCTAGAATTGAAATTATAAGAGATTTTTTTTATTTATATGCTTTTTTATGATGCAATAATTATTGATTTAAGAAGTTACTATGGAGGATAATTTGAAAACCACGAGTTTAATTCCTATTATTCAAAAAATGGTATCAAACACACTTTTTATACCCCTAGGGCATCTCAATAAAAGTGTTGTTGAAAGAAAGAATAGGAATTTGTAAGAAATTTCTAGAAATAAATATAGCCTGCCTACTCATTTTGGGCCGAAGTTATGAATAAAACATGTTATTTCATAAATAGAGTTTTAATTAGACTTATTTTTAAAAAAACTGCGAGCTATAGAATAATAGATTTACAAAAGTTGGATACTTTAAAGTGTTTGGATTAAATGTTTATATTCGAAACACCAAGGATAATATTGGTAAATTTTATCCAAAGGATGATGAAATAATATTCTTTGGCTATTCTACTACTTCCATTGCATATAGAGTTTTCAACAAATGACAAAAAATTGTTGAAGAATCAAATCGTGTGAAATTTTATTAAAGTGATCATTTTAATCATAAAATGACTCAAATTTATGAGCTAAGTGATTATTTTGAAAACATGAAATATGAACCTCAATTTTACATTAAAAAATATGAAGAGTTGGAACTTTATTTTCTATTACCAAATATTGAAAGGATGGATACCAGTAAAATAGAAAGTGTGTCTCCAAGAAATTCTAGAAACCCTATGAATCATCCCTTAGAAATAGTTATAGGAAGTTTATATTAATGGATTAGGACTATAAGGAGTGTAGGAAACCTTGTGAAATTTTATATCTTTTTATCTAAACTAGAACCTAAGACTATAGAGGAATCTTTAGTTGATAAGAGTTGGGTTTTAGTAATGAAGGAAGAGTTAAACTATTTCAAAAGGAAAAAGGTATAGGAATTAGTTAACAAACCCTAAAAATATCCTTTTATAGGAAAAAAATGAGGTTTTAGGAATAAACAAGATGATCATGGTGTGATCACTAGGAATAAGGCTACACTAAATTCCAAAGGTTATAACCAAGAATAAGATATAAATTATGAAGAGAAATTTGCTCCTATAACTAGATTAGAATCCATTAGTATTCTCCTAGCCTATGAATCACATATGAATTTAAAATTATATAATATGGATGTAAAATCTATTTGTTTAAAATGTTTTATTATGGATGAAGTTTATATTAAACAAACTCATGGTTTTGAAAATCCCCATATTAAAAATTTAGTTTTCAAACTTACCAAATCTCTTTATGGCCTTAAATAAGCACTTATATCTTAGTATGAATGTTTATGTTGTATTATTTTATCAAATGGTTTTTCTATAGAAAATATATATCCTACTATTTTTAAGAAAACTTCATCTTAATTTTTTTTAGTTTAGATATATGTTGGTGATGTGATTTTTGGTTATACAAATAAAAAATTATGCAATAAATTTTCAAAAATTATGCAAAAAATAATTTGAAATGATCATGATCGGTGAGTTAAATTATTTCATAGGATTTAAAATTTATCAAAAATAATTTATTAATGTGATAAATAAAAAAAAATTCATACTTGAATTACTTAAAATATTTGTACTTGAAAGTGGTAAAGTACATAAAACTACTATGAGTTCTAATGAAAATATTGACTTATATAAAGCTATAAAACCCATTGAAAATAAGATATATAGAGGAATAATTGATAGTTTATTTTATTTTACTTCTAATAGACCATACATTATGTTTTTAGTATGTTTGTGTTCTAGATTTTAAGAAAATACCAAGGGATATCATTTAAATGCCGCTAAAATAATTTTAAGATATTTAAAAGGAAAAATTTCTCTTTCCTTAATTTTTACCAAAAATTATGATTTTAATATAACTTTATATTTATTTTCTGAATTTGGTGCTTGTAGAATATGTAGGAAAAGTACTTTAAGAACCTATAATTTTCTAGGTAAATCCATGGTATCCTGGTCTAGTAATAAACAATAATCCGTTTCATTATCTACTTTTGAGGAAGAATATATAGATGATGGTAGTTTTTGTGTGTAATTATTATGGATTAAACACGCATTAATGGTTTTTGGATTCAATTTTAATCAAGTATTAATTAAATGTGATAAAACTAGTGCTATCAACATTTCATAGAATCCGATAAATCATTCTATAATGAAGCACATAGATCTAAGGCATAATTTCATAAGAGATCACACTCAAAAAGGTGATATTACTCTTGAGTTTATCTCTACTAATAATCATTTAGAATATATATTTACTAATACCCTTTCATGTGATAATTTTAATTTTATCAAAAGATAATTGGGTTTATTTGAATTTAAATGAGTTTAGTTTATTTTAATTTTAAAAAATAACTCAATTAAATAAATTAATTTTGTTTTAATTTATTTTAAAAATTTATTTTACTATTTTATTTAAATTATGTCTTCTATGTTTTTAGATATTAAGATCAGTGTCTTTATTTATATTTAATTTTATTTAATTTTATTCAGTTACTTCTCATTAGAATCGATGAAAAACTAAATCAGGTATGTAAGATTTTTGGAAATCGGGTCTGTAACCTAAAACTTGATCAACCCTCAACCCTTTTTCCTTTCACACATGTTTATTTATTTATAAACCAAACCATCACACCTTACCTCTAGATCATTTCTCAACCTCCAAATAACCTATCTTCCATGGGAAAATCCAAGCATAGAGATGATGGAAGCTTCTGAAGAGCCCACTTTGTTTATGAGTTGTATTTGTTGTCAATTATTTTCATTAGTTTTCAATGGTGATCAATGAAATAAGAAGATTTAATTGATTTAAATGTGATGAAGAAGTTCCAAAGTTAATGGATCTTGGATGAATTCCACAAGTCTCGATATTCCAAGAAATCTCAGTTGAAGACTTTGAGTTTCATGGTGATGCCTAGAGAATTATTATGGATTCATTGGATGACATTGGATGTCATGTTTGAATAATTATCCTAGTAACCATGATGATTGGTGAACTGATATTTATGTCAAATGCATGTATCAAAGGTGATACATTGTCTACAACAAAGAACTTGCTTCAATGGTGACATATTGTTTAGAATAACAATTTGGATGATGAGGAGTTATTTGGAATGTATATTCCAAAATGAGAAGAAGAATATGAATTATAGATGATCATAAAAATGATTATTTCCATACATTTTAATAAGACCATACAAATATTGATTTATATTAAGAAGAGTTTAAATGAAGAAATAGAAGTCCCTGAAAAATTTCATTATGCATAAGGAAAGGAGGTGTCCATGCATGTATTTAAAAGTTTCCATGCTAAAACACTTTTTAGTTTGGAATTTATGGCATATTTCAATTAGATTTGTGAAGTGTTGGAAAAAAATATGTCCAACCCAAGCACCCAAGGAGGCCATATCAACCACATATATGGGGAGAAATCACAATAAATGTGGGATCCAGGTTGCATATGGGATAAAATGGTAGCATAAAGGAGGTCTGCATAGGCATGATGGGGTTCTTGTTGGCCTGTGTGTGAGGCCAGTGGTGCACATGGCCATAGCTGCACATAGATTACACTATAAGACCATAGGGAATCCCTTGGACTATGTGTTTCATAGACCATGTGGGAAGGGTGTGTGCAGTGTAATCTGGGTGCCGAACTCAATGATGGATCTAACCAACAATTTTCACTATTTGGATTATAAAGTGGAGGGATGAAACATAAAATGTTCGATGTGGGACATATTTTCAGGAATATTGTTCACCAACTTAAAAAAGAATGTACATATAATGAGCCGTATGATTAGATTAATCCGTACCATCAAATCTCCCACACCATTTGTATTAAAAGTGATTCGTGCATTTTCAACCAACACCATCATCTTACTCCTCCCATCTTTTAATGACATTGTTACTCACCAGTGAAGATATCTGAACCACCATCGATCAAACCTGAAGTTACCATGATCAATCTAATGCCGAACTAATGTGAAGAACACAATCAAAGAATCATGAAACTTCATTTTCATGATCAATATGATGATTACTTGGATAAACTACAGACACAGTTGCAGGAGTCCATTTGAACTTGGGAATTTAGGAAGATGAGTTACATTCATTTATGAATGAATACATGTGACACACTCACCAAAAAAAGAAGACCATGATCTCAAAGGAAAACACCATTTTTTTCGGTGAATCTTAAATATGTTTTTGAATAATTCAAAGACAATATATTCAGATATTTAATTTTTCATCAAATCGACTTGAAAAGAAAAAAATAGGCAGTGAATGAATAAGACAATTCAATGATCTCTTTCCTATAAAATGAGACGCACTAATCCAATAAGGCACTGCTGCTTGCATAACATTTGAGTTCTCTCATTTTCTTAGAAAAAACAGAGTATCTCCAGGGTGTTTTTTTATATAAGAAGGCAATGAGTCCCACGAGACTTCAAGGCTTCATGAAGAAGGGGAGTCCTATGAACCTTCATGATTTCATGAAGGAGATCTATGCACATTGTATATGAAGTATTTCTATAAACATGTGACTGATGTTAACACCCTCATCATGATTCATGAAGAAAACCAGTTTTGTGAACCAATGCTTGGATATTATATCCCTACTATGTTACATGATGATAACACTAATCATGTACCCTATTGATACATGAAATACAATGAATAAAGGTCACACACTTGTTGTGTTGTGCAGAGGAGAATAAAAAACATATAATATGTGCATCAAGGATGAGGAAACCATATGTTATATACAAGCTCGAGAGAAGGATATAAGTGATAATTGTGATCCTATTTTTATTATAAAGAACCTCACATATATAGGGTTTCACGAAGAGATAGGTTTTCATAGTTTCACTTGCGTGAATCATATAAAAGGAGGTGCACAATTCTCTTTGTAAAAAGAAATGAACTAACAGGACAATGTGTGTATGCAAAGAAGATAATAGAAGTGAGAAGAATAAAGTGAAAAGTGTGCATGTGTTCATGAATATGTGAATGAATGATAAATTGAGAAAGGTTGAAAACAGAATAAACAAAACACATAAAATAATAACAAAAAATATATGTGTTAAGGTTTATTCATAGCATATGCATCATTCTTTATGCATGAAGTGATTTCAAATAAATTAAGTTTGGAATTCAAGAAGAGAATGATTTGAAATTTTGATAGATTATTCTAGAAAGTGCGGTGCAATAAAATTTCTTAAATATTGGAAACAATAAGGTAGAAAAAAATTAAACTGATACACTAAATCATTGATATTGAGCATCAAATATAGAGAATTTGATACTGCTACACAATTTAATATTATTGTGTATCTAAGAAGAATATAGCATGCCCAGCTAAATATTTATTATTATTTAGGGTAGATTAATTGTGATGTTGCTATGTTGAGATGATCTGTAGTTTTTCAATAATCATAAAAAAATTTGTAATTCTAGAAAGAAGAAGAAGAAGATTTAGGTAAGTTTTTTTTTTCATTAAAGAAGAAAGAGATCAAGAAATTTCTATACAATATTGCATATATTTGTGTGTCACAGATCAAAGGGAGAAGATAAAGTGACTGGACAAGTTGATATTATTTGATTATTATTTGAGTTAGGGATAATTCAGTTCATCAGTCCACAACAAATTCATATTATTGTGACTAAAGTCAAAAGAAGAAGTGTAGATTTCTGTTTGCTGGTGTGAAAAAGAAAAGGTGTTTCTTGCATATTGTTGTGAAAGTAACCAAGTGAAGAAAAATTTAGTAGAATAAATAATCATCACTGTGACATCCAAAAGTAGTATCAATAGGTGGAATAATTTATTGGTGTTACAAATAAATTTAAGAAGAAGAACACTATCTTTATAGGTAATATAAATATCTATCCAGGAGCTGTAAAACATGAACTGTCAATTGAATATAGTTCATTTCAAGTGAAAGAGTTTATCCTACTTTCTATAACCACATTTAAAGGATTGATTTATAGTGGTTGTGTGGTTGGTTAATTTTTATAACATTACAAGGAATATCTAATCTTATTCAGTAGCGAACCTTGTAAAAATATCATGTTATATATTTACTTACTTTCATATATTTTCACATGAAAAGAAAAATAGAATGGGAAAATCAAGATCCTAACAGGTCAAGTGGTAAATGGATAAAAAGTTTTAATTAGTTTAAAAATTCCCAACATGGATTCACCCCTATTAGTGTTAGTAATATCCCAAACTGGTTCTTTTAGCTTCATTTCATCCAATAAATTAAGACTTAGTAGTGCGCCGCACAAAGTTCTCACTGGGAAGGCAGTCAATATGGTTTGGTTGAAATCTACAAAGATGCCACCGAAGAAGGTACTTTAGATTCAAGGTTGGGAGTTTATTTTCAATGAGAATAAATCCATTTTCCTATTTGAATAAGTGGTAAATGAATTTATGAGGAACACTGAGTTTCAGCTTTCCATAATAAAGAATGTTGTGTCTTCAAATGTAAATTTAAAAGTAGTGTTAGTTTTGTCAATAGAGATGGATGAGATTCTTAATTTTCCCCATGAGGGGGAGTATAAATTTATCCAGACAGTGGTTACTACAAGTACATTAGGACCATAAAGGGTTTTAATTTTTTTGGAACCTCTAACTTTGATAAGAATCTAGTGAATGATTTAGAAGCAGAATGTAAGGTTTTGTGTAAGTTTATTTATACCAGTATGACCCAAAGATCTAGAGAGATATAGAAAGTATTTTTCCAGGATATTTATGTCTTATATATTCTAGCGAATAATCTGAAGCTCAATATTCTAAGGTACATAATGCATTTTGTACATCACTATTATAAGGGAAAAGGTAAGATGAATTATTATCCTTATGGTAAGCTAATCTCCCTTGTTCTCAATAAGAAAGAAGTGGATCTAAATGAGGGATAGGTAAAAAATTCCATAATATTAATACTATATCTATTTAAGACTATTGGGTACTTTTGGGGATCAAATTAAAATTCTTTTAAGAATGTTGTTCAAGAGAGTGTGGATCAGGGGGATCCATCCGAAACCTCATTACCTAGGAATGCATCACCTGTTGAGATGGTGCCTACTAGGAAGATGTAGAAGTCAGAAGTAGCCAAAGCTGAGACTTTAATGCCAGTGATAAGTTCTTTAGTGGTTGAGCCAACTAAAAGTTAAAAAGTATAAGATTATAGAGTTTCTGAATTTTTTCAACTTGTTGAGTCAGTTATTGATGCAACTATTATAGTTCCTGAGGAGAGGTTAGTTGAGACTATGCTAAGGGTATCAGTTGTATAAGATAGACCTGAAGCTTTCGTTGATCATCATATAATGAATCCAATTCTCCCTAGATCACCTGATAGTGAATATTGATCCAATGATGTGGTTATAGAGACTGCAGATCATTCTCACACACCACTGATTCCATCACCTACTTCTCCTATGCATGAGTAAGCAAACCCAGTGAGTAAGAGATTAGATAGTTCTGAAATGAATTTTTTTTCTCTATTAACTAAGTTTTATCATCTTAGAGGTGATTATAATTATTTGAAAAATGGGATAATGTAATATAATGATGAGATCAAAGAACTCAAGGAGTCCTTTATTTCAAAGGATTATTTTTATAAATTTATTGGGTTAATGACAACCTAAACAAAGTTGATTAAGAATATTTAATCAGTTCCTATTGCACAATAATTTTCTTTTGAATTAAGTGAAAAATAACTTAAGGATATGAAATATATTGTAATAAATTTTTAAGATTTATGTCATACCAATTCAGAATTCAATTAGTTTGGAGTGATGGTTGCATCTCAAAGTGACATGTTCCAAATTTTCCAATGGTGAAATTTGACACATATCAAGATGTTATTGATGAGATTAAGTCCTTTAGGATATAAGTGAATAAAAAATTTCACACTTTATGAAGTGTTGTGATAATATAGTTTGAGTTCATTAAGAAGTTTATCCTTAAGAGTCTACCATCTCATAATCTTTAGTTCCTGATTTTTAGAGTGGATTTGATCATATTCTATCAGATTTGAATGCAGTATCCTCTTAGATTCAATCCCTTCAGTATAATATGTTCACAACAATTATGATTGAAGAGTTAAAGAGAGATATTGTGGGTGAGTTCCAAGATACTAGAGAATCTATTAGGAAGATTAGTATTGGAACTAACATATCCCTAAATGAAATGGTGTGATATTATAAATAATATGATGTAAATTTTAAGGAAATCTTGGAAGTGTCTCAAGATATTCAGGGGATGATTTTTAGGTCACTCATTCTAGTGTCTATAAATCATCAAATCTTGTTAACTTTATTGTAAAAAGTTTATTAAGAAGTTGAAGGGTTGTATTTTAAATCTTTATAAGAGGAATCTAGTTAAAAATTTCCCAAAGCTCCAGTTGTTCCAGTTTCTCCTAAAGGTAAGGAATTAATTGTCTATAGACCTCCAAGACCTATTACTTTTATGGAGCCACTTACATTTACTCCTACCAAACCTATTCAAAATACATCTGAGACTACTACTATTTTTAGTGGACCTATGCCTAAATCTAGTGTTTTTTAAGAAGTGGTTCAAGGTTTAATTGATTACATAGCTAATATGGATAGAAAGTTATAGCCTATAAATGGAATATTGATCAATATGTAAGGATTTGTGGACCATATTAAGAAGAAATTGTTATCATGCTCAGTACTCCTCCAAGTTTTTCTTCTAGCAAGCTTTAATCCTTCAAAGGAATTCTTAAAAATGGTATTTTATTTTTTTATCAAATGAATAGATAGATATATAGTATTATAACCGAGTTTTGAAAGTATAACATCATTAAAAGAATCAAAATGAATGTAGTTTCTTTGTATAATTTAAGAGGAAGAAGAACTCCTAGTACTACTACTCCAGATAATTTTTAAAGTACTAGATAGAAAGTTTAGACAATTTATAATCTATCATAGATCTATCAGAAAGAGAAATCCAAGGTGGATTCAACCATATCACCTGAGCGATCTAAGGATGGAACCTTATCCTACAACCCTCTAATGAGAGTACCTTTTGTTCATGTTGGATCTTATGATTATAGTATAGATTAAGGGAATATTGAAAGAATTCTTGGCCAGCCTACTCAGCATCTTCAAGACAAATCTATTGTAGGATTAGAAATCAGAGCCACTATAGAGATAAGGAAGGAAGTGATGCCTCCTATAATGGATCCTCCAAATACCTATAGAAATGAACCTACCTTTAAGTTAACTCCACCCAAACTACCTTATCATTTTGAACCCATCTATAAGCCTAGGACTTATGAATATTATTTTATAAATATATGATTAAGGGGGAGAATACCCTTATTGGTAGAAGTGTTGAATTAAGGTGGAAAAATAAATGAGAAACACTACTTTTTAAAATCAATATATACATTATTTTTTTATAAAAAATCCTATTAAACCTTTTAAAATTTCATATTTAATGTCTTATGGGTTTTGTGATCATTAAAAAGGGAGAGATTGTTAGACTACTACTGTTGTTCCAACATATGCTATGTACTTTAATTTTTTATGATCTTAAATACCCTTCATATATTACTGATGTTTTTAAGTGTGTTCTTTAGGTTTTATCTTATTTTAAGTCTTTATATTATTAAAACCATTAAGTATACACTTCTGGATACTTTAGCTGAATTTTTCCTAAGTTGGAAAATTTGAAAACGTGAGGCATTTGGCTACATGGAGAAATTACTATGTTAATTTCCTATATGAAGTATTTTCCCACATAAAATGGATAAATCATAGAATAGGCTTTGTGGAAATCACATATATCGATTAATTGACTATGTGATCAATCGTCTACATGAAGAATGACTACATGGATCAATTTGGCTAAATGAATTCAAATCTATATAATCCAGCTATGTGGTGACCTGTAATTATATACGTTGTTCTGTAACCTGGTATTTATTACATTTAGAGTACTTTTAGTGTGATTTAATGCTGTCATGAACTCATTAATTAATGGATTACCTATTTATGGTAAAATTAATTATAATAAGAGGTAAATACTGAGAAATAAAATAAGTACATGGATAATTTAAAGGATAATGCTTCCACCGAGATATTTCCAAGAAAATGATGTGTTATTTTTTAAATTCCAACACCATATTTTAGGGAGAAATAGATGTAAGATTAATAGACAAGTTTTTCATAAATTTTGAAAGTGCTTTGAATTGAAAATAAGATATATAAAAATAAGAACAAAAGTTCGTTTTTGAACATCAAAGAACTCACTCTCGAAGATCTGGTGCACTGACATATTTTACTCAAAAAGAAGAAAAAGTTTCAAAATATACAGCTGAGCTGTCTTGATCATCCTTCCTATTGTTTCAGAAGACTCTCATTGAGTTGCATCCTATTTTTATCATCTCTCTTAGAGATTTATTCTTATTTAGAATTTGTATTTTATAATTGTGATCTCAACTTGTAAACACTTTATTTATTATTTATTTCACTATAAAGGTTCCTAGTAAAAGAACCTCTAAGGATGTTGTTTGTAAATCCTTGTTGGAGCCCATTTGAAACCTCCTAATACTCTTGTACCAAGCGTCTACTACCTACACCCAGTCATGAAGTTCATGGAAAAAGAACTAGAAGTACTTGAAAAAAGGGATGATCTAGTGAAAATAATCATACTTTTGGAGAATAGTATTGGTGGAGTGGACTAAGGTATTTCTATTCCCAAAACCACTATAAATTTTCATGTACAACTCTTTTATTTATGATTTTATTTCAAATGATTCTTATGTTAATGAAAATATCAGAATTCACTTATATAATTAAGAGGATAGTTCTCTAAGATAATAAATTTTTAAATAACTCAATTCAAACCCCTCTTGAGTCTTAGTGTATTCCTCTTGGGACAACACATACAATTTTCTATAATGTAAATTGAAACATAAACAATACTGATAAAACGTGAGTTTGTAACATAAAACCTTATAGATTTGGTAATATTTAAATCAAAACCTCATGAAAGAAATAACCATAGATGGATTTTTAAATCCACATAATTTTCATGAAAATAATAAAAAAATTAAGTCATGGTAAATATATACACCACACAAAATAAATAAGGTGGTGAATATATAACATATCTTAATGAAGGGAAATTGAGATGATGAAACCCTTACCTCATGTCTCAACTTGCTTCATATGTGCTTTAACCTCTTGTATAATAAATTTATACTTATTATAAATATATACCAGAACCATATTCATACTTATCTTACTATATATAATTCCATTATAATTTCCAATCCTCCATTTATTAACAATTCTTCATTAAAATCAATATCTAGGTGTTAACTGTTCCATTTTCCATATATGTTTCTATTTGATAGTCCTAGTAATTTAAACTTTTTAAAGGTTCCATAATAATAATCATTTCATAAATATAATATCTATTTATTATATACACTTTTATAAAAATCCATGTAAGGTAGTGATAAAAAATTAATTACATCACTTTGTGGAGGTGACAGTCCGCACACATGCATGGATGATGCTTTCATTTTTTAATGAATTGAAATAAAGGAAGGTAAATAATAATTTATCATTATATAATCATAATTATATAATAAATATCATAAATATTAATTAAATCCATTCATATAACTATCCTTGAGATGTGGTGATGAAAAATTAATTACATTGCTTCATGGAAGCAGTAGTCCTTATGTACGCATGAGTGATGATGTCATTTTCAATTAGATGGAAAGGAGATAGAAAATGTTTGTACCATTAAAATAAAAAATTTAATTATATTAAATATAATTATTTATTTATATCTATATGGTTAAATATTATTTTTAGGAGTTCTAAGAAGAAAGAAACTTGAAAGAGTTTGGTAAGAACATATACCTCTTCCTTGGATAATCTCCTTTGAAAAACACCTTAAGGCTTCTTGGATGGGTCCTTTGGGAATAAAATAACCTCTAATACATGGGGATGAAATTTGGGAATAAATTTGGGTAGATATTAGATAATATATAGTGCTCAAAGATTTTGAATAATTGAGAATAGGTGTTACCCTTTTATAAGTGAGGGGAGTGACACCCTTATAAATACCCTTAACTTTAAAATAATATAAAGTCATTTTTTTGAAAAAGTAAAACCAAATGGAAAAATTTTAATATATAGGATAAGGTTAGGTCTAAATAAACTCAAAAAATTATATTTTGAAAAATTTTAGTGATATTTGAAGTCTTATATGTTAGTTTTACCCTCGTTAACACTTTTAACCTTTATCGCGGTGATAAGATTTTTACCATGGTAACTATTCATTATGGATAAAAATTAATGTGGATTTTTTAACTAATATATATTATTATAATTCAAAATATTGAATCCATTTTAAAATATTAAATTCCTATAGGTGGTAGAAATTAATTTCAATATTCCCGTACAAAACACGTAAAAACCATTTTTAGAAAAAATTATTTTTAAGCATAAAAATGATTTTATTTCCATTACTTGACAACTAAAAACCATTAAATTAATTTTTATTTATTTTAATGAATAAATTATAGAAATATTTTATTAAAATAATTTATAAATAATGATTAATTTAATTTATTAAGATAAAATACATTACTCACATAAAAAAGTTTTATTTTGAAAAAATATATCATTTTAACTTCAAATGATTTTATCTTCATTTATTACTATTTGATAATAAATGTATGAATGATCATTAATTTTTATAAATTTATAAAAAAAACCATTTTATAGGTCTAATACTCAAAATAATAAGAATTTTCATTTAAATAAAAATGTATAAAACAATGTTTGTAAAATAAAAAACATTTCTGTTTAGTTGAGGATTACTAGAATAATATTTATTATAAATACTTAAACATTCCATGTATTTAATTAAGTGATCCTATTATTTATTAATTTCATTTAATAAATTAATTTTATTGATATTACTCCTCAAAATTATGAAATATAATAAAAATTCATAATTCAATAAAACATTTCAAAATAGTTTATTTATAATTAATTGTATTTTCTTAAGTTAATTTGAATATTTTTACAAAGACATTTACTTTATAAATTTTAATTAACTATATAAAAATGTGTTTCATTTTATATTTTTAATAAATAATTATTCAATTTATTTCAGTGTTGCATGCATCACAAACTATCAAACACATCAAATATATTTTAAAGGAAAATATATTCTAAAATATATGGGGTGTTACATATTGGATCACTTAAAAGATATTATTATTATTAACTCTCGATTATCTCTATCCTTTAATAAAATGTTATAGTAAACCATGGATTTAATAGTTTTTCCTTCCCAAACATTAGGTTATTCTCATAATTTTTGGATACCTTAGGAAGGAGACCTTAAACTGCTCCTTTTGTGATCTCATTTAAGCTCATGTAACAAGTTTCTACAGGTAGGATCATAAATGGTGCAAATCAAACATTTTATTTATTTTATTATAAATTCAAAATTTATAGATATATTTTAGGATTAATGATATTTGGATTTGTTCTTTCACTATGTTTTAGATGTGATACATCCCTTCAAAACCCTTTAGTTGTACTATAGCCAAATTATAGGGACTTGGTACACCCTAAGAGGGGGGGGATAATCATGGTGATGTTATAATTTAACTTTTTTTTAATTTTACCCCTTTCTAATTTTTTACTTAAATATCTTGTTACTTCA
Source organism: Viscum album (assembly GCA_963277665.1). Classification (NCBI taxonomy): domain Eukaryota; kingdom Viridiplantae; phylum Streptophyta; class Magnoliopsida; order Santalales; family Viscaceae; genus Viscum; species Viscum album. The sequence continues at coordinate 768,178,558 of OY728156.1, forward strand.
CTATAAGGAACTCTATTAAACCTTTTATTACCTTTTCCAAAAAATCACACAAATGTTAAAATATAAATCCTAGGCACACACCAGTTTTACATAGTTAACCTATAATAGGATATTATAAGGAACATACACTCAACATTATTATGGTGTACCAAATTCACTATAAATCACTATTTGTGTGGATACACTGTTTTAGGTAAAGTGACTCCTCATCAAGGTTCACTTCCTATACAATATTTAGGGAATATATCACTACTTCTCAAGCCTATACAATATTTAGGGAATATCTCACTACTTCTCAAGGATCACCTCTTTTCGATGGTTTAGGGATAAAAAACTACTTCCCAAGGGTCACTCCCTATTATTATCCTCTATACACCACTTTGGTGAAGGTATTAGTTTATATAATTATAGGTCTCTTCCCAGTTTAAGGAAATGAAGGCCCCTTAAATAATGGTACTTGAAATATGAATCATATTCTCATGTTATTTATGATCTAGTGAATTAAAAATAGTACTTCCAATTCACTTATAGATATTAATGGATCTTTGTAAGTAGACTTGAGTCTTCGATTCTTCAATCTTACTTTAAACAACAGTAACTAAAACTCTAGATAATAATTCTAGCAATGGAAATAATCTTCAATGCATGATATCTTCTTCACATTAATAAGATACATGTATCAATGATATTTATGGAAATTTCTATTACTTTATAAAACCATATTATTAAATTATATTTCATAACTTTAAATCTTCCCAAATATTCACACAACAAACTTCCACTTTGAAATATAATATTTAGTAGAAATCTATCAAACAAAACTTTACTTATTTAAATCAGATCTTCAATTACCACCTTATTAAAGACTTCTTCACATTAGAATACATAATTATACTTATTCTCATATAAAACATAGTTCCTTAAAATATCCTTTGTTATATTATATTTATATCAAATTCTATAAAACAGATCTCTATATATCTAGTAAATTTTTTGAATTTAAAATTTAAAATTAAAATTATACTCAACTTCTAATTTTCACCACTTAAAATTATTACTTCAGTTATTTTTTCATTTAATATCTACCATTAAAATTAAAAAGGGTAGTTAATAGAAGTTAGAATATCTACCAAACTCACAAGAGTAATCCATATCAGCACTGCTGTTCGAACTTCCCATATTTCAATATTTGAACCATGACACCATGTTCAACAACATAAGCAATTGGTTTCCAAAAATTATTCTCAAAATGATTGAATAATTTTGGAATAGAACATGTATTACAACATTAGGATTATTTATTTTCTAGAACCCTAAAATTTCATTTGATATTTCTTTGTAGAATAGAATATTCTCTTATGGTGTAGAACTCCTTTTATTCGACTAGTTGTGACAATGAGGTCCTCCATGATGAAACTACCTATAGACACACAAAAGAAACAAACTATATGATTTAATTAAATATGTCAAATAAAGACCATTCACAATTTAATAGGATTATATGACATAGAACAATGTAGGAAATTCATTTTAGGACATAACCATAGACTATGGCATGAGAATTGCCAAATTTCTAGCTCAAATAAAATTATTTTGGTCAGAACTATTATGTATAATCTTATACTATGATGTATAATTTGTTTATTAACTCCATATAACATCTTAAAAATCAATTTCATAATTAAAAAACACTTTGAGTTTGTTTTTAGGTGTATTGAGGGGTAAGAGGATGCCCCAGATATTTGAGGCTGGTGTGGAAATGGAACTGCAACTTGTGAAGCCGTAGGCGCTACATCAACTATCTAGAGAGGGCCATAGACATATGGTGGGATGTATGTGGGTTATATTACTTTTTTATAACCATTTAATATCCAATAATTCCATTGGATGCAGGTTAACATTGGGGAAACAAGGTAATTTCACCCCATACCCCTATTTTATTTATTTTTTTCTCCTCCCTCAAATCTAATTCGACCCACACAAACCTTGGGAGAATCTTGGTAAAATTTTTCTCTCCAAAAATATTTTCTTGATGTATTTAATTGTTATTTGAAATTTATATTCTCTTTTGATATGTCTTTATCTTCTTATACTTTAATCTCTATTCTTATCTTAGTTTATTATTCCCAGAGGCTATAAAATCCTTGGGATTTATTGGAACTAGAATGATTTATATGGAATTTTGGTTTAAGGATATATTATTGATTCTATAAAGACCCCTCTTACATGATTCAACATTTACCATCATAGGTGAAACATCTTAGATTCATTACAGTTTGATTCTGGATATTCTAAGTAGGTGTTTCTACATCGTTTATTCTTCCCGTGATTCATGTGTTTCTTGAATTCATGTTTGTTTTGTTTGAAATTGGTTAAGCATTATTTTAATAATTTTAAGCATAAATTGAACATTTTTTGTGAAATTGGTGTTTGGCATGGTTAGTTTTATATTGAGAAATAATACTTTATTTTGAAATGAAATTGGCTTTTGGATGATCATATTGATCTTGGTTTATGAAATGTAAAGCCTACTTTTAATGAAAATATGTTAATTATTTAAGATTATTCCAAATGGTAGTAATGCGTGATTTCATTTGAAAGGTATTTTTGGAATTATTTAAAGGATAACAAGTGATGTTTTTGAAAAGGATTATTTAAATGATATTGAAAAACAATAATTGGATTGATTGGGCTTTCCTGACCTTTTTAATGAAGGTTTTTTGTCACCTTAAATTGGGTTTTAAAGGAAGAAATCATGTGTTTCCCTTTAAAATGGTTGATTAAAAGTGATGTTTCGATTAATTGATAAATTTTTGGTTTACAAATTTAGATTACTTTAAAGGCCCATTTGGCACTTTGTAAAGTGAATGATCTTTTCAAGAATTTTTTTGGATAACCCCTTATGTATGTTATTCCTTGGTGCTTGGTTCTTGAAGTACTTAATTAAAGGTGTTGAAATAGGGTTTATAATATTCTAGGGAGGTTAGGGGTGAGGGTGATATGAGAACCATGTATGTGTTGGAACATTGATAGTGCACATTGATGCCGTTAAGGATCCCTGTTGTGATCCATGTTGCTTGATTCTCACTCACCTCTTTGATTGGTCATGAAATACCTGGGTAATTAGATGAGAGAACCTAGATTTATGATATGATTTTGTGGACTCACACCCTTAATATCATCTCTAAATAGAATTCAGATTTAGGTTAGAGACATGCGCCTAGGAGGTAAGTGTGTGTCGAGTCGGCAAGCTTGTGTTTAAGATAGATTTGACATTTACATGCAGTATGTCACTATTTTTTTTCTTATATTTAGTGGATTCACTAATGTATATAGAAATTTCCCATGATATATGACCTCAACACTTGAAATTTATACTTGATATATGACTCTGATCATTCAATTGTTACTTGGCATTAGAGTGGGTACATTTGACTCCCTTTATTATACATGTTTGATTGTTATGAGGCACTTTATTTATCAATTTATGTCCCTTGGTATGGTTATTTTATCCATGACACATGGTACCAGATCATAAAATCCTTTTATTAAGTTAATATTGGCATGTGAAACTATTTTTAAAGGCTATTTTGAAAATTGTTTTCAATTTATAAAAAATTGTGCGTTTTATTAAAAATAGATTTTGATATGGTTTCTTATTGAGGATTCCAAAATGGATTTTAAAATAGAAAATGGTAGTGATTTAGACTCCATTTTCATCATAACCAAATTTTATATCTTTGTTTCCCTTATAAAAAATGATATTGTTTTACTATCCATCTTTATAGCATAAAAATAACATTTTATAATTATTGTTTTTAAACCAGAATATCTAAATTTATTGGTAGTGAAATTGCATAGACTATTTATAGAATCCTACTAGGATCTGTAGCTCACACCCTACTTGTACTATTTTTGGTTTTTAGCTTCCATGTTTCTATAGTAGGTGCACATTTTCTCTTCACCTTATCTTATGGGATCATTCTTGGTTGGCTGAGGGTAGGTGACTTGGGAAACGATGGGTGGTCATGGACCATCAAGAGATGGGTTGTGGAATTTTTATTTTTATGATTTCTATTTTGATTTTATTTTGTACAATCTCCTTATATTATAATGTGGTTGTATTTATTTATTAATCTGATGATGTTTCTATGACGTCCTTTGTTTTTATAGTATTTTTTTAGGAAAAATCATCCCTAAAGGTTGTTTTTGGATTCCCAGGAACTTGTCTGCAGCTTGTGGGTCAGGAACACCCTTAGGGCTAGTGGTGATCCGTTTATATGCCAGTTAAATGGAATTCCAAGATGATTCATTATAATTGGTATCATATGAGGTTTATTACTAAAATATAATACTTTGTTTGGAAGACCTTATGTTATTTGGGGTGATCCATGGTAGAAATAAGATTATAAATGTGTTGGGACTCAAGAGGCATATTATGGATGAGTGAATGATCACCACCTTTCCACGATGATATCATATTTATCAAGGAAAGTGGGTACCTGAGTCCTTTTTTTGAATTATTTGTTTCCTGATGTTGGGGATATTTGGATTTTTGATGAGACCAACTTTTATTTTGGGAATCTCTTGAGAGTTTTAGGTTGAAAAAAAAAGTTTAATAGAACTAAAACATTCCTTCATAGTCCAGTAAACTATGAGGAAATAGTGTGGTTGATCCATAAGTCAATCCCGAATCTGTTTTGAGGTTAGTTCATGGTTTATTATCCCACAAGACTAAGCCATGCATAGTTATACTTTAACCCTAAACTTGATGTCTCATCCATTTGCTTCCAAAACGAATTCAATTACATGTGGTTAGTTTATAGGTTATTTGTTTTTTAATGGAAAACTATTGGTGTGGTTTGTTTCATGATTTTTTTAGTTGTATTAGTCTAATCCCTTTGGTGATTATTTTAAATTATTTGGAAAACTGAATTTTAAATTTAAAATGGGTTTTATTTGGGTTTCTTGAAAAATGTTTTCAATCACTAAAAGGTGTATTTTATGAAAGATTTGGTTTTTAAAACTGATTTTAAAATACTCATATGTGATGTGTTAAAGGAATGTTTTAAGTGTAAATTTTGGTTTTCTATGGATTTAAAATAGAAAATAGTTTTTTAATTATAATTTGGGATTAATTTTTTGAAAGAATGGAAAGAGTTACATGTGTTGGTAAAAGATTTTAAAATTGTGATCGATTTATATCAATATTTAACATTTTGAAAGGAAAGTGGAATTATTTATAAATGAGGAAATATTATGTTTTTTAAATCTACAGTGATGTTTTAATTAATGTGGTTTGTGTATTTGTTATAATATTATGCTTTGTTTATGTGTTTTGTATTGGGTTTTGTCTTATACCCAAGTTGATGAGCCTATATTTTGTGATTCCCATAAATTTCTCCTAGAAAGTTTTCCAAGAAAGATAAAAAGTATGTTCATTGGTCTGGTTTTTAAAGTACCCCTTTATATTTTCTAGAAGTGGTGTCTTTAGTTAATGACTCTACCTAGAATCTAAATCAAGTGGCGAATCCAAGGTCCTTCCATATTTTGGTACCTAATTATAATTTTTTTAATTGTTTGACACCCTATTATTGAGGTGATAAGGTTTTTCCTAAGGCTATGAAGTTTTTTAAATAAGTTGAAGGGATCTTTATTTTTTTGAAGACTCCTGATGCACTGGGGGTCAAGTCTTTATCTCCCTTGTTTAAGGCACCTAGATAAGAGTAGTGGAAATGTTTGGTTCAATACCACCTTCATGAAATAATTTATTAGGATTTTTTAAATTTTATCTTCATTTAGGGGAAATACCCTGAGGAAGTGAAAGAGGATAAATCGTTTGAGCTCATGGAACTTAGTTAAGGTGATCATTCAGTTGTAGAGTATGCTAATTAATTTTTAATCTTGGTATGATTCTTACCTGATGTTGTTGATGATGGATCTATTATGGATCTTTTTTTAAAGGATGATTTCACCCATATCTTGGAACTATCATATCAACAATCAGTCTGATTTCTTATCTAGAGGTTCTTAAAAGTTCTTTTTCAGTTGAAGTGGAGTTGGAAAAGAGACAAGAAGTGGTTAAATCCTCATTCATGGCTGAATTAAGAGATTTTGTATCATTTTTTGGACCATAGGAGTTAGATGAGTAGAGATATTCTTCTCAGGTAAAGAAGACAAATCTTGTGTGATTTCAGTGTGGAGAACCTGGTCATTATAAGAATTCATTTTTGAAAGATCTAATAGTTTGTGATCGGTGTGCCTTTTTGGATCACCTTAAGAGGTTTTTTAAGTTGGGTCATCAAATGGGGAATTTTTGGTCATGGGGTCATTATCTTCTAACTATGGTGCAATCGAATCTTCAAGTCAATACAACTCCATCCATAGGTCTCAGAGTAAAGTAGTTTCACACAGTGAAGGAGCTAATGGTGGAAGTTGATGTTTGTATAGCTCATTTATCCCAATGATAAAGTGAATACCATTTTAGTTTTCTTAATTTTAGTTCATCAATTCTCGGTGACCCTCTTGTTTTGGGGATCTCTTGTGGCTCTCTTTGGGTTCTTTTTGGATGTTATCTTATGGAACTTGGTTTTTACCATGATAATGGTTTTGTTTCTTGAAATATACCTTCTTTATAATTGTGGATTTACTCTCATAAATGTTTTTTTATTCCCTTAATGTTTGATACACTCTTGGGGATGGTATGGAATCTTGTTCTGAGAACCTATGGATGATTTGGGTTGTTGGATTTCGAAATCCCTTCTATTTTCTTTCATGGTCATCTTCCAATGGTTGGTGCTAGATACCATTTGGGTTGATTTTTATTCCTTAATATCCCCTAATTCATGACTTTTCGGTTAAAGATCAGTCTTGATGTATTGGGTGATCCCCATTTTTTGAGCATGTTGTGCCCCGTTGTGCACTGACCTACTATTTTTTAGATCTTTCCATTTGGACTTATATTATAACAACCCTAGTCTTTATTACATATTTAAACATGATTTATTACATAAACTTGAACTTAATACAACCTAGAAGATTAATAGGTATAGTGTCTTTGGGTATTAGGAACATTAAATAACAACTTAAAACATGAAATACACATCTTTATTGAAAACTTATTTTACATGATCACAATATTCCTTCATACTTAGAATTGCATGGGATAACATGAGGACATACATAAGAAAAAGGTGAGCTATAAATCCTAGTAAGTGAATAAACATGTAATAACATGACGAAGATAATACATGCCAGTAAATAGGTATATTAATATAGAACAAAAGAAACATTAACATAAAATCATGATATAACATGATATTCATAACATGGAAATGTGGCAATAACATACAACATGATATTAACATGATCTAAGGATCATTGCACATGGATTAGCATGAGTAAACTCTCATTTCACATGAATTATCATGATTAAACCCTAATTTAACATGAATTAGTGTGATTAAACCCTCATTTCACAGGGTGTATCATGATATTAAACATTACCCAATGCATTAGAGTGCTATCAGGGCACACCCTTCATAATCATTTTGTTTTCATGTATAAGTGTTCCACATAGATCATACAACATGGATTCATTAAACATAATAATTTATTTCACAAACAATTAATGTGGAATACATACATGTAAGTCCCAAATAAATAAGTATATGTGCATAAAGGTAAATAACCTTGATATAGAAATGGGTATGGTATTTACTACACGATGATTTTATCATGGAAAATCGTGGTGCAATTTCAACAACATAACTACGTCAAATAGAAATTCGTAAAATGGGTTGATGAGAGAGAAATGGTTCTCTCATAATTTATACATGAAATTTAAATTAATGTGATAATGGAATATAATATCCCAATATATTAAATGGAATATAGATTTATAATATAAAAGAAATGCTTGAATGAAAATGAGAAGAGAGAAATCCCTTACAAAATTTTGATATAGTAATGGCTTAGGTAAGAGTCCAAATGGGGGAGGATAAATGATGAATCATTTAAATAACATAAATTAGATATTAAGGTAATTATTATAAATGAATTTCAATAAAATAAATTTAAATTAAAAGAACTACTCTCAAAGGAGGTGCTTGGATTCAAAGAGGAGGAGAGGAATCCCTTACTTGGATGTGTGATCCCAAAGGCTTGGGAGAGGCTTCTTAGGAGCTTGGGGGAACCTTAGGAGGACTCTTGGGATTAGGGGTAATAGGGTGGTATAACTTCAAAGATCTTTAGTGAAGATAAATGGGTACTTGGGTGGGTTTATATAGGAAAGGTGGAGGAATTCTTTATTATTTTGGTTTTGGAAACTACACATTAAAATATTCAAAACCACAAACCATCCAATGGTTTTTGCCCATGGTTTTTTCACATGGTTTTTGGAAAAGAGGATTATTATAAATTATTTTATAAGGATAATGGATGAATATATTAAAATATTTCCCTTGCTTATGTAGAGGTGAGTCACACTTTCAAGGAAATGATTTTAAAATCTTAAAATATTTTATATGTCTTGGAAGATTCACTAAGGCTTTATAAAATAAATAAAATAAACCTGAAATTATATTATTTTAAATTAAAAACATATATTTTTCTGAAGATACCTTTTATAGTATTTTATTACATCACTATTGGGTTATTATGATGTCATAAAACACATTATATATTTATCTGGTATTTAATTTTTACCCAAAAATTTGACTAGATTAGAAAATTACAAAAAATTAACTATTGGATAATTTGGGCATCCTGAATCCAAAAATGATATTCATTTTATATAAATAATTTTCTAAATATTTTAATTTTTACTTTAAAAAAAACCAACATTTATTAATAATTGACGGGTTTTTACAAAAACATTTTTCAAACCTTAATAAAATTTATATTTGACTTCATAAAAATCATATGATCATTTATATTTAATAAAAGTAATTTAATAATAATATTTTATTAAAAAATTATTTAATTAAAAAATCTATTAATTATTCAAAATATATTTCTTAATTGAATTTGAATATTAACAAAAAAAATACTATTTGTGCTTTAAAAATAATTTACAAAGTAATAATAATAAAATGAAGGTATATTCATTATTATATAAAAAAATAATGCACATAAAAATAATGATTGGGTGTTGTTACATATCCATTTATTACACCAGTATATGCCCTAAGAGTAAGGTGTTCCATGGTGGGGCTTTCACGGGGCTGTTCGATGAACATGGTTTGGGCCGTGATCTTGATGAGCTTGAACTTATCCTATAAATGCTTTCAATCATTCTTAAGTTTTTGGATATTAGAATGGGATTGGTCTAGGAAAAATCCCAGAAATTATATATCCCTTAGAAGATTTGAAAAATGGGATTCATAGGGTATGATCCCACTGGTTGAGGGAATCACTTCCTTTGTATGTGTCAAAAGGATTTGTTAAAACCCCATATTTATACTAGTCATGTGATCACTGTTCAATATATATATTAAAAATAGTAAGGATACTTAACAGTCATTTAAATCCAATTGGATATAATAAAAAAAATGATTACACGTTTTCTGTATCCATAGGACATTTAATTAAAAGAAAGGTAATTTTATTCATAAATGTTCGAGTCATTACAACCTTCCCCCTTTAAGAAATTTCACCCTCGAAATTTATTTTTACCACACTAAAACAGATGGGGTAACTCTGCCTCATTACTTCCTCTAGTTCCCACATTTCTTCTTCAAACTTGTAATTTCTCCACAATACTTTGATGAGGGGAATTTTTTTATTTCATATAACTTTTTACCTATGATCTAAGATCTTCATCGACTTATCCTCATAAGAGAGGTCATTATGCATTGGTACCACCTCTGGATTGAGTACATGTGATGGGTCATGCACGTACTTCCTCAAGAGTGATACATGGAATACATCATGTACTTAAGAAAGGTTTGGTGGAAGTGTTAGTCGATAGACCACTACTTAGATGCAATTAAAGATCTCAAAAGAGATGATGTAACTTGGATTAAGCTTTCCCTTCTTCCAAAATCTCAAAAATCTCTTCCATGGAGATATGTAGAGGAATACCATGTCCCCAACATCAAACTCTAGGTCTCATCGATGATTGTCAGTATAGCTCTTTTGTCGGCCCTGTGCAGCTTTGATGTGCTGTTGTATGGTCTTAACATTCTCTACTATTTCTTTGACCATTTTCAGACATAGAAGTTTTCATTCCTCAACTTCATCCAAAAATGCCGGTGTTCTACACCTCTTCCCATAAAGGGATTTATAAGGATCAATTTATATGCTTGAGTGGAAACTGTTGTTGTAAGAGAAATCCACCAGAGGAAGATATTGGTCTCATTCTCCTTTGAAGTCCATTGAGAAATATCTCAACATGTCCTCAAGTTTCTGGATAGTCCGCTCAAATTGGCCATCAGTTTGAGGGTGATAGGCCGTATTGAAGTTCAACTCAGTCTTCAGAATATATTGGAGTCTCTTCCAAAACTTAGAGGTGAATCTTGGATCTCGATCAGACACAATAAATAGTGGTAATCCATGTAGCCTTACCACTTATCTAATGTATATCCATTCTAGTTGATCCAGTGATACATCCTCTTGAATCACAATGAAGTGTTTAGTCTTTGCGAGACAATCCAAAATAACCTATATATCATTGTTTCCTTTGGATGTCTTCCGAATTATAGTGAAAAAGTCCATGGTGATGTTTTACCATTTCCGTATTGGTATGGGTAATGGTTTCATCATACCCTTATACTTTTTCCTCTCAAACTTCACTTGCTAAAATACCATTCACTTTGATTTATATTTAGTGATCTTCTTCTTCATGTTATCCCACCACTAGTTCTCTCAGAGATCTTAATACATCTTTGTGTTTCCTGGGTGAATGGAGAAATTTGAACTATATGCATCATCCAAAAGTTATTTTTTTAACTTAGGATTTGATGGAACACATAGTCTTGACCCAAATCTCATAATTACTTCTTCATTAACATTGAACTCTGAAGATTTCCCATTTCTGATAGTTTCCACTTTCTTCTGAATTCCCACATCATATTTTTTATCATACTTTAACCTTTCCAAAAGAGGCAGTTGAACAATCATTTGTGAAAGGATTGATGATGTTCCCTTATTTATGATTCCCATGTCCATATTCATCAAATCTAAGAAAATTGGATCCTTTTCAATTATCATAAATGATAGAATTGTTGGTTCCTTTCTACTTAGAGCATCTGCCACTTTGTTCGCTTTCCCAGGGTGGTAATGGATTGAGCAGTCGTAATCCTTGACGAGCTCTAACCATCTTCATTGGCACATATTCAGAACTTTTTTTGTGAATATACATTTGAAACTTTTGTGATCTGTATATATTTCACACTTCTCCCCAAAGAGATAACACCGCTAGATTTTTAACGCAAATATAACAGCTGCTAACTCCAGATCATGTATGGTATAGTTTTTCTCATGAATTTTCAACTGCCTTGAGGCATAGGTAATGACTTTGTAATTTTTCATCAACACACAACCCAAGTCCTTATTCAAAGAATCATTGAAGACTAAAAAAAGATCCCCACCTATGGGTAGTGTTATCATAGGAGTAGTGACAAGCCTCTTATTCAACTCTATGAATAACTATTCACATCTATCATTCCAAGAAATCTTGAATCCATTTTGAGTTATCTTGGTAAGAGGGTTTGAAAATTGTGATAAATTTCTCACAAATCAGTGGTAATATCCATCTAACCCTAAAAAGCTACAGATATCCATCACAGATGTTGGCCTTGACTATTACTGATTTTTTTTTGAAAATATCCATAGATATCCCATTTATTGTGATGATATGCCCCAAGAATGAGATTTCCTTCAACCAGAACTCACACTTGCTGTACTTTTTATAGAGATTCTCCTTTCTCAAGGTCTCTAGAATAATGCTCATATGCTCCACATGCTCATCCCTGGTTTTAGAGTATATTAGAATATCATCTATAAATACTACCAAAAATTTATTGAGGTAATCTCTAAATACTATATTCATCAAGTCTATGAAGATTGATGGAGCATTAGTGAGTTCGAAAAAAATTACTATGAATTTATAGTGCCTGTACCTTTTACAAAAAGTAGTCTTGGGGATATCCTTCTTATTAACCTTAACTTGGTAGTATCCCAACTGCAGATCCACCTTGGGGAAGTATTGTGCTCTGATGTGGCCTTAAAAACACATGTTTTGCCACATCTTTTTAATTAATTTTTATTAATTTAATTATTTATTTTAACACTTTTTAATAAATAATGTAACTTTCGTATTTTTATTATTAAATCTGTTAATTAATCAATTTTTATAATTAATCAAGTATTATAGGATTTAAAATAGTTAATTTATTCCTTACTTTAATTCAATAGATTTATTAGTTTTTTATTTAGTATGGTATCATTGTATGTATATCTAATGATTTAACATTAATTAATTAATTAAGTCTACTTCTGCATATAATTAATGTACTCTTAATCTAACATTACATGTTTTTTTTAAATTAAATAATATAACCTAATTAACAGATGTATTTTAATAATTCATTAATTAAAATAAAAGATTATAGACCTACTTCAATTATTAAGTCTCTTATTTAAAATTTCATTAATTAACATAATGGTTTAATAATATAATAATTATCTTTCTACCTTAAATTAATTTAATTTGATATAGTAACTATTTTAAACAATTTAACTTTGTCTTATAAATAATTAAATTTTATGTTAACTTTTAATAAGTTAGTTTCTTTTTAATTTTATTTTTAGTATAGTAATAATTTAAGTTATGCGAATTGAAGTTATTAATAACTTAATTTAAGTTGAATTGGTTTTATTAATATGTTGTATTTAATTTTCAATTATTTTAATTAAGTTTTATTTTCAATTAATTATTTTGTTCATTTTTTAATTTAAGTTTTAATTTAATTTATTTTTCTCTGTTTATTATGCAGGTTAACGGTGGCACCGTAAACACTTAATACGGTCTCACCGTGTCTCTGCCATGGGTTGATCACAGACTCACCGTGACACCCCTTACTCCACGCACTAGTTTAAAATGGTCTCACTATGTGTTTCATTCATAGTGCATCCATGAACTCAGTTTCACTGTCTCACCATATCCTCCCTTTATCCTCACGGACTCACCAGTTTCCAGTTCATTGACACAACGTTTCCCGTTTTTATCTCACCGATTCCCTAAGCACTGTAACACCACTACTAGTGCTTTAACTATATTTTCCACCGTATCTTTCTTCCACTGCCTCATTATCTCATGCATTTCAGCATCACTCTGAAGCCACTTCCTGCAACTTCAGTCCACAGATTTATCACCATCTTCCACTGCAAACACAAATCTTAACCCCATCCGCTGCCACCTGAGAGGATCAACACCAATAGAGTTGTTCACCACCACTAAGGTTTTTGACGTCATAGACTCACTTCAGGAAACCCATCACTTGTCCGCTGAATAGAAACCGAGTAGCCGCTGGAGGTGCGCGCCTGTCTTCCAGTTGAAGATGCGCCACCTAATGGATCCGAGGCTGTGTTGCTAAGGCTGTAGGATTTCAATGCCCGAGTATTGTTGCTGAAGTCCGCTGAATTCACTGTGGGTGAGGGAGGCAGAGCCGCGAACATGGAGAAGGAACCACGCCTCCGGTACCTTACCTGGAGCTGGGATGTAGAGTCTTTGCTGTGTGACGCTGCTGGCCGAGCTGGTGCTTGAGTCCCCGAAGTTGAAGTCATCGCACCATGCCAGAGATGAGAGAAGAGGGGACGCTGCTGGAGGAGGGCTCCCTTCGCCGCGCTGGAGGGAAAGCTGTCTACTGCTGAGTGGAGGTCGCTGCATTGTCTCGGAGGAGGGAGCCGAGCCACTGTTGCGTGAGAAGGGAGCATGCCACTGCTGTATGCGCTTGAAGGAGGAGGGGAGATCGCCGCTGATCACTACTGTCTGCCATTGCTGGATTCTATTGGAGGAGGGAGCCTGTTTTCTTCCGGGTTCAAAGGAAGAAGAAGAAACTCCCCCTGCTATTCATTCAAGAGGCCAAAACACGTCCAAGTGCTTCCAATTAACTCATAAGGAGTTTTTTACGAGGGAAATACTAGTGCGACGTTCCTGTCGTGAAAGAACGCACGTGTGTGGTGCAAAACCTAGGGACTTCTAAAGTCGGTTGAATTGGTCAGTGACAAGCAGTAGATGACGGAGGACATAAAAACAGAGTAGCAATAGAATTTTAGAGAGAGATGGATTCTTCATTCCACGATCACATTAGACGAGAGAGAGACTCTCTCATTTTTCATTCCACAAACACACATTGGAGAGAAAATCTAAGGACTCTCATTCAGGCGAGAGAGGAGACTCCCGGGGGGCAGCATGAGAGCAGATATGGATATGGAGGAGCCCGAGAGTAGAGCATCACCAAGGGAGTTATTTTCCCTTATTTTACTTAATATTTACAATACTCTGTAATCAATTGTATTCCGTTTCATAAATCAAGATGACCAAAGGATAAATTTTCTTAGCTCAAGAATTCAATATTGCTGGTAAATCTTTTAGACTTCTTCATTTGATTTACATTTTTCAGAATCATGATCAATCATCGAGGTTGATTAATGACTCTCTGTTCAGTTGCTTCACACCTCAATTGTTTTCTAAATTCATAAATTCAAGATCGACTGGAAAGTTTGTTCTTGAATGCATCATTTTCGAAGCGTTAATGTATTTAATATTGGTAATTTACGGTGAGTTTATTTCCAAATGTTATCATTTTATAATTTTCAAGCAGTTTAACTGAATTTGGATTGGCAAACTCCTAAATTCAGTTTACCGTGTGTTGAGTTTCCTGGCGAGGGAGACTTTTCACCTTTTCTCTTGAGGTATGATTCGATGAAGTGTAGTGAAGAAGATATCCTTTTAACCAGTATATTGAAATTCTCGAGTATTAAATTTGATCTGCTCCTTCTACCTTACTGCTTAATGTTTCTATTTTGTTCTCTCATGTTAGAATTACGGTAGTTCTTAGTTCATTAGTATACTAGTATGTGATTTAGTCTCTTTTCATCATCTTTTATCTTACTTATTGCTTAAAGAAAAGTACAAAAAAATTTTAAAGTAAAAACAACTAAAAAAATGCACACTCGCTTCACTGCTAACAAAAGTGGAGTTACTTTTGAATAAAACCTAGAACTCTCATCTGCCTTCTCTGTGGTTCTACCCTGCACCACTGTTCTAATGTAGGTTAATAAATGGAATTTTGAGGGCCATGACAACCTCCGACCTATTCAAAATTTGGCGTCGTTGCCGGGGAAGGCACGCACTGAGAGTCTAGGGTTTCAAAATTAAAAAAAAACAAAATAATAATAATAATAATAAAATTATATACAAAAAAAAAACAAAAAAACACTGTGAACTAGAACCTACTGCTTAAGTGGTCCATTAAAATTCTGCATCAACTGTGAAATTTTGTGTGTTTAATCTGAAAATTAAAAAAAACGGAATGTTTTGAAGGCTCAAACTACTATACTGGTATTTACTATGTTTGTTGTGGAGATGATGGACATACTGCCTAGTAGTGTGTTTTTAACCAAAAACAACAGTACCGTCACTTTGAAGAAAAAAAGCAAAACTATGAGTTTAGTCCGTACACCCTAGCTAAAATTGACCAAATTTATTCTAAACTGGATGCTGGGGTGGAACTAATTAATAATTGGTTAACTAAAACCCATGAAATTAAACTTAGATATTCTCAAGAGCGAGATCAAAAACTAAAAATATTGGAAAAGATGCTCTTGGATTTACAACAGAGGGTTAAATAACAAGAACAATTTGAAGAAAATGAAAATGAAAATGTTTATAAAAGATTTGAAAATAAAATTGAAGAGGAAAGTGATAGTCATACTGAAAAAGAAACCATTCTCTTTGAAAAATCATAAACTGTTGAACTAAATCTGGAAATAACCAACTCTCTGAGTCAAGAACACAACATTTATAATCTAATAAAGAACTTTAATGCTGTTGAGTTGGTCAATTTTGAAACTGAATTGAAATAGATTGAAAATGAAAGTCCAGTTCTATTCATAATTCCTACATTGGATAAAAATAACTGTTTTAGCTGTTTTGAAAAGGAAGTCATTCGGGTTGAAGAAAAATTAGAAGATGAAAACTGGATTGTTTATAATTCTTCACCCAAAATTTCTGGAATTATAAACATTGAGCTTGAACTTGATATTGGGAATAATCTGGATGAGAACATTAAACTAGACATTATGGAATCTGAAATATTTGAACCTCAATTGAAAAATTCTCTTCCATATCTTGAACCTCTAAACCCAATAATCTCTGAAATGTTGTTGGATGATGAAGATGGGGTAATGACATTTGAAGAAAGACTAAATGATGAGTTCTCATTTCCCTATTCTCATAGTAATGACTATTCTGAAAATCTGTGCAATGAAATGGAAATTAGTGTTGGCCAACTTGAGGAGAATTGTCTTAATTTGAACATTCTAGAAACTGAATTTATTGAAACTGAATTATACAATTCTTCTCTTGAAATTGAATGGCAACACTTAAATGACACGGTTTTAGAAAGTGATCCTTTTGAACATGAACTTAAAGTAGAGGTATAAAACACACTTGAATTAGATAAAATTGATTTGTTAGAAGCAGTAGATGTTCAATGTGAGTTAACAGATGAGGATCTTTTGGATGAGATCTATAATATTGTTGGACCTGAATCTGTTTATGATAAAATAAAATCTCTTCCCTATATTTCACTTCCATCCTCAACTGTGAAGGGTGTCGAACCTTCTCATGATACTGATAGTAGTCCATAGGGGTAATTACACTCGAGTTCCAATGTTCATAAATCTGGTCACCACTCTATTGAATCTCCTTTTGGACAAACTAATCAGGATTTACGCATTTGCACCCTAGATTGTGAATCTATTAATGTTGAGGTTAATAGAGGTAGCTGTGAGGTCAATGTCACACCCTTTGAAGCATCTAGTATTACGTTGTCCCTTCATGTGAACTCGAATATTGATAACTCTGAAACAAATCTGGAAGTGGACAGCATTATGCTGACAACTGTTAAAGGATGTTTCTTAGGAATTTTTGCAGCTGATGAGAGTTTAGTTTTTATTGTGCTGAATCTTGTTGCCCACAATTTTAGTCTTTCTGTTAAAAATAAATGGGACAAACACATGTGGTGGTTCCTATTAAGGAAAACACATCCACCTAGTGACTACTTTTAGTTCTAGGTGAGTCTGGCTGGGGACTATAAACCTAGCGCTGAATAGGAGGCAACCCATGGTCTTTGTTGTGTTAATAAATAAAAATTTGTAATTAAATAAAGTCTAAATGAAGAATTTAAATTTAGTTCTTCATGGGAGTCAACCAATGCTATTTCTTTTGTGTTTACTTTTATTTCTGTTCTTGTTTTACTTTTAATAATGTCATGTTGTGCTGCTTCCTATATGCACTGTATCTGCTGGATTTTTGTTCCTGGTTTTCATGATTTGTGTTTTTAGGATGCTGTTCTATTAATTAAGGAGTGGAGCTCCCATCCTGGAGGGAAATGGACAAGAACATATTCAGGGAAGTATTTCAAATTTCTGTATTTTTTTTCTTCTATTTTTACTAATAAAATTCTACTCACTAAAAAAATTATGCTTGTCTAAAAAAATATGGTACATGTGTACTAAAAATTCTTCTACATTTTTACTATATAAAATCTTGCTGCATGTCTTGATACTGAATTTTTAAAATTCTACATATATTTAAAATTCTGCACGTATCGGAATATAATTCTTCTATATGTCACTATTTAGATATAAAATTCTGCATGTGCCTCTTGCTGAAAAAATTGAATTTCACCATTTTTAAAATCATCCACTGCTTGAAATTAAGTGTGGGGGGTACATGTTTGTTGGTAGTTGTGTTTTTCATTGGAACCGATTAGTCTATAAGGTGTTTATCATTCATCTTTATGCTATATTGAACATACTTTTGAATTATACTTTGTTTAAGTGCTTACACTCAATTAATTGTTCACCCACACCTTATATGCTACTCTTGAGCTGTAGTTGAAAAAAACATATTCACTGGACTTAGATGTTTATGAATATACTTTCTAATGAACCTGTTGATTATTTATTTATTGTGGAAAACAATATTTTTTGAATTTTAAAGATACCCTTTATACATGTCATATATCTTCTTAAATGAAAATCTGTTTTGAACCTTAATTGATTAATTTTTATTTTCCATATTTAGAATTCAACTTTGGGGACAAAGTTGGGTTTTAAGTGTGGGGGAGGGGGTCAATTCTTTACTGTGATAAGCTGTGATTTAATGTAATCCCATCAATTCCCACTACAAATTCAAACTTTTTGAAAAAAATGGATAAAATTTTACAAAATTCTTGCATAATTTTAGGCTTTACATTTTTTTTCTTTTTCTCTATTGGGTCTTGCCTTAGGAAAAGTTCCTTGATGGTAGTTAAGAATTGTTTTGAGTCTGAAATTGATGAGGTTGGATGATCTCTGAGTGGTCTTACTTAGTGATTTGATGGAAATTCGGTTTAGGACCTACTTATGAAGGTGATATGGGTACCCTTTTTAATGGAATTATAATCATAGCCTTGGAACTGGAAGTTTGATTCTGATTCTAGGGGCCTCATTCATCTTTTAATTATTAAAATTAATTACTTTAATGAGCCAATGTAAATGGTTTCTATATTAATCTTTTTAAATTGGAGTAATTTGGGCATATGAGATCCCACGGTGAGTCTCTAAGACCCTAGATTCTGGGTGCGTTTCTGTTAACTATAAGCCCTTTATACACCTTGAATAAGTGCATTGAACAGTGCTTAGCACAATGATACAAGGCTTGGGAAAAATAAAATAAAGTGTCTAGGGTAAAAAATGAGTTCATTAAGGTGAGGGGAATGATGAACTCCAAATGAAGAAGGGATCAATTGGTTTTTATGAAAATCATTTAGGTTGTATCATTGAGGTGATTCTCAAAAAAATAATTATTTTTGGAACCTAGGTGAAAAAGAAAAAGTACGAAGTTCCTTGGTTAAGATCTTAATTCCATTGATATTTTATCTCTTGTCACTCTTGGACTCTGGAATTGAGCCTGAATTGAAGTTAGTCATTAAGCAATACCTCATATGAGGCATGAAAATTTCATTTCTTGTTGATTCTTTACTCTCTTGACTACCTTTGAGTATTTTTTCTAAGCAAGATTCATTTGAGAAATTTATTTTCTAAGAGGCAATTGACATGTTTTGTCCTTTGTCTTACAGTTTTGGACATGTTACATCTTGAGAAATTTAATAAAAACATCTTTCTATTTTCAAAGATAATAAAGCATGTGATTTTTTGAGGACAAACAATGTTTAAGTGTGGGGGAATTTAATGTGGCCTTAAAAACACATGTTTTGACACATCTTTTTAATTAATTTTTATTAATTTAATTATTTATTTTAACACTTTTTAATACATAATGGCACTTTCATATTTTTATTATTAAATCTGTTAATTAATCAATTTTTATAATTAATCAAGTATTATAATCTTTAAAATAGTTAATTTATTCCTTACTTTAGTTCAATAGCTTTATTACTTTTTATTTAGTATGGTATCTTTGTCTACATATCTAATGATTTAACATTAATTAATTAATTAAGTCTGCTTCTACATATAATTAATGTACTCTTAATCTAACATTGCATGTTTTTTTAAATTAAATAATATAAACTAATTAATATATGTATTTTAATAATTCATTAATTAAAATAAAAGATTATATACCTACTTTAATTATTAAGTCTCTTATTTAAAATTTCATTAATTAACATAATGGTTTAATAATATAATAACTATATTTCTACCTTAAATTAATTTAATTTGATATAGTAACTATTTTAAAAAATTTAACTTTGTCTTATAAATGATTAAATTTTATGTTAACTTTTAATAAGTTAGTTGCTTTTTAATTTTATTTTTAGTATAGTAATAATTTATGTTATGCAAATTGAAGTTATTAATTACTTAATTTAAGATGAATTGGTTTTATTAATATGTTGTATTTAATTTTCAATTATTTTAATTAAGTTTTATTTTCAATTAATTATTTTGTTCATTTTTTAATTTAAGTTTTAATTTAATTTATTTTTCTCTGTTTATTATGCAGGTTAACGGTGGCACTGTAAACACTTAATATGGTCTCACCGTGTCTCTACCATGGGTTTCTCACAGACTCACCATGACACCCCTTACTCCACGCACTGGTTTAAAACAGTCTCACCATGTGTTTCATTCACGATGCCTCCGTGAACTCAGTTTCACTGTCTCACCGTATCCTCCCTTTATCCTCACGGACTCACCAGTTTCCAGTTCATTGACACACCGTTTCCCGTTTTTATCTCACTGCTTCCCTAAGCACCGTAACACCACTACCAGTGATTTACCTATCTTTGCCACTGTATCTTTCTTCCACCACGTCATTATCTCATGAATTTCAGCAGAACTCCGAAGCCACTTCCTACAACTTCATTCCACATATTTATCACCATCTTCCACCATAAACACAACTCTTAACCCCATCCGCTGCCACCTGAGAGGATCAACACCACTAGAGTTTTTCACCACCACTGAGGTGTTTGACGTCACAACCTCACTTCACGAAACCCATAACTTGTCTGCTGAACAGAAACCGAGCTGCCACTGGAGGTGCGCGCTTGTCTTCCAGTTGAAGATTCGCCACCTGCTGGATCCGAGGCCATGTTGATAAGGCTGTAGGATTTCAATGCCCGAGCATTGTTGATGAAGTCCGTTGGAGTCACTGTGGGTGAGGGAGGCGGAGCCGCGGACATGGATAAGGAACCATGCTGCCGGTACCTTACCTGGAGATGGGATGTAGCGTCTTTGCTGTGCGCCGCTGCTGGCCGAGCTAGTGCTTGAGTCCCCGAAGTTGAAGTCATCGCGCCATGCCGGAGATGAGATAAGAGGGAACACTGCTGGAGGAGGGCTCCCTTCGCCGCGCTGGAGGGGAAGCTGTCTACCGCTGAGTGGAGGTCGCTGCGTCATCTCAGAGGAGGGAGCCGAGCCGATGTTGCATGAGCAGGGAATGTGCCACTACTGTATGCGTTGGAAGGAGGAGGGGAGGTCTCCGCTGATCGCTGCTGTCCGCCATTGCTGGATTCTGTTGGAGGAGGGAGCCTGTTTTGCACCAGGTTCAAAGGAAGAAGAAGAAACTCCCCCTGCTGTTCATTCAAGAGGTGGAAACACATCCAAGTGCTTCCAACTAACTCATACGGAGTTAGTTACGAGGAAAATACTAGTGCGACGTGCCTGTCGCGAAAGAATGAACGTGTGCGGTGCACAACTGAGAGACTTCTGAAGTCGGTTGAATTGGTAGGTGACAAGCAACAGATGATGGAGGACATAAAAATAGAGTAGCAGCAGAAGTTTAGATAGAGATGGATTCATCATTCCAAGATCACATCAGATGAGAGCAGGACTCTCTCATTTTTCATTCCACGAACACACATTGGAGAGAATATCCAAGGACTCTCATTCAGGTGAGAGCGCAGACTCCCGGGGAGCAGCATGAGAGAAGATATGGATGTGGAGGAGCCCGAGAGTAGAGAATCACTGAGGGAGTTCTTTTCCATTCTTGTACTTAATTTTTACAATACCCTGTAATCGATTGTATTCCGTTTCTTAATTCAAGATGATCAAAGGATAAATTTTCTTAGCTCAAGAATTAAATAGTGCTGGTAAATCTTTTAGACTTCTTCATTTGCTTTACATTTTTCAGAATCATGATCAATCTGCGAGGTTGATTAATGACTCTCTGTTCAGTTTCTTCACACCTCAATTGTTTTCTAAATTCCTCAATTCAAGATCGACTGGAAAGGTTGTTCTTGAATGCATCATTTTCGAAGCGTTAATGTCTTTAACATTGGTAATTTACGGCGAGTTTATTTCCAAATGTTATCATTTTATAATTTTCAAGCAGTTTAACTGAATTTGGAGTGGCGAACTCCTAAATTCAGTTTACTATGTGTTGAGTTTCCTGGAAAGGGAGACTTTTCACCTTTTCTCTTGAAGTATGATTCAATGAAGTGTAGTGAAGAAGATATACTTTTAACCATTAGATTGGAATTCTTGAGTATTAAATTTGATCTTCTCCTTGTACCTTGCTGCTTAATGTTTCTATTTTGTTCTCTCATGTTAGAATTACGGTAGTTCTTAGTTCATTAGAATACTAGTAAGTGATTTAGTCTCTTGTCATCATCTTTTATCTTACTTCTTGCTTAAAGAAAATTACAAAAAAATTGTAAATTAAAAACAACTAAAAAAATGCACACTCGCTTCACTGCTGACAACTGTGGAGTTAATTTTGAATAAAACCTAGAACTCTCATCTGCCTTCTCTGTGGTTCGACCCTGCACCACTGTGCTAGTGTAGGTTAATAAATGCAATTTTGAGGGCTGTGAAGACCTTCGGCCTGTTCATGCTCCATGTAGTTGATCGAACAAGTCATAAATTTGTGACAAATAATACTTGTCCTTTATCATTATTTTATTGAGATCACGATAATCAATGTAAAGAGGTATTGACCCATCCTTCTTCTTGACAAATAGGACTGGTGCACCCCATAGTAAAGCACTTGGGCATATAAACCCTTTATCTATATTCTATTGTAGTTATTTATTTAGATCCTCAAGCTCCACAATGGCTATTATATATGGAGTCTTGGATATTGGAAATTCCCCAGGTATAAGATCAATCGAGAATTCAACATCTCTTCTAGGAAAAAGACCAGGAAATTCCTCGAGAAACACATAAGTGAATTCCCTCACAATAATCATGTCTTAGAGGATAGTTATTTCCTTAAACTTAATCATATGTGAAATATAAAAATGCTCATAGGGTAGTAATATCCATGATTAAGATGATGGTTCTAAAGAAGATTCATCATCCTCCTTGAACTTGTATAGAATCGGGGGTCAATTCACCATATAGAGAGTGATTTCCCTCTCACTGAAATTTATGTTGGATCTATATAGGGAAAGACAATCCATGCCAAGAATTTCATCAAATTCCACTTAGGGAAGTATAATGAGGTTCGCTGGGAAGTTAAAACCACAAATTATGATAGGGGAGGATTCATATGCATGGGATGCTATAATTTCCCCATTATTTCGTTTTCACCGACAAATCTACTTCCATGCTTTTTGGTGGTGTTTGGATTGTTCTACTAAACTTTTGGGATATAAAAGAATGCGTAGAACTATGGACGATAACCCTACCTTTCACTTTTTGATTCTGGTTCTACTCATTAACATTATCCAAAATAGACTTAGGGATGATAACTATTAAACACATAAGTGGGAATCTAATGAAATTAAAGGGATAACTTATAAATTACATTTATCTCCTTAACTTATTAATTTCTATGCTTCAATCTAAGTTATCCAAGATCTAATTCCTAATGTATATTCTTATGGGATTTTTTTGTTCCATTAATAATGGTTTGTACTAAGATTATGAATTTACCAAAGCATATCCCCTAGGAATTTCAAACCAAGAGTGCAGAAAGACCCATTGTCGTGCACCGGTTCTCATTTGAGTCTAGCTCAAAGAGGTGTTTTTAGGTTTTACCCCTAGATACATCTGTGCCAAATCCACCTCTACTTATTCATATTCAGAAATGAATGTATTTTTATTCATAAACTACTTACTCTATACTCACCAAAATTTAGGGTTTCTTTTCTTATACTAAATTTTATCCCTAAGGATTTCACTATATTTTTATAATCCTAATCCCAAAAATAACTAAACCTATCCTCTGATACCAACTATAACAACCCCGATCTTTATTAAATATTTAAACATGATTTATTACATAAAATTGCACATAATAAAACCCATAAGATCAAGAGATATAGTGTCTTTGGGGCTTAGGAATATTACATAACAACTTAAAACATGAAATACACATCTTTATTGAAAAATTATTTTACATGACCACAACATTCCTTCATACTTAGCATTGTATGGGATAACCTAAGGACATACATAAGAAAAGGGTGAGCTATGAAGCCCAGTAAGGGAATAAACATGGTATATCATGAGATAGACAATACATGTTAGTAAATAGGTATATCAATATAACATGAAATAAACATGAACATAAAATCATGATATATCATGATATTCATAACATGGAAATGTGGCAATAACATACAACAGGATATTAGCATGAGCCAAGGATCATTGCACATGGATTAGCATGAGTAAAAACTAATTGCACATGAATTAGCATGAGTAAACACTCACTATAGATGAATTATAATGAGTAAACACTCATTTCATATGGCGTATCATGATACCATACATTACCAGATGCATTGGAGTGCTATCAGGGTGCACCCTTTATAATAATTTCATTTTCATGTAAAAGTGTGCCACATAGATCATACAACATGGATTCATTAAACATCATAATTTATTACATGAACAAGGAATGTGTAATAAATAAATTTAAGTCCCCAATCAAAAAGTATATGTGCATAAAGGTGAATACCCTTGATAGAGAAATGAGTATCGTATTCACTACATGATGATTTTGGCATGGAAAATCTTGGTGAAATTTCAGTAGCATAACGACGTCAAATAGAAATTTGTAAAACTAGTTTATGAAAGAGAAATGGGTCTCTCATAATTTATACATTAAATGGATAGTAAGGGGATCATGGAATATAATATCCCAACATATGGAATGTAATTTAGATGTATAATATAAAATAAATTCTTGAATGGAAATGAGAAGAGAGAAATCCCTTATGGAATTTTGGTATAGTAAAAACTTAGGTAAGGGTCCAAACGGGGGATTATAAATGACCCCTAATTAAAATAACATCAACTAGATAGTAATTTAATGATTACAAATGAGTTTCAATACAAGAAATTGAAATTAAAATAACTACTCTCAAAGAAGGTGCTTGAATTCAAAGAGGAGAGGAATCCCTTACTTGGATGTGTGATCCCAAAGGCTTAGGAGAGGCTTCTTGGGATATTGGGGGAACCTTGGGATGAATATAGTGAGTAGGGTATAGAGGGTGGTAGAACTTAAAAGATCTTGATTGAAGAGAAATGGGTTCTTGGGTGAGTTTATATAGGAAATGTGGGAGAATTATTTATTATTTTGGTTTTGGACACTATAAACTAAAATATTCAAAAACGCAAACCATACCATAGTTTTTACCCATGGTTTATGGAAAAGGAGAGTGGTATATATTATTTTATATGGCTAATATACAAATATATTAAAATATTTCCCTTTCTTATGTAGAGGTGAGTCACACTTTCAAGGAAATGATTTTAAAATCTTAAAATATTTTATGTGTCTTAGAAGATTCACTAAGGCTTTATAAAATAAATAAAATAATCCTAAAATTACATTATTTTAAAGGAAAAACATATATTTTTCCGAAGATACCTTTTATAGTATTTTATTACATCATTATTGGGCTATTATAATGTCATAAAACACATTATATATTTATACGATATTTAAATGTTACCCAAAAATTCAACTGTCTTAGAAAATTATGAAAAATTAATTGTTGGATAATTTTGACGTGATGATTCCAAAAATAATATTCATTTTATCAAAACAATTTTATAAATATTTTAATTTTCACTTTTAAAATAAAAACCTATATTTATTGAAAATTGATGGGTTTTGACAAAATTGTTTTAAAACCTTAATAGAATTTATATTTGACTTCATAAAAATTATATGATCATTTATATTAAATAAAAATAATTTAATAATAATAATTTATTAAAATATTTTTTAATTCAAAAATCCATTAATTTTTCAAAATATATTTCTTAATTGAATTTGAATATTAACCAAAAATACTATTTTCCCGAATGACCTGAAGGCCTTATTTTTTATTTTTATTATGGATAATCCCCCTTTTAAGGGTTTAAGGGGAACCCTTACATGACCCATATTCCCAAGGAACAAGGCCCAAATTACCCACATTACATGACCCAAAGGCCCAGAGGCATACCTTGCCCAATACATGACCTGTAGGCCCAGTCCACTTGAACTGCCCCTCCCCAGATTTTGCATCATTGATCACTTAGCTCCCCAACTTTCATTGCTGATCAGCTATAATTTACCCGTAAAAAGTTGCACGGTTCCTAGTCCCGATGGTTGCTGCCATACCCTCTCACTTTTCAACATCTATATTTAAAATGAGAAGGATATTTAACGGTCATTTAAATACAATTAGATATAATAAAACAAAAGGAGTGCATGTGTTTTCTATTTCCATACAACATTTAATTAAAAGAAAGGGAATTCTATTCATAAATGTTCAGGTCATTACATGGATAGACCTTGGGAATGAACTTGGGTACCCAGGATTGTGTGATATCTTTATGGAACAATACCCTAGAGGTGATGGTGTTTATTTTGATGATCTCATCAATGAGTGAAGCTCTGTATTAGAAATACTAGGTTACCATCTCATTATTTCTCAAGGTATAAATCATTATCAGTTCCATGACTTTCTTGTTGAAGGTTGTATCATTGACCGATCTTGAGAGGATTTCCACTTTTAGAAACAATGAGATATTTTAGGTACACCTTTACTTTGATGATCCAGTTTTTAGTCTTGATGATTTTTCATAGTTAGTGACCGAGGTATCTTATTTGAGTTAAAGGGATGAGTTCTTAATGGACGCCCTTATTGTGTTCCACCATTTTGGTGAATATTTAAATTGTGGGGATACCTATTTTAGGTATTCATTTCTTTTATGTCTTCTTAGTGTTTTTTGTTTATTATTCTTTGAAATGTGTAATGATTTTAGAGGATCTTCTTTAGGGATGCTGGTAATGTTGGTTTTCTATTCTTTTAGAGATGTTCTTGGTGATTTTTAGGGCGAGTATTATTCTATTTTTTGGACCATATAACTCATGATTTGGGTGTGGGAATTCCTTTTGTCTCATTGTTTTGCTATATTTTGTGTTAGAGGATTTCTGAGTATAAAAAGAAATATATAGGGGAGAATTATAACAAACTGAAAATAAATTTCATTATTGTACCGCACTTTGGGTATTTTTTAGGTGGCTTGAGGGGTCAGAGGATGACCTAAATCTTTAAGGATGATGTGGACATGGAATTACATATTTTTAAGCTACATGTGGTCCACCAGCTAGCCAATGTACTTGAAATTGGCTATAATAATATGTTGTATCCATCAACTAACAGGTGGGCTAGACCAAGTTTACATCACTTCTTCTGTAACCACTGGCTAGCCAGTGGTGTTGCTGGACATAGGTTAGTGTTAGGGTATCATGGTAATTTCACCTAAAAACCCCCATTTTATTTATTTTCCTTTCCTTCCTATAACCTAATTTGACCCACTTAAACCTTGGAAGCCTCTTGAGAGATTTTGGCTCTCCAAACCTCTTCTCTTGATAGATTAAAGTGAAATTAAAAGAGGTGATTCCCTCTTGGTATGTCATTATCTTCTTAGAATTTTATGTCTATTATTTTCTTAGTTTATTATTCATATATTCTATGAAAACCTTAGGATTTTTTGGACCTAGAATAGTTGATGTGGAATTTTTCTTCTCGGACATCTTATTACTTCTCTCCATATCTCTCTTCCTTTATTTGGTGTTTTCCATCAGAGGCTACACATCTCAAATTCATTGTGGTTTGATACTAGATATTCCAAGTAGTTGTTTATATGTCATTTATTATCCGATGATTCATGTTTTTCTTGATTTATTGTTTGTTTTGTTTAAATTGGTTAAGTATGATTTGATTACTTTAAATCATAAATTTATTATTTTTTATGAAATTGGTATTTGGCATGGTTAGTTTCATATTGATAAATAATCCTTTCTTTTGAAATAAAATTTGATTTTGGTTGATCATGGTGATCTTGGTTTATAAAATGTAAATCCCCATTTAAATGAAAATATATTAATTATTTAAGATTATTCCAAATGGTTGAAATATTTTATTTCCTTTGAAAGGTATTTTTGGAATTATTTAAAGGATAACATGTGATTATTTATTTTAAAGAGGATGATTGAAATGATATTTCAAAACAATAAAGGGATTGATATGATTTTCTTGACCTTTTTCTTGAAGGCTCATTTAACACCTTAAATTGGTTTTAAAGGAAGCAGGCAAGTGCGGACCTTGTAAATGGTTTATTCAAAGTTCTATTTTGATTAATTGATAAAGGTTTGGTTTATCAATTTGGATTAATTTAATGACATGTTTGGAAATTTGTAAAGTGAATGATATTATCATAAAAATGCTTGGATAACCCCTTATGTATATTCTTCCTTGGGGATTAGTTCTTGAATCACTTGATGAGAGGTTTTAAAACAAGAGTTATACTCTTTGAGGGATCTTGGAGGTGATAGTGATATGTGCACCTTTTATGGGTTGGAATATTGATAGTGTATGTTGATACTATTGAGGATCCCCATTGTGATCCATGTTTCTTTATTCTTACTAACCACTTTAACTGGTCATGGGAAACCTGGGTTTTTCTATGAGAGAACATACATTTTTGATATACTTTTTTGGACACACACCCTGAATAGAATCTCCCTAGAGAATGTGGATTCAGGCTAGGGATGTACTCTGATGAGGTGGTTATGTGCCTAGTTGGAAATCTTTTGTTTGTGATATATTCAACATTTTCACACAATCAGTCATTATTGTTTTTCTTATATTTGGTGGAATCACTAATGTATCTATGAATTTACCATGACATATGATCTTGACACTTTAAATTGATACTTTAGATATGACTCTGATAATTTTATCATTAGTTAGTACTAGAGTTTCCATATTCAACTTCCTTTATTATACTTTCTTGATTGTTATGAGGCACTTTCTTTATCCATGTATATCCCTTTGCATGATTATTTAGTCTATAACACATGTTACCAGCTCATAAATTCCTTTTATATTGTTAACCTCGACATGATAAAGTATTTTTAATGGTTGTTATTAAAGGGTTTTAAATTTATAAAAGGGTGTGTTTTATTAAAAATTGATTTTGACATGGTTTACTCTTAAGGATTCCAAAATGGATTTTGAAATGGAAAAAGGGTAATGGTTTAGAATCTGTTTTCCTTGTGACTAGATTTTATGGATTTGTTTTCCTTTTTAAAAATTATTATGTTTTACCATCTATTTTTATAGAAAAAAGACACTATTTTCTAATTATTATTTTCAAAATTGCTTATCTGAATTACTTGGTAGAGAAATCTCATATATTCTTTGTAAGAATATTACCAGGCACTATATCCCACACCTAACTTTTACTATTTGGTGTTTGTAGCCTTCATGTTATATAATATGTGCACATGTTCTCTTTGTCTTTTCTTGTAGGTTTGTACTTGGTTGGATGAGGAAAGGTGACTTGGGACATAGTGGGTGGTCATGGAACACTAGGATATGGGTTGTGGTGATTCCATTTTTATGATTTTTATTTTGGTTTATCTTTTCATCATTTCCTTATATCCTGATATGGTTGAATGGTTTATTTATCTAATGATGTTTCTATAGCGTATTTTGATTTTATAGTATTTTGTTGGGTGAAATAATTCCTAAAGTTTTTTTGGATGATCAAGTGCCTATATCCAGCCCATAGAGACCAGGAATACCCTTTGTGCCAGTAGAGATCAGTTTGGATGTCGGATTAGATGGTATTCTAGGACATTTTTTTTCACTCTAAATGAGATTTAATCACTTCCAAACTTCTAGAATGATCTCCAATAAATATAATATCTCATTCTCTAAGTTTTCACCTAATAATATGAAAAAAATGGGAAATATTTCTATTAAAAAAACTATAACTTCAAAAACATTTCCATGACTAATATCCTATTCTTCTTCAAGTACTCCATAAGCATCCAACATCATAACATCTTCAATGATATCCAATATCCTCCATAAACATATATACGTAATCATTCACATAATTTTCATGATTCTACAAGTTCACACATGTCTATACATATTCAAAACCTCTTTCATGGATTCATATATAATCCATGACGATCCTATAAGAATGAAATCTAATGCTTATTCACTAATATCTCTCTATCAAAAATCCAAGAAACATATCAATAAATCCATGAAATACTCCATGTAACTTCTCCACATAAAATAATCATAAATACATTCAACATATAACCATTAATTAATATATATTGTCAAAAAATACAACACAACATTATGGTTGCAACACAAATCTATCAATGTTTGGTTTAATGCTCAAATGAATGGAGAAAGAAAGAAAATCAGTTTTTTGAGCGACACAACATGGTCAAAGACAAAATGGAAATTTTGGTTATTATTGATTCAAGAATAAGACATACATGCTAATGAAAACATTCATTTTGATCTTGATATCATGGGTACCATAATAGAGATGATGTGAAATGTCCATTATAGGAAATATATGAGAATCATAGAAAATAGAGCATTGTATGGAGACGTAATTATAAGGCCCCAGCCTTAAACATTACTTAATCTTGAGATATTTCAAGAATACACCTTGAGGATCTTTTCAGGTTTAGAGTTTTAGAGAATTAGATCATAAAACATGCATTACATCCCACATTTAAACAAAGTGGTTACAATAAAATATAGTATTGGTTTTTCCCCATCAACGGAAACATATTTAAATAAAACATGGTTTCTTTCTTGACACATCCTTGACACTATCATCATATCATGAACCTTTCCCTTGACTTGTGAAAAACATTTCAAAAACTTTGGATGACCATAAAAAGCTCAGTAAGGGATATAAAAGTACGAAAAGAAAACACTAGTCCATGTATGAAATCATACTTTACTCATAAAACATAATCATTTTAACATAACTCATAAAATCATGAATAAATCATAGAAATCATAAGGCATAAAGGTAACTTGAGGCATTCATAACATTCTTACGTAGGGAGTAACCCTCTTGGTTACGTTTGGAATACCCATCACAGTATATTTCCTAAATCTCTTCGGAGAAACCTTAACGTTTAACTCCTTCGCGTTACCCAATGAATTGGAGAGCTATATCGGGATCACCCTCCCTTAGTTTATCACAGAACCACCTGCCTTTATAACAATGCCCAAGAACCATAACATAATCGTATCACGTAAAACATGCATAAAGGAAACATAATATTTCCACATTTCAATCACAAGATATCAATACAACACATTGATATAATAAAAACATTATGAAAACCATTTTCAATACCAAAATAAAAGAAAAGTAATACATGGTATTTATTTTTCATTTTAAAAAAAGTTAGATTATGGGTTTTATAGGAATCCGAAACTCTAATAATGGTCACGACGGCGGAGAAGTCGTTGTCGCCGCATACGTACGACAAAAAAAACATTCCCTTTTGTCGTTTAGTAAACGCTTCGTATAAAAAGATTCCTTTTGAATAATAATAAAAGTCAAAGGGGTTTATACACCATATAAAAGAAAGTTGTGTATAAAACAAAATATGCCTCAATGAAAAGAGATTAAGACGGAGTACCATACAAAGACGGTATCCTTAGATTAAGGATAAATCAATTACATAATTATGTGTGACAAATGAATACACAAAGTATAAGTGGATATTAAGTGTAAAAAAATCAGAGTTTATTCACACATATTCATAGAAAAACATATTCAAGGAGTACAATTTTATCCCAAAGAATCAAAATTGGGTTAATAAGTTCCCTTGCAAAAATTCGACAGCCTAACGGCGTAACTTCAAAATTCATAAAATGAGTTGATGAGAGATAAAAAGGGTATCTCATCACTTGGATATAAAATTTACATCAATAAGGATATAGAAGAACATATCCCAACATAAGAAGATGTAATTTAAAATACATAACAAAAGAAGTCTTTTTAAAAAGAGGAGGGTGAAAGGTACCCTTACCGACTTGGGTAACTTTTGAAATGTACACCCCATTGAAGAAGGGTCATACAATGAATATGTAAATACACATAAATGAAATTATATTACACAAGTAGTATAATAATGGGCATTACATGCAACACTCAAAGGAAATGGTGGAAAATGTAGCCTAAATCTCACGGAAATAAAAGTGAGATGAAAAATCCCTTATGAAAACTCGGCAGCCTAACAGAACCACTTAAAACATCCAAAAATGGATTGATGAGATCAAAATAGGGTCTCTCACCATATTAACATAAAATTTACATCAATAGGAATATATAAGAACATCCCACAACATAACAAATAGGATCTTAAAAGAAGTGACATAAAGGAGAGTACTTAAAAAGAAAGAGAGAGGTTGGATCTCTTACGAAAATTCGGCAGCCTAACAGCACCACTCAAAACTTCCAAAATGTATTGATGATAGAAAATAGGGTATCTCATCATATGAACATAAAAAGTACAGTAAGAGTAATATAAAATAACATCCCAATCATAAGACAGATGATCTTAAAAGTAATGACATAAAAGAGTGTACTTAAAAAGAAAGAGAGGGGTAGGATCCCTTACCTCAAGTCCGACTTGTCTTCTTCGTTTCTTTATATTCCTGAATAATAAACTTTGGTAAATTTATAATTTCTTAAGGACATACTTTAAATATTATTATTCAGTTCATATCACATATTATAATTTTATAATAATTTTTTAATAATGTTAGTTCATATCAGATGTTTTTTGCCGATGTTTGGTACATGAGTAAAAAAATAAACTTGTTTGAAAATTATTTCCCATGTAGTTATAAGTAAATAATTTATAGAATAGTATTAATGATTAAAATATCATATATATCCAGTAAATATTCATTTTATACTATTCCATAACATTTGGAGGTAAAAAAAATGAAAAGCACTGTTCATGGAGACGGTAGGCCGTACGTATGCATGAACGCTACTTTCATTTTTTTGTCATATTAATGGAATTAAAAATAAATGAGATATATATATATATATATTATAATTCCATTATAATATAAATGTTATATAGGTCACATATTTTCATTAATTTCATTCTTTATACATTCCATGTATTGCATTAACGAGTCACATCACTTGAGGGGGCGGTAGTCCACACTTCCTCATATGAAATTATCGCATTTGCACAACATGAAAAGAATAAAGGTATGTTTTAAATATAAAATACATAAGCATATAGTAAACATAAATACCATATATATCATATATAAAATACAGTGACATCATAATGTCCACCTTTAAAGGTGTTAAAGAAATATTGAACAATCATCGTTTCGTGAGGCAGAAAATCGCTAACCACAGAAACAATATGTTCTTTAACCATTAGACGAAGGTGTTTGTAAGTGTAGCTCTAATAATTCACATAAAAACATACTAGTATATTGAAGATACTGGTTTTGTTACAAAATAAAAGAATAAAAAGAGTTTAGGTGGTTGGAGGAGCAAAATAAAACATAAGATCACAAGATAAGACACTACCTTTAAATCAGGTAACTCTTTTTGATTTGAGATCAAAGGTTTCCTTGGGAAGACTTATGCCCAAAGTGAGGCTTCTAGGAGTAATATAGGGATGTGGAGAGACAAAATGGGCAGGGGTTGGCCGAGCCAAAGGCTTTGGAAGTGTGGGTAAGGTGGTAGAGGTGGGGGCCTTTTATAAGAGGAGAGGAGGGGCACTCTTGGAAAGTTATAAAGGAATACTTTATTATAATACGATTTTCGGATTTTAAAGGTCCCAAAATTATATATTTCTAGGATAAGGTGATAAGGGTTCTAAATACACCCATACAATAGGTTTTTGACAAGTTTAGGTCTTATAGTTTACATTATATTTTCATTTTATTTAAATCGTTAAATAATGAGGTAATCACTGCATCATCATGGTGTCATAAATAATTTAATTTATTTAATGTCTAAAAATCATAAAAAAATATCATGATGTAGTAAATCTTTTTAGATTTCTAATTAATATTTATAGTCAAAAATAGGACTTGTATAACTTCATGTAAAAATTGCTTTAGTAAAACAACTCATGTTTGTGACATTTTTTACTTTTACTTTAAATAAAAGGCATTAATGTCATTATCTTACCCAAGTGGCTCCATGGGGTACCAAAAATCGACCCATGGTTTGTATTGGTCGGCCATGACACATCCAATAAGGGTAAGACATGTGTCTAGGTCATTTCATATTATTAAAACATTATTTTTACCTTAAACTACACTAATTATCTCTAATTGCGATTAAAAACTGAAAATTTACTATTAACCAAAAAATTATTTTAATCACATTGAACCAAAGTTTACTTCCTAATGAAAACCATGTATGTAGGATTTTTGAAATTCAAAACACAGAGGTGGTAAAATTTCATTTAAACGAAAAATCAGTTTTTTAAGTACCACTTAGTGGTTTCACTATTCATCAAAAATTGAAGTTTTTCAGAAAAATACCAAAACTTCACCCTAAGCTATATTTGATATTCCGAATTCAAAAATGATGTCTATTTTAAAAAATTCAAAACATATAAGTTACATTAATTAATTTAATAATTAATTCCCGCTGTCAGAGTAAATAGCGTGTTTTTATGAAACAATAAGTATCAAAAGATTGACACTAGTTTAAGTCCAATTTCAAAGTGAAATTAATTCCAACAAACACTAATGGATTAAATGGTAAAAATATATTCTAATTTCAGTTTAAAACCAATTCAAAAGATAATCTAATCATATAAATAAATTAGATTAAAAAGAGGTTTTGAATTAAAATACAACATTTTTCACTATTCATTAAAAAAATGAACTTTATCGGAAAAATACCAAAAATTTACACAAAGTAAATTTTGATGTCCCGATTCTAAATAAGACTTTTATTTTGTCAAATATAACACATAAAATTGTCAAAAAGTGTATTTAAAAGAGGTTCGCCATCAAAAGGCGGTTAATCGACCTTTTAAATAATATTAGAATGTTTACGCTTAAAATTGGATTCATTCGCATTTTTAATCCTCTAACATTTATTGTAAAGAGTAAAAATATTTGACAAACATATATAATCATTTTGTAGTTAGTTCTGTTCATTCCTGCCTTTACAACGGCTAGGCGTTAACTACCATTTAAAATAATATTATTTTATTATTAGAGTGCAACGTAAGATTCCCAAGAAACTCATTGTTGCGTATTGGGTACGCCATCGAGCATATCGTCCCCTTTAAATTAATATTAATATTTTATCCAAAATATTGATAAATGTGAAAATTTCATATTCTTTATTTACCTGGGGTGTTACATCCTTCCCCCCTTTTGGGAATTGCGTCCTCGCAATTTTAAAATTAGGCTTGGAAACTTCATTGAAAATCCCACATCGGGACAAGAGTCAGTAAAAAATCACTTTAAAATAAAGAAAGAGAAGTACAAAGGTCACCCGAGTTAACCCATACTAGGATTCCATGTAGGAAAACATGGATATGGAGGAAAAAAGGGTCATGTTTTGAGGGAGAGTGATAGAAAACATGTTTATGAGAAAGTTAACCACAAGAAAATCACGTACTTGTGGTGGGTTAAACGGCATTCAATTCCCCCATAGGAAAATTTAATAGACAACATTTTTGTTTAAAGTTACTTTTCATTGAGGAATTTATTTTTGATCTTAAGGAAACATACTTACTTGTCATGTTGACTTTCAAATTTTACTAGATTTCTTACACAAACTCGTACTTTACCCAAATGATGAGTATTTAGGAAGAATTGTTTACATTAAGAGAGCTATAATCAACTACTAGAGAATCACCTAATCCGCAAAAGAGAACTATATACTTCCCATTTATTTAGACCTTAACCAAAACTAAAACCTAAAAGGTTAGTATGAGATCAGATAATACCCAAAAAGGATAAAAAATCTATTCTTAATCTCCAAAAATTTTCAAACAATACCCAAAGTTCAACAAAGACCATTCAATAAAAAATTTGTCCATAAAATTATTCAAAGTAAACCAAACTAAGATTGAAACCCAAATATTTGAAGGATTTAATCACATAGTCTTCCAAGGTACAAATTAACACTTATCTCCAAATAACATCAGTTGCTCTTAAAGTCTCATATTGAAAAGTAATTAACCTAATCACATATCCTCCATAATAGGTTAATAATTTCCATAGATAACCCAAAATCAACTTACTCTTAATTCATAAAATCATCTATCTAAAAAGAATAAGTTATAATAACCAGAGACTTAACGTAGTCCAGTGGTAGGCGATAAATACCAGTCGCACTTTGGTTGTGGGTTCGATTCCCATAGCTTTGTCCGACACGATGGGTTGTCACACGGTCTGCGTGTTGTCCTTTTTATAAAACTCCAAAATAACCCTAACATGTTTTAACCTCAATAGTTTCCTTATACCTCTCATTTTCATCCAAATTCATTACGATCTCAACTTCTTAATTTTTGAAGTCTTATTTCTCCACCATAAAATAAAACGATTCCCAAAATGAATAACATCATACCTTGATCACGACGTCCACTCAGTTTCATCGTCATCTTGCTCACGTAAGTAGAATTCCCATGCATTACAACAATGATTTAGAGATCCTTCAAAATCATTTGCTTCCTCCATCCAAATACACCTTGTACAACATGGGTCATATGGGTGTTCAAAGAAAAACAGTTTTGGAAAATAATCATGTATGACATATAATTCCAAAACATCTGATAAAACATGATTTCTATAAAATAGTCGGACATAATTTGAGTTGAAACTTTCTATTATTTGTCCTTTTAAAATACCATAAGTATGTGCTGAGAGACTATATTTTAAAAGAAAATATAAATAGGTTGCACAAGGGTCTCCTTCCTCAGCACCATTTTTAAAATCATATTATGCTTCAAATTCTTATGATAAGGTAAAATATTTGAAAATACCTTGATAATATTTATGTTTCTTGAAAATATGAGAATATTGTGAAAATAGTATTTTTCTAAATACAACCCATGATCCACGATGATAACGAGGTATAGTGGAGGTGTTTGATATCTCAAACAACTGCTTGCAAGTGAGTTGTATGCTAGAAAATGTTTCACAATCATCCGAACATGACTTTGCAATAATTATTGCAAGAATGTCATCAGGAAGAGATAGTAATGTCGTTTGAGATCATTCTCCTTCCATTCGTAATCAACTTTACTTGACCTGAAAAAAGTTATAAAACAAGGATTTAACTGAAATAATAGATATAGGGACTAATGACGTGTCTAACAAAAACTCATAATCCCTAAAGTTGTCTAAACTGACATCTGATACCAACTATAAGACCCCAACCTTAAACATTACTTAATCTTGAGATATTTCAAGAATACACCTTGAGGATCTTTTCAGGTTTAGAGTTTTAGAGAATTAGATCATAAAACATGCATTACATCCCACATTTAAACAAAGTGGTTACAATAAAAGATAGTATTGGTTTTTCCCCATCAACGGAAACATATTTAAATAAAACATGGTTTCTTTCTTGACACATCCTTGACACTATCATCATATCATGAACCTTTCCCTTGACCTGTGAAAAACATTTCAAAAACTTAGGATGAGCATAAAAAGCTCAGTAAGGGATATAAAAGTACGAAAAGAAAACACTAGTCCATGTATGAAATCATACTTTACTCATAAAACATAATCATTTTAACATAACTCATAAAATCATGAATAAATCATAGAAATAATAAGGCATAAAGGTAACTTGAGGCATTCATAACATTCTTACGTAGGGAGTAACCCTCTTGGTTACGTTTGGAATACCCATCACAGTATATTTCCTAAATCTCTTCGGAGAAACCTTAACGTTTAACTCCTTCGCGTTACCCAATTAATTGGAGAGCTATATCGGGATCACCCTCCCTTAGTTTATCACAGAACCACCTGTCTTTATAACAATTCTCAAGAACCATAACATAATCATATCACGTAAAACATGAATAAAGGAAACATAATATTTCCACATTTCAATCACAAGAGATCAATACAACACATTGATATAATAAAAACATTATGAAAACCATTTTCAATACCAAAATAAAAGAAAAGTAATACATGGTATTTATTTTTCATTTTAAAAAAAGTTAGGTTATGGGTTTTATAGGAATCCGAAACTCTAATAATGGTCACGACGGCGGAGAAGTCGTTGTCGCCGCATACGTACGATAAAAAAAACATTCCCTTTTATCGTTTAGTAAACGCTTTGTATAAAAAGATTTCTTTTGAATAATCATAAAAGTCAAAGGGGTTTATACACCATATAAAAGAAATTTGTGTATAAAACAAAATATGCCTCAATGAAAGGAGATTGAGACAGAGTCCCATACAAAGACGATATCCTTGGATTAAGGATAAATCAATTACATAATTATGTGTGACAAATGAATACACCAAATATAAGTGGATATTAAGTGTAAAACAATCACAGGTTATTCACACATATTCATATAATGACATATTCAAGGAGTAAAAGTTTATCCCAAATAATCAAAATTGGGTTAAGAAGTTCCCTCGCAAAAATTCGACAGCCTAACGACGTCACTTCAAAATTCAGAAAATGAGTTGATGAGAGATAAAAAGGGTATCTAATCACTTGGAAATAAAATTTACATCAATAAGGATATATAAGAACATATCCCAACATAATAATATGTAATTTAAAATACATAACAAAAGAAGTTTTTTAAAAAGAGGAGGGTGAAAGGTTCCCTTACCGACTTGGGTAACTTTCGAAACGTACACCTCATTGAAGAAGGGTCATACAATGAATATGTAAATACCCATAAATGAAATTATATTAAAAAAGTAGTATAATAATGGGAATTACATTCACCACTCAAAGGAAATGATAGAAAATGTAGCATAAATCTCACGGAAATAAAAGTGAGATGAAAAATCCCTTACGAAAACTCGGCAGCCTAACGACGCCACTTAAAACATCAAAAAATGGATTAACGAGATCAAAATAGGGTCTCTCACCATATTAAAATAAAATTTACAGCAAGAGGAATATAAAATAACATCCCCCAACATAACAAATAGGAGCTTAAAAGAAGTGACATAAAGGAGAGTACTTAAAAAGAAAGAGAGAGGTTGGATCTCTTACGAAAATTCGGCAGCCTAACAGCGCCACTCAAAACTTCCAAAATGGATTGATAAGAGAAAATAGGGTATCTCATCATATGAACATAAAAATTACAGTAAGAGTAATATAAAAGAACATCCCAATCATAATAAAGATGATCTTAAAAGGAATGACATAAAAGAGTGTACTTAAAAAGAAAGAGAGGGGTAGGATCCCTTACCTCAAGTGCGGCTTGTCTTGTTCGTTTCGTTATATTCATGAATAATAAACATTGGTCAATTTATAATTGCTTAAGGACCTCATTTAAATATTATTATTAAGTTAATATCACATATTATAATGTTATAATAATTGTTTAATAATGTTAGTTCATATTTGATGTTTTTTGCCGATGTTTGGTACATGAGTAAAAAAAATGAACTTGTTTGAAAATGATTGCCCATGTAGTTATAAGTAAATCATTTACAGAATAGTATTAATGATTAAAATATCATATATATCCAGTAAATATTAATTTTATTCTATTCCATAACATTTGGAGATAAAAAAATGAAAAGCACCGTTCATGGAGACGGTAGGCCGTACGTACGCATGAACGCTACTTTCATTTTTTTGTCATATTAATGGAATTAAAAATAAATGAGATATATATATATATATATATTATAATTCCATTATAAAATAAATGTTATATAGGTCAAATATGTTCATTAATTTCATTCTTTATACATTCCATGTATTGCATTAACGAGTCACATCACTTGAGGGGGCGGTAGTCCACACTTCCTCATATGAAATTATCGCATTTGCACAACATGAAAAGAATAAAGGTATGTTTTAAATATAAAATATAGAATCTTATAGTAAAAATAAATACCATATATATCATATATAAAATATAGTTACATCATAATGGCCACCTTTAAAGGTGTTAAAAAAATATTGAACAATCATCGTTTCGTGAGGCAGAAAATCGCCAACCACAGAAACAATATGTTCTTTAACCATTAGACGAAGGTGTGTGTAAGTGTAGCTAGAATCCTTAATATAAAAAAATCCTAGTATATTTAAGATACTGTTTTTTTTACAAAATAAAATAATAAAAAGAGTTTATGGGGTTGTAGAAGCAAAATAAAACATAAGAACACAAGAGAAGACACTACCTTTAAATCGGGTAACTCTTTTTGATTTGAGCTCAAAGGCTTACTTGGGAAGACTTATGCCCAAAGTGAGGCTTATAGGAGTAATATAGGGATGTGGAGAGACAAAATGGGTAGGGGTTGGCCAAGCCAAAGGCTTTGGAAGTGTGGGTAAGGTGGTAGAGGTGGGGGCCTTTTATAAGAGGAGAGGAGGGGCACTCTTGGAAAGTTATAAAAGAATACATTATTATAATATGCTTTTCGGATTTTAAAGGTCCCAAAATTATATATTTAGAGGATAAGGTGATAAGGGTTCTAAATAAACCCATACAATAGGTTTTTGACAAGTGTAGGCCTTATATTTTACATTATATTTTCATTTTATTTAAATCGTTAAATAATGAGGTAATCGCTGCATCATCATGGTGTCATAAATAATTTAATTTATTTAATGTATAAAAATCATAAAAATAATTTCATGATGTAGTAAATATTTTTATATTTATAATGAATATTTATAGTCAAAAATATGACTTGTATAACCCCATGTAAAAATTGTTTTAGTAAAACAACTCATGTTTGTGACATTTTTACTTTTACTTTAAATAAAAGGCATTAATGTCATTATCTTACCCAAGTGGCTCCATGGGGTCCCAAAAATAGACCCATGGGTTGTCTTGGTCGGAAATGGCACATAAAATATGGGTATGACATGTGTCTAGGTCATTTCATATTATTAAAACATTATTTTTACCTTAAACTACACTAATTATCTCTAATCGCGATTAAAAACTTAAAAATTACTATTCACCAAAAAATTATTTTAATCCCATTGAACCAAATTTTACTTTATAATGAAAACCATGTATGTCCGATTTTTTAAATTCAAAACACAGATGTGGTAAAATTTCATTTAAACGAAAAATTAGTTTTTTAAGTACCACTTAGTGGTTTCACTATTCATCAAAAATTGAAGTTTTTCAGAAAAATACCAAAACTTCACCCTAAGATATATTTGATATTCCAAATTCAAAAATGATGTCTATTTTAAAAAATTAAAAACATATAAGTTACACTAATTAATTTAATAATTAATTCCCGCTGTCAGAGTAAATGGCGTGTTTTTATGAAACAATAAGTATCAAAAGATTGACACTAGTTTAAGCCCAATTTCAAAGTGAAATTAATTCCAACGACAATATTGGATTAAATGGTAAAAATATATTCTAATTTAACTTTAAAACCAATTCAAAAGATAATCTAATCATATAAATAATTTAGATTAAAAAGAGGTTTTGAATTAAAATACAACATTTTTCACTATTCATTAAAAAATGAACTTTATCGGAAAAATAACAAAAAATTACACAAAGTAAATTTTGATGTCCCAATTCTAAAGAAGAATTTTATTTTTTCAAATATAACACATAAAATTGTCAAAAAGTGGATTTAAAAGAGGTTTTCCATCAAAAGGTGGTTAATCGACCTTTTAAATAATATTAGAATGTTTACGCTTAAAATTGGATTCATTCGCATTTTTAATCCTCTAACATTTATTGTAAATAGTAAAAATATTTGACAAACATATATAATCATTTTGTAGTTATTTCTGTTCATTCCTGCCATTACAACGACTAGACGTTAACTACCATTTAAAATAATATTATTTTATTATTAGAGTGCAACGTAAGATTCCCAAGAAACTCATTGTTGCGTATTGGGTACGCCATCGAGAATATTGTCCCCTTTAAATTAATATTAATATTTTATTCACAAATATGGATAAATGTGAAAATGTCATATTCTTTATTTACCTGGGGTGTTACAGTTATACACCGTGGTTAGCCGTGCACTATTTTTTGGTGACCTACACCATAAGAACCAACCGTTAAATAGTGAAAATACATTTTATAATTATAAAATCTAGCCCAAAATACCATGTCCACATGAAATAACTTGGTCAAAATGGCCAATAGGAAAAGAAAATCTCCTCATAACAACATGGAATAATGACTAACCCAGAATGTATTGGTTAAACCTAAAGTGGATTATAAAATTGTTGTGGTTCATGGCATGTTTAGAGGACCAAAATGGATTGCGTTATGTCATGGTGTAACCCATTTTAGAAATAATTTAAAAAAAAAGTTTTGTTAAAATTTTTAGGAACCTTCACTGGTATTGGTTCGAAGGGTTGGTTCTAAATTCAGCGGGGTGGATTTAAGCTAAACCATTTTTTTTGGAATATTTGATAAATATTTAAAGTGGATTACAAGGTTAAATAATTGTAAAGTGATTATATATTATATGATAAGGTAAAATATAAAAGTGGTTATATTTATTTATTAATTGTTCATAAATGTAAATATAAAATTTTTATATTAATAACTTATTTAAAAATTATTTAAGCCATTCCAAAAGTTTTTTTGGTAATATGATAAATGGTTTAAATAAAATAAAATATGTGATATTTTAATTTATGTAAATTATTTACATAAAACAAGAAATATTTATTATTAAATAATAAGAGTTTTCATAAAAACCATCTCATAATATGAAATATAAAGAAATTCATATTAAACCATGTAAATTATAATATGAAAATTTTATATTGGATAAAGGTGAATTGTTCACGTTTATCTATTCTTAAATTAAAAATTGTTTATAATTTATTTATGATTGGTTTAATTTTTTTTATCTCATGTAATTTTTTTTCAATTGTCCATTTATTTAGTATTATTACCTATTTTATTCAGGAATATAAATGTTATATTATTAATTATGATGTATTATTTAGTTTAAAGTGTTCAAACCGCTTCTTTAAATTACCATATATGCATTTAAGGAGTTACATGATAGGTATG
This sequence comes from Viscum album, assembly GCA_963277665.1. Classification (NCBI taxonomy): domain Eukaryota; kingdom Viridiplantae; phylum Streptophyta; class Magnoliopsida; order Santalales; family Viscaceae; genus Viscum; species Viscum album. The sequence goes on from OY728156.1 coordinate 768,221,783, forward strand.
ATATTTTATTTAGTTTTATTCTACCATGACTTTGACTTGAATTAGGTCATGAGATGTTAACTATAGTTCATACATATTATGTGTTAAAATTATGATGAAATTGATGTATTTGTTATGTAAATAACTATAGGTAAATAGACCTTGGGTTGGATTTCTCACTAGCTCAGAGGTTTATGCCTAGTCTAGAAAATGGGAGTTGACTACCTGTCACTCTATGCTTACACTTTTTTGGAATTTCAATCACATATGATTGTAAGTATTTAAATAAAAGGGTTTCATTTTCTTTATGAATGAGATAAATTTGGATATGTATAAATATGGTTTATATTTTTGGGTTAGAAACAAACTAGGAGTTTTTTAAAGAGTTTGACATCAAAATGGTTTGGACATATTGATTTGATGGAAATAAGAAGGATTCCAAACTAAATCATTATAATAATGTACACATGTAAATTTAATAAATGAGATAATATAGTGATATAAATCCCCTTTAAAATAATACATGTTATATTCTTTCTAAAGAAAACAATTATTAATACATTGATCATCCAAATAGGTAGTTTCATGCCAAAAATAGGTCCCCCTAGATTATTTTTTGTATGTTAAGTAAGTAATGTGGTGACCCTAAGATATGGGTTCATTTTTTTGGTGTTTCTTTTGGGTTATACATAGATGGAAAACCCTTAGGAAGGCTACTAGAGGAGTGGAATTGATTTTATCCATATAATAGATTGAGAAAAGATTTTTATGCTCAATCATACAAGAATATGATATGATTGAAATGATGATCCACCTAAGAGATGATAATAACACAAAATTAAGCTCATTACTTTGTGAAATATAAATTTAATCCCACTAATTAATATGATTAATTTTAAAAGGGGGAATTATTTTAGTGGTATCACATTTAATAAAATTCCTTATTAAATAAATTTAAAACATGATACTAATTTGATAAAAACTTATTTTGTAGATAAATGGAATCATCATAATCATCCAAATTTAATTTGAGATAAATCCTTGAGTAAAACTAGCTTGATAGACGCAAATTTCTAGACCATTAAAATAATAATAATAATAATTATTAAGTTTGAGATGAAAATTCTACATGTTAAAATAATACCTTCCCACATAACCAAATATTTAAGTTGTTCAATGAGTGGATCTATATGATTATGAGAACTATATAAGGATCCTATTTAGGTTTAATGGAATTAGATTAAAAACGACCTAAGTATCTTTAGTTTGCATTCATGTATTCAATATAATTAAGTAAGTTAATAACTTGGAGAGACAAAATTTTTCCTTGATGCTTATTTTGTCTATAGATTTTTGTTGTAATAATAATTAGAAAAGTTAAAACAATGTAAATTAATTCTATAAAACTTTACATTATTTTATTAAATAGTTGAGGATAAATGATTATTCCATATGATTTCTAGGATATGGTTATATGTTTACACTACAAGTGGGTAAAAGTTCAATCCATAAAAAGAAATGTTAGTTAAAAATTCCAACAATGTTTCTTCAAGTAACCAAAGTCATTGAAACCCAAAATAGATATCATAAAGGAAGGAAAATGTTTCCATAAGATTAAATTATTTATATACTTAAATGGGGTTATGAAACTCTATAGATATACCATGTCATGTAGTAGTGTTATAGAACCAATTATTTTATTTTTGAAGGGAATATAATACCAAATGTATATTTTACAAATTTTATAAATATAAAGAAGTTCAAAATCATAAAAATAATTGAGTAATCTTGTATTTTTTATTCAAACGATGAAACAAGGGGTTTCAAAATCATGGATTTTAATTAATGCAAAGGAGTATTTCAAGTTCGGATAAATTAAAATAAAGGAAGTGTATATCTCATTTATTTTATATGATAAGAGAAGTTATTTGTTAACAAATATTTGTTATGAATAAATTAGAAGATATACATGGTTTATGATTTTTCATACTCTATAACATGTTTAAAGATAATATAATGGATAAAAATATTCTTATCCAGGGTAAAAAAGTTTATCCAAGATATTTATTGAAAAATGATGGAAAAATTTTCCACCACCTTCAACAAAATATTTTAAAGAGTAATCTTATTTTTCAAAAAATATATATAAACACATAGAATACCATATAAGATATGGTTCCTATTAGTTTATTTGTTAATTATTCTTATTATAGGAAATAAGTGTTATTTCCTAGAAACAAATTAGTTTGTGTTTATTATCATGATATTCTATAAATAATATAGTTTATAATATGCATGAGAGAGTTGAACTTATAGAATTCTTTTAAAGTGAATTTCACTTAATATCCAAAAAGAGTTTAGGGTATGTCGGTAAAGAGAAATTTAAATAGTTACATTTAGTTACCATAAATAAGTGAATGATAATTTATATTATAAAGAAGTTTAGGATGTGTTGGAAAATAATAATGTAAATAGTTACATTAGTTACCAAATTATATCAAAGGAAAACTTTGAATGGAAGGTTCCAAGTTGATGATGATGAACTTAGAAAGACTTATTTGTAAGAAAAAAAGGTTATTAACATATTAATTTTATATATTGTGATGTAAAAGATTTTGAATACTATATTTAAAGAGTTGAACATTAGTAATATAATTCCTAAGTCACATGATTATTCAATGAAAGTTTCTTCATATATGTAGGATAAATATGTGGTAGGAATCACATAGAGATGTAATGTGTATAAAAAAACCCTAAAAGTTCAAAAACATGAGGCCTATATAAAGGTATACCATATGGGATATGATTATATGGGTACTTATATATATATTTTTTAGTATTATTAAATATTTTTAAGAATATAAAAAGTATTATGTTATATAAAAGTTAGTCTCTAATTTATAATTATTTCACATTGGATGCATATATTTCTTTAAGTGAAATGATAATTGATGTCTCAAAGAACTACTTTGATTTATCCTTAACTAATGTTTATCAAGGAGTATTATATTTTTTAATTAAATTTCAAGGTTAGTGTGAGTGGGATTTTGTATAGAGACATGGAATATGATCATAAGATGTGAAAAGAGTTTTGTGTGCTAAAAAACCCATCAAGTATGCCACATGGAATGTCATAAACTATATATTTGGTATAATGGTGATGAATTTTTCATATAAAATCTTAATAATTGAGGTTGGAAAGATATTTAGAATGAGAATATTCACACTTAGATACCTTTCTTATGCAATCCACGAGGCATAAATAATTAGTGGTAATTATCTTTGTTTCCGATAATGTTGTTTGTTGAGCTTAACCAAGATGGGATTTGTCCTCTCATATGATGATTATAACATCAGAGTCCTCAGTTGAGATAGACCAAGGAAGTGTATGTAAATTCCATGATAAGTTTCATGTGATGTGCGTATCTATTTAGATGAGGGGAATATGATGCACTCTTCCACTTAGATGAATGAAATGTGATGTATTCATGAACCTAGTTAGTCTATAATCACATAATTGAGAACATATAAGTAGGATATATGAGACTGACATACTCTATATATCATGATCACTCAATTCATTAGATAAAAATAATATATAATTATGTATAATTTAATATGTCACTGTTGATAGACATAGGTATAGTGATACAAGTGTTTGATAGAGACCACACCATGCCTCTCTATAACTTTAGTAGAATTTATGCTTTACTAGAGGCTTTCCTTTACTTAAATTTAAGGACTCAAGAATTTATAATGCTATAAAGTCCCATGGGGTTACACTTTGTGGTTATGAAAACGAGGATCAATTTTATGAAATTTTTAGTGCTACCCCCATATTTTTTTGGAGGATATCCAAAAGAATTTTTAATTGGATTTTCACAAGTTTTTACATATGATGAATGATAATTTTTACAAAATGAGTTTTGGAATATATGTAAAATATCTTTACATATGATTTAACAATATTTATGTGATGTAATATACAGTTAAAATGTGATGAGTATATGATTATTTTAGTATAAGTGAGAGATTGATGAATATGTTCACTATAAGGCTGAAAAAAAATGGCGGTTTAGACCACACCATGGTATGGTCTTATGTGAATCATGGAATAGTTTGAGACATTATGTCATGGTGGCTATGAATGGAACTATTTCATTTCAATATAATGTGCTGACCTCTTAATTATCTCAATAAAAATGTTATCATACTTGTTTATTTATCTTGAGATGATGAAATTAAAGAGTTTCAACATTATAATTGATTTTTTTAAATATTAAAAAAATCATTATAAGGATTGGAATAGAATTATAAAAGTTTTAAAATTGAGCAAAATTTATGAAACTTCTCATAAATATATGGATAGATTTTTGGTTCTTGGATGCCGATATAAAGGTGGTCCAATCCTCATATATTATACTCATTCCTATGGTATTGAGACACTATTAAAACTACTCATACTAAGAATATTATTGAGCTCTTATTTATCATTAACCTTTTTAATAAAGCTTTTAGTAGGTCATGATTTTGATAGAGATCTTTCTTGAGCATTAGGAGATTCACACGATTTGTGGATACCCTAAAAGGGAAAACCCTGAAAGTGAAATAAACATAAGGCCTCTTTAGCGGTATATTATATAGGATATGATTACATGGGTTCTTATATACAGTTTTTACTATTCTTTAAAGAGTTTAAGAATATAAAATGTATCATATTATTGAAAAGGTCATCTCCACATTATCATTCTTTCACATTGGCTACATATATTGTGTTAATCATAATGATAATTGACCCCTCAATGTATAAATTTGAATTATCCCTGAACTATGTTTGTTATGAATTGTTATAAATCATGATGAAATATTAAGGTTAACATGGATGACATTTTATATAGATATATACATTTTTTATGAGGCACAAAAGGATTTTTTGTGTGCTGTAAGACCTACTAAGTATAACACATTGGGGGAATATACTATGTTTTTGGTATACCATAGGTGAAAAATTATTATTGAATGACCATACCTAAGTTTGAAAGTATACTTAGCATGAAAACCTTCTTACTTTGATACCTTTTTTATGTAATACTAAATACTTAACTAATAGTAGGGTGGTTGGGTTTGTTACCGATCATATTTTCAGTTGATTATTAACCAAAATGATATTTTTCATCTCGTATAATGATTTTGGCATTTGGGCCCTCAATTGAGATAGACCGAGGAAGTGTATGAGCATACCTATATGAGGTGTATTTTATGCACTTATCTATTTGGATAAGTGACATGTGATGTTCTTATCCACTTAGATGAATGACATGTGATGTATTCATAGACCTGATCAGTCTATACTCAGAGAATCCGGAACTTATGAGTTGGATATATGGGATTTAAATACTCCATGTATCATAGTCACTTGATTTATTGTATAAATTGATTATATGATTATACATAATTTTATATGATACTATTGGTGGGAATATGTATAGAGATACATGTGTTTTATAGAGATTACGTCAAATCCATTTATAACTCAAGGATCATTTGATCTTTTCTAGAGTCCTATCCTTGATTAATTTTATATATTTAAGAATTCATCATTTTGTAAATGCCATAAATATTTACAGGGTAACACTTTATGGACATATGAATGAGGATAAAGTTTATGAAACTTTGAGATCTACCCCTAAAGTATTTTAGAGGATATCCAGAAGAATTTATGGATGGATTTTCATAATCTGTTATATATGATATAGATTGTGGAAAAAAATATATGATAGATTTTTGTAAAATTAGTTTTTAAAGATATAAAAAAGGAGTTTTGGATATTGTTTCATGAGTTTTTACATATGTTGTGACATACGATTAAAGGAGTTTTAAATTTCCAACTCAATTTCTTAAATGTTAAAAAATTAACAGGAAAATAAATATTCAAGGGTTACAACCATTAAAACTCATAAGATTTTTTATATTAATATTTTTAGATGTTTGAACCATAGTGGGACTTCAAATGCCTATATAAATAGTCTCTTAGTTTGAAATGTTTTTTCATTTGAGTATGAGACTCATTGCTCCTATTAAATCCCCTCAAATTCCTGATTAGTCTTATCTATAAATTATTTTTATCATATGATCAATGGTTCTAATAAACTATGGAAAAAATAGTCCCTTATTTAGCATTAGTCGATTCCCATAATTCATGGATACCCTTAAAGGGAAGACTCTTCTAGAATCTCATTTTGTGATCTCATTCAAGCTTGTGTGATATGCCTCTACAAGATGGATCATCAAAGGTAAAAGCAAACATTTTATTCATTTTATTATTCATTCCAAATTCATATATATATTATGGGATTAATGGTATTTGGAATTATTCTTCCACTTTGTTTTGGATTTTATATCTCTCTCTTTGAAACCTTTCAAAGAGAGGGATGGGTGTTGAAGTTCATTCTCAAGGAGGAAGGAATTGAGTATCCCACATGGTATTGATCCATTATTTCAATTCCACATGTAAATATCCCATAGAGTTGGTGACAAATTATAATTATAGGGAGAGAATAATAAGTGTTCAAGTCTATGAAATAGGGGTGGACTAGATTAACCCTTAGAGATTAAGAGCACATGGGAAGAGTACTAAAGCGAGTTGAGATCAAGAGGATACTTATATATATTATTGATATATATGGAGGAAATTTTTTGAGGATAAGGTAAATATTACATTGAGGTATTCCATGGATAAAATAGATATTATCTTCCCTTTTACTTCATATCATATTTGATTATTTTATGTTCTGGCTATACTATCATGTTTTTAGTGGTTATTATTGTTTATTTAATATGATTTTTTCCAATTTATATTAGAATGAATTGAATGATTATATATTTGAACATAATTCATGTCTCAATGATAGTGATTAGGTAACCAATGAGGGTAGGTGATGTAATAAGAGTGGAATCTTGCACAACCATTGATAATCTATTCATTGTCACTTGATAATAAACTATAAGCACGAGGTAAAATGATAGTTAGAACTTGCACAATCAGATGAGGTAGATCACTACTAGATTAGTGAGGGTAGTGTTGAGAGTGACACCCACATAATAATGATTAACAAAAACATGATAAAGGGCCTGAAAAACCTGAAATTAGCACCCAAACTAAGAGGGTAGTGGTAGATCTAACACCACAGATTTTATTCACTTCATGATATTGAATTATTATTGATAAGAAACCTCAAAGGGACCTAAAATATATTTATGTAGTCTTTTGAGTTTATTGACAGATCATTCATATGGTAATAATGGTGGTTTCTCTTTTCATTTACATAAATATTTGGGAGACTTAGGCAAGTTTGGTTGATTTTGAATTTCCCTACAAGTGAATGCCACTCCAGTGAGGTTTAGCCTCTGGTTATCAATTATAGGTTAGGTTAACTTTATTAATAGTGACTAAATTATCAAATTCCTTATTTAACACCCACCATTTTATAGATTTTCAGTTTAAAGAAACCAAGATCACCTGTGAAACCATTGCTACCCCTATGGAGATGACCTGATACTCATCAGTATTATATAACACTAAATAGGGGAGTGTATTATTTCACATCGAAACATTTTCACTTTCAAAACACCATTCTAATCATGTTTGTTTTTGAATGAGTGTTAGATGTTACACCTCTCCATTTAGACTTGAATATGGGGTGGAATGGTATGCCCATCCATTCTTTGTCATTTATGGTATGAGATGTTATCACTATAAAAAATGCATTAAGTCATGTTTTTTATATTATCAGTGTTTATATACTTGGATAATATAATTACTTGAATTTAATAAAAACATGGATAAATTAAACATGGATAAATTATCTATGTTTTTAAACATGCCTAATTATATTCATTCTATAGAAAAATATTCAATTTAGATACACTCAATTTACTTGCATTTTTGTGGAACATGTATAAAGAACACATCATTTACCCATATTTTTAAGAAGCATGAGTAATTGTTTTATTTTTGTTTTTTTATCTTTTAGTTTTTTTTTCTATTATATAATATTCATTCATGTATTTTTTTTGAATTACCATGGGCTTTCATCTACCATCCACTTCATATGCACTGGCAATTATAACTAGCAAGTATTATGCCTAAAATTTTATAACTCGCACTATGGTGAATAAATCTTCATAAAATTATCATGTGCCTATGAAAAAACTTATTAAGTATAAAATAGTCACAATGAACATGTATATAGAAACTATGAAGCATAGGCATGAGCACATGAATGCTTTGATTCAGTGTAAGGGAGGTGTAACACCCCGGGTTTTGGGACCCACTTTATTTCCTTAAATAACATATTTATATAAAACCCCTATATTTTAGTTTATATTATTATAAATTAATATTATTTTAAATTTAATATATCACACACAAAACTGAGCTTAAATAAACCATGATATACTATACAAATATTATTATTTAAATATGACCATTATACTCTAGCTGTTGGATTTGCAGGTATGAATAAGAGTGACCAAATTATGAAATATATGTAGAAAATATTTCCTAATACAAATTTATTGACTAATTTATAATAAATAAGTACTCAATTTTTAATGATAATAATTAAATCATAAAATGTTTAGAAAAATTAAAGTTTAAAAGGGGCATTTTTTATTATAAAAGCATGTTTTCTTTATATATAATTTTAAAAGATATATTTATTAAATTTAGAAATTTAAATTTATAAAATAGAATTAATTTTTGAAATAATAATTTCAAAATAATCTAAATATGTATTTTTTTAATTTTTTTTAAAATAGTTGATTTTTGGGTGAATAGTGAAAAATACCAATTTCACAAATACTGTCACTTTTATGTCATTATCATGATGTAAGAATGAATTGAAAGTTTAAGAATTTTTTTTAAAGAAAAAATATGTATTTAAAATTTAATATAATTCATTTAAAACTATAATTTTGAACTTATAAATCTATGTTTGACATTTTAGAAATCAAAGTAATGTTTTTATTCAAATAAAAACTATTTTTGGTACTTCTCTTATAATCAAGTTTTTACATGGTAAATTTGGGGTTTTAATAGGTTTTAAAGTCAACTAAGTATCATTTTATTAATGAAAATTAAATTAATTCAATGAGAATTAATATATTTCATTATTTTTGTATAAAATCATTTTTATGCTTAAAACATGTATTTTTCTTAAAACAGGTTTTTCATTGTGCTTTGTGAAATTATATTAAAATTATTCATTAAAATTATATAAATTAAATCTTGAAAAATGTATTTCATATTTGTAACTAGGATTATAAAATTTAGAAATTATTTCAATTTCATTTTTTTAATTATGAATAGTAATCATAGTAAGAACTTATCACTATGGTAAAGGGTAAAACAAGTTAATTAGGGTTAAAAATTTATGATAAGTTCAAAAGAAGTAATCTTAAGTATTATTGGATGATCTTATTTTAGACTTTATAACATTATTTTTTAAATGGGATAGATTTAGTGTCACTTTCCCATAAATAAGAATTTATATTATTATAAAAATTTTAAAAATTACAAGAGTGTCACTCCCCCCACTTATAAAAGTGCACCCATATACTCTATTATTCACATAATTTTAGACTTTAAGATCAAAAAATACCTTAATAAATACCTTAAAAACATCCCTATACATTTTTTAGATTTATTAGTTAGACTAAAAGACAAACTTATAAGGCTTATGGTGTAATCCAATGGAGGTTTTCCAAAGAAGATTTATAATTATTAACCGACTGTTTTCATGTTTATTTATTATTCCACCTCCTTAAAATATTATATAAACATGATGATATAATAAAATTATTATATTAAATATAATTAAATTTTATTATATTGGTTTCACAACCCATTTTCTTCCCCTTTTCCATCGCATGAGAAATGAAAACATTGCTCGTGCATACGTGAAGACTACCACCTCCATGAAGCGACATGTTTTGTTTTTCATCACCGAATCATATGGATGGTTAAAATGATGGATAAAATTAATATATATAACATTTATAAAATAATTATGATTATTTAAAGACAATATATTACTTAAACTTTTACCCTTATTACTTAACTTTTTACCCGTCCATCCATTATAAAATTATAACATCACTCATGTGTACGTGCGGACTATCGCCTTCACAAAACAATGTGATTTATTTTCATTACCTCCTCACATGGTTGGTAATAAGGATGTATATAATAATTAAATATTAAATTTATAACATAGTTATTATTCTATAAAATTAAATTATTATCTACTTTATTTCTTTTCCACCACTAGAAAAATGAAAACGCCGTTCATGTGCATACATAGACTACCGTCTCCATGAAACAATATGAATAATTTTTCATGATCAACTTAAATGGATGGGTTTAAATGTTTATTTAATGTATTAAAATGATAATTATAAACTATTTAAGATCCTATATGTTATGAAAAAATTACACCTTTGACCATAGTCAACAAATCAAATTTATTTTGAGATTATGAACCAAATGACCTAAAAGCATCTAATGTAAACTTAACTGATTTAATAACTACACAAGACATGATAATGAATGAATTAAATGTGATATTAATAAGGAAACTAAATTTAAAATTGTTCTTAATACATTATAAAATTAATATAATTTTATTATATTGGAGTTAATGTATATATGAAATGTGTTGGGACTCAAGGTAAGGGATTTCTCATCTCAATTTTCTTTCTTTGAGACTTATGCCCTTTTCACTAATGTATTATTTTTTGTGGTGTATATAATTCCATTTGGTGGTATTTTATCACTAATTTATTGAAATTTAAGTGCTTTACAATTCATTTTCACGTTCTATCCTGTAACAACCTAAACTTTAATAAATAAAATTCCCTTTTGAATGAATAAATTCTTCATTAAGTAGTGTAGTTACTGAAAACACATGCAATATTTTGGTTATTTTAGACCATTATAAAATATAGATGGTCATATTTAAAAGTAAATTAAGCATCTTAAACATATATAATATATCCTTTATATAGTGATTGTTAAGATTAGTATATATTAAGGGTTATGTTGAAGTCTAATTGATACAGCCAGAAGAAGCGATGACCTCGACCAGTAGGATCATACCCTTGATTAAACAATGAAAGGAGATAATATTAATTTATTATATTATAATATTCATGTGATTTATTAATCATAAAAACAATTTTTAGTGCATTTTACACTTTGAACATTTTTTCATATTATGATTGTAATTCCTTCTTAAAATTCACTATTACATGGTACATTCTTGAACACCTCATAAAATAAAAAGTTGTCTTGATTTTATTTTCATATTTTTTTCATGTCTCCCATGATGTAAGGAACAATTCATGATTTTGGATCATGTGAATATTCACATTGTAAGACCACCAAAGTGGTCCTTGAACCAACAACATTTTGGGAAAAGTGAACTGGACAACAACCCAATAAAAGTACTCTATCAGCCAAGATTCAAGCCCAATGATTCTAAAAATTTACCCAAATATTGAGAAAATCATGGGTAAAATTTAATTAAACATTGGGAAAAGATAATTTTTATATTTTAATGGTTTTCTAGGCATCCCAAGTTGGATATAAAATTCTAGGCCAGATTCTACATCTCAGAAAAGAAGTCCACAATTTTACACATATCTCACAAACCAAATATCCATTCTAGTTGAAATTTTATAGATGTTCAGGGGACATATATATATTCATATTTTTTTTCTATTTCCAACCCAAATTCGTTCATCTTGATTCTCATTTGGAAACACCTTTCAAAGGTATTCAAGTTGGCTTGGATTTTTTTGTCAAGGGTGGAAAAGTCCACTCTCCCTCAACTTTCCACCCATCTTAGCCTACCACCATTAATTGAGGAGACTTGAAATATTAGTAACTAGACCCAAGGATTCCTAAATTACTATTTAAGGAAGTGATTGTATATGTTTTGATCATCTTTTGTGCTTGGTTTAATAGTATTTTTATGCTGCCACCTTGTGTTTGTAATTGCATTTCTTCCTCATGTAAGCTGTTCAATTCACCTTAGTTTCTTAATAAAATTTCTTCTTATCCTATTATTATATTATTATTCATATAAAATTGATACCATTGTCTCAAGGTGTGAATTTATTCACACCAAACCTTGTGAAATTATCACACAATGGTGGAGTGATCGTTATTTCATTGTATTTTTTTACTTATTTAATTCCTCCCTCATAAGTCTACTTCCCGCTTCCATTGAGACCATAACATAAATGGATGTATAAACCACTTAGTGGTTGATACAAGGGAGTATAAAGGGGATGTATTGGATGTTATTTCTCACTCCATTAATTTCTAATCACTTCTTTTAATTGAGAATCTTATTTGATGATCTTTAAACTCCTTTGTCCTTGTTGAATTTAAGGTTACACACTTCAAGTGCTAATACGAACCTTTACCATGGAGTGCTCAAAACTTTGATCCTCCAAGTGTATAGGTGATTAGTATTAGGGTGTGTAGGTATTAAATGAGTAAGTGATGATGTTGTTTGATCTTATTAAATGAACTCATCTCAAATATAAGAAATTGAAATAGTTGAAAAAGGAATGCATCCAATCCACCCTAAGTGATAACCTAGGACCAAATAATTATTTTAAATTGAATTCACTTAACTATATTAGTTCTCACTTAAACCCATCTAAAATAAACCCAAGTTTTCCACTTCATATCCAAAAACAATCCGTAGAATGTATATGTCTATAGGTTACTTCTTAGGTCTCTGAGGATTCGACAACCCAAGCTAAACTATAAGTGACCGCTCAACCCTAAAATCTTGGGTAAATTTGGGTAAGACCAAATTTTGGAACCGTTTCTAGGGAACCAAGTAATTCATCTCAAAACCCATTATATTCTCCCTCATTTCTCTTTTCTCACATCAAATTCTCTTATATTTTCCCCTTTCTTTTGTTTTTCACTTTTCTTGGTGCATGTCCGCCTATACCCGTGACCAATCACATCGTCTTATTAGGGTGGATAGTCCAGGGGTTGGGGATTAAAGCAAACCTAGGAGTCTCTTCCCATTAGATCCAAATATTCCTAATACTCCAGATTCAAAAATTAATCCAATTTCAATGGAGGGTATTCAAATAAATCAACTCATAAACCCAGGTGGGAACCAAAATGGAAATCAAAATGAGGTGGCCCCAAACTTGGGGAATGCAGTCTATCAAACCATGAATGACTACCTCACACCTGCCTGGACCAATACACCCTCTTACATTAGGCATTATTCCCTAGGAGAATACCACTATGTCTTCAAACCTCATGTACTAAACCACCTTACAACCTTCCACGAAATGGAGTCGAAAATGCCATACCTTCATGTCAAAGAGTTCAACGACATTGTTGAAACCATGTTCCCACCACATCAACTTGAGTCAGCTAAGATGAGGCTATTTCTTTCTCACTTAAGGATAAAAAAAATAATTTATTAAAGAATCTGAGACCTACATCAATCCACTCCTAGGACCAATTGAAAATAGAATTATACAAAAAATACTCCCCCCATCACAAAATAATTGCACTTAAAAAGATCATCCAAAACTTTTTTGAAAAATAAGGGGAGTCATTTTATGAAACATGGGAAAGGTTCAAAGACACACTCAACATGGTACCTCACCATGTATTTTCAATCCCATAACATGTTCTAATTTTCTATGACATTCTGGGTCTAGGAAACAAACAATTCATTAATATGATGTGTAATGGAACCTTAAAAAACAAAGCCCCGAATGTCACTTACGAGTATCTAGATGGACTGGATGAACAAAACCAAACATGGGGAACATCACCTTACTATGAGAAGCCACCCAAATCTGGTAGAATTTACACACTTAGGGAGGAGGAAAGCCTTTGGGAGAAACTTGTTGCACTCACTAGGAAGGTCGAGGAGATCGATCTTAGGAAGGTCCATGAAATTAAAACTATTGACCCTGTTTGCACAATTTGTGACAAACAAGACCACAAGACTGACAACTTCCCAACCATCCCTTACATTAAAGATTTTCTTTTAGGAGGAACACTATAGAAGGTCAATGATCTGAAATTTCAGAATCCACAATACCAAAACACTTTCAATACAAGGTACAATGACCATACCATATTCCATTGTAAAGACAACCAACAACCCAACCAACAAACTAGTCAACCACAAGGACTAAACCCCTACCCTCCACAAAATTTTCAAAACCATAACTAGTTCCAACCACAACTAGTACAATAACAACACACTCCTATCCAATACCAACAACCCATCCAACAACCCATGCAACAACCAATCCAACAACCAAAGTATCCTATTGGGAAAAACCAACCATCACAAGCCCCTACCAAATATATCCTTATTCCAATCCTTGAGAATTTGTGTAAAAAAATGGAGAAAATAAACTCAAAAGTATCATCCCTTAAACATGAACTGCAAACCATTAAAACCGGGAAGGCACCCATGCCTACTCAGGAAGTACCATCCTAAACTTGAAGGGGAGAATCCAATTATACACAAACCTCTCATGAAAAACTCAAAGCAGTGAATGTTTTAAGAAAAAATCCATTGAGAAACCTAAAAAAAAATTCTTGAACCATTAAAAGATTTAACAACGCATGAAAATGAGGAAGATCCACCCACAGATTCTGAAAAACCCAATGAGAATGTGAATGAACCACAACCACACCAAACACTCAAATAACCTTATCCCTTCCCTCAATGCATTAGAGGAAAATATAAACTAGAAATGAATGAAACTTTGAGGGAAATATTCACTCAGGTTAATTTGAACATTCCCCTTATCAATGAAATTCCAACCATTCTTGACTACTCAAATTAACTTAAGGACTTGTGCACTTTTAAAAGGAAATTTTCACATAAAAACCAAGTCCCTTTGGATGCTAATGTGAGTACCACCATTAAAGAGACCATTCCTCCAAATTTGAAAGATCCAGGATGTCCATACATCAATGTTGAGTTAGGAGAGAACAAGGTTGTCAATAGACTTTGTGATCTAGGAGCTAGTGCGAACCTCATTCCTTATGCCATCTATTGTCAGTTAGGTCTCAAAGAACTCCAACCCACATCTGTCACTCTTCAACTTTCTGATAGCAGTGTTCGAGTTCCTAATGGGATCTTAAAGGATGTTCTAGTGAAACTTAAAAATTTCATTTACCCGGCTAACTTCATTGTCCTTAAAAATCACCCCTGCTTAGGTCCTTGGGAGAAACCCCCATTATCCTCAATCTTCCCTTCTTAGAAACAATCAACTTAGTCATCCAAGTTAGGAATGGGAACATGACAATAACCATTGGAAAAAATGAGTCTTGATATGAACATATACACTGAAAACTATCAAATTGGGGATGATGAAGAGATCCATTAGGTAAATTGGATTGGTAGTGAAGTAGAGGAACATCAAGTAATTATTGAAGGATGTTTAAGTCAAGAAGAGATTTATTTATTTTGTTCACATGAGGGAAATTTTTATCCTTGGATTGAATATCTTTCAAATAGCTCATTTAATGATTTTATCAAATCACCAGTGAATGACACCATTGGTGAAATTAATAACATTGAGTCCATACCCATTCATGACACTGATCTGGCCAATTTTGTGAATGAAAATTCTGTTCACAAGGAACCAATTCTATCAATAATTATGGACAAATAATCCGAGTTAAATACAAAGTCCCATCCTTACTTGGAAAGTGATAACCAATATGATCTCGAATTTAAGGTCCTACCTTCATCACTGAAGTAATCTTTCTTAGGGGCAATTGAGACTTTCCTATTTTCATTTCTTCCTCTCTTGAAGCCAATCAAGAGATAATGCTTCTAGATGTCCTAAGAAATCATAAGAAAGCAATTGTATGGACCCTTTATGATATTCCTAGGATCAACCCTCTCATTTTAACTCATAGGATTTTTCTTGAATCTAAATCCAAACCATATCATCAACCTCAGTGGAGACTCAATCCAAATCTTATGGATATGGTAAGGAAAGAACTTCTTAAGTTGTTAAAATTCGATATCATCTACCCCATTGCTGAGAGTGAGTGGGTAAGCCCAATTCAAGTTGTCCCAAAGAAATATGGAATCACTATGATTACCAATGAATATGGTGACCTTCTCCCCACAAGGGTTAGTAATGGATGGAGATTCTACATTGACTATAGGAAGATCAACTCTTATACTAAGAAATACCATTTTCCATTTCCCATTATTGATCAAGTCCTCGAGCGAGTGGTGGGTCATCAATTCTACTTATTCCTAGATGGATTATTAGGGTATAATAAAATCAAAGTCTCCTTAGAGGATCAAGGAAAAACAACATTCACTTGTCCATTCAGTACTTTTTCCTTCAAGTGCATGCCCTTTGGGTTATGTAATTCCCCTAGTACCTTCCAGTGGTACATTATGGGAATCTTCTCAGACATGGTGGGGGATTGTTTAGAGGTCTTCATAGATGACTTATACATCTTTTGGGACACTTTTGAGGGATTCCTTCTCAATGTTGAAAGAGGTTTTTCAAGATGCGAGGATAAGAATCTCATACTAAATTGGGAAAAATTTCATTTCATGGTAAATGAAGGACTTGTTCTAGGATATCTAGTCTTTGATAGAGGGATTGAAGTTGATAAATCTAAGGCTGAGATAATTCTTCACCTTACCTATCCTAAAACTTTCAAGGAAGTGAGGTACTTCTTAGGATATGCTGGTTTCTATAAAAGGTTCATTAGGAATTTCAGCTCTATTTCTCGACCACTTTGTGCTCTATTGGTGAAAGATGATCAATTTTTATAGACAAAAAGCTGAGAGTAATCATTCTATAAACTCAAGTTAGCTCTTATCTCTCCACCTATCATGAAATCTCCAAATTGGAAACTTCCTTTTGAGCTCATGTGTGATGCGAGTGACTTTGATATAGGAGAAGTCTTAGGAAAACAGTGTGAGAAAACTCCATGTATCATTGATTATGAAAGAAAATATTTAAATGATGCACAAATAAACTACACCACCACTGAGAAAGAGTTTCTTTATTTTGTATTTTCCTTAGATAAATTCAAGTCCTATCTCTTAGGATCACCCATAATTGTCTTCACTGACCATTCTTCCCTAAAACACCTTTTCCTAAAACAAGATGCCAATGATAGATTGATTAGGTGGGTCCTTATTCTTCAAGAGTTTGATTTAACCATTAAGGATAAAAAGGGTTTTGAAAATTTTGTAACTTATTACCTCTCTAGGATGGAATTAAAAGACAACTCACATCACCTTTCTGTGTCCAATTCATTTCCCAATGAGCACCTCTATTCTGTGAGTGATTTTCCATGGTATACTGACATAGAAAACCATTTGGTGACAGATGACATTCCAAAATTCCAAGGGACCCAAGCTAAGAAGAAATTACTTTCTTATGTCAAACACTATGTGTTTGAGGATCCTTAACTCTTCAAGTTCTGTCATGATCAAATCATTAAGAGATGTGTTCCTGAGTCTGATAAAGAGTCCATTCTAAAATTTTGTCATGGAGAGCTATGTGGAGGCCACTTTTCCATAAATAAAACCACTAAAAAGGTCCTATAAAGTGGTTTATACTATCCTAACCTCACTAAGTATTCCTTCCAATTCTGAAAAATTTGTCCTCAATGTCAAAAATTAGGATCCATTTCCAAAAGGAATCAAATTCCCCTCACTCCCATTCTGGTTGTCGAAATCTTTGATTGTTGGGGAATTGATTTCATAGGCCCCTTCCCAAAATCTAGGGGATATCTCTACATCCTCTTAGCTATTGATAATGTATCTAAATAGGTTGAGGACATTCCCACAAAGTCTAATGATCATCATTTTGTGATCCAATTTCTAAAAGAGCACATATTTTCTCAATTTGGAATTCCTAGGGCTATAATTAGTGATCGAGGAACCCATTTATACAACTGACCATTCTATTCACTCACGTATAAGTATGGGATTTATCATAAAGTTTCCACTCTGTACCATCATCAAACCAATGGTCAAGTTGAGTTAGAGAATAGGGATATCAATAAAATTATTGAAAAAATTATCAATCCCTCTAGGAAAGATTAGTCTGAGAAACATTTGGATGCCCTTTGAGAATATCTTACAACATTAAAAACCATACTGAGAATGTCACCATATAGGATGGTTTATGGAAAAGAATTCCGTTTACCTATTGAAATTTGAGCATAAGGCCTTTTAGAAAATCAAAAAAATGAACTTTGAAATTTCTTTAGCCGAAGAAAAGAGGAAATTAGATCTTAATGAACTTGAGGAACTTAGGATGGAGTCTTATGAAAATTCAAGGATAAATAAAGCTACAGTTCAAGCCTAAAACTCTAGGAATATCAAATTAAAACACTTTTAACCGGGAAAATTCATGCTCTTTTATAGTTCAAAACTTTATTCACACGAGAGAAATTTGAGGTCCAGATGGTCAGGTCCATATGTAGTGCATAAGGTGTACCCCCATGGGGCTGTAGAAATTCAAGATCCCACCAATGGTAAAACCGTTAAAGTTAATGGCCATAGAGTCAAACCATTCATTTAACCATTAAAAGAACATGAATATTATGAAGAATTGTGTGAATCAACCTTATATGAGGAAAATAATTAAACAATTAATGGTATACGTTGAGCTAGCGACGTTAAGTAAAAGTGCTACATGAGAGGAAACCTGTGGTTTTCATGTTTCCAATCATTGTGAATGAGTTTTTTTCAAATAGTATTAATGAATAATTTTTATATTTAAAAAAATATTAATTAATAAATAAAATCTAAATATGACAGTACCTTAGACTGTTGACTTGTTCTTCTATTATGAGTATGGATGTGTATGAAAGTGGAGCGCCGTATTCATCTGTGTCACGTGGTATGATCCCTGAGTAATACATTACCCAAAAATTTAAAAAGAAGACAATGTATTATCAATTTATTTTATTTTTATTTGTTTTTAGGTTAAAAGAAATATAATAAAAAATAATAATAATTAAAAACAATTAAAAGGACACATCATAGGTCATGGGTAAAACCCCGTCACAACCAGCAAAGCTGTGTGGACTTGAACCCGAGACCGGAGGGAGACAGGGGCATGAGCTTTCCACTGATCTATGACTTATAGTGATTTATTCTTCTATAATTTTTTGTATATATACTTACATTTTACTTATATATATATATTGTTTTGTTTTGTTTGTTTGTTTGCTTTTGTTTTTCCTTGTTCCACTATGGAACTCTATGAGTGAAATGGATATAAAAGGATTAAATTGGAGTAGAATGAATGTCAACTTCAACCACCATGTGACTTCATTCCATGATACTCATTTTCAATATCCTCTTTGAAATCCTCTCCTATACCCCCTTCTAAGTTTTCTGTTCCATAAAAATTGCTGAAAATATTATTCTAAGTTGGGGGGGGGGGTTGAAAAGGAAAAGAATTTCTTTTGTGTTCATAAAAAAAACGCATGGTAGGAAAAATTTCTTTAACCTTGAACATGATAATAAAATTTTCACACTGAATATCAAATAATTTTTAATTCCTTGATTCTGATTTTAATGCAAGTTTAAGTTCATGTGCATAGATTTTGGAAAGTTCGGTTGTCCGATGTGATTTTTCACCAGTTATATCTTCATCCATTTAATAAAAAAACATAATTCACATCCTATGGATTGTGGGGTATTAGTTTGAGTTCTTTGGGTCCCATAATAAATGGAATAGGTTTGGTGATCATTTTAATTTTAACATGAGTATTCAAAAAAATAAATAAAAAAAACCCAGAAAAATTAAATTGTGCGTAGAGCAATGGATTGACCTAATATGTGTATTTTTGCACTTGGGGATCATGAATCCATAGTTTTTTGGCACATATTTTGGAAATTTACCTCTATTTGTGGTAATTTTAATTTTTTTATTGGGTAAACTCAAGATGATGCCTGAGTATGTGAGCTTCACTTGGTGCCCTATGGTCATTGAGCCTGAGAGTCATCGAAAAAGTCTTGATACATGGGTTGACATGATTGAGTTCAATTTCAATTACCATGGAAAAATTGAAATAAAAAAAAACATAAAAAAAATTAAAAAATAGAGAAAATTAATACTCATCTTAATATTAAAATGTGATTCAGCCTAATGCTTTTATAATTTCTATCTTGAATAAAGATGAACACCCATGTCTATTGTGACACACAACATTTCATCATGCTTAATTGAATTTGGATGAAATGTAGTGATTAATTTGAAAAAAGGAATGATATTGAGCTTGGGATATTCCTATGGACCTAGATTATTTTAAATTATTTTGATGGGTTTCATAATTGTTTGGTATGGGGTATTTTGGTGAGTATTGTGTATTAAAATGTTTTTGGAAAAGGGAATTCAAATTTCATATTTTTGAGATACATTTTGATTGGGACTAGAAAAAATAAAAGTTTTGGGGTGTGATTATCCAATGAAATAGGATAATATTAATTTATTATATTATAATATTCTTGTGCTTTATTAATTATAAACACTATTTTTAGTGCATTTTACACTTTAAACATTATTTCATATTATGGTTGTAATTCCTTCTTAAAATGCACCATTACATGGTAAATTATTGAACACCTCATAAAATAAAAAATAGTATTGATTTTATTTTCAGGTCTCCCATGTTATAAGGAACAATTCATGATTTTGGATCATGTGAAGATTCACATTGGAATACCACAAAAGTGGGCCTTGAACCAACAACATTCTGGGCGAAGTGAACTAGACAACAACCCAATAAAAGTAATGTATCAGCCATGATTCAAGGAAAATGATTATAAAAATTTACCTTAAGATAGAGGTAATCATGGGGAAAATTTAATTAAATAGTGGACCAGGATAATTCAGATATTTTAATGGGGTTCTAGGTGGCCCAAGTTGGAGATAGAATTTGGGGTCAGATTCCACGGCCCAGAAAAGCAGTCCACCATTTTATAAATATATCACAAACCAAATATCAAATTGGGATTGAATCTTACAAAAAGTTTGGGGACATCATTATATTAATATTTTTCTTCTATGTCCCACCAAAATTCGGCCATCTTAATGCTCTTTTGGACACATGTTTCAAAATCATGCAAGTTGGATCATATTTTTTTTGTCAAGGGTGGAAAAGTACACTCTCCCAAAAATTTTCACACACCTTGGCCTACCACCATTAATTTTGGAGACTTGGGATGTTGGTGTATATATCCAAGGATTCATAAATTCCTTTTTAAGGTATTGGTGGTGGAGTATTTTTTCATCTTTGGTGCTTAGTTTAATTTTATTGTTATGCTGTCGCCTTGTGTTTGTAATTGCATTTGTTCCTCATGTAAGTTGTTCAATTCACCTTAATTTCTTAATAAAATCTATTCTTATCCTCTTATTATATTCTTATTCAAATCAAATTTATACCATTGGATCATGGTGTGAATTTATTCACACCAAACCTTGTAAAATTATCACACAACGGTGGAGTGATCGTTATTTCATTGTCTTTTTTTACTTCTTCAATTCCTCTATCATGAGTCTACTTCCCACTTCCATTGAAACCATATAATCAATGAATGTATAACCCACTTGTGGGTTAATACAAGGGAGTATCAAGGGGATGTATTGAATGTTATTTATCACTCCATTAATGTCTAATAACTTCTTTTAATTGAGAATTTTTTTTGACGATCTTTAAACTCTTTCGTCCTTGTTGAATTTAAGGCCACACACTTCAAGTGCTAATAAGAACCTTTGCCTTGGAGTGCTAAAAAATTTGATATTATAAGTGTATAGGTTATTAGTATTAGGGTGTGTAGATATTAAACTAGTAAGTGATGATGTTTTTTTATCTTCTTAAATTAACCCATCTCAAATATAAGAAATTAAAACAGTTGAAAAAGGAATGCATCCAATCCACCCCAAGTGATAACCTAGGATCAACTCATTATTTTAAATTGAATTCACTTAAATCTCTTAAATTTCACTTAAAGAAATATAAAATCAACCCAATTTGGCCACTTCATAGACAAAAAAATCCATAGAATGTACGTGTCTGTAGGTTACTTCTTAGGTCTTTGAGGATTCGACAACCCAAGATAAACTACAAGCAACCGCTTAACCCTAAAATCTTGGGTAAATTTGGGCGAGACCATACCCTATGAAGCCTAATTATAAGAGATTCTAAGAGAGATAGTGAAACTATGATTTTACCTTGGGACCAATCCCAAGATGAAATTCAACAATTGAAACATGAAAAAAAGTATTTATGAGAGAAGTTTAATCTTATCGAGATAACAACCCAAACCATGTTTACCAAACCACCCCAAGAAAGTGCCACCATCACACACCTCACCTTTAGGGTGTACACTGATGTAATAAGGGATTATGTATCTGGACCATGTTAGTATGATTTTTTATGTTTTGTTTATAAAAAAATAATTATCATGTTTATCAATTTTTAGTATTACTTTATATATACAATTATATACGAGTTGATTTTTATATGAAGAAACCAAAATTTTATTTTTTTTGGAAAATATATGGTTTTAACACTCTTTTTTATAAATTAAATAATTTTTAAATAAATAATATATTTATATAATAGTATTATTAAATAATATTTATATAAAAATTATAATATAATTTAATGAAGTACAATGTAATCTTTATAAGGGTCATAAATTTTTTAATGTCATAAAAATAAGTATTTTCCAATAAATAATTATTTTTATTTAAAAGTGAAAATTATAATATTTAGAAAATTATTTTGGTAAAATAGATACTATTTTTGTAATCAAAAATTCAAAATTATCCAATATGATTTCTTTATAATTTTTTGAGACAATTGATTTTTTTGGTAAAAATTAAATACAGTGTAAATATACAGCTTGTATTATGACATCATAATAGCCCAAAAGTGATAAAATAAATGATATAAAAGGAATAAAAGACCATATATATTTAACCATTAAAATAATTCATTTTTGAAGTTATTTTATTAATTTTATAAAACCTTAATGACTCCTCCAAAACCTATATTATATTTTAAGGTTTTAAAATCAATTATTTATGAACATGAATCACTTGGACATCGCCATTTCTATTATTTTAATATGTATGATTATTAAAATTATAAAATATTTAAAATCACTTCAATTTTGTAGAAACATTGGAAAAAAACATGATAAGGTTTTTGGTTTTGATTACTATATCATATAGAGTCCAAAACCTAAGTTCACAAATCAATAAAGAATTCCCCTCTCTTTTTCTATAAATACCCATCCAACCTCTCACCCATTTTCACTAAAAAACAATTTATAATGAATTTAATCTCACTAAACCTCTATAAATCCCTCCTAATGTGTTCCCAATATCTTAATAAGCTCCTCCCAATATTTTAGAAGCGCTCTATCAAGGTAAGGGATTCTCTCCTACTCCTCTTTATTCAAGCACATTATTTGTATTATGCCATTTGATTTAGAATTTTTCATGTTAGAATGTGTTTATACACATCCATTTTAATATAATTACGATTTAAAAGTAATGATATACCAAATTTAAATCTATTTAAACTCTTCCATGAATCGTTATGTAAACCCATTATGTTGACAAAATTATCCTGTGTTTTTTCCATACCAAACATTTGTGTAGTGAATAACCATACCCAATTCCACTCAAGGGTATTAAAATATAGGTAAATATAATTAATTTATTAGATAATTCCATTTATTTAATACCACACTCCTTAATAATAAGATTAAAATTGATGAAATGTGTTCTTATGTTGTTTGATCTATGTAACACACTAATGCATGTACCTAATATTAATGCGACAGGTGAGCCCAAAATTATATAACCCTAAAATGCACTGGGTAATGTTTTTATCTCATGATATAACATGTATTGTTCATTATAGGTTATTCTAATAATATCATGTTATGAAATATCGGTGGTTATCCTTGACTTATTCTTATGATTCCATGTTTTATGTTGTTACCAAAATCCTATATTATCTTGATGTTATCATCTTATATCATGATTCGATGTTCATGATTATGATTATCACCCATTTATGTAACCTTGATATTCCTATTGACTCACATGTATTGATTTCATCATGTCATTCTTTTATTATTCCCTTATTGGGATTTATAGCTCACCCCTTTCTTATATACGTCCCTGGGTTATCCTGTGCAGTTTTAAAAGAGCGGTGAAATTTTATGAGCATATTAAGAAGTTTTAAATAATATTTTTATATCCCTATTTCAATTTTTTATGTTATTTATATTATTACCCAAATACACTAGTAATTTAAATATTTTAGTATTGTATTATGTGTGTATTTATGTAATAAATCATGAATTAAAGTTTATAAAAGATATGGGCTATCATAGTTGGCATAGAATCAAGGTATAGTAATTTTTGGGGATTAGAATTAGAAACATTTAGTGAAATACTTAGGGATAATACTTAATATAGAAAAAAATCACTAAATTATGTTAAATTATAGATTAATTGGTTTCCAAGAAACAAAATCCTTATCCCGATATTACAAGTGGATGTGGATTTGGAACAGTTATATCTAGGGGTAATAAACCTGAAAAGGGTGAATTGGGTATTAACTTTATAATCACCTAGTATATGATAAAGAGGTTGTGCTACACACTTGGTTTAACACTCATGGGGGATATTCTTTGTTAAATTCACAAGATCCTTACAAACCATCATAAAGGGAACAAAAATACACATAAAATTTTATGTTAGGTTATAGAACATGGAAAACACAGATTAAAACCTAGAAATTATTAGGTTAAAGAATATATTTTATTTATGACTTATTCCTTTAATGTTCATAGTTTTCCTTTTATATGATTAATAGTTTGAAAATTATCATCCCTAATTTTACTTTTATTTTAGTCAATGGTTAGAAATAGTAGAAACTGAGTTAATAACCAATATGATGAGAAAAATAATGACTAGATAAATGAGATGCACAACTGCACAGAAGTAGGATTCAACAATTTTATGAAAATAATTACTCAATTAACTCAAGTTTTTAATAGAAAATTTAATCAGGGGGAAAACCCACACCCACTAATAAAGAGAAAGTTTCAATTAAGACCTTTATGAGACAAAGTTCTCTAATTTTTTGTGGATATTAGGATAATTTAATCATGTAGAAATGGTAAAATTCATTGAAAATATATTCTATATACTATAATAATATGATAAAGATAAGGTCATGTTGAATATTTATCATATGAATAGAGAATCTGATAAATGACATATGTTGATAAAAAATACGAAGCTTAAGGATAATATCGAAGATATGGAGTGTAAAGAATTATAGAAAATGTTTTTTTGATAAATTTTTTCCTCTCACTCTCTAAATTTAAATGGATAGGGATTTCCTTGGCCTCAAGAAAAAAGAATATGAATCCATCGAGGCGTATGAGGAAAAATTTAAAAGTCTTTCACAATACTCCTATGTATTTTTCATTAACGATTAATATAAAGTTGACCACCTCTTAGTGGTCTATAACTAATTCTATGAAAACCTTTAGAGATTTATGAATTTGAAAACTAAAAATAAATTGTTTTAAGTTCTCTTATATTTGAAATAGAGATTAGTGAATCTCAAGGGTCTTATGGCTATGGAGATAGGATGCAGATAATTGAGTTTAATTCTGAGAAAGAAATATCACTATGGAAAAAAGGTCCAACATCCCACTTATCAAAAGTGCGGGAAGAAGAATCCCAAAAATTTCTCAAAGGGGATAAGGAAATGATTTTGTTGTGAGAATTAAGGGCACCTAGCTAGAGAATGTAGATGAGAGAAACCTACCAATATGATGAAAGAATGGAATGATCTAGTCAACCCTCATCCTGTTTTACAATGTTTCAACTACAAGGAACACATACACTATGTACTAAGACAAGGGTCATTGATGATAACCAATGAAAACAACTTCCAAGTCCTAGAGAGAAAGTGAAATATTATGTCATTATAACTGATGAGGTGGATCCTAATAATAATTTGGTGACAAATACACTAGTTATTCATTCAAGAATAGTGAATATACTATTTGATTTTGGTTTTATGAATTATTTCATATCATGAACTTTTAGTATAACTAATCAATCACCACCTAAAAATATATAAGTAGACCTATTGATGAAAACAAAAAATGAGGAAATTATTTCATCCCAAATATATAACTCCTCTCCTATATATATATTTATGATGGAATTCCTAGTGAACATTGTGATACTTCCTTTAACAGAATTCGATGCAATTCTAGGTATGGATTGGCTATCCTTATATAGAGATAACATAAATTTTCGAGAGAAGGAAATTGACCTCCATATCATGAATCACCCTACAATTATATGTAAGTGAAAGGATACAGATGAATCTCCTTTGGAATCATCATCTCAATTATAGATATTATTTCCTTATGAGAAATAATATCTAACTAAAATGATTTATACTAGGGAAAATATCATCCTTGAAGACATGACCATTGTAAGGGAATATGATAATGTGTTTACTAAATAATTACCTAGTATTTCTCTAAGTCGTGAGGTTGATTTAT
Source organism: Viscum album (assembly GCA_963277665.1). Classification (NCBI taxonomy): domain Eukaryota; kingdom Viridiplantae; phylum Streptophyta; class Magnoliopsida; order Santalales; family Viscaceae; genus Viscum; species Viscum album. The sequence goes on from OY728156.1 coordinate 768,248,458, forward strand.
TAATAAAGTTTATACTTAGATCTTTTCCATTATCCAAGAATCCATATAGAATGACCACTATTGAATTTTAAAAATTGAATAAGAAACTATAGCAGAATCTAGATAAAGGGTTTATACACCCAAGTGCTTCCTCATGGGGTGCACCAGTCCTATTCATTAAGAATAAGGATAGGTCAATGCATCTCTTTATTGATTATTGTGAGCTCACCAAGATCAAAATAAAGAACAAGTATCCTCTTCCATGGATTGATGAATTGTTTTATTAGCTTTGTGGAGCCCAGTACTTCTCTATGGTGGAAATTCAGTTAAGATATTATTAAGTAAAGGTGAAGAAGGAGGATATCTACAAGCATTATTTTCATACAAGCTATGAGAATTATGAGTTCATAGTGATTCCATTTAGACTCACTAATGCTCCATATTTCTTCAAAGAGTTAATGAATAGAGTATTTATGGATTACCTTGAATTTTTTTTGGTAGTCTTTATAGAAGATATTTTTATCTACTATAAAAGAAAGGAAGAACATGAGGAGCATTTTAATGTTGTACTGAAGATCTTAAAAAAGGAAAATTTATATGAGAAGTAAATAAAATATGTTTTTTGGATGGATAAAGTAACTTTACTAGGTAATTTTATCATCAATAAAGTAATATATTTGGATCCTTTAAAATAGAGGCAATTTAAGGATAACCCATTCCAATATCCATGATAGAGATCTATAGTCTCCTTGGATTATCTGGTTACTATAGTTAATTTGTGAGAAAATTCTCATGATTTTCAATACTAATAACCAATATAAATAGAAAGGGAGTGAATATTTTCTATAATGATGAATATGAGTAGATATTTAAATATTTAAAGAAGAGTATAATCACTACACCTATGCTCAAATTACCCACTAATGGGGAAGGATTTGTGATCTATAGTGATGCGCAAAAAAAATCATTGGGTTGTGTACTCATGCAAGGTGATAAAGTGATAGCCTATTACACCCTACAATTAAATATCCATGAGTAGAAAAATCCAACACATGTTCTATAATTATCTTTAGTGATCTTTACATTGAATATTTGGTGACATTATCTCTCTAGGGAAAAGTGTGATGTATATACAGTTCATAAAAGCCTCAAGTATATATTCACATAAAAGGATCTCAATATGCGCTGATGAAGGTGGTTAGAGATGGTCAAGGATTATGATTATTCAATTCATTAACATCCTGAGAAGGCGAAAAAAGCATAAGATGCTCTAAGTATAAAGGATAATATAACCTTATCCATATTGAGTATTGGAAGGGATACGATCGAATTATAAATATAAAGGATGGACATGTGAATAATAAAAGGATATTTATCCTACCTTACTCAAATAAACACTAAACCATCCATTCTTGAGAGGATCAAGGAGGAACAAAAAGATAACAAGGATATAAAAATAATGGTAGAGAATATTTTAGAGTTAAAAATTTATTAAATATGGAGTTATAAGGTTTGAAACCTGGATATGTGTCCCATCAAAAACATAACTGAAGAGGAAAATTTTGGATGATGTGCATAACTCATCTTTCTTTATTTATACAGGAATCACTATGACATATAGAGATCTAAATAAAAACTTTTGGTGGAATAATATGAAGAGGGAGATTATATAATTTTTACATTGATTCTTAGAATTCTATCAAGTCAATGATAAATGATGGAAGTATAATGGTATGATGCAGCCATTTCTTATACCAATAAAAAAATTAGAAAATGTAACCATGGATTTCACCATAGGACTCCTAAGGAAATCTAAAGGTAATAATTCCATTAGGGTGGTAGTCGATCACCTTAAAAAGTTAGCTCATTTCATAGATATACAAAAATATTTATCTCTTGAACAAATCACCAAGATACACATAAGGGAAGTGGTAAGACAACATGGAGTTCCACTCCATTATATCTGATTGGTATCCTAGTTTTACCTTAAGGTTCTGGAGAAACCTTTAGTAAGCGTTGAATACAGAGCTAAGTTTCAGTACTACTTATCACCCTCAGATGGATGGTCATTCTAAAAGGACCATTTAAAATCCAAAGGATATGATAAGATAACATTCAATTTATTTACAAGGATTTTGGGATTAATACCTTCCCTAAGTGGATTTCTCATATAATAATAGTTTCTATTATATAATTCAAATGGAACCTTATGAGGCTCTGTATGGGAATAGGTTTCAGACTCTAATATGATTTGATGAATTTAGAGAGTGAAAGATTTTAGAACCTGATATTATATAAGATAAGGAATATAAGGTTCAAAACATTCAAAGTTATATGAAATATTCAAAAATTTGACATAAAATATATGCGTACAATCATCATCAAGACCTAGAGTTTGAGGTTGAATATTAAGAATTCCTTTATATATTATTATGGAAGAAAGTCATGAGGTTTGGGAAGAAGGAAAATCTTAGTCCAAGTTACATCAACCCCTTTGAGTTCCTTGATTACTTTAGAGATATGACCTATTGACTAACACTCCTACCCAACCTATCCCAAGTACATGATGTGTTCCATGTCTACCTCTTGAGGAAGTACATACCAGACTCCTCACATGTACCGAATCTAGAGGAGGTATCCTTAGTGAATAATATTTTATATGAGGAGTATCTGGTGAATATCTTAGATCATAGAGACAAATTACTATAAAACAAGACAACTCACTTGGTCAAAGTGCTATGGAATAACCACATGTTTGAGGAATAAACATGGTAACTAGAAGAGGTGATGAGACAAAATTACCCTCATTTATTTTATTGTATGAAATGGAATTTCAAGGGTGAAATTTCATAAGGGGGGAAGAATGCAATGGAAAAAACTTTTATAAATGAAAATATATTTTTAATGAATAAATGCCTCATTAAGTAGTGTAATTATATAAAACACATGCTCTAATTTAGTTATTTTAGATCATTATAAAATATATCCAGTTAGATTTAAAATACTATTAAACATATCAACCATTGATAATATAACTATTGAACAATTATTTTTAAGATTAGTATATATTAAGGGTTATGATAAATCCTTATTGATATATATAGAAGAAGCGATGACCTCAACCAGTAGGATCATACCCTATATAGCCCAATTATCAAAGTTTTTGAGGGGGATAGATTCAATAGGATTTTACCTTGACCAATCCAAAGATGAAATTAAATATTTAAAACATTAATTAAAAAATTTATGATAAAAGTTCAAGATTATTGATATCATGACCCATACCATGTTTAATAAACCACACCAAGAAAGTTCCACCATTGCAGACCTTACCGTTAGGATGTACACTAGTGTAATAAGGGGTTATATATCTTGAACCTAGTAGTATGAATCTATATTTTTCTTTATAATAAAATAATGATCATGTTTATCCTTTTTTAGTATTACTTTACATAATCAATTATATATGAGTTTATTTTGATATGAAGAAACCAAAATTTTATTTTGGAAAATATATGGTTTTAACACTCTTTTTAATAAATTCAATAATTTTAAAATAAATAATATTTTCATATAATATTATTATTACATAATATTTATATAAAAATGATAATATAATTTAATTAAGTCCAATTTAATCTTTATAAGGGTCATAAAATTGTTATTATCGTAAAAACAAGTATTTTCCAGTAAATAGGGATTTTTATTTAAAAGTCAAAATTATCTTATTTAAAAAAATATTTTGGTAAAATAAATATTATTTTTGAAACCATCATGTATAAATTATCTAATGGTGGTTTTTTCATAATTTTCTAAGACATTCAAATTTTTTGGGTAAAATTAAATGAGGTATAAATATACAGTCTTTATTATAACACCATAATAACCCAAAAGTGATGTAATAATTTTTTTAAAATGAATACACAACCAACATATTTTTAAAATTTAAAATAAATTGTTTTTGAATTTATTTGATTAATTTTTTAAATCCTTAACCTAAACCTATATTATATTTTAATGTTTTAAAATCAATTCTTTATGAACATGACTCAATTACACATCACTAATGGTGTTATTTTAATATGATCAGTTCTTGGAATTATAAAATATTGAAAAATAATCTTCTTGGGTAGAAACTATGGTAAAAAACCATGGTAAAGTGTGTGGTTTTGATTACTTTATCATTTAGAGTCCAAGACCTAAGTTTAGAAATTAATGAATAATTCCCCTCTCTTTTTCTATAAATACCCACCCAACCTCCCACTCATCTTTACTCAAAAACTGTTGATCATGAAATTAATCTCCCTACACCTCTATAAATCCCTCCCAATGTGTTCCAAATCACTTAATAAGTTTCTCTTAAGATTTTAGAATCACTCTCTCAATGTAAGGGATTCTATACCCCTTCTCTTTATTCAATAACTTTATTTGTATTATTCCATTTGATTCCCAATTGTTCATATTGGAATGTGTTTTTACACATACCTTTTACTATAATTATTATTTACAAGTAATGTGATACCACCTTTCACTCTAATTAAACCCTTTCATGGATTATTATGTATGCTCATTATGCCACCGAAATTATCCTACAAATTTTCCATGCCAAAAATTTGTGTAGTGAATACCCATACCCATTTTCACTCAAGGGTATTTACCTATATTTACATATACTTTTATAGAAATATATGTATGTAATACCACACTATTTAATAATGGGATTAAAATTAATTAATGGAATTATTATGTTGTATGATTTATGTAGAACAATAATGTATGTACATGATATGAATGTGACCGGTCGACCTAAAATTATATAGCCCTCTAATGCATTGGGTAATATTTTTATCTCATTAGATACAATTTATGGTACATGATAGGTTATTCTAGGAAAATTATGTTATTATGTATCAATGGTTATCCTTGAATTATTCTTATAATTCCATGTTTTATGTTGTTTTCACATTCCAATGTTTCCTTGATGTTATCATCTTATATCATTCTTAAATGTTTAGGTTTATAATTATCACCCCCTTTATTTCACCTTGATACTCCTCTTGACACACATGTATTTATTTCATCATGTTATAATTTGATTATTACCTTACTGAGAATTATAACTCAGACCTTTCTTATGTAATTCCCTAGGTTATCCCATGTAGTTTTAGAAGAGAAATGAAATTTTAAGAGCATGTTAAGGAGTTTTAAATAACATTTTTGTATCCATGTTTCAAGTTATTATGTTATGTATATAACTACCCAATACACTAAGCCTTTCGATCTTCTAGGATTATATTATGTGTACCTTTATGTAATAAATAATGAATTAAAGTTTATAAAATATATGTGTTTTCATATATCCTATAATGTTCATTTGATTATAAATTTACCAAAGACATAAGATATTTTCTTTAAAAACTTATTTAAAATGTTTTAATGTTTTATTTTCGATGTTTTTTCCTCCATATACATTTTTATTAAATGTTTCAAGAGTGTTATTATTATATAAAAATTCATGTTTAAAGTCATTTTAATCTATCTTTTACATTCATTACAGTGGCTTAAAAATGTATCTTTTTAACATTTTCTATGTAAGTTATTTTTTAAAATGTGTGGAAGGAATATTTTTTTTGATGTTTACAGCATGAGTGGAATTTCACATCATCATGATTGCTATTATTTAAGAATATTACTATATAATTTTTTATGTTTCTTTAAAAAATATTATATTTTCACATTCTTCTGGAATTTTTTAATTTTAAGCGTTCTCAAAGAAAAAAGTATTTTTATACTTATTTTTACATAAATCCCAAAAGTTTTTATATATATATGTTAATGTAACACCCCAAGATTTTATGGGATAGATTATTTTTATCTTCTTTGATGTATTGTGTTGTAATATACACCAATATTATATTTCACTATATAAAACACCGTATTAGCTTGTAGTATACACAACACTATTTTTGGCTTGCATTACATGCAAGAGAGACCTTCCTCGATAGCTTGCGTTGTACGCCATACCGAGTTTCATTAAACAAAGATATATTGTTAAAATATTATTATAGGATATAAAATAGCCTTTATTAATAGTATTAAACACATTTTGAATTTTATATAACATACAAATTCAGATTATGTATTTTATAAACATGATATAATAATAATTTCATTTTTTTCAGATAAAAGAAGTATTTTTCAAAAAATGTAGTTTTGCTGCCTTTTGATGGAACAACCATTTTAAATATAGTTTTTAAAACTTTTATATATTATGTTTTAAAAAATAAACTTCTTATTTGGGATAGGGACATCAAAATTTACTTTTGTTAATTATTTGGTATTTTTCTGATAAAATTAATATTTTAATAAATAGTGAAAAACACTGCATTTTAATTCAAAACTGCCTTTTCATATAACCTATTTATATAGTTAGAATATATTTTTAATTAGTTTTAAAGTGTAATTAGATTAAATTTTTATCATTTAATCCAATTTTGGTCATTTTAAGTAATTTCCCATTGAAATTGTACATAAACACATGTCAATCTTTTGATAGTTATTACTTCTTAAAAACCTGCCTTTTGGTTTTGACAACGAGAATTAATTTTAAATTAATTACTGAAAGTTATATGTTATGAATTTAGAAAAATGAATTACATATTTAGAATTAGAAGTTACAAATTATGTGAATAGGTAACTTTTATTTTTAGACATTATGAATAATAACTTCAGTAATTATTTTTATTTACCATGGTTAAAGGGTAAATCTGGTAAATAAGGGTAAAATAATAATAATTTAATAATATAAAAATACCCTAAAATGTTTCCTAATACTATTAGATGAGATATTTTCGACCATGTTCATCCTTGGGTCGATTTTGGGACCCCATGGATCCACTTGGATGTGAAAATGACATTTTATAAGAATTAATTTAAAGTAAAGAGAAATATAACATAAACATGTATATTTTACTAACTTTTTTTATATGGGGTAATATAAGTGATAAATTCGACTATAGATATTCATTTGAAAGATATAATTATTTAATACATCATTTAATTTTATTTATAATTTTTATACATTATATAAATAAAATTAATTATGACACAATGATGATGCATTGATTGATTCATTAATAATGGATTCAAATAAATGATGTTATAAATTTTAAAATAAATGTGATTTTATTATTTTTATGACATAAACCAATTTTATGGATTATATTGACATATTATATTTGAGTCAATTCATTTTTTTGAAGGAATCATCTTGTTATAAATTTGTAAAAAAATCAAGTATGAATAGTGTCCAAAATTGACATAATTCACAACTTAAAACATAAAATAGTTTATGAAATGATATTAAATTACTAAAAATATAAGATTTATCAAAATGGTTAATAAATTTAAAAATATGTCATAAATGACGTTTTTGGGTCTTTTCACATGATATGGTAATTACATTAACCCACAATGTGTAAATAACATGATATCACTATAAGATTAAAAATGGTAAAATAAGGGTTAAACCAAAAAGATAAGTATAAAAAAATATTAAAAACTTGTCTAAAAATTATTGGATGATAGGTATTCAAACCAAAATCATATTATATTTTAATTAAATGAGTTTTGGGTCTTTTTTAATTTAAATTTAATTTATAATAAATTAATATTTTAAGACTTTCCTAAAGTGCCCCTCCTCCCTCTTATAAAAGGCCACCACCTCTAACCACATAAATAACACCACTCAAGGCCCTTAGATCGTTCAAATTATGAAAAAATAAGCTCCAAAAGTCCCAAATTTTCTCCTAGAAGCCTTACCTTGGGCATAAGAAAATTCAAGAAAGCCTTTTGGCTCAAATCAAAATAAGTTTCCCGATTCAGAGGTAACGTCTTCTCTCAAGTTATTTTCTTTTATTTTCCTTCTACACTCTCTATTATATTATTATTCTTTGATTAAATAACAAAAAAAGTATCCTCAATATACTAGGATGTTTTTATGAGAATTATTCTAACTACACTTACACACACCTACATCTAATGGATACAAACATACTGTTTCTATGTACGACAAACTACTACCTCACGAAACGATGATTGTTCAATTTTCTCCTACCACCTCTCATGGTGGAAATTACGATGACACTATATTTATATATGATATATATTATATTTATATTTTCTCTATGCTTCTGTGTTTTTTTATTTACAGTATACCTTTATGCTTTCTATAATGTGAAAATACGATAATTTCATTTGGGGAAGTGTGGACTACCACCCCCTCAAAGTGATATGACTCGTTCATTCCATACATGGAACGTATAAAGGATGGAATTAATGAAATTATGTAACATATATAACATAGATATTATACTGGAATTATAATATATGTATGTATCATTTAGTTTCTAATGCTTTAATATGGAAAAGAAATGAAAGTAGCGTCATGCGTATGTACGACCTACCGTCTCCATGAACGGTGTATTCTATTTCATTTATCTATCTATTATTTATAATTATATACTGAATAGATATGATATATAAATCTTTTTTTATATTTTTGAAGTAATTAAATCATGATATAAGTAATAATATCAAGAATAACAAGTCAAAAAAAATCCATAAATAATACGATTATTACCCAAAACGTTGCTTTAACATGGAATTGATAAATGAACAGGTAATATAAAGTCATAAATGAATCATATATGATGTCATAAATATTATTATGGTTCTATTAAAAGTTAGTAATATGTTTAAACCCAATATACAAGAGTTTTGGACACATACGAAGGATATCATACCTAAGGTAAGGGATAATTTTGCAATCTCATTATTATCCGAGATTGTTTACTCGTAAGTATTTACTGAGGTATAATTATCATCCATGTCCATGTTTTATAAAAGTGTTTTCATAAAATTTTAATATTCTTATATGTATGTTTAAATTAATTTTTAACCATTTTTGACTTTTACTACATGGTTTGGAAGGAATCTTTCTTTCGTTTACCATACGTGTTACTTTTTGACTTCTTTGACAAAAGTATGAGGGGAATTTTTTTTTAAATTATACAACATGAATGAATTTTTACACTTTCATGAAACCTTATTTCTATGAATATTCCTCTATAAAATTTCAAGATTATTTTCAACTAAATTATTTTCCTTTAAAATTGTGTATCATTTTGAGAAAAGAAAATGTTTTTGAAAAAGAAAGGATATTTTCCTTAGGAATTAAGTTCAGGTGTTTTATTGAAATTATTTTCCATATAATATGACATAGGGTTATGTTTCTATACCTATTATTACTTTTATTTTATTGTGTTTATAAGGGAATTATTTTTATGAAGTCCATTTATCTTATATGAATTATGTTATGATGAAATGATGTTTAAGAATCCCATTTTATTTCATGGGTTATGCTACGATGAGTGATTTATGTCTTTGTGGCACATGTAAGAATGATTTAATTATGATATGGGTGAGAAATATATCTCCATACAATTAATTAGGTAAAGATTTATATCTCATGAGATAGACATGACTGGAACAGAAAGTAAATCTGGTTTAGTAATACATGGCTGAAACGTCAAGTAAACCCGGTTTAGTAATGGAATTTGTCCACTATGATGGTCTTGGAAGCAATGAATTGGATGCTATAGAAATAATATTATGTTATTATTAGTTTTCCATAATTAAATGTTTTATTCCAATGTTATTATATAATGTTTAATGTTCCTTTATGATCTATGCCTTACGTACTGCCAAGATTTATTTCACGACTCAAGATTTTGATGCTTAAACTTTTTGTTCATGTTTTTTCATTAAAATGTTTATTTTTTGTTTTATGTTCTCCATGTTTACCCTTACTAATAATTTGAGCTCACCCTTTTATGTTTTCTTTTCCCTAAAATATAAAGAAAGGTTTTAGGCAGGAAAACAAAAGGGAAAGATCTTTATGGGAGATGTTGAAGATATTTCACCAAATTAAAAGATTATGTTCCAAGTTTCCAAAGACACTAAACTAATACGGTATTTGGGAATATATTTGTGTAATGTATTAATTATTATACAAAATAAATGTAATTTTCATGTACAAAAATCTTGGGTTGTTAGAGTTGTTATTAGAGCGAAGGTTTAGTTAACTTTTGGAAACTAGGATGTGAAAACTTTAGTGAGATCCTTAGAGATATTTCTAAGGTATGTCTAGGGATGTACCAAAGGTTAAGTATAAATATAAATTATAGTTCTATAATTATGTTAATGACCATGAATAACCTAGGATTAAACCTAATATTTTAGATATTTAAAGTACCCCCCTTGATTGTGTTGTTTTCCTAGTATTATTTTTTGCCTCTCACACTATTATTTTTGGGTTTTAGATGATGGATGGAACCCAAAGGAACCGTGTTAATGATCAATGCACTGGGAAATGAAATTTTTTTCCTCTTGAAAAACCAAATGTTATGAGATATGGAATAAAAAATCTTATTATTATACTTACAAAATCTACGAATCATTATATACTTACAAATAAACAAAGAAGGGAACAATATTCTATTGAGTCCTTCATGAGGAAATGCCCACCTTCTTTCTGTGGGTATTCTGATCCACTTGTTTCTGAACAATGTATCAATACCATTGAAATGATATTTTCCATCCTTCATTTTTAGAAACATGAAAAAGTTATTTTGGATGTCTATCATTTAGAAGGTGAAGCAAACCAGTGGTGGACTCTAATTAAGAATACAAGGCAGCACGATGAAATTGAATCCATGGAATGAGACGAGTTCAAGAACTTATTTTTTAATAAGTACTTCCACCATATTATTTGAACAAAGATTAAAAAGGAGTTCCTTGAGCTTAACAAAAAGTATTATGAATATGTTGGTACATATGAGGAAAATTTCACCAGACTTGAAAGGTATGCTTCTAGCTTTATCATCCAACCTGAAAGTAAAGTTTATCAATTCTTTAGTGGATTAAAAAAAAGTCTTTTAAGGGAATTATCTATAAAAGACTTTAGTAGCTATGAAGAGATTGTGAATTGTGATATCAAGGTATAACTGGAAGTTGGTGTTACATATCCGTCTCATGGTTTTGACAACAAATGAAAGATGGAGTTCAAGGGAAAATATCAAAACAATAGTGAAAGAAGATGAATGTTTCCTTATGCTCAAAGTGTTGAAATAAGCATGGTAGAGATTGTATTAAAGGTACTAGAAAATGTTTTAAGTGTAGAAAATAAGGTCATCGAGAAATTAAGGGCCAAAGTAATGGGAAAAATGTTGCTAATTATGTGAATAGAGAAAATACTACAGAGAATGCACCGCCAACACTTCAATGCTACAAGTGCAAGGAAATGAGGCATTATGATAACCAATTACCTAATCCAAGGGTTAATGATGATCGACTCCAACAACCTATTAAGGAAAAAGAAAAATGTAATTCACATGTGATCACTATTGGCGATGTTGATTATGATAATGAAGTGGTGGAATGATTAAGTGTTTATGTAATGGGATTCCAGAATAGTGTTGTGGAATCTCATTTATAGTATTATAGAATATTGGAATATATATGTATTGGTTTATTGTGGTTTTCCATAATTATATGGTACTAGTAACCATGATAAGTGATTGAAATATTTTTTGAAAGCACATGATATGCACATAATGAAGGGATAAGAAGATAATGATATGTTTTATAGTATTAATGAGCTGATGACTGATATAAGGACAAAGTGATATCGTTGTTTGAGTATATAGAATTTTTGGTATTTTTGGTGTGTGGAAAGAGTTAATTTTGATAGAATTCATGTTTTCACTAAGGTTCTAAGGTAATTCATGTTATTATCATGTTTCAAGAGAATACATTATTAAGGTATTCACATGTTTGGAATGTGACAACCAAGAACTGCCAAATGAGATATGGGAGAAAAATGTTAAGTCGATTTAGTTAACCTCCTTATAAAGTTTTATATTTTTAGTTTTTGAAAGTATTGTAATATTATCTATTTATGGATAGTATAAGTTATATTCTAATTTAAGTTTGTTAGATTAATGTATTATCTCACTATAAGCAAACTTATGCATATTTGATAACCCGTTTTAAACTTTTTGTTGAGATAGATGGAGTAACCTATCATTCCATTGCATTATCTACTAACACTTCAAGAATGAAAAATTCAACTTTATTTCTTTAAATAATATATGAAGTGATAATTGTTCAGGGAATAAACAATGGTGATATTTTACTAAAATAAAGTAAGTATTTCTCCTCATAAAAAAATTCATCAACTTTAGGAAAAAGATCTTGAATCCAAAAATGTTATCCTATACCCTCTCATCCGATGAATCATATGGTCCATTAAATAATAGTATATTTATGGATTTTTGGTATTAAAATTTCTAAAAACATTATTCTCTATCACTATCCATCATAACTTGATGGTTAGAATCCTCTTCCATACCCATGTTTTCACTTACCACCTATGTCCTCCTATGTGGAAACCCAGTGATGAGTTAATTTGGTTAACTGTTATGTTTCTAACTTTCATTTTTAAAATGAAATTTTAGTATTGCTTATTACTATGTGGGTTTCCATTAAATAAACTTTCAAGTAGTAAACCATTTATAACCCCGATGAATTTCAAGGGAGAAATTCATTTTAAGGGGTGTAGAATGTAACACGCCGAGATTTTATGGGATATATTATTTTTTATTTTCTTTGATTTCTTGTGTTGTATGATACATCAATATTATATTTCACTATACAAAACACTGTATTATCTTATAATATATGCAACACTATTCTTGAATTGCATTACACGCATGAGCGACCTTCCTCAATAGCTTGCGTTGTACGCCATACTAAGTTTCACTAAACAATGATATGTTGTTAAAATATTATTATGGGATATAAACTATACATTATAAATAGTATTAACCATATTTTAAATTTTATATAACATTAAAATTTATCTTATGTATTTTATATACATGATTTAAGAACAAGTTTATTTTTTAGATAAAATAAGTATTTTTCAAAAAATACAGTTTTGCCGCCTTTTGATGACACACCCATTTTAAATCTTGTTTTTAACACTTTTATATATTATATTTTAAAATATAAACTTTTTATTTAGAATAGGGACATCAAAATTTACTTTTGTTAAATTTTTGGTATTTTTCTGATAAAATCAACATTTTAATGAATAATGAAAAATACTGCATTTTAATTCAAAAATAAATTTTCATCTAATTTATTTATATAGTTATATTATATTTTTAATTTGTTTTAAAGTGAAATTTAATTAAGTTTTTATCATTTAATAAAATTTTGGTCATTATAAGTAATTTACTATTGATATTGGACATAAACACATGTCAATATTTTGATAATTATTACTTCTTAAAAACCTGCCTTTTGGTTTTGACAACAAGAATTAATTTTAAATTAATTAATAAAAATTATATGTTTTTAATTTGGAAAAATGGATTCCATATTTTGAATCAGAAGGTCCAAATTGTGTGAATAAGTACCTTTTATTTTTGGACATTATGAATAGTAACTTCAGTAATTATTTTTATTTACCATGGTTAAAGGGTAAATCTGGAAAACAGGGTAAAATAATAATAATTTAGTAACACAAATATACCCTAAAACATGTATTAATAATATTGTATGAGATATTTATAATCATGGGAATCATTGGGTAGATTTTTGGACCCCATGGATCCACTTGGATGTGAAAATAACATTTTATAAGAATTAATTTAAAGTAAAGAGAAATATAACATAAACATGTATCTTTTACTAAAACAATTTTTATATGAGATTATATAAGTGATATATTAATCTATAAATAGTTATTATAAATATAAAATTATTTCATACATCATAGAATTTTATTTATAATTTTTATACATTAAATAAATAAATTTAATTATGACACAATGTTGATGCATTGATTGATTCATTAATAATGGATTCAAATAAATGATATTATAAATATTAAAATAAATGTAATTTGGTTATTTTTATGACATAAAGGAATTTTTTGGATTAAATTGACATATTATATTTGAGTTAATTCCTTCAGTTTGAAGGAATCAGGTTGTTTTGAATTTGTAAAAATGTCAAGTATGAATAATGTCCAAAATTGACATAATTCATAATTTAAAACATAAAATAGTTTATTAAATGATATTAAATTAATAAAAATATTACATTCATAAAAATGGTTAAGAAATGTAAAAATATGTCAAAAATTACTTTGTGGGTCGTTTGACATGATATGGTAATTAAATTAACACAAAATGTGTAAATAACATGATATCACTATAATATTAAAAAGGTAAAATAAGGGTTAAACAAAAAATATAAGGATAAAAAAATATTCAAAACTTGTCTAAAAATTATTTTATTATGTTTATTATAACCAAAATAATCTTATAGTTGAGTTAAATGAGTTTTGGACCATTTTTAATCAAAATTGAATTTATAATAAATTAATATTTTAAGACTTTCCTAAAGTGCCCCCTCTTATAAAAGGACACCACATCTACCCACATAACTCACACCTCTCAAGCCCATTTTATTGTCCAAATTATGACCAAATAATCTCCCAACATCCATAACTTCCTCATAGAAGTCTTAACTTGGGCATAAGGCAATTCAAAAAATCTTTTTGGCTCAAATCAAAAGAAGTTACTCGATTTAGAGGTAACGTCTTCTCTTAAGTTCTTTTCTTTTATTTTCCTTCTCCACTCCATATGATCTTTTTATTCTTTGTTTACATAAAAAATAGTATCTGAAATATACTTGCATTTTTATGATAAAGATTATAACTACACTTACACACACCTCTATCTAATGGATACGAACATACTATTTCTGTGTATGACGAACTACTGCCTCACAAAACGATGATTGTTCAATTTTATCCTACCACCTCTCATGGTGTCCATTATTATGACACTATATTTATATATGATATATATTATATTTATATTTTCTCTATTATTATGTATTTTTTTATTTACATTATACCTTTATACTTTCCATAATGTGTAAATACGATAATTTTATTTCAGGAAGTGCGAACTACCGCCCCTCAAAGTGATATGACTCGTTCATGCCATGTATGGAATGTATAAAGGATGAAATTAATGAAATTATGTAACATATATAAAATAGATATTTTAATGGAATTATAATATATTTATGTATCATTTAGTTTTCATTCCTTTAATATAGAAAAGAAATGAAAGTAGCATTCATGCGTACGTACGACCTATTGTCTCAATAAACGGTGTATTCCATTTCATTTATCTATCTATTATATATCATTATATACTGAATATATATGATATATAAATCATGTTTTAAATTATTAAAGTAATTAAATCACGATATAATTAATAATATCAAGAATAACAAGTAAAAAAACACGATAAATAAAATTATTATTACCCAAAATGTTGCTTTAACATGGAATTGATAAATGAACCACTACTAGAAAAATAACCTTTACCAACGGTTTGGAACCGTTGGTATAGGCCTCCAAACCGTTGGTATAGCCTATACCAACGGTTTGGAGAACCTTAGCCAAGTAAGCCGTTGGGATAGGTCTATACCAACGGTTTTCCAAAAACCGTTGGTATAGACCTATACCAATGGTTTCCAAAACCGTTGGTATAGGTAATATGAAATCTATACCAACTGTAATGGAACCGTTGGTATATAAGTTCCAAAAATAAAACATCCGCTGGGATTTGATCCCAGGACCCCTCGTTTATAATCGAACGACTTAACCACTAAGCTAACATCACTTTTGTAAACATAATTTCATAAATATATATATGTATTATCATAATTATTTAAAATTTTGATTTATATAATGTTCTCGGTTAGTAGATCTGGAAAAAAATTAAACAACCTATCCCAACGGTTTTGAAAACCGTTGGGAAAGGGCTATCCCAATGGTTTTGAAAACCGTTGGGATAGGTTTGGGTGGGTTGAAGTTATTTAGGCCGAAGGTTGAAATTTTGGGTGGTTTTTCCCAACTGTTTTGGTGAACCGTTGGGAAAGAGGCTCAAAACACACCCTTTCCCAACGGTTTTGGTGAACCGTTGGGAAAGAGTGACCCTTTCCCAACGGTTTGCCAAACCGTTGGGAAAGGTGGGGAAATCTATGGCTTTCCCAACGGTTTTGGTGAACCATTGGGAAATGGTAGCTATACCAACGGTTTTTACAAACCGTTGGTATAGAAGTGTTGGGAAAGATCATCTTTCCAGTAGTGAACGGGTAATATAAAGTCATAAGTGAATCATATATGATGTAATAAATATAATTATGGTTTTTTACAAGTTAATAATATGTTTAAACCTACTATAAAATAGTTTTTGACACATATGAAGGATATCAGACCTAAGGTAAGGGATAATTTTGTAATCTCATTATTATATGAGATTGTTTATTCATAATTATTTAATGGGTTATATTTATCATCCATGTCCATATTTTATAAAAATGTTTTAATAAAAAGTTTACAATTATTCTATGTATTTTTAAAGTCATTTTTACCCATTTTTACTTTTACTACATGGTTTGGAAGGAATCTTTCTTTCATTTACCATACGAGTTACTTTTTGGCTTCTTTGAAAAAAGTACGAGGGGAATGTTTTTTTAACTTATGCGACATGAATGGATTTTTATGATTTCATAACACCTTATTTCCATGAAGCTTCCTCTATAAAATTTAAATATTATTTTCAGAAAAATTATTTTCTTTTAAAATTGTGTGGCATTTTGAGAAAGGAAATAGTTTTTTAAAAATAAAGGATATTTTCCTCAGGAATTAAGTTCAAGTGTTTTATCAAAATTATTTTCTATTTAAGATGAAATAGGGTTATGTTTCTATAACTATTATTAATTTTATTTGATTTTTTTATGATGGAATTATTTTTATAAAGTATATTTATCTTATATGGATTATGTTATGATGAAATGATGGTTAAGAATACCATTTTATTTCATGGGTTATGCTATGATAGATGATTTATGTTTTTTTGGAATATGTGTAACATCCCAGGTAAATAAAGAATATGAAATTTTCATATTTATTAATATTTGTGAATTAAATATTAATTTTAATTTCAAGGGGATGCTATGTTTGAAAACATACTCAACACACAACAATGGGTTTCTGTTAAATCTTATGTTGCACACAACTTTGAGTTATACTGAAAATAATTATATAATAATATTATTTTAAATTATAGTTAATGCCTAGACATTGTATTGGAAAGAATAAACCAAAATAACTAAAATATGATTACACATGTTTTTTAAATGTTTTTACTTTTATCCAATAAATTTTAGAGAGTTAAAATAAGAATGAAACTGATTTTAATCATAAAATACTCTAATATTTTCTAAAAGGTCGATTTACTGCCTTTTAAGGACGAAACATTTTTAAATCTAGTTTTTTTCACTTTTATATGTTATATTTGAAAATATAAACTTCTTATTTAGAATCGGGACATAAAAATTTACTTTGGGAATTTTTTTTGTATTTTTCTAATAAAGTTCATTTTTTGATGAATAGTGAAAAATACTATATTTTTATTTAAAACTGATTTTTAATGTAATTTATTTATATGATTAAACTGTTCTTTTAATTAGTTTTAAAGTTTAATTATATTATATTTTTATCATTTAATTCAATTTTGGTCATTGAAAGTAATTTTAATTTGAAATTGGACATAAACACATGTCAATCTTTTGGTAGTTTTTTACTTCTTAAAAACACGCTTTTTAGTTTTGGCAACGAGAATTAATTTTAAATTAATTTATGCAACTTCTGTGTTTTGAATTTAGAAAAATTTATTCTATATTTTGAATCATTAGGTTCAAATTTTGTAAATATGTAACTTTTATTTTTAGACCTTATGAATAGTAACTTTAGTAAATATTTTATTTACTATGGTTAAAGAGTAAATCTGGTAAATAAGGGTAAAAAAATAATATTATAATAATATTAAATTACTCTAAAACATATCCTAACCTTATTGTATGATACATTTACAACCATGAAAATTATTGGGTCAATTTTGGGACCCCATGGAGCCACTTGTAAGTGAAAATGACATTTTATAAAAATTAATTTTAAGTTAAGGAAAATGTAACATAAACATATATCTTTTAGTAAACCAATTTTTAAATTGGGTTATATAATTGATATTTTATACTATAAATATTAATTAGAAAGATAAAAATATTTAATACATCATGGTATTTTCTTTATAAATTTTAAACATTAAATAAATAAATTTAATTATGAGACAATGGTGATGCAGTGATTGGTTCATTAACAAAGGATTCAAATAAATGATATTATAAATGTTAAAATAAATGTAATTTTGTTATTTTGATGTCATCCAAGAATTTTTTGGATTATAGTTACATGTTATATTTATATTAATGATATTTTTTCGAATTATTAAAGTTATTTTGGACTTAAAAAAGTCATGATATGAATAGGGTCAAAATTGACATAATTCAGATTTTAAAATATAAAATATTTTATTAAATATTATGAAATTAAAATTATATAATATTCACAAAAATAGTTATCATAAGTCTAAAATTTTATTATTGACTCTTTAATTGGATATTTTTCATGTTTTGGTTACTATTTTGATTTTCAAAGTGTTAAATTCTTGATAAAACTGTAAGAGTAAAAAAGGGTTAAATAAAAAAGATAAGGATTAAAAAATATAAAAAACCTATACAATTATTATTGGATGATTTTATTTCGACTTATATTCATATTATATTTTAATTTAATGAGTTTTGGACTTTTGAAACCGAAAATCAATTTATAATAAAATAATACTTTCAAACTTTCCTAAAGAGCCCCTCCCCCCTCTTATAAAAGGACACCACCTCTAACACATTACACACACCTCTCAAGACCCTTGGATCTTCTAAACTCTACTCCAAGAATCTCTCAACATCCCCCTATTCCTACTATAATATTTCCCCTAGGCATAAGGCAATTCAAGAAGTCACTTTGGCTCAAATCAAAGAGAGTTACATGTTTTAAGAGGAAGAACAAGGAACATACGAGACAAGTCAGACTCGAGGTAAGGGAACCTTTCACCCTCCTCTTTTAGTCAAAGAATTATTTTAAGTTATGTATTTTAATTTCCATTTTATTATGTTGGGTTAAGTTCTTCTATATCCTTATTTATGTCCATTTTATGTCCAAATGATGAGAGACCCTTTTATCTCTCATCAACTCATTTTCTAAATTTTTAAGTAATGTTGTTAGGCTACCAAATTTCCATAAGGGACTTCATATCAATATTCTTTCATCAAGGAATACATTTATTTATACATTAATTTCTTTTATATGGTGTATAAACCCCTTTTAATTTTAATTTCATTCAAAATGAATCTTTTTTCTATGAAGCGTTTTACTAAATGACAAAAATAATGTTTCTTTTTAATGTACGCGACGACAACGACATTTCTTCCACTGTGAGAATTATTTGATATTTGGATTCCTTAATAATATGTAATGTTTTTAAAAGGAAAATAAATACCATATACCCTTTTTACATATTTTTGTATTTAAAATGGTTTTGAGAAAGCATTGATTATGTTAATATCTTGAAATGATATATTGTGATTGTAATGTGGAAATGTTATCTTTCCTTTATGCTTGTTTTATGTGTTATGATTATGATATGGTTATTAAGAATTTTTTATGTATATGGGTGGTTCCATAATAAACCTAGGGTGGGTGATCCTGATATCTCTCTCTAATGAATTGGGTAACACGACGGAGGTAAACGTTTATGTTTCTCCTAAGAGATTTAGGGAATATACTATAATGTGTATTCCAAACATAACTCCCTATGTAGATATGAAAGATACAATGTAAGTATGATATGGATGCCACAAGTTACCTTTATGATTTATTATTTTTATGTGTTATTCATAAATATTATGATTTCATGAGGTATATTAAAGAGATTATGTTTTGTATGTATTGATGGAGTAATGGTTTCTTTCTTTATTTTATAACCCTTACTGAGATTTTTATGCTCATCCCAAGTTTTTGAAATGTTTTTCATAGGGTATAAGGAAGGGTAAGAGAAAGGAAGAATTCAAGAATATTTATATCAAGAAAATAATTCTTGTTTTCTTTTAAGAGTTTTTATTTTATGAAAAAATGGATACTGAGTAAAAGTGTCTCCTTTGTAATATTTGAGATGTAATGTAATAGTTATGGCCTAATTTTCTAAAACTCTAAAACATAAAATATCCTCAATGTTAATTATTGATTTAACTTAAGATTAAGTAATGTTTTAAGGATGGGGACTTATAGTTGGTATTAGAGGTCGGTTTAGATAACTTTAGAGGTTATAGTGTTATTTAAGCATAAGTGACATAACCATAATGGTTAGAATATTTGAAAGAGTCATAGTTATTTTAGATAAATTTAATGGGTTTAAGATAACATGAATAGGCATATCTTAGTGTTTACCCTCCTCATAAGATATTATATGATGATTTTACTAATATACTCACACTGACCTTTTTGGTTTTAGTAAATGGATGGATCTAGCAGGAACCAAAGTAACAATGGATGTAAAGACACCTTTGATGGTTTTCTGAATAATCAACTGAATGAAATGGGAGTTGCAATGAAAACTCTTGTGGTTATTCTCAACCAACTATCTAGAGTCATGATTTACCACCTGAACCTTGGTGAATTTTATAAGGCATTGTATATGCGATAAACGAATCCCAATGGGATTTCAAGTTATAACCATAAAGGTCATTATATGAAAAAACCTACGTGTCAAGGATGTTTAAAGAAACACCTAGGAAAATGCTTCAAAGGGATGAGAAGATGCTATAGATGTTGTAATGAAGTTCATAAATCAAGAACATGCCATGGAAAAAGGGAGCGTCTAGTTGACTCTAGGAAAGGTAAATAAGTTCTTTATGAAGGATAAATTGAATGTTTTAAATGTTTGCACATGGTCATTATAAAAATAGATGTCCTACGAAGAAGTTTCGGAAATGGGATCAGCATGATCGTACAAATATATGTTTATCAATTCCTAATGTCATTTCAATTGAAGATGAGGAAACTGAAAATTACCTATGAAAGGTATGAATTATTTTTTAGCTCATGTTTTGACATTACTGAAATCTTAGGACATTATGCATGACTTTGTATGTAGGAAAAAAGTATAAAATAATAAGATGGAAAAACATGGATAAAGGATCACGAATAATGTTTGATGATTAATATTGTCACGACCCGTCCCCCGGGGCTCGTGCCGTGACTACCCCAAGCCCGACTTCCATAGGCTAGAGGCTGGAGACTAGCACCGAAGGCGTATTCCCTAAAACTGGGAAGACATTGACTTTATAACCTGTAAACACACGCAACCAAACACACAACAAGATACGAACGCAAGTCAACTGTATAGTAAACAAGTGAGTACAGTAAGTAAAAAAGGTCCAGAATACAAGCCAAACTAGAAAGTGCAAGTACAACTGAAATGAAATACAATTGAAGAAATATAAAGACAGCTACTGGATCGTACTCCGAGGTTCCTACCTGAAGGGTAGGTACATATCGCCTCCTCAGCACTCCACGTCCACCCATCTTTTCTGCATACCGACACACCTATGGTCCACCTCCGAGCACCATCCAGTCCCGGTACCCTCATCCTCAGTCATGGCTATCCGTCATTTGCATCCAACACAATAAGGTACGGGCATAACCCGTGTAGGGGTGAGTATAACGATACTCAATAAGGACCCCGAGACCCTCAATGTCTCACAAAATCCACCAAGGATAAACCAAAAAGTATGAAATCAATTATCAACCCTACTTAGGTATATGCCCATACATATACCTAAGTTATCAAGTAAACCCATCTCAATCACAAGGAAAACACATAGTCCAACTCAAAGTCCAAAGCTCAACTGTTTCATAAAGGAAGGATAACCACAAATGCAAGTATCACATGGGTATTCCACACAGAAGAATACCACCAAGGTGTTACCATAAAGGAAAGTACCACACTGGTAATAATTCAGCTCACACTAGGATTTATTCTAGGGGTAGTAATAAGTAACATCCCCAGTCACATCATCGAACACCTCGACTGCTGGGGATCCCCTCCTCTATCGAGAATAGTGGGCCTGCCACGTCACATAGAGGTAGTTCCCACTAAACTTGGATTGATGAGGTACTCCTCCTATCGAGTACCGTGGGTCTGCCACATCACATAGAGGTGCTCACCATAGTGGTTCTGTCACGTCACACAAAGGCGCTCCCCCTCATGACTACTGAGGTACTCCTCCTGTCGAGTACTGTGAGTCTGCCGCATCACACAGAGGCGTTCCCCCTCGAAGCCTACTAAGGTACTCCTCCTGTCAAGTACTGTGGGTCTGCCACATCACACAGAGGCACTCCACACCATGGTTCTGCCACGTCACACAGAGGTGCTTCCCACTGGGCCTATCAAGTCACTCCAAGTCGAAATGGTTAGTAGTCGTCAAGTCTCAGCCAGCTACTAGGTCTCTGCACTATACTTTCTCGTCTCCAGGAGGTTCTGCTCCATAATCTATTGGTCGATACTATAACTATCACGAAGTTCCATGAATAAGTATCTCAAAAGTCGGCTACGTCATAGGGGTATCAATGCAACAGACAACACATCAATCGGACGCCCGGTCTGTGAGTTATTAGCCTTTTAGTATCGAGGGCCCGGTTGGATTCGTGCTCGATCCAACCTGACTATTCCCCATATTAATCCAAAACTCCAGTGGGGACATACTCAAAGGTACCGTATCACTCCAAGATTTCCAACGCCGCTAACGGTTCGTCAAACAGATGTCCGGTGCCAAAGTTATGGCCAAAATAAGTAAATGGATCGTAATGGGCCCGGGTCCAGGCCGACCCGGTTCGGGTCGACCCGGACCGACCCTCTGGGTTTGGCCCAGCCCGCTGGCCGGAACGACCTACTGGGTCTGGTACGGCAGGCCGTGAGGGTCCGTGGAGGGCTTCGGGTGGCCGCGAGGCCGAAGACGGTGCCGCGAGGGCGTTCGACCATGGGTCAGATCGACCGGAGATGACAGTTCGGCCGTAGGGTAGCGGTGCAGCCGCGGGGCGGTGGTGCGGCCGTGGGGCGGTTCGGAGTCGCGGATGGTGGCGGTGGTTGCGATTGGCATGGAGGCCGTGGGGTGGCAACAGTGGCTGCGGGGCGGCGCCGATGCGCCGTTGCGTTCGTCGCGGCCGACGGTGGTGCCGACCGCCGTTCTTATGCCCCAAACATGGATGCTTTCCATCCTCCTCCATCGCGAAGAACACCACAAGATTTGCGAAAGGGTTGGGCCATGTTGGTTTGGCCCGTACCCTTCGTGTTAGGGTGGTCGCTTATGGATCATCATAAACATGAACATGAATGTCAAAATCCTATCCCCCCGCAATGATTGTTCCCAACCCGCAAAAAAAATAAATAGAAGGGGTGCACATGGAAAGTGATAAAAAAATAGAAATAAACCCCTACCTTAGGTTGTTCATTGACGTTGTCACGAGAAGGAAGTACGAACGTTGATTCATCGTAGGTGAAGACGTCCCACTTCAGAGGAAGTCAAAGATAACAGCATTCGTCGTGCCCGCCACATGCTTCTGATCCCAGGCTCGTTCGTTGGTTCTTCGTAGTCGATGGCATTCTTTGTCGGTGAGAGAGTTCTTTGTGGAAGAACATGTTCTTCGTTGGAGAGATTTCTCCCAATATTTCTCCTGTCCCAATTCCAAAAAATTTGCAAAGTATCCAAAATGTGATATGTTTCCCCCAATTTAATTGTTGGCACAATTTCAAATTGGGTTAATTAATCACATAGTTTGGCATAATTAAGTATGGTGTGTTGGTTTAATTAATTAGGAGGAATCTCAAGAGGCTCCTCCACATTAAAGAGGGAGTTGGGAGGTTTCTCCCTTATTAAGAGGTTCAGGTGGTCCCCACCTATTAAATCAAACTTGGGAGGTTTTGGGATTGGGTGGTCCCCACCCCATAACCTCTCATGGGAGGTTAGTTCGGGTGGTCCCCACCATCATAACCTCTCATGGGAGGTTTAGGTCTGGTGGTCCCCACTTCTCAACCTCCACATGGAAAAATGAAATAAAAATAAAATCTACAAAAATTTTATTTTTATTTTATTTCTTTCATAAATATGTGAAAAGCTAAATTCCACCCTCAACCTATTACAGTTGAGGTGAAGGTTTCCTTAAGAGAATACCAGAACTGTGAGTCCAACGGTGCCCTCAGATTTTAATTTCAAGCACCGATTCAAAAGTTAGAAAAAACCCGCTCGCACGTTTACTGAACGTACCTGAAAAAAAGTTCGGAAAATTATTAACAGTCACCCTCAACCCGCGCCGGTCGAGGTTAGGCTCTGCCTAAGTGAAACATTCCCCAAAGAACCCAACAACACTCTCATATTTCCAATCTGAGTTACCATTTAAAAGTTATGGACTTTACAATAAAATAATTGTCACTTAATTATTTTATTTACGGCCAAAAACTAATTTTCACTGGTGGCCCGCGCCAGCCAAAGTTAGTATCTTCTTAAATAAGTCATGCCATCACGAGTTTAGTGATGGTGTCATATTTTCAATCCAAGCTACCGTTTGTGAGTTATAAGCATTTGAAAAATAAAATAATTTATTTAATTATTTTATTTACAGTTATGACATTTTTGGGTTTTGTAACATCTCAAGTAAGTAATGAATAATAGATATTTTTATCTATGTCTACTAATGAATTAGATAGTGTTTTAGAGGCTTTAAATGAGAATAAATCCAATCTTAAGCATGGAATTCACTAATATTTTTAAAAGATTGTTTTACTGCCTTTTGATGGAAAACCATTTTTAAATAAAATTTTTGACAAATTTACAAGCTCTATTTGTCAAAATAAACTTATTATTTATTATTGGGACATTGAAATTTACTTTGGGTAAATTTTTGGTATTTTTCCGATAAAGTTCATTTTTTTAATGAATAGTAAAAAATGTTGTATTTTAATTCAAAACCTCATTTTAATATAATTTATTTATATGATTAGATTATATTTTGAATTGGTTTTAAAGTGAAGTTAGAATATATTTTTACCATTTAATCCAACAGTGTTCATTAGAATTAATTTTGTCTTGAAATTGAACTTAAACTAGTGTCAATCTTTTGATACTTATTGTTTCATAAAAACACGCTATTTGTTTTGACAACGGGAATTAATTATTAAATTAATTAATGAAAATTATATGTTTTTAATTTTGTAAAATATACATCATTTTTGAATTCGGAATATCAAATATATCTTAGGGTAAATTTTTGTTATTTTTCTGAAAAACTTCAATTTTTGATGAATAGTGAAACTACTAAGTGGTACTTAAAAAACTGATTTTTCGTTTAAATAAAATTTTACCAACTCTGTGTTTTGAATTTCAAAAATCAGACATAAATGGTTGTCATTAATAAGTAAAATGTTGTTCAATGGGATTAAAATAATTTTTTTGGTGAATAGTAACTTTTAAGTTTTTAATCGCGATTAGAGGTAATTAGTGTAATTTAAGGTAAAAATAATGTTTTAATAAAATGAAATGACCTAGACACATGTCCTACCCTTATTGGATGTGTCATGGCCAACCAAGATAACCCATGGGTTGATTTTTGGGACCCCATGGAGCCACTTTGGAAGGAGAATGACATTAATATCTTTTTATTTAATGTTAAAATAAAAATGTCACAAACATGAGTTGTTTTACTAATTTTTTTTAAATGGGGTTATACAAGTCATATTTTTGACAATAAATATTAATTATAAATCTAAAAAGATTTCCTACATCATATTATTTTTTTTATAATTTTTAGACATTAAATAAATTAAATTATTTATGACACCATGATGATGCAGCGATTACCACATTATTTAACGATTCAAATAAAATGAAAATATAATGTAAAATATAAGACCTAAACTTGTCAAAAACCTATTGGATGGGTGGATTTAGAACCCTTATCACCTTATCCTCGAAATTTATAATTGTGGGACCTTTTGTATCCAAAAATAATTTTATAACAAAGTATCTTTTCTTAACTTTCCAAGAGTGCCTCTCCTCTCCTCTTATAAAAGGCCCCCACCTCTACCATCTTACCCACACTTCCAAAGCCTTTGGATCAGCCAAACCCTGCCCATTTTGTCTCTCCACATCCCTCTCTAACTCTTATAAGCCTCACTTTGGACAGAAGTCTTCCCAAGGAATCCTTTGAGCACAAATCAAAAAGAGTTATTCGATTTAAAGGTAGTGTCTTCTCTTGTGTTCTTATGTTTTATTTTACTTCTCCAACACCCTAAACTCTTTTTATTAATTTATTTTGTAACAACAACAGTATCTTACATATACTAGGATGTTTTTATAAGAAGTATTCGAGATACACTTACACACACCTACATCTAATGGTTAAAGAACATACTGTTTCTGTGGATGGCGAATTTCTGCCTCACGAAACGATGATTGTTCAATATTCTTTTAACACCTTCAAAGGTGGCCATTAAGATGACACTATATTTATATATGATATATAATATGTTTATTTTTTACTTAAACTTATTTATTTTTCATTTATGGCATACCTTTATGGTTTCCATTATGGGTAAACGCGATATCTTCATTTTAGGAAGTGCGGACTACCGCCCCCTCAAAGTGATTTGATTCATTAATGCCATATGTGGGACGTATAAAGGATCTAATTAATGATATTATATATTAAATTATACAGGAATTATAATATACCTTTATATAATTATGATTCCATTCCATAAAATACAAAATAGAAATGAAAGTAGCGTTCATGCGTACGTACGGCTTACCGTCTCCATGAACGGTGCATTTCATTTCTTACCTCTAAACATTATGTAATATTATAAATTCATGTATATAATCGATATATATGATATATATGATATCTACATCATGAGTATAACTCTGGATATAATGAATATTTGCCTACGTGAACAACTTGTAAATATAAGAAGTTCACTTTTGACTCAAGTACCAAATATCGACAAAATGACCGTTATTAACTTAAATGATTACATAATGTTCATAACATGGTAATAAGTGATATAAAAGGAATAATTAACTTGAAAAGGTTCTTAAGCAAGTAGAAATTAACTCAAGTTTATTATTCATGAGGTTAAAGAACGATCGAGTCAAGTCGGACCCGAGGTAAGGGACTTCGTCTCAATCTCCTTTCATTGAGGCATATTTTGTTTTATACACAACTTTATTTTATACGGTGTATAAACCCCTTTGACTTTTATGTTTATCCAAAAGTAATCTTTTTATACGAAGCGACAAAATGGAATGTTTTTGTCGTACGTATGCGGCGACAATGACTTCTCCGCCATCATAACCATTATTTGAGTTTCGGCTTCCTCTACAAGCCATACCTTTTGTTAAAAGAAAAATAAATACCATGTTTTACTTTTCTTTTATTTTGGTATTGAAAATTATTTTCATAATGTTTTTATATCAATGTGTTGTATTGATATATTGTGATTGAAAAGTGGAAATGTTATGTTTCTTTTATGCATGTTTTATGTGATACGATTATGTTATGGTTCTTGGGAATTATTTTGAAGACGGGTGGTTCCATGATAAACTAAGGGCAGGTGAGCCCGATATAGCTCTCCAATGCATTGGTTAACGCGAAGGAGTTAAACGTTAAGTTTTCTATGAAGAGATTTAAGGAATATACTGTGATGGGTATTCCAAACTTAACCAAGAGGGTTATTCCCTACGTAAGAATGTTATGAATGCCTCAAGTTACCTTTATGTCTTATGATTTCTATGATTTATTCATGATTTGATGAGGTATGTTAAAGTGCCTATGTTTTATGGGTAAAGTATGATTTCATTCTTATGTATATATGAACTCATGTTTCCTTTCCATATTTTTATAACCCTTACTGAGCTTTTTATGCTCATCCCAAGTTTTTGAAATGTTTTTCACAGGTCAAGGGAAAGGTACATGATATGATGATAGTGTCAAGGAAGTGTTAAGAAAGAATCCATGTTTTATTTTAAATATGTTTCCATCGATGGGAAAAAATGAATACTATCTTTTATTGTAACCACTTTGTTTAAATGTGGGATGTAATGCTTGTTTTATTATCTAATTCTCTAAAACTCTAAACCTGAAAAGATCCTCAAGGTGTATTCTTGTAATAACTCAAGATTAAGTAAGGTTTAAGGCTGGGGCCTTATAGTTGGTACCAGATGTCGGTTTAGATAACTTTAGGAGTTATAATTCTATTAAATGATTATCCAAAAATATTTTTTTATGGTCAAATTGAAATGATATAGCATTTGAAGATTTCTATGTTGCTTCATCTAAAACATGTTTGTTCAGAATGGTTTTCCGCCGAGGAAACAGGGAATAAGTGCTAGGAAGGCATACAGAAGGAAATAACCTTCCGAATCAGCATCCTGAGATGGTCGGAATTGGAACTGAACAGTTTGTTGCAGTAATGGCGCAATTGACTCAAGCGATAAATGGTGGTGGTATCCATGCACGAGATCAGCCAGATCAACCACAGAGGAACATGTCCTTGGTAGAACATTTCATGAGGCAACATCCCCCATCATTTAGAGGATCATATGACCCTGTGCTAGCTGAAGGGTGGATTAAAGCACTAGAGAAGATTTTCGATGTCATGGGGTGTTCAGAAAATCAAAAGGTTAGTCTTTCTATTTACCGATTGGAGGGTGAAGCAGATCAGTGGTGGTCGATGGTTAAAAATATCAGGGACGCTGATGAGATTGATGCTCTCGACTGGGATGAATTCAAAGATATGTTTCTTGAGAAGTATTTTCCTAAGGCTGTTCGACTTAGGATGGAAAATTAATTCTTGGAATTGAGGAAAGAGGACGACTCAGTGGCTGCCTATGAAGAAAGGTTCACTCGATTGGCAAGGTATGCTCCAAATTTTATCCGAGACCTTGATAGTAAAATCAATCATTTTTACTCAGGATTAAAGCCAAAATATCGAAGGGAATTAGATTCTCGTGAGTTCAAAAGTTATGAAAATCTTGTTCGATGTGCTGAGAAGGTGGAAATGGAGTTTCCCGATGATCAAGTGTTCTATAACAACCAGCAGAAGAAGAGACCGAGGTGGAAGGAGAAAGGAAAGAGTTCTTCAAAAAGGTCTGACGGTAAGAAAACTAAGTTTCCAGTTTGTGATAAATGTGGTAAAAGGCATGA
Source organism: Viscum album (assembly GCA_963277665.1). Taxonomy (NCBI): domain Eukaryota; kingdom Viridiplantae; phylum Streptophyta; class Magnoliopsida; order Santalales; family Viscaceae; genus Viscum; species Viscum album. The sequence goes on from OY728156.1 coordinate 768,277,811, forward strand.
TGGGGAATGTCTTTTGAATTCTGGAAAGTGCTACCGATGCGGTAAAATGGGACATAAGGCTAGTGATTTCACTAAAAAATATCAAGGTGAAGGTAAGACCAAATTTGATTTACAGTTAGTGAAATGTTTTAAGTGCAATGAGATGGGTAACTATGCAAATGAGTGTCCGAAAAAGAGCTTGAGTGATGGGAATCAGTTAGACTACAAGCAAAAAGGGGTGGTGAAATCCTTTGCAACTACTTTAGTAGATGTCGGGCCATCAAATGAAGTTGTATCAGGTACTTTGTTTTTTCAGATTATGCCAGTGTGTTGTTTGATTCGGGGTCTACACATTCTTTCATCTCTGAAACCTTTTCTAGTAAAATGGGAATACCATCTCAAGAAATGACTCCTGAACTTGTGGTAAAAACACCAGGGGGAAATGTTGAGGCAAAAAGAATTTATAAGAATCTTCCTATCCTTATCTGTGGAAAGAACCTACTTGAGAACCTTATTGTTTTACCTCTAGTAGAGTTTGATGTTATCCTGGGTATGTATTGGATCTCTATTTACCATGATAAGATTGACTGTAGAGCTAAAGAAGTTTCTTTTTAGAAAGACTTTCAGTTTGTGTACAAGAATGAACCCTTACTGTTAATAACTTATCAAGAGGCCGAGAAACTTGTAAAATATGTAAATGAATGTTACCTTGCACACATCGTTGAAAACAAAGGAACTGTTCAGATTAATGATGTGCCAGTGGTAAATGAGTATCCTGATGTTTTTCTTGATGAGTTGCCTGGAATAATACTAGATCGGGAAGTTGAGTGTACTGTAGAATTAGTTCCTGATGCTAAGCCAATTTCAAAACCCCCTTATCGAATGGCTCAAATTGAACTTTTAGAGTTGAAGGAGGAATTGCAAGATTTATTAGAGAAAGGTTTCATTCGACCTAGCACATCACCATGGGGTGCTCCTGTTTTATTTTTAAAAAATAAAGATGGTTCTATGAGACTTTGCATTGATTATAGAGCCTTGAATAACATCACTGTTAAGAACAAATATCCTTTGCCTCATATCGATGATTTGTTTGATCAGCTCTAGGGAGCTCAGTATTTTTCAAAGATTGACCTGAGATCGGGGTACCATCAGCTGAAGGTAATGGAACCAGATATTCCGAAGACTGCGTTTCGTATAAGATATGGCCATTATGAATTTGTATTAATGCCTTTTGGGCTAACCAATGCACCTGCTGTATTCATGGACTTAATGAATAGAATTTTCCATGAGTTCTTGGATAAGTTTGTGGTTGTTTTCATTGATGATATTTTGGTGTTTTCTAAAAGTAAAGAGGAGCATGAAAGACATTTAAGGGTTATTTTGAAAACCTTAAAAGAAAAGAAATTGTATGGGAAATTCAGCAAGTGTGAGTTTTGGTTGCAACACATTTCTTTCCTTGGTCACATTGTTTCTAAAGATGGGATAACTATTGATCCTGAAAAAACAAAGGTTGTTGAAGAATGGCTAAGACCCAAAAATGTAACTGAGATTCGTAGTTTCCTTGGTTTGGAAGGATATTACCGAAGGTTTGTTAGAAATTTTTCCTGGTTATCTAGTCTAATGACTAAGCTAACTCGGAAGGGTGTTAAGTTTATTTGGACAAAAGAATGTGATGATTGTTTTCAGGAGTTGAAAAGAAGATTGGTGAATGCTCCAGTTTTGGAACTACCTTCCAGGAATGGTGAGTTTGTTATCTACACTGATGCTTTATTGAAAGGACTTGGTTGCATCCTAATGCAGAATGATCAGGTAATTGCTTATTCTTCACGACAGTTGAAAACTCATGAGGTAAATTACCCTACACATGATTTGGAGTTAGCTGCTATTATTTTCACTTTAAAAATTTGGAGGAATCATTTGTATGGAGTAAAGTGTGAAATATATACCGATCACAAAAGTTTAAAGTATATATTCACTCAGAAAGAATTGAACATGAGACAGAGGATATGGCTAGAATTAATCAAGGATTATTATTGTACAATTCATTACCATCCAGGAAAAGAAAATAAAGTGGCTGATGCTTTGAGTCGAAAAAGTAATGCTTTATTAACAATGTTGCGTTTGAAACATGATCCTTTGGTTAATGATTTGATGAAATTTGGCATAGAAGTTGTTGGTGTAGGATGTCCTTCTATTTTGTTTCAGGTATCAGTGAAATCTTCTCTATCAGACAGAATCAAGCAAGCACAGAAGAAAGACAGTGAGTTGCAGAAAAAGGTAGAGCTGGTTCAGAAGGGTAAGTTGCCTGAATTCAACATTGATAATGATTGTGTTTTGAGATTTGGGAAGAGATTGTGTGTGCCTTGTGATTCACAGTTTAAGAGAGAGTTGTTATGTGAAGCTCATAGTTCTCCGTTTTTAGTTCATCCAGGCAGTACTAAGATGTATAGAGATCTTCAGGAGTATTACTGGTGGGATGGAATGAAAAGGGATATTTCTGATTTTACTATGAAGTGTTTGACTTGTCAGCAGGTTAAAGCAGAGCAGTAATTACCGAAAGGGATGCTTCATCCTTTACCAGTGCCAGAGTGGAAATGGGAAAATATATCCATGGACTTCGTTGTGGGATTTCCAAAGACACCTCGAGGTAATAATGCAATCTGGGTTATTGTTGATCGCTTGACTAAATATGCTCACTTCCTTGCTATATGAGATACTTTTTCCCTAGATAAACTTTCCCGTTTGTATCTTAAATATATAGCCAGGTTACATGGAGTTCCTCTCTCCATTGTATCTGACCGTGATCCCAGGTTCACTTCTAACTTCTGGAAAGGCCTTCAGAAGTCGTTGGGTACTGAATTAAATTTTAGTACAGATTTTCATCCCCAATCAGATGGGCAGTCAGAACGAACAATTCAGACTTTGGAGGATATTCTACGTGCTTGTTCAATGGATTATCAGGGAAGTTGGGACCAACATCTTTCTTTGGTTGAATTTTCATATAATAACAGTTTTCATTCCAGTATACAGATGGCACCATTTGAGGCATTATATGGGAAGTAGTGTCGAACTCCATCTTTCTGGGATGAAGTGGGTGAAAGGAATCTAATGGGACCAGAATTAGTAGAAGAGTTGGCAGAAAAAGTTCAGCTGATACAAAAACACATGAGAACAGCTCAGAGCAGGCAGAAGAGTTATGCGGACAACAGGAGTAAGGATATCTCTTTTGAGGTAGGTGATCATGTTTTTCTCAAAGTCTCACCATGGAAAAGTGTGATGCGATTTGGTAAGAAAGGAAAGTTGAGTCCAAGGTTTATTGGACCATATGAAATTCTGGAGAGAGTTAGATCAGTTGCTTACCGAGTGGATTTACCTCCGAGTTTATCTCAGGTACACAATGTTTTTCATGTTTCAATGTTAAGGAAGTACATGCCAGATCCATCTAATGTTTTGAGTCCAGAGGTAGTTCAATTGAAAGAGAATCTATCTTATGAGGAACAACCGGTCCAGATTCTTGACCACAGGGAGCAAGTGTTATGGAATAAGGTGATTCATCAGGTAAAGGTTTTGTGAAAAAACCACATGATTTAAGAGGCAACATGAGAATATGAAAATGCAATGAGGGATAAATACCCCCACTTATTCGATAAGTAAATAAATTGCGGGGATGCAATTTTCTAAATGGGGGAAGGATGTAACATCCCAAGTAAGTAATTAATAATATATATTTTTATCTATGTCTACTAATGAATTAAATAGTGTTTTAGAGGCTTTAAATGAGAATAAATCCAATCTTAAGCATGGAATACACTAATATTTTTAAAAGATTGTTTTACTGCCTTTTGATGGAAAACCATTTTTAAATCAAACTTTTGACAATTTTATAAGCTCTATTTGTCAAAATAAACTTATTCTTTATGATTGGGACATTGAAATTTACTTTGGGTAAATTTTTGTTATTTTTTCTGATAAAGTTCATTTTTTTAATGAAGAGTGAAAAATGTTGTATTTTAATTCAAAACCTATTTTTAATATAATTTATTTATATGATTAGATTATCTTTTGAATTGGTTTTAAAGTGATGTTAGAATATATTTTTACCATTTAATCCAACAGTGGTCATTGGAATTAATTTCATCTTGAAATTGGACTTAAACTAGTGTCAATCTTTTGATACTTATTGTTTCATAAAAACACGCTATTTGTTTTGACAACGAGAATTAATTATTAAATTAATTAATGAAACTTATATGTTTTGAATTTTGTAAAATAGACATCATTTTTTAATTCGTAATATCAAATATATCTTAGGGTAATTTTTTGGTATTTTTCTGAAAAACTTCAATTTTGGATAAATAGTGAAACCACTAAGTGGTACTTAAAAAACTGATTTTTCGTTTAAATGAATTTTTACCAACTCTGTATTTTGAATTTCAAAAATCTGACATACATGGTTTTCATTAAGAAGTAAAATGTGGTTCAATGGGATTAAAATAATTTTTTGGTGAATAATAACTTTTAAGTTTTTAATCGCGATTAGAGGTAATTAGTGTAATTTAAGGTAAAAATAATATTTTAATAAAATGAAATGACCTAGAAACATCTTCTACCCTTATTGGATGTGTCATGTACGACCAAGAAAACCCATGGGTCGATTTTTGGGACCCCATGTAGCCACTTTGGATGGAGAATGACATTAATATCTTTTTATTTAATGTTAAAATAAAAAATGTCACAAACATGAGTTGTTTTACTAAAACAATTTTTAAATGAGGTTATACAAGTCATATTTTTGACTATAAATATTAATTAGAAAGATAAAAATATTTCCTACATCATAGTATTTTTTTTGTAATTTTTAGACATTAAATAAATTAAATTATTTATGACACCATGATGATGCAGCGATTACCACATTATTTAAGGATTTAAATAAAATGGAAATATAATGTAAAATATAAGACCTAAACTTGTAAAAAACCTATTTTATGGGTGGATTTCAAACTCTTATCACCTTATCCTATAAATTTATAATTTTGGGACCTTTTGTATCCGAAAATCATTTTATAACAAAGTATCTTTTCTTAACTTTCCAAGAGTTCCCCTCCTCTCCTCTTATAAAAGGCCCCCACCTATACCACCTTACCCACACTTCCAAAGAATTTGGCTCAGCCAAACCCTGCCCATTTTGTCTCTCCATATCCGTCTCTAACTCTTAGAAGCCTCACTTTGGGCAGAAGTCTTCCCAAGGAAGCCTTTGATCTCAAATCCAAAAGAGTTACCCGATTTAAAGGTAGTGTCTTCTCTTGTGTTCTTATGTTTTATTTTGCTTCTCCAACAGCCTAAAATCTTTTTATTAATTTATTTTGTTACAAAAACAGTATCTTACATATACTAGGATGTTGTTATAAGAAGGATTCGAGCTACACTTACACACACCTACATCTAATGGTTAAAGAACATACTGTTTCCGTGGATGGTGAATTTCTGCCTCACGAAACGATGATTGTTCAATATTCTTTTAACACTTTCAAAGGTGGCCATTAAGATGACACTATATTTATATATGATATATAATATGTTTATTTTTTTACTTAAGCTGTTGTATTTTTCATTTATGGCATACCTTTATGGTTTCCATTATGAGTAAACGCGATATCTTCATTTTAGGAAGTGCGGACTACCGCCCCCTCAAAGTGATTTGATTCGTTAATGCCATATGTGGGATGTATAAAGGATGTAATTAATGATATTATATATGATATTATACTACAATTATAATATACCTTTATATCATTATGATTCCATTCCATAAAATACGAAATAGAAATGAAAGTAGCGTTCATGCGTACGTACTGCTTACCGTCTCCATGAACGGTGCATTTCATTTCTTACCTCTAAATGTTATGTAATATTATAAATGCATGTATATACTGGATATATATGATATATATGATATCTACATAATGATTATAACTCTGGATATAATGGATATTTGCCTACGTGAACAACTTGTAAATATAAGAAGTTCACTTTTGACTCAAGTACCAAATATCGAAAAAACGTCCGTTATTAACTTAAATGATTACATAATGTTCATAACATGGTAATAAGTGATATAAAAAGAATAATGAACTTGAAAAGGTTCTTAAGCAATTAGAAATTAACTCAAGTTTATTATTCAGGAGGTTAAAGAATGATCGAGTTAAGTCGGACCCGAGGTGAGGGACTTCGTCTCAATCTCCTTTCATTGAGGCATATTTTGTTTTATACACAACTTTATTTTATACGATGTATAAACAACTTTGAATTTTACGTTTATCCAAAAGGAATCTTTTTATACGAAGCGACAAAAGGGAATGTTTTTGTTTTACGTATGCGGAGACAACGACTTCTCTGCCTCCGTGACCATTATTTGAGTTTCGGCTTCCTCTACAAGCCATACCTTTTTTTAAAAACAAAGATAAGTACCATGTTTTACTTTTATTTTATTTTGGTATTGAAAATGGTTTTCATAATGTTTTTATATCAATGTGTTGTATTGATATATTTTGATCGAAAAGTGGCAATGTTATGTTTCCTTTATGCATGTTTTATGTGATACGATTATGTTATGGTTCTTGGGAATTATTATGAAGATGGGTGGTTCCGTGATAAACTAAGGGCGGGTGAGCCCGATATAGCTCTCCAATGCATTGGGTAACGCAAAGGAGTTTAACGTTAAGGTTTCTCCTAAGAGATTTAAGGAATATACTGTGATGGGTATTCCAAACGTAACCAAGGGGGTTAATCCCTACGTAAGAATGTTATGAATTCCTCAAGTTACCTTTATGTCTTATGATTTCTATGATTTTTTCATGATTTGATGAGGTATGTTAAAGTGCCTATGTTTTATGGGTAAAGTATGATTTCATTCTTATGTATATATTAAATCATGTTTCCTTTCCATATTTTTATAACCCTTACTGATCTTTTTATATTCATCCCAAGTTTTTGAAATGTTTTTCACAGGTCAAGGGAAAGGTACATGATATGATGATAGTGTCAAGGAAGTGTCAAGAAAGAATCCATGTTTTATTTTAAATATGTTTCCATTGATGGGAAAAAATGAATACTATATTTTATTGTAACCACTTTGTTTAAATGTGGGATGTAATGCATGTTTTATGATCTAATTCTCTAAAACTCTAAACCTGAAAAGATCCTCAAGGTGTATTCTTGTAATAACTCAAGATTAAGTAAGGTTTAAGGCTGAGGCCTTATAGGTTTTCTCACAGAAGGCCTGCACCGACTAAACTTAAGTTTCTCTTCGGGTAAACCTACCATACTGAATGCAACAATGCCCTCATATTTCTTATTAGAGTAACCGTTTATGAGTTATTCTACTTTTTCGAGAAAACTACTTAGGCGCGCTATTTAAAGTTTAACAAAACTTCGACGGACCATTCTGGGCACTTAGGGTCTCGAAATCACGCGCCGTTAGATTTTGCGGTCTCGAAATAATTCCATATAATTAAAAAAAATTATACAAAATTTTTGAGACATTAAATTATCCCCACCTTAGGGATTTATGTCCTCGAAAGCCAAAATAATGATAAAACGACCAAAAGAGGGTACTGAGTATGAATCTGAGCCTCCTGATCCCATGTGATCTCCTGGAGGTTCCCGTGCTGCCAGCGAACACGCACCAGAGGTATCGACCACCCATGAAGGACCCGCTCCTGTCGATCCTCAATCTCTAATGGAACCTTCATAAACGTCGCCCCATTTTCAATGCCCAACTCACTGTGGTCGATGATGTGAGAAGGGTCGTGTACGTATCTCCTCAGTTGGGATACATGGAAGACATCGTGCACCTGGTGCAACTGAGGTGGAAGAGCTAGGCGGTAAGACACCTTTCCAACTCTGTTGAGGATCTGAAAGGGTCTGATGAACCTCAGAGATAACTTTCCCCCTTGGCCAAAACTCTATAAACCTTGTTGAGGTGAGACTCGTATTAAGAAATGGTCTCCCTCCTTCTGTCGGAAAAAAACCTATGCTGGCTCTGAGTAGTTTTCACTTGATAACAGGTGAGGAATCATGATAAAAAATTTTCCACTTCTTTCTTCATCCCTAGCCACTAGTATTGACGCTGAAGTCCCTGGTACATCTTCATCACACTAGGATGTACCGCTAGAGGGGATGTGTGGAACTCCCTCAACACTTCCACCCGAAGAGGCACTGGTACGATGGTACATCCTCTGAAGATGATGACGTGCTCCCCAGCTTTAGAAAATCTATAAGGTTTTTTTCCTGTGGATATCTAAGCACGTTGAGTCTCATATTTAGCATCCCCATGTTGCGCCTCCCTGACTCACTGAAGAAGTGGGGGAGTGACTGTAAGAGACTGAAGAAAAGCTGCTTCATCCTGATCCAAAAAGGATATCTAGAAAGCGTCCAGCTTCTCTGTCACCTCACCTAGCAGCTGTACACCAGATCTCTTGTAGAGTGAATCTTCTACAACATTCCCCTTCCCAGAAGTATAGACTATCTCGAAGTCATAGTCCTGGAGGAACTCAAGAAAACGTCGCTGTCTGAGGTTCAAGTCCTTATGAGAGAAGATATACCTGAGACTCTTGTGATCAGAGTACAATATAAAATGCTCACCCATTAAGTAATGTCACCACATATTCAAGGCGAAGACCACCGCTACTAAATTTATGTCATGGATAGTGTAGTTATACTCGTACTGTCTCAGATTTAGAGAACCATAAGCGATAACTGCTCGCTTCTGCATCATGAAACATCCTAGTCCAGTCCCAGATGCGTCGCAGTAGACTACATACCCAACACCCTCCTCCAAAAGCCTCAAGATGGGGGCACTAGTCAGCCTCTGCCTCAGCTCCTGAAAACTCCCCTGGTATCTCTCCGACCAAACGAAGGGTTTCCCCTTCTTCGTCAATGCTGATAAAGGTGTCTCTAACCTAGAGAGGTCGATTACAAATCTCCGGTAGTACCTAGACAAAATAGACATCCCTCTCCCTTCAGGGAGGTAATCCTAGAAACATCTTTTGAAAATATGTCCCCATGCTCTGCCACTCTTGTTTGAAACTAAAAACTGAGAACTCCTACTACCATGAGGGTAAGTCTGGCCAACTCAAGAGTGACTGGCTGCACCCTACTATGCATGAGTTTATCCTGTGCTGCCCAGGTTTCCTTTTTCTCTGACCAAGGAAAACCCCATTTTAACGTTGTAGAGAAACCACAACATTTTTGCCTAATATAGTTAATATGAGAATGAACTGTGGATGTCCAGTCCATACCTAAACTAATGTCGTAAGGCCTCGACACTACCACCAAGAGGTTCCAACCAAAACTCTCACCTCAAGAGTCATATCACACTATCAACATAAGTTTGATTATCAAGTCTCCTCCTAAAGGTATATCCAGATGTGAGGGTCAAGTCAATGGTTTAACCGGAAACTATAGGTCTTGGACAAGATTCTTGGAAGGAAGGAATGATTGGTACCTACATCTATTGATACGAAAGCTAGTAGTAGACACAAACTATACCTCGAATCATTCCTAGAGCCCTTTGGTCACACTCCTTGACCGCATGCAGCTACTCTCTTCCCCTGTCCTCCAGCTCCCTGAGTTTGGTGGGGTCCACAAAAAGTGGGTGGTTGTGATATGTTGAAATGTACACCACCTCATGATGCTCTCCTAGCTCTGCTTCCACGTCTGCTGCCCTGTAGATTCATCTGTCCCTATCACATCCTCTTCCAAAAACATCTTACACGCTCAAGTCTCTGAGACTAGAGCCAGTTTCCTACTTTCCCACTGCAAACATTCACTGGATGTATCCGCTCAGCTAAAGAACATTCAACCACAAAGATTCTCTCTAGAAACCTAACATAAGTAGGAATGTATAGAGGAATAATGTTGGCTCGAATGTCCTTAAACACACCTTACTTGGAAGTTCGAGCCCTGAAGCACTGATCATATCTTATTAATCGAGTACTAAGAAAGGTCGGTACGCCTCGATGAATACTCAGCTACCGAAATGTTGTCCTACCAAAGCTGTAGAAGCTCTAGAGAACTTTCAACCACCTCCTCAAGCCAGTCCTTAGCCGGCTGTGAGTCAGGATCACCTCAAAACTTGAGGGGTATCTGATGCAAAAACTCACGTAAGGCTCTAAGCCTATATGTGTCATTTACCGGTATCGCCGGTTGTAACTATTGACCAAAGAGTAGTGATATAACTGAAACACTACCCAAATGTACTATCTCGGGTAATGGTCCACGTACTGAAGCCTCATCACTATGTGGACCTTCCTCATGGTCACTCACTGAAAATACTAGTAGATAAGATCACCATCTTCTCTAATGGTGTCTCAACTAGGGGGAAAACTCTAGCAACCGCCTCCAGCTAGCCCTCAGCTGTGTGGGAAACTGTATCGCCTCGAAACCTCGAAGGACTCTGTTGCTAGAACTTGTGCAATGCACTCAGTCGGTGTGCACCGTCTGCCAGTGTGGCTGGTGGTATCTTCTGCCCAACGAGTGGTGGTGCTGTTGGTACACCACATGAAGGTGCCCACATAGTAAGAGGGCCCTGCACTGGAGCCTCATCGCTCGGTGGGCCTTCATCGTATACTCTCTCGAGAATCCTAGCTGGCTGTCTATGCAGTGGCATCCTGATAAGGAACAGGTGCGCCACAGTCATTAAGTTATACATGGTGATCTGACTAAAGAAAACACAAGAAAACTTTTCAAAACACACACACAATTAGTGTTTTCGTTCACTGAGTCAGAAAATTAGAAGTCAGGGTCCTGGTGTATGGATACGTCGGCCGCCACACCAACACTGGATTCCCTAAACTGATAACCACACTCACAACACTTAACACTATTGCCGTTAAAAATATTAGAGTCCAATGTTCTACGGTAGAACCGACTCCTCTGATACCAATTTGTCACGACCCGTCCCCCGGGGATTGTGCTGTGACTAACCCATTCCCACCTTCCATAGGCTAGGGGCTGACGACTAGCACCAAAGGCATATTCCCTAAAACTGGGAAGGCATTGCCTTTATAACCTGTAAACACATGCAACCAAACACACAACAAGATATGAATGCAAGTCAACTGGATAGTAAACAAGTGAGTACAGTAAGTAAAAAAGGTCCAGAATACAATCCCAAATGGAAAGTACAAGTACAAATGAAATTCAATACAACTAAAGAAAGAGAAAGACAACTACTGGATCGTCCTCTGAGGTTCCTACCTAAAGGGTAGATAAAGATCGCCTCCTCAACACTCCATGTCCACCCATCTCCTCTGCATACTGACACGCCGTATGGTCCACCTCTGAGCACTGTCCAATCCTAGTACCCTCATCCTTAGTCAGTGTTGTCCGTCTTCTACATCCAACAGAACAAGGTGCGAGCATAGCCCGTGCATAGGTGAGTATAACGATACTCAGTAGGGACCCCGAGACCCTCAAGGTCTCACAAAATCCACCAAGGATAAACCAAAAAGTATGAAATCAACTGTCAACCATACTTAGGTATATGCCCATACATATTCCTATGTTATCAAGTAAACCCATCTCAATCATGAAGAAAACACAGAGTCCAACTGAAAGTCCAAAGCTTAATTGTTCCACAAAGGAAGGATAACCACAAAGGCAAGTACCACACAGGTACGCCACACAGACGGATACCATAAAGGAGAGTACCACACAAGTACGAATTCAGCTCACACCAGGATTTATTTTAGGGTTAGTAACAAGTAACATCCCTGGTCACATCGTCAAACACCTCGACTACTGGGGATCCCCTCCTCTATCGAGAATAGTGGGCCTGTCGCATCACACAGAGGCGCTTCCCACTAACCTTGGACTGCTCAGGTACTCCTCTTGTCGAGTACCGTGGGTCTGCTGCATCACACAGAGGTGCTCCCCACTATGGGTCTGCCGCGTCATGCAGAGGCGCTCCCCCTCGTGACTACTGAGGTACTCCTCCTGTTGAGTACCGTGGTTTTGCCACATCACACAGAGGTGCTCCCCCTCGAAGACCATTGAGGTACTCCTCCTATAGAGTACCATGAATCTGCCGCATCACACAGAGGCGCTCCCCACCGTGGGTCTGCCGTGTCACATAGAGCCACTCCCCACTGGGCCTGTCAAGTCACTCTGAGTCAAAACGGTCAGCAGTTGTCAAGTCCCAGCCAACTACTAGGTCTCCTCACTATACTTTCTCATCTCCAGAAGGTTCCTCTCCACAAGCTACTGTTAAATAATCCAAATATCCCGAAGTTCCATGAAAAAGTATCTCAAAGTTCTTCCCTATTATAGGGGTCTCAACGCAACAGACGACGCGTCAATCGGATGCCCGGTATGTGTGTTATTAGCCTTTTTGTCCTGGGGGCCCAATTAGATTTGTGCTCGATTAAACCTGACCGTTACCCATATTAATCCAAAAATTTAGTGGGGGAATACTGAAAGGGAACGTCTCACTCTAAGATTTCCAATGTCGGTGATGGTTCGTCAAATGGACGTCTGGTGCCAAAGTTATAGCCAAAATAAGTAAATGGGTCATAGTGGGCCCGAGTCTGGTACGACCCGGTCAGAATGACCCAGCCTAGGCTGACTCGGTTTGGGTCGACCAATCCTGACCCGTTGGGTTTGGACCATCCCGTAGTGCATCCCGTCCCATTGGGTTTAGCCCGACCTGCTGGGTCCGGCCCGGATGGCCGCGAGGGGCCGCGAAGGTCTGCGGGTGCCCGTGAGGCCACAAAGGGTGCCGTGAGGGTGTTCAGCCACGGGGTGGAGATCCTGGCGTGGGGAGGAGGTCCGGGCGTGAGGCGCCAGTCCGGGCGCGGGGCGGAAGTCCAGGCGCGGGGCGGCGGTCCGGGCGCAGGGCGGCGGTCCGGGCGCGGGGCGGCGGTCCGGCCACGGGGCGGCGGTCCGGCCGCGGGGCGGCGCCTCGACTGCTGGGCGGTGCAGAGCTACAGATGTTAGTAGTGGCCACGGTCGGCGTGGAATCCGCGGGGCGGCACCGTTGTGCCATCGCCTTCATCGCGACCGACAGTTGTGCCGACCACTGTTCTCATGCCCCAACCATAGATGGTTGCCGTCCTCCTCCATCACAAATAACACCACAAGATTTGCAGAAGGGTCACACCATGTTGGTTTGGCCTGTACCCTCCGTGTTAGGGTGGTAGCATATGACTCATCGTGAACATGAACATGAATGTCAAAATCTTATACCCCCGCAATGATTGTTCCCAACCCGCAAAAGAAATTGAAGTGGTGTACATGGGAAGTGATAAACAAATAGAAATAAACCCTTACCTCAAGTTGTTTATTGACGTTGGTGCGAGAAGGAAGTAAAAAAGTCAATTTGTCGTAGATGAAGACGTCCCATGTTGGAGGAAGTCTAAGATAACAACATTTGTCACACCCACCACATGCTTCCGATCCCAGGCTCATTCATTGGTTCTTCATAGTCGATGGCATTCTTCATCAGCGAGAGCGTTCTTTGTGGAAGAAAACGTTCTTTGTTGGAGAGCTCTCTCCCAATATTTATCCTCTCCCAATTCCACCAAATTTGGAAAGTATCCAAAATTTGAAATGTTTCCCCCAATTTAATTGTTGTCACAATTTCAAATTGGGTTAATTAATCACATAGGTTGGAATAATTAAGTATGGTGCGTTGGATTAATTAATGTGGAGGAAGCTCAAGAGGCTCCTCCACATTAAAGAGGGAGTTGTGAGGTTTCTCCCCCATTAAGAGGTTCGGGTGGTCCCCACCTCTTGAATCAAACTTGGGAGGTTTTGGGCTCAGGTGGTCCCCACCCCATAAACTCTCATGGGAGGTTAGTTTGGGTGGTCCCCACCATCATAACCTCTCATGGGAGGTTTAGGTCTGGTGGTCCCCACTTCTCAACCTCCACATGGGAAAATAAAATAAAAATAAAAGCTACACAAATTTTTATTTTATTTTATTTCTTTCACAAATATTTGAAAAGATAACTTCCACCCTTGACCTACTATGGTTTAGGTGAAGGTCTCCTTAAGTGTATACCAGTGCTGTGAGTCCAACGGTGCCCTCATATTTCAATTCCGAGCACCGGTTCAAAAGTTAGAAAAAACCCACTCACACGTTTAGTGAATGTACCCGAAAAAAAGTTCGTAAAATTATTAACAGTCACCCTAGACCCATATCGGTCGAGGTTAGGCTCTTCCTAAGTGAAAAACTCCCCAAATAACCTAATGATACTATCAGATTTCTAATCCGAGTTATCATTTAAAAGTTATGGATTTTATAATAAAATAATTGTCACTTAATTATTTTATTTACAACAAAAAACTAACTTTCACTGGTGGACCATGATGGCCAAAGTTAGTATTTACTTAAATAAATCATTCCATCACGAGTTCAGAGGTGGTCTCGGATTTTCAATCTGAGCTACTGTTTGTGAGTTATAAGCATTTCAAAAATAAAATAATTTATTTAATTATTTTATTTACAGTTATGCCATTTTTTGGTTTTCTCACAGGAGGCCCGCACCGACTAAACTTAAGTCACGTCTAGGGTAAACCCGCCATTCTAAATGCAATAGTGCCCTCAGATTTCTGATTTGAGTAACCTTTTAAGAGTTATTCCACTTTTTCAGGAAAACTGCTTATGCATGCTATTTAAAATTTAACAAAACTTCGACGGACCATTCTGGGCACTCTGGGCCTCAGAATCATGCAATGCCAGATTTCACAGTCTCGGAATAATTCCATATAATTAAAAGAAAATATACATAATTTCTAGGACATTACAAATATGTCTATATTTTAGTAATTGAAGAGTTATGTTGGATCTATGGATGGTGATATGTTTAAATGTATTAATGATAGGATTACTTTGGAAGACTTTTTCTAATATGTGTAAACTTAAATTTTGATAAGTTAAAATGTTATTCAAGGAAAAATTATATTTTATTTTTTGGATATAGTTATAAAGAACCATTTGGGTTCATATGATTCTTGAATTTGATGCAATTACAAGTTATTACTTTTTGGGATGAAAATGCAAGGTACAAGATAACATTTGTGGTTAAAATATGTTATGGTTATTTTTGAAGAATTTATCTCATTTTTGGGAATGTTATAAAATTATATAATTTTTCAAAAAGGAAAACATGCAGACTGTGTGACAACCCAGCACATTGGACAAATCTTCGGGAATCGAACCCACAACCAAAGTGCGATTGATATTTATCGCCTACCACTGGACTACATGAAGTCCCTAGTTAGTATGAATAATTCTTTTTAGTTAAATGATTTTATGGATCAAGAATAAGTTTATTTTGGTAACTTATGTTTTATCAAATAGATATCCTTAGTATAGGAAAATGATTTGGTGATTAAGTGATAAAGGTTATTTTGGAAGATGTTCTCTCTATTGGGGAAACACTATATGCCTAAGGAAAATAGAATACTACAGGATTTCATTTGTGGAGTAATGGTTGAAATTTTATTTTGGAAGAATATATGTTTTTATTGTGGACATATGGAAATTTGGGTTATTTATGGAAATGATTAACCTATCATAGAGAATATGTGATTAGGTTAATTACTTTTCAGTATGAGACTTTAAGAGTAGCCAATGTTATTTGGAGATAAATGTTAAGATTTTTATGGAAGACTATGTGATCAAATCCTTCTGAATTTTGTTTTTCAAATTTAGTTTAGATTATTTTGAAAATTTTTAATGGAAATTGTGTATTGAATGGTCTTTGTTGAGTTTTGGGTATTGTTTGTTCAATTTTTGAGATTAAGAGTTATATTTATTTTTTATAAAAGATTATCCTTTTTGGGGATTATCTAATCTTGTACTAACTTTTTTGGTTTTGGTTGATGTCTAAAGACATGGGAAATATATGGTTTATATTTTGTGGATCATGTTATTATCTAGAATTTTATTCTAGCACTGTAGGTGTGACCAAGTCATATTGAATACTCATCATTTGGAGAAAATATGAGTTTTTTATAGAAAATTATTAAAGGATGAAACTCTACTTGAAAAGTAAGTATATTTCCTTATGTCCTTAGTCAATCTCATAAATAAATTCTCCAAATTTATGAAATAGAACTAAAAAAATGTTATCCATTTAATTTTCATACAGAGAAACCAATGAACATTTAACCCATCACAACTTTGTGGTTTTCTTGTTGTTAACCATCTCATTATCATGTTTTCTATCACTCTCCATCAGAACTCGACACTTATTTTATCTTCCATATCTATATTTTCCTACCTAGAATCCTAGTATGGGTTATCTTAGGAGACATTTTTAATTCTATTTCTTTCTTTTAAAGTTATAGTTTTATTAACTCTTTTTCCGATGTGAGACTTTTAATAAAGTTTCCGAGCCTAATTTTAAAATTATAAGGACGCAATTTCCAAAAGGGGGGAATGATGTAACATCCCATGTAAATAAAGAATATAAAAATTTCATATTTATTAATATTTGTGAATTAAATATTAATTTTACTTTCAATGGGATGCTATGTATGATAGCGTACTCAACACGCAATAATGGGTTTATTTGAAACCTTATGTTTCACACAACTTTGAGTTATATCAAAAAATAATATAATAATATTATTATTTTAAAAGGTCGTTAACGCCTAGACATTGTATTGGTGGTAATGAATAGAACTAACTAAAATTTGATTACACATGCTTGTTAAATGATTTTACTTTTATCCAATAAATTTTAGAGGCTTAAAATAAGAATGAATCTGATTTTAAGCATGGAATACTCTAATGTTCTTTAAAAGGCCGATTTACCGCCTTTTGATGGAGAACTCTTTTTAAATATAGTTTTTGTAACTTTTATATGTTCTATTTGACAAAATAAACTTATTATTTAGAATAGGGACATAAAAATTTACTTTGGGTAAAATTTTGGTATTTTTCTGATAAAGTTCATTTTTTGATGAATAGTGAAAAATACTGCATTTTAATTCAAAACTACCTTTTAATCTAATTAATTTTAATGATTTGACTATCCTTTTATTTGGGTTTAAAGATTAATTAGATTATATTTTTATCATTTAATCCAATATTTGTCATTAAAAGTAATTTCACTTTGAAATTAGAAATAAAAACATGTCAATCTTTTGGTAGTTTTTATTTCTTAAAAATACGCTTTTTGGTTTTGACAACAGGAATTAATTTTAAATTAATTTTTGTAACTTCTGTGTTTTGAATTTAGAAAAATGGATTTCATATTTTGAATCAAGAGGTCCAAATTGTGTAAATATATAACTTTTATTTTTAGACATTATGAATAGTAATTTCAGTAAATATTTTATTTAACATGGTTGAAGGGTAAATCTGGTAAATAAGGGTAAAAAAATATAATTATAATAATATTAAATTATCCTAAAATGTGTTCTAACCCTACTGTATAATACATTTTCGAACATTGAAATACTTGGGTCGATTTTGAAACCCCATGGAGCCACTTTTAAGTGAAAATGATAATTTAAAAGAATTAATTTAAAGTTAAAGAAAATGTAGCATAAACATATAACTTTTAGTAAAACAATTCTTATATGAGGTTATATAGGTGATATATTTTACTATAAATAATAATTAGAAACCTAAAAATATTTTCTACATCATGGTATTTTATTATAATTTTTAGACATTAAATAAATAAATTTAATTATGAAACAATGGTGATGAAATGATTGCTTCATTAATAAAGGATTCAAATAAATGATATTATAAATGTTAAAATAAATGTAATTTTGTTATTTTTATGTCATACAATAATTTTATGGATGATATTTACATGTTATATTTTTATTAATGAAGGTTTTTCGAATAAAGCAAGTTGTTTTGGATTTTTAAAAAAGTCATAACATGAATAGTGTCAAAAATGACATAATTCATATTTTAAAATTTAAAATATTTTATTAAATATTATAAAATTCCAAAAAATCTATTATTTGGCCAAATAGTTATCATAAGTCTATATTTTTATTATTGACTCTTTAATTAGATATTTTTTTTATATTTTTTTAACTATTTTTATTCTCAAAGTGTTAAAAGCTTGATAAAACGGTAAGAGTAAAAAAGGGTTAAATAAAAAAGAGAAGGATTAAAAAATACCCAAAACCTGTCCAATTATTATCAGATGATTTTATTTCAACTTATATTCATTTTATCTTATAATTTAATGAGTTTTGGATCTTTTTATACCAAAAATATTTTTACAATAAAATAATACTTTCAAACTTTCCTAAAGAGACCCTCCTCCCTCTTATAAAAGGATACCACCTCTAACACATTACACACACCTCTAAGCCCATTAACTCATCCAAAACCTACTCCAAGAAGCTCTAAAAATCCCCATATTCCTCCTATAAGCTTTACTCTAGGAATAAGGCAATTAAAGGACGCCTTTTGGTGCAAATCAAAGAGAATTACATGTTTTAAGAGGAAGAACAAGGAACATATGAGACAAGTCATACTTGAGGTAAGTGAACCTTTCACACTCATCTTTTAGTAAAAGACTTATTTTATGTTATGTATTTTAATTTAAATTTTTTTATGTTGGGGTATGTGCTTCTATATCCTTATTTATGTCCATTTTATGTCTAAATGATGAGAGACCCTTTTATCTCTCATCAACCCATTTTATTAATTTTTAAGTAATGCCGTTAGGCTGCCAAATTTTCGTAAGGGACTTCATCTCAATCTCATTTAATTGAGACATACAATTATTTATACATGTATTTCCATTATATTCTTTATATACCCCTTTTAATTTTAATTTCATTCAAAATGAATCTTTTTTCTACGAAGCATTTTACTAAATAACAAAAAGAATGTTCCTTTTAATGTACGCGACGACAAAAACCTTTCCGCCGCCGCAAAAATTATTTTATATTTGGATTCCTTAACAAGATGTAGTTTTTTAAAAAGAAAATAAATAACATATAACCTTTTTACGTATTTTTTTATTGAAAATGGTTTTGAGAAAGCATTGATTGTGTTAATATCTTGAAATGATATATTTTGATTGCAATGTAGAAATATTATCTTTATTTTATGCTTGTTTTATGTGTTATGATTATGTTATGGTTATAGGGCATTGTTTACGTATATAGGTGGTTCCATGATAAACCTAGGTCGGGTGAGCCCAAGATAGCTCTCCAATGCATTGGGTAATGTGATGGAGGTAAACATTAATGTTTCTCCTATGAGATTTAGGGAACATACTGTGATGGGTATTCCAAACGTAACTCCATATGTAGCTGTGAAATCTATAATGTAAGTATGATATGGATGCCACAAGTTACCTTTATGATTTATGATTTCTATGTGTTATTTATAAATCTTATGATTTCATGAGGTATGTTAAAGGGATTATGTTTTGTATATATTTATGGAGTATTATTTTCTTTCTTTATTTTATAACCCTTATTGAGCTTTTTATGATTATCCCAAGTTTTTGAAATGTTTTTAACAGGGTATAAGGAAGGGTAAGAGAAAGGAATAATTCAAGAAGATTTATATCAAGAAAATAATTCTTGTTTTATTTTAAGAGTTTTTATTTTGTGTATACTTTGTAATATTTGAGATGTAATGTAATAGTTATGGCCTAATTATCTAAAGCTATAAACCTAAAAATATCATCAATGCCAATTCTTGATTTAACTAAAGATTAAGTAATGTTTTAATGATGAGGCCTTATAATATGTAAGAATGATTTCATTATGAGATGGGTGGAACCTATATGTACCTCCAATTCATTGGGTAAAGATTTATATCTCATGAGATAGACATGACTGGAATAGAAATTAAATCTGATACAGTAATACATGGCTAGAATGACAAGTAAACCCAGTTCAGTAATGGAATTTGTCTACTTTGATGGTATTGAAAACAATTCCCTAGCTACTATGGAAATCATATTATGTGATTATTATTTTTCCAAAATTATATATTTTATTCCAATGCTATTTTATCATGGTTAATGTTCCTTTATGATCTATGCCTTACGTACTGCCAATACTTATTTCATAACTCAAGATTTTGATGTTAAAATTTTATTTTCATGTTTTTACGTTCAAATGTTTGTGGTTTTTTATGTTCTCTATGTTTAACCTTACTAATCATTTAATCTCACCCTTTTTATATTTTCTTTTCCCCAAGATATAAAGAAAGGTTTTAGGTAGGAAAACAAAAGGGGAAGATATTTTTGGGAGATGTTAAAGATCTTTCACCAAGTTATAATTTTGTGTTCCTAGTTTCTAAATACACTAAAATAATGCGGTATTTGGGCATATATCTATGTAATTTATTAAGTATTCTACAAAAGAAATGTAATTTTCATGTAAGATAAGCTTGGTCCCTTAGAGTTAAACAAAATATTTTATGATATTTTATGATGGAAATGTAATATTATTGTGCTTTATGTATTTTATTATCTTTTTACATTGTTCATAATGATGGGTTATCCTGATATGTCTCTCTAATGCATTAAATAATGATTTTTTTCTCCAAGGAATACATGTTGGATCAACCGTTTAGGTTATTCCATTTGTAAGAGTGCTTGTAAGAATTTTATGAATATGATGTCCCAAAGTAACTAAATGAACTTTATATTATTGATTTTTTTTTTGTGGAATAATTTTTATTTTATAAGGTACGATAATGAGATTATATTTAAAATAAACTTTATACCCCCTTTAAGGGTGAAAAGTATGTTTTTCAGAATTTTTTTTTCATGAGTACTAATGTTTTACAATAAACCATCATGACCATGATTTTCCTTTAATATTTCTTATGAGATATTTTATAAAAATATTTGGGAAGTGAATTTTATTTCTTGAGTAATTAAATGATAATTTTAATCTCAAGTTTAATTATATATAAGGAATTTTTTTGATTAGATTTCATACTTTTCAAAATAGACTAAAAAGTTTCTTTATATTTGTACCCATTATTAAGATTTTTTGTGCTTATCCCATGTTTTTAAATGTTTTTAACAGGTCTTAAGTATTTTTAGGAACTGTAATAAGGTTTAAATTTTGAATTTTTGGATTCATATTAAAATAATTGAATCTGTTTTGAATGAAATAAGAGTTTAAATTCAGACACCCTATTTTTGTAAAAAAATTCCATTGAGTGGAACTCTCTACTTTGTGTTGTAAAGGATTTGATATTTAAGATTTTTTAATAATTCTATAAAAATATAAACCTAAAAGATCATTAGAATGTAATAATATTCAATCCTTTCTATTAAAATCATAATTATTAGTTGATTAAGGTTTTAAGCATTGTAGCTGGTATAAGAGCAATAGTTTAGATAACTTTAGAGGAATGAATGTTAATAGTTGATGAATTAATAGTATTTATTATATTTATAATATAGTTTATTATTATTTTATATACTCAAAATAACCATTATGGTTCTATTAAATGGTTAGAAGAATAAGGAACCGAGTTAACAATAGAAATGAAGGAAAATATGATGGTTGTACGAATGAGCAGCTGATCAGAATAAGAAATAAAGTGAAAAATCTTATGGTTAAGACTAACCATCTATATCAAGTTATTATTAAAAACTCAAAACTAGTTGAGTTTCTTGATATTAAAAATAAGATAAAAAATGGAGTTTCAATAAAGTTTAGGTGATAAAGATCATGGAAGAAAAGGGATTCAATTTTCTACATGTTAAGAATTTGAGAAGAAGTACCCATGGAAATTTATTAAAGGAAAAAGAATACGTTTTAAGTGTTAAGAGTATAACAATTATGAAAATTAGTATCCTAGGTGGAATTATCATGAAATATATCAAAAATATCATATGAATAAATATTTATCAAGGTCATATAATGAAGATGAAGAAACTATGAACAATATATAAAAGGTACATGTTATCTTAATAGTTTTACTTTTTTTAATGTAGAAAACATGATTAGATTGATATTGATGAATCTTAGGTCATGATTTATATTTTTTATTTTAAGAAGGAATTATTAAGTTATATGATGGAAAATATTTTTTAAATGATTAAAAAGAAAATTGAAGTATTAAAGTGTCAAAATATAATTTTTCAAGAGTTATGATGTAGTAATATTTTTTCTAAGGTTTAATAAATTTAAGGATGATCATTAGTTTAAATTAATTAATAATTTTTTGAATTTTTATGTGATGGGAGTACTTTGGGATACATTTATTTAATTTCAATATATGTTTTAGGCATATGTAACACTTAAGTTTAACATGTGTTTTAGTGAAAATGTAATTTTAGGATGAATGATTTCATATTTTGTGGACACAAGTTTAAAGGTATTGATAAATTTTTAGTTAATATGATCTTTTATATTGAGGTAATAATGGTTAATTGGGATAACAAAATTATTAAATTTTGGGAACATATGTCTTGATGTATAGATAACCATGGGATTGAAAAGTGATTTGGTGACTAAGTGATTAAAGTTATTTTTGAATAATTTCACTATATTGGGACCATTATATGATCAAGGTAAATATAAATATTATTGGATAATATGGAATTTTATTTGATGAATAAATGTTGAGTTATATTTTAGAAGAATATATTATTTTATTGTGGTTTTATGGTGATTCAAATTGTTTATGGAAAAGATAAGCCTATTTTGGAGATTAAATGATTAAGTTATATTAATTTTGGTATGTAAATTTATGAGTGATTAATTTTTATTTGAGATAAATTTTAAATTTATATCAAAATAATATGTGATTAAATATTTTTGATTGTTGGGTTTTGAACTTGGTCCGGTATATTTTGAAGAGTATCAGGGTTAGTTATTTATGGAATGATTTAAGTTAAACTTTGGGTGTTTTTTTTGAGTATGTGAAGATTAGAGTAGTATTTTTTATTTTGATATCATCTTAACCTGTTCTAACCATTTTGGTTTAGGCTAATGTCTAAAGATAAGAGAAATAATTTTTACATTTTTTGGATCTTGTGACCAGTAAGAAGTTGATTTTAGTTCTTTAAGCATGAAAAATTCATCATGGTTATTTGTATAAAATAAGACAGAGGTGGAAAACTGCTTGAAACAAAATTGAAGGATGAAATTATGGAAAGAAATAAAGTATTTATATTTTATCATATTATCTATATCAATGGTATAATAATTCCTCAAATCAAGAAATAGAAAGATAAATCTGTTGAGTCTTATATGAAAAAAATCGCTCAGCTATCAAAGTATACTTTTGGAAACCTATTCAAAAGTATAAGTATTATAATAGTATATACATCGTTTTAAAAATATTTATAAAATGATAAGTTTACAAATATTCACATTGAAAATAGTTTTATTTTCAAAAGAAAAAGTTCTTTATGTGAATTAAAAGGTATTTATTTCCACTTATGTATATTGATTTTATATTCCTTAAAATTGATTACGAAAATGTTTTAAACTCATTTTAACAAACACATGAATTTTTTTTGAATATGAAATTTCTTTAAGGGGATATAATGTATCACCACAAGAGTTTAGTTTATATTATTTTAAATGAATATTATGTTCTATAGTGTGCACCACATAAAATAATGAGTTTAAAAAAACCATGATATACTATAGAAATATTTTTATTTAAATATGACTGTTATAAACTAGCCAATATATTAATGAGTATGAATAATATTAAATTAATTATGAAATATATATAGAAAATTTTTCCTAATATAAATTTATTTATTAATTCCTAATAAATTATTTCTCAATTTTGTGTAACACCCTGAGAATTTACAATGTTTTCATTTCTAAATAAATTTAATTTTGTTGCTTGATTTATTTTTACACAAAACCATGTTAAGATTATGCTACACACAATAATGATTTGTCTTGCGTTACACTCAAGGCTCAGTTTTACCAAACAATAATATATTAATAAAATATTATTATTTAATATAATAAATAATCTAGCCATTAAATTATCATTTATGAATAGTATTAACAAAATTTTGAATTTTATTTATTTAATATAATTTTAACATCCATCTTATATATTTTATATACATTATATAAGAAAAAAATTCAATTTTTTAGATAAAAGAAGTATTTTAAAAAAAATGCAGTTTTACCTCTTTTTAATAGTGAACCCATTTTAAATCCAATATTTTACACTTTTATATATTTAATTTGACAAAATAAAATTCTTATTTTAAATCTTAATGTAAAAATTTACTTTGGTTTAATTATTTTTATTTTTCTGATAAGTTTCATGTTTGATGAATAGAGAAAAATACTAAATTTTAATTAAAAATAACTTTTTTTCATCAAAAATAATTTATAGTGTTAAATTATAAATTTTATTAGTTTTAAAGTATAATTAGATTATATTTTTATCATTTAATATAATTATGGTCATTGTAATTATTTTCACAATAAAATTAGATATAAACACATGTCAATCCTTTGATAGTTTTTATTTAAAAAACACATTTTCTCATTACATTAAAGAGATTAATTTTAAATTAATTACTAAAAGTTTTATGTTTTAAATTTTGAAAAATGGATTCCATATTTGGAATCAGTGGGTCTAAATTATGTTAATAGCTTAATTTTATTTTTTAGATATTATGAATAGTAATTATGATAATTTTTATTTAACACGGTTAAGGCTAAATCGGGTAATTAAAGATAAAAATAATATTATAAAATTACCCTAACACCTATGAAAATCATATTAAATGAATAAATTCTACCATTATCACCTAAGGTTTTAAATGGAATCATTTAATGTACACTTTTCCATAAATATTATTAAAATCTATGAATGTAACAAAATGTCATACTCTTATTTTATATAAGTATATTAATTTTAATATAGGGATTTCCAAGGGATAACATCGATTAAAAATATTTTTTAGAAATATAAAAAAATTTCCAACATAAAAATAAATTATTTATATTTTTTAGAGGTAAAATAATTATCCTTAATGACGACACAATAGTGATGCTAAATTATTTTATTAATATAAATATCAAATAAATAGTATTAAAAATATTAAATGAAATATAATTTGAATTAATTAAGGTTATAAAAGAATTGTATAGGTGAATATGATATTTTAAGAGTATATTCAAAGATTTTGTTCGAATTTATCTTTTTGTTTGGATTTTAATTAAAGTTAAAGTTATGGATAGTGTTAAAATTGACACTATTGATATTTTATAAAAATAATAATTTATTAAATTATTTAAAATTATAAAAAACATTAAAAAAATTAAAAAATTATTATTATATGATCTAAAATTTCATAAAATGTCCATTTATGAAAAATTGACACCATATAAGTAAAAATATATAACCTTTTAATATCTAAAATGTTATTACCATAATTAAAATTAAATAGATTAATTAAGGGTAAATCAAAATTATAAGGTTTAAAATAAAACCAAAACATGTAAAAAAATTATGGGATGAATAATATTATATCCTTATCATATTGATGTAGATTTTTAGTTATTTAATGGACACTTGTGTTTGAAAATAAATTATATATTATTCAAATCAAAGATAGTTAAAAAATATCACTATCTTGTATTTTAATATATTTTATGTGTCCACATAGGACCAAAATGAATCTATTAACTAATATAAATGTCTATTTTTATGTAAATAAAATAATTTTCATTAATTTTTTTTAATTTTTATATGTTATATAATTACATTTAAATTATTTTCAATTCTAAAACAATATTTAGTTTACCTAAAAATAGAATAAATGATTTTAATAATATTAATTTTGATATATTTTGAATTAATAAATATTTATAACGAATTTAATAGATCTATAAGATATATTATAGATGTTTTAAGTCATTATATTAGAATTACCACTTTGTATTAATGTATTTTTAGTTAAATTAAATGAATAGTATTAAATTTAGAAATAATGATATCTTATTGAATAAATTTATTATTAAATTATTTAAAAATCAAAAAAATGTAAAATAATCATAATGGGATAGGATATGGTAGAACATGTATTATAATTTTAATTTATGGGACATTTTTATGTATTTGGATCTAGAATAGTCTTATTATAGTTTAATATTTTGAGAGTTTCCAAAAGTACCCCTCCCCTCTCTTATAAAAGGGCACCTATCCTTCTCTTTTATTCACACCTCTAAAGCCCTTTGTCTCGGCCAAAAACTGCCCAATTATCCTCCCAAATTCCCTCACTTCATACTAGAGGTCATAATTTGGTAATGAATCCAACCTAAAGAGTCCTTTTGTGAAAATAAAAAGGAGAAACTCGAAGAAGAAGAAATTGTTTTACCCATTCAATTCAATTTATTTTCTTCTTCTACTTCCGTTTAATATGTTGTTTACATACTAAAGTAATAAATATAGTATAATATATATTATTATATGTTATTATAATTATGGTAAAACCATATTCCTCATTTTATCCATCCTATGAATAACAATATCACCATGCGTGCATACGTACGACTTACCGTCTCTATGCCATGGTGTAATTTGTTATTCAACACTACCTTATTTGGATGGGTATAATGATGAGTATAATGGATATAAATTATTAATATGAAATAATAATTATTATTTATAATTAATATAACATCCAATTCTATACCATTTAACCATTAAGGGAATGATATCGTCGCTCGTGAATATGTACGACCCACCGTCTCCATGACGCGATGAGATTCATTCTCATTGTTAAATATTCAATAATAGTTATAAAATTCATATTATGAGTAAATATAATTGTTATAAACTTAATAACATTATTTATATGAATAATATATATCCTATTCATAAGAAACACGACTTACACAACAAAACATGTATAGGAAAACAAAGTAGTTAACACCTGAAACAATGGTAATACTGAAATATTATTAACAAAATGATATAAGAGGATCATATGTGATATCATAAATATGGATATGGTCCTAGTATAATTTAATAACATCATTTAACCATTATAAATTAGGTTAACGTACTCTTGACTAAAGTAAAGTACAAGGTAAGAGTTAATTTTGCAATCTCATTATTTTTCGAGATTGTTTATGTGTAGGTATTTACTGGGACATATTTATCATCCATGTCCATGTTTCTTATTTTTTTTTTCAAAATGATTATTTTTATGATTTTATGTAAGGGATTATTTATCTAAAACATAATTTTAAATGTTTTAAATGTATATTCTTCTAAATCTTTATCATTAATTTCAATGTTTTCAAAATGGTTTTAGGGATTTATTTATATTGATATGAATGTTTTAAAATGTTAATTCCTTTCGAAAGTTTCAAAGTGGTATGAGAAAATTTGATTAAAAAAATCAATTTTCAAATTTCTTATTTTATAAGTATGTGGATTTTGAATAAATTATTTCAAAGAAAAATGGGTATTTGTCTCAAGATATTTTTAATGATTTTATTAGATTATTTTTACCTATGTCAACATCCTTTATTCGACTTTATGATTAATTGAGATTGATTTATTATGACAAAATCTTTCATATTATATTGAATTTATTATGATATGTTTGAATATGGATGTACTATTTTGATTCCATTCATGGTTTATAGTTAAATTATTAACATTTCGTATTCTAGTTTTAATATGATTATTTATGTTATGTTTGACCCATTTCATAAGAGGAATGCATTGGACTTAGTAAGTGATGGGTGGGGCCCTATATAGCCCCTTGATTCATCAGTAGGTCTCATGAGACAAAATAGTTTCTTATAATGGATCCTTGATAGTATGGTTATGTATGGTTTTGGCACAAGGCCTTGATGGTATGATTATGTATGATCTTGGCATGAGGCTTTTATGGCATGGTTATGATGTCTAACATTATGCATTCCCTCGTTATGAGATTAGTTATTGTAATTACATGTGAATATTCGACTAGTATAATATCCATGTACATGTTTAAATGTAATTATTTGATTTATTCTTTCCATATTATGCTGAATATTATGTTTAAAAGGCTTGTGTTTCAGTTTTATACCTTGCCTTAAAAGTTCATGCTTATTTATGAAAGCTTTTGCTGTATTGCTTACCTTTACTGAGCATTTGATATCACCCATTTATTATGTTTTATTTTACTAGGATTCCAATAAGTGTTTTATGATTAATATGTAGAGTTATTCTAGAAGAATAATGGTATTCTCAAAGAATTTACTATGTTGCATATTATGTTTTGAATTGTAATGTAAATTTTATGTATGTAATCTATTTTCCAAGAATGCTAAAATGATTGGTCCTTTAGGATTTTATTCATTTTAATCATGACAATGTATTATAATAATGCACCAACTCTGAGCTTCTAGGGTCAGGGTGTTACATTTTGAATTATAAGAATGTAGTCATAAAAAGCTACAGTTTAAAAGATATTTTTTTATAAAAAAGGATTTATTTATATTTTGTATTATTTAAAAGTAAAATTTCTTAATTTTAAAAATTTGAAATTTTAAAATGAAATTAAATTTTTAAATAATTATTTCAAAATAATCTTAATATGATTTTTAGGATTTTTCTAAAATGGTTGATTTTTTGGTGAATAATGAAAAATATCTATTTTATAAATACTGTCACTTGTATGAAATTATCATGATGTAATAATTAATTTAAAGTTTATGAAACCCTTTTTATTGAAAAAATATGTATTTAAGAAGTAATATAATTCATTTAAGATTATAACATTTAACTTAAAAATCTTTGTTTGACATTATAGAAATCTAAGTATTGTTTTTATTCAAATAAAAACTATTTTTGGTACTTCCCTTTTAATCAAATTTTTAGAAGGTAATTTTTGGTTTTAAAA
Source organism: Viscum album (assembly GCA_963277665.1). Classification (NCBI taxonomy): domain Eukaryota; kingdom Viridiplantae; phylum Streptophyta; class Magnoliopsida; order Santalales; family Viscaceae; genus Viscum; species Viscum album. Next base: position 768,306,655 of record OY728156.1, read on the forward strand.
TGGTATTAAAAAATTATCACAATTTTATTAAAAATAAATCAATTATAATAAAAATTATACATGATTTTGGTATAACATCATTTTTATGCTTAAACTGGATATTTTTCTAAAAATGGATTTTCATTGCATTTTGTAAAATTATATTAAAATTAATTTATTTCACTTATAAAAATTGAATCTTAAAAAATTAATTTAATATCTAGAATCATGAGGTTAAAATTTATTAATGATTTTAATTTAATATTTGGTCATTATGAATAGTAATATTGGTAAAAAGTTGTCACCACGGTAAATTGTAAAACATGTTTATTAGGGTTAAAACATTATGATAAGATCACAAAATATCATCTTAAATATTATAGAATGAGATAATTTATACCCTTATCACCTTATATTAGAAATTTTATAGATATATTTCCACTTTACCATGAATAATACATTTTATTATTTTAAAATATTGAAAAATTATAAGAGCACCACTCCCCTCACTTATAAAAGGGAACCCCTATCCCCTCATATTTAGATACTTTTATCATTTTTTATTGACCAATAACTACCCAAATACCTTCCTAAATACCTTCCCAACATCCATACTCACATTCTAGAGGTCATTATCTGACCAAAATACCAACCTATAATGATAAAGGTGTAAGTTAAATGAGGTTTACCAAAGAAGATGTATAACTCTTAACCGAGTGTTTTCATGTTTATTTATTATTATTCCCTCTTAAAATATTATATAACCATGATGATTTAATAAAATAAGTCTATTAAATATAATTTAATGTTATTATTTTGATCAAACAACCCTTTTTATCTCTTTTTCCATCCCATGGCAATTGAAACATATCTTGTACGCGTGGACTACCACCTCTATAAAGTGACGTGTTTTGTTATTCATGACCAGATCATATGGATGGTAAAAATTATGTATCAAATTAAAATATATTATATTCATAATATAATTATTATTCTTGAAATAAAATATATTACTTAACTTTTTACCCTTCCTTCTTTTGTAAAATTATAACATTGCTCCTACGTACATGTGGACTGCCATCTCCATGAAGTGATGTGATTTTCTTTTCATTACCACCTAAAATAGATGGTCATAAAGATAGAAATAATGAGTAAATATGAAATTTATACCATATTTATGATTATATTAAAGTAAAATATTATCTAATTTATTTATTTTCTACCCAATTTAAAAATGAAAACATCGTTCATGTGTACTTACGAACTACCATCTCCATGAAATGAAGTGATTCATTTTTCATGACTACCTTAAATGGTTGGTTTTAAAAGTAAATTTAATATTTTAAAAAAATATAATTATAACAATTTTAATATTTTTTAAATGATTTTATAATGTCCCCTTTGACCATGGTCTATGTATTGATGTTATTTTGAGATTATGAACCAAATGGCCTAAAAATATATAACGTTAACTTAATCAATTTAGTAACTGTATAAGACATGATAATAAATAAAATAAAAATGATAATAATAAGTCAATTAAATTTAAAAATGTTTTTATTCAAGTATAAAATCAATACAATTTTATTATACAATAGTTAAAGTATTTACAAAATGAGGTGGGACTCAAGGTAAGAGATTTCTCATCCCAATTTACTTTTTTTGAGACTTATTCCATTATCACCACATGTATTATTTTTTTTGTGGTGTATATAATACAAAATTAATTTATTTTATAATTAATTAAATTAAATTTAATTAATTCAGAAACCTTTTTTAATTTCTCTCCTATAATGTTCTTTTGATTTAAAAGTCAATAAAGATGTAAGATATTTGCTTTAAAACCTTATTTTAAATATTTTAATGCTTTATTTATGAAACTTTTTCCTCTATATCCATATTTCTTAAATATTTTCAAGAGTGTTATTATTTTAATCAAATGGATTTTTAAAGTAATTTTAAAATATATTTTATATTCTTTACATTGATTTAAAAAAGTATCCTTTTAATATTTTTTAAATGTGTTATTTTTGAAAAAGTGTGAATGAAATAGTTTTTTAACATATGTAGTATGAACGTAATTTACCACCATTATTAATATTTTTATTTAAAAACATTACTCTATAATTTTTTATGGTTTTTCAAAGAATATACCTTTTTCCTATTATTTTCTAATTTTTTTAAATGTTTTCAAAGGAAAAAAGGACTTTTATCATTATTTTTTTCATAAAGCTTGAAAATGTTTATGTATTTGTTTTAAACCTAATATTTTATGACATTTTATGATGAAAATTCAATATCCAACATGTTTTATGTATTCTATGGTCTTTTAACATTGTTAATTATGATAGGATAGCCTGATATATCTCTCTAAAGCATTGGTTAAATTTTTTTATCTAAGTAATACATGTTGGATTAACCATGTGGGTTATTCCATTTTAAAGAGTACTTGTAAGATTAATTTTAAGAGTAATATGAAAATTATTTTCCAAGGTAACTAGCTGAATTTTATTTGCTTTAAAATGAGTTTTCATGGAATTTTTTTTATTTTATAAGGTAATCTAAGGAAATTTTATTTAAAGGAAAGTTTATACCCCCTTTAATGGTGAAATGTATGGGTATTAAGAAAATGTTTTCATGAGTACTCATGTTTTACAAAAAACCCTCATCATTACAAATTTTCCTTTCAGATTACTTATTGTATGTTTTAAGAAAATATTTTGGAAGTGAATTTTACTTATAAAGTATGTAAATTATTATTTTTAGCTTAATTTTAATTACATATAAGGCAAATTTTCTATGGTATTTCTTGTTTTTCAAAATGGGCTAATAAGTTTTTTTTATTTTTGTATCCCTTGTGGAGATTTATATGATTATCATGGGTTTTAAAATGTTTTTCATAGATATTAAACATGATTAATAACCATAGAAAATATATTTTGATGATGGGTATTCTTATTAAAATAAGAGAATGTGTTTTGAAGGAAACATGAGTTTAAATTTAATAACCATGATTTTTTGAAAAAATAGACATTGAGTGGAAGTGTCCAATTTTTATTATAAAGGATTTGATATGTAATATTTTTTCTTAATTCTCTAAAACTATAAATATAAAAGTTCAAGGAAATGTAAGAAAATTCTATATTTTCTATTAAACTCAAAATTATGGGTTTATTAAGGCATGAGGCATTATAGTATATCATTCTTAAAAATATTTTTATATCATTTTAAAAGATTTTAACTTGAGTAGAAAGTTAGTCATGCATGATATAAATCAAACTAACAACACCTTTTTCACTAATAATGGAGCATTAAAATAAAATTATAGGAAACTATGTATTATGTAACATGAATTATTACATCCATTAAAATTTCATAAATTAAAATTGGATAATAAATAGAAAATAATAATATTTTTACCGCTAGAAAATCCCTTAGATCATCTTTACACATGGGGATCAACATCAGTAGAACTAAACCTACAATAAAAAAAACATCATGAAAGGAGGAAGCATGTTGTAAAATCTAAAATGAAATATTTAGGAATGAGAAATGTTATTTTTTATGTCAGAATGTGGTGAATTTATAGAATCTAATTGGGGTAATATAGCCATTATACGACAATTTTAAAATGGTATATAACCACTACGTATAATACCAGTAAACATGTTACTAGTTTATAATTACCAACACATACTTAATATATATAATGTTTATTTATATATTAAAAAATATAAATTTTTCTTATAAATAATTTGTTTGCAATAAAATATTTTTTTAAAGTTACTAATTCATTTGTCCGCATACCATTGATTATAAAGAAACTATTTTTATAAATTTTATATTATTGTTAAATTTATCCCTTTTAATTAATTATATCAATAAAATTTATTGATAAAATTCAAGTAATGATTATTATAATAAATTAATAAACATTCATGAAATAATTAAGTAGCTATAAAGAATACTGATTTAATAATTCATAGATAAACAAAAATGTTTGTCTAAAATCATTGTTTTTATTATATACTATATTTTTTTAAAAGTGAAATTTCTCATGTTTCGAGTATAAAATTTAATAATTTTTTTTATATAAATAAATTAATAAATATTCATGCATTGATTATTAATAAAGATAAACTTATATTTTCCAAATAATTGATTTTATATGTTTAATGTATTTTTATCTTAATAAATTAAATTATCCAATACTAAAGAATTATTTTAATTAAATGTATTGATAATATATACAGTAAAATAAATTCAAATTCATATAATTTTTATTAAATAATGTGTAATAAGAATAAATTCATTTTTATGCTTAAACATACATTTTTCATAAAATTTGTTTTTTCTGCATAATGTGGTCTTATATTAAAATTAATTTTTATCACTTTTATAAATTGAATATAATAAAATTTATTATATATTTTTATTTATAATATAAAAAATAGTTAATAAGGATAATTTTATTTTTATTCATAAAAAATAAGTTACCAAGGTAAAATTTAGTCACCACGGTAAATGTTAAAATAAGGTAAAAGTGTTAAATCAAGGAATAAAGTCATAAAATATCAAAAAAACTTATTTATAAATGGGTGTATGAGGGTTTTATTGAACTTAAATAATATCATATTCCCTAATTTTCTATTTTTGATCCACTTTCCTCAAAAAAGACATTCCTTTTATATTAAGAAATTAGTTTTTATAAAAAACATCACCCTTTCTCACTTATAAAATGACCCCTCCACCACCATTTCTAAGAAAAAAACAAAAAACAAAAATCCTCCATATAATATAGGATATTTATTTTCCTAATAACCCTCTAAATTCTTTTATCACCTGGTCTTAAGAAGATGTCCCAAAACCTTTAAAACCAAGTAGGATTCCAAGAGAAGACACGATTTTTTTTGTAAGTATTGACTCATATTTTTCATTGAACTTCATCTTATAACTATACTTAAATATAGTTTAACACTTTAATAATATGTTTTAAATATTATTATTCCCTTGTTAATGTGATATTAATACTATAAATCAATATGTTCTCAATCAATCATTCATTATAACACGTTCTTATTTTGGTCAGTTTTACCACCTACAAGAATGATGTTATAACATTTACATCTTGAATGAATAATAAAACTCAAATATTGGTAATATCATGAAATAATGAGTAACCTGAGATGTTTTCATAATTTCAGAATGATAATTTTTAAAATTATATTTACTAATAAATTTGATTCTTTTATTAATTCAAGAATCACTAAAAAAGGTATTTTTAAGCATTATTTATGAACCATCACTATAAGTTCAATCAAATGAATATGAGACACCATAATTACATAAAACCATATATTGAATAATTATGAACATTTTGGTGGTTATGAAACCGTGATCAAGAATAAATGACCAGAACTACCAAACTGAAGCATGCATGGAAAATGAAATAGTTAAGAACCGAATATTAATTTTAACAATAATCAAATCAATATGCAGGTAATGTCGAATTATAAATATATCATATTAAGAAAAATAAATATGAATAAGGTTATTATACATATTAATAATCAACCTAAATTTATTATACAAGAATTCAGAATGAGTTGGACTATGCTGAAGTCTGATGTATGAGTTTCTCTTCTCAATTTTCTCTCATTAAGATATGCTCTATATTTAGTAAATTATTTCTTTATATGGGGTAAATACTGCCCCATGAATATATTTTATTAAATTTTTTATTTAAGTAAATATATTTTCAAATACATATCATGTTTTTATATTTCAATGTATTTTGATTCAAGCATTAAAAATGTCACACAAGGATTCTTAACTCAATTTTATTTCATTTATTTATATCATTTCTTCATTAAAAAATGTTATTATAAGATAATATTCATTATAAAATATGATTATTTTATGTTTTATATCCATTTTTATGTGGAATTACATTTCTTTGTCATAATCTAATCCTTGATATATTCTTACTTCACATATTATGATCTTTGAGGGGGGGATTAATTACTATAAAAAATAATGTTTTATTTAAATTTTCCTCTTAAATTAATTTGAATTTTCCCTCTTTTTATTTAATTAGTTATTTAGTGAAAATATGAAGAAAGTAAAAAAGTTGAACTTGTGATATTTTATAGCGATTTTGGTCTAAAAGAACCTCCCCTAGTACAATCCACCATCACTCGATGTGTATTTGATGATTTTTTATTTTGATCCTGTTTTCTAGGGATCGTATGAATGGGTGCATGAAACTAACACTTGATATAACAAATATTTTTCTAGGACTTTAAGTCCTTTTATAAGGGACCTCAAAAACTAAGAATAAGTATCAGATACTCAATAAAAACTAAGTATAAGAAGCAGTCACTTCACCCACAACTGAGTATGATTAGTTCTCACTTAGAATAAATAGATGGCATAGGATATGAGTAAAACTCTAGTACAAAACTATAGTTGCAAAAAATGATAGATGATGGATCCTCATATTTAAAATGAGTCTTCAAGATAAAAGTTATTCCAAAACTATCATTTTTCTATAAAATTATCTTTAATAAATTCAATACAAATAATAATAATTTCTTTGATAAAAAATAGATTTCGTTATTTTCCCTCTATTCTTTTTCACGTTTTCTCTTTCTTTTTTCCAGTCAAGTGATGACAACAGTAATGAGAGAAATAGATATACAAAATATTTTCCTCCCCTCCATACTATATATGGACAGTGTCAAGTAGTAGTTAAAGAATATATTATATCTTTGTATAACTTTACTATATTTCCCATAACCTCTCTCAATCAAGAAAAAATAAATATAAATAAATAAATAAATAATATGATTGTTGTATTATTATTCTACATATATCTTTTCCCCAAATCTAAAACCATAAAAATGATATAACGATTCTCATTTAAATGTCACATTTTTCTTCTTCTGACTGTAAATATCATCTAGTGGTCTATAGGTCGTATCTCAATGAATTACTTTATGTAGGTCATGAGTTCTCTCCTCATGATTTTTCATTATTTGAGTTCCTTAATGTGGCATCTGATCACGTTAGATCGTAACACTCAAGTGTTGTAGGTATATAGGCATGAAATTTAATATGAAATTATCAAAATATTATTGATAAAATACAAATAATCTTCATCTATTCATCAAAATGGGGAGTTACTAAAAACTTTATATTATAACTTATACGAGTTCTATATGCTTATATATCTTCTCATCACACTCATACTACATCCGTGCTTCTACACGTAGTGATTTTATCTGCTTAGATTCATGAATATATATATACTTCATGAAAATCCAGCTAAGAAAATGAGTTAAGATTCAATTAATAATAAAGGTAGTAGGGTCTTGCAAAAAAATAAAAATACCCTATACTAAATAATAAAGCACAGTAATCACATGCATTTAAATAACCATGAATAAAATAAGACTGAATTTAAAAATTGATAATAAATAAGACAAACATGCTTATCAGAATATAATAACATATTCTATTATCATTTAGATAAAAATCATTTAAAAAAAATAAATATATATGCTTCCAGTACATTAAAAGTTATAACATACTTAAGAAATAAAGAATAAAAATTATTCATGTTGGTTGGAGTAAGACATTCAAGAAGGGGGTGAATTGAGTTTCTATAAAAATTTATGTTAAAAACCTTATGTAAAAAATCCCCCAATTTATAGTATAAACATCCAAGTTAACCGAAGTAGCAGATTTATAAGAGTTTTGAATGATCAATTAATTTCTCAAATGATTTATTAATTCTCAGTTACAAAAATTTGAAATATTGATATACCTTTTGAAAGTAATTTACTAAATCAAAAATAGTTATAAACACTAACTAAGATTAACTATCAAAGTAATATTTAGTTTTCTGAAATATGTTTGAAAATAGAGAAAACTAAATTTGAAAGACACAATGGATAAAATAAGAGGTTAGGTCTCAATAAAAGACATAATCCTATCCACTTAGTGATCACCTTCCTCTAAGTAGTTTATATTAATAAACTTGATCCACACCCTAGATTAGGGTTCACAACAGCATACAAAGCTGCCCAGGTCAAACTGGACCTCTACCATAGTTAAACATGAGAAACTAACCTAGTCACATAGGGACCTATTCCATATTTTTACGTGGGTTTAAAATGGTGTAAAAAGATAAGTTATTGAGAACATCTTATATCCTCTAGATTAGCACGTGAGATAGTGTGTGATCAAATTGCAGGTGCACACACTACTCAAAAATTAGTAAAATTATACACAAAAGAATAGAAATAATGAGAGAGAGTTTAGAATGCTCTGAGTGATGCTATTTATGCTTATAGACTTCTTGAGTAATCCAGACGTGGAATTGGAGTCCTCTTCTATAATTAGACACCAAAACAGAGTGTCATAGAAGCTCTGTGTTCTAGTTGATATGAAGAGATGAGATGCTCTTCGAAGGTTCTCTTCACTAGGGTTTGTTTTTGAAATAATGTTGCAAATAATTATTATTCATAGTTAGTAATAATTAGTGTTATTTGAGTTTTATTATTTCTTTAAATTCATAGTTTCACTTGATATATCACTTCTCCTTTTTTCTCGAGTGATTTATTTTTATATTCTGCAGAGGTTTACAGTAGGCACGATCCTTTATATGAGGGATTCATCGTACATTGTATTGTTCTATAACAATGTCTTTAACAGATAGACAATGTAATTAATATAATAAGTATTAAAGAGTTTCATAAATATTATTTCTAGAATTAAATTTAAATTTAAGAGTAAATAAAATTTTCATTGAATGGTTGGTCATTCTATCAGTGACTCCTTCTGTTGGTGACTCCTTCTATCAGTGAATCCTTTTGCTGGTGACTCGTTCTATCAGTGACTCCTTTTATCAATGAATCCTTATGTTGGTGACTCAATGCATTGGTATTTCAGTGAATCAATGTCACATATTATCAGTGACTTGTTATATCAGTGACTTAGACTATTGGTGACTCAGACTTGTATCTGTCGGTGAGTTGTTCATTCTATCAGTGAGTCATTCTATTGGTGACTCATTTTTTCTGTCAGTAAATCAATCTTATATCTATTGGTGAGTTATTCTATGACTTAACTATCAGTGACTCATAATTTTCCATTTTTTCTGTTTAACAAACTTATAGTATAAACATCAATAGAATTATATTAAACTTATAATTGAATATAGATAAAAAAATTAAATATTTTTGAACTTAACTAACCATTATTTGAAATAAATTAACATTATTGGACATGATTTGTGATTATTAAAACCAAATAGGGACAAAAATACAAATCATGCTTAAGAAATACCAATTTTATAATAAACAATATAATTCAAAAATAAATCAACTAATCATGATAAATAAACATATAAACTACTTATACAATATGCTCAAAATTAAAATGATAAATCCACTTATATTAATGAATATTAAAAAATTATTCCAATTGAAAAGATATAAACAAATAGTTAAGTAGTAAAATCTCCATCTTAATATAAGCTTCTTCTACTTGTAAAGATAGATAAATGATTTTTATCAAAGTTAACTCCTCCTCCACAAAACATTTAATCATAAGGAACCATGAAAAGCATTATAAATATTCAAATAATTTATAAAGATATTTAAAATGAATTAGATATAACAATTTAAGAAAAAATTGTCGAGTTAATAACTCACTTTCTTTTTTTTGTTTTAAAAATCACCGTACACTGTATATGAATTTTATTTAACTTGAAACTTATTTTTAGTTATCTTTTGATTATAGAACTAAAAATATGATAAATGAAATCATAAATAAATTAAATATAAATATGAAATTTTTTTGATATGAAGTTTCATGATACATTACAATCATAAGATGTACAATCATTGCAGTGGTGTAAAAATAGATTTATTAGAATATGAAGAAGTAAGTTAAGTTTTTTGAAAAATGATGATGAAGCTTCCAATTCAGTTATAACTAACCCTGAAGAAATAATAATTCAAACATTGTAGTTCGTTACAAATAAGTCCATAAATAGAGATGCATATTTATTGATAAGAAGACGTTACTTGATGCTCTCAAAGTCTCTAGTTATTTTGAATCTGTGCAACGGATTGTTTACATAAGAGTGATTTTGATTAGTGTACATTTTATTTCTGAGAATTTTAGCTAAGAGATACCATTTTGTGAGATCTACCATGTAAAATATCTTAATTTATCTTATAATAATTATGTTTCTAATCATATATATTGAGGGTTTTAAATAAGGAATATAGAGATTATGGTGTGTGAAATGTGTAATAGAGCTATGTGTTGAGGGATTTTAGGGATAATAATATGTTAATTCCTTATGATAATGTTCTAATGGTCAATAGGGTGGGTGGTTGGGTGAATTAACCTTTTTAAATAACTTTAACTGTTTATCAAAGTTAAGTTAATGCAATGAAAAAATAAATTAAAGTGAACATAATGATTTTTATAGTAGTTTAAATATAAATATTCCTATACCACTCATCACCCATATCAAACATAGAGAGAGATAGAACCCACTATAATGGAATCTATGACTTTTTACGGGAGTCACAACCCTTTACAACTTCCTTTTTAATCCTTGGTAGCATAACCCAAGATAAGTTTTTTACACTTGGTGGCTTAACCCGACCAACCTTCCTTTTTCACGGATGGAGGTATAACAAAAAAGATACGATTTGAAGTGTAGGTATAATCAAGACCTACCTTTTATCCATAACAAGGAATAATTGGTCCCAATTACTTTTATTGATTATGTCAGAACCCATACCTTTTAAACATGGCAGTTTAACCAAACTCCTACATTTTATGGGTAGTATAACTCATCACGATTAAGTATAAAAATAATTTAATGAATTAATAACTATATAAACTATATAAACAAGAAATGATCCAAGTGTCTGGGCAATAAATTTTTCTATAATATTAATGGATCATCTAATTAAAGTTTAGTAGAGAGCAATATTTTGTCACCAAGGTGAATCAGATAATACACTTCAAGAATATCCTCTACCATGTTTTTTTAATATGGATATTTTGAACTCAATATATTGATTTATTTCATGAAAAATAGATTCAAAATATGAATACCATTTCATCTCTTGTTTTCCAAATCATCACACTCATTTATCTTTTATTGATAAAAAACTATTCCAAAGTTGATTGATGTTGCTATATCTCAATTTAATGTGCATTCCAAACATGTTTGTGTGGGATTTATATGATAATCAGTGAAAAATAAACATGTTATAACATTCAATAAAACCCTTAATATCCATAGTAATCAATATTAAATAAATTGGGAAGACTCCCACATAGCGTGTAGGGAAAATACTTCATATTTAATACAATTAAAATTTAAATGGTTCAAGTTCCAAGGAATAAATACATGCATGATTATATTTAATGAAAAAAGTGAAGTATACATGAAATAATTCAAAATATAAAAAAGTATGTAAAATAGATATTTTTTTGAACTAAAAAAATAAAAAATTATGCAAGTGACCTTGGAATTCATGGAGGATCCTTCAAGGAATATTTGAACCTCTCCTCATAGGATCTCTATTTCTCCTCATAAAATATCCATTATAGAATCACCATTAATTATCTTGGATGCTCAACCTATTCCTATGGAAGATCCTTAACTCTAATGAAAGTTACATTAATTCACAAAAAAAATACTTATGGATGGCCCATTTTACTTACAGATGATCCATTTTACTCCTGAAAGATCAATTTCTTCTCACAGAAGATAAAAATCTCTCATCGAAGAATAATACATATCACATTAGATTACTCATGAAAGGAAAATAATATGCCAAATATTTCTCATGGAATAAAATTTACCCTCACGGAAGCTTCCAGACTTTATTAAATTTTTCTCACAAAAGTAAATTTACAATCACAGAAGCTTCTATACTTTTCAAAATTTTCAAGAACATATTAATCTATAGAATTACTGCATATATGATGTTAACCCATATAACAATTTGTTTTCCTTACAAATAAACGTGTACATTAGATTAATAATTAATTATAAAAAATATTTTTTTGAACAAATTAATAATAAGATACTTTTATTAACTCATGTTAGAGGGAATAAAGTATTGAAATAAAATATATGAGAAATTGTAATTTTAAAATAATAAATATTATAATTATTAAAAAATAAATTAACATAGTGGATCAAGGATCCACTTCAATATTCTCCCCATTTTTGATAATTTTTAAAAAATGTAAATTCAAACCCTCCTTTTTAAATTGATCAAAAACTTTAAACAAATATCCCTTTATTAAATATAGTAATGGTATAATATGTATTACTGATAAATAAAATAATCCTTCTAATGTTAACATAAAATATGAAAATATCACACTCATTGATTAATGGTAAATAAACTAACCTTAAAAGTCACATCTAACAAAAAATATGATCCCCTAAATTAATTCATTTTCAAATAGTATGCACAGGATTAAAAGTCTCAAGGGGACATGAAAACATTTCAAGATTTTCAAATAAATATTTTCAATGAATTAAATGCTAACCAACTATTTAAAACATATTAAAGAGAACCGAATAGTATAAGTAATATTCAATCTATCCAAAATAAAAAATATTTAAAAATAAGGTCAACAACTAAATTCAACTCCCCCAAAATAAATTTCAATCTTTATAAGTTCATATTTTAATTTATCAAACTTAGTTAAATCTAGTGGATTAATAAATATTTCATATAATTGATTCTCTATGGAAATATATTTTAAAATTACATTTCCTTTTTGAACATGATCTATAAGAAAATGAAATCTAACATAAATTTGTTTAGTCCTAGAATGTTGTAAATTATTTTTTGAGATTGAAATTACAGAAGTATTATCACAATAATTCAGGATCTTCTCAAAATTAAAACCAAAATCATAAAGTGTTTATTTAATCCATAAATATAGTGAACAAAAAGAAGTAGAAAAAACATAATCACTCTCAACAGTTGATAATGACATTGAGTTTTGTTTAGTAGAACTCCAAGAAACTAAATATTTATTAAGAAATTGACACATACCTATAGTATTATTTCAATATATTTTTTCAACCATCGAAATCAGAATATAATAGACCAATCAAATCAAATGAAATATGTGCATGATATAATAATTCAAGATTTATATATCCTTTATCATACTTTGTTACTCTTTTAACTACCATTAAATTAATTTCTTTAGAATTAGATTGGAAAATAAAAAACATACATACAAAAAATATAAAATCTGGTCTAGATGATGTTAAATAAACTAAGATACCAATCATAGCTCTAAAAATATTATTATCAATATATTTTACAGCTTCATCTAGTTTATCTTATAATAAATACTCATTGGAATATTTGATCTTTGATAATTTTCAGGACTAAACCTATTAACCAATTCTTTAGCATATTTTTATTAATTAAGAAATATACAATATTTCCTTTGAACTATTTTTAATCCAAAAAAAAATTTAAGCTCACCCATAAGACTCATGTAAAAATATAAAGACATTATATTTGAAAAATAACTTGAAATTAAATCACTTGTGGATCTAAATATAATATCATCAATATATATTTGAACAATTAAATTATCTTTTGTATCCTTTTTTATAAATAAATATGGATAAAAATTTTCCTTTTCAAAATAATTATTCAAAAGAAATAGTTAAAACCTCTCATACCATGATTGAGGAGTTTATTTCAAACTATAAATAGATTTCAAATGTTTAAAAACATGGTTAGGTTTATGTTCACTCTCAAACCCCGAGGGTTGTTTTATAGAAATAATTTTAGAAATGTATCCACTAAAAAAAATGAAATTATGACATCTATTTGAAAAATATTAATTCTATAATGATATGAATATTACAAGAGAATTATTATATGTTATAATAAAGAAACTAGAAAAAATACTTTTTAAAATCAATACCTTACTTCAGATTATAACCTTGAGTCACTAACTTGATTTTTTTAAATTATTTAATCATACTAATATAACTTGTTTCTAAAGATTTATTTGGTTACAATAATATTTTTATCCTTATGGGGTTCAAATAAGGCATAAACCCTATAACTATAAATTTTATTTAATTATTCACGCATTTCCATAATATTATTTAATTAGAAAAATCTTCATTAATATATTGAGATATAAAATTAGAAATAACACAAAAAATTATTGAGGAATTTAAAGTTTAATCACCAATTACTTTTTCAATTTGATGATATTTATAGACTTTTAAATTTTGGTCATGAGTTGTAATCTCCCCTTCAATATATTTATCCAACTTTGAATTTTTAGGTTCACCGAAGTTGAAATATCTAAACTCTCTCTACTAATTCTAAATCATATTTTATTCCCTTTAAATTATTTTCATCAATTTTAATGTGAATATATTATTAAACTACTAATGCTATTTTTTTATAAATTCTATATGATTTAATTAAATTATAATACCCTAGAAAAATACCTTCATCTAATTATGAATCATTTTTTCCAGTGAATCTTTAGTATTAATAATGTTAAATTTATATCCAAATACTCTAAAATATCCAATTATAAGCTTCATTACTTTATATATTTTATAATATGTATTATTTAAAAATTTTCTAAGAATTATTTAATTAGAAACATGATAATAAAAGTTATTAGATTCCACCAAAAAATAATTTGGTAAAGAGTACTCATTTAATATTGTCCTAGCCATTTCTTATAAAGTCATATTTTTTCCTTTCTAACTCATCATTTTTTTGTGGAGTCCTAGGGAATGGAAAATTATAACTATACCTATTATCTTTATATAATTTATCAAATTAACTATTTTAAAACTCACCTCCTATATCACTTATAATAGATGAAATTAGTTAATTTTTCTAATTTTGGACAAATTATTAATATGAAAAATATTTAGACAAAGTCTCTAAATTATGTGAAAGAAAATAAGTCCATATTTATCTAATATAGTCATCAGTAATAAAAAACACATACCCTTTTCCTCTAAGACAAGCAGTTTTTATCGAGACAAATAAACCAAAATGTAAAAGTTAAAGTACTTTGGAAGTTTGTACCTCTTAGAAAAACTTTAATGAATCTTTATACTGATTAGATTTTAAGCATAAATAATATACATTGGTTATATATGGTTTCAAATTAGGTATATCCAACAATTTTTGTCCTTTAAATCATGTGTAACTACCAAAAATTTTAATGCCACAATATTCTACACCATAATTTTTTTTCCAGATTATAGAGAATTTAAACATTTTAAATTCTAATAAGTCAACTTAGTAACATTAATTTATAAAATATTATCATTTTTTTCATAAAACAAGATATATTCTTCTTTGGAAATAATTCAACTTTTAATTTCTAATTTCACATTCATATTATCATAAAAAATCTATGATATAATTTTTAAATTATATTTTAAATCTTCAATAAATAAATCCTTTGAAATAATAACTCAATTTGAAATTCCAAATTCTCCAAAACCTTTTACTTTACCCTTTTAATTATAATTTAAAGTAACACTACCACCATCAAACATATTAAAGTATATAAATTTATAAGTATCACTGGTCATATGTCATGAACATATATCATCCTTATACCACATATCCCTTTTTATTAATATCATACAAGTTTCCTATAGAAACAGATTAAAGAAGTTTTGGTACCCATACAAATTTGGGTTCGATTGGGTTAGAAAAATAATTATTGGAAACCCAAACTGATTTCAATCAAGTGTTTATAAGAAATATATAATATTATAATTTTTAGATAAAATACTTGGTGTGATAAAGAGACCATAGAAATATTAAGGTTCATTCATTTATATAATGTCCCTTAATTTGACATTTAAAGAATATAGAACTTAAAACATTTCCACTTGAAACTTTAATGAAGAAGGTTTTATATATATTTAAGAAAATATTATAATTCCCAAACCAATTTTCTTTTTATCCATTTTATTCAAACTCATCATTTTATCATAACTTTGTTTACCTTGAACAAATGTGGACAAATAATATTTCAATCCAACAATTTCATTTCTAAGACTGTCATTTTTTTCCAATAAAGAATCAAAATTAGTTTTTAGAGTTACATTAGATTTAAAATGAAAATACTTAAGCTTAATATTATAAAGCTATATAGTTTTTATATTTAAAGATAATTTTTTATTGGTGCTCGAAGTATTATTTTTCAATTTCTCATTTTCCACAATAAGCTCCTTATATTTATTCTTAATATTTTTGAATAATCCAATAATATTTTTAACTTTATGATTGAGTCTATAAATTTATTCATATAACTTATATTTAGAGAAATCAAAACCATATTCCAAAGAGAAAGAATAATCAGATTGACTTACCTATTTTGATGACTCCATTAAGCACAAGTTTGTGATTCTTTTCATGCACTAGATTAATTACTTGAATTTGAATTTGAAGTGTGATTTCAACAAAATTAATTTACTTTCCTTTCCTTTTGAATTTTTATCTCTTGTTCTTATGATTCTTTACTCTTGGATAGTTAGGATTAATGTTCCCTCTTTCTCTACATTCATAACATACGACTTTATTATCATCATTACCATTTTTTCTTTATTTATTCTATAGGTAATTCATTTGTTTCTTACAAAGTAGACATTATTTATTATTCATTGGGAAAGCTACAAAACTTGGTCACTTTTACTTATTTGAAATTCATAATTATAAGAGTGAGTGATTATATTCATTTTTTATTTTAAATCAGTACCTTTCCTTTCAAATTATCATATTGAGTAATATTTTTCAATTCTAATTTATATTTTAGTAAAGATCCAATAATCTCATCTAAAGTATATTATTTGAAACTCTTAATTTATTTAATTTCTAAATTTTTAGAATTCTATTTATTTGGTAAAGCTCTTAAAACCCATTCAACTAGAATATAATTATCTAATATTTCTCCCAAATTACTCATTCTATTTACAATACTTGTAAATCTATGAAACAATTAATTAGTTATCTCTTAGTATTCCATTTTTAATTCATTATACAATTATATAAATATTCCTAATTTAGTCATTATCAATTTATCCCAAACTAGATGAGTAAAATGAAATTTTTTCTAAATTACTTTGTTTGTTTTTCATAAAAAATATGAATATACAAATTCCTATTAATCTAATACTATAGAATATTAACCACCTATTAATTTAGAACATACTTTTCCACATTATTACAAAATAATATTTTAATATCAACTATAGGTAGCTTCTATGGTTTCACTATGATTTTACAACTATCATTGCTCTAGTGTTTAATAAAATCCTCCTTGTGAGACTTCCAATAGCCATAATCAGTTCAATTAAAGAGTGAAGGTCTTTAAGGTGTCCAATCATCATTGAAATTCATCCATGCCATATCAAATCATATATTTTCTCCTTGAATTTTTATGTTAGGATTTGATTTATAAAAATAATAATTTTTATACAAATGATGGGGAACCTCCTTTAATGACAATTGTTATGTCCTTATAATAATTATCAAATGGTCAAGATAGGGATGAATTAACCTTTTTAAATAATTTTAACAACTTATCAATGTAAAGTTAATGAAATGCAAAAATAAAGAGAAATGAATATATTTATTTTTATATATTTTAGATATAAATGATCATACTCTACTATTTATCCCTTTTAAATGTAGAGAGTAATGAAACCCACTATAAAAGACTCTCTGACTTTTAAAGGGAGTCACAACCCATTAAAACCACCTTTTTAAACCATGGATGTATAACCCATGATAATATTTTTGCACACCCGATGGATTAACCCGATCAACCTACCTCTTACACACCTGGAGGTATAAACTAGAAGATACCTTTTTAAGTAGAGGTAGAACCAAACCCTATATTTTACCCTTACCAAGGAAAAACCAATCCCCTTTCCTTTTACTAGTTATAAAAAAACCCATACATTTTTATAGGGTAGTATAACCCAAGTCCTACCATTTATGGATATTATAACCCAACATGATTAAGAACAAAAAATAATAGAAATAAGTAAGAAATATAGGAACCATATGAATAAGAAATGATTTGAGTGTCAAGGAAGTAATATTTTATCCACTAGTAAAGGATCAAACAATTTAAGTTTAGTGGAGAGAATAATTTCATTGAAAATTTCAATCAGATAGTATAGTTGAAGAATATACTCAACCTTGTTTTTTTATATGGATATGTCAAACACAATATATAGAGTTTTTTCATGCACACCATATTCCAAATTTGAATATCATTGCATGACTTATTTTATAAAGCATCACACACTTTTCTTTTTTCTTTAATAATGAACTATTTTAGAGTTGTTTTATATTGTTGTATCTATATTTAATTCACATGAAAAACATTTTCATGTGGGATCTCTATAATAATATATAAAAATTAAAAGTCTATAAAACAAAACATGTTATAAAATTTATTACAAAACTTAATATGCATAATAATAAACATTAAATAAATTGGAAACACTCCCATAGAGTGTGTGAGGTGAAATATTCATATTTAATACAATTCAAATTTAAACAGTTAAAATTCCAAGAGATTAGTGCACACATGATTAAATTTTATATAGTTTTAATATAAAATAAATTATTTCCAAATAAATTTATATAATATTATAATAATTAATGAGTAATTAAGGAAGAATTAAACCAAGAAAATAACATCTAAAGTAAACATGTAGTATTTCAAAATATAAAAGAGTATGTAAACAAAGGATAGTTTGAAATAAAAAATAACAAAGTAAATAAGAGACCAAAAACTTAATTTAAGATCATTCATGGGATCCCTAGATATTTCCTCGTGGAATCTCTATTTCTCCTCATGGAAGCTCTATCACGAAACCACCATTTCTTTACATGGAATCTCAACTTATTCTCATAGAATCTCATTACGTATATTGGAAGTTCCATTACTTCACATGGAAGAATACTTATAAACGGTCCATTTAATTTATAGAAGATAAATTTTACTCATGGAATATCAATTTCTTCTCATAGAAGATCAAATTATCTCATAGAAGCATAATATATCTCACATAAGTTTAATCATAGAAAAATAAGACATCACTAAATTTTTCTCATGGAAAACAAATTTACACTCGTGAAATATTCAAGAATTTACTAAATTTTTCTCATGGAAGAAAATTTACACTCACAAAATCTTCAATACTTAGCCAAAATTTTCTCACAAAATAAAATTTATACTAAAAAAATCTTACAGAATTTAATAAATTTTCAATAATAGATATGTGATGTTAACCAATATAGCGTTGGATTTTTCTCCAAAATAAACATGAACATCAATATAGTCATTAATTATAAACAATTATTTTTTGATAAACAACTTAAGAATAAAATAATTTTGTTAACTCATGTTAGAGATAATAAAGGATTTAAATAAAATCTCTAAGAAATTATAATTATGAAATAAAAAATATTTTAATTATCAAAACATAAATAGAAACAGTGGATCAAGGATCTAATTCAAAAGAAGATAGATCATTTGATCATTTGAATTGAGGTATTCTGGGGATAAGAAGACATATAACCTTACAATAGATTTAATATGATTAATTATATTTATAGAAAGATATAGCTCATGATAGGTATAAAATTGGGGATACCTAGAGTCATGTTTACAAAAAATCCTTAATTCTTAAGGATAAAAGCATATTAGTTTTTATAATACCCTTTTTATTAGAGTTTAAATTATAATTCAACACTATATGAATTTTTAATACTTTTATTCCTATTTTTTTTAACTTCATTGAAATTTATCAAATTTACGATAGTTTGAATTTATGATGATTTTATATACATAATCTGATAGTTTGTAACTTTATTAGAAGATCATATTTCTGATCAACATAAAACCTAATGGTTTCAGAAAAGTATAAGTTTCCTTTTAAATTTAATTCACTCCATATTGTAGTGTATCTACCTAATATATTAGGGACAAAATTTGGTACCAAATATAGATTCTACTAGGTTTTAATAATCATATCATTTGACTAGTACGAACACTTGGTATTAGTTCATATTTTCTATTAGTTTAACAAAAATTATCACATTTTTTCTTCTAACACTAATTTTGTTGTAGAATAAAGATACTATTGTATTTTTTTATGTATGGACTTTAGATTAGAAATATTGAGAATTTAAGTCCAATAAAACCACCTATATTTGATGGATAATATTATGAATATTATCATGATCCCTTGAAATACTTTATCATGAATATTGGTTTTAACAATTTTCTTATAATGAATACAAATTATAAAGTTATAAATAAAGTGGGTTTTTATTTTTCTCATGAAGAAAATTTAGAATAACAGGAAAATCATACAATGTAGAATACCCTATTGTATTTAATGGCCATAAATATATATAGTCTAATATAATTTTGTGAGATGAATACAATAATTTAAAAGAAGTTATAAGTTACAAAATTTGGAACTTATAAGGTGTTATAAAATAGAATATCTATGTTAAGATAATACTATTAGGTATTTGATTTCCTACCTGATGAAATAGTGACTCAAATTAATCAGTTTTTTTATAACCATTGTTAATAGTTTATAATATTCGGGTGAAAAATAATTAAAAAAAGACTAGTTTATTAAAAAATTTATTTGGATCATTAAAAAGAAGTGAGAATCGAAGAGAAAAACTATCTATTATACTAAATATTTGAATAAGCTAAGTCTAGATAACTTGATTTTTTATTTAATGCAATATGAAAGCAAAAGAGAGATTTTGAAAAATATAAAAGGAAGAATGGTGTGATCTTTGTATTTACTTATGGTAATTATACTTCTAGTTTTCTTAATTCTTACACATATGTTTTTGAATCTTTTCCTTTAAAGAATAAATGTAATTATTCAGATCAAAATAGTTCAGATGACGGTGAGAATAAACTTTCTCAAATTTCTATAAGAATGAATAATATTTTTGAAAATATATATTTTGATATACTCATCATAAATAAAAAAAGGATAAATATTATTATAATTAATATTTATATATAATGTTTTATGAATGTAATAATTTAGTTCATATTAGACTAGATTATCTGAAATTGAAGAAGAAAGATCAAAAATTAAAGAAATACTATAGGACTAGAGGAAAAAGGGCTTAAAATATTTGGACACCTAAGGTACTATTGAAGGTGACACTACTTTAGAAAATTCATCTAAATATAGTGGAAGCGATAGTTAAAATATCATTAGTTTTTATTGAAATATTCCTAAGGATGAAAAATGCTTCATGGCTAAGGTAACTATGAAATATTTGAAAAACTTAACTTTAGATTATAAATTTACTTACACTTATGATGATGATTATTTTACTTCATAAAATTATGAAAAAGATAATGCATAATATTTTGAGGTTGATATGCCTAGTTTAAATAAATGGTTAGATATATAAGCCTTATGGTAAATGATAATAAAAATTTAAAAAACAACTATGATTGTGCAAAGGAAAATATTATTAAAACTAAAAAAATAATTTCAAAACTAACTCCCAAATTTTAAAAACTTTCATTAGAATTAAATAATAATTCTAGTAATAATAAAAACTTAAATGATCATAATTTAGTTGTTAAACTTAAATATAAATTGAGTAGTTTAAAGAAAATCTTGTTTAACTTTACTTCTGGTATTAGAAATTTTAAAAAGTTTTATAAACAACTAAAACATTTTTGAACTTATAATGGAATATTATTTACTTACAATAAATTAAACTCCCCATAAAATTAATTTGTACCTAAAAGTGCACACTTTTTCATTAAATTTCCCAAGGGGAGGTTATTGGAAAAAATATTTTTCTCTAAATTGAGTTCAATATTTTGGTTTTCATAGAGACTTTATTTATGAATAACTAACAACTGTTCAACATAAAATTGTGGGGGAAGATGTGGGTTCCTTGTAATGCCCTGACCCCAGTTACCCAGATTCGGTGTATTATTTTAATAAATTGGCATGATTACAAGGAATCAAGTCCCGAAGGACTGATCAGTTTAGCAGTTTTGGAAAAAAAGATCACATACATGAATGTTACATGTTCACTTTAAGACGTACAAAAAAACATAAATAATCTTTATTAATTCCATATTTCCCTTGGCTTAACCCTGCATATCAATCACAATACACTTCTTGGAATCCTGGGAAAAATAAAACATAGAAAGGGGTGAGATCAAATGCTTAGTAAGGGTAATAAATACAACATAAACTTTCAAAAATAAGCATAAACATTTAAGGCAATGTATAAAACTAAAACAAAATCCTTTTAAACTTGAACTTCAGCATAATATGGCAGAAATAAAAAGAAATAATTCCATTTACTTATTCACATGGATATTCTACTAATCGAATAATCACATGAAATATCACCAACCACTTTCATAATTATGGAATGCAAAATGCCAGACTATCATAACCACGTAGCCAAGGTCTCGTGCCAAGACTACAAATAATATTCTGTCAAGTCCTCGTGCCAAGACACTAGTTTGTCTCATGAGACCTACCGATGCATCGAGGATCTATAGAGAGCTCCACCCGTCACTTACTAAGTCTAATTCATTCCTCATATGAATAGGTTTAAACATAACATAAACATTAATATTAAAAATAGCATATGAAATGTCAATACTTTCTCCATAAACCATGAATGGTATAAAAATAACACATCCACAGTCAAACATATCACAAAAACTTCAATGTAAGTTTTGTATAATAAATCAACTTCAAATGAGCATAAAATCCATCAAAGGATGTTGACATAGATGAAAATGATGAGTAAATTTTTTTGAGAGAAATATCCTTTTTATAAAATCACTTAAAAGTCACACATTTATAAAGGAATTAATTTAAAAGAGATTTTTGAATCAAAGTGTCCCATACCACTTTGAAACTTTTGAAAAGAATTATCATTTCAAAACATTCATGTCCATATAAATAAATCCTTAAAATCATTTTGAAAACATGGACATTAATTAAAAATATTTAGAAAGATAAATCTTTAAAACATTTGAAATTATGATCTTGATAAAGAGTACCTTTCAAAATCCTTAAAATCTTTATTTTGAAATCATTTTTATGAAAAATGGACATGGATGATATGAAAACCTTGCTTTTATTACAAACTTAAACATGATTTATTACATAAAACTTCACTTGATACAACAAATAAGATCGAGAGGTTTAGTATATTTGGGGCTTAGGATCATTACATAAAAACTTGAAACATAAAATACAACATCTTTATTGAAAACTTCCTTTACATGACCACTACATTCCCTCGTACTTAGCATTTCATGGGATAACCTGAGGACATGCATAAGAAAAGGGTGAGCTATAAATCCCAGTAAGGGAGTACACATGGAATAACATGAGGAGTACAATACATGTTAGACAATAGGCATATCAATAGAGCATAAAAGAAACATGAACATAAAGGCATGATAACGCATGATAATCATTACATGGAAATGTGGCAACAACACTTAACATGGAATTAGCATGAGCCAAGGCTCATTGCACATGGAGCATGAGTAAATCATCATTGCACATAAAGCACGAGTAAAACCTGGTTGCACTTGCATTATCACGAGTCAACACTCATTGCACATGACGTATCATGATACTATACTTTACCCAATGCATTGGAGTGCTATAAGGGTGCACCCTTCTTAAACATTTCATTTCATGCATAAGTGTGCCACATGGATCATAAAACATGGATTCATTAAACATAATAATTTATTCCACGATAAAGGAATCTGTAATTTATACATGAAACTTTATAATCAATAAGTAAATGTGTATAAAGGTGAATACACTTGATGAAAAAATGGGCACGGTATTCACTGCACAATGGAACTGGCTTAGAAAATCGGTGCAATTTCGGCAGCGTAACAGTGTGACATAAGAATTTATAAAAATGGTTGATAAGAGAGAAAGGGGTGTCTAATCATATTTAAATGAAATGTATAGTAAAGGGGTCATATAGATACATTTCCAAACAATTGTAATGGAATTTAGATCCATGATACAAAAGTATTGCTTGAATGTAAAAGAGGAGAGAGAAGTTCCTTTCGGAATTTTGGCATAGTAAGGGGTGTACATGGGAGGCATTTAATGAGAGATAAAGGGGTCTCCCATCATTCAAACATAAATAGGGCAGTATGGGGGAGGTGCTAAACCATACCCCAACATTCATAATTGAAATTAAAAGGGCAAAACAACTTAAAGAAAATTGGACAAAAATGAGAATGGAAGAAAAAACCCTTACTTGGAAGTGTGCTTCCAAAGGCTAGAGAGAGGCTTGTGAGAGGCTTATTGGGAGCTCAGGGAACCTTGGGAGGATTCTAGAGAGAGTAGGGCAGAGGTTGGACGAACTCCAAAGGCTTTGAGTGAGGAGGAAGTGGGAGCTTGGGTGGGTTTATATAGGAAAGGTGAGGGAATTCTTTATTATTTAGTTTTGGGACCCCTTATATTAAATTAATCCAAACCACAAACCATCCCATGGTTTTTGCCCATGGTTTTTGTTAAAGGTAAGAGGAAAAAAATATTTTATAAGTCCAAAGTCCTAAATTCTTAAAATATTAGGGTTGCTTATGTGGAGGTGAGTCACACTCCCATGGAAATTAATTTAAAAAGGCAAGGTGTTGAATAAGTCTTGAGGGGTCCATTAATGCTTTGAAAAGTAAGTAAAACAAACCCAAAATCACATTATTTTAATGGTAAAACATATATTGGCCGAACATAAAGATTATAGTATTTTATTACATCACTATTGGGTTATTATGATGTCATAAAACACATTATATATTTAAACGATATTTAATTTTTACCCAAAAATTTGACTGTCTTAGAAAATTATGAAAAATTCACCGTTGGATAATTTCAATGTCCTGATTCTAGAAATAACATTTATTTTATATAAATAATTTTCTAAATATATTAATTTTCACTTTTAAAATAAAAACCGACATTTATCGAAAATTCACGGGTTTTGGCAGAAATGGCTTTCAAACCTTAATAAAAATTATAATTTCATTCATAAAATTATAAGATCATTTATATTTAATAAAAATTAATTTAGTAATAAAAATAATATTTTATTAAAATATTATTTAATTCAAAAATCCATTAAATAAAATAGATTTCTTAATTAAATAATAATTAAAAACACTATTTGTACTTTAAAAACTATTTACAATGTCTCAAAAATGACAAGGAGGTATATTCATTATTATATACAAAAATAATATACATGAACATAGTACTAGCGATTTGTTACATAACCCCTTAAAACAGCCACATAAGACCTAAGGGTAAGGTGTGCGATGGTGATAGACTCTTGGGGTGGCTCAGCTAACATTGCTCGAGTGGTAATCTCTATCAACTTCCATTTTTACCGTAGATGGTCCTGTTCGAGCTTGACATGGTGAAGCTCAGCTTGTGCTTGGTCAAGAGAGAAGCCCAAGGAATCCACCTCATTTCTGAGCTCCAACAAATGGGCTTCGTACGGAGCAATTCTAATGGATGAGGCCATCACTTCTTTTGTCTAAGGAAATTGGATTTGTTAAAGCCCTATATTTATACTAATCATGTGATCACTGTTCAACAGCTATATTAGCAACGATCAAAATTCTTAACATAAAACCAAGGAAATTTACATTTTATATAAACATAAAGAGACATTTAATTAGATCAAGAGGGATTTCCATTAATGAAACTTTGGGTCGTTACAATATTCCCCCCTTAAGAAATTTCTCCCTTGAAATTTTCCTTTTCCCACACTAAAACAGATGTGGGTAACTCAGCTTCATCTTTTCCTTCGATTCCGAAGTCGCTTCTTCAAACTTGTGGTTTCTCCACAACACCTTGTCAAGGGTCAGTGTCTTATTTCAAAGAACTTTTTCTCTACGATCTAAGATCTTCACTGGTTTCTCCTCATAAGAAAGATCATCTTCCAATTGTACCACCTCAGAAGAGGGTACATGTGAAGGGTCCGGTATGTACTTAATTAAGAGGGATACATGAAAGAGATCATGTAATTTGGCCATAGTAGGTGGAAGTTCTAGTCAATAGGCCACAGCCCCGACACGATCAAGAATCTTGAAGGGGCTGATGTACCTTGGACTTAACTTCACTTTCTTTTCAAACCTCATGAACTTCTTCCACGGAGATATGCGTAGAAAAACCATGTCTCCAACTTTAAACTCAAGGTCTCATAGACAATTATCTGCATAACTCTTCTGTCGACTCTGGGCTGCCTTGATATGCTACTGAATGGTTTTCACTTTCTCCACCATTTCCTCGACCATTTCTAGTCCAATTAGCTTACGTTCACTAACCTCATCCCAACAAGACGGTGTTCTGCACCTTTTCCCATATAGGGATTCATATGGTTCCATTTGGATGCTCGAGTGGAAACTGTTATTATAAGAGAACTCAACCAGAGGAAGATGTTGATCCCATCCTCCTTTAAAGTCCATTGAGCATGCTCTCAACATATCCTCAAGTGTCTGGATAGTCCTCTCGGATTGGCCATCAGTTTGAGGATGATAGGCTATAATGAAGTTCAGTTCAGTATTCAGAGCATGTTGAAGACTCTTCCAAAACTTAGAGGTGAATCTTGAATCTCGGTCAGACACAATAGATAGTGGTACTCCATGTAACCTTACCACTTCCCTGATATATATCTATGCCAGTGGATCCAATGAGAAATCCTCCCGAATAGAAATGAAGTGTGCAGTCTTTGTAAGACGATCCACCACAACCCAGATTGCATTGTTGCCTTTAGATGTCCTTGGAAGTCTGGTGACAAAGTCCATGGTGATGTTCTCCCATTTCCATTTAGGTATGGGCAATGGTTGCATCATCCCCTTAAACTTTTACCTCTCTGCCTTCACTTGCTGACACACTAGGCACTTTGATGTATATTCAGCGATCTCCTTCTTCATATTATCCCACCAATAGTTTTCTCGAAGATCTCAATACATCATTGTGCTCCCTGGGTGAATAGATAAATTTGAAATATGTGCATCATCCAAAAGTTCCTTCTTCAGCTCCGGATTTTATAGAACACATAGTCTTTTCCCAAACCACACAATTCCTTCTTCATTAGAATTAAACTCTGAGGATTTCCCTTTTTCGATAGCTTCCACTTTTTCTTGAATTCCAAAATCATCCTTTTGAGAATCCTTTAACCTTTCCAAAATAGATGGTTGAGAAATAATTTGTGAAAGGATTTATGATGTTCCCTTCTCTATGATTCCCATGTCCATCTTCATCAAGTCTAAGAAGATTGGATCCTTATCAATTCTCATTATTGATAGAATCGCTGGGTCCTTTCTACTTAGGGAATCTTCCACCTTGTTCGCTTTCCCAGGGTGGTAATGTATTGAACAGTCATAATCCTTGATGAGATCTATCCATCTTCACTGGCGCATATTAAGCTCTTTCTGTGTGAATATATATTTAAGGCTCTTGTGGTCAGTATATATCTCACATTTCTCTCCATAGAGATAATGCCGCCAGATTTTCAAGGCAAAGATCACAACCGCCAACTCTAGATCATGCGTTGGATAGTTTCACTCATGGATTTTCAACTGCCTTGAGGCATAGGATATCACTTTATCATTCTGCATCAGTACACATCCTAATCCCTTCTTTGAAGCATCACTAAATACCACAAAAATTTCCCCACTTGTGGGTAAAGTGAGCACAGGCACAATGATAAGCCTCCTTTTCAACTCCTTGAAGCTTTATTCGCATTCATCACTCCAAGAAAACTTTACTCCCTTTCGAGTTAGCTTGGTAAGAGGGTTGGACCATCATGAGAAATTTCTCACAAATCGTCGATAATATCCAGCTAACCCCAAGAAGCTATGGATATCTTTTACCGATGTTGGCCTCGACCATCCCTCAATTGCATCTGTTTTGGAGGGGTCCACAGATATACCATTGCTTGTGATGATATGGCCCAAGAATGAGACTTCCTTTAACCAGAACTCACACTTGATGTACTTTGCATAGATATTCTCCTTGTGCAAAGTCTCCAGAACAGTTCTTAAATGCTCATCATGATCCTCCTTGGTTTTGGAGTATATTAGAATGTAATCTATAAAGACTTCCACAAATTTGTCGAGGTAATCTCTAAAGACTCTATTCATTAAGTCCATGAAAATTGCTGGATCATTGGAGAGTCTGAAAGGCATTACTATGAATTCATAGTGCCCGTATCTTGTGCGAAAAGTAGTCTTGGGGATATCTTCCTTCTTCACACTTACTTGATAATATCCCGACCGCAAGTCCACCTTGAAGATGTATTGTACTCCACGCAACTGATCGAACAAGTCATCAATTCGTGGGAGAGGATACTTGTTTTTTATTGTGATTTTGTTAAGTTCACGATAATCGATGCAAATCCGCATTGACCCATCCTTCTTCTTGACAAAGAGGACTGGTGCACCCCATGGTGAAGCACTTGAGCATATAAACCCTTTATCCAAATTCTCCTGTAGTTGTTTCTTCAGCTCTTCAAGCTCTACAACAACCATTCTATATGGATTCTTGGATATTGGTAAAGCCCTGGGTATATGTTCAATTGAGAACTCAACATCTCTTCTAGGAGGAAGACCAGACAGTTCCTCGGGAAACACTTCCATGAATTCCCTCACAATATGCATTTCTTCCAGGATGGTTTCTTCCTTGGACTCAATCATCTGAGCCAAATACGCATGCTCATAAGGCGGTAATATCCATGCTTGAGATGATGGAGATAAAGGAGATTCATCTTCCTCCTGACACTTATAAAGAATTGGGGTTCGATTCTCCATATGGAGTGTGATTTCCCTCTCCCAACAATTTATGTTGGCTCTATATAAGGAAACCCAATCCATGCCAAGAATTGCATCAAATTCCACCAGAGGGAGTATGACGAGGTTTTCTGGGAAATTCAATCCACAGATTATAACAGGGGATGACTTATATTCATGGGATGTAATGATTTCCCCATTTTTCATACTCACTGATATCTTCACTTCCATGATTTGTGGTGGTACTGGGATTGTTCTACTAAACTTTCGAGATATAAAAGAATGCGTAGAACCTAAATCAAAAATTAGGTTCACTATTCTTGAATGAATAACTAGAGTACCTGTCACCCCTTCGTTTTCGGGGTTCACTTCGGCAGAAGTGATGGCAAAAGCTCTTCCTTGCTATCTTGGAGGTTGTTGGTTGCCTCTGAAAACCCTTGGATTAGGGAACTGATTTGCAAAATGACTTGGTTCTTTGCATTTGTAGCATTGAACAACGCATTGAGGTTATAACAGAGCGTTACTCTCCTTTGTCACAACTACGGGTCTTTCTTACCGACAGTTAATAGCTAGGTGCCCTTCCCTTCCACAACTGAAGCATTTCCTCGTCCCCTTAAGGAAATTTCCAGGGTGCTTCTTTCCGCACTTTTGGAAAGTGGTGTGCTGGATCTTCTTAGCACCGTTGGATTTATCCATCGGACCTCCATCATTGAATTCCACCTTACGATTCTTGTCCCCATGATACCCCTGTGATTCCCCGATCTCCATTTTGACCTTGAGGGCACATCGGACAATCTCCTCATAGCTGTCGAAGTCACGGATTGCTAATGTTTTCCGCATGCTAGGCTTCATCCCACCAAATAAGCGGTCAACTTTGCATTCGGGGGTAACGACAAAGCCGGAAGCGTAACGTGAAAGCCTTGTGAAGTTTGCCTCGTATTCTCCAACAGATTCTTCATCTTTTTGCTTGAGGGAAAGGAAGTCCCTTTCCATCTTAAGCTGGAGGGTGCGCGGAAAATATTTATCGAAAAAAATATTCCAGAAATCCTTCCATTCCAACGCCTCGATCTCCTCCTCAGGCTTCGTATTTTTGATCAACGTCCACCATTGATCAGCTTCACCCTCCATACGATAAGCCGCCAGGAGAACCTTCTCTTGTTCAGAACATTAGAGGATGTAGAATATCTTTTCAATGGAGTTGATCCATTGTTCAGTGATCTTGGGATCAGATGATCCACTATAAGTAGGATGCCTTTCTCTAATGAAGCTCTCGATAGTGACGTTTTCTTTCTTAGGGGGGGGGGGGGTTGAACGTTCCTCTTGACACGTTCTTACATTCAAAACTTGAGTTATCTGAGTGAGAATCATGAAAAAGTTCGCGATTCCTGCTCCCATTGGATTGGACATCTCATTAGTACAGTCATCACATTGATCTTCACAACAGTTGTTAGCCTGAGTCCTCCTATTACTGACCATTGGCTGGAATAAAAGGAAAGTTAGTGGTAACACATAAAAGGAAATACAAAGACAAAAGTTGATGACTTATAAATAAACTTTCATTTCCTTACTCAAGAGTCTATAGGCTTCAATCTAGGCTTTTCATGATCTACTTTATAACATATATTCGTAGGGGGATTTTTTTTTTAATTCCCTTAATAAGGGTTCATACTAAGATTTTTAATTTATCAAAATATATCCCCCGGGAGTGTCGTAACCAAGAGTGTAGCAAGGCCCGTTGTTGTGCACCAGTTCCCGTTCGAGTCTAGCTCAAAGCGATGTTTTCGGGTTTTACCCCTAGGATACATCTGTTCCAGAGCCGCCTCTACATGCTCGTATCCAGATAGGGATGTATTTGATTGATAAACCACTTACTCAGCACTTACCAAAACTTAGGGATGCATTTATTATACTTAGTCTTGTATGTAAGGCTTTACTAGGGTTTCCTAATCCCAAATATAACTAAAACTATCCTCTGATACCAACTATGACAACTCTGCTTTTATTACAAACTTAAACATGATTTATTACATAAAACTTCACTTGATACAACAAATAATATTGAGAGGTTTAGTGTCTTTGGGGATTATTATCATTACATAAAAACTTGAAACATGAAATACAATATCTTTATTGAAAACTTCCTTTACATGAACACTACATTCCCTCGTACTTAGCATTGGATGGGATAACCTGAGGACATGTATAAGAAAAGGGTGAGCTATAAAGACCAGTAAGGGAGTACACATGGAATAACATGAGGAGTAAAATACATTTTAGAAAATATGCATATCAATAGAGCATAAAATAAACATGAACATAAAGGCATGATAACGCATGATAATCATAACATGGAAATGTGGCAACAACACTTAACATGGAATTAGCATGAGCCAAGGCTCATTGCACATGGAGCATGAGTAAATCCTCATTGCACATAAATCATGAGTAAACCCTAGTTTCACTTGCATTAACATGAGTAAACACTCATTGCACATGACGTATCATGATACTATACTTTACCCAATGCATTGGAGCACTATAAGGGCACACCCTTCTTAAACATTTCATTTCATGCATAAGTGTGCCACATGGATCATAAAACATGGATTCATTAAACATAACCATTTATTCCACGATAAAGGAATGTGGAATTTATACATGAAAATTTATAATCAATAATTAATTTTTTATAAAGGTGAATACCCTTGATAGAAAAATGGGCACGGTATTCACTGCACAATGGCATTGGCTTAGAAAATCGGTGCAATTTCGGAAGCGTAACAGCGTGACATAAGAATTCATAAAAATGGTTGTTGAGAGAGAAAGGGGTGTCTCATCATATTTACATGAAATGGACAGTAAATGGGTCATATATATACATGTCCAAACAATTTTAATGGAATTTAGATTCATGAAACAAAAGTATTTCTTGAATGTAAAAGAGGAGAGAGAAGTTCCTTTCGGAATTTTGGCATAGTAACAGGTGTACATGGGAGGCATTTAATGAGAGAGAAAGGGGTATCCCATCATTAAAACATAAATAGGGAAGTATGGGGGAGGCGCGAAACCATATACCAACATTCATAATTGAAATTAAAAGGGAAAAACAACTTAAAGAAAATTGGACAAAAATGAGAATGGAAGAAAAAACCCTTACTTGGAAGTATGCTTCCAAAGGCTAGAGAGAGGCTTGTGAGAGGCTTCTTGGGAGCTTGGGGCACCTTGGGAGGATTATAGAGAGAGTATGGAAGAGTTTGGACGAATTCAAAAGGTTTTGAGTGAAGAGGAAGTGGGAGCTTGGGTGGGTTTATATAGGAAAGGTGAGGGAATTCTTTATTATTTAGGTTTGGGACCCCTTATATTAAATTAATCCAAAACACAAACCATCCCATGGTTTTTGCCCATGTTTTTTGTAAAAGGGAAGAGGAAAAAAATATTTTATTAGTACAAAGTCCGAACTTCTTAAAATATTAGGGTTGCTTATGTGGAGGTGAGTCACACTCCCATGGAAATTAATTTAAAAAGACAAGGTGTTGAATAAGTCTTGAAGGGTCCATTAATGCTTTGAAAAGTAAGTCAAACAAACCCAAAATCACATTATTTTAATGGTAAAACATATATTGGCCGAAAATAAAGATTATAGTATTTTATTATATCACTATTGGGTCATTAGGATGTCATAAAACACATTATATATTTAAACGATATTTAATTTTTACCCAAAAATTTGACTGTCTCAGAAAATTATGAAAAATTCACCGTTGGATAATTTCGACATCCTGATTCTAGAAATAACATTTATTTTAACTAAATAATTTTCTAAATATGCTAATTTTTACTTTTAAAATAAAAACCGACATATATCGAAAATTCACGGGTTTTAACATAAATGACTTTCAAACCTTAATAAAAATTATAATTTCATTCATAAAATTATAAGATCATTTATATTTAATAAAAATTAATTTAATAATAAAAATAATATTTTTTTAAAATATTATTTAATTCAAAAATCCATTAAATAAAATTGATTTCTTAATTAAATAATAATTAAAAACACTATTTGTACTATAAAAACTATTTACAGTGTCTCAAAAATGACAAGGAGGTATATTCGTTATTATATACAAAAATAATATACATGAAAATATTACTAGAGATTCATTACAAAACCTCTTAAAACAGCCGCATAAGACCTAAGGGTAAGGTGTGCGATGGTGACCGACTCTTGGGGTGGCTCATCTAACATTTCTCGAGTGGTAATCTCTATCAACTTCCATTTTTCCCATAGACGGTCCCGTTCGAGCTTGACATGGTGAAGCTCAGCTTGGGCTTGGTCAAGAGCGAAGCCCAAGGACGCCACCTCTTTTCCGAGCTCCGACAAATGGGCTTCGTATGGAGAAATTCTAATGGATGAGGCCATCACTTCTTTTGTCTGAGTAAATTGGATTTTTTAAAGCCCTATATTTATACTAATCATGTGATCACTATTCAACGACTATATTAGCAACAGTCAAAATTCTTAACATAAAACTAAGGAAGTTGACATTTTATATAAACATAAAGAGACATTTAATTAGATCAAGAGGGATTTACATTAATGAAACTTTGGGTTGTTACAGATGATAAAAATGTCCCAGTAAATACTTACACATAATAAATCTTGGATAATAATGAGATTGAGGAATTAACCCTTACCAATTTGGTAACTTACGAAACATACAACCCATGAAAGAGGTATCATACAATGAATATGTAAATACACATAAATTAAAGTGTATTACACAAAGAATACAATTATGGGCAGTACATACACCACACAAAAGGTAATAGTGGCAATATGGCATGAATCTCACGGGAATAAGGAGTGAGATAAAAACCCTTTACCTTGCACTTTCCTTTAGTCGAGGGTACGTTTAAAATCCTTTACGAAGATCGTAGTATGTTATTAAATTATACAAGAACCATATTAATATTTATGATATCATACATGATTTATTTATGAATTTATATTACCCATTTAATAATAATTTCCATGTTAAATTAACATTTCGGGTAATAATCGCTTTCTTTATCGTACGTGTTTTAACTTGTTACTCTTGGTTGTATCACTTAGATAATGATTTAAATAATTCCAGAATATAAAACATGATAAATATATCATATATATTTAGAATATAAATATGTATAATAGACATATATATGAAATTGGAAACACCGTTTACGGAGACGGTAGTCCTTACGTACGCATAAACGCTGTTTCTGTTTTCATATAGTATTGAACAGAAGTAAGTGAATAAGATATATTTAAGTACATAAATCCTTATATATAAATATATATATCTCAAGTAGATTTATTATGTCATATATTACATACTTATTATTAATATATATTTTTATAATCGTCGATGAATGGTGAACTTGGAAATGAATCTCATCGCGTCGTGGAGACGGTAATCCGTACGTACGCACGAGAGAAAATATCATTCTTTTGATATTAAAATAATATATAATTGGA
Source organism: Viscum album (assembly GCA_963277665.1). NCBI lineage: Eukaryota > Viridiplantae > Streptophyta > Magnoliopsida > Santalales > Viscaceae > Viscum > Viscum album. The sequence continues at coordinate 768,341,111 of OY728156.1, forward strand.
TGGTATATAATATATAACAAATAATTATAATTTTATATTTATTATTTACATCAAATACACATCATTATTATACCCATCCAAATAATAATGTATTGAATAACATTTACACCACGACGTGGAGAAAGTAAGTCGTACGTACGCACATATGGTGACATGTCATTCGAAGGATGGATAGAATACTGAATATAGTTGTACCATATTTATAATAACATCATAGTATATAGGATATACTGGAGTTATTATTTTAGAATATAAATAACAAGAAAGAAGAAGTTGAAGAAGAAAGGAACTTGAAAGAGGGTGGTGAAAACATTACCTCTTCTTCCAGTTCTTCATTTTGATTTGATCAAAATGACTTATTAGGTTGGATTTATGATCAAACTAAGGTCTCTATGTTGAAGTGAGGGAAGTTGAGAGAGTATTTTTGCAGGGTTTGGACGAACCAAAAGGCTTTGAAGGTGTGAAAAATTGGTTAGAATCTGGGTCCTTTTATAAGGGGGAGGAGGGGCTCTTTAGAAAAAGCTTAAAGTATTAATTTATAATAAATTAATATTCGGTTTCTAATGGATCCAAAGTATATTATTCAAAGGCTAAGGTGGGGATGGGTCGAAATAATTTCAACCAATATATTTTAGACAGGTTTGGGTCATTATATTAACCTTATCTTTTAGTTTTATCTCTTGGTTAATTAGTTTGACACTTTCCATGTCACTTTGTATTTTTATATTATATAGTTAATAAACTTACTATATACCTCCAAGAGACCCCCAAGTGGTACATTAATGATACACCTATTATGATACAAGTCCTTTGGCCGAACCTTATATTTTTAGGAATTTAATATCAATTAATAATATAATATTTGTTTTAAAACCTCTTTTATGTCAATTTTGACACTATTTGGTATTTTCTTTTTTTTGAAAGTAATCACAACTTTATTACTTCGAAAAAGATAAATTGAATCACCCCTAACATGTCATAGTAACCTAGAAAATTCGTGGATGTCCTAAAAACTTTGAAATTATGTTTATTTTAATATTTATATTACCATTTATTTTGATTCTTTCATTAATAAGGTAATTACTGCATCATCATTGTGTCATAAATAAATTTAATTATTTAATGTCTAAAAATTATAATTAAAATACCATTATGTAGGAAATCTTCTTATATTTATAATTAATATTTATAATCAAATTTATCTTATGTATAACCCTATATTAAATTTTTTTTAGTTATTAAACTTTGATTTTAACTCTTTTAACTCTTCTTTGAATTAAATAATAATAAATGTCCTAATCTAATCCAAGTGGACCTAAAGGGTCATATTTTATTCCTACGGTTTTTTTGGTAGAATTAAACTTATCCAATAGAATTAGGACATGTGTTAGGGTAATAATAATATCATTTTTAACCTTGATTACCCTATTTACTTTTTACCGTGGTAAATAAAAGTAAAAAGTTACTATTCACCAAAAAATATTTTTATCTTATTGAACCAAATTTTACTCCTTGATATTAACCGTGTCTCTCAGATTTTCGAAATTCCACTCACAAAAGTGGTAAAATTAAGTTTTATGTGAATTTACAAATTCTCCTAAGAGGTGGGTAAAAGACAATGAAAAAGTTTAATAAAATTTTTATATATCTAAAATTATTATAAATTGCATCCAATGAATTACATTGAATTTATATAGGTGTTATGTATCTATTTTGACCTAAAATAAATTTAAATAATATAAATAATTATTTAAATAAAAAGCTGGTTTTAAACAGTAACTCAGTGTTTTTCACTATTTATCAAAAATTGAAAGTTTTCAGAAAAATACCAAAAATTTACCCTAAGATAATTTTGATATTCTAAATTTAATAATGAAGTCTATTTTACCAAATTCAAAACATAGAAGTTTCATTTATTAATTTAAAATTAATTTCCGTTGTTAAAACAAAAAACGTGTTTTTAAGAAACAATAACTATCAAAAGATTGACACTTGTTTATGTCCGGTTTAAATGTGAAATTATGTCCAATGACCAAAATTGGATTAAATGGTAAAAATATATTCTAAATATAATTTAAAACCACTCAAATTAATAATTTATCAATATTAATTATTTCGATTAAAAAATTTGTTTTTAATTAAAATTTAGTAATTTTCACTATTCATCAAAATATGAAAGTTATCCGAAAAGTACCAAAATTTCACCCTAGGCTAATTTTGATATTCTAAATCCAAAAATGAAGTCCATTTTGCGAGATAAAATTTATAAAATTTCAAAAAGTGGGTATTACTATTCATAACAACTACTTTGATTGGTCGTGGTGTGTGTTAGAACTCGAAGTTGCGTACAACACACGCTACTGTATTATTAAAAGAGAAACGTACCATGGAAGCTCAGGGTGTTACATTATCCCCTCCTTCAATAAATTGTGTCCTCACAATTTGATATTGTTCTTTGAAAATAAATGTTGAAAATAGAAAATATCTTTGTGGGAAAACCCACATTGGAAATTTGGTTAATAAAATTTAGTCTCAATAAGAGGAAAAGAGAAATGAAAGGGTCACCACCAAAATATGATCTCGATTAGGAGAACATTGGTGGCAATTAGAGACATATAATTGGAGGAAAAACATAAATATTTATAGGTAGTGATTGAGGTCATAAATCAAAAACAATTTTAAAATGGAGGTCCTTAAATTCATCAATCTATGATGATTTAAAATACCATCGGTTCAACAAAACATAAGGTATTAGGATAACAAATTTTTGACATTTCAAAATATCTTAGTTGAAATCCCACATCGAAAAATGAATTAATGAGGCCTCTATTTAAAATAAAGAGTGGTAAGTATGAAGATTTCTGAAAATAAAACATACTAGGTTTCCATGTAGGAAAATATGGATATGGAAGAGAAATATAACCATCAATTATCTGATGGAGAGTGGTAGAGAACATGGCTATGAAAAGGCCAACAATCCTGAAGCCATAAATTAGTGATGATCTAAGGTACCATCTAGGACAACATTTTTGTTCTAAGTTCCTTTTCTTAATGTTGAGGAATTTATTTATGAGATTGGCTAAGATCATAAGGAGATATACTTACTTTATAATTAGAGTTTTATCCATTAATAAATTTCTACCCCAAACTCATCTTTCACTCCAAAACATAATACAACTCAAAAATACTCTATTTATCCTAATCATATAGGGTTCCAAATATAATGAATTTATAATTCACATATCAGACCCTTTTAAAAAAAGAAACTACATTATACAATCTAGGGACTTCACGTAGTCCAGTGGTAGGTGATAAATTCCAATTGCACAATGGTTGTGGGTTTGATTCCTATAGCTTTGTCCGACGCGACGGGTTGTCACACAGTCTGCGTGTTGTCCTTTTATAAAAATCAAAAAATAACCTTTCAAACTTAATCCATTCCAACCTTTAGACTTCTCCAAAATACTACTATCCAAACTCACATTCCAAAATTTACAAGGAAGTTAAACATAATGAGGATCCTTTTTTCCAGGTAATAACATGTGAATGCCTTCCTCATATATTCTTTTACAACACTGCAACATCCTGAATTACCAAAATCAACCATCTCTTATTCCAAAATCACTACCTCAATATTAGGACCATACTAAGGTTTATCTTTCCTTCAACCATGTAATTTCCAAAAACATTAACTTGCTGTAGACTCACTTTTCTTAGTACCATAAAATCTCAAATCCTTAATGAAATAGTACTACAGTACAATCCTTATTTATTTCCAGAACATCATTGATACAACACTTAAATGAAATAATTCTAAAATTACAACATAAGAACACTAGTCATTCCTCTTCATCTGTGGTAGTATCATAACTTGATTATTATCCAATAGCATCATTTGCGGCATAGTCTGATGACTGGGAAATTGGTTCATATAGTGTCCAAACTCATTGCAGATGAAGCATTGTACATTTGAAACCTTTTTCTTACACTTGCAGTCATGTACTTGGTGTCCTTTTTCTCCACACTTATAACATACTCCCATTCCATTCAAGAATTTTCCAAGGTGATTCTTTCCACAGTTATCACATATGAGAAAACCCTTCTTTACCTTCTTCCCTTTATCTGTCATTCTCTCTACCATCCTTTTCTTCTCTGGATTCCCTTCAAAGCCATAGGACTCCAAGTATTCTTTACTTATCTTATCAACACATGATACTATTTCTTCATATGATGATAATAAGTGGGAGACTATTTCTATTCTAAATTCTGGATTAGGACCATGAAAGTTATGATCCTTCTTACTCTTTGGATCATACGTATTACTGGAGTTCACATTCCTTCTACTAAGCGCCATTTCTATACAATAGCATAAACTAGGTCAGTTTATAAATTGCAATGAATAATTCCAAACTTGTAAAATACCTAACGCAAATTGAACAGTTTATGGATATAATCCATAATCATAAAAATGTTTTCTTTGAGTAATTATATACTCATGAGCCCTTCATAATGGTTTTTAAAGAAAATGAGAATTATCCTAAGCATATCCCCCGAGAGTGTCGTAACCAAGAGTGCAGCAAGGCCCGTTGTCGTACACCAGTTCCCGTTCGAGTCTAGCTCAAAGTGGTGTTTTTCAAGTTTTACCCCTAGGTACATCTATGGAAGAGCCGCCTCTACTTGCTCATATCCAGACAGGGATGTATTGCTCAGAAAACTCAAAAAATCTCTATAATACCAAAATTCTAGGAAGTTCTTCTATACTAATCCTCAAATTCTATCTTAGGGCTATGTGCTCTAATCAGAGTTTCTCCAAATCTAGTTTCCAAGGTTATTGCTAAACTTCCTCTGATACTAACTATAAGGCCTCGACCCTAGTTACCCAGAGTTGGTGCATTATTTTAATACATTGGCATGATTACAAGGAATCAAGTCCCAAAGGACCGATCAATTTAGCAGTCTTGGAAAAATAGATCACATACATGAATGTTACATTTTCACTTTAGGACGTACAAAACAACATAAATAATCTTTATGAATGCCATATTTACCTTGTCTTAACCCTGCATATCAATCACAATACACTTCTTGGAATCCTGGGAAAAATAAAACATAGAAAGGGGTGATCTCAAATGCTCAGTAAGGGTAAACAATACAGAAAAAAATTTCAAAAATAAGCATAAACATTTAAGGAAATGTATAAAACTAAAACAAAATCCTTTTTAAACTTGAAATTCAGCATAATATGGTAGAAATAAAATGAAATAATTCCATTTAATTATTCACATGGATATTCTACTAATCAAATAATCACATGCAATATCACTAACCACTTTCATAATGATGGAATGCATAATGCCAGACTATCATAACCACGTATCCAAGGCCTCGTACCAAGACTAAAAATAAGATTTTGTCAAGGCCTCATGCCAAGACACTAGTTTGTCTCATGAGACCTACTGATGCATCGAGGAGCTATAGCGGGCTCCACCCGTCACTTACTAAGTCCAATGCATTCCTTATATGAATAGGTTTAAACATAACATAAACATTCGTATTAAAACTAGCATACGAAATGTCAATACTTTCTCCATAAACCATGAATGGTATAAAAATAACACATCCATAGTCAAACATATCACAAAACCTTAAATGGAAGTTTTGTATAATAAATCAACTTCAAATGAGCTTAAAATCCATCAAAAGATGTTGACATAGATGAAAATGATGAGTAAAACTTTTTGAGAGAAATATCCTTTTTGTAAAATCATTTAAAAGTAACACATTTATAAAGGAAGTAATTTAAAATAGATTTTTTAATCAAAGTGTCCCATACCACTTTGAAACTTTTGAAAAGAATTATCATTTTAAAACATTCATGTCCATATAAATAAATCCTTAAAATAATTTTGAAAACATGGACATTAATTAAAAAGATTTAGAAAGATAAATCTTTAAAACATTTGAAATTATGATCTTGATAAAGAGTACCATTCAAAATCCTTAAAATCTTCATTTTGAAATAATTTTTATGAAAAATGGACATGGATGATAAAAATGTCCCAGTAAATACTTACACATAAACAATCTCGGATAATAATGAGATTGAGGAATTAACCCTTACCAATTTGGTAACTTACAAAACATACAACCCATGAAAGAGGTATCATACAATGAATATGTAAATACACATAAATTAAAGTGTATTACACAAATAATACAATTATGGGCAGTACATACACCACAAAAAAGGTAATAGTGGCAATATGACATGAATCTCACGGGAATAAGGAGTGAGATGAAAACCTATTACCTTGCACTTTCCTTTAGTCGAGGGTACGTTTAACCTCTTGTATGAAGATAGTAGTATGTTATTAAATTATACCAGAACCATATTAATATTTATGATATCATACATGATTCATTTATGACTTTATATTACCCATTTAATAATAATTTCCATGTTAAATTAACATTTTGGGTAATAATTGCTTTCTTTATCGTACGCGTTTTAACTTGTTACTCTTGGTTGTATCACTTAGATCATGATTTAAATACTTCCAGAATATAAAACATGATAAATATATCATATATATTTAGAATATAAATATGTATAATAGACATATATATGAAATGTAAAACACCGTTTATGGAGATGGTAGTCCGTACGTACTCATAAACGTTGTTTCTGTTTTCATATAGTATTGAACGGAAGTAAGTGAATAAGATATATGTAAGTACATAAATCCTTATATATATAAATATGTATATATCTACAGTATAATTATTATGTAATATATTACATACTTATTAGTAATATATATTTTTATAATAATCGATGAATGGTGAACTTGGAAATGAATCTGATCGCGTCGTGGAGACGGTAATCCGTACGTACGCACGAGCAAAAATATCATTATTTTGATATTAAAATAATATATAATTGGATGGTATATCATATATACAGATTACTTATAATGTTATATTTATTATTTATATCAAATACACATCATTATTATACCCATCCAAATAATAATATATTGAATAACAATTACACCACGACGTGGAGACGGTAAACCGTACGTACGAGCGTATGGTGACATGTCATTCAAAGGATGGATAGAATACTGAATATGGTTGTACCATATTTATAATAACATCACAGTATATAGGATATACTGGAGTTATTATTTTAGAATAGAAATAACAAAGAAAGAAGAATTTGAAGAAGACAGGAACTTGAAAGAGGGTGGTGAAAACATTACCTTTTCTTCGGGTTCTTCCTTTTGATTTGATCAAAAGGGTTCCGTAGGTTGACTTTCTGATCAAACTAAGGCCTCTAGGTTGAAGTGAGGGAAGTTTAAAGAGTATTTTTTCAGGGGTTGGCCGAGCAAAAAGGCTTTGAAGGTGTGGAGAATTGGTTATAATTTGGTTTCTTTTATAAGGGGGAGGAGGAGCTCTTTAGAAAAAACTTAAAGTATTAATTTATAATAAATTCATATTCCGTTTATAATGGATACAAAGTGGATTATTCAAAGCCTAAGGTGGGTATGGGTCGAAATACTTTCAACCAATAGATTTTAGACAGGTTTGGGTCATTATATTAACCTTATCGTTTAGTTTTAACTCTTGGTTAATTAGTTTGACACTTACCATGTCACTTTGTATTTTTATATTATATAGTTAATAAACATACTATATACCTCCAAGAGCCCCCCAAGTGGTCCATTAATGATACAAATATTATGATACAAGTAATTTGGCCGAACCTTAGATTTTTATGAATTTAATATCAATTAATAATATAATATTTGTTTCAAAAACTCTTTTATGCCAATTTTGTCACTATTTGGTATTTTGTTTTTTTTAAGTCATCAAAACTTGATTACTTCAAAAAAGACACATTGAATAATCCCTAACATGTCATAGTCACCTAGAAAATTCGTTTATGTCATAAAAACTTTGAAATTATATTTATTTTAATATTTATATTACCATTTATTTGATTCTTTCATTTATAAGGTAATTACTGCATCATCATTGTGTCATAAATAAATTTAATTATTTAATGTCTAAAAATTATAATCAAAATACCATTATGTAGGAAATATTTTTAAATTTATAATTAATATTTATAATCTAATTTATCTTATGTATAACCCTATATTAAAAATGTTTTAGTTATTAAACTTTGATTTTAACTCTTTTAACTCTTCGTTGAATTAAATAATAAAAAATGTCCTAATCTAATCCAAGTGGACCTAAAGGGTCATATTTTATTCCTAAGTTTGTTTTTGGTCGAATTAAACTTATCCAATAGAAATAGGACATGTGTTAGGGTAATAATAATATCATTTTTACCCTTGATTACCCTATTTACTTTTTACCGTGGTAAATAAAAGTAAAAAGTTACTATTCACCAAAAATTATTTTTATCTTATTGAACCACATTTTACTACTTGATATTAACCGTGTCTCTCAGATTTTCAAAATTCCACTCACATAAGCGGTAAAATTAAGTTTTATGTGAATTTAAAAATTCTTCTAGGAGGTGGGTAAAAGGCAATGAAAAAGTTCAATAAAATTTTTATATATCTAAAATTATTATAAACTGCCTCTAATTAATTACATTGAATTTATATAGGTTTTATGTATCTATTTTGACCTAAAATAAATTTAAATAATACATATAATTATTTAAATAAAAAGCCGGTTTTAAACAGTAACTCGGTGTTTTTCACTATTCATCAAAAATTGAAAGTTTTCAAAAAAATACCAAAAATTTACCCTAATCTAATTTTGATATTCCGAATTAAATAATGAAGTCTATTTTACCAAATTCAAAACATATAAGTTTCATTTATTAATTTAAAATTAATTCCCATTGTTAAAACAAAAAGCGTGTTTTTAAGAAACAATAACTATCAAAAGATTGACACTTTTTTATGTCCGGTTTAAATGTGAAATTATGTCCAAAGACCAAAATTGGATTAAATGGTAAAAATATATTCTAAATATAATTTAAAACCACTCAAATTCATAATTTATCAATATTAATTATTTTGATTAAAAAATTTGTTTTAAATTAAAATTTAGTAATTTTCACTATTCATCAAAATATGAAAGTTATCCAAAAAGTACAAAAATTTCACCCTAGGCTAATTTCGATATTCTGAATCAAAAAATGAAGTCCATTTTGAGAGATAAAATTTATAAAATTTCAAAAAGTGGGTATTACTATTCATAACGGCTACTTTGATTGGTCGTGGTGTGTGTTAGAACTCGAAGTTGCGTAAAACACACACTACTGTATTATTCAAAGAGAAGCGTACCGTGGAATCTCAGGGTGTTACATTCCTAAAATTTTACTTACTAACATACATGGAAGCAAGAAATTTAGGGTACTAAGAACTTAGTTTTATTATTTTTTGGAAAAAATACCAAGTACCAATAGCCAAAATAAATAGTACGTAGATGGTTTTTATTTTCAATATATAACAAGAGGAGAGTCTAACTTTTAAAATATGAAATTATAAATGGAGTAAGAGTAACTATTAGAGATAAAGAACATGGTGAAATAATCAGAATCAACGATGTCTCTTTTCTTAATTTTTTTTTTAATTTCTAACATTCTGTATATTCTAGGAATTAAGCACAACCTTATCAGAATTAGTCAAATATGCAATGAGGGATACCTTGTAAACTTAAAGAATGAAAAATGCACTATTCAAAATTTTAAAGGTACTCTCATCCTATCTACCGATAGGCATGTGAATGTTAATTCATTCAACTTAGAAGACTTAATAAATCACAATTTTCCTTTATTAACCAAAAATGAAGATTTATCTTAGTTTTACTATAACTTGTAGACTTTAACTAAACTATCTAAGAAAAGATATGTTATAGAACTACATAAAAATAAGTTTAACTCTACTAGTTTTTATGACCCTTGTAAATATATTAAAAAAATAAGCATTATTTTAAACCTATAAGTGAAGTATAAACTTTTAAATATTTATAATTAGTGAACATGGACTTATTTAGTCCTATAAAAATCAGAAGTATTGGAGAAAATCAATATGTGTATGTATTAGTTTATGATTACACTAGATTTATAAGGGTATAATTTCTCACATGAAAATTTGAATCTCTTTCTAATTCCAAAATTTTTCATGATTCTATTAAAAATGAGAAAAACATACCTTTGATTTCTGTCCTAAGTGATTATATCATTGAGTTTTTAAACTCTGATTTTGAAACTTTTTATAGTAATAGAGGTATTAATAACAACTTTTTATCACCAAGAACACCTAAAAAATTTTTATAGTATAAATAATAAATAGATCTCTTTAAGAAATTAATCAAACTTTGTTGAGTGGATATTCTGTTTCTATACATTTTTGGGTTGAAGTAGTGAGTATTAATTTTTATAAAATAATTCAATTTTTACTTCAACATTTTATTAATAAAACAAATTATGAATTGTGGATTTTAAGAAAGCCAAAAATTTCATACTTAAGACTATTTTTGTATAAATTATTCTTCTTGAATACTAAATATAAACTTCATAAATTTTATGCTAAGGTTAATAAATAAATTTTAATTAGTTATTATATAACCTGTAAGTCCTATAAAGGTTTCAATAAATGAAAAAATTATATTAAATAAATAGTTTATAATTTTTTTATGAAACTTATCCTTTTGTTTTTTTAAACTTCCAGAAGATAATCCTCCAAATGATGTTTTTGAAAATACAATTGTTTGTTTATCATAAACTGATACACAATCATCAGTAGTAAACCCTCCAGTAGAAACTTCAATGGATTTTCAATATATAGAAAATATTTCAATAGAATATGTACAACCAACAGTTTATGATAAACTTACCACTTTACATAAGAACTGATTGATCTTAAGAAGTCATCCCACTGATAATATCTTTTGAGATGTAAGATAACTAGTTAAAACAAAAATCTCTTTAATAAATCAATGTAAACACTATGAATTTATATATTAATTTTAACTTAAAATAACTAATGATGGATTGGGTGATTAAAGTTGGATTAGGTATATTTAGGAATAGATAAATCAATTTGAACAAAATTATGTTTAGAATTTGGTTGAGTGTCCTAAATAACTTCTAGTGATTGGAGTAAAATGAGTTTTTAGAAATAAGTGTGATGAAAATGAAACCATGGTAAAGAATAAAGAAATAATTGTCACTAAAGGTTATTGTCTAGAATAAGGAATAAACTATGGTGAATTTTTCACTAATATCTATAATTTAATATATTCAATTCTTACTAGCATTCATATTACATCTTAATTTTACTTTATTTCAAATGGATTTGAAAATCACTTTTTCTAAAATATTTTTTAAGAGGAAGTTTATGTTTAAAACACCCTCATTTTGAAGATGTTAATTTTTTGAAGTATGAATTAAAACCCACCAAAACATTATATGGAATAAAATAATCCGTAAGATATTTGTATAATAGAACTAGGAGAGTTTTACTTCAAAATAACTTTGTTAAGGGAAAATATGATCCAACACTTTTCATAAAATAGGATTTAAAAGATACTACCAATGTCTAAATTTATATTTATGACATTATATTTGGTTCAATTCAAAAATACATTTCTAATTGTTTTTTATAAATTATTAAAATTGAGTTTGAAATGAGCTTAATAGGAGAACTTAACTTTCCCCCTTTTTTTTCAAATTTATCAAAATCCAAAAGAAAATATTCTAACTCAAAAAAAATATATTAGATATTTACTCAAATGTTTTGGTTTTGAAAATTAATCAAAAATAAGTAATTCGATATAAAATTATATAAAAGTTGATCATAATGAATCTGAGAAGTTGGCTGATCAAAAACTTTATTGAGGTATGATTGGAAGTTTATTTCATTTAATGGCTAGTCAACCAGACATCATGTTTTTACTATTTTTGTGTACAAGATTATAAGTGAATATGAAGGAATCACATATTAAAGTGGTAAATTGTGTTTTCTTCTATCTTAAAAGAGCATCAAAACTTGGATTGTTTTATTCTCCCATAAATTAATTTTTACGTAAAGTTACTCATATGTTGTCTTTAAAGTTTTTAGATTGTATTGGAAAAGTACTTTCAGAATGTTTCATTTATTAAGAGAAGTTTTTGTTTCTTAGTCTAGAAAATTGAAACACTCAGTTGCAATATCCATTTATAAATATGAATATATAACATTCGGAAGTTATTGTGAATAAGTGTTATAGCTGTAACATACACTCATAGTTTTTGGTTTGAGTTTCACTTGAACTATAATACTCTAAGATAATATAAGTGATATTGTTTTATCCATGAAACTAATAAATAAATCATGTACAAATCACATATATGTAAGACACCACTTCCTTGAGGATCACTCAAAAAAGGATATATTATTTTTAACTTCATAAAAATTTAAAATTATCTCTCTAATATTTTTAAAAAACCTTTAAATTTTGATAAATTCAAATACATCAAATAGTAGTTGAGCATGATCAATTTAAAGTGATTTATAATTTACTTATAATTTAACCTATTTCATGGAATTGAAAAACTACTCAATAAAGGGTAGAGGATATTTTTTTTACTTTATTATATTAATTTTATTATATTTACTTCTAGTGTATGATATTTTATTAGTTAAACTTAATTTGTTTTACTTAACTTTGAATATTATTCAGATTCTATGAATTATCTTCTAAAATAAAAATATAATTTTGTTTATTATATATTTTTTAAGATAATTTTACAAGGATGATAAATTTTTTTAAGTTGAAAATTTTACTAGAACCATCCTTCAAAGAGAAAGATCATTTTTGTATCAGAAGATAAATTATGGGAGGTTCAATTTATTAAACAACATCCTCCATTGATTTCAATTATTTTTTTATCCCTATTCATTAATTATAAAATTGAGGGGGAAAATATTAATCCAAAGAATTTTTTTTCAAAATCATCACAAATTATTTTTTCTCTTATTATTTTTGAATATCACAAAGGGGGAGAAAATTAAGAAAAATAGATAAATTTAATAAAATTTTAAATTTGAATTTTTTTAAAGGGGGAGAAAATCAATTTTATTTGAAATTATTCTTAAGGGTGATAAAATTAAATATCTTTTAATTCTTATAAAGGGGGATAAAATTAAAAATATTTTTATTTTTATAAAGGGGAGAAATGAAACAGGTTGATATTATTCTACAAAGAGGGAGATTTTTTATATCTACTAATCTTGTTTGTATATAATGAGTTCATTTATAAATTTATAATACAAAGAGGAAGAGATTTATTCCCTTAGAACTTACAAAGATTTTTCTTTTAAAAAACATAGTATATATTTCCAAATTTTCCTATGTGTATTGTGTTTTCCAAAATGGGTGAGATTGTTGATTCAATGAATCACTTGGTTCTTTTATTTTGAAAAGTTCTATATACTTCATATTAAATTTATTTAACTTAAAATTTTTTTAGTTATATTTGGTATGGAATATTGAATTTATGATAAATGAAATTATCAAGTACTTAGTAAGAAATATGAAAATCCTATGATCTATTTTTTTGATAGGTTACATTCATTAGATGTATGAGCACTATAGTGGAATATAAACAACTCCATCGGAAGGTGAAGAGCTAAGATAAGTTCATTGGAATATGATTATGATGTAGAATATCCTATTACAACTAATCCCAAATAAATCAAAATTCAAACATTGTATTTTTTACAATAAATTCTATAAATAGAGCTATCACTTCACATAGAAGAATACATTACTTGATTCTTTAAAAATATATATTCATTTTGAATCTCTGTAATGACTTTTTTCCATGATCATGCTTCCAATTAGTGTAAATTTTATTTATGGTAATTTTATATAGGATCTACCATTGTGCGAGGTTTGAATTTTAAAATATATTATTTTATCTTGTAATTGTTTTGTTTCTGATCATATGGATCAAGGGATTTTGATAAGGAAGATAGAGATTCTAGTGTGTGATGTTTGAAACTGACATGTGTGTCGAGGGATTCTAAGGATTGGAAGATAGAGAATCTGATCATCTGGATCGAGGGATTATGGGGATAAGAAGAGAAATACAATTTATATAGGTTTAAGTTGAGGGATTCTGGGGATAAGAATATATACCTTCTAAAACGTATAAAAGTAGTTAAACCTAAAGTCAAGTTTATAGACTTCCTTACCAATTATGTTTAAATTAATGTGGGTTTTTATAATATATTTTTAGGAGGGTTAAAATTTTGATTCAACACCCCATGAATTGTAGTTATTCCTTTCTTTTGGTTTGTTTATTAACTTTATCAAAATTCATCAAATTTACAATAGTTTAATTTATACTAATTTTACATACATACTCTAATTGTTTGTAACTTGATCAAATGATCATAAGTATGAACAATGTAAAACCCAAGGGTTTTTTAAAATTTCAAGTTTCCTTTTAACTATAACCGCCCTCTTATAGTGTATCTTCAAAATATATTTGGGATAATACAAGCCATAATAATAATTTTAAGAAATATAAAAGTAATAATATTAACTCCCCTTTAACATAATATTACTTTAAAAATATAGAACAATGATTTATAAAGGATCAACTAAAAAATTGAAATATATTTAAATAATTAAGAATAAACAATAGTCCAACTTATGTTAATAAAATAGTTAAGTGAAATCTATTAAAATTAACTCCCCCTTAAACTAAGCATAAGGATATTAGAGGAACTAAAATAAAAGATATTTAATGAATACAATTTAAATAGTTTAAGATACATCATATATGTTAGAGATAAATAATAATGCATAGTACATGACCAAAAAATTATATAATTTTTTATTATAATGCATGAAATTATAAAATAATTTATAACATGCAATAAAAATTTATCACAAAACATTCAAGTATTCGAAAAGATAAAACACTAAACACATGCTTACTAGAAAAAATAATTTATCTTATACCAATATACCAATAAAAAAACTTTTAAAAGTATGCATACGAATCATAAAATAATTCAAGTAATCATTGTAACACATAAAATAAAAGAGAAACTAGTGAAACAAATAAAAAGTCAAGAATATGCACTAACAATAATAAAAACAAGATATCACAGGATAATATCATATTTGAAATTACTAAAAAAGAAAACAAATAATATAGAGGGATAAAAAATAAAACTTTATAAAATATTCTCCTACTATAAAAAATAATTAGTTTTTATCAATAAAAAATATTACTAAAATATAATTAAAATAAATACTTCTTGGAAAGATATAGACATTTTTTCAGTGAACTATCATTTAAAGATGACACAGATTCTATAAGTTAAGGAATTTTATAAGTCTTTATAATTTGAGAATCCATCATGTGACTTTACATTTAAATATTTGTTGATCATAATAAAAAAATGTAAAATAAGAATGCATTTTGATACTCATATGGTTTTGGGTCCAATAGTGTTAGAAAAAAGTGGTTTAGGAATCCAAAATTCTTTATTTCAAGAAGAAATTCCAGATTTCAAGTTAGATAAATATTTAAAAAAATAGACATGTTTAACTACAAAAAATTGAGGAACTTTCAAATAATATTCATTAACATAATTTCCATAAATTTTGTAATGGAAAAATTTAATTGTTTACATGATTTTACTATTCTTACCAGGTATAAAGTAATTTCTATATAGTTTAGGGTTTTCTATTATACTTCCAATTCTAAATCCAAATTTAATTATTTTATTCTTTATAAGGATTTTATTGAGATAATATATACCTTTGTAATACATGCTAGCATAATTATTTAATGAATATAATTCATTCAGTAAATCCTTAATTTTATCCTCATGCACAATTAAAATAGATTTATCATTATTAAATTTATATTTTAAATCCAAAATTTATTTAAATAAATCATTTTTTTTCAATAAGAATATAATCATAAGTTTTTTCTATAGTTCTATACCTATTATTTAAATAATAATACTTATATTTAATCATAAAAATATATTCTTTTATCTCATCAAAAGAAATATTTTCAGAATTAGATTCACAAGAGAAGAAATATTTTACCTTATCAGCTTAATCCATAAGACATTGATTTACCTTTTGATTTGTATTCTCAACTTCAGAGTTTAAATAAGAGTCACCATTATAGTCCTTAGAGGCACTCCAAGTAACTTTCATAGATTTATTTCTTTTTATTCTTATATTATGAATTTCTATATTTTCATTCATATTTAATTTTAGGGCAGTCATATATCAAATGTTATCTTTTATTTCTTTCAGAACATCTAACCTTTTTCTCACCATCCTTATCATATTTTTCATCTCTCCTCTTGTACACCTTGTTGAATATTCTAGTAATATCAGTAAGTTCATCAATGGAATCAAAATTACTATAATATTTATCAAATGAATCAGTATATTTCTATTTAGAAGCAAGAAATTAAATAGAATCACTTGTCTTGACTAACTGACGGTCATTAATTTTAACTTGAAAATCATCTTCTTATATTATCAGAGTCAAAATTAAATCGTTCATCTATAAATATTAAACTAGTGTAGTGTAATGACCCAAAGTTTTTCAATGGAAATTCCATTATTATAATTATTTCATAAAATAACATGAAAACACAACATAATGAACTACTAATTGATAAGTTACCTTTAAACATAAGTTTGTCACTTCTGTGTTTGGAATTTTGAAAATCTGACATACACAGTTGTGTTCAAGATGATTTTTGGAGTCTAAGAAAACAAACATAATTTTTGGTGAATAGTAACCTACCCTTATGAATAGTAACATACCCTTATGAAAGGTTACATACCCTAATTAATAGTAACCTTACCTATGATAGTATAAAAATAATATTCAAGTGAAAGTAAGACGTATCTATATTTTAGAATAAGTAAATGAATGTTTTAAAACTGTTTTTTTGTAATAAATAATGATTTTAATTAAATATTAAATTAATCATACTTATAAAATTATTTTCGAAAAATTTAATTCATTTTTGGATTCTATACGTCGAAAAATGGTTGGGGTAAATTTTTGGTATTTTTCTGAAATACTTGAATTTTTGATGAATAGTGAAATATTGTAATTTACAAAAATAAGCTAAATAACTAATTATAGAGTCATGTGTGATGTTCTGCTGATGTAAGACCATTTGGTTCGGGATAACATGATAAAATTTCTATTCTTGGTCATTCAAGACTCACTATTCCTTGTCTTAGGGGAAATTAATAAACTAATGAATTTTATATTAAGGAAACCCCTCTCCCCTCCACCATAAAAACCACCCTTCACACCCTCATTTACTCACACCTCTCAAGCTCTAATAATTCTCTAAACTCTACCCAAACATCTTCCCTAGACCCTCTCCCACGTTCAAGAGCTGCTGGTCTCATCAAAAGACCAAGCCTAGCTTCCTTAAGGAGAATCTCAAGAGGAGGATTTAAGAGGTAATTTCTCTCCCTCTTCTCCTTTAATTTCCTTTCAAGTTGATGTTCATTTCTTGATCTCTCCCATCATATATTCATCCAAATGGTATTGTAACTCCAGTATTATGAATATATTGTAATTTTATGATGCTAATGGGATATTATATCATCCAAACCCCTTTCCCTCTTCCTTTTATTTTATTAAAGAGAACGTTGTTCGTGTGGTGTTAATTTATTACCTTCAATAACGACATGATTTATTCTTCCATTTCTACCTTCAGATCTGGTCATAAAACCATTTTTATGGTTGAATAAAAATTTATTATATTTATTATTTCCTATTTAAAGTTCTGGAAATAACTCATATCCATATTACTAAGTGATAAATTAAAACAAGTTCATTGTGATCCAAAAACCACCCAAATTAACCCAAACAATCTTCATTTAATTTTTATATAATGATTCATCCACAAAGTATATAATATAACTCATTATAAGATCATTTTAAATTATTTAATGTCATTAATAACATTTAATATTAGTTCTGTATGTTTACCCATGTTCTACCCGAACATCAATTTATAAATACAAGTGAACCACCCAAGAAAAACCATAAAAACGAACATCCCCGAACAATGTTTTTTTTAAACTCTATAAGTCATACAAAGGAACATAAAATGACATAATGAAACCAGAATGAACCCTATTCATGTATAAAAGGTTTTTTAATTTCTAATTAATGAATATAATGTCATTATATAGGATATTAAGAGAATGAAGCATTCATATACAAGGTAAAGGGAAATTATCGAACCCAACTTTCATACTTTGGGTTCTCCCTCTTTCACTCCATTTTTGATATGGTTACTCCTTAAAGATAATTTATTCACCATTTTATTTTTTTATGGGATATACATGTTTTTTACTGGTTTGTATGTCAAACAAAATGTTTTCCAAAAGAACTCTTCTTTTAAGAAAACACCTTTTACTTCTCACTCAAAGTGGACGGTTCTTGTAACATGTATGTTATTCCCTCTTTCTTTTGGGAACCCAAAGTTTATGAATGAGTTCTTATGAGATGTAACCAATTCCTTTACATGGTTAGTTATGTTCACTTTTGATATATTTTCCATGTGTAAAGCATAATAATGATAATGTTATGATGTGATGGGTGCGCCCGGAATTATATAGCACAATATGAATGTTTCAAAGTGATGGGTGTGCCCAGAATTATACAGTGCTCCAATGCATTGGGTAATGTGATGAATATCATGAGTAAATGTGAAATGATGTGTGAACAAGATGATAACTTGGTACACAAGTATGTGTGGTAGTTAACCACTAATACATGATGTTTAATTTTTTATGCATTGCCACATTTCAAGTCTTTTATTTATGCTCCTCTCATGTTCATGATCTTTTGCCTATGTCATGATTATTCTCACCCCATGCTATATTGTTCTTATCTATCCTCTTACTGGGCTTTTAGCTCACCCTTTTTTATGTATATCCTCAGTTGGCTACATATACTAAGGAGAGGTCAAGTGCCAATAATAAGCTAGAGAAGAAGAAATTAAATAAATGTTTATGCTTGATGTTGTAATTGTTATGTATGGTCCTAGTTTTCCCAAGAAACTAAACTGTTAGATCCTCTATGTGTAATTCTACTATTTTGTATACCTTTAAAATGATGTAATATTAATGTAAGAAAAAGGTCGTGTTGCTGTAGTTGGTATCAGAGGAAAGTTTTAGTTAATTTGGGAATTAATATTAGTGAACCCTAGAGAAAACCTTTAGCATGAGACTAAGTTCAAATATGCACACAATAATATTTACATAAGGATCCCATATGTTATGTTTTTGGTATAAATTGTTTAAATGAATAAGTTATTCATTACTTGTTTACTTTTGTTTTGTTCTAGCCTTTTCTATTTTATAAAATGGTTGGAACCAGGAGAAATTAGGGCAACAACTCTTGCGAGGGCCAATGAAACGATTGCCCGAATGACATCCCCAATGATTTGGGAGGTGGAGTTAAAAACTTCATGGAGATGCTTACCCAATTATCTCAGGTTATGAACAATAACCATAATAATGGGGAACATCCTTCTTCACCAAAGAGGGAGAAACTGGCTATCGAATGTTTTATGCGGCAACAACCACCGACGTTTAGTGGATCTTTTGATCCACTAGTTGCGGAACAGTGAGTCAAATCCATGGAGAAGATATTTTCTATGCTTCACTGTTTTGAGATGGAGAAGGTGACTCTAGCTATTTATCATCTAGATGGAGAGGCCAATAAATGGTGGGATTTGATTAAGAACACCAAGCCAAGGGAATAAATTGAAGAGATGGAATAGGAAGACTTTAAGATAATGTTTCTTAATAAGTATTTCCCACGAACTATTCGCATGAAGATGGAGAGAGAATTAATAGAGATCAAGTAAAAAGAAGGAGAATATGTCACAACCTATGAAGCGAATTTCACAAGGCTTGCAAGGTATGCTTCGGGTTTTGTTATCAACAATGATAGAAAAATTGATAGATTCTTTAGTGGATTAAAACCACACCTTCGAAAGGATCTTGAAATTTGAGACTTTGGGAATTATGAAGAAGTTGTTCGATGTGACCTCAAAGTGGAGATGGAGTTTGGAGAATGGTCCCATGGCTATGGGGATAAGAAATGAATGATGGAGTTTTAAGATAGAGGATCTAATGAAAAAAGTGGGAAGAAAACTCAATGACCCACATGCCAAAAATGTGGGAAGTTGCACCATGGGAACTGCCTCAAAGGGATGAAGAAGTGATTAATGTGTGGGAAATAAGGATACCATGCTCAAGAGTGTCGAAAAGATATGAAAAGGAAGGAGAATGTGGCAGAATAAAGGAGAGAACCACTCATGGTTCAATGCTACAACTGTAGGGAGCTAGGGAACTATGCAAGTCAGTGCACTAACCCTCGAGTTCTCTATGGTAATCGACGTCAGCAACCACCAAAGCCAAAGGAACAAGGGAAGGATTATTCCATCACTACTGCGGAGGTGGAGCATGATAATGATGTCGTATAAGGTACACTTCCTATTCACTAAAAAAAGGAAAAAGTCTTATTTGATTCTGGTTCTACGTATTACTTTATATCTTGAAAGTTTTCTAGAACTATAGAATCGAAGACCCAAAACCTTGAAGTAGAGATATCTGTAAAAACAAAAAGTAGTGCAATCATTGCAACTCAAGTGTTTGACTCTTCTCTTGTTGGTGTATGTGGGAAGATTATTCAGGAAAATCTCGTAATACTTCCTTTTGTATAATTAGATGCTATAATTTGAATGGATTGGCTCTCATTATATAGAGCACATATCAACTGTCAGGAAAATGAAATATCTTTTCATATTCCAAACCATACCATGCTTCTCTACAAATGCAAGGAAGATCATGAATCTCCTTTGAAAGATCCTTCAATAGTGTGGGTGTTGATTCCCTATGAAGAATCATACCTTTGCCAAATGGCTGAGTCGAAAGAAAGTGCCAAACTTGAGGAAATTCCCATCGTGAGGGAATATGGTGATGTATTTCCGAACGAGTTACCCGAAATTCCCCCGGATCGTGTGGTATAGTTCTCAATTGAACTCATACATGGACTTATTACTATCTTTAAGTGTCCCTATAGGATAAATCCTATCGAACTAGAGGAGTTAAAGAAGCAGCTGAAAGAGTATCTGGACAAAGGGTTCATACACCCTAGTGCATCACCTTGGGGTGCGCCAGTGCTCTTTTTGAAGAAGAAGGATAGAACAATGCGGCTGTGTATTGATTATTGGGAACTCAACAAGATCACCATAAAGAACAAGTATCCTCTTCCAAGGATTGATGACATGTTCGATTAGTTAAGAGGTTCTCAATACTTCTCAAAGGTGGATCTTCATTCTGGATATCATCAGGTAAAGGCGAAGAAGGAAGATATTCAGAAGACTACCTTCCATACAAGGTATGGGCACTATGAGTTTTTGGTGATTCCCTTCGGAATTACTAATGCCCATGCAATATTCTTGGATTTGATGAATAGAGTCTTTAGACATTACCTCGAAAAATTTGTGGTAGTGTTTATTGATGATATTATCATCTAATCCAAGAGCAAAGAGGAACATGAAAAACATCTAAGACTTGTGTTGGTGACTTTGAGAAAAAAGAATTTGTACGCCAAGTTCAGAAAGTGTGACTTTTGGATGAATCAAGTCACGTTATTGGGACATGTGATCACAAGTGAGAGAATTTTTGTGGATCCTTAAAAAAAAGGCGACTGAGGAATGTCCCAGGCCCTCTAGTGTCACAGAAATCCATAGTTTTCTTAGATTAGATGGGTACTATCGACGTTTTGTGGGGAACTTCTCACGATTGTCAAGCCTGCTAACTAAATTAACAAGGAAATGGGTAAAGTATGTCTGGATGGAAGAATGTGAGGGAAGCTTTAGGGAGCTAAAGAGAAGGCTGATCACTGCACCTGTACTCACACTACCGAAAAGTGGAGCACGTTTTGTGATATAAAATGATTCTTCAAAGAAAGGCTTGTGTTGTTTACTCATGAAAAATGATAATGTGATAGCCTATGCCTCACGACAGTTGAAGATACATGAGAAGAACTACCTGTAGCATGATCTAGAGCTGACAGCCATGATTTTTGACCTAAAAATCTGGCGGCACTACCTTTATGGCGAGAAGTGTGACATATACACTGACCATAAGAGCCTAAAGTATATATTCACACAAAAGGAGATCAACATGCGTCAAAGGAGATGGTTAGAGATAATCAAGGATTACAATTGCTCTATTCACTACCATCCTGGAATTGCGAACAAGGTAGCTGATGCTCTAAGTATAAAAGAACCTTCTACTCTATCCATGTTATGGATTGAGAAAGACCCTATCTTCTTAGATATGCAAAGGATGGATTTGGAAATCATAAGGGTAGGGGATACATCCTTCCTTGCCCAAATGATTGCAAAACCATCCATCCAGGATAAGATTAAGGAAGCACAAAGGGATGGTGTGGAGATAAAAAAGAGGGTGAATGCAGTAAAGGAAGGGAAGTTGTAAGAGTTCCATATCAGTGATGATGGTGTGATTTGGTTTGGAATGCGGCTTTGTGTGCCTTCATCACATGAGATAAAGAATGAGCTATTGTAAAATGCACATAGCTGAACATTATCTATCCATCCTGGGAGTCCCAAGATATACCGTGATCTCCAAGAACACTTCTGGTGGGATAAAATGAATAAGGAGATTGTGGAATATATATCAAGGTGCTTGGTATGTCAGAAAGTTAAAGTTGAGTGAAAAAAGTCCAGAGGTATGATGCATCCATTGCCTATACCCATGTGGAAATGGGAAAATGTTACTATGGACTTTGTCATGGGTCTCCCAAAGACGTCGAAGGGAAATAATGCGATATGGGTTGTGGTTGACTGACTCACCGAGACTGCCCATTTTATCACTATTCAGGAATATCTCTCACTTGAACAACTTGCAAAGATATATGTGAAGGAAGTGGTGAGAATGCACAATGTTCCACTCTCAATTGTCTCTGACTGTGATCCAAGGTTCAAATATAAATTCCAGAGGAGCCTTCAACATGCTTTGAGTACTGAATTAAATTTCAACACGGTCTATCACCCCCAAACTGATGTCCAATCTGAAAGGACTATCCAGATGCTTGAAGATATGCTAAGAACCTTCTCTCTTGAATTAAAAGGTGGTTGGGATCAACATCTCCCATTGGTTGAGTTCTCATATAATAATATCTTCCACTCGAGTATTCAGATGGCTCCATATGAAGCTCTGTATGAAAAGCGATGTAGAACTCCAAACTGTTGGGATGAAGTTGGAGAAAGAAAGGTACTTGGATCCGATCTTATGAAAGAGATGGAAGAGAAGGTTCAAGTCATCCAGAAACACATCAAAGCTGCTCAAAGTCAGAAAAAGATCTATACTGACAACCATCAAAGGGACTTGGAGTTCGACGTTGGAGATAAATTCTTCATTTGAATATCTCCATGGAAGAGAGTCATGTGATTTGGGAAGAAAGGGAAGCTAAGCCCAAGGTATATTGGCCCCTTTGAGATACTTGACTGCATAGGAGTCGTGGTCTATCATCTTTCACTTCCACAAAATATGGCTCAAGTTCATGATGTGTTTCATGTATCACTACTGAGGAAGTGCATACCAGACCCCTCATATGTACTAAACTCAGAGGTGGTGCAGCTGGAAGATGATCTCTCCTATGAGGAGAAGCCAGTAAAGATTCTGGATCGGAGAGATAAGGTTCTACGCAACAAGACAACCCATCTTGTCAAATTGTTGTGGAGGAACCATAAGTTTGAAGAATCAACTTGGGAACCAGAAGAGGCAATGAAGGAGAAACACCCTCACCTATTTGTGTAAAGTGAAATTTCGGGGGAAAAATTTCCTAAGGGGAGAAGAATGTAACGACCCAAAGTTTTTTAATGGAAATTACCTTCTTATAATTATGTCATACAATTACATGAAAACACAACATAATGAACTAATAAGTGATAAGTGACCTTTGAACATAAGTTTGTCACTTCTGTGTTTGAAATTTTGAAAATCTGACATACACGGTTGTGTTCAAGACGATTTTTGTAGTCTAATAAAACAAAAATAATTTTTGGTGAATAGTATCCTACCCTTATAAATAGTAACATAACCTTATGAATAGTGATATACCCTAATTAATAGTAACCTTACCTATGATAGTATAAAAATAATATTCATGTGAAATTATGATGTACCTATATTTTAGAATAAGTAAATGAATGTTTTAAAACTGTTTTTTAGTAATAAACCCTGATTTTAATTAAATATTAAATTAATCATATTTAGAAAATTATTTTTGAAAAATGGACTTCATTTTTGGATTCTACACATTGAAAAATGGTTGGGGTAATTTTTTTGGATTTTTCTGAAGTACTTGAATTTTTGATGAATAGTGAAATACCGTAATTTACAAAAATAAGCTAAATAAGATAATTATAGAGTCATGTGTGATGTTCTGATGATGTAAGCCCAATTGGTTCGGGATAACATGATAAAATTACTATTCGTGTTCATTCAAGACTCACTATTCCTTGTCTTAGGGGAAATTAATAAACTAATGAATTTTATATTAAGGAAACCCCTCTCCCCTCCACTATAAAAACCACCCTTCACACCCTCATTTCCTCACACCTCTCAAGCTCCAAGCCTTCTCTAATCTCTACCCAAACATCTTCCCTAGACCCTCTCCCACGTTCAAGAGCAGCTGGTCTCATCAAAAGACCAAGCCTAGCTTCCTTAAGGAGAATCTCAAGAGGAGGATTTAAGAGGTAATTTCTCTCCCTCTTCTCCTTTAATTTCATTTCATGTTGATGTTCATTTCTTGATCTCTCCCCACCTATATTCATACAAATGGTATTTTAACTCCAGTATTATACATATACCAGAATTTTATGATGCTAATGGGATATTATATCATCCAACCCCATTCCATCTTCCTTTTATTTTATTAAAGAGAACGTTGTTCGTGAGGTGTTAATTTATCACCTTCAAGAACGACATGCATTCTTCTTCCATTTATACCTTCAAATCTGGTCATGAAACCATTTTTATGGTTTAATTTTTTTATATGAATTATTTCATTTTTAAATTTCTGTAAATAACTCATGGCCATATTACTAAGTGATAAATTAAAACAAGTTCATTGTGATCCAAAACCCGTCTAAATTAACCCAAACAATCTTCATTTAATTTTTATCTAATGATTCATCCACATAGTATATAATATAACTCATTATAAGATCATTTTAAATTCTGTAATGTAATTAATATCTTGTAATATTATTTCTGTATGTTTACCCATGTTCTACCCGAACTTCAATTTATGAATACAAGTGAACCACAAAAAAAAACCATAAAAACGAACATCCCTGAATAATGTTTTTTTAAACTCTGAAAGTCATCCAAATGAACATAAAATGACATAATGAAACCATAATTAACCCAATTAATGTATAAAAGGTTATATAATTTCTAATTAATGAATATAATGTCATTATACCGGACATTAAGAGAAGGAAGCATTCAGATACAAGGTAAGGGGAAATTCTCAAACCCAACTTTCATCCTTCGGGTTCTCCCTCTTTCACTCCATTTTTGATATGGTTACTCTTTAAAGATCATTTATTAATCATTTCATTTAATTTTATGAGATATACATGTTTTTTCCTGGTTTTTATGTCAAACAAAATGTTTTCCAAAAGAACTCTTCTTTTAAGAACACACCTTTTACTTCTCACTCAAAGTTGACGGTTCTTGTAACATGTATGTTATTCCCTCTTACTTTTGGGAACCCAAAGTTTATGAATGTGTTCTTATGAGATGTAACCCATTACTTTATAGGGTTAGTTATGTTCACTTTTTATATATGTTTCATGTGGAAATCATGATAATGATAATGTTATGATGTGACAGGTGCGCCTAGAATTATATAACGCAATATGAATGTTTCAAAGTGACGGGTGTGCCCGGAATTATACAGTGCTCCAATACATTGGGTAAAGTAATGAATCTCATTAGTAAATGTGAAATGATGTTTGAACAAGATTATATCTTGGTTCAAAAGTATGTGTTGTACTTAACCACTAAGACATGATATTTCATTTTTTTATGCATTTCCACATTTCAAGTCTTTTATTTATGCTCCTCTCATGTTCATGATCTTTTGCCTATGTCATGATTATGATCACCCCATGCTATATTGTTCTTATCTATCCTCTTACTGGGATTTTAGCTTATCCCTTTTGATGTATATCCTCAAGTGGATACATGTACTAAGGAGAGGTCAAGTTCCAATAATAATCTAGAGAAGAAGAAATTAGTTAAATGTTAATGCTTGATGTTGTAATTGCTATGCATGGTGCTAGTTTTCCCAAGACACTAAACCGTTGGATCCTCTATATGTAATACTATTATTTTTTTAACCTTTAAAATTATGTAATAGTAATGTAAGAAAAAGTTCGGGTCGCAATATGTAGACTATCTAATAGAATAAAAAATTATACTTTAATTAAAAGGAAAAACTATGAGAAGTTTTAAACATTGACCAAGTTTAGTTATATTAGATCCTAAAGAAGAAACATCATTCAATATTTTATTGATTATTTCATTCATTTGAGTGATGTTTTATCTATAAAACATTCTAAAATTATAAAATTGAAGTTTAATAGAATTTTATGTTAGTTTTATAACATTTTTGATTCCTTTATAGATAACAAAAATACTTTCCTAGATACCATGGGTAGTTGAGCATTGAGAAACTATATTAATATAATTTGGGCCTACACTAAAAATAATATAATTCATAACTTTTGAGTTAAAATCATAATCATATTCCTGAGTAGAATTCCATGTATTAGGTTCTTCACTAGAAATCTTATAAGGTTTCACCACTTTAAAATAAACAACTATTCCAAGATTCTTTAAATATATAATCATACTAGCTTTCCAAAAACTATATTTTTAAATATTAAAATAAGGTGCTATAATCATTAACATACCTCCTATAGGATCATCCATAACCATTTATCTTTTCTTATCTAAATATTTATCTTTATCTTATTAAGTATGAAAAGATGAAACCTTGAAGAGTAGGATTCAATATTAAATACACTTTAAGAGTCTTGATCTGATGCCATTTCCCCCCCAAGTATGATGTAGAAAGGCTCAGGGGGGGGGGGGGTGGAGGGGTTTTGAATTGAGTCCTTTTAAAAATATGGCCGATTTAAACTTCCCTCTCAAATTAGTTTGTATCTTCCATCTATTTCTTTAATTAGATATGAATTAAAAACTCAAAACTTTTTCCAAGGATCGAAAAGACGAGTGAAAGAAGTAGACAGTTCGTACAAAAATGGATTTTCTAGGCTTTTGGTTCCTTTTTCATGGGACATAGACAACTAAGTATTATTATTCTCTAATAAATCATAGCTAAGTATAACAAACTTCTAATTTTCCATCAAATGAGTTCAAGTAGTTTTCACTTGGAAGAAATATATGTAATGAGAGATAAAAATAGGTATAAAAACATTTATAGTTTCAAAAACTGAAAAATTATGGATCCTTCTCCAGAAAATGACTATTCATGATAGTAGTAGTTTATAAGTGACCCTTTATCTATAAAATGATATTCAATAAATTGAACAATATTAATAAGAAGTTATTTAATAAAACACATATTCCTTCTTCCTCCCCATTTCTTTTTTTCCTTTTCTATTTATTTTTATAGTCGATTAGCAGTAGAGGTAAAGAGAAAAATAGATGTGTGAAATATTTCCTCCTCCCTTTTCTATATATAAATAGTTTTTGAGTAGTAATAGAATATATTATATCCTTGTAAAATTTATCTATATTTCCTATAATCTCCCTCAACCCTGAAAAAATAAATATAAGTAAATAAATAATATGACACATGTAGTCTTTTTATTCATTCAATAAATTAAAATAAAATAGTAAAAGTATTCTATAGTATTCTCAAATTTGTTTTCATAGGTATTCACAACTTTCATTTTCCTATGGTAAATAACAATATATTTAAATATTTATTTAAATAGTCTAAGATTTTAGTATCTTTAAATAATTGAACAACTATGAAATATCTTCATAATAATATTCAAAAACAAATCACAACATGCTTCTAAATCAATTAATTATTCAAAACTATTGTTTCTAGATAACAAGAATTTTAATATTTTTTTACAAGGAATGGTATTATTTGACATTGTCGTGGATAAATAATTCTTCTTCAAATGATTTGAAACCACTTTACACAGCTTTGTAATAATGAATATAAAATTGATAAACTATATAGAATAAAAAAGATATGATTGAAATATATAGAAATTCCAAAATGATAGGTAAATGGAGTTTGTTGTGGAATTAGTATTTTCTAATATCAGTTTAATGCGTATTTGGTTATGCAATAATTAGTATGAAATAAAGTCTTCTACATGTGACATTTTCTATAATCTCAAACCATAAAACTGATACCATAACCCTCATTTTCATGTAGTGTTCTGCTTCTTTTTATTTTAAAGATTATCCAATGTCCTACATGTCATGTCTCTATTAATTTAATTATTCTGGTCATGAGTTCTATCTTGCTTGTGCTTCTACATGAGTTGAGTTCTTACACATAGCTTTCGATCACCTGAGATTATAACACAAAATTACTACATATATGGATGCATGAACTTCAACCTGAACTTATCATGATCTACTTGAGGAATATAGTAATGCATGTGAGAAACCCATAATAATAGAAATTTAGAGTTCCTATGAACTTTATATTGCAACATATCTAAGTTATGCATGCCTAAAAATATCCTCATTCTTCTAATCAT
Source organism: Viscum album (assembly GCA_963277665.1). Classification (NCBI taxonomy): domain Eukaryota; kingdom Viridiplantae; phylum Streptophyta; class Magnoliopsida; order Santalales; family Viscaceae; genus Viscum; species Viscum album. The sequence continues at coordinate 768,370,036 of OY728156.1, forward strand.
GTATTTATGATACCATATATAGTGATTTCATCTAATTAAAAATTTTAAAATATGTATACTACATGTGATTCTTATGAATCATAAGAGACAAGATTCAATCTCCCCTATCATGTTATTCATGCTATAGTATACTTTACATAATTTCTTGTTTATAACAATTTGTAATGAAAACTACAAGAAACATTCTCGAGTTTTAGTTGAGTCATGAACCTATAGCACATGATACACTAATATGATGTTGGTTCCATCTCTATTATGAGAAATGCAGTATCAAATTCTTTATTATGTGTTTTCATGAGTCATGATCAAGTTTCATAGATCCTTTGATATGTATCTAACATAATGAAGCTTATGATATCACAAAATGAATTTACTATATAATGTATTCTATGGTTTTCATTTCATAAAGACAAAACTATGTAAGGATGAGTATATTTCTATAAGGATCAAATCACATTTGTAATTTTCATCTTAATCTTCATAAGGAAGAACCCTTTACATTGTAAGGATATTTTTTCCTATGTAAGGATAAACCCATTTATATAAGTATGAATTTACACTCCCTATATAATTATTTTTTTTAAAATTATTTTTTAGAAACCATAAGGATCATTAATTTATAAAGGTCAAATACTTTTAATGCGGAAAAATTAATTTTCTAAAAAATCAACGCAACAAACTAAAATTTCATATCACTTTGATATCACTGGATTTAGTAGATTTTTAGAGCCTCTAAATAGGATATTTAGCTTCTGGTCTAGCTAAATTATATTAAGTTGCTTTCCTTATCTTTTCAACTCATTAAATATCTCCTAATTTTGACTTTTTTTTAATCAATATATCCATGAAAAATAGTATTAAAAGAAATATAAAAATTTAAAAATTATGAAAGAAATATATTAGTAACTTTAGACCAAATTATAAAAATAATCAATCCACCGTTCTTTATAGTTGAAGAAAATATATACAATCATATTACTTATCTAATGAAACAAGTAGCATGAAATAAATTGGTTTTTATCTCAAGTAATGATCAAAATATAAATAACTAATAAAACTGATTTCCATATTTCTGATTTCTAGATTTCTTCTTTACCAAATAGAATATATTCTAACCAACATTTCTCAAAAATACAATTTGAGAACTTAAAAAATAATAATATAATAATATAATAAAAAATATATATCATGAATAACATGTAGTAGCATATATAAAAATAGTTAATAGATATAAAAATATTTAATAGCGAATAATCAAATTCATTAAAAACATATATCATATAATAAAGATCAAGGTAAAACATAAAAAATAAAAGAGGGTGAATTAATTATCAAAACATAAATGTGGAATGGAAATGATACACTCTACTATTATATGATATTAATCTCAAAAAATTGATATATTTTCTTCTCATTTGTTTATTTTTAGAGTGTACATGTTTTCATACCATTTTCTCCCTTTGGTTTAAAAATCAACTGAAAGGATTCTTGTAAGTGGAACTGGACTTATCTCTTCATTTCAATCCGGAATATTTATCCTCCATGTATAAATTCTGTATATTGTTTTATAAATTTTATTTAATAAACTTTAATGATTTCTTAAATTTATATTTTAGTATCCTTGAATTTCTTTATAAAGTTTTGAAATAATTATTTTTCAACATTTTCTGCATGAGTCATTTTCTATTAACTTCAACTCTCTTTAAAAAAGTATGTAAAAAACCCTCTTTTAACAGTTTCCACATGAACATATTTTTTTTCCATATTCTTAATTTTTATTTAAAAAGATTCCTCACTATGTTTTGTTGGTTTTCCAAATTAATTTCTATTACCATTATTTTGTTATAATGTTACTTTTAAAATAAAAGTTATTAAAAATGTAAATGATATTTCTTTCCATTTTTATGTATTTTTATCTATCACTCCACATTTATTATATTTAATTTAATTTATTTTCAAGGGTCTTGGAATTATTTTAAAATAATTGTTTTCAATTTCCTATTTTCACCCCTTAAAATGGAAGTGACTTATAAGTTTTTTTATAGCCATATGACAAAATATTTAAGAAAAATATTCTTATAATTTTGATTCAATTTTCCTTTCAGTCATTAAAATATTTTCCTTATATACAGTTATATTCATGATCACACTATAAATGATCTTATAGTATACTTATTTGGGAGATCTAATTTTTGGTACCAATTGATCCATTTCTTGATTTCATTTAATGTGATACCATTTGAAAGTGTTATACAACCCATCTTATTTCCATGCGGGTTTCTTGATAAAATATATGATTTATTTCATGTGTCACACATATGTATATTTTATCATTATATTATGAGTGATTCCAATATATACCTACAATGAACTAGGTAATGTTTTATATCTCATGAGATCAATATGAAACATGGGTGGTCAGATCAAGTCCAAAATGTTATAGGATGCAAGTGGCTATCCCAAGTCCATTTTGGTATGTGAAGGTGGTTAACCTAGTATATTATGAAATGAAAGTATTTTTAGTTAACCTTGACACATGTTATGATTTATATTCATATATTTATAAAACATTCTCATGTTATTAAATGTACTTATGTTATATTCTCATGGATATTATTATTGACCCATGTTTCCAAACCCTTATGAATCATGTATTATATTATTTTCAAAGATTTATATTATGATTCATGACTTATGGTCCATGTTTTAATGGATATGATTATTTTATGTTATTTCCATGAACTTTGATTATTTTCTAATACACATATGTTCATCTTATAATCACTTATAATAATTGAATGATATCTATTATGCTTACAGTTACTGGGCATTTAAGACCACCATTTCTTATGTTTCCATTCTTCAGGTAATGAAGAAGAGTATTGTGTAAGATGTGTCTAGAAGGATATCACATGTGGAGAATTTTATGGGAGATATTAAATAATTAATTAAAAATAAATAATTTGGTTTAATAATAAAAATATCCATTTTTTTGGAAAGATATTGGTTTTTTTACGTAAAGGTTTTTTATTAATTTTCTAAAATTCTAAATCAAAAAGGTCTTTGGTATATAAGTGAAGTAATATTTTATATAGATCTTTTAATTATGGATAGCTAATTTTAAGTTATTATAATTCCTATCTAATCCAACGTGTGAAGAATAAATTCTTATCCCTGGATTTAGAAGTGAGGTTTTTAGGTGATTCAGTTGGTAATAGAGAAATTTTTTGATAACTTTAGAGGCTTGGATGTTATCTGATGAGGATAATTTAAGATTTGTAGATACCATCATGGGTTAATAAGTTTGAGTTTTTCACAAGTTTAATGTAATAGATACCCTTTTAAGGTCTTATGTGATTTTATTTTAAGGTGATTATTGATATTTTGGGAGACATTTATTGGATTTTAAGAAGAATGAATGATTGAGGTATAAATAATATTTGGGGTTAGTATGCAGTTTGATGCCTAGGAAATTTAGGTTATTTTGGGAAAATATTAATATATATTTTTGGGAGTAGATATGATTAAGTTATATATTTATTTGTATATGATTAAATTTCTTTGGGGGGATAAAGATTAAGTTAAATTCTAGGAGGATAGGTTTCCATGATTTTTTGGATTATAATATAGTAAGAAAGTTCTTGATAATTTTGGTTTAGATATTTTTTGGGATTAAGTTATTGATATTAAGAGTATAAAACTTATGGAAATCTATATTGAACTGAAAGAGTTATAGTTTTAACCAATAGTGTCATAGTAAAACTAAATGTATCTTGGGTTGAAATTAAGGCGTCATAAGATAAGAAACTTATGATTGATTTTTTATACTAATATTATTATTTATTATCATCATAACCATTTTGGTTTTAGTATTTAGTTGAGAATAAGTTCATAAAAATTAATCGATGAAATACATGTCCCTAGAAACTCCTATAACCAACTAATAAGGCACATTTATAAAAAATGGTTATGAAAAATAAAAATATAAACATATTTCTATCATGAAGGAAAAATATGAGTTTTTTAGTATTACCCATATAGTAAGGTATACATCTCATTAGAAATTATATCTTAATTTATGTTTATCTTATAGACAACCTTAACTATTTTCATCAGTGATAAATTGTTGAAATTATGAGGATGTAATTTATTTAAGGGGGGGGGGGATGTAGTACCCCAAGTTTTGGGACCCATTTTCTTTCCTTAAATGATATTTCTATCATTATTAATATTTTTTATTCTTATGAAATATTTTAACTTGAGTAGAAATTAATTCATATAAGATATGAATAATACTAAAAACACTTTATTCACTCATAAAGTATCATTACAAAAAACATACATGAAACCATGTGTTTTATACCATATATTATTACAATTTTTAAAATTTCCAAAATTAAAATGAGATAATAAATATAAAATAATAATATTTTTACAACTAAGAAATACTTTGGATAATATTCACCCTTGAGTACCACCATAAGCTGAAATTTATGATATTTAGAATATTAATTTTAATAAAATTTATTATTTATATATATAAACAAATGAATAAATATTCATGCATCTATTATTACTAAAGATAAAATTATATTTTTCAAAGAATTTTTTTATGTATGAAATGTGTTTTTATATTAATAAATTTAATTAATAAATATTAAAGATTGATTTTATCAATATATATTGATATTATATAAAATAAAATAAAATAACATTAATATAATATTTATGAAATGATGTGAAATGATAATAATTTCCTTTTTATACTTAAAAATACATTTTTTATAATTTTTTTCCCACATTATGCGTTCTTATATTAAAACTAATTTTTATTAATTTTAGAAATTAAATATAATAAAATGGATTTCATATTTTGAAAAATAATTTTTAAATTATTTAATAAGGACAATTTCATTTTTATTCATAAAAACAAGTTACCAAGGTAAAAGTTAGTCACCACGGTATAAACTAAAATGAGGTAAAAGTGTTAGATAAAGGGATAAAGTAAAAATTATCAAAAAAAATATATCTCTAAATGTGTGGATGAGAGTATTATTAACCTACCATAATCTTATATTCAGTAATTTTAAATTTTGTATCCACTTACCATGAATATGACATCCATTTTATATTAAGAAATAAGTATTTAAAAAAACAACCCTTTCTCACTTATAAAAGGACCCTCCACCACCCTTTCTAAGACACACCTAAATTTTTTATTTATTCCTATAATATACCATAATTAATTCACTAAGAATCCTTTCACACATTTTTTGAACCTTGGTCTCAAGTGTATGTCACAAAACCCTCAAAAATAAGATGGCTTCCTAGAGAAGATAAGATTTCTTATTTGTAAAAAATGACTCCTTATCCTTATTTTTCATTGAAATTAATCCTATAAATATTCTAAAATATTATTTAACACTTTAATAAAATGTTTTTTAAATCATTATTCTTCTATTTAAGTGATATTAATAATGGAAAACAATACGTTCTTACTAATTTAGTCATTATAACACGTTCTTGTTTTGGTCAATTTTACCACTATCAAAAAAGTTTTTATAACATTTACATCATAAATGATTAAAAAATATTAAATATTGGTAATATTATATAATAATTATTAATTTTATATTTTTTTAATAATTCTTTTATAGTAATTTTCCAAAGTATATTCACCAATAAATTCAATTATTTTATTAATTCAATAATCACAAAAAAATGGTATTTTTAAGAATTATTTACAAACCATCACCATAAGTTCCATGAAATGATCATGGTACTCTAGAAATATATAAAAAAAATATATTAAATAATTATGATAATTTTAGAGGTGATTAAACCATTATCAAGGAGTAAGGGATAAAATATTTAATCCAAATAATGTATAGAATACATAATAGTTAACAACAGAATATTAATTTTAACAATAAACAAATTAATATATGAGTTGTGAGAAATTATAAATGGATAATATTAAGAAAAATAAATTTCAATAGGTTTCTTATAAATATTAATAATCAACCTAAATTTATTATATATGGATTTAGATTGAGTCTCACTAAGAGGAATTCCAAGGTAAGGGTTTCTCATCTCAATTTTCTCTGATTAAGATATATTATTTATTCACCACCTTATTTATTTATGTGGTGTATATACTACCCCATTTATTAATTTTATAATATTTTAATTTAATTAATTTTATTTTCAAATCCATTTCATTTTTTTCTTTAAATGTCTTTTTATTCAGGCATTACAAAAGTTGTAAGTTGATTCTCAACTAAATTTCCTTTCATTGCGTTATATCATTTATTTATTGATTATGTTATTCTAAGATTCTATGCATCATAACCTTTGATTTTTATATTGTATTTCCAATTTTTTTATGTGTATTTACATTTCTTTCACATACTTTATTCATTGATATATTATTACTTCACATGTTACGATCTTTTTAAGGGGTTATTTTCTAATCTCACTTTAAATTTGAGATTATTTATGTATAAATTTATAATTCAGTAAATTAAAAATTATTTCTCTCTAAAACCCCATATATTTTCTTTTGTTTCAGTTATTTCTATATTTTACATGTCTTTCTACCATTTTTCTTCCCTTTGGTTCACAAATCAACTAAATGAATTCTTGTAAGAGGGACTAATCTTATCTCCTCTTTTTGGTCGGGAATATTTCTCATCTATATATATATATATTATTTTTTTAATGTTATTATATATATTTTAATGTTTTATTAAGGTCATTTTATATAGTATTTTTCTCTCTTTACAATGGATTTAAAAAAATCTTTTATAACATTTTTCTCACGGGCCATTTTCTATTGACTTTGACAATCTTTACAGAAGTGTGAAATGAATCTTTTTTTAACTTTTTTTTCATGAATTCATTTTCCTATTTAATTATTTATTTTTCTTTAATAATTTTCCTCTATTTTTTTATTTTCCAACCTAATTTCCATTCCCATTGTTTTGTAAAACAATATATTTTTAAATAAAAATTATAAAAAAGATCATTCTTTCTATTTAAATATATTTTATCTTCCACACCACATTTATTCTATTTAACTTAATTTTTTTCAAGGTTAAATTATTGGATATTATTTTAAAATTATGTTTTTCAATGTCCTATTTCCCCCTTTGAAATGGAGGTGACTTATAAGTTCATTTTTAAAAAATCTTTTAGAAAATTATTTTTATGTTTTCACTTATATTTTCCACCCAATATCTAAAATATTTTACTCCTATAGAGTTATATTGATGATCACCCTCTAAATAATATTATAGAATATCATCAAATTTTTGATTTCAACTGATCCATTTATAGATTTCATTTAATGTAACACTATTTAAATTTTTTATACAACCCATATTATTTCCTTAGGGTTTTATTGATAATATGTATGATGAACATATATTTTACTAACATTTTTTTAATTTTAAAACTTAGTTTTAATTAATTAGTTTTATCAATTTTAGTTTTTATGGTTATTTTTTATAATTTTGTAGTATTTTTGTTAATTTTTTAGTTAATTATAGATTAATACAAGTAATTTATCATTTTTTATTAGTTTATATTAATTTTATATAGTATTATAATATATTATTTAATCATTTGGGGGATTAAATTTGTCGTAAAGTCACCCCATAATTCTGTACCTAAGTAGAGTTCAAATCATGGAAACCCTATTTGAGGGGGGTGGGGGTGAGGGGGGGTGGGTGGGTGGGTTACTCTGGGTATTTATGGAAAAAAGGGGCCCACAGTGTGGGAATACAAAGATACAAGGAATAATAAGCATGATAGGGATTGGATGAACAACATGATGCAACTTGCAGGTGGTGAAACATGGTAACATGAAAGAGTCACCAGGTGGGTGACTCAAAAGAGAATTGAGTGTGTTGGAATGTATCAATTGGACCTATAACCACCCGAATTTATAATGTGGGATATATGGGTGACCTTCCATGTGATTTTCTAAATGGTGGAACAAGTCAGATGACGCTGTGCTACTTGGAAGGCACAGTGGGGTGCCACACAGGCACTGCCGGGTGGGCATATTGAATGAGAAGTAGGTGTGTTGATGCCTATCAACCAACCCTCTTCCACCATGGAATCCTGTTGTGGGATGGAGGGGTTACCTACCTTTTTATAAGGGGGCGACACAACTTATGGACTGAATATACAATTCAATGATTGTTGATAGGGGAAGCATGGTAGAGGAATGAAGTTATAGTGTGATGTAGACTCCTCTTTTTGGACTTCGAGTCATCTTCTCTAAAGGGTAATTGGGATAATTTTATTTATTACCTTAGGAACTCAGGCCATTAAGAGATCAGGTCTTCAATCCATTGATATATAATAAAATAAATTGAGTGGGAGCCTTCTATTCCTTATAAGGAGGGATGAAGCTTGATGCACTAGGGTCCCTGAGTGTGTGTAATGTTTGTGGTTTGTAATCCCATATACATAATATAGATCATATATTAATTACCAGTATATATTATTATTAACATTAGTATTATGAATATTATTAATACTGTTTTTTTATTATTACTATTATTACATTTTATTAACATTTATTAGGAGTGGTATTATTATTATTATTTCAATTTCACCCAACTTTATTTAATGTTATGTATTTTCCTAGTATATCTAATTAGGTGTTTGTTCAAATTTTTCTATTTTTAATTATTAGTAACTTTATTTTTCATTTTGATCTAATAATAATAATTATTATATTAAATATTATTTTTATTTTATAATTTCAAAATTTGTTTTTTTTTATTTCATTCTTATGCAGGAGCCACACATCACTATCCCGAGTCTTTCGCCACATTCTTTGGGCTCACCTGGATCTTAAGAGGCTATTCCATTCTTCTCAACCAGTATAGAACTTGGTCTCCGCCTCTTCACCAACCACATGTAACCCTACCTCCACCACATTGATCCATTAGGACCAGGTCATCCTTCATTAGTTATACCACCTGTGCATTATTGACTATTCCCCTGCATGAAAGACCTTTACACAAACTAATCCATCATATCCTCCATTCAGATCCCACCATTCTCATCTTTCTCTCACCTCCCTAAGTTCAAATTTACACCTTTTTCACCACCAGGTGCACACCCAATCCCCTCATTTTCGAACTAACAATGACATCTCCATGTAGCCTATCCTAGAAGCAATGCTCTATGACACTTATATATCTATTGTCCTCCATACAAGCCACATTCTTCATCAAAACCTATATAGTGAATCCACACCCCCCACCAAGACTATCTTCCACTCCTTGTTTGCAGTGATCACTTGACTGACACCCCCATGTCACATCTGAACCTATTCTCTATATGAAGTACACAACATTCAAACTATAATAGTAAAGCTGCATTCCCTACATGTAATAACTAACCACCCCATACTAGGAAACATCCCTACCAAATTTTGGCCTCCCCTACAGATTAACACAAGTTGTAAAATTTACACCCTCAGTCTCACACAACACTAACTGAAACCCTATGAACCAGTAATAGTGCACCGACCAGTGGACCACCACATCAGTTCCTTTCACATACATGGGTTTTCACCTTGGGTTCCATGTTAAATATCTATTTTTGGTGGTTTTTGAGTGTGTGATGTGTGTTAGTGCACTCCTTACATGAATTTTTTGATTGAATGTACATTTAGTGGTGATTTTGTGACACCCACCATGTCACTATGGTTTTTATCATATATTATTTTATGAGTTTGAGAATTAATTTATGTTTCCATTGGGTTCTAGCCCAAAACATAAAAATTTGAAGTTTTCCCTTATATGCACAGTTTTCATGCACAATTTTCAGGAAATCATGTGGCTACCCTTACAAATTGGACTTTTTAGTTCATTTTTTCCATGAACATTTTTTCTAAATGGGTGATAATTGGTTGATTTCCAAACCATGTGAGTCCTAGGGTAAACCATTTGGGACCTCTGGTGTGTTTGGGTTGAATCGGATGACTTGTACACAAGTTGGTAAACCGTGCAACAAAGCATTCATGACCATTTTCATTTTGACAGTGCCATTTGGCATAGTTGGATCATGATTTTACAACTGTGTATCATCCTAGGGTAAATCATGTGAGTGATTTTTTTCAAGGTAATGATCAACGCACAATTTTTTCACAGTTTGAAAAACCACGTGACTTACCCAATTTCAATAAAATGTGAATTTACTCTTTTTTCCTTGCTCAATTTTAAGTCCCAAACCCTATTTTCCCTCCCCTATCACTCAAATATACTAGGTACATCCCTTTGGGAGTCTCCTCCTTCCTCTTTCAATTTTTTTGATCTTCTACCGTGGAGTCAAGTGGTTTTCTTCATACTCTATTTTATTCCTTCCTTTTTTCCTTTATTTATTTCCTCCTAAAGAACCATAATCTCTATATTGGCCAATTTTAGGTCAGGGATTGATCCAAATCATAGATATTTTCCTATGTAGGGGTTGTAGTGGGAACATCATGGCTTGTGGGAGTGTTCATCATTATAGGTGACAAATTTCACCACGATCGTTGTTGAAACAAGGTAGGTATTTTTTTATCATCACTTTTTTATTGAATGAAATTAAACAATTGATGGTTTGATGATGATAATTATTTAAATGATTCCTATATGTATGACCAATGAGGGTTTAAATTTATTTAAAAGTGATTTTAAACCTTGGAATGGAATGAGATCCCATTATAAGTGTTTTTGAAAATGCTTGAAATGATTTTTAAGAATGATTTTAGATTTAGAAGATGTGGTGAGAACCAAATTGAGGCCTTTAAAGAGTTTTCTTATATTAAATGAATTTCAAACCAAGCATCTGGGTGTTTTGAAAATGTTTAATAAATATTTTATGTGTTGTTTAGTTTTAAAGGGGTATGTTAACCCTTGGGTGCTTTATTCAAAACCTTCTTACAACCTTGGATTATTTTTATATCAAAGGATTAAGGTGTTTAAAGGTTTTGAAATGATTAAAGTGGGTTAGTTGATTTCAAAAGGGTGTGTTATCCCATATGGATTTTATTTTGAAACCTTTTAATAGGTTTTAAGTATTTAAAAGGTATTTAATGAATGTGTGGATTTACAAATGGGTTTCAAGAAATGTTTTACCTAAATAATACCAAGAGATTATTGGGAATAATTTTGAAAAGGGTGAGTTATCTCATCATGTCACAATTCCACCCACTAGAGCCTAGCTGGCTAGTAATAAGTTGAGTGTGACACCCCACACCCACCTCTAATACTCTAGGGGATGGAGAAAAGCACTGAGTAAGCATATCACATACATGGAAGACCTTAGACTAAGGTACCTACCTACACACACACACACATATCCAACCACTATTACAACATCAAAAGGGAAGATACATCTGATACAGAAAATTCATGGATACACTATATCCCACATTAGAGTATGATATAAGTACAAGAAAGAATAAATAGACAAATATGAGCCCAAAAAACAATAAAAGAGTCCAAACTGCTAATAAAGAAGGGAAAATTGTCAAATGAAACACCTAGAATCAACCAGTGTATCTAGATAAACTATGATCCACATTATCTTGGTCTACCTAGGACTCCGTCGAAAGGCCTGTCATCTATATAATATATAACATTTGTGGGAAGATCCCATGAACAGGTGAGTATAAACATACCTAGTAGGACACACTGAAATCACCAAACATAAATCATTAAGAGAGTAGTATGATCATTATCATAAAGGCATGTCAATAAGAATATGAGACAATAACAATAATAACCTAGATACACTCAAGATAGAAACCAAGTCTGAAGGTAAGGTTAAAACTATACTACCAATGTAGGATTCCAATAAAGGATTCAAGGTAATGCTCTTCTGGAAGAACTCACTCCATGGGTCTTACTAACACTAATGGTGCTCATCCAATCAGTTATGTTCTTCAAGCCTTTCCATGAAGTAGTACATGATAGAACTCATAATATATTGATACATAGAAAGAACATATCACCCAAGGCCTATATGGGATACTTAACCTTACCATGAGTAAACCACTAGGATGCGGATCTCACACCCTAGAAGTCAGTAATGGAATACCCAACCTAACCTAGGGATGAATGATATAGGACCACACTATGGGCCATAAAAAGGGATACATGACTCTATCCAAGACTAACTCATAGAGGGGATTAATCATCCTATCACTAGGAAGGGATGCCTCATAATACACTCATAGGGATGGACCAAGGGAACACACCCTATAGATACTCATCTATATTGAAGAGAATGAGAGCCTAAATCTATTATGGGAAAAGTACATGCTTGGGAATACATAACATGCCTTGGAAAATCTAGGTCTTTTTGTGTACTCTAGGCTGTGCCCATGTACTTTATCCCATGAACATGTACTCTGGTAGTGATTAGGTGTTCTATCCATGTTTAGGTACTCTGGTCATGTCTGTGCCTATGTATTCTATCTATTCCCATGTACCTATCAATTTCCAAGGAATATGTCCATGTATGGGTACTCTGGACATGTCCATTCCTATGTACCATGCCATGCTTGTGTACTCAGGCTATGCCTATATACCAAGATGTGCCTATGACCATGTAACCCTAGGGTACATGTTAGGTCTCTAACATACAGTCACATAGTGTGTGCACAGAGCACATGATGTGTGATATTTATCTCTATGAAAAACCCTAGTCACCATAGGAGGGGATGATACATTGTGTTTTCTTTCGAAGTACACACCGTGTATATCAGGATTTTCTAGAAACTTCTTTCTATTATACATGTATCTTCCCATATAACTTTCTAATTATATCTAGCTAGGAAATCTAGTGAGGAACTCAGATATAGTGTTGAATGAACCTGATTCTTCATTGGTTGTTTGATTCCATCCACCTAACCTGCGTGTGGTTCATCTTCTATTACACCGCATCGCTGAATGCCAAAACTCATAATGAACAACAATAAATCCATGTACAATCTCCCATTACATAAAATCACACCTCTATCATTATCTCCATATCAAACAGAAACCTGTGGAAGTGATCCATTTCACCCAAGATCGAATGCACAATGATTAGAATCTGGGTATTGTCAAGATGGAAGTCAAATGGGATAACGATGATGAACACCTAAAGAAAAAGGGAAGAAAATAATGAACCATAAATGTGAGGAATAGATTTTGGACATTATTTTCGTTTGCCTAAATCCATTGTTGAATAAAAATTTTATACATGAGGAATAATCAAGGATTATCAATAATATCTATTCCTAATTATAGAAAGATAAAATAACTCTTATAAATCAACAATTGAATCAAAAATAATTTTTTTAGGATGATTGATTCATATTTGACATGAGATAATAAAAATGGGGACTAATACAACATAAAAATGTACTACCTCAAGTTGGATCAATCTTTGATGAAGAATGGTTCTACATTATTGTCGTTAACGAGATCTATGAACTCCTTTTCACAATGATCATCAACCCATGATATCGATGTTCTTTATGGATATCCTCTATATTCCCTCTCAAATATATAGGGATATGTGTATAAACCTAATGTTTTTACATAAATGGGATTATATAGATGAGGGTGTTATGCCTGCCCATTTAATAGATAAATTATTTATTTATTTATCCACCCATAACCACTATTAAGAAGAAAACACGGTATGCAAAAAAGTTATGTCGTGCCTAGGGTAAAAACCATATTCCAAATTTAATGGAGGTATGAGTTTTACCATTTGAGACTCCATTGAAATGTTATTCCATTATTTATTAAAAACTATGTACATGTGATATAATATATTTAATATTTTTACTATATCAAAATTGAGCCTACCTAGGCCCTAAAATCCTATGCCAACTCAGTTCCTAACTTTGAAAATATTCTTTAAAATATTTCAAAGTTTTACAAGAAAAAAATAGAGTCATTAAATTATCCCCACAATAGGGATATTCATCTAAAAAAATTCTACTAAAAAAGATGAGGGTATTGGGATCACATATGGTTTTCCCGCTCCCAGGCACTCTCTTGAAGGCTCTTGTGCAATCATCAGACATGTACTAAAGGAATCACTCACCAACAAAGGTTATTCTCTTGTCTATCCCCGATCTCTACTTGGTTTTATAGACCCTGATCCCAGTAACCCGAAGTCTATGTTTGGTTCATAACTTTAGAATAAGATACAAGGAGTCACACCCTGAAGGAATGAATAGTTTAGTAGCCTTAGTAAACTTGATACATACATGATTACCATATTATATTGGAATTAACAAATTGAAACATATTTTTTTGAGAATATTATTATTCATTTTAGATTATTCTTTCATATTTTTCATAGTACAATTCATGTATTCCTAGGAAAATAAAAAAACAAGGGCGATCTCAAATTCTTAGTAATTGTTAAGTATAGTGGAAGATACTATGAATTAGTGAATACAAACAATATAGAAATGTAAATAACTGAAAACACATTCCATTTAAACAATTTGAACAAAATAATCCATATGAAAATGTAAATAACAAAAAAAACATTCCATTTAATCAATAACACGACTATAATAACTGGAGAAGGAATAATCAATATGGAAATGAAAATAATTGAGAATACATGAAATTTAATCAATAATACAAGAATAAAATTCATCTAGAGATAATATAATAGGGAAAATATCATGGATAATAATAAATAAATTTTTAATTAATGAAATACTTAATTATCGGATGCCATGTTTCCTAGGAACATGATTCCTTTACCATCAATTTCTATCCTCAATTCAGTTTAAAACTGATGGGTAGAAACCCTTTTAAATAAGGCTATCCAATTGAATCCTCCCATAAGATTAATGATTTATTGAGGGGATATTTATAACTGGGTACCAACCATGTCTTTCATAACTAAATATTTCCTCATATATTTAATAATCTATTTAATTCATAAAAAAATTTCCTTATCATCAAATATTTTTATTGAGGAAATAATATATATTTATCAATATTTCTCCAGATAAACAAATGAATTTTAATTGTCAACATCTTATGTAGAAATGATATATGGTTTAAACAATAAAAATATCTATGAAAAATAATATGGATATTTAGGGTAAATTAAATTTATAATTATCATAGGAAAGTGAACATTTTACGATAAAGTTAATGACTACAAAAATGAATCAAGTAAGATAATTTCAATTCAATCCTTGGTTAAAATAATCATAAACCATCCAGAGGGAGAAGAAGGATGATACCAATACAAGATATTCATAGTTTTATATATGTAATATGAAGGTTTGTTGTCATTGATGAATATAAATACCATAAAAATATCTTTAAAAACATTTTTAAAGAAAATATCCTTTTTATTTTGAAAATCACTTTTTAAAATAAAAAACATTTTGGAAATAATTTTATTTGAAAATAAATTTTAAAAACTAAAAATTTATAGAATATTTGGATTTTTTTTAAAATATTCTTATAAACTTTCAAAGGAAGATTATAATAAATGATGGTCATGTCATTGGGTAATTTCATACATTCCATAAAAGTTAAAAAGAACATTCTATTTTCACTATAAAATGGTTAGGATTCAGAAAAATACAAGAAGATTACTTTGAATTTTTTTTGTAAAAAATAAAAAATAGGTAAAAATTAATTTAATGAATAATTTTTAAAATGATGAAAACATTTTTGAAAACATTTTTATAAAACATGATTTTGAAAGAAAATAGATTTTCGACCGATGAGAGAAATGAAATAATATTTTCTTAAAAACATTTTATCAATTATTTTAAGTACCAAAGAGTGGAAAATGGTAATATTACTTCAAAATATCATGAATAAATAGAGTTTAATAAAATTAATTTTTTTATTTATGAAATGATCAAATAATTTACTTTAAGTGAAATTCAAGAATAAAAAATCTCAACTAGAATGAAATTGTGAAATAAACCCTAACAATGATCATAATGTTGAAGTAAGAATTAATCAATGAATATATTACGTGTATCAAATATAAATCCACATAAAACAAGTTTAAATAAAATAAAATATAATACTAATCCATTAAACTTACAATATTAGAAAATAAAATACAACAAAGGATTAATATAACCAAATGAAAAGAAATTGAGTTATTAAATTCTTTACCACTTGGAAACTTTTAATTAAAATTCCATCAGAATAAATAATTCAAATTTAAAATTAAAATACCATGAATAATTAATTATTCATGATATTATATATAAAATGGGTAGTATATAAACCATATAAAAGAAATTAGGTGGGTGAAATTACAATATGCCCCAGTGAAATGAAATTCAGACGAAATCCCTTACCTCACACTTCTTTTTGATTGAATGTGATTTAACCTCATGTATAGTAGTTTTAAACAAGTTATAAACTTATTAAATAATTATATTAATTTTTATAATATCATATATTATACCTTTATGACATATTATCACCCATTTGTTAATAATATTTCATTATTTTCATTGTTTCGAGTGTTAATTGCCTTGTTTTCTCTTGTGTGTTTCATCGTGAATAATATAGTTATTGAGCATATTATATAGTTATAACATCTCTAGAATAATAATCATAAAATAATTATCATATTTATATATTAATTATACTTTTAAAAATAATCATGAAACATGGTTATGAAAAATGAAGTACATAACGATCATGGAGATTGTATGCCATACATATAAATGAGTAACATTTACATTTTCAATGATCATTATAGAAATGAGTTAAGTAATATTTTATATTTAAATAATTATAATAATATCATATAAAATATATTTTTTCATTAAATATACTTATGTGTGTATATATATATCATCCATGTTGTGTGTTGATGAAAATAGAGTCACTTCGCTTCGTGAAAGAGGTAGTCCACACGTACACAAGTGTCATTTTCATATTTCAGTTTAAGAAAGAAAATAATTTTTACATTTTAGAATTATAAATATGTCATTAATATTATAATTATTTCATTTATATAACATATTTTAATTAAATTTATACTTATCACCTTCCTTGTAAAGTGTTAGTGAAAAATGAATCACAACGCTTCGCAAGGTGGTAGTCCACCGTACACAAGATCAAAATTATCATATCCCACACAGAATGGAAATTAAAAAGGTATATATGATATAATTACTAACAAAATATAATTTTGTTATAAATATCATATATATAATTTAAATCCCTCATCATACCTGACCATGAGAGGTGGTAATGGAAAAAAAATGATATCAGCTCGTGAGGGGGTAGTCCGCCATATATATGAATGAAGATTTTGTAACTCTTTTGATGGAAGTGGAGATTTTTTAGGTAATTAACTTATTATAAAAAATAATATTATATTAAAGATAATGTGGTTATTATATAATTATGTTTTAATAATAATAGAAGGATTATAAAAAAATAAAATAAAAACCATCGTTGAAGAACATTACATTTTCTTCAGGAAACCTCCTTAGGTTTTCACGAAAGCCTTTAAAGGATGGATTTATGAAAAAAAGGCTTAAAATATGAGGGGAGGTAATTTGATAAGTGATTTGGGTAGTTATTTTCTGAACCAAAGGGTTTCAAAATGTTATGAAGAGAGGATATGGGCTAACCTTTTATAAGTGAGGTGAGTGACACACTTGTAATTTTTGAAAAGATTCCATCATACCCATGTTTTTATCATGACACAAGCCTAAAAAATAGCCATTTTAGAACCTATAAGATATAAGGTCTAAATATGGTCATAAAATATATCTAATACATGTTTTTAGGTCATTCTAATGTATAAATTTTTAGTTTAACCCCCGATAAATCCATTTTTACCTTAGCAATGGTAATTAATTTTAATTGTTTTCACTCTTTATTTTGGAAAAAAATAAGATTAAATTATAATAAATTATAAATTATTATGATTCAAAATATCGAATCCATTTTTCTAAGATCAATTCATAGAATTGGAAAAATTTAATTTAAAATTAATCCTACAAACATGATAAGAAAGTGGGTTTTCAAAGAGAAGATGTTCAACAATTTACAATGTTTTTATATCAAAATTCAATATAAAAATGTTTCCAATGGACAAAATTGGATTAATTTATATATAATTGAACTAATTTTACTTTAATACCAATTAAAAATATAATTTAACTTTATAAATAATTTAAACAAAAAGCAATTTTCAATTAAAATTCAATATTTTTTAATATTCATTTAAAAATTAAATATTTTATAAAAATACTGAAAAATTAAACCTAAGATAATTTTGATATGAATATTTTAAAAATTAATTTTATTTTTTAAAATAAATTTTCTAAAAGTGGTAAAAAATAATTTTAGATTATGTGCGCAAAATATGACTAATCCTTCTTTTAGAAAAATACAATTTTCAAAAAACATTTCTTTTTTATTTTAAATGATTATTATTTTATTTATAATCAATACATAACCATAAATTTCTTATTTTAGTTATTACTATTTATATCTCCCAATTTAATAGTTTGGTTATAATTATTATATTAAATAACAATTTTTTAATAATATGTCATGTTTCATTTAAACTCGGTGTTGTGTGTAATGCAAGTTTAACTTAGTTTTGTGCGTAATATAATCTATTGAAGAGACTGAATTTATTTAAAAATAAATATATATTAAAGTCTTGGGGTGTTATATTTTCATCTAATCTTGTTGTTTAATGTTATACACACTATCAAATATAATTTTCTTATTTTATAATTTCAGGCTATTACATTCTCCGCACCTTAAATAAATTGCATCCTCTCAATTTAAACTTGATATCGTCAATAAAGGGTTCGACATTTGTAAATACCATTGTTTAAAAACCCACATTATAATAGGGTTAATAAAATATCCTATTAATAATAGATACAGGGAAGTACCCAAGTCATATGGAATAACACATAACTAGGTTTCCAAGTATGGGAACATTGGTGGAAATTAAACAAATAGAAATGAAAGAAAAGTGTAAATAATTATATAGAGTGATTAAATTAACTGATCACAAGCAAGTGAATTAGTAAAAGAGTGTTAAGGGCCTGAAAAACATAAATCTAAGATGATTTAAAATACCATCTGATTTATCAGATATGAATATAATATGATAAATTTTTTGTTTTAAAATACTTTTACTAAAGTTGAGGTATTATTTTACTATCTAAGAATATAAGGAAATATAATTGATATGTTTATATTTTATAAGAAAGGTTTCATTCTTTAGTTATGCTTAGATCAATTTGAAATTAATTTCTTTCTCCAAGAAATGAATATCCAAAAATTATTTTGGTATACTTGAAGCACTAAAATTAACTTTTAATGGATTGTATGATCCATTAAAGATTGAAAAGTATTTCCATGTGTCTAACTATTTTCCAAATTCAATATGGTAAGAACACATTATCCAATATAATAAATTAATCTCTAAAACTCAAAAATAAAACCACTGGTTTATCATAAATATTTAATTTTCAATTTTTTAACTAAAAACAATGAAATATTAACCAGGACATCATGCAGACCAGTGGTAGTTACAAAACCCTTATCGTCCTTCAGTCATGGGTTTAATCCCCAAAGCCTTTATAGACAAATCAGGTTGTCACCTATCATACAATTTGTCCCTTTTCTAAAACCAAATTAATATAACTCCTATGACATTTCCAAAAAAATATGATGGACATCCTTAAAATAAAATTCATCGTTAAATATCCTATTTACCAAGTTTTTCAATACAACCTTTTTTTAAAAAAGTCTTATAATCTTATTTGACTATTATTACAGTGTAATTAATGATCATATTGACCATAAAGGTTATCCATACCTCTAAAATTATGCCTATAAAATTTAAAAGCATTATTTCTCAAATAAAGTTTTCACTTAAACATATACTAAAACAATGGGCTGTATTTCCATAAATTTCTCCCAAAATATACTTAATATTCATAGACACTCATCACATAAAACCTAAAAATGGTGTTTAAGTCATTAAAATTATGATCAAACTTAAATTATTAACCCATGAAGGTATCCATAACTATTAAGTTAATTAATACACATATGATTATAAAATTTAACACAATCCTTAGTTGTTTCATGATTCTTATACCAAAATTACATTGGTAAAAATACTTCTAAAATTTAATTTTTTAATCCCAATACAAAAATAATTCAAATGCTTATTCAAAATAGGTCCTTCTTTGGTATATTATTTAACCTTTATAATTCCAAATTTCTCCACATTTAAGAGAATGAACAATAAATAGATCCCTAGGAATAGATTTATTTCCTTCCATCATACTATACATTTTTCCTTGACAATTATTTTCTTTATGAACTTCCTTTGCACACATAATTTTTTTTTATATTTCACTGAGACACTTGCTTGGGTATCTTCTTCTAGATCTATTTCATTATGAAAATAGATCTTTCTTTCTTCTATGGTCT
Source organism: Viscum album (assembly GCA_963277665.1). Classification (NCBI taxonomy): domain Eukaryota; kingdom Viridiplantae; phylum Streptophyta; class Magnoliopsida; order Santalales; family Viscaceae; genus Viscum; species Viscum album. The sequence continues at coordinate 768,390,537 of OY728156.1, forward strand.
CCAATACTCAAGATCTTGGAAAACTACATCCTTATCTTCTTTAGTGAGTCTGAGAGTTGGTTAAGGTATATGTTATTAATCACCTTTCAGGAAATATTATTAAGAATAATCATAATATATTTCACTGTAGTCATCATTCCATTTGGATACTCATATTCACCACCTTTTCCTTAACATTAGATGTTAACATGAATACTTTGGGTTCTAGCCATTAACTAGAACAAAAAATAATAGAGTGAGTAACAATAATCACAGTGAAAAAACTATATAATCATTTATAGGATGTTTAAATAATGAAACATTATTTTCAATATAATACACCTTTATTTTAATCTAGGTTATTAATTTTCAGCATATATTCAAATCCTTCATAATGGTTTGTAAAGAAAATGTGGATTATCCTAGGAGTATTCCCCAAGAGTGTTATACCAGGTGCGCAGTAAGACTGTTTTCGTGCACTAGGTGATAAGAAAGTCAATCCTAATACACTATTTTTAGAGTTATAACCCCCAATTACCTATTTAATAGAACCACATCAACTTGTAGTATCCATAAAAAGATGTATTTTATAGAAAAAACACATAATATACACCTTAACAAAACTTTAAAATGTTCTTCTATACTTATCATCGAAGTCTATCATAGGGTTGTGATTCCTAATCTATGTTTTCATAAATATAGTTCCCAAAGTTTCTAATAAACTTATAATGATACCAACTATAGTGATGCCGACCCCAGTAATCTAGAGCTGGTGCTTTCTTTATTAAATTTTCATAAGATATAAGGAATCACATCCTTAAGTACCAAATAGTTTAATTGTTTTGGTAAACTAGATACATACATGATTCTCATATTACATTTAAATACAAAAAATTACAACATAATTTTTTTTTAATAATATCATTATGACGTCTAGAATATTCTTCCATATCTTTTATATTATACTTCATGGATTCCTGGGAAAGGAAAAAAATTAAGGGTGAGATCAAATTCTTAGTAAGACTTAAGTATAGAAAAAGCTACCACAAATCAATGAGCATGACCAACATGATAAGGTAAATTACTAAACACACATGAAATTTAAATAATTTGACTATAATAATCAATATGAAAATGTAAATAACTGAAAATACATTCCATTTAATTAATAACATGACTATCATAACTAGATAATTCACAATCAATATGAAAAAGTAAATAACTAAAAACACGTGGCATCTAATCAATAAGATGATAAAAAAATTCATCAAAAGAAAATATCATAGATAAAATATCACGGATAATAATAACTGAATTATAAAGGAAGGGAATACTTCATAATTGGAAATCATGTTTCCGAGGCATGTAATACTTCTACCGTCAATATTTATCCTCAATACAGTTTAAAACTAATGTGTAGAAACCCATTTAACGAAGTCTAGCCAATTGATTCTTCCCCTGAGACTACTGATGCATCGAGGGGATATCTATAACCAGTACCCACCCAAGTTTTTCATTTCCAAATAATTACTCAAATATCGAATAACTAATTTAATTCATAAATAATGTTTTTTATCCTCAAATATCTATATTGAATAAAGAATTCAAATTTATCAATATTTTTCCAGATAAAACAATGAAATTCAATATAAAACACCATATATAGAAATGATATAAATTTTAAATAATAAACATATCCATGATAAATAATATGGATATTTATAGTTAATTTAACGTACAATGATCATAGAAAAGTGAAAATTTCAAGTGAAATCTATTGACTACAAAAATGAATCAAGAAGGTGAATGCCAATACTATCCTTATTCAAAATAATCATAAACCATCTAAAGAGAGAATAAGGATTGTATAAATACAACATATACCCAGTGTATTATATGTAAAATTAAGGGTTGTTGTCATTTATGAATATAAATACCATAAAAATATCTATAAAAATATTCTTGGGGAAAATATCATTTTTATTTTGAAAATTACTTTTTAAAACATAATTTTTTAAAAAATACTTTTCTATTAAAATAAATTAAAAAAATAATAATTTAAAAATATTATGGAATTAACCTTTTAAACATGAAAAGTAATATTTAAATAAAATATGTTCATGTTATCAGGTAAATCTATATATGTCATACAAGTTAAGAAAATCATTTTGCATTGTGAAAAGGTAAGAAAATTTCTTTGTTCAGAAAACGATAAGAAAATTCATTTCAATTTTTTTTAAAAAGAAAAAATAGATAAAAATTTATTTAATAAACCATTTTTTAAAGTTTATAAATATTTTTGAATTTTTTTAGTAAACATGGTTTTGGAAGAAAACATATTTCCAACCAAAGAGAGAAATAAAGTCATATTTTCTTAAAAACATTTTATCAATTATTTGAAGTACCTAAGAGTGAAAAATGGTAATATTACTTTAAAATATGATGAATGACCATATTATAATATAATTAAATGGGTTTACTTATACAATGATCAAATAATTTCCTTCAACTAAAATTTAAGAATACAGAATCTCGATTAAAATGAGATTGTGAAATAAACCCTTACAATGATCATAATGTTGAAATGAGAATTGATAAATGAATAGATTATGTGTATAAAATTTATATACATATAAAAATATTGAAAATAAAACATAATATTATTAAAATTCATTACCCACATAATCTTATAATATCAAAGTCAATGAAGGAGTCGTATAAGCCAATGAAAAAAATTGAGTTACGAAATTCATTATCACTTGGTAAAATTTAATTAAAATGAAATTAGATGAAATAATTAATATTAGAACATAAAATACCATGAATAATGAAGTGTTAATGATAATACATATAAAAGGGATAGTATATACACTATATACAAGATATTAGGTGCATAACATTACAATATTCCACAATGAAATGAAATTGAGACAAAATTCCTTCCCTCACACTTCCTTTTGGTTGAATATGATTTAACCTCATATATAGTGGTTTTATACAAGTTATTAACTTATTAAAGAACCATATTAAAAATTTTAATATCATATATGATCTTTTTATAACATATTTCCAACTTTCCATTACTAATATTTCATTATTTTCATAGTTTCATGTGTTAATTGCCTTGTTTTCTCATGCATTTTTCATCATGAATGATCTGATTCTTGGGAATATTATATTTTTATATCATCTCCATAATAATAATCATGAAATAATTATAATATTTAGACATCAATTTTACTTATAAAAATAATCATGAAATGTGGTTATGAAAAATGAAGTACACTATGATCAGGGAGACGGTAAGCCATATGTATGCATGAGTAACGTTTCCATTTTTCAAGGATCATTATAGAAAGGAGGTAAGTACTATTTTATATTTATTTAATGATAATAATGTCATATAAACCATTTTATTTCTTTAAATATGCATATATACATACATACATACATACATACATACATACATACATATATATATCATCCGTGTGATGTGGTGATGAAAAGAGAGTCACATCGCTTCGTGAAGGCGGTAGTCCACATGTACACGAGCGACATTATCATATTTTATTGTAAAAAATAAAATGATATATTATATTTTAATAATGATAAATATTCCATTCACATCATGATTATTTCATTTATATCACACATATTAATTAAATTTATCCTTATCACCTTCCATGTAAACCATTAGTGAAAAACAAATCACATCGCTTTTTGAGGAGGTAATCTGAAATACACACATGTGATGTTATTGTATCCTATAAGGAATGTAAATTAAATAGTTATATATGATATAATTACTTAATATTTATAATTATGTTAAATATATCATAAATATACTTTATACCCATCATAATAACCAACTGTGAGAGGTGGTAATGGAAAAATGAATGACATCGATTCACGAGGTGTTATCTTCCTCACACAAAAATGATGATTTTGTAACCTATTTTATGGAAGTAGATATGGTTTTAGGTCATGAAATTATTATAAAAAAAATCCATGTGTATGTAAGATATTGAGGTTGTTACATCAGTATGTTTTAATAATAATTTAATGAGGTGGATAAAGAAATAAAATAAAAATTCTCATTGAAGAATGTTACCTATTCTTCAGGTATCCTATATAGGTTTACAAAAAATTCTTCCAAGTTTGGATTTATACCCAAAATAATTATTCTATGATAATGGGAGGTAATTTTTTAAGTTATTTGGTCAGGTATTTTCCTAACCAAAAGGGTGTGAATGTGTGAAGAAGAGAGGAGAGGGGGTGACCTTTTATAAGTGAGGTGATATAATATCTAAATATATTCATCCAATAGATCTTATATATGTTTTTAGTTCATTTTAACCCTTATATTTTTATTTTAACCCCTATTAAATCCATTTTTACCTTAACCACGATAATTAATTTTTATTGTTTTGAAAATTCATTTTGGTCAAAATTTAAGTTGGACTTATTAGATATTATAAATTATGATGATTCAAAATATATAAAATATTTTTCCTAAATCAATTCATATAATTGGAAAATTTTAATTTAAAATTAATCCCGCAGCTGCGGTATAAAAGTAGATTTACAAAGAGAAAATTTCAAATATTTACAAGGTTTTTATATCAAAATTCAATATAAAAATGATTCTAATGACCTTAATTGTATTAATTGGTATATAATTGAAATATTTTTAGTTTAAAATGAATTAAAATATAATTTAACTTTATAAATATTTTAAATGAAAATGCAGTTTTCAATTTAAATTTTGTATTTTTTACTATTCATTGAAAAATAAAATATTTTAGAAAAATCACAAAAAATTCACCTTATGATAATTTTTTTATTGAGATTTAAAATATGAAGTTTATATTTTTTTAAAAACATTCTAAATTTTTTAAAAATAAATTTTAAATTATGCTTGTAAAGCGCGATTAATCCATCTTTTAGAAAAATACCATTTTTAGAAAACATTTCCTTTTATTTTAAATGATTCTTAATTTATTTATAACCAACAGATAACTGTAATTTTCATATTTTAGTTATCATTATTCATTCCTTCCAATTTAATGATTAGTTTTTAACTATACTATTAAATAATAATATTTTAATAATATTTCACTTTTCGTTTAAACTCGATGTTGTATGATAAACTTATTGTTTTATGTAATTCAAGTTATTAAAGAGATTAAATTTATTTAAAATAAATATATCATAGATTCTCAGGGTGTTATATTTTCTTATAATCTTAGTTTTGTGTCTCATACATTCTCTTAAATGAAAAGTTCTTATTTTTTAATTTTAGGGTGTTATATTCTCCCCACCATAAATAAATTGCAACCTCATAATTTGAACATGATATTGGTAATAAAGGGTCTGAAATATGGAATTACCATTGTTTAAAAAACCACATTATAAAATGGTTAATAAAATATCCTCTTAATAAGAGAGAAAGGGAATTACTCATGTTATCTGGATTAATACATAAATAGGGTTCCAAGTAGAAGAACATTGGTGGAAAGTGAAGATACGAACATATAATAAAAGAGTAAATAATTATAGAGAGTGATTGTGGTCATTGATCATAATAAAGTGAATGATAAATGGAAATTTAAGTGCCTAAAAACCATAAATATATTACAATTTAAAAAACTATCCGATTTATTGGATATGTATCCAACATGATAAAACTTTTGTTTCAAGATCCTTTTCCTAAAGTTGAGGAGTTATTTTACTATCTAAGAATTTAAGGAAATATACTTACTTGATAATTTTCTATTTTATAAGAATAATTTTATCCTTTGTTTGTTCTCTAATCAATTTCCCAGACATTTCTTATTCTAAGAAATTAATTTTCAAAAATGAAATTTTTATGCCCGAAGCACTAAAATTAACTCTTAACAGATTATAAGATCCACAAAAGAGTGACAAGTATTTCCATGCATATCTAACTATTTTACAAAACCAACATAGTTACCACAATTTATCTCATATAATTCCTTAATCTATAAAACTCAAAAGTAACACCATTATTTCATTATTAATATTTATTTTTCAAATCGTTTAACTAAAACAATGACATATTAACCATGACATCACACATGCTAGTGGTAGGCTCTAACCTTATCATCCTTCAATCATAGGTTCAAGCCCTGTGGCCTTTCCAGATGCGTCGAGTTGTCACCCATCATGTAGGTTGTACTTTTTCTAATAACATATTAATATAATTCCTATAAATTTTCCAAAGAACTATGATAGACATCCTTGAAATAAAATTTGTCATTAAATAAACTTTTTTACTATGGTTTTCAATATAACCGTTTTTTTACAATGTATAATAATATTATTTGACTATTATTTTAATTTCATTAATGTTTATATTATCCCTAAAGGTTATAAGTACCTCTAAACTTATTTCTATAAAATAGAAAAGCATTATTCCTCAAATAACTTTTCACTTAAACATATACTAAACTAATGGGTTGTATTCCAATAAATTTCTCCCAAAATATCCGTAATCTTGATATAATCTCATCACTTAAAACCTAAAATGGATGTTTAAGACATTCAAATTTGTATTAACCATAAAATCCTAACCCATGATGGTATCCATAACTCTTAAGTTAATGAATAAACATATGCTTCTAAAATTTAACAGGATCCTTATATATTTCACGATTCTTATACTAAAATACCATTGGTAAAAATACTTCTAAAACATAATTTTTGAATCCCAATATAAAAATACTTTAACCATTTATTTCAACATATATGCTCCCTTGGTTTAATGTTTAACCATTTGAATAGGTATTAATTGAGATAATTACCTGGTTCTCCACATTTAATACAATGAACTATAAATGAATCAAAAGGATGAGATTTATTTCCTTCCATCGTACACTTCATTTTTCCTGAGTAATTGTTTTCTTTATTTCATTCATTTACTCACATAAAACATTTTCCCATTAAATTGAGACACTTTCCTGGGCATCACCTTACACATTTCTTACATGATGGAAAGAAATCCTTCTTTCCTCTATGGTCTCCATCACTCAAGATCTTGGAGAAATCCATCCATTTCTTATTTGGTGAGTCCGAGAGTTTGTTAAGGTATATGTTGTTAATCATATTTTAGGAAAATTTATTTATCATAATCACAATATGTTTAACTCCAATCATCATCCCATTTTGTTTCTCATAGTAACCACCATGTCCTTTATATTCAATTTTAACATTATTCCTTCAAATTCCTTTTATTGAGCAGAACAAAAAAGTATAGTGTGTGCTACAATAATTTTAGTTAGAAAACCATATAATCATTTATAGGATTTTTAAATCATGAAACATTATTTTCAATACAAGACACCTTTTTTTAACCTAGGTGATTCATTGTCATCATATATTCAAATCCTTCATAATGGGTTTTAAAGAAAATTTGAATTATCCTAAGTGTATCCCCAGGGAGTTTCAAACCAACTATGTAGTAAGGACCGTTTTCATGCACTAGGTGATGATCAGTTCAAGCCCAATGCACCTTTTTCAGATTTATTTCTCTAAGGTACCTCTATTCCAAAACCATGTCGACTTGTAATTTATAGACATGGATTTATTGCAATGAATAACTACACAATCTTTACCTTACCAAAAATTTATGATTTTCTTCTATACTTATCCTCAAAGGGTATCATAAGGTTATGATCCCTAATCTATGTTTTCCTAAATTTAATTCACAAGGTTTCTACTAAAATCCGACTAATACCAACTATAGTGACCCAAACCCTAGTAAACCTGATCCAACTCATGCTTTATTAAATTAGCATAAGATATAAGGAATCACATCCCAAAGGAACAAATAGTTTAGTAGTCTTGGTAAACTAGATTCATACATGATTTCCATATTACATTTGAATACAAAAATTGAAACATAATTTTTTTCGAGAATATCGTTATTGAATCTAGTGTATTCTTACATATATTTCGTAGTAAACTTGATGGATTCATAGTAAAGGAAAAAAATAAGAGTGAGCTCAAATTCCATATTAGGGTTAAATGAATCAATGAGTACAATCAACAAGGAAAGGAAAATAACTGAATACACATTCCATTTAAATAATTTGACTAGAATAATCAATATGGAAAGACAAATAACTAAAAACAAATTCCATTAAATCAATAACATGACTATCATAACTGGATAAGGAATAGTCAATATAGAAATGAAAATAACTGATAACACATGCCATTTAATCAATAAGATGAGAATTAAATGCATTCAAAGATAAAATCACAGCGAGAATATCATGTATAATAATAACTAAAATCTTAATGAAGTAAATAATTAATTATTGACTGTCATGTTTCCTAGGAACATGATACCTCTACTATCAATATCTATTCTCAAGACAACTTAAAACCGATGGGTAGAAACCCATTTAACTAAGGCTATCCAACTGATTCGTGCCATGAGTCTAATAATGGATCAAGGGGATATCTATAACCAAAATTGACCTATGTCTTTCATATCCCAATAATTCATCATATATCTAATAATTGATTTAAATCATAAACACTGTTCCTCATTATTAAATATCCTAATTTAGTAAAGAATATAAATTTATCAATATTTCCCATATAAACCAATGATATTCAATGCAGAACACCATTAATAGAAATGATATATTATTTAAAAAATAAACATATCCATGATAAATAATATGGATATTTATGGGAGATTTAATATCTAATGATCACATTAATGTGAACATTTCAAGGGAAAAGTATTAGCTATAAAAATTAATCAAGGAAGTGAATATCAATACCATCCTTGGTTAAAATAATCCTAAACCATCTAGAGGGAGAATAAGGATGGTATCAATAAAATATATCCCAAGTTTATTATATGTAAAATTAATTTTGGTTTTAATTTATGAATATAAATACCATAAAAGGTCTTTAAAACCATTCTTGAGGAAAATATCCATTTCACTTTGAAAATCACTTTTTAAAACATAAAACATTTTCAAAATTCTTTTCTTCGATAATCACTTTTAAAAACTAAAAAATTATAGAATATTTGGGAAAAAATTCCCTTAAAACTAAACTTGTAAGATTGAAAAGTAATCTTTAGAAAAATTATGGCCATGTTGGAGGGGAATTCCATACATGTCATACAATTTAAAATGAACATTCCTTTTGCACTATAGAAATGTTATATTAGCTTATTGTTGGAAAATGAAAAGAATATTAATTTAATTTTTTTAAAGACAATATGGGTAAAAATATCTTTAATAAATAATTTTAAGTGATTAAAAATATTTTTTATTTTTTTAAGAAAATATAGTTTTGGAAGAAAATAGATTTTTGACCGAAGAGAGAAATGAGGTCAGATTTTCTTTAAAACATTTTATATATTATTTGAAGTACCAAATAGTGGAAAAATGGAAATATTAATTGAAAATATCATGAATAAACATATGATAATAAAATAAAATGGTTGTATTTATATAATTATCAAGTAATTTACTTCAATTGAAATTTAAGAATAAACAATCTCTATTAGAATGATATTGTGAAATAAACCCTTACAATGATCATAATGTTGAAGTGAGAATTAATAAATGAATAGATTATGTGTGTCAAATATAAATCCACATAAAAAATTGGAAATAAATAAAAATATAATCAAAATTCATTTCATATATAATCTTATAATATCAAATTTAATGAAAGAGTAATATAACCCAATGAAAAAATTGAGTTATGAAATTCTTTACCACTTAATAACTTTTAATTAAAATTAAATTAGATGAAATAATTTAAGTTAGAACTTAAAATATCATAAATAATAAATTATTCATGATATTAAATCTCAAATGGACATTATATACACTATATAAAAGAAATTAGGCGCATAACATTACAATATGCCTCAATGAAGTGAAATTGATATGAAATTACTTACCTCAAAATTGTTTTTGGTTAAACATGATTTAAATCATGTATATTTATTTAAACATGTTATTAATGTATTAAAGAAAAATATTAATATTTATAATATCATATATGATCCATTTATAAAATATTATCACCCTTTTATTAATAATCTTTCATTATTTTCATTATTTCGGGTGTTAGTTATCTTGTTTTATCTTACACGTTTCATCATGAATAATCCTATTCTTTTTCATATTATATAGTTATATCATAAAAATAATAATAATAATAATAATTACATAATTATCATATTTATACATCAATTATACTTTTAAAAACAATCATGAACGATTTTTATGAAAAATGAAGTATGTTTCAATCACGGAGATAGTAGGTCGTACATACTCAAGAGTAACATTTCCATTTTTCAATGATCATTATAGAAAAGAGGTAAGTAATATTTTATATTTATTTAATGATAATAATATCATATAAACCATATTATTTCTTTAAACACACAAACACACACACACACACACATCATCTTTGTGGTGTGGTGATGAAAAGTGAGTCACATCGCTTCGTGAAGGCAGTAGTCCACACGTACATGAGAACTGGTATCATATTTCAGTGTAAGAAATAAAATGATATATTATATTTTCATAATTATAAATATGTCATAAATATAATAATTAATTAAATCACATCACATATATTAATTAAATTTATCCTTATCACCTTCCATGTAAAGTGCTAGTGAAAAGAAAATCACATCACTTTGTGAGGCGGTAGTCCATCGTACACATGTGGGACGTTATCATATCCCATAAGGAATGGAAAGTAAAAAAGTTATATATGATATAATGGATTAATAGGTATAATTATGTTATAAAATCTTAAATATACTTTATATCCATCATTATACCCTACCGTGAGAGGTGTTAATGGAAAAACAGATGACATCAGTTCATGAGGAGGTAGTATTCTGTACACATAAATTCTGATTTCATAACCCATTTTATGGAAATAGAGATGGTTTTTGTTCATGAAATTATTATAAAAAACATATTATTATATGTAATATACTGATTTTATTATATCGACATGGTTTAATAATAATTTAAGGATGTGGGGAAAGAAATAAAATAAAAATTATCATTGAAGAACATTACCTATTCTTTAGGTATCATCATTAGGTTTTCTTGAAGTCCTTAAAAAGTTGAATTTTTACTAAAATAGGGCTTATAGTATGTGGGTATGGAATTAGGAAAGTTATTTGGGCATGTATTTTCTGAACCAAAAGGGTGTGAAGGTGTGAAGAATATAAGAGAAGGGGTGTCCTTTTATAAGTGAGGCGAGTGACATACTTGTAATTTTTGAAAATATTCAATAATACCCACGTTTTTATCATGCCAAAATCTTAAAAAATGGCCAATTACTGGAACTATAATATATATGCTCAAAATATTTTCATAAAATATATTTCACAACTTGAAAATTTACCAAGGTCCATAGTTTGGAATTGTGGCTGTAGGCCAGAAAACCGTGGCAATAGGCTATTGAAATGGTTTTCTCTAACCATATACGTTAATGTTGGGGAAATAGGTATACCCTATTTCCATAATCAAAACCATAGAAATAGGATCCTTTCATCTAAAAAAACAACAGCAATACCAAATTCTAGAAACCCCTAAAAAAACCATTTTCACCTGAAGAATACAAATACACTAGAAACAATTCCAAAAACCACTTGCATTATCTCATTTCCACACAACTAAAAAAAACTAATACATATAAAATTGAAAATTTATAAAAAATGAAAACAAAATGATAGATACAAAAACTTTCGGCAATGTTGCTCCAAAATGTCATCTGAATCCTCATCTGAATCAGCACCGATATCAATAACATCAACATGTGTACCACCAATAGTAGCATCATAATCACCATAAACACCCTCTCCACCAACATATTTAGCCTCTCCACCAGCATCTTCAGCTACACAATCACCGCCATCCTCATACATCGAGCACAAACTCAATAAACATCCATCCACTATTTCTGCACCCTCTGGTGGAAGTGAATAACATATAACTGATATCACATCAATAAAATATTCATTTTCTTTTTTCCAAGACTTTTGAGACACTTGTTTATATTTTCGATTTTTTAACTCAATGGTGGCATGTAATTTTTCTTTGGTAACCATTCTTGAAATATTTCTAGAATATTAAATACCTGATGACCAATATTTCGATGACACAATTTTCTTATCTAGTTTAGAACGAACTCTGACATTGTTCTCGTCACTTAGAACCTGATGTAAATGATCCTTTGGTTCAAATGTGTCTAGTTACTTCACCGCTGGATCTTGAATAACATCCTATAAAAGGGTGTTACCATTTTAGTAGACAATCAAAAAAATAAAAAAATAAAATTGGAATGAAATTTATAAATAACTATTTATGTTATGAATATGTGGGGTTTTTGTTGGTTTTGTGGTTTCAAGGACTAAATAAAGAGAACAACATGTGGGTGATTAAAAAAAATCAAAAGTAAACAATGACAAAGAGAAGAAACATTTTGGGTTAACATTAAAAAAATATGTGAGGAATGTTCTCTCTAAAAAACAACTTACACTAGAATTATAAGAAAATAACAATCAAATAAGTTACATAAAAACACTTTCAATAAGGAAACTAAAAATATATATACATTTGGAATAGTAACATTGCAGACAGAAAAAATAGTGATTTTACTAAGCACTACACACTTGAAAATTAGTGTAGTTATCATTCCCCTATCTGTAAGAGGAACTAAATTTATCAAGATCAATCCTTTGTCAATTTTCATCCACATAATGATTGGATAAGTATTTTTTATAATCATTATCCTCATTATCTATAACATATTCAATTTATTTTCAAAATAGAAATTAAATGTTTCATTTGTAAACCCTGATATTATTATCTTTAATATCTTTAATCTATGAATAAATTGAGAAATGAAGAAAAAAGGAGATCATAAAAATAATATATTTGAATAACATTTATGCGAGGGATATGAAATTGGTTCTAATCAACTCTTTCATGAATGTCAACAACAACCCAACAATTAAAATTATCAAGAAATGATATATTTACAATGTTACTATAAATCAAGATAAAATTTACAAGTGATTTAATCTCTGTAACTTCTTGATCACTAAATGACTAATTCTTCCAAAGGGGGAGGAACTCTGAAAATTTCATAACTTGGTCAAAAGGATCTTGAATGTATGTGTCTTCTCTAAGTGTAAGTTTTTAGCTATTGTAATCAGTTAATTTCATATCATCTTTCCTTTAGATGGTCTAAAATAAAATTCATGGGAATATGGATCTATCTCCCTCTAAACAAGGATTATTATAATTTAGGAATGTGATAGGAACTTCAACAAATTCACCATTTAGAATGAACATGCTTACGTTTGGGGATGAATTAATTGTTTAAACTAGATTTATTGGAACTTTATAATTCTATTGGATATTTTATTCACTTCTATATTACCCATTAATTGGATAGGAAGATTAAAAGGGATAAATATTGACACTTTTCTAGGATTTTTTTGTTTATCTCTCTTAAAATTCTATGGATGAGGTTGTTTTGAAAACAATGTAATATAGTCTATATATTAAAATTTATTGTAAGAAATAACTTGTATTCTATACTAATTGAAAAATGACAGGTCATCTTCCTTGTGATTGTGGGAGGTACATATTTTAAATAATCTATAACATGAGCAGATATATTGAATCTAATTGTATAATAATTAGGAAAGAGAGGTAGGATAAGGTACACAACCCTTCTTTTTATAAATAAGATATGATGTAAAATGGAACTGAAAAATATATTCAAATAAATAGGGATAGAGATGATCAGGAAACCATGTTCATAGAATAAGATAATACCATTGGAAAAAATGGGTTTTCACTATATAATATTCTAAATGAACACCCTATTTAAGGAGCGGAGCTATCTATAATAAATATAGAGGTTCAAGAAATTTTATATTAGGAGAATTATAATAACCATGATCAGGTTGGAAAAAACCCCAATACACCAGAACATTTCTTATTAAGGACCTCATGTTAAATATGGAGACCCATTCACCAAAGTCTCATTTGGGAATGAATCAAAAAAAATATTAATGAGGACAACTCACCCCTCACAACATCTTTCAATCAGTTATCATTACTCAATGATAATGATTAACATAAGAAAAAGAGTTAAAGTTAGGAAAATGACATGGAATAAAATAAATAAAAGAAGAATAAAAATTCAAGAATAGTGATTGATGCTTCTTCATGAAGGAGAGGAAACATTAGGGGGAGAATTTTTAAAACACCAATATATAATAGGATAATCCAAAAAATATGGGATACTTATCTTTAAAATGAATTTATTCATCTGGAATATCTAGGTCAAAATAAAAAGGATCCATACTTATCCATTGGAAAATTATTAGAAAAAATAATCCAACTCATATTAGAGTTGTTGAACCCATGGTTTAGTTTCATTTCAGTAAGTTATTTGATTGGAACAAAATTGGTCATGATTTGGTTTCTAATTACATTAAAACTATAGTATTTGAAAACTTATAAGCCCTAAAAGGAAGGATGTTATTGTCTCAACTTATCAAATTAGGTATCAATGCATAATACTTCATCCTAATTCTGATAGTTTCTATAGACTTATCTCTTTTATATTTTCTTCCAATTGCTTTTTAGGAAGAAGACATCTTTGATAGGATATGAATTTTATTTAAAATGATACTAAATTCAATTGTACTTTTCTAGTTAACCTAAACTCTATACTTAAACCATCTAAAAAATAGTGGTGACATTATTAGGGCTATTTCTAGTGAGTTCTAAAGATTCATTTATATGCTCTACCTCATTGAAATTCATTTGGATGGTGTTGAATTCACTTAGTCGAGGAACAAAATTAATGATATCAAGGATAGAAAATTAGACATATATTTCACAACACTTATTGGTGAAATCAACTGGGCATACCACTCTTATATAGATCTCCCTAGACTACATTATGATCAAAATCCATTCATGATTTTGAACATGAAGTTATAAGGAGATATAATCTATCTCTATTTAGGTAAAATAATGTCCATATATCATTTGGTAATTATAGAGAAATTATTTTAAAGTAATAGATAGTTCACACAGATGGTTTTACATCTAAATATGTTATTATAAAGCTAAAGAATAATAATATTACTTTTAGAGATTAGTCCAATAAAAAATTCACCATTATAGACAATAATATTCTATATGATGAGGATGTGTTTTAGGAATATAAAAATAATAACATAAACTAAGACTTTACTTCATAATAGGAGATTCAAAAATCATGAAAATTGTATGAATTAATATACACAAGGTAGAATATCCATAGTAATAAATACAATATTAAATGCCTTAAAATAGTGATAAGAACACTCTGTTCTTTCATCCGGTCCTTAGAGAAAGGAAATTGAATTTTTTTCTTCCATTTTTGTTAATGGTTAGAACATTGATACTAAGAATGAAATTTATGGGGATATTATTGATTATTTTACATAGCTATTTAATGATCCATTGATTCACTTTCTAATCTAAAGGAATCCATAGAGGAGTGCGTACACTATTACAGCTAAACAGAGTAATATATGTATAGTGTATGGATACGAATGTCCCTTTATGAAATTTTTAGAGTCTTATTTTTTTATTTTCAATGATTCGAGAGTCCTTTAGTAGAAGATAATGTTATTTTGAGGATGGATCTATCTACCATTGGATTTTTTGAAAGAAGTTCATAGTGAAAAACATGATACTTTTGATTGAGGATGTTGATGATATTCCTTGTCCAAAACCTATATATCAGGGTTATGGTTACTCAATCTCTTGTATCTTAGAGATAAAATTTGTGAGTTACATCAATTATGAGTATTTTCACAACTGAATGGATCCTATGTCATGAATATTATTGTTGAAATTTTTATTATATATACTAGTGAATACTAGTTTTATGATAGAAATATTATTATTTTCACTCACAAATAAAATAATGGGTTCCTAATTAATTTTAAAGTGATACATTATTTATTATGTGCTATAAACAACAACATATATAACCAATTTTCGATCAGTGAATGAAGCAACATACTAAAAGCTAAAAATTTAAAAACATTATTACATTTTTTTCTTATGTTTCCTAATTCAATGAAGTTCCATATTTCTTTTTCCCACTAGAACAAAACAATGATGATCGAGGAACATGTCCATCAATATTCAATGCTCATTTATGCATGAAAATTGAACATATATCAATGAAAAAATAAATGTATATTCAATGTTAAATAATATATTACCTGTGACCGTTCATGATATGGCATTGTAGTTCACCCTAGAGTATAATTATATTCCATGGTGACCTTATTTATTATGCTCCTTTGAGATGAATCCTATTTGTAAAAAAAACTAGAATTTCAAAAAGTCAAACGGGATAAAAATCATCATTTCAACTTAAAAATCCAATGAGTTGAAGATACAACTAAAATAAACAAGTTTGAAAAATAAAATAGAAAACAATCACATAGAATAAAATCATCTACTACAAAGAACTAAGATTAATGAAAAAAGATAAATTTATTAAAAACATTAAGACTGTAAATTACCTTAAAAGTGGAAGTTCTCCAATATGCAATTAATTATTTGTATTATGAAAGTGGTCATTCATTGAAGATTGATATATTTTCAATATCAGTACCACTTCTTTTTTTTTCATCCAACATGAAATTCATGCTTGTAGTATAGCCAAATATCACCCAGTTCCATTAACCTAGTCATTTTAGCATGTACACCATCCAGTAAGTTATATAAAAGTTGAATATTAAAACAAATTACTTAATAATAATTTATAAAGAAATTTAAAATTAATTTTAAAAAATATATTACCCAAATTTCCACCCAATCCTTGTCTTTTATTTCCTATTCAACTTTTCTCTACTCGATTGATTGAACTTAAATAATATTGGTATGTCGAATAAGTGTCCCCATAAAACGGTGCAATTCTTTACCATTTTCTTTAATTATTTTAATTTCCTTATTATAATGAACCATGATTTGTGTGTGTCTATTAAACACTTTATGCATATTTATACAACCACATATTTTAGTAGAAGATGTTACTGAAAAAAGAAATGAATATTTTATACACATATATAACTAAAATTTAATAAAAATTTATTAATTTCATTAATTTTTAAAAATTTACCATTATAACTATTTGTTTCTACTCAATCCTAGACACTATATTGGGGGGAAGAAACTGGAGAAGTTTCCTCTTGAGTATACTACGGATTATAAGGTTGGGTAGGAGGGTACGAGTATACGTGGGGCATAAATAATGGAGGTGTAACCTGTAGAGATGAAGGTGGATAAGGGTAAAAGGATGAGGGATAGAATGAGATGGACTAACCCTCATGGTAGTAGGAGGAAATGGATAAAAATGATGAATTCTCATGTGTGGGTAAGGCATATAAGTGGGGGGAATAATGGGTGGAAAGAATCCTAGTGATTGCAGAGTCATAGACTGTGAGGCGCTACATGTATGGGGGATACATGTAGGGTCGATCCTATATTCCGGAGTTCCTGAACTATCCTCATTGAATGTAAGTTACCTCCTTGCTGATTACTGTTCATAATAAATATGATTTTTATAAAGTTCATTCATAGTCAATAAATAAATAAGGTACTCACTGGAACAATCATATTCGTTAGGACAACTTCTCTAAACCAGTGATCATTTTCCTCCATTTTTTTCTACAAATATCCTCGTAAGACATAATAAACCAAAAATGCCAAAAGTGATGTGAAAATTTTAAAAATATAACAAAAAATTAAATAACTATAAATATTCCAAGAAAATTCATATTATAATTCAAAACTTTACATCTTCCATTAGGTTTTTTTCATTATGTTGTTTACTAAAAAATGTAAACATTACAAAACAAAAGAAGATGCTACTTTAAATTTCAAACTAAGATAAATAATTGTTTTTATTTGTCTGTTGAGATTTTATTCTTAGTTAACTTTAAAAAATAACTTTATATTTTTGAGAAGTGGGCTCCGCCAGTGATTAATATTCTATCAATATGGTGAATGGATTGCTTTTCATCAAGATATTCTTGGGTCCATAAAATGATATTTTTAGGTAAAAAGGGGGATTGTTCATAAAAAAAATAAAAATACAAGTCCATTGGGCCTTTCAAGAAATTATAAATGACCAAATAATTATAATTTTGTAGAATAAATTTTAGAAATGTGACACTATAATAAATAAATTTTAACTAACAGTTTGGGATTTAAAATATTTCGCAATCATGTAAGAAACATACAAACAATATGAAACTAGATAACTAGTATGACATAATTAAAAAAAAAATTGTACAATTTTTAAAAGTAAAAAACTATGTACCAAGTCCTTATAATATAAACTAAATACTTCCAAACATGTAATGCTATTCATTCTCTATTATAATTTCCAATTCACAATAGATTCTCACAATTGAATTAGCTGTATCATCGAATGATACATTTGAGTGAATGCTAACCAGTTCATCCAAAACATCACCATCATCCATTCCTTCATAAAAAATATTTCTTGAAATAACATAAAAAACAACACCAAATTGTAGTTTTAAAGGGTCACTTGTGATGTAAGAATATAAGGCTCATTTGTTCATAGCTGATGATTCATATCAATAAATCCAAAACTAAAACTATCTATATACAAGAATTGTCATCTCATTGAATCATAACACTTTCATTTCATCATAGTGACATGAATATGTGAATAGTAATATAATAAAAATATTATCTCAACAACCCCATAATATTACATATTTTCTGATCGAGGCTATCTGTCTAATGCACTAGCATAACAATTTGTTGTTTCACTTATCGTTAGAACTTCACGCTGTGTTGTCATGTTTATTTCACAACTATTTATAATTAATTTAAAACCATTGACAACCATTTATTTACAATCATGAACTACATTTACCAGACCAAACAAAAATTCCATTATTTCAGTAGGTACAATATCCATCAGTAAACATTGGACTTGAAATATATCAACAACAAATATTGAACAACTACCAACAATTTGGTAATGTAAGAAAAGAATTTTTCACCTTTTACTTCAACCAAGTAGGAAATTATTTAATATGTAATTTCTCCCACATCTTAATAGATAAATAATGATGTCTTATTTTTATAATTTCACTATGTTCTCTATAAATATAAAAATTTAATGATATTAGAAACTATGAAAAAATAAAAATATATATATAATTTTACGTACTTGATGTAATTTTCAACCATTCCATAGTTGAAAAATACCGTATGATGAGCCATTTCCCACTCATCCCTATTCAAAGTACACAACCTATATGATCCAGGTACCCCCCCCCCCTATTTGGGGCAGTGATAGAAATGTTGGCTCAATGGGGTCATACTGCTCATATTCAGTTCTCAGGGTTTGATTAGATCTCATGGTGACATTATCCAAATATATTGAACAAAAATCCACACATTCATATGCTAAATAACCTTTCATAATAGATACTTCAGTATGATTCTTATTTCTCACATAATATTTCAATGTAAACATCATTCTTTCTATTTGATAAATCTGGAGACTAGAAATGGGACCACTAAAAAGTACTTCTATTGGAATATTCATAGTTAAATGTAACATACATGTGAAAAACGATGGGGGAAATGTTTTATCCATGTCGCAAAGAATGATTGGTGCATCTTTGTGTAGTTTTTTCACAACACTTTTATTCAATATTTTAGCAAAAACTTCTTGATAAAAGTGATATAATCTAATCAAAGAAACCCTAATATTATGTGATATTAAATATTGAATGTCAATAAAAATCAATTCATGCAACATGACATGGTAGTCATGGGTTTTAAGAGATTTTAGTTTCATATCTTATGTATTCAATCATTTCGAAATGTTACTCAAATAACCATTTGGAACCTTTAAACTTTCCAAAACTTGAAGACATTATTTTTTCTCTACATTTGTCATAAAAAAACAAGAAAAAGGTACTTTACACTAATTCTTACCAATTAAATCAGGATGAAGTCTTGGTTTTATACCCCAATACATTAAATCAAAACATAAGTGAAAATCATCATTTTCCATTCCCTTTACATTTAAAAGAGGTGAAAGTAACATTTCACACCAATTTTTCTCAATTTTCATTACATACAAGAAGTGATGTATCAAATTTTATGACCAATATGGCAACTAAATTAATATACTTTTCTTTCTCTAATTATTGTTGGAATTCAAAGAAACATCTCTCCACTTTTTATAATTTAACTGACCCTTTCCAAGAACAAAATTCGAACCGTAAAGTACTTTAAGGATATCACCCTCGACATTCATTATGGTATTTAATCTATCTCTATGGAATTATAGAAATGTCTTCGATTTTCCTGTATGGACGATCTATTTGTAGAAATCATCGATTCCCTATGAAACAAAAAGTTTTTCGGAACTTTAATCTCCCTGAATGTGCATTTTCATACATATAGGATAGGATAATATCCCATTGTTACTCTAACTAGACATCATTCTATATCTAGAGAAATCATTTATTGTCCATAATAATGCTGCATGACACATAAAGTAATCCTTTCTAAATGCATCATATATATGTAACCCAACGGTCCAAAGCTCCTTCAACTCATCTATTAATGGTTGAAAATATATGTCGATATCATTTCCAGGATCATTGGGTCCATAAATAAATATACTCATGATAGTAACTAGTTTTTTCATACACATCCATGATGGAAAATTATAAATATGAATGAAGACATTCTAATTACTATGTGCAGTATGCATCTGCTGAAATGGGTTGAAACCATCACATGAAAATCCCAATCTAACATTCCGTAGGACAAATGTAAAATCAAGATATAACCTATCAAATTTTTTCCATGATAACCCATCAGCAGGATGAATTATATCATTATTATATTTATTTCTTTCATCTTTATGCCATCTCAAATTCTTAGCCATTTGTTCTGACATAAAAAGTTTCAGAAGTCTGGGAATAAATGGAAAGTTCCACATTACTTTCTCTAGTACATGATATTGAGTTCCATATTTATTAGTCTTCCATCTTGATGTACCATATTGTTTGAACTCATTTAACTTGATATTACCTTTCCAGAACAAACAACAATCTTTAGGGAATGCATGTATTTTAGTACTTGAAAATCCAATTTTTTCAACCAACTTTGATTCCATATAATAATTTTCAATAACACATGAATCATCAGGTAACAAGTCCTTAAAAAGGGTAAGTATATAGTCAATCACAATATTACTAAATCCATACATTATTTTCCCATGATAAAATCACTTTAAAATCTCTATTTTGTTTATTTTTCCACATGACTAGTATATTGGGGTATTCGTGTCTTCTAACAACTTTCTAACACATTCAACATCACTATTATTATCATTAGATGGAAATTTTGTTCCTATATTCATTTCCTCTTCCAATTCTCTACATGAAGTTTTGGCTTGATAAACAGATGCAAACCAATTAGAAATCAAATTTTCCATTCTGTTCCTTTCAGATGAATCAAATTCATTCTATGTTTGAACTTTGTATCCTTTGTGATACCAAAAATGATATTATTTTTGAAAACATTTTTCAGTGATGTGGTAAATTACTTACTCACATGTTAACAATAATATTATAATGAAACCAAAATATGGGCATAAAATCAATCTGCCATATGAACCATTATTGAATGAAAAATCCAAAAAATATTCCAGCTCCTTCTGAAACTCATCAGTGATCCGATCAAAATTATACATCCAGCTTCTATCCATTCTAATATGAATAAAAAAAGAGTTAGTAAATTTGTTGATTGTAAATAATAACATTGTAACTCATTCATGCTTAAGAAAAGTAGTATTTAGACTCATTAATTTATTATCCTAATTATTAATGAATTTAGAAGTATGACACATTCATTATATAATAGATAAATTTTTTTAATTTATAGATATTTAAGAGATCTTATTATTTTTTTACAAACTAGATGTTGTGGTATAGGGAAGTCACAAAAAATTGTTTAATTTTTGATTGGAATGAGAATTATTATATGATATAGGTGTTACTATAGTAGAAGTAGTAGAAGTAAGACTCTCATTACAAAAAAAGAGTTAAACGAGAAATAAATAGTTTATATATTTTAGATGAACTAATTGTTTGTTACTATAATTCAGTCATAATTCATCACTTTTACCAACATGTATTCCATGTCTCAATCCCCAAATATATTTTCAAGGAGGATTTCCTCAAATTAATTCCCTTAAATTGATTACTTCATATTAATATATTTATCATACCAACACCATAATTATAAGGAACACAAAAATAAAATTCAATAATTCTCCTAATATGCCATTATGACTACCTTAAAATTATCTAGGTTAAAGCTCCATTAATTCCCTTAGTATTACTAATTAACCAGGAAATATTCCTTTTCAATGAAACAAGTATTAAATCCATAAAATTCATTAAATAAATTATTTAGTTTTCATTAATGTCTTGTGAATCAAATTAATATCCTAAGAATAATTGTATACTTTTAAACTAAAAATCTATGTTAATAATATTGCCAATTAAGTCCCATGAATTAAGACTTTTAACTACCATAATTACATATAAACTGAAACATAACTACAAAAATACTATCCTAATTAAATAAATTATCCAAAATCCAATGAAATTGATATAATATTTAATGGACATAAATACATATTAATTTCATCACATTAGTTAGCATGAATTAATTATTGAACTCATGTAATTTTTATAACCCCAACAATCATGTGTCGATATATGTTATATTGAATAATTAGATAATAATTTTTTTAATTATTATTGATTAAACTAATTATTTAGTCAATAAAGTGATGTTAAAATATACTTTATTAACTAACTCAAAAACACCGGTCTTTCCACTCTTTTACCTCATTTCCTATTAGACAAAAAATATTTCACCTATTAAAATAAAGATAAATGAACCTTAATATAGTACATAATACCTTCTGAAAACATTATTTAAATATAAATATAATGAACCAAGTTATTTCATAGGCTTATATTCCTTACATGATTCTCAAGAAACATCAGTAAATGTATTCAAGTTTAATGCAGAAACTATAACAATATCATTTACTAAAGTATATGAGATCTATAAATAATAATCATATAAGAACTATACCCATATCCACCTGTTAATATTTATGTCATGTTAAGATAACACATAATAAAATATCTTATTATAAATTATTACACCATGAAATATCAACCTTGGGCTGCTAGAAAGTTCCCAGATTTCTAGATATTGGTAAATATTCTAAATGAATAAATCATAATCATCACTGATTTACATTATCTGAAAATAGGAGACTAAAATATAGAAGATACAAGTGGAGATAACATTTTATATCCTAATGAAAATATAATAAAACATACAAAACAAAACAAAATTCATTTGATAATAAAACCATCTCGACTTTAACACAACAAGTAGTATGAAACTCTAGTGGGAATTTGGTATCTGTTGACAGGATACAAAAAACAAAAATAAGAGTAAAAATGGTCAATTTCCCATACTAAACTAAAAAAATAGATTCCAAATAAGGTTTAGAAAATATTAAACGCTCTTGGGGTTTTTTAAGTAACAAACATTGAGCATAATTCCACTTTGAAGAAAGTCACCAAAATAAACACATTCCTCCATGACAAAATTCTAGTCCATGAGAAACATGAAAAATCAAAATAAAATGGAAAAAATCTCACATTAGGATATCCTAGGATAAGAGTAACCCTTATCAGTTCACATGTGGTAATGGGTGAATCACGATAGAAGGGATCCGATAGGGTTTTTCCACGAGAGGAGGAGCAAGTAGGGTTCCTTTGACAAATCTAGAGAGGGTGGGAGATGATGTCACAAGAGAAGGGAACATGTAGAATTAATTTGTGTAAGCTGATGTTGTGAGATCAGGGAGAGATTGAGTTCTTCATGAGAGCAGGCAGACAAGGTAGTTTTATTTACACCCAATCAGGTTCTTCACGTGAGCTGTTGAGGGTTTGATCGTCTGAGAGGGGTAGGGAAATGGGAAGGGGTTCAATACCAAAAGAGGTAGGGAAAAGAGAAGGAAGAAGGGGTTCAATCCCAATATAATCATGTAAAGGTTATGGTATAAGGGTGATCCTAAGAGAGGTAGAGAAAGGGTTTTAATTGAGAAAGAAGGGTGAGTTTGTGTGGGGGAAGCCCAATATGTGGTCTGTTGCCACAGGGCACATAAAACCGTGGGAAAAAAAATTCTCTACTTCCATGGTTAATTAAACTATGAAAAAACAAGTGTGGTGGTATCCTAATTTTCTAGTTGTATTTTAGAAAAGTTTTGATTTCATTTTAACCTTTATCTTTTTAATTTAACCCCCGATAAATCGATTCTTACCTTAACCATAGTAATTAATTTTTATTATTTTCTCTATTCATTTTGGTAAGAAATTAAGTTGAAATAATTATAAATTATAAATTATTATGATTCTAAATATGTAATATATTTTAAAAAAACCAATTCATAAAAGTGTAAAAATTTATTTTAAAATTATTACCATAGACACGACGAGAAAAAGGATTTTCAAATAGAAAATGTTCAAAAGTTTACAATGTTTTTATATAAAAATTCAATACGAAAATGATTCCAATGGACTAAATTGGATTAATTTGTATATAATTGAAATAATTTTACATTAAATCCAATTAAAAATATATTTTAACATTATAAATATTTTAAACAAAAAGTCCGTTTTCAATTAAAATTCAGAAGTTTTCACAATTCATTAAAAAAATATTTTAGAAAAATCCAAAAAATCCACCCTATGATAATTTTAATATGATGATTTAAAAAATAAAGTTTATTTTGAAAAGTAAATTTTATTAAATTGGTCAAAATTAATTTTAAATTCTACGTGCAAAGTGTGACTAATCTATTTTAAAAAAATATAGTTTTTTAGAAAACATTTATTTTTTCCTTTAAATTATTCTTATTTTATTTCTAATCAATAAATAACCATAATTTTAATATTTTATTTATTACTATTCATACCCTCCAATTTAATGGCTAGTTTATAACTATCATATTAAATAACAATATTTCAATAATATTTCAATTTTTGTTTAAACTTAGTGTTAAGTGTAACACATGCTAAAATTAGTGTTTCATATAATTTAAATTATTGAAAATATGGATTTTTTTTGAAAATAAATATATTGTATAGTATCGTGTTGTTATATCTTCTTTTAAGCTTGGTGTTGTGTGTCATACACACTATCAAATGAAATGTTCTTATTTTATAATTTTGAAGTGTTACTTGGGTTCTCTGTGAAGGTAGCCCCATCCTCAATATCTAGATCACCCTAGTCGATAACATGTGTTGGGTCATGCACATATCTCCTCAAATATGACACATGGAAGACATCTTGTACCTGGTATAACTATGATGGTAGGGATAAGTGGTATGCCTCCTTGCCAACCATATATAGTTATTGGAAATGGATAATGAATCTTGGAGATATATTTCTTCCCTGAATAAATCTATATAATATTCCCTAAGGCGATACCTTTAGAAACACATGGTATCCCTTTTTAAACCCCAACAAACTCCTTCACTAGTCCATATAATACCTATAATGGATCTGGGTAGTCCTTATCAACTTCTAGATGATCTACACCTTCTTCATTGTCGGTCACACAAACTCTAGGCCCATGAGTGCCGACTCCCCTAGATTAGTCCAACATAGTGTTAACCTATAGGGTATCCCATAGAAGTCCTTGAATGGTTCCATATAGATTATGGAGTGGTAACTACTATTATAAATGATCTTCGTCAAGGGTAGGTGATCATCCCAACAATAACCAAAGTCCAAAATGCAGGCCTAAAGCTTTTCCTCTAAAACATGAATGGTCCACTCAGTCTAGACATCTATCTATGGGTGAAACACTATGATCAACTGCAACTGATTTCTAAAGGAATCCTATAATCCTCTCTATAATCATGACGTGAATCAAGCATAACGGTATGATATGATCACCAAGGGAACTCCATGAAGCTGGACTATCTCTTATATGCAAAGGCATCCCAAACTCTACTGAACTATACTCTCAGATGGCTAGGAAGTGGGATGACATGGTGAGTTAGTATACAATCACAAAAATATAATTTCACCCTATATCCATTCATGGATGACCCATCATGAATTCCATAGAGATACAAACCAAATTCCACTCTAGCACCTCAAGGGATTGATCCAAACCCACCAGAATCTAGTGCTCAACCTTTACCTATAGAAAAGTGAGGCATCAAAAGGCACAATAGGCTATAAAACTCTTCATTCTTGGACACTACAACTAATCTTGAAGGTACTAGTACATCTTTTCTACCTCAATATTTACCGTTAATGGTGATGTAAGAAGTTCTATCAGCCCCTCCTCTTGTAGTCTTGTTGGTACCATGATCCATCCTCAGAAAATGACAACACGCTCCCCACCATAAAAAAATATATAAAGAGAACATATAGTGAATATATGAACACATAAGGACTTATAATGAATATCTCCAAGTCGATCCTCCCTAACACACTAAATAATTGGGGGGGGGGTAATAACCATCAATTGAAGGTAATATGCATTATCCTCGTATAATAAGGAAAACTACAATGAAGACAACTACTCTGACACCTCTTTAAAAAACTACGAACAAGATCTTATGCTAAGTGAATTTTCCACTACATCCCCCTTTCATAGAGTATATAATATCTCGAAGTCATAATCATGGAGTAAATATAGAAACCACCTCTATCTAAAGTTAATATTATTTGGTAAAAAGATATACTTGATACTCTTGTGGTATGAATAGATGATAAACCACTCACCCATAAGGTAGTGTCACCACATATTTAGGGCGAATACCACTACTTCCAGTTCTATATCATGGTTCACGTAGTTCTGATCATGGGGTCTCAACAGCTGGGACCCATAGGAAATAACTCCCTGCTTTTGAAATTTGGACAAATGAAAGTTTGGTTCTAGAAAAATCACATAACATAACATACTGAACACCTTCCTCTGGAAGTCTCAAGATAGGGGTGCTCATCAACCTCTACTATAACCATTGAAAATACTATTGAAACCTGTCTATACACTTCAAATGATTACCCTTTCAGGTCAAATCAGTCGAGGGTGCCTATATTTGGAAAAAATATGGCATGAATCTTCAATAATATCTAGACAACCTAAGGAATCTCTGCACCTCAAACAAGATCTTGGGTGGATCCCAATCTAACACTACCTTAACCTTTTCTGGGTTCACTGCTATTTCCTCTTCTAAGATGAAATGTCCTAGGAAGTGGACCTCTCAAATATATAACTAACACTTTGAAAGCTTTCCATAAATCTAGCGATCTCAGAGTATTTCCAATACCATCCTCAAGTTCCCCGTGGGATCCTCCTCTAATGCCAAGTTCATAAGGATGTCATTGATGAAGACTACCATGAACCAATCTAATAAAGACTGATATATGTAGTTTATAAGTCCCATGAACACTGTTGGGTAATCCTTTATGCCAAAGGGAATCACCAATAATTCTTAGTGACCAAAGAGATATCATAATTCCATCATTAGTATATACTTATCTCAAAATTAGAGCTAGTGATAGCCCTACCCGAGGTCAATCTTTGAGAACCACTTAAACTATTTCAACTGGTCAAATAGGTCATTGATTCAAGATAGTGGATACTTAATTTTGAGTATCATTCGATTTAGGTGATGGTAATCCATATATAACCTCAAAATCCCATATGCATTCTTGGAAAACAAAACTAGGGATGCCCAGGGGGAATCACTAGGTCTGAAAAAGGTATTCCTCTGTAAATCCTCCAACTGTACCTTCATCTCTTGAAGATCTAGGAGAGACATCCTATATGATGGTATAGATATCAAGAAAATCCCAGGGTGAAATTATTTACATAATTCGATATATCAATGTGGAGATAAGCCCGACACATCCTCATACTTCTCCACTATGGAAGAAAGATGTTATCTCACAAAATATACTTCTCCAAGGGTAATAATAGATAAATAGTGAGTAATTAGTTGTATCCTTCTATATATGATCCTACCCCTCTATACCTAGTTATCCTTCTCACTGATGAAGGAAAATACCATCCTATCAACTCAAACACACCACACCATTTTCATGAAATAGTCAATCTATGAATGAACCATTGAGAGACACTTCGTACCTATAATGATATCATAAGGCTTCATTATGACCATAAAAAAAATCCCAGAGTAACCTCTATCCTCCAAGATTTAGGTCACATTATCAGTAGATGTGTGTGATTACCGAATCTCCTCCACTAAGAGTCTCAAAACACAAGGGTTGAACCAATGGATCTACTAGAATATTTAGATCTCAAATAGGAAATGTGGAAAGGAAAGATTAGATTTAACCTGTGTCTATAAATACTATATCTAATTTTGGGAATACATAGATCGTACCTGAAATCATAGCCGAAGCCTCTGGGTTATAATCCTCCACTGCATACAGCTGCCCTCATCCCTAACCACAAGCTCATTATGCATAGTGTGAACCACCTATGGGTTGTGGTGTCAATGGATCAAAATTTCAACCACCTCTTACTGCTCTCCTAGATCTTCTTCCAAATCCACTTCTGGTGAACCAACCAACTCTAGCCATTGTGTCTAACTAGTTGGTCCATCTACTATCACCCTGTTAGCTACACAACGGGTTAGAAAATCCCACATGAGATGTCCCTAACCATTGCAAGAGTGACATTTCCTATCCCTTAGATGATTGGATCCGTCCTAAGATCCCTAAACTATAGAAACATAAGCTTGAGAATTTCATATGAAATATCTATCATGACTGGTTCATTGAGTATATCATTGAATACCGGCTACCATAATATTAGATCCATAGTTCCCACTACCAACACAAACTATCGACAACTATTACTTCAGTAATCTCTCCATTATCAAGGATATCTCAAGTACTCTAGCATAAGCAGGTATTCAAAGGGATACTACTATAGATCAAATATCTTAGAGAAGCCTGTTCTCAAAGGTCTATGATCTAAATAATTCATCACTAACCATATCCATGGAGTATTATGAGAGGTCAGTGAACCTCAACACATACTTTAATACTTCCATTCTATTCTTATGGAGATCTATAATCTCCCGGATATGTACTGATCTCAATGTAGTTGGGTAGAAATCCTATTTAAAGAGACTCTTAAACTCTATCCAAGAGAGAGTCACTTCATCATGCATTTGATGCACAAGAATCCACCATTTCTATATGAATCCATGTATAAGACTCACCTCCAGAACCACCATATGATCAGGAGGGGTCCTAAAAAGGTATAAAACTCTCCCAGCTACCTTAATCTAATCCTTTTCTTCCGAGGGGTATAGATTCCCCTAAAACCTGATGGGTCTCTATCTTTGAAAATCATGGAGTGTTCTTAGCCTTTGAATATCCTATTCTATCATTTCCAGATAAACCTACTACTTAATAGGCGGAGAAAATATTGGAAAACCACCTAGAGGTACCACCTTCCACATAGCCCCATGTACAAAAGCCTCATCACTAGGTGGATCATCATCATGATCCAATTGTGGAATCCAAGCTATTTTTCATCATGTATGAATCTTGTAATAGAAAATATGTACTAAATTAAATGAGTATATCTAGGGATATGACTCAATAAGGAAATGAAAAACAAAAACCCATTCCTATATGATACAAGTATTAATGTTTTCCCTATAGCTAGTGCATACATGTACCGAGTCAACAAGACGATTTTTAGAGTCCTCGTGAATGGATATGTTGATTTACACCCCAAAATGGGTTCCTTGGCCTAAGATCCAAACTTGAGACACTTTAATACTATTTCTATACTTCCTAAACCAAACCTCATAGCTAGAAAATCTCTTAACTATGGCCTTAATATAAACTTACTCTGAAACCCCTCTATCATGACCCAACCAACCTAGTCCCGCTTGGCCAACAGTAAGCCGGGTTTGATAGCCCAATCCCACCTACAATAGGATAGGGGATGGAAAAAAGTTCCAAGTAAAAATATTACACACATGTGAGGCCTTATCCTAATGTACCTAAAAACACACACACATCTCTAAACACCAATACAATAATGAAAGGTAAGATACAACTGATACCAAAATGTATGCATACACTATATCCCACATCAAAGTAAGAAAAAGGTAAGAGAAAGAATAAATGGAAAAATATAAGACAAAAAAACTATAAAAGAGCATAAAATTATAATAGAGATGGGAATAATTTCAAATGAAACACCTAGAATCAACCAGATTGTCTAGCTCAACTATTCTCCTCCTTCTCCTAGTCCACCTAGGGTTTCATAAAAATGATAATAATCTACATAAGACACAAAACATGTGGGTATATACCATACATGGATGAGTATAAACATACCCATTAGGACACCATAAAATTAAAAATCATAAAGAATAAAGAGAGTATTCATATCATCATCTTGAATTTATGTTAATTAGAATATTATAAATAACAATAATACCCCATATATACTCAAGATAGACATCGAGCATCAAGTAAAGGTCACAATCATATTTCCAGCCTTGGATTTCACTCGAGGATTCAAGGTAATGATTTTCTAAGATAACTCACTTCACAAGTCATACGAATAATGATAGATCTCATCCAAGAGGTCATGCTCATTAAGAATTTCCATGATGAATTATATGTTGGAACTTAGAAGATATCAATACATAGATTTTGGATCTCATATAGGGCCTATAGGGTATACATAACCCAACTCAGAGTAAACTACTAGGATGTGGATCTCATTCCATGGATGTTAGTAATGGGATACCTGACCAGACCTAGGGAGGAATGATAGAGAATTACACTCTGGGCCACATAGAGGGATACCTAACTCTATCCAAGACTAACATGTAGTCAGGATCACTCATCCTATGATCAATAAGTAATTCCTCACAATACCATCATAGAAATGGAATATGGGAAAACACACTATAGATACGCATCTATAATGAAGAGAAAATGGTCCTAAAACTACCCTGGTAAATGTACAAAGTGTGTATAGTGACCACACAATGTGTCATGGATAGTTTGGGTCTACCTGTTTACTCTGGCCTGTGCCCATGTACTTTGGCCTATGAATATGTACAATGGTCATACCCAGGTGCTCTAGCCAAGTTTGGGTACTATGGCCATGTCCATACTCATTTACCATGCCATGTCAATGGACTCAGACCGTGCATATATACCTATCCATGCTCATGACCATGTACCCCTATGATACATGAATGTTTTTTCAGTATCTGGTCACATGATGTGTGGGAAAACCACATGGTGTGTGATATTTATCCCCATGTGAAACCCTAACTGTTGCAGGAGGGGACTACATGATGCATGTTCTCCTTGTAGAGACCCGGTTTTTTCCCTGTAAGAATTTGGAATATTTCTACATATAAATCCAGAGCTAGGTGCGAGGACGACGTGTGATTCCAAGGCCCGGTGTACTCGGAATAAATTTTATAAAAAATTTAAGTGTTTTTTATACTATGAAAATGGATGGGTTGTGTTTCCTCCTAAACGTTAGCTCAGGTCAGAAATCTGAGGGCACAGTTGTGTTCGAAGCATGTCGTTTACCTTAGGCGGGGTGTAAAAGTTGTGGGCGCGGGCCTGCTGTGAGAAATGTCACCTAGGGGAAAAATCGTCATTTTAAAAATGACATAGTGATTTTTATCACTGGCATTATTTTCGAATAACTTTCAAACAAAGCCTCAGAATGGAAATCTGAGACTTTTGTTGAGTTCTAAATAGGGCATTTTTCCTAGGTACGATATAAAATGAGAGGGTGCAGTGAATTCAGATTCTGTGCTGAGTGGGATCCTTATAAATAGGGAGTTGGAGTTAGGGTTTACTTTTCTCTCTCTATCTCTATCTCTCTCTATCTCCTGTTCTTCGGCGTTCTTCACCGTTCTTCACCGAATCAAGGAGCAACCTCCGCCAGAACCTTGGCGGATCGAGGTGGGATCACAGCGGATGCATCACCAACGACGAACAGCCGGATCGAGGTAGGATTTTTGATTAATTTCCAAACCTTTGTCAATTTTGTCATTTAATTTCTATAATTTTGGAATTGGGATGATGGCTAAACAAACATGGCCATCGTCCGATCCCCATTTTTACTTCTCGTTCTTGGGCGTTCTTCGTCCCAATTTTTGGACGCACCAAAACCATGATGGATCGACGAGTGAGGGGTGGTGTTGTGCAGATCTGGCCCCGACGATCCCGAAACCAGTGTTAGATAATTTTTCTGACCACTAGAGTGGTCAGAGGGACCGACCGAAGGTTCGGCTCCGGTGAGGGGCGGCGGCCAGAGGACAAACCAGGAGCGCGACGACCGCCAGTTTTTGCGTGGCGGAGCACTCGAAGTGGAGGTGGCCCATGGTGTGGCACTGGGGTGGCCGGGACTTCGGAGAGCCGGAGGTCGGGTGTGGCCGGCACAGATGAGGCGGCTTCAGCTGGCCGCAGTGGAGCGGCGGACCGGGGTGACCAGGCGGTGCAGGCGACATCACGCGGGCGGTGTGCAGCCAGTGTGTAGCCGGGGAAATGCGATGGTGCGCTACGGGAGGTGGAGGCGTCGGCGTCCTAGGGGTGGCCGGTCATGCTCGGCAAGGGGAACTCGAGGTGCTGACCGCCTCGGGGTGCGCTGTGGACAAGGACCCTCACTTCACGGGTCTTGCTGGGCGACATGGACGAAGACCATCCATTTTTCTAGTCTGCTTTGGAGAACCAGACCCAAGGGGGGTACGGTGTGGCTGGAGAGGGCCGCGACCTGTGGGACATGGCGAGTCGGGCCCGACCCGCGGCTGGGCCGCGGGCCGGCATTTCAGACCGGGCCGTCCTGGGTGAACCAACCTCGGTTGGGCCCCCTTGTGTTCGGGGGGCCATATCTTCTAAACGGCGCGTCTGTTTAACGCGCCGTCTGCGGTTGTGGGTTCATGTCGGTGAGGTGGACTATTTGAAGTGGATTTCAGGGTTTTTGGGTTCTTCTCCCAAATAATGGTGACCCGAAACGCTTTAATTTAATAATATTAAATTATTATTAAAGTTGCGACGAACATGGTTCGCAATCCAGACGTCTGTTTGACGCGCCGTCAGAGGCGCTGTGGCCCTAGTGTTGAGAAGGTCCTTCCAAAGTTGGTTCAGAGCCCTTGCGGTTTGGTTTCATTGCTCAGAAACACGAAACACTTAATGAGAATAATTAATTAATTGTTAAATTAGTTAATTATTCTTGCGTCGGACCTAACTCCTGCTTGGGATGTCTGACTGACGCGCTGTCAGTGGCAGCGTGACCCCAGTCCTCATGCAGACTTTTTGAGATGCTTCCCAAAGAATTACGGTTAGAGACAAGGTGCGGGAACCACATGGCCTAGTTCACACATTTTACGGTGAAACACCGCTTTTTCACACGACATCCATTTGGGGCGTTTGAGTACTCGTTTTTTGAGTGTTTTTCTGAGGGGATTGCAATGGTGCAATCCACCCACCTAAATTTGGGCCCAAGGCACAGACCCCACGTGGCCGCTTTCAGACGTATGCTTCATTTTTATGACTTATGCTACATAAGTCTGTTCAGGGAAAATGAATAGCCTATGCTGCATGGTTATCTTCAAGGAACGCAATGGTACGATCTGCGTGGCATGTTTAAGGGTCGAGGTGTGGGCCCCATAGGGCCCTGTTTGCATATAACGCAGGGAGTTGCAGCTTCTGCATCTGGAGTCCATTTTCGGTGCCGTCAGTGGCGTTGTGACCCTAGCGTCATGGAAAAATTGACCGGGGTGGTTTCAGGCATTGAAGTCGGAGTTGAGGCATGGGCCCCATATGCCCTCTTTTAAGCTGTGTGTAGCGTTTTGTGACTTTTTCATCATACGTCCATTTGGGGTGAAGGAGTAGTCATTTTGGCATGTTTTTTTGAGAGAATCATGATGGCGCAGTTATCCCGACCTCTTTCATTTCCGAGTTGCGGGCCCCATGAGACGCCGTGTGGGCATAAAGAGGTGTTGAATAACTCTTCCACCAGGAGCCCATTTCCAGCGAGTAAGTGGTCTATCTCACGTGTTTTTCTGCGAGGATTACAGAGGTGTAATCTGTTTGGGAGAGCGGAGCCTCTTTTGAGATCTCATGAAATGTGGAAACATGAAAGGGCATTGGTCGGAGGTTCCTTTGACGCACTCCGAACCTACACACGGTAGCAGTGCTAGTGACACCTAGTGATGGAACGAGCATTACGGAGTTATTAGACCAGTTCCAGGTTTACCCTCCAGTGGGGTTGGGCAGTGGGTTACCTGTTGACCTTAGGTTTTACCCTAAAATGAGGCTGGGTAGTGGGTTACCCGTTGACCTATTAGGGTTTACCCTCCAGTGGGGCTGGGCAGTGGGTTACCTGTTGACTTCAGGGTTTACCCTCCAGCGGGGCTGGGCAGTGGGTTACCCAATAACCTCTCGTGGTTTACCCTCCAACGGGGATGGGTAGTGGGTTACCTGACGATCTGTTGTGTTTTACCCTCCAGCAGGGCTGGGAAGTGGGTTACCTGATGACCCTTTTTGGTTTACCCTCTAGCGGTGCTAGGCAGTTGGTTACCTGACGACCTCTTGTGGATTACCCTCCAATAGGGCTGGGCAGTGAGTTACCCGATGACTTCTTTCATACTCGGCCTTTTCAATGAGGCTAGTCGGTGACTTTTCTCCGTGATTACCGAAGCGAGACCCTTGGTTGTATGGTTTAGCGATGAGGCGACTTTGACGTGCGGGACTATTGGGCAATAGTGATGGATATCCTTTGAACTGTTAGTGACTCTTCTTGGGCTGATCTTGGAGATATAGATCCCCGTACACACTCATTTGGGATTATTTTTGAGCATATATATACACCCTACTTTTGTTCCCACTCCTTGGGTTCAATTACTCTCCTTCTAGGTGTGGCGAAGATGTACGAGGTATGCCACGTGCTTTCCGTGTCTAGTTCCTATTTGTTGGATGAGCCTGCTTCCTTTATCTTCTCAGGTTGAGCTGCACTCTCTCTTTTGTACTCTTATGCTATTCTTGCTCCATCTAATGCTCACCATTTTTAGTATCTCCTTTGTTTCTCCCTCGAGATTTCGGGACATCCTATTGAGTATCTTTATACTCACCCCTTCTTGGGATTTTCCTGCACTTGGTGTGCCCTTGCGGATGATGATCTTTTCAATCAAGACTACGGAGGAGCGTAGAGTATATAAGAGTTGGGGCTGCGTTCAGTGGTCGTAAGAGGATTTCTTTTTGTGAGACTCACCAGCGGTTTACTTGTTTTTTTACCTGTTGCCGGGTTGTGGCACTTTTCTGGTTGGGCGCGTGTTTCGACCCTTTCAATGTTCAGTTTACTTTTCAGTCTACTTTTCAGCACTTTAATCTTACTAGTTAGAGGTCGATGCAAGTATGTTGGTTTCCCTTTTATAGCAGTGTTGTACCTTTCTTTCCTTTATCTACACTTTTTCATTGAGTTAGCTGCGTGTGTGTGTGTACAGTTTCTTAGGAAAAGGCCTCCCCTATTTTGTTGTGCCTTCGGCGCTAGTCGCCAACCCCTAGCCTATGGAGGTGGGATTAGGGTAGTTACGGCTCGAGCCCCAGTACGGTTCGGGTTGTGACACTCTTTAAGTACACACCTTTTATATCAATATTTTCTATAAACTCCCATATATTCTAGGAATACCCAGCCACGCCAATTCCACCTTTATTATAACCACAAAATATTCCAAGGAACACATATATGGTGTTGATTGAACCTGATTCACTACTAGAAAACAAGACTATACCCAGGGTTCTCCAAAAAACCATGGTTATATGTCACCCCCGTACCCATGGTTTTTGTAAACCATGGGAATTAGTTTCATGTGAAATTTGTTTATGGGAAGGACCTATACCCACAGTTCTTCAAAAAACATTGGTATAGTTCACCTCTATAGCCATGATTTTTTTAAACTATGGGAATAAGTTTCACAAGAATTTTTTTTATTGAGAAGGAATTATACCCATGGTGCTCCCAAAACCATGGGTATAGGTCACCCTTATACCTATGGTTATTATAAACCATGGAAATAAGTTTCAAGATAATTTTTTGAGGGAAAACCTATACCCACGATTCGACCAAACTGTGGGTATAGGTTGGCCCATTATTTTTCCATAATAATAATAATAAATAATTTAATATAAATAATTTTTTATATTTATACATATATATATATATATTTGATATAATAATAAAAAACATGTTATAGGATAGTGGTAAAGTCATTGGAGTATTGGTGGAAGGTGTTGGGATCAAATCCGAGTAAATGTTTTTTTTAAATAAGGACCTATACCCACAGTTTGACCAAACCGTGGGTATAGGTTATCATATTATTTTTCCATAATAATAATAACAAATAATTTAATATAAATAATATTTTATATATACATATGTATATATATATATATATATTTGAATATAAGAACCAGAAATATATTTCCAAATAGTGGTAAAATTGTTGGAGTGTGGGCGAAAGGTGCTGGGATTAGATCCCAATGGAAGTTTTTTATTAAAAAATAAGGACTTATACTCATAGCTTGACCAAACCTTGGGTATATCTCTATACCCATGTTTTGGGCAAACCATTTGTATAGGTATTTCCATTGAAATTTCCTACACCAACAGTTTAAGAATCGTGGATATAGGTGGCCTATACCCACACTTTGGTTAAAACGTGGGTAGAGGTCTATCTAATTGGATACAAAGGCCATATTTCCTAAAATAGTTAGTATAGGATATAAACATGGTTTTAGGGGCTATACCCATGGTTAGAAACTATGTTTATAGGGTGTTTTTATAATAGTGATTCATTACCGGTTGTCAGATCCTGGCCACTTGATCTGCATGTTGTTCATCCCCCATTTCACCATGTCACCGAATGATAAAACCCATGAAAAATAATGCCTAATCCATTTAAAATTTCACATCACAATGAATTATTAATATATCTTACTATTTATGTTAATCCCAAACCCATGTGATTGATTCATTGTACCAATGATCGAATGTGTAATGATTGATTTCAGGTATTATTGAACCACTAATCAAATGAGACATTGATGGTGAACTCATAAAGAATATGGGGAGAAAATAATGAACCATAAAAGTGAGTAATGGATATCATCCATTATTCAATTTTGAATCAATCCATTGATAGAGATAAATTTCAGATGTGAGAAATAATCAAGGATCATTAATAATATCAATTCCCAATTCTAGGAAGATAAAACAATACCAGTAAATCAATGATCGAACCATGAATCAATATGTTATAATAATTGATTCAAATTCAGTATGGGATAATTAAAATGGGTATTAAAACAAAATAATAAAATTATTTCTTTGATTTGTATTTATCACTGATGAAGAATGGTTGTATGTTGTTGTCATTGGTGAGATCTATACTTTGCACACCGATTGTCAACCCATGATCACAATGTTCATCAAGGATCTCATCCATGATCCCTCTCAAATATCTAGGGTTATGTGGCTAAACCTAGGGTTTTTTCATAACTAGGATTATATATAAGATGATTTAGGTATTTCCCTTTAATAGTTTTAAGAGACTATTAGGTATGTGACATGTTCAGTAGTTTCAGACTAGGTTCCTTGTCACTAGTTTATTTACTTAATTATTAAAGGCAAATAATTATGCCCATGACACTAGGATCCTATTTAAGACCATTTAGGGGACTTATCTTTAGGCTTCGATTTTATTCCATACCATTTATATTATTATTCGATATCTTTAATCTTGTGATTATCTTTATTGTAGTTCCTTATCATGTGATTTATTCCTTATTTTTGTGGTTTAATTTTAATTTTTTTTAAAGGGATTATGAAATGTTTTAAAAGATGGAATTTTTTTATGATTTTAAATTTATTCAAATTATTATAATAGTGGTTTAAAAAGTGTAATGGACCGGACCTCTCCGATCCATTACTTTGTGAAAATTTGGTGTTTTTAGTGTTTTGGGAGGTCAAGGTGACTTATTTATAATACTTTTCAATTTTTTTATAGTTCCGTGAACAATTTTTCTAGGATAGTAGGTCATCTATTAGTAGGTTATATATTGGTATTTAATATATTAGTAGGTTATCTATCAGTAGGTCATCTAGCGGTGGGTCTATAGTGTTTCCAGATCGGTAGGTGTATAGTGTTTCTAGAATGGTGAGTCGCATCGGTGACTCGTGTTAGTGAGTCACATTGGTGGCATGGGTTGGTGACTTGCATCGGTGACTCACATCAGTGACTCGTGTCGGTGAGTGGCATCGATGAGTCATTAATGAACAATGTTTCCAGCATCCTACAATTTCTTCCCATTGACGTTATCTTTGACATAAAATGAATTCAAATCCTTTTTAAGGGATTCAAGGATGATTCAAATACTATTACTCCTATATTAATTTTCATAAGGGTCTAAGTGACTTTACTTGATAAAACCACATAGTCTTGACCAGATCCACCTTTAATGGAAAATATAAATCACTGCACCATTTATAATTTTCAAAAGGGCTGAGATACCTTCCACCCTTGTTCTTTCTTCTCCTTTCCCTTGGTGCGACGCAACCCAAACATTTCTTCCCAAGGATTTCTTGTAATTGTGATATCCTTGGAACATTTCCTCTTGGAGATTTTCCTACTGCATTCCCACCCCTATTTTAGTGAAACCGAAAAGTGTCGATCCATTTTCGATATAAGGTATATTATACCTCCGTTCTTCTGGTTTCCTCAATATGTTTCCACCCATTTCTACTTTCCATGTGATGGAATGTGATCTCCATGTTTCTAATGGATCTTTATTGGGTGTTGTTTTATGTGGTAGTGTCATGGAATCCTCGGGTGGATGCAGTTTCTATAGGAGAGGTGATCGTGATATATTGTGTTGGACCTTTATCATGAAAAGAACATCAAAAACCTTTTTTGGTAGGGGATTCAATGATTATCTATTTTATTTATGTGAAATTTTATAGTTATCATGATTTATCCCCTAGATAACAATGGAATTGACATAATAAATATTGAACTGGATTGAATAATTAGTATCAATTTCTTATTGATGTTGTTTCCTCTTGATTTTCTAGATAGCATGATATCTTTTCTTTTCTTGTTTAGAATGTTATTATTGCTGGAAATTGGTAAATAATGTAAATTCAAAATTAATTGATAATTAATTGGCCAAAGATATAGAGGCATGTTTAATGAATCTGGTTGTTTCTATTGTGGTTTTATGATAGTCAAATTATTGCAGTAAGCATGTTTAATTGAATTGATTGATAAACTTGAAGCATGTTGATGCCTTTTGATTAAAGTCATGTCAAATTAATTATTTAATTAATCTATGATATCTTGATATATCTATTTGTTTAGGTTTCCCATAGTTGGAACCTATGACAATGAATTAGTTAATTCAAGATGGAATAAAGAATCGGTTGTGTGATAAATATAATGCCTTACTGGGTCTAAGTTACTCGCTTTCTTATAAAGGAAAAGTGCATTATGCTTGGATCTATGATAGATATTTGTGTGTGAAGGCAGAATGCCTTGTTTTAGGGCCAAGAAACCAGTTTCTTTATTGTTTCATGCTTCTTGTTATGTGACGTGAGTTTGGGATGGCTGAGCCTGGAGGGATGTTGTGGTATATAGGGGCAGAGAGGCCCAGTGGTGGTGGTTACAATAGTTGATTCTTTGAGGGGTGATATGCATTGGGTTATGCATGTGGGTTTCAGGGAGGACACCGAGGATGATAGAACATGTTGAAGCTAGGTTTACCCATCGACGTGAAAGTGATTGCTATTAAACCTGTTGTTTGTTTATTTATTTTACCTTCCCCAATAATTGAGTCAGATGGTCTTTCTTACCCTCATTTTGAAATAGGTAAAGGCACATAAGGTATTCCGTATTCTTTCCATGTTTATCCTCCTGAGTGTGGATGGGTCTACACTCCTGCTATAGGTGGAAAATACTTGAAGGGTAGTCTATCTACTCTCAGTTTTAAGACCCTTGTGTTTGGTAGATTAGAATGATTTTATAGAATTCCTAGAATTATGGAAAGTGAAGATATTATTAATAAATAATTGAATGAATTAATGTTTAACCCATGGGGTTGGAGCTTACTGGGATGAAATGCTGAGGTTATAATTATGATAAGTCACAGAATTGGTTTGGTTATGCCTGGAGGACATGGATCTTGATTGGAATGGTAATAAAATGTAATGTGGGTTTTGATAATGGTTAATTAATGTTGAAATAATTAATTAACATAAAATGAATCTGATATAAAGGGATTGAGTAACTTAATTTTGCTCTTTAAATTCTTATGTTCTTATAATATATCTAGTCATAGTAGTGACATCCAAGATTCTGAGAGACGTTAGCTATAGTTAAGTCCAAGACTAGGTTTTCCCCATAGTGTGGTCATGATCTATATTATACCATGTACGTTTTGTGTTTCTATATGATACTCCACCCTACCAGTTAGGGAAACTGACACCCTATGGATTCTGATCCCTAGGGGGTGTTTTCCCCAAAATCCCAGAGGGAGGATGGATGGCTGACTACCCCCTTTGGCCCTACTCTCTTCTCTTGGTAGTTACTAGTGCTAGTATGCACAATGTTTAGTTTTCCCCTATATTTTTGTAGTGGTATGTAATGGATTATGATTATTTCACACACACATATACTGGATATAGTTTTCTATGGGATACTATAGGTATAACATGTATAGGCTGTGATGGATTGGGAAAACTTACTTAGTGTATGGGCTGTAGTAGCTTGAGGTACAATACTCGACATTTGATACATGCTATGCGATCTATGATGACTCCTGGAAACTACCTATATAATTTTGGTTATGTGGTTGTGGTGGTCAGTTTCATGAGGTGAATGTTGTGGTGATTCACCTAGGTGTCTATGGAAAAGCCTTTTTAGAGTGAGATTCTTAGGACGTGCGATGTCGGGGCAGTGGAAAACCAATGGGGAAGTGATATAGGGGTACCCTTGATATTATTTATTATATTATATTCTCTTATATACGATAATTTCTGAGAGTATCCATGGTGGGGTTGGGAACATAGTATTCCTATTTAGGTGATGAGTTAGTTTCACTTGTTGTTCACTATACTTTAGCATGGTTCCTTTACTTTTTTATGAGAGGATCTGGGGAGGATCTTACTGAGTATACCGTTATACTCACCCTACATTATATAAAATATTTTTTAGGTAACTTGGAGAAGGTTAGAAATCAAGATGGTTACTACTAGATTGGGGTTGTAGGACCTGTTTGGGCTTCGTGGTCACTACCATTTTACTTTTTTTGGTACTTGCATTTTTTCCCTTTGAATTGTAGTAGTTTTTCATGATATTAAAATATGTGTACTTGGGTTTTCTTTTATATTTTAGTCTGAGTAGGAGTTGGTTGGTTTATATCTTATCTCTCTCTTCTTCATGTTTTCTCTTAGAGGGTAATGCCTCCTATCTGTGAGTTTGTTGTACCCTTGGTGCTAGTCGCCAACCTGTGGCCTACTGGAGGTGGGACTTGGGGGTCATTATCTCTTTTCTCACATTTTCAGACCAGTAGGGTTATACTTTGTGGAAAGAGGGTCATGAAAAAGTGGAAACATAGGTCTGGTTTAGGGATAGAATGAGATTTGGAGTTATCCACATGTGAGGTTTCATGGGTTGGTAGGGCAACGATGTTAGCTAAGTTTATCAAGCACTGTAAACATGTGAGACCAGTTAAGACATGGGTATTTTTAGACCCCTATGATCTTATTCACATAACTTTAAGTTTACAGTGGCTACTAAACGAAAATGATGCTTTTTTAGGGTAGAGACCTAGGAAAGGATCATGCATCATTCTTATTTGTGCCTGTGTTTGAATTGGTAAACATTGGGATAGGATAACCTAAAATGAATAGAAGAAATCAATTAATTATTGTTAAAGTCTTCCATATTATAGTTTCAAGAGCTCTAACTATTTTTTCTTTTTCAGGTATGGGTCCAGGTCGACAACCTTATCAGGTTCGCACATAATATGTCCAGGAGGTTGTGCCAGCATATCACCACAGAGTAGAGGCTGATGATGATGACACTTGGAGGAGGACAATCCAAGAGTTTCAACGCCATAGTCTACATAAGTATGAGGGATCCATTTCAGATGTAGTCATGAAAGACTGGTTGGAGTTGGTTTAGATATATTCCAGTTCAATCCATGCTAGGAAGGAGCACTAGGTATCGTTGGTTGTGACAATGCTGTGTGGAGCAGCGAGGTAGTGGTGTTTCTTATTCCTTAAAGATTGTGAGGAGTCGGTAGTCTCATGGGAGGATTTTTGTTACCATTCTAGTGTAGGGGTATTGAATTACTTCTAGTGGACTATAATTGATACCTATTAGGGAACTCCATGGGCGGCTACACCCCCTGGTCGGGACACACCACCATCCTCAGTGGCATCCATTTCCTCATGAAGCCCTTGGGCAGAGAGCCATGCTTCGTCCAACGCTCACATGTGAGAGTTCCCAAGGATCAGATTCATTCCTACCTCCTTTGCCTATGATACCAACTGTAGAGACCACAAAACTGACGTACTTGGACATTACATTACTTTTTCGGAATACTTAATACATAACAAAAACCAACAATCAAGGATTGTAATAGTTTAGTGTCTTTGGAAACTCAGAACACAACCTTCTAATAATAGTGAAAGATCTTCAACATCTCCCATAAAGATATTCCCATTTTGTTTTCTTACCTAAAACCTTTCTTTATATCTTGGAGAAAAGAAAACATAAAAAGGGTGAGCTCAAATGCTCAGTATGGGTAAACATAGATAACGTAAAACAATCCATAAACATTTGAATGTAAAAACTTTAACATAAAATCTAAACATCAAAATCTTGAGCAAAGACATAAATCATGGAAGTACGTAAGGCATATATCATAAAGGAACATAAATCATGATAAAATAGAATGGGAATAAAACATGTAATTGTGGAAAACCATTAAGAACATTATATTATTTTCATAGTACCCAGGGCATTTCTTCCAAGCCCATCTTAGTGGACAAAGTCCCTTTCTGAATCGAGTTCACTCCTCGTTCTAGACTTGCATCACTGAACCGGATTAACTTAACATTCCAACCATGTCTATCTCATGAGAAATTAATATTTACTGAATTCATTTGAGGGAGATATAGGTCCCACCCATCTCATAATTAAATCATTGTTATGTGTGCCACAACATAAACATAAATCATTATCATAACCCAAAGAATAAAATGGGTTTCATAAACATCATCCCATTATAACATAATCCATATAAAACAAATGGATATAATTTCATCATAAGAAAACTGAAACCATGTAAATCATAGAGACATTATACTTGAAACATACACATATGAAATAATGTCATCTTAGATGGAAAATGGTTTTGATAAAAACACTTGAAATGAATTCATGATGAAAATATCCTTTCTTTTTCAAAATCATTTTCTTTTCACAAAATGACAAGAAATTTTAAAAGAAAAGTATTTTATTGAAAATAGTCATGAAATATTGTAGAGGGTTCTTCATTGAAATAAGTTTTTATAAAACCATAAAAATCTGTTCATGCCATATAAGTTAAAAAACATTCTTCTCGTACTTTGGTCGGAAAAGTCAAAAAGTCTCTCGTACTGAAAATGAAAAAAGATTCCTTTCATATCTTATACTAAAAATTCACCAATAGGTAAAATTGGATTTAAAAAATTTTAGGAGGATATAAATAATATTATATATTGAGGAAACATGTATTTGGATGAGAAATATTCCCCAATAAATTCTGAAGTATAAACAATCTCGGATAAAAATGATATTGTGAGATTTTCCCTTACCTTATATCTGATATGGTTCGTATGTATCCGAACCTCCTGTATAATGATTTAAATAATGTCATTGACTTATTATAGAATCATATTTATTGTTATGATATCATATATGGTTCACTTATGACTTTATATTACCCATTCTTTTGTAAATTCCATGTTAAAGCAGCGTTTTGGGTAAAATCGTTTCATTTATTGTACGTGTTTCGACATGTTGTTCTTGATATTATTAATTATATCCTTATTTACTTAATTCCAGAATGTAAAACATGATTTATATATAATATATATTCATCATATAAATATATATGATAGATCGATAAATGGAATGAAATACACTGTTCATGGAGACGGTAGGCCGTACGTACGCATGAACGCTGTTTTCGTTTCCTTATTGAATTAAATAGAATTAAGTAAATGAAACATATATGTACATAAATTCAGTATCATTATTATGCAATATATTTCATGATTATTTATTATATATAATTTATAATCATACTTGAATGGTTAATCATGGAAAATGAATCTCATCGCGTTCGTGGAGACGGTAGTCCGTATGTACGCCCAAGCGATGATATCATTCCCATGATCATGGAATTGTATTGATGTGTATGTATAATATTTCAGAATCAATATCATTTTACAATAATCATATATAGTTATT
Organism: Viscum album; assembly: GCA_963277665.1. Classification (NCBI taxonomy): domain Eukaryota; kingdom Viridiplantae; phylum Streptophyta; class Magnoliopsida; order Santalales; family Viscaceae; genus Viscum; species Viscum album. The sequence continues at coordinate 768,435,367 of OY728156.1, forward strand.
TATTTACACCATTATACCCATCCAAGTAAGGTGGTGGTGGAAAACAAATTACACCACGGCGTGGAGACAGTATTCCGTACGTACGCACGCGCTATGATTTTGTTTTTCGTAGGATGGATAGATGGTGAAATAGGGTTGTTTCATATTTATAATAAAATATCCATATATGAGTTATGCTGATGTTATTAATTTATTATGAAACAAATAAATAAGAATAAGTAGAAGAAGAAATAAATTGGAAAGAATCGGTAAAGGATATTACCTCTTCTTTGACGCGCCTCTTCTTAACCTCCTCTTAAGGCACTAGAGTTGGTCTTTTGAGGAGACAAAAACCTCTATAATGTTTCTAGGGAAGTTTAGGAGGGAAATGGGCAGGGTGTTTCTGAGATTTAAGGCTCAAAATTGTGTAAAGAGAAGAGGGATGAGGTGCCCTTTTATAAGGGAGGAGAGGGGCACCTTTGGAATCCTCAAAAATATTAATTTACAATAAATCAAACCCCACATAGAAACCTCAAAAAATGACTAATATTATAATATTAGATGAGATAGGGTTGTAATATTATCAAAAAATTAAATTTATACATGTTGGTAATTTATTTTAAACATTATCAACTTGATTTATCCTTATTTAATCTATTTAATTTTATTTGTGGTTATAAGATTCTAAATTTTAAATTGTTATAAATAATTACTTATGTGTTGTTAATTTTAAATAATTGGAGTATTTATGAAATTTTCGACAATATAAATTTTAATTTATAATTGTTAAATATTTTTGTGATTTTTAAACAATTTTATATTATGTTATTTTTATAAAATAACAATAGTGTCAATTTTGACACTATTCATTTATTTGAATTTAAATAAAATCCAAACAGAAGATATGTTCAAACTAAAATCTTTAATATATTTATAACATGTAATATGTATCTAGAAAATCGGTGGATCACATTAAATAGTTCAAATAATATTTATTTTAGTATTTTTAAAACCATTTATTTGATATTTCAATCAATAAAATAATTTCAACCTCACTATTGTGTCACCTTTAATAATAATTATTTAATCCCTAAAAATTATAAATAAATTAAAATTATGTAGATAATTTTATTATATTTTTGGAGATTATTCATGTTCGAATTTTCATTAAGTTTATCACTAAATTAAACTTATTATACTTATAAGATTTAAGAGAGTGACATGTTGTCACTTTCTTTGGTTTTAATAATAATTAAATTATTTTCATAGTTAAAAGTCCATAAAGGAATATATTCCGACCCTTAGGTGATATGGGTTGACTTTTAGTTATCCAATAGAATTTTGGTAGGTGTTAGGGTGATTTTATAATCTTATTTTTACCCTTAATCACCCGATTTACATTTAACTATAGTAAATAAAAATTACCATAGTTACTATTCATAATATCAAAAAAATAAATGTAACCTATTAACATAATTTAGACCCACTGAATTAAAATATGGAATCAATTTTTCAAAATTAAAAACACGGAAGTTGCAGTAATTAATTTAAAATTAATCCCGTTGTTAAGAAAACAGGTTTTAAAAGTTAAAACATTGCCAAAGATTGAAATGTTTTTACCTATGAATTCAATGTAAAATTAATGGTAATGACATAAATTATATTAAATGGTAAAAATATATTCTATTTATACTTTAAAAACATTAAATATTATAATTTAACCATATAATTTTTTGTGATGAAAAAAGTTGTTTTTAATTAAAATATAGCGTGTTTTTACTATTCATTAAAATATGAAAGTTATCAGAATAATATGAAAAATTTATCCAAAGTAAATTTTTATATCCTGATTCCAAATAAGAATTTTATTTTTTCAAATTTAACTTATAAACATCTCCAAAACTAAATTTAATGTGGGTGCGCCATCAAAAGGCGACAAAACTGCATTTTTTGAAAAATACTTATTTTACCCGAAAAATTTATTTTGTTCTCATACCATGTTATATAAAATGTGTAAGATGAATTATAATGACATAAAATTCAATATTTAGATACTACTATTTATAACATCTAGTTCATAATAATATTATAACAATATATCGTGGTTTAGTGAAACCCGGTATTCCGTACTACACACGCTATCGAGGAAGGTCACGATTGCATGTAACGCAAGCCAAGGCAATGTTGTGTGTAGTGAAATATTAGTTTGGTGTTGCATATAACATAATACATAAAAAAAATTAAAAATAATACTTCTCATAAAATCTCGGGTTGTTACATCCAAAGTCGAGTTTATTTCTTCAACCACAATGGAAACCAGTCGCCAGGAGCTACTTAACCTTCAACAGGTGATATATAGTGTGTGAGAATTTGGAATCCATTTTAGTAACCTTTTACGATATTTTTTGGACTTATTTCTAGATGAGGAGGCTAGGGTGAGGCATTTCAAGGAGGATTTGTGTCCAAAGATCTAGTGTCAGGTCACCCTGTTTATGCTGAAGAAATATCTTGAGGTGATGGAGGGGGAGAGGTCATCGAGAGGACATTATCTAGAACTAGATCTTAATGAGAGAGGAGTTATCATGATTCCTCACAAAGTAGATATAGGGTTCGAAGTTCCTAGTTTTCAGGGTAGAAGAGTTACCCTTCATCTGGGTGTAGGTCCCAACCCTCAATGTCTCATTTCTCTGCGGGCAGTGGCTCTCAGGCCTATGCTAAGGGACCATACACTTATTTTTATTATGGAGGAAGAGTTCATCAGCAGCGAGAGTTCCTAACATTTTAGATTATTTAGTGTATTCCAGGTGTTCCACTCTAGGTTCCTCCATTGAGGAAGTTCTAACCAAGGAACCAATAGTAAGTTTCACTAACTTTGGATCAACAAAGAGCAGATGGGGTAGGCAGAAGACAGCCCCGGGATGCTCCCCATCCTCAAAGAACATAGAGCGGATATGGTGGTGGTCACCATTAGGGTTATAGAGGCCATGGAACATGCCATGGTTAGCGTCATGCATTGGCATTTCCAGTTCTAGGTGAGGCCGACGTCGTTCGAGGTACCCTTTTCTTGTTTTCTACTTGGGTGTATGCCTTGTTTGATTCAAGAGTGACACAATACTTTTTATCACTTGACCTTGTCCATGCCTTTGTACTTGAGGTAGGGAGGCTTCCAATGACCTTGGCATTGACTACCCCATTGAAGGTTGCGATGAATTTTTTGAAGTTTGTAGAGATTGTGAGCTAGTGATGGGGTAACACTACTCTTGGGGAGATTTCCTATGTTTAAGAATACAATCATATGATTTCATCCTCAACATGGATTACTTGTATTTGGTGCTAGATATTGTGGATTTCTTCAGAAGGTAAGTGGTGTTATTTGATGCTGATGGAGAGACAAAAATGTTTGTTGGCTTGCGAGACCCTCAGATAGGTCAGTGGCGTGTTTTATCCTTGTCATCCTTGATGGATGAGCTAATACTGAGTTTGTTGGAGGTTCAGTAGTCAACATTTCCTAAGGTCATAAAAGAGTACCTTGATGTCTTTCAAGAAGAGGTTGTAGCATTACCCCCTCAACAATAGATCGAGTTCAGGATCGAGATACAGCTAGTCACGTCTCTTATATTGATGTATCCATATATGATGGAGCCTTATGAGTTTTGGGAGATTCCTATATATATAGATGGTCTATTACAATTCAATTTTGTTCGTCCGAGTTTGTCACTGTGGGATGCACTAGTTTTATTATTAAAGAAGGATAATGGTAGTTTGATGTTGTGGGTTGATTATAATAACTTGAACTGAGTGACAATGAAGAAGTTATATCCTCTTCCATGGATTGATGATTTGTTCGATCAAATAAAGGGTTCAAGTTGTTTCTAGAAGATCGATTTGTGGTTAGTATATCATCAGATGTGTGTGATATAGTAACCCTACTTTTCTTACATTACTTTTACATCATTTTAATAACAAACAAAATAAAATCATTACAAAAATAGGATCCAAAGTTTTAGTTTCTTGGGAAAACTAGGACCAAACAAAACTTTTAAAAAATATACATCAACATTTATTTAATTCTTTTTTCTCTAGCTTCTTATTGTCCAATGAATTCTTCTTAGTACAAGTAGTCACCTAAGGATATACATCAAAAAGGGGTGAGCTAAAAGCCCACTAATAGGATAGAGAATAACATGAAACAATATAACATTGGGTGAGCATAATCATTATCATTATAACATAGGCATAGGTTCATAATCATGAGAGGAAACATTAAGAAAAGACATGGAATGTGGCAATACATAAAAATAAAACATTATGTCTTATTGGTCAACTACCAAACATAGTTGTGAAAAAATATATCATCATGTTCACACACACTTAACTTTAATCATGAGTTTCTTAAAATTATCAAATTTATTAGATAAATATATAATTTTGGGTGCACCTATCACATCATAACATTTACATTGCGCTATATAATTCCAGGCGCTCCCGTCACATCACAACATTTACATTATCATGAATTCCACATAGAAAATATGTAAATCTTGGACATATATTAACCCATGGAAAGTAATGAGTTTTATTTCATAATAATAAATTCAAAAACCTTGGGTTACCAAATTAAAGGGGAAATATCATACTTGATACAAGAATCATCAACCTTGAGTGAGAAGTAAAAGGTGTGTTTATGATAGAAGAGTTATTTTGGAAAACATTATGTTTGACATAAAATCTAGTAGAAAAAATGTAACACCCCAAGATTTTATGAAAAATATTCTTTTAATTTCATTAATTTCTTGTGTTGTATTCTACACCAATATTACCTTGCGCTATACGCAACACCGTATTAGCTTGCAGTATACGCAACACTATTCTTGGATCGTGTTACACACAATTTTGATAATAGTTATTCTGCGCAACATTGAGTATATATATATATATATTCAATGTATAAATGAAATATGGTTGGATTCTATTATACGAAACAACGAAGTATTCTTTCACAACACGCAACCCTGACTTGGCTTGCATTACACGCAATTGCGACCTTCCTCGATAGCGTGTGTTGTACGCAATACCAGGTTTTATTAAACAATGATATATTATTATAATATTGTCATGAACTAGCCGTTATGAATAGTATTAACTAAATTTTTAATTTTATAACATTATTATTCATCTTACACATTTTCTAGAACATGGTATAAGAACAAAATAATTTTTTTGGGTAAAATAAGTATTTTTCAAAAAATGCAGTTTTGCCGCCTTTTGATGGTGCAACCACTTTAAATCTAGTTTTTGACATGTTTATATGTTCAATTTGACAAAATATAATTCTTCTTTTGAATCAGGATATAAAAATTTACATTAGATAATGTTTTGATATTTTTCCGATAACTTTCATATTTTAATGAATAGTAAAAACACGCTATATTTTAATTAAAAACAACTTTTTTCATCATAATATCTTATGTGGTTAAATTATAATATTGAATGGTTTTAAAGTATAAATAGAATAAATTTTTACCATTTAATATAATGTATGCCATTAGCATTGATTTTACCTTGAATTCGTAGGTTAAAACAATTCAATCTTTTGCAACGTTTTAAAGAAAAACCCGTTTTCTTTCGACAACAGGATTAATTTTAATTTAATTTCTGCATATTTTGTGTATTGAATTTGGAAAAATGGATTCCATATTTGTAATAAGTGGGTCCAAATTATGTTAATAAGCTACTTTTTATTTTTGAGCATTGTGAATAGTAACTACGGTAAATTTTATTTACTATAGTTAAAGGTAAATCAGTTAATTAAGGGTAAATATAAGATTATAAAATTACCCAAAAACTTGTAAAAATCCTATTGGATGGCTAAAAGTATACCCATATAACCTAAGGGTCGTATTAGATTCATTTTATGGACTTTTTTCCCTGAAAATAATTTAATTATTATTAAAACCAAAGAATGTGACAACATGTCACTTTCTTAAATCTTATAAGTATAATAATTTTAATTTAGTGATAAACTTCATAAAACTTCTAAAATGAATAGTATAAAAAAATCTAATACAATTATATACATCATAGGAATTTATTTAGAATTTTTAGGGATTAAATAATTATCATTTATTATGACACAAAGATAATGCAGTAATTGTCTTATTAATGAAATATTGACATAATTGATGTTATAAATGCCCAAATAAATGTACTTTGAGACTTTTTATGACTTAAATTAATTTTCTAGGTTAATATGACATGTTATTGTTTATATAAGTAACTTGGTTCGAACTTATCATTCTGTTATGAATTTCATAAAAATCATGTACCAAATAGTGTCAAAATTGACATAAATTAGTTTTTAAAACAAATATTATATTATTAATTGTTATTTTATTCCTAAAAATCTAAGGTTCGGCCAAATGACTTATATAAGGTTATATATATTAATAATAGACAACTTGGGGTTTGTTTGGCTTGATATAGTAAGTTTATTAACCATATAGTGTAAGAAAACAAAAAGACATGGTAAAAGTTAAATTATTTAACTTAGAGTTAAATCTAATTGATAAGGTTAAAATAATAACCTAAACTTGTCTAAATACTATTGGATTAGAGTATTTCGACCCATCCCCACTTTAGCTTCGAAATAAGACCCTTTGGAACCATTATAAACCGAATTTGACCTTAATATAAAATAATATTTTGAGATTTTCCTAAGGTGCCCCTCTCCTCCCTTATAAAAGGGCACCTCCTCCCTCTCCTCCTAACACCACTTTGAGCATTAAAGCTCGGCCAAACCCTGCCAATTTATTCTCTCCACTTCCCTAGAAACATCCTATAGGTTCTGGTCTTCTTCAAAGACCTATTTTAGTTCTCTAAAAGGAGGTCTCAAAGAAGCACTTCAAAGAAGAGGTAATGTCTGTTACCGATTCTTTCATCTTTATTTCTTCTTCCACTTATTCTTATTTAGTTTTTTAATTATTAAGTAATAACATCAGTATCACTAACATACTGATATGTTATTATACGTATGAAACAACCCTATTTCACCATCTATCCATCCTACGGAAAAAGAAATCACCGCGCGTGCGTACGTACAGAATACCGTCTCCACGCCGTGGTGTAATCTATTTTCCACCACCACCTTACTTGGATGGGTATAATAGTGTAAATAATGACTATATATGACTATTATAAAGTTATAATTATTCTGAAATAGTATACATACACTCCAATACAATTCCATGATCATAGGAACGATATCATCACTCGTGCGTACGTACGGAATACCGTCTCCACGATGTGAAGCGACTAGTTCTACATGATCTTTATTTCATAATGATTATATAAATGAATTTAATGAATGAATATGATATATATTACACTAATACCATTCTATAAATGAGGTATCTATAACCTAAAGAGAAGAATAAAAATTTATTTGACAAAACACGCATAAGAACAAAAAGTTATAAACACCCGAATAACAAGTAGCAATGAAATATTAATACTAAGAAGCTAAGAATATGGCCATATATGATATCATAAAAATAAGTATGATTCTGTAATAAGTCGATAACATTATTTAAATCATTATACAGGAGGTTCGGACACGTACAAAGCATATCGGACCTAAGGTAAGCGGAATATCACAATCTCATTTTTATCCGAGATTGTTTATACTTTGGTATTTACTGGGGTGTATTTTATCATCCACATCCATGTTTCCTCAATATGTAATGTTATTTCCATCCACCTAAAATTTTTTAAATCCAAATTTACCCTTCGGTGAGTTTTTAGTAAAAGATATGAAAGGATTCTTTTGTCGTTTTTCGTACAAGGTACTTTTTGACTTTTCCGAAAAAAGTACGAGAAGAATGTTTTTAACTTATACGACATGAATGGATTTTTAAAAAATTATTTCCAAGAAGCTTTCTTTACAAGTTTTCAAGTTTATTTTTAATCAAATTATTTTAGTTTAAAATTGTATGACATGTTAAGAAAGGAAAAATGTTTTTGAAGTAGAAAGGATATTTTCCTCAAGAATGTAGTTCAAGTGTTTTATCAAAATTATCTTCCATCTAAGATAATAAAGGGTTCTGTTTATATCCCTATTATTACATGGATTTGATTATGTTGTGATGGAAATATTTTTTATGAATTCCTTTATCTTATATGAATTGTTTAATGATGTCACGATGTTTATGATTCCCATTTTTATTACATGGGTTATGCAATGATGTATGATTTATGATTTTGTGGCACACATAAGAATGGTATCATTATGAGATGGGTGGGACCTATATCTCCCTCCAATGCATTGGGTAAAGATTTTATATCTCATGAGATAGACATGGCTGGAACAGTAGGTTATACCGGTTCAGTGAAACAGGACTGAAACGAGGAGTGAACTCGGTTCAGAAAGGGACTTTGTCCACTAAGATAGTCTTGGCAATGAGTCTTGACTAAAAATAAATGATTCTCTATGATTATGTGTGTATGCCACAAAGTTTCATGTTTTAAGTTATGATTATTGGGATTACATTTCACTACTATGATTTATCCCATGTTATGAAATTATGATCTCTTTTGTAGGTTAAGATTTCCAAAAGATATGTTCTTATGAATATGACGTGATTGTTATTTCTTTTGTTTACCCTTACTGAGCATTTGAGCTCACCCTTTTATGTTTTATTTTCCCCAGGACATAAATAAATGATTTAGGTTTAGAAAAAAGAAGAAGATCTTTATGGGAGATGTTGAAGATCTTTCACCACGATTAGAAGATTATATTCTGAGTTTCCAAAGACACTAAACTATTACGGTCCTTGTGTGTGTGTTTTTGTTATGTACTAAGTATTCCGAAAAAGTAATGTAATGTCCATGTACATCATGCTTCAGGTCTCTACAGTTGGTATCAGAGGAAAGGTTTAGTCAACCTTTGGAAACTAGGATGTGAAAACATTAGTGAGATCCCTAGAGATATTTCTAAGGTATGTCTAGGGATGTCCCTAAGGATAAGTATACGTATAGGATATAGTCCTAGAACTACGGTAAAAATCATAGAATTTAACCTAAGATGTTAGATATTGAGGGTACTCCCCCTTTACTATGTTGTTTTCCCTAGCATGATTTTTTCCTCTCACACTATTCTTTTTGGGTTTTAGAAAATGGCTGGAAATAGGAAGATTCACAATAATGGAGGATATGATGGAAAATGGAATGATGATCTTCATGAGCAACCAAATGAAACGGGATTTGGAAGTCCAAACATCATTATTATGCCGAATCAGCAATCTCATAATATGATCAATAAACTCAAATTTGGTAGGTTTCTTGACTCGGCTAATAAGAGAAAGATGGGGTTTCATGATGATCATAGAGGAAAGAAAGTTCAATTTCCCCTATGTAAATCATGTGGGAAGAGGCATCGAGGAGAATGTTTCAAGGGAACTGGAAGATGCTTTGGGTGTGGAAAAGAAGGACACCAAGCCAGTAAGTGCAAAGGAAAAGGTTCAGTTAACACCATGGATGAGGATAATGGTATTGCTACGACATCAACAATGGTTAAATGTTTTAAATGTGGAATGTACGGGCATTATGACAACCAATGCCCTAAGGGAAAGTCTCATGAAGAGAATCAGTATGGTCGTATGGGTAGTATTTATGTTGATGATTATGAAGAGACTACAAATGATATGTGAGATGAAATAATTGTTGAAGCTCGTTCAATGGTTTAAGAATGTAGTGGAATGATTACATGTTTATCAAGTGTAATGTTGTATAAGTAATCTCATGGTACTATGGAATAAAGAGAAATCTAAGGATTGTTACACTGTTGTCTTTCCTTATGTTTTGAAAGTATGTGATGAATGGTACCAATATTTTTGGAAAGTAGATGATATGCGCATAATGAAGGGATAAGGAGAAAATTAAATGTTTGATAGTATTAATGAGCTCATGACTGATATAAGGAGAAGGTTATATCATGGTTTGACTATATAGAATTTTTTGGATTTTGGTATGTGGAAAGAGTTAACTTTTGACAGCATTCATGTTTTCACTAAGGTTTAATGGGTATTCATTTTTCAAGAGAATACATGATTACGATATTCACATGATTAGAATGTGACCAACAAGATAATGGGAGATAAATGATGGTTGGTTGATGACATTTCAAGTAATCATTTTCTTTATACTATGAGATTGGACCGAAGTATTTTAGATAAGCCTAAAGATTGGAATGGATTATGTTGGACATAAGTTAGGATAAAACTTTTTTCGATATTATTGATGGGATGTTATAGTAATATATCTTTAGAAAAAGGACAACCTGCAGGACAGGCGACAACCCATCGCGTCGGACAAGGCTGTGGGAATCGAACCCACAACCGAAGTGCGACTGGCCTTTATCACCTACCATTGGCCTACAGGAAGTCCCTGTTTAGTAGAAACTAGTTTTATTTTATTATGCCGTATGATATATGAAGTATAGGTTCATTCTTATACGATTAACCTCACCAAAGACGGACTTATGTATATTTGATAACTATTGCTAAACTTTTGTTTGAAACAGATGGAATGACCCATCATTCTATCACATGATCTGTTAACACATCACGAATGACAAATTCAACTTCATTTCTTTAAGAGATGAAGTGGAAATTGTCCAAAGAACGACCAAAGGTGAGACTATACCAAAATAACGAAAGTATTTCTTCTAATTCCAATTTCATCAACTTTAGGGAAACGATCTTGAAAACCAAAAATGTTTTCCTAGTTCCCTTATATCCGATGAATCAGATGGTACCTTAGATAATCACAAATCTATGAATTTGTGATTTCTGGCTTTTCTATAGCCATGTTCTCTACCACTCTCCATCAGAACTTGATGGTTAGATTTTTCTTCCATATCCATATTTTCACCTATGTTCTCCTACGTGGAAACCCAGTGATGAGTTAATTTGGGTAACAGTTACATTTCATACTTTAGTTTTTAAATCCATATTTTGGTATTCCTTTTTACGATGTAGGTTTCTATTAAACAAACTTTCAAGTAGTAAACCATTTATAACCCCGACGAATTTCGAGGGCGAAATTAATTTTAAGGGGGGTAGAATGTAACACCCCGAGATTTTATGAAAAATATTCTTTTAATTTCATTAATGTCTTGTGTTTTATTCTACACCAAGATTACCTTGCGCTATACGCAACACCGTATTAGCTTGCAGTATATACAACACTATTCTTGGATCGTGTTACACACAATTTTGATAATAGTTATTCTACGGAACATTGAGTATATATATATATATATTCAATGTATAAATGAAATATGGTTTGATTCTGTTATATGAAACAATGAAGGATTCTTTCACAACATGCAACCCTGACTTGGCTTGCATTACACGCAATCACGACCTTCCTCAATAGCGTGTGTTGTACGCAATACCTGGTTTTAATAAACAATGATATATTATTATAATAGTGTCATGAACTAGAAGTTATGAATAGTATTAACTAAATTTTCAATTTTATAACATTATTATTCATCTTACACATTTTCTAGAACATGGTATAAGAACAAAATAAATTTTTCGGGTAAAATAAGTATTTTTCAAAAAATGCGGTTTTGCCACCTTTTGATGGCGCACCCACTTTAAATCTAGTTTTTGACATGTTTATATGTTCAATTTGACAAAATATAATTCTTATTTTGAATCAGGATATAAAAATTTACATTTGATAATGTTTTGATATTTTTCCGATAACTTTTATATTTTAATGAATAGTAAAAACACGCTATATTTTAATTAAAAACAACTTTTTTCATCGTAATATATTATGTGGTTAAATTATAATATTGAATGGTTTTAAAGTATAAATATAATATATTTTTACCATTTAATATAATGTATGTCATTAGCATTGATTTTACCTTGAATTCGTAGGTTAAAACAATTCAATCTTTTGCAATGTTTTAAAGAAAAACCCGTTTTCTTTCGACAACGGGATTAATTTTAATTTAATTTATCCATCTTTTGTGTATTGAATTTGGAAAAATGGATTCCATATTTGGAATCAGTGGGTCCAAATTATATTAATAAGCCACTATTTATTTTTGGGCATTGTGAATAGTAACTACGGTAAATTTTATTTACTATAGTTAAAGGTAAATCAGGTAATAAAGGGTAAATATAAGATTATAAAATTACCCTAACACTTGGAAAAATCCTATTGGATGGCTAAAAGTAGACCCATATAACCTAAGGGTCGGATTAGATTCATTTTATGGACTTTTTTCCATGAAAATAATTTAATTATTATTAAACCCAAAGAATGGGACAACATGTCACTTTCTTAAATCTTATAAGTATAATAATTTTAATTTAGTGATAAACTTCATGAAAATTCGAAAATGAATAGTCTCCAGAAATATAATACAATTTTATACATCATAGGAATTTATTTAGAATTTTTAGGGATTAAATAATTATCATTTATTATGACACAAAGATGATGCAGTAATTGTCTTATTAATGAAATATTGACATAATTGATGTTATAAATGACCAAATAAATGTACTTTGAGACTTTTTATGACTTAAATTAATTTTCTTGGTTAATATGACATGTTATTGTTGATATAAGTAACTTTGTTCGAACTTATCATTATGTTATGAATTTCATAAAAATCATGTACCAAATAGTGTCAAAATTGACATAAATTAGTTTTTAAAACAAGTATTATATTATTAATTGTTATTTTATTCTTAAAAATCTAAGGTTCGGAAAAATGACTTATATAAGATTATATATATTAATAATAAACAACTTGGGTTTCGTTTGGCTTGATATAGTAAGTTTATTAACCATATAGTATAAGAAAACAAAAAGACACGGTAAAAGATAAATTATTTAACTTAGAGTTAAATCTAATTGATAAGGTTAAAATAATAACCTAAACTTGTCTAAATCCTATTGGATGAGAGGATTTATACCCATCCCCACTTTTTCTTCGAAATAAGACCCTTTGGAACCATTATAAACCGAATTTGACCTTAATATAAAATAATATTTTGAGATTTTCCTAAGGTGCCCCTCTCCTCCCTTATAAAAGGGCACCTCCTCCCTCTCCTCCTCACACCACTTTGAGCCTTCAAGCTCAGCCAAACCCTGAAAATTTCTTCTCTACACTTCCCTAGAAACATACTAGAGGTTCTGGTCTTCTTCAAAGACCTATTTTAGTGCCCTAAAAGGAGGTCTCAAAGAAGCACTTCAAAGAAGAGGTAATGTCCGTTACCGATTCTTTCATCTTTATTTCTTCTTCCACTTCTTCTTCTTTAGTTGTTTCATTATGAAGTAATAAAATCAGTATCACTCACATAATGATATGTTATTATAAGTATGAAACAACCCTATTTCACCATCTATCCATCCTACGGAAAAAGAAATCACCGCGCGTGCGTACGTACGGAATACCGTCTCCACGCCATGGTGTAATCTATTTTCCACCACCACCTTACTTGGATGGGTATAATGGTGTAAATAATGACTATATATGACTATTATAAAGTTATAATTATTCTGAAATAGTATACATACACTCCAATACAATTCCATGATCATAGGAACGATATCATCACTCGTGCGTACGTACGGAATACCGTCTCCATGATGTGATGCGACTCGTTCTACATGATATTCATTTAATAATGATTATATAAATGAATTTAATGAATGAATATGATATATATTACACTAATACCATTCTGTAAATGAGGTATCTATAACCTAAAGAGAAGAATAAGAATTTATTCTACAAAACACGCATAAGAACAAAAAGTTATAAACACCCGAATAACAAGTAGCAATAAAATATTACTACTAAGAAGATAAGAATATGACCATATATGATATCATAAAAATAAGTATGATTCTGTAATAAGTCAATAACATTATTTAAATCATTATACAGGAGGTTCAGACATGTACAAAGCATATCAGACCTAAGGTAAGGGAAATATCACAATCTCATTTTTATCCGAGATTGTTTATACTTTGGTATTTACTGGGGTGTATTTTATCATCCACATCCATGTTTCCTCAATATTTAATGTTATTTCCATCCACCTACAATTGTTTAAATCCAAATTTACCCTTCGGTGAGTTTTTAGTAAAAGATATGAAAGGAATCTTTTGTCGTTTTTCGTACGAGGTAAATTTTGACTTTTCCGACAAAAGTACGAGAAGAATGTTTTTTACTTATACGGCATGAATGGATTTTTAAAAAATTATTTCCAAGAAGCTTCCTTTACAAGTTTTCAAGTTTATTTTTAATCAAATTATTTTAGTTTAAAATTGTATGACATGTTAATAAAGGAAAAATGTTTTTGAAGTAGAAAGGATATTTTCCTCAAGAATGGAGTTCAAGTGTTTTATCAAAATTATCTTCCATCTAAGATAATAAAGGGTTCTATTTATATCCCTATTATTACATGTATTTGATTATGTTGTGATGGAAATATTTTTTATGAATTCCTTTATCTTATATGAATTGTTTAATGATGTCACGATGTTTATGATTCCCATTTTTATTACATGGGTTATGCAATGATGTATGATTTATGATTTTGTGCCACACATAAGAATGGTATCATTATGAGATGGGTGGGACCTATATCTCCCTCCAATGCATTGGGTAAAGATTTTATATCTCATGAGATAGACATGGCTGGAACGGTAGGTTATACCGGTTCAGTGAAACAGGACTGAAACGAGTAGTGAACTCGGTTCAGAAAGGGACTTTGTCCACTAAGATAGTCTTGGCAATGAGTCTTGACTAACAAGAAATGATTCTATATGATTATGTGTGTATGCCAAAAAGTTTCATGTTTTAAGTTATGATTATTGGGATTACATTTCACTACTATGATTTATCCCATGTTATGAAATTATGATCTCTTTTGCAGGTTAAGATTTCCAAAAGATATGTTCTTATGAATATGACGTGATTGATATTTCTTTTGTTTACCCTTACTAAGCATTTGAGCTCACCCTTTTATGTTTTCTTTTCCCCAGGAAATAAAGAAAGGATTTAGGTTTAGAAAAAAAATAAGATCTTTATGGGAGATGTTGAAGATCTTTCACCATGATTAGAAGATTATATTCCGAGTTTCCAAAGACACTAAACTATTACGGTCCTTGTGTGTGTGTTTTTGTTATGTACTAAGTATTCCGCAAAAGTAATGTAATGTCCATGTACATCAGGCTTCTGGTCTCTACAAAAAATGTATATCCTAGAAAAAAATATAATGATGAATAAATGATTTTTAAGGAATAACCATACTAAAAATGGAGTGAAAGAGGGAAACCCCGAAAAAAGAAAGTTGGGTTCGAGAATTCCCCATACCTTGTGTCTGAATGATTTATTCACTTTAATGTCATATATAATGAAATTAGATTAATTAATTAAAAATTATAGAACCTTTTATACATGAAAATGATTCATTATGTCTTCATTAAGTTCTTTTATGGGCCTTTGGATGAGTTATAGAGTTTAAATTCATTGTTCGTGAGTGTTCTTTTTCTTAGTTTTCTTGAACGGTTCACTTGTTTACATAAATGGAGATTCATGTAGAACATGGATAAACATACATAATTTCTATTACATGTTATTAATGATATTATAGGAGTTTAAATGATCTTTTAATGAATTATTTTATATACCATGTGGATGCATCATTTGTTAAAATTTAACGATGATTGTTTTTGGTTAATTTGGGCGGTTTTTGGATCACACGAACTTGTTTTGTTTTATCATTTAGTATTATGTATAAAAGTTGTTTCCAGAACATAAAAGGGGTTAAAAAATACATATTACTATATTTTTCCAACCATTTAATGGTTTTATTGATAGCCATGAAGGAGTTTAAGGAAAATGGAAGTGCATCACCCACGATGTAGGTAAATTAACACATCATGGGCGACAATTTGATTTTTATAAACAAAGAGAGAGAGGAAAGTGTATAATGAATAATATTCCATTAACATAATAGAATAAAAAAAATATCAATAATAATGGAGTTATAATGATATTTGGATAATATAATTTTAGTATAAGAGAATAAAATAAATGAAATTTGAAATAAAATTGAAAGAAAATAGAGGGAAATTACCTCTTGAATATATCTACTTTGAGAGCCACTTTAGGGGAGAGGTTTTGATCTTTTTATTCGAAAAATGGATGATGGACGTGGGGAAGGATACTGGGAAGAGATTTGAGAAGAATTTGGTGTAGAAATAAGGCTTGATAGGTGTGAGGAAATGAGGTTGGGAGGGGTGGTATTTATAGTGGAGGGGAGTGGGGTTTTCTCAATATTATATTCATTAATTTATTAATTCTTCACAAGGCAAGAAATAGTGATAATTTCATGACTAAATAAAGTAATGAGGGAATGTGAGTTCTTACCAATGGACATTTACATCACCTATGACTCAATCAGGATACAGAAACTCATTTATTTAGCATATTTTGTAAATTATCGAATTTCACTATTCAAAAAAATTCAAGTATTTTAAAAAAATCCAAAAAATTCACTATAACCATTTTTCAGCACGTAGAATTCAAAAATGAACTTCATTTTATGACACTAATTTTTTAAATTTTATTAATTTAATTTTTTAATTAAAATCATACTTTACTTGAAAAATAATAATTTTAAAATTCAAAACTGCTTTTCTAACACTTCGAAAAATTAATTAAGGCCTCATAAAATTATCATATAATCATAAGAAATCTAAATACTAGTTTATGAAAATAAATTTTCTTTTAAATTATTAATTTAATCATTAAATATTCATGACTTACAAAAATACCAGCACTATAATGTAATTATATCATATTGTCACTTATTGGATGGATAAATATTATTTATACTGTCATTGGTAAGGATACTATTCACTTAGACAAATTACTTTTAATAAGGGTCATATTACTATTCATAAAAGTAAAATTACTATTCACAATAGTATGTTACTATTCACCAAAAAATTATATTTGTCCTATCAGAATCCAAATATTTTACTGATCGCAACCATATATGTCAGATTTTAGAAATTCAAAACACAGAAGTAGAAAATTTATGTTTAAAGGTCACATAATAGTTCATTTAAGCATGATGTGTAATTTTTTATCCTAATGTAATTTTTTAAAATTACAACACGAAGGGAGAAATTACATTAATAAAATTTTGGGTCGTTACATTCTTCCCCACTTTTGAAATTTCACCCTTGAAATTTCATTTTACATAAATAGGTGAGGGTAATTCTCCTTCATCACATCCTCTAGTTCCCAAGTTTCTTATTCATATTTATGGTTCCTCCAAGACACTTTGCAAAGTGATTTGTATTATTGTGTAGAACATTATCACTTTGGTCTAGAATCTTTAATGGATTCTCATCATAAGAGAGATCATATTCCAGCTCTACCACCTCTGAGTTCAGTACATGTGAGGGATCTGATATGTACTTCCTCAAGAGTGAACCATGAAACACATCATGAACTTGATCCATATTCGGTGGAATTGCAAGACAATAGGCCATGGATCCCATGCGGTCAAGGATGTCAAATGGGTTAATGTACCTTGGGCTTAGCTTCCCTTTATTTTCCAAATCGCATGACTCTCTTCCATGGTGATATCTGAAGAAAGAATTTATCTCCAACATCAAACTCCAAGTCCCTTCGACGGTTGTCAGCATAACTATTTTTTCAAATTTGAGTAGCTTTGATATGTTGCTAGATGACTTGAACCTTCTCTATTATCTCTTACACAAGAATAGGTCCATGTAGCTTTATTTCTCCAAATTCACCCCAACAGGTTGTATTTCTATATCACTTTACTAACAGAGCTTCATATAGAGCCATATGAATACTTGAGTGGAAGCTATTATTATATGTGAACTCAACCAATGGTAAATGTTGATCCCATTGTCCTTTGAAATCTAAAGATAAGGATCTTAGAATATCCTCGAGCATCTGAATAGTCCTTTCAGACCGACCATCAGTTTAGGTGTGATAGGTCGTGCTTAAATTTAATTCATTACTCAAAGAATGTTAGAGACTCCTCCAGAATTTAGATGTGAGCCTTGGATCATGATCAGAGACAATCTAGATTGGAACCCCATTCAACCAGACCACTTCCTTCACATATATCATTGCAAGTTGTTCAAGAGAGAGATCTTCCCAAATAGTGATAAAATGGGAAGTCTTGGTGAGTTAGTCCACCACAACCCATATCACATTATTTCCTTTGGATGTATTTATGAGACACGTGAAAAAGTCCATAGTGACATTCTCCTATTTCCACATGGGTATAGGTAATGATTGCATCATCCGTTTGGAATTTTTTCTCTCTTCTTTAAAACGCTGACATATCATGCACCTTGGGAAATATTCCGCAATCTCCCCCTTCATATTATCCCACTAGAAGTGTTCTTAGAGATCTTGGTACATATTGGTGCTACTAGGATGGATATAGAAGGTTGAGCTATGTGCATTGCCCAATATATCCTTATTTATCCCAGGTGATGAAGGCAAACAACAACACATTCCAAAACAAATCACATAATCATCATCTATATGGAACTCTTGCAGATTATCTTTATTTATTGCATTCACCTTCTTTAATAACTACATATCATCCCTTTATGCCTCCTTAATCTTCTCTTGGATGGATAGTTAGGAAATCATTTGGGAAAGGTAGGATTTTTTCCCTATTGTTATGATTTTCAAATCCATAATTTTCATATTAATGAAGATAGGGTCTTTCTCAATCCACATTATAGATAGAGTGGCAGGTTATTTTCTTCTTAGAGCATCAACTACCTTGTTCACCTTTCTAGGATGACAGTGAATAGAGAAATCATAATATTTTATTATCTCTAACCATATCCTTTGACATATGTTGAGATCCTTTTGTGTGAATATATAATTTAGACTCTTATGATCAGTATATATGTCACACTTCTCACCATATAGGCAGTGTCACCATATTTTTAAGGAAAAAATCACAACTGTTAGCTCCATATCATGCGTCGGGTAGTTCTTCTCATGGATCTTCAACTGCCATGAGGTGTAGGCTATCACATTATCATTTTTCATGATTACACAACCCCATCCTTTCTTCAAATAATCACTATATATCACAAAAATTTCTCCATTTTTTGGTAATGTGATTACAAGTATAGTGATCATCCTTATCTTTAGCTTATTGAAGCTTTCTTCACATTCTTCTATCCAGACATACTTTACCTCTTTACTTGTTAACTTGGTTAGTGGGATTGAAAATCATGAGAAATGTCTCACAAAATGTCGCTAGTACCCAGATAATCCAATAAAACTATGGATTTCTATGAAACTATAGGGTTTGGGACATTCCTCAATTGCCTCTATTTTATAGGGGTACATAAAAATTCCCACACTTATGATCACATGTCCTAATAACATGACTTTTTTCATCCAAAAGTCACACATTCTGACCTTGGTGTACAACTTCTCCTTTCTCAATGTCACCAACACAAGTCTTAGATGTTCTTCATATTCCTATTTTCTCTTGGAGTAGATGAAAATATCATCAATAAACACTACCATAAAATTTTCAAGGTAATGTCTAAACAATCTATCCATCAAATCCATGAAGATTTTAGGGGTATTAGTAAGTCTGAAGGGAATCAACAGAAATTCATAGTGCCCATAACTTTTATGTAAGGAAATGTTCTGAATATCTTCCTTATTCACCTTTATCTAATGATATCCAGGACGAAGAACCACCATTGAGAAGTACTGATCTCCTCGTAGCTGATCAAACAAGTCATCAATCCTTGGGAGAGGATACTTGTTATTTATGGTGATCTTGTTGAGTTCCTGATAATCGATACAAAAATGCATTGATCCATCCTTCTTCTTTACAAAGATCATTGGAGCACCCCAATGTGATTCACTAGGGAGTATGAACCCTTAGTCTAAATGCTCTTGCAGATACTTATTTAACTGCTCCAGTTCTATAAGAGCTATCCTATAGGGACACTTTGAGATAAGAGCAGCTCTGGCTATGAGTAATATGGAGAACTCTAACTCACGTTCTGGGGGAATTCTAGGTAACTATTCATGAGATACATCACTGTATTCCCTCATGATGGGCATTTCTACTTGGTTGAAACATTACTTTGACTCAACCATTTGAGCGAGGTATGCCTCTTCACGGGGAATCAACACCCACACTATTGAAGGATTTTCAAAGGATATTCATGAGGCTTCTTGCATTTGTAGAGTATCATGGTATGGTTTGGAATATGAAAATATATTTCCTTTTCCCAATAGTTTATATGTTCTCTATATAATTAGAGACAATACATTCCCATTATAGTGTCGAATTCGACCAAGGGAAGTATCACGAGGTTCACTAGAAGAATCTTCCCACATATGAAATTAGGAGAAGAGTTCAACACTTGGGTTGCATATATTTCACCAGTTGGTGTTTTTATAGATATATCTACTTCAAGATTTTGGGGATTTGATTCAATAGTTCTAGAAAACTTGAGATATATAAAGGAATGCATAGAACCAGAATCAAATAAGACTTTTTCCATTATTGAGTGAATGGGAAGTATACCTTGTACGAATTCATTTTATTTCTCAACTTCCAAAGTAGTGATGTCATATGCATTCCCTTTCTCCTTTGGATTTGGTGGATCAGGACACCAATACCCTCTATGGATTGAGGTTTAGTACTATTTCTTGCATAATTATCTTGCTCCCTATATTTGTATCATTAAACCATGGGTGGTTCTCTCCTTTCCTTGTAATGACCCAAACTTTCATTAATGAAAATTCCTCTTGATCTAATTAAATGTATTATTATGGTTATATAAAATGTGCACTTAATTGGTTTTATGTTTCTATATTTTAAAATAACATCAAGAATTTTGACCGTTGCTAATATAGTCGTTGAACATTGATCACATGATTAGTATAAATATTGGGCTTTAACGAATCCAATTTACCCAGACAACGGAAGAGATGGTCTCATATAATAGACTTCCCCCATAAGAAACCCATTTGTAAAATGTCATAAAGGATGTGGCGTCATGGGGCTTCGCTCTTGGCCAAGCCCAAGACGATCTTGAATACGTTAAGCTCGAGCATAACCACCTACGAGAGAAGTGGAAGTTGGTAGAGATTACCACTTGAGAAATGTAATCCGAGCCACCCCAAGAGTCTGTCACCATTGCACACCTTGCCCTTCGGTCTTATATAGGTGTTATAAGGGATTATGTAACAAGACCATATCACTATGATTATGTGAATTATTTTTGTATATAGTAATGAATATATGTTAATTTTATTATTGTTACTTTGAAAATAGTTTTTAAAGCGCAGATAGTATTTTTAGTTAATATTAAACTAAGAAATATATTTTAATGAATTAAATTTTTTTTAATTAAATAATATTTTAATAAAATATTATTAAATTACATTTTATTAAATATAAATTGTCGTATAATTTTTATGAATGCAATTTTAATTTATAATAAGGTTAGAAAGATATTTTTATCAAAACCCATGATTTTTCGATAAATGTCAGTTTTTTATTTTAAAAGTAAAAATTCAAATATATAGAAAATTATTTAGATAAAATGAATATTATTTTTGGAATTAGAATATTGAAATTATCCAATGGTGAATGTTTCATGATTTTCTGAGACAGTCGAATTTTTGGGTAAAAATTAAATACCTTTTAAATATATAATGTGTTTTATGACATCATAATGACCCAATAGAGATGTAATAAAATACTATAAATGATATTTTTGGATAATATATGTTGTAACATTAAAATAATGCGATTTTAGGTTTTTTTGATTTATTTTACAAAATGTTAGTGGACCCTCCAAGAGTTATAAAACATTTTCACTTTTTAAATAATTTTTCTTGAGAGTGTGACTCACCTTACCATAAGAAACCATATTATTTTAAGATGTTATACCATTGGCCTTATAAAATATTTTTTTTTCACTCCCATTTGGCAAAAACCATGGGAAAAAAAAAAGGTCTGGTTTTTGGTATTGATTAGTTTAATGTGTGGTGACCCAAACCTAAATAATAAAGAATACCCTCTCCTTTCCTATATAAACCCACCCAAGCTCACACTTTCTCTTCACTCAAAGCCTTTGGAGTTCGTCCAAACTCTGATCTCCTCTCTCTATAATCCTCTCAAGGTTCCTCATGCTCCCAATAAGCCTCTCTCAAGTGTCTTCCAAGCTTTTGGGATCACACTTCCAAGTAAGGGATTCCTACCTTTCTCTTTTTATCCAAGTTTCTTAATATTGTTATGCCCTTTTATTTTCAATTATAAATGTTGGGGTATGATTTAGAACCTCCCCCATATTTCCCTATTTATGTTTGAATGATTAGATACCCCTTTCTCTCTCATTAAATTCCTCTCATGTACACCCGTTACTATGCTGAAATTCCGAAAGGAATTTCTCTCTCCTCATTTACATTCAAGTAATTCTTTTGTATCATGAATCTAATTTCCATTACAATTGTTGGGAAATGTACCTATATGAACCCATTAATTTCCATTTCATGTAAATATGATGAGACACCCATTTCTCTCTCATCAACCATTTTTATGAATTCTTATGTCATGTCATTATGCTGCTAAAATTGCACAACATTTTTCCAAGCCAAAGTCATTGTGTAGTGAATACCATGCCCATTTCTCTATCAAGGTTATTAACCTTTATGCACATTTAATTATTGATTATAGAGTTTCATGTATTAATTTCATATTCCTTTATCGTGTAATAAATGATGATTTTTAATGAATCTATGTTTTATGATCCATGTGGCACACTTATGCATGAAATGAAATGTTTAAAGAGGGTACGTCCTGATAGCGCTTCAATACCTTGGGTAAAGTATAGTATCATGATACATCATGTGAAATGAGTGTTGAATCATTCTAATTCAAGTGGAATGAGGCTTTAATCATGATTCATGTGTAATTAGGGATTACTCATGCTCCATGTGCAATGAGCCTTGGCTCATGCTAATTCCATGTTAAGTGTTGTTGCCACATTTTTATGTTATGATTATCATGATTTATCATGCATTTATGTTGATGTTTATCTTGTGCTCCATTTATATTCCTATTGTCTAATATTAACTGTATTCCTCATTTTATTCCTTGTTTATTCTTTTATTGGGCGTTATACTTAACCCTTTTCTTTTGCATGTCCTCAGGTTATCCTATGCAATGCTAAGTACGAGGGAATGTAGTGGTCATGTAAAGAAAGTTTTCAATAAAGTTGTTGGGTGTTTTATGTTCTATGTTGTTATGTAATGATACTAATCCCCAAATACACTAAACCTCTTGATATTCTATGTTGTATCAAGTGAATTTTATGTAATAAATCATGTTTAATTGTGTAATAAAGAGAAGGGTCGTTATATTTCTCCACCACATTCTCTTTCCTTCTCATGTCTTTTAGAAACTCTTGAGCTTGGTGGACTTCTCTCCCACACTCAAAGCATTTCCCCATCCCTTTGAGGAAATTACCATGATGGTTCTCCCAATATTTTTTACATTTGGGTGGTTGAGTTTTCTTTCCACCTTTCTCATTAGATCCTCCGACATGAAACTCCATCTTTCATTTCTTATCACCATAGCCTTGGGACCATTCTCCAAACTCCATCTCCACTTTGAGAGCACATAGATCAACTTATTCATAAATCCCAAAGTCTCGAATTGCAATATCCTTCTAAAGGTGTGTTTTTAATCCACTAAAGAATCTATCAATTTTGCTATCATTTTTTATAACAAATCCCGAATCATACCTTGCAAGCCTTGTGAAATTCCCTTCGTAGAACATGATAGATTATCCATTATTTTTCTTTAGATCTATTAATTCTCTCTTCATATTCATCAGATAGTTCATGGGAAATACTTTTTAAGAAACATTAAATTAAATTCTTTCCACTCCACCTCTTCAATTTATTTAGTTGGATTGGTGTTCTTAATCAAATCCCACCATTGTCCAACCTCTCCATCGAGAAGATAAATGGATAGAACCACCTTCCCCATCTCAGAATAGTGAAACACAAAAAATATCTTCTCTGACCAACTATTCTGAAACTAGTGTATCGGAAGATCCACTTAACGTTTGTGGTCATTGCCGCATAAAAAACATGATATCCAGTTGCTCCCTCTTAGGCGAAGGAGGACGATTGACATTATTCAGGTTATTATTCATAAACTAAGACAACTGGGTAAGCATCGCCATGAATTTTTGAACTCCACCTCCCAAATCATTGTGGATTTCATTCAAGAAATTTCTACATTGTCCATCACATGGGTTGTTGGCATGGTTTCTACTATTTCCCAATATTTTATAAATTAGAAAAGGTTAGAACAAACATAAGTCAACAAGTCATGCATAAATAATTTAATACTTTGTGAAATTAAAACTAAAATAATATATTATGGGATCCCAATATTTAGAAAATATTCTTGTGTGATTACATATACTTAGTCTCATACCAGGGTTTTCACTAAGGTTCTCTAATCCTAATTCCCAAATTAACTAAACCTTGCCTCTGATACCAACTATAGAGACCTTTCTTTTTTTAAATTACTTTTACATCATTTTATTGATAAACAACATAAAATAATAACACAAATAGGATCCAAGGGTTTAGTGTCTTGAATAAATTAGGACAAACATAACTTTTACAAAATAAACATAAACATTTATTTAATTCCTTCTTCTCTAGATTCTTATTGTCCCTTGAATTCTTCTTAGTACAAGTAGTCACTAGAGGGTATACATCAAAAAGGGGTAAGATAAAATCCCAGTAAGAGGATATATAATAATGTGAAATAATATAACATGAGGTGATCATAATCATTATCATCATAACATAGTCATAGGTTCATAATCATGAGAGAAAACATTAGAAAAAGTCTTGGAATGTGGAAATGCATAAAAATAAAAAATCATGTCTTAGTGGTCAACTACCACACATAGTTGTGAATAAATCTATCATCATGTTCATGAATAATTCACTTAACTCATGAGGTTATTCACATTATCCAATGCATTGGAGCACTATATAATTCCAGGTGCACCCATCACATCATAAAATTTACATTGCACTATATAATTCCAGGTGCACCCGTCACTTCTCAACATCAACATTATCATGCATGCCACATAGGACATATATCAATCATGGAAATATAGTAACCCATGGAAAGTAATGGGTTTCATTTCATAATCATACATTAAAAAACTTTGTGTTTTGAAATGAAAGAGGGAATACCATACTTGATACAAGAATCATCAACCTTGAGTGAGAAGTAAAAGGTGTGTTTATGAAAGAAAAGATCTTTTGTAAAAAATTATGTTTGACATAAACTAAATTTTAAAACATTTATATCCCATAAAAGGTAATATAATTATGAGGAGATTATTTTTAAATAATAACCATTTTGAAAATGGAGTGAAAGAGGGAAAACCTGAAAAAATAAAGTTGGGTTCGAGAATTCCCCTTACCATATGTCTAAATGATTTATTCAATTTAATTTCCTTTATAACAACATTATATTAATTAATTAACATTTATAGAACCTTTTATAAATTAACACAATTCATTATGTTTTCTTTAAGTTCTTTTATAGGCCTTTGGATGAGTTATAAATTTTAAATTCATTGTTTTGGAGTGTTCTTTTTCTTAGTTTTCATGAACGGTTCACTTGTTTACATGAATGAAAGTTCATTTAGACCATGGATTGACATAAATAATTGATATTACATGTTATTAATGATATTAAAGGATTTTAAATGATATTTTAATGAATTGTTTTATATACCATTTGGATGAATCATTAGTTAAACTTTAATGATGATCATTTTAGGTAAATTTGGGCGGTTTTGGGATCATAACAAACATGTTTTGTTTTATCATTTAGTATTATGTATAAAAGTTTCTTCCAGAACATAAAAGGGGTTAAAAAATAAATATTAAAATATTTTTTCAACCATTTAATGGTTTTATTGATATCCTTGAATGATTTGAAGTAAAATGGAAGTGCATCGCCAACGATGTAGGTAAATTAACACATCACGGGCGACGATTTAATTTTTATAAACAAAGAGAGGGAGGAAAGATTATAATGAATAATCATACATAAACATGATATAATAACAGTATATCATTCATAATGTAGATATAATGACATTTTGATAAGAGAAGTTGAGGATAATAGAATAAAATAAATGAAATTTGAAAGGAAATTGAAAGAAAATAGAGAGAAATTACATCATGAATATATCTTCTTTGAGAGCCTCTTTAAGAGAGAGGTTTTAATATTTTTATGATATCAAGGGATACTATAAGTTGGGGAGAATCTTGGGAAGATATTTGAGCATAATTTTGAGTAGTAAAAAGGCTTGAGATGTGTGAGGAAATGAGGTTGTGAGGGGTGGTATTTATAGTGGAGGGGAGAGGGGTTTTCTTAATATTATATTCATTAATTTATTATTTCTCCACAAGGAAAGTAATAGTGATGATTTAATGACTAAATAAAGTAATGAGGGAATGTGAGTTCTAATCAATTTCCATTTACATCATCCATGACTCAAGAATGATACAAAAAATTCATTTATTTAGCATATTTTTTAAATTATTGAATTTCACTATTCACCAAAATTCAAATATTTTAGAAAAATCCCAAAAATTAAACCTAATTTTTTTATTGTGTATAATTAAAAAATGAACTCAATTTTATGAAAATAATTTTATAAATATTATTTATTTAATTTTTTAATTAAAATCATACTTCACTTGAAAAATATAATTTTTAAAATTTAAAACTACTTTTCTAACACTTTGAAAAATTAATTAAGGTCTCATAAAATTATCATATAATTATAAGACATATAAATAATAGTTTATGAATACATTTTGTGAAAATAAATTTTCTTTTAAATTATTAAATTAATCAACAAATATTCACAACTTACAAAAATACCACCAATATAATCTAATTATATCATTTTATCACTTATAGGATGGATAAATTTTATTTATACTATCATTGGTAAGGTTACTAATAAATTGTCCAAATTAATATTCATATGGGTCATATTACTATTCGTAAGGGTAACATTACAATTCATAAGGGTATGTTACTATTCAAAAAAAATCAAGTTTTTCCAATTGGACTCCAAACATCTTATTGATCGCAACAGTGTATGTTAGATTTTAAAATTTCAAAACACAAAAGTGTAAAATTTATGTTTGAAGGTCACATAGTAGTTCATTTAAGAATTATGTGGCATTGTGTTTCCTAATTTGATTTTATGTGATTGTGACATTACTACAAAAGGGTGAAATTTCATTGATAAAAGTTTGGATCGTTAGATGTGAAGGATGAGGATATCCCAAAGACTACTTTTCGTTGTTTTCATGGGAATTATGAGTTCATTGTGATTACATTCAGTGTGATGAATGATCCAGCTATGTTCATGGGGTTGATGGACACTGTGTTCCGTGAGTTCCTAGATAAGTTTGTGGTGGTCTTCATTGACGAAATCCTTATGTACTCCACATCTAATGAGGAGAATGCAAAGTATCTGCATGCTATTTTGGGAGTTCTTCATCAACAAAAACTATTTGGGAAGTTGTTTTAAGTGTGAGTTTTGGGCTTGAGAATCCCATTTCATGGGTCATATTGTATCATAGCAGGTAGTAGCTATGTATCCGTCATATATATCATAATTTGTGTCATGGTAATCCCCCAAGATAGTGGTAGAGGTGTGAATTTTACTTGGTTGTGTAAGCTACTACAAGAGGTTTATAGCCAATTTATCTCAGGTTGCGACTCCTCTAGAAACATTGAATAGAAAGAATCAGGTGTTCATATGGAATGATCAATGTTAGGCATCTTTTGAGTATATGAATGAGAAATTGGTTAGTGCTATGGTTCTTTGTGTGCCAGCAAAAGGAGTTCAGTTTGCGGTTTTCTATGATGCTTCACATCTGGGGTTAGGTTGCATTCTGATGTAGTATAGATCAGTCATTTCTTATGGGTATTAACAGTTATGTCCCCATGAACATAACTATTCCACCCACGATCTCGATTTTGTGGTAGTGGTGTTTTCCTTGAAATTGTGGAGACATTACCTCATTGGTGAGAGTTTCATGCTGTTCACTAATCATAAGAGACTGAGGTATGTTTTCTCCCTGCATGACTTGAACTTGAGACAATGTTGGTGGATGGAGTTCTTACAGGATTACGACATCAAAATTTTATATACACCTATAAAGGGTAATGTTATAGATGATGTGATGACCAGGAAGTCATGTAGTGATGCAGTTCATGAATCTGGTGATTCTTAGATAGTAATGGAGGAACTTTTGGCATTACATATTGATATGAGATAATTTGGGGTAGATTTTGCCCTTTTCAGATGATGGTGAAGTCATCTCTGGTGTAGTAGGTATAAGAGTCCTAGTTGGAGGATCTTGAGGTACAGGTCTAGAGAGACTGAGTTGTTTGTGGTGAGGCCCCTGATGGTTGGTCTAGGGATGAATAACATTGGGTGTTGTTTTAGGGGATTCTTTTTGTTCCTTTGGAGTTGCATGAGATGGTTCTCAGAGAGTTCCATATTTCCCCCTTATCGGTAAATCTTAGCGTGACAAAGATGTACTGAGCATTGAGGAGTCGGTTTTGGTGTCCTAGGTTGAAGTGTGTAGTTTTATAGTTTGTGTCTCGATGTTTGGTCTTCCAAAAGGTGAAGGTTGAGCAGCATGTTCATGGTGGTTTTCTCTAGCTATTATATGTTCCTCAGTGGAAGTGGTAGGAAATCTTGATAGACTTTGTTACTGGTTTACCTCAAGATCATGGAGGCTATGAAGATATATGGGTAGTAGTAGATAGTTTGAAGAAATCATCCCACTTCATCGTAATCAAGGAGTCGAGCTCTATAGAGGTTTTATAGAGTAAATATATGGAGGAGGTGGCGAGACTCCATGGAGTCCCTACGAACGATCATTTTAGATCGAGATCCTTGTTTTACCTGCAGAGTGTGGAGAGGTCTCCAGTATGCTTTGGGTTCTCAAATATTCCTTAACACTGCTTTTCATCCACAAATGTATGGCTAGACAGAGCGGACCATCTAGACTCTTGAAGACATGTTGCGTTCTTGTGTCTTGGATTTTGGAGGTTCGTGGATGAGGCACTTACCCTTGGTAGAGTTCATTTACAAAAATATTTTACATTACACCATCAGTATGGAATCGTTTGAAGCCGTGTATGGACGACTTTTCCATTATCTATTGTTCTAGACTGGGGTCAGAGAGTCAACAATTCTCAGGCTGGAACTAGTATAGAATACGATCAAGATGGTTCATGTGATTTGTGAGATGATGAAGGCAGTGTTGGATCATCATAAATCCTATGACGATCATAGGAGGAGACCTTTGTAGTTTGATGTTGGGATCATGTGTTTTTGAAGGTGACTCCCCATAATGGGAAGAAAAGGTTTGTTTGTGGGAGTAATATTTCTCCCCTGTTTTTTTGGGAATTTCGAGGTGTTGGCTTTTGTTGGAGATGTGGAATATCGTGTAGCACTTACCCTGTAGATGATTAGGATACACAATTTTTTCCATGTGTCTCATATTCTTTATTATCTACATGATGACTCTCACATCAACTATTGGGGTGAGATCGATGTTGATGATGATGCAACCTTCAAGGAGCAGTCTATAGAGATCCAGGACCACAAGGATAAGGTGTTACGCAAGCATGCTATTGTCCTGGTTCATGTCTTGTGGAGACATGGTGGTGTGGATAATAGTACATGGGAATTTGAGTCATAAATTCATGCTAAATACCTTGATCTATTTTATGTTTAGATTTTCTCTTGTAACATTCTTTGTTTAGTGGTTGTAGACCCTTTATGTTTATGATATGTCTTTCTCTTATTGATTTTTATATATTACTTTGTTTTTATAGGTATCTACACTAGTAGAGTGTTTAATATATGTTTTTGGTTGTCACTTGGTTTCGTGTTGTTATTTTTAGGAAGCGGTTGAGCTCCTATGGTGGTGGGAGCCTTGAGAGGTATCTCATGGGGGAGGGGATGTTTTGACGAACCCTTTTTTGTTTCTTCTCTAGGTTGGTGTTATATTCTCAAGGATGATAATTTTTTGAGAGGTATTTGATGTAATGGCCCGAACCTCTCCTGTCCATTACTTTGTGAAAATATAGTTTTTGTGGTGTTCTAGGAGGTCAAGTTGACTTTTTTATAATACTTTTTTCAATTTTTTCCAATTCTGTGAATAATGTTTCAAGGATGGTAGGTCGTTTATTGGTAGGTCATCTATCGGCATGGAATCTATCAGTAGGTCATCTATCGATAAGTCATCTATCAGTAGGTCATCTATCAGTAGATCATATATTGATAGGTCATCTATCAGTAGGTCATTCATCAATAGGCCATCTATCAGTAGGATATCAATTGTTAGGTGTACAATGTTTCTAGATCGGTAGGTGTATAGTATTTCCAGAATGGTGAGTCACATCGGTGACTCATGTTGGTGATTTGTGTTGGTGATTCGCGTCAATGAGTCGCATTAGTGACTCACATTAGTGACTCACACCAGTGACCCACATCGGTGACTCATGTTAGTGACTCGTGTTGGTGAGTGGAGTTAGTGAGTTGTCAGTGAACAATGTTA
Organism: Viscum album; assembly: GCA_963277665.1. Lineage (NCBI taxonomy): Eukaryota > Viridiplantae > Streptophyta > Magnoliopsida > Santalales > Viscaceae > Viscum > Viscum album. Next base: position 768,466,157 of record OY728156.1, read on the forward strand.
CCATCATCCTACAGTTTCGCCCCTTTGAAATTATCTTTGACATAAAATGCATTCAAATAATTATTTTAAGGGATTTAAGGTCGATTCGAAGCCAATAAATTTTATTTTAATTTTCCCAAGGGTTCAGGTGAATTTAATTGGTCAAACATCATAGTCTTGACTAGATACACCTTTAATAGAAAATCTAAACTGCTACTTTGTTTAGTTTTTCAAAAGGGCCAAGATAACTTCCACCCTTTTTATTCCTTCTCCATTCTATTGGCATGAGGTTCCATAAACCTTTATTCCTAAGGAGTTTTGTGATTGTGATATCCTTGTATTGTTTTTTCTTGGATCTTTTCCTGCTACACGCACACCCATTTTTTGGTGCAACTAGAAAGTGTCGATCCATCTTCGATATAAGGTATGTTTTACCTCTATTTTTTGAGGTTCCTTGATCTGTTTCCTATCATTTGTCCTTTCCATGCGATGGAATGTGATCTCTATGTTTCTAATGGAGCTTTCTTGGGTGTTTCCTAATGTGGTTGTGCCATGGTGTCCTCAAGTACATGCAGTCGTTACGGGTGAGGTGATCATGATATGTTGTGTTGGCCTGTTCTTGTGCAAAGAACGTTGGAAACCTTTTGACGCAGGGGATTCATGGATTCTATAATTTATTTTTATGAAATTATATAGTTATCATGGTTTAGACTCTAGATCACAATGGAATTGACATAATAAATATTGAACCAGATTAAAGAATTAGTGTCAATTACATATTGATGTTGTTGATTATTGATTTTCTAGATAGTGTGATATCTATGATTTTCCTGTTTAGCATGTCATTTTTTGGAAATTGGTAAAGAACATAAATCCTGAATTAATTGATAATTAAGTGTACAAAGATAAAGTGGCATGTTTAATGAATCTTATTGTTTCTATTTTAGTTTTATGATAATCAAATTGATACAGTAAGCATGTTTAATTGAATTGATTGATAAACCTGAAACATGTTTATGATTGTTGATTAAAGGCATGTCTAATTAATTATTTAATTAATTTTTGATAGATTGAGATATCTAGTTGTTTAGGTTTCCCATAATTGGAACCTATGATATTGGATCAGTTAATTCAATATGGAAAAAAAATTGGTTGTGTGATAAATATAATGCCCTGTTGGGTCTGACATACCCACTTTCTTATAAATGAAAAGTGCCTTATGCTTGGTGTTGTGAGAGCCAATTTTGTGTGAAGGTTGAATTCTTTGTTTTAGGGTCAAGATCCCATTTTCTTTGTTATTTGCTGCTACTTGTAATGTGACGTAAGCCTAAGATGGTTGATCCTAGAGGGGTGTTGTGGTATGTAGGGAAAGGGAGGCCTAGTGGTGGTGGTGGAAGGAGTTTATTCTTGGAGTGGAGAGAAGCACTAGGTTATGCATGTGGGTGTTAGGGAGGAAACTGAGGGTGATGGAATGGGTTGAAGTTGGGCTTACCCGTCAACATGAAAGTGGCTATTTTTGAACCTATTGTTTGTTTATATGTTTTTACCTTCCCCATTTCTGGAGGTATATGGTCTTACTTAACCTCTTTCTGACATAGGTACAGACGTGTAGGGTATGCCACAAGATTTCCATGTTTCGCCTCTCGAGGATGTATGAGTCTACACTCATTTTATAGGTGGAAAATACTTGATGGGTAGTCCATCTACTCACCATGTTTATCCCTTTGTGTTTGGTAGCTTATAATGCTTTTCTAGAATGCCTGTAATTATGGAAAGTGAAGATGTTATTAATAAATGATTGAATGAATTAATGTTTAACCCATGGGGTTGTATCTTGCTAGGATGTAATGCTAAGGTTATAATTATGAGAACCTATGGACTTAGTTTGGTTGTTCTTGGATGGCATGGATATTGGTTGGAATAATAATATAATGTAATGTGGGTTTTGATAATGGTTAATTAATTTTTAAAGAATTAATTAATGTAAATTTCAACTGATAAAAAAAGATTAAGTAATTTAATAAATCTATTTAAATGGTTGTGTTATTATAGGATATATAGTCTTAGTAGTGGTAGTTAGGAGTTTGAGAAACATTAGCTTTAATTGAGTCTATGACTATGTTTTTTCCTTAGTGTTGTTGTGAGCTATATTATACCATGCACTTTTTGTGTTTCTTTATGCTACTCCACCCTGTCGGTTAGGGAAACTAACACCCCAGGGATTCTGAGACATGGGGGGGGGGGGGTGTTTTCCCCAACATCCTAGTGGGAGGATGGATGGATGACTACCCCCTTTGGCCCCGCTCTCTTATCTTAGTAGTTACTAGTGTTGGTATGTATGATGGTTAGTTTTCCCCATATAAATGTGTAGGGGGTTATAATGGAATGTTGCTATTTCACACACATATATTCTGGATATAGTTTCCTATGGGATACTATAGGTATATCATGTATAGGTTGTGATGACTTGAGGATCCTTACTTGATGTATGGCCTGTATTGGCTTGAGGTATAATACCTGACATTTGATACATGTTATGTGAGCTATAGTGGCACCTAGAAAATACCTGGCTACATCTGGTTGTGTGGTTGTGGTGGTGAGTTTCATGAGGTGCATGTTGTGTTTCTTCACCCAGGTGTTTATGGGAAATCCTTTTTGAAGAGAGATGCTCTGGATGTGCGACATTGGGGAAAAACAGAAAACTAGTGGGGAAGTGTTAGTAGGGTACCCTTAATATTCTTTATTATATTATATGCTATTACACGCAATACTTGGTTAGAGTAGCCATGGTGAGGTTGGGAACTTAGTATACATGTTTAGGTGATGAGTTAGTTTCATGTTTTTCTCACTGTTCTTTAGCATGATTCCTTTAATTTTTCATGAGAGACTCCGGTGAGGATCCTACTAAGTATACTATTATACTCACTCTATGTTATATAAACTATTTTTCAGGTCACTTTTAGCAGGTTGGAGATTAGGATGGTTACTAATATCTTGGGGTTTCAAGAGCAGTTTATGCTTCATGATCACTACCATTTTACTCTCTTTTGGTACTTGTAATTTTTCCCTTTCAGTTGTAGTAGTTTTTCATGACATTAAATATGTGTACTTGGGTTTTATTTTATATTGTAGTCTGATCAGGAGTTGGTTGGTGTCTATCTCATCTCTCTCTTATGCATATTTTCTCTTAGAGGGTAATTCATCCCATATGTGTGTTTTCTATACCCTTAATGCTAGTCACCAACTCGGGACCTACTAAAGGCAAGACTGAGGGGTCATTACCTCTTTTCTCACTTTGCCAACCCATGAGGGGTACACTTTGTGGGGAAGGGGTCGTGACAAAAAGTGATCTTTATATGTGAAAAATTGACTTCTAATTTTTTTTGAAGTATTTTTAAAGGAAATTGAAAATGGTTTGTTTTTAAAACGTCAAGTGATTGTGATTTTTGAAAACAGGGTTTTAGGCCAACATATCTAGTTTTGTGGAAAAGTTAGTTTATAAATAATTTTCAGAAAACTAGGTAAAAATTGTAAACCTATTTTAGTTTTGAAATGTCTATTTCAAAAAGAGGTTCTTATGAAATAGTTTTAAATTGGGACTTTAAAATAGTGATTTTTCCAAGTGTAATTGTGTGGGGGGAAATATTTTGCAATGTATTGTTTTCAATTATTGAAAATCCAAGAAGAATAGTTTTTAACATGATTTTGATGTGTTTCTATTTATTTTATAAATCCTTATAGAAAATGTTTATTTTTCTATCATATTTCAAAATATCATGGTTAGGATACAATATAGAAGTTACTACATTAATTTAATGGGTGGAGAGATACTGGGATATTAGGTCATGCCTATATATTTTATAGGTCTAGGTTCATTCTAGTTCGATTCACCTCCTTTGATCTTCTAAGAGAGATGTTTGGTTGGATGGTGGTCATGGGTCACTTAGGAGCTCATATAGTCAGGGGATTTTTTTTAGTTGGATTTGTTTTGGCCATTTGACATATTTTATTTTATGCTCTAGCTTATTTATATTTGGTTTATTCTATTCTTTTATTCATGTATCAGTTATATCATTTTTATTATATGTTTAGTTATGCTTATATATAGCTGGTTCTTTTATTATTTTGGTTTTCACTACTTATTTTTATTGATGTAAAAGGGTAAAATAATTACCATGTTATGTTTTTTGATTCCAATGAACTCATTTCCATCCCGTGGGGATCAAAAATACTCTTCAGGCCTTATGTTAGACTATTTTGGGAGCAGAGTTAAATGACACCTCAGGTCAGTTTTTTACAAAATCTAATCAAATGGATATGTTCTTAGTGGGTCCTAGGTGTAGGGATTCCCTCTTATTGTTTGAGGTGGTGAAATTTTGGGAGATAAGGTTGTTGGGACTCGAGATATAGGTGTGGGAAGAGTTCCCCAAACTATTTCTCACCCTAATCCTATATTTTCAATAGACAATTTGAAATTTTTCTTTGATTTTGGTTTTTTATTTGATGAAATTATTAGATTATGGTTTGATGTCAATGGTGGTGATTTTATCATCAATGGAATGTATTGAGTTACTTTTTGGGATCATGTTTGATGTTTGGTATGGAAATGGAAAAATGGAATTGAAATGTGAGGTTGGCTTATAGGGTCTGAAAAACCATGTGACAAACAAATGATTGATACTTGATGCATCATAGGGACTAATGTATGATTAACATTTGGCCATCAAGCATGTGGACAATTTGGTAATGGTTCTTTATCCTTATTGTTTTTCTATTTAGACACCTTGACCCTTGGATTTCCATGTGTACTAAAGAAATGGGAAAATAGTCATGGTTGGTCTTATGATATGATGGAATATTGGGATTCAGTTCTGTTCAAGGATCATGTTATGAATGTTTATGAAATTTTGAATGTGATGTGAAATTCGATTTGTGTGGGAGAAAAATAGATTTCATGAAAATAATGTTTTTGGTTTTAAAACAACCTTAGGGATTTCGTATAAAGTGAACTTGGTTTCATGATTTTTTTAAAATAGTTGATATAATTTGAAGTCTATAAAGTGTTTTTTAGTGTGATTGAATATTTTTAATCAAGTTCACATGGTGTTCTAAAATATGGGCTTTCCATTTTATAGGAAACTTATTATTTCCAAATTGGTTTTTGTGTCATGTATAGGTTTTTACCCTAGGTGTATGTTTAATAAATGGGTAAAAGATTTGAAATAGTTTCAAATGGAAAGTGTTTTTTTATTATGAAACCCAGATTGGAGCATTGGTTTAAAAAAAAGTTAGTCTTTGTTTTTAAATCAGGTTTGGAAAATTTTAAAATTGACCAAATCAAGTTAGGTCTTGGAGTTGAAATTTAAAAGTGGTTTCTATTTGGTTTTGTATTAAATAAGAACCAATTTTAATTGTTACTTTTTTTTGAAATGGGATTTTGGGGCTATTTTCTATGGGTTCATGGTTTTTAAAGAGAAATATTTTGGAAAATCCATGCTTGTTTTAGTAATGTGTGTGAGTTGATTTGTCCCTTGTGTGTTCTTGGATAGTTTGTTGTGATTTTAGGGACATGACCATGTGAGGGTCTATATATTATGTGGTTTGATGTAAGCCTCCCAGAAAGTTTTAGTGTAAATATAGAGTGTTATTCTTGGGGTTTTTTTCCTTCTTCATATTTTAACATTTCCCAGACTCTGAATGGAGTGGAATGTGTTTTTTTCCTCTAGGTAGTTTTCCTTAGAGTTATTCATGGTCGGGTTGGTTGAATGAGTTTACTTGGGAATCATGTGAGGTCTAGACACATGAGACTTGGTTTAATGGTTGGATCAATTACGATCAGTTATTATTGGAGATGTTTAAGGTTTGATAGATGAGTGGTCATTTTTTTGGTGCAAACTTTGGGTATTTGGTTTTTCTCTTTTGGGTGAAAATTAATTTTTATATTTATGATCATTGAGTTTAGAGTATTTGTGGCTTGAGAAAAACCTTGAAGTTATCTTCATGGGTCCCTCTTTGGTAGCCCATTACGGGATATGTTTATTTTAGGGAACCATTCATTCCTTGTTTTTTAATTGTCTACCTTTGTTGATGTAGACCATGGTATGGTTTTGGGTTATTGTTTTGGACATAGGAAAGACCTAGGATTCACATATGGATAATTTGAAGTTTATTTTTGTGTCTAGTTAGGATTTAGATGCTAGTAGATAGTGTTTTTAGTTAGAATCGCCATGGGATTTTATTCTAAGGATTTGGATCTAAACACCCTCATATGCATGATTTAGCCTCTATTTTAGATCTGTTCCATTTCTTCAGGAGAAATGTTTTTGGTTTATATGTTGCTTAGTTTTGGGATTCCATATAATGGTGGCTAGGATTGTGGTCCTTAGGAATTCTTTGAGGAGTAATGTCTCTCTAGGTGGTTTTGAGATCAGGTTTTGTGGATAGCTTTATCCAATGGAGTTTTGTGAGTTCCTTTTGGAGATTTTAAGAATTTGGTTGCTCGATGACATTCTCTTATTTTTTGAAAAGTGGTTATGAATTATTCCACCATTTTAGATCAATTATAAATAGAAGGGGGACTTATTTAATGTCTCCACTTTCTTAGATCCTTCCTTTAATCTATTGTTGATCAGTTATTGATTAGATTTTTTGAGGAGGTTCAACGTTGATTTATGACTTGTATGGTTGTTTGAGGAACCATCCTTTTTCTTGAGGTATTGTTTTAGAATTCATCTTCAATTTTCCTCTAAATGTATCTAATACTTTCTAGTAGTGGAAAGTGTCATGGTGGGTAGAATTATGACACCCACCATGTCACTATGATTTTTATCTTATATTATTTTATTAGTTTAAGGTCCATTTTTTGTTTCCATGGAGTTTCGAACTAAAACATAGAAATTTGGAATTTTTCATTTTATGCATGGTTTGAACACATATTTTAGAGGAAATGGTTCTGATACCCTTACATGATAGACTATCTACTTCATTTTATTATGCACATGGTTTGTCTACATGGTTAGTGCACGGTTGAGTCCCAAACTATGTGAGTCCTAGGAGAAATAGTGCATAACCTTTGATGAGTCTAGGTTGAAGTGCATGACTTGGACACAATTTTGTAAACTATACAAACTTCTATACATTTTGACAGTTCCATTTTATATGGTTATAGCATAGTTTTTCCAACTGTGTAATATCCTAGGGTAAACTATATGAGTGATTTTTGCCTAGGAAGTGGCCAATGCATGGTTTGGAAAACATGTGGCCTGCCTAGTACCATTAAAAAGAGAATTAAATCTTTTTAACTTGTTTGATTTTAAGTCCCCAGCCCTCATTTATCTCCCCCTCTCACTCGAATGGACCAGTACACCCTCTTTAGAAGTCGCATTTGTCCTCCTATAATTTTTATGGTCTTCTAACATGGATTTAAGTGGTTTTCTTTATGGAAATTCCCCCCAAACCTATTTTTAACCTTTATTACTTCATTTTAGCTTTATTTATTTCCTCCCTAGGAACCTTAATCTCTATTTTGTATGATTTTAGAGTATTTTTTGGTCTGAATCATGAGGCTTTTATCATATAGGGGTTATAGAGGGAATGTTGTGGCCTGTGAGAGTGTCCACTATCACCGGAAAAAACTTTTGAAATGATATCATTGAACCAAGGTAGGTGTTTCTTTTTTATAGATTTATTTTTAATTTCTTTAAATTATTTATGGATTGAGATTTATTTTCATTTTAATGATGCCTATATTTATGAACCCTGTGAAAAAATTTTATTTGAAAGTGATTTTAAACTTTGGCATGGAATGAGATCCTATGCCAATTGTTTGTGAAAATTCCCAAAAGGATTTTTAATAATTATTTTGGTTTTAAAAGTGGTGATGAGAACTGATTTTGGGGTTTTAGAGAGTTTTCTTTTATTAAATTAATTTCAAACCAAGAATTTGAGTGTTTTGAATGTGTTAAAAAATATTTGATGTGTTGTTTGGTTTTAAAGGGGTGTATTGACCCTTGAGTGTGCTATTTGAAACCTTTTTACATGTTTTTAGATTTTTATATCAAAGGTTTTAGGTGTTTAAAGGTCTTGAAATGATCAAAGTGGATTATTTGATTTGAAAATGGTGTGCTATCCCATGTGGATTGTATTTTGAGACCTTTTTTATAGGTTTAAAGGATTTAAAAGGTGTATTATAGATGTGTGGATTTAAAAATGGGTTTCAAGAAATGTTTTATCTGTCTTTTCTCAAGATTTGATTAGGATGAATTTTAAAAAGGGTGAGTTTTCTTGGAATTCCATGTGTGTTTTTGAACAATTCTCATTTGTCATTTTATAAGAATCTAGTCTTCTTAAATGGTGTGAGACCCTCTTGACCCATTGCAAATATTTTATGCCCATGGTGGATTGTGATCACATGAGGGGATGTTTATTATTTATGCATTGGTATATGGTTATTGTGTTTTGATATATATGTGGAAATTTTTTGTGAGGGTGTGGGAGGTAAGGTGAATGGGATTTCAATTGTTTTATATTTGATCAAATTTATGCTTGATTTATCAGCACCTTTCTTGACTTGTCATGGGCATCCAAGGTAGATTGTAGGTGACCCATGTGAGGGTAAAACCCAATGGAGATAGTGGGTTTACTGGAGAGTGTTTCATGGTTAATCTAAGATAGATAGCTCCAAAGGATTATTTATCCTTTATGAAAACTATCATTTTTATTACCATGGAAGAAATAATTGTAGGGATGTTTACTTTTCAGATATTTCAATAGAACTTATAGGGATGTGATAAGTTTAGTAGTGAAGACTTAGGTTCCTTATCACTAGTCCTGGTCCTGTATTACTAAAATTATAAGATGATTACCATGACACTAGGATCCTATTTAGGATCATTTAGAAGACTTATACTTGTTATTAAATTATATCCCCTACTATTTATATTATTTTTTGGAACCTATGATCTTGTTTTTATCCTTATTTTGTGATAATACACAGTGAGTATTGACCATATTCTTTATTCCTTATTTATGTGTTTAAATTTTCCAATGTTTAAAAAGGGACTGTGAAAGGTTTCAAATGAAGAAAAAAGTAGTGTGATTTTAATGTGCTTCAAAAATCTTTCATAATGAATTTGAAAAGTGATCTTTAAAATTTTAAATTTACTTCTAATGTGTTTTGGAGTATTTTTTTATGAAATTGAAAATTGTACTCATTTTTAAACTCGAAGTGTGTGTGAGTTTGGAAAATAAATTTTTAGAAAACATGCCTAGTTCTTTTGGAAAGGTTAGTTTTTAAATAAGTTTTGGAAAACTTGATAAAATTGGAAACCACTTTGGGTTTTGAAATGTGTATTTAAAAAAGTGTTGTTTATGAAATGTTTTTAAATTGTTACTTTAAGACAATGATTTTTCCAATATGTATTATTCATGGAAAAATGTTTTCCAAGTGATTTTTTTATTTAATGAAAATCCAGGAAATGGATTTTTAACACATTTTTAATGTTTCATTTGTTTCCTTTGTAAAAACTTATATAAAATGTTTATTTTTATATTGTATTTGTAACTATTATGGTTAGGATGTAATATAAAAGTGAATTATTTTATTTGGTTGGTGTAAACCTATTTGGATATTAGCTCACACTTATATATTTTATAGGTCTAGGTTTGTTCTAGTTTGATTTTCCTCCTTTGATATTCCAATAGAAATGTTTGGTCGGTTGGTGATGGTGAGTTACATGAAAGAACATTAGAATTGGTTAGGGTATTTTCTTTCAGTTGGTTTTGTTTTGGCCCTTTGGACCATTGTATTTTATGCACTTTCTTATATATATTTGGTTTCATCGTTATTTTATTAAAGAATCAGTTGTATCATTTTTATTGGATGTTCAGTTATTCTTATCTCTAATTTCATTTTTATTGTATTATTTTATACTTCTTATTTATATTGTTTTATTAGGTTAAAATCATTCCCAAGGTATGTTCTGTGATACCCATACACTAATTTCGAGCCTATGGATATCACAAATTCCCTTCAATCCTTGTGGAAGACCGATTTGGGAGGTGGGTTTGATGATACACTAGGTCAGTTCATTATACGTTTCATGCACGATGATTCGTTTTAGCATTGTGGTGATTGACCAAGTGATTTATTCTCATATGGTAACTTTTAATAGTGTATTTTGATGATCTTCACATCAACATGGAAATAAGGAATTCTATTCATTACTTTTTATATTTTTTTTCATGATGGATAAGAATTTTGATGAACATGACAATAATTTAATGCCTTTATTTAGTTTGTATATTTTATTTTCAATTGATTCATTTTAAATATATTTTTATTTATTAAATTATATTCATGTCTAAATTTATTGTGATATGTGGTCTGTACACATGTTTTAGCTCTTGTTCATATAATACCTAATAAACAATCATATATGAGAGAACATAAATAATTTTTTTATTCATAACATGATCATGTGTGTGAGAGAATTGTAAGTCACATGTGAGCATGTTCTGAATAAACAAATATATTAATTAAAAAAATTAATATTTTTTGTGATTTCTATTAAAGATCGCATGTATGATACCTAAAAATTGAACTTATACAAGTGAACCTCGATCAAATAGATACCTAATGTTTTTGAGAAATGATCCATTGTATTTCACCAAATGACTCAACACTAAAACATATCACAAATTATTCATAACAATGACACCATAAGGTTTGAAAAATAAATTGAAATCCATGAAAATCTGTTTTAAGTAAATAGTTATAACTATACTTTAAACATAATTTTTCCACTTCTATGATTTTAATTTCAAAAAACATTTATCTACGCTTGTGATTAGTAAGTTATTTGGAGTCTGATAGAACCAACTTGTTTTTTAGTGAATAGTAACATACCCTTATGAATAGTAATATGACTCTTATGAATAGTAAATCATATTATTATTTTATTTTCTTAAGGTTATAAGATAATGAGATATTGATTAATTTTTTAAGTGTTAAATAAAAGAGTTACAGTTTTAAAATTGTTATTTTTGAATAAATAATGATTTTATTTAAAAATTAAATTAATAATATTTAGAAAATTATTTCCCAAAAATTGATTTCATTTTTTAATTCTACACATTGAAAAATGGTTAGGGTATTTTTTTTGGATTTTTCTGAAAATCATGAATCTATGATGAATAGTAAAATGCGATAAATTACGATAAATGATAAATACTTGTTTTACTACATCATAGGTGATTCCAGGGTGATATAAGAAAACTTGGTTCAAACTCAAATGCACTTATTACTATTTTGGGTCACATGAATCAAGAATATTCATAAGCTTGGGAAAAAATATTAAACTAATGATTAAAATAATGTAAAACCCCTCCTCTCCTCTACTATAAATACCACCCTCATTCCCGTCATCCTCTCACATCTCTCAAGCCTTGAGAATTGTATATGTTATACCAAATATCCTTAACAACAATCTTACCAACATAGAATACCTAATTGTATCACCAAAAGTCTAAAACCAAAGGCCTTAAGGATGATCTCAAGGAGAAAAGATCAAGAGGTAATAATCCTCTTTCATTTTCATGTGTTTTCTTTTGAATTCATTTCTTTTCTTATACTATCTTAACCTACACTTGTCCAAGAGGAATGAAATATATAGTATGATATATATTCTGTATTTTATCTTGTTTGTGTAAATATTCATCATCATTCTTCCTCTTCTATTCCTCTTATTCTAAAAATAATAACATCGTCCGTGATGTGCCGATTTACCAAAATTATGGATGATGTGTTTACAATTTCCATTACTTCCTTCGAAAATAGTTGTAAAAAATTTTTTATTTTGAAATAGTATTTAATGTGTATGATATATCCTCTTTCATGTTCTGTATTTAACATATATACATAATATTATGTTATATAATGAAACTAGTTCGTGATTATCAAAGAACCGAAAAAATGATCTAAATGGATATCACTAAAGATTTATCTAATGATTCTTCCTGATACCATATAAAATAATGAGTTATGTAATCATTTAATATTCTGGAAATATATGAATACCATTTAATTCCACTTTTGTAATTTCATTTCCATATGATAATAAAATCAAATACAAACCGACCATTGAAATCATGTAAAGAACGCACCCAAAACAATGGAAGGAACAAAATACTAACAATTAAAGGGTAAAATGATGTTATGAAATTATCATATTAGGTGTTATAAACATTAATATGTTTATATAAGGTATTAATAAAACTATTTTAACCATTATACATGAGGTTTAAACATGTTTGATGTAATGAGAACCCGAGGTAAGGGAATTCTAAACACAATTTCAAATCTTTGGGTTAACCTTCTACTTTATTCATTATGTGGTATTAAGATTATTTGTGTGATGATTATTTGTTTATATTAGGTTTTATTATGTTTATTTATATTACATACACATATCCATTCCTTTCCATTAATTCTCACTCCAATTATATTTATAAGGGACTTTCCTTTTAAAATCCTTTTAAAAGTATCTTTAATAAAATTCAGAAAGATTGTTTTTTATACATATATGGAATGAGTGGTTTCTACTAAGTTCATGATACATTATTACTATGATATGTTCCTTGTACATAGTTGTGTTAGGTTTATTACAATATATATCAAGATATGTTGGGTTGATCCCATTATAGCTCAAGATATGTTGGGTTGAGCCTATTATAACTCAAGATATGATGGGTGATCCCCATTATAGCTCTTCAATTCATTGGGTACTCCAGAGATGGAATTTTACCAAATGGTCATTCCATGTGTATGGGTGATTGTAAGATTGATATGGTAAATATTTCTCAAGTCAACTAAAAGATGCTCCCATACATGTTAACGAGTTTTCATGAAATGAGTTTTATTGGTGTTTATGTTATCACTTGATTAAAAATTTCTTTCCTTATATCCCTTACTAATATTTTTGTGCTCATCCAAAGTTTTTAAATGTTTTTAAAAGGTTATAAGTATTTTTAAGATAAATAAGTAAGAAAATTTAAATGGTATGAATATTTTTCAAATAAATTATGTTTTTATTTAAGTTTTTATATTTTTGGAAAAAATGGATACTATTTTAGTAGTATCCTCATGTATTGTTATGGGATGTTATGTATGTTTTATATCCTTATTTATATAAAACTCTAAACATAAAAAATAATCAATGGGTAATAATATATTTTATTGTTTAAAACTCAATATTATGTAATGTTTTAAGGTTGGGTCCTTATAGTTGGTATTAGAGGATGGTTTGGATAACTTTAGGGTTAGGATGATGTTAAAGGAATACCATAAATGATTATTACTCTAAGATAATTTAAAATGTTACAGAATTTAAATATTACCATGTTTCTTCATCTAATATATGTATGTTCATAATGGTTTTCCATATAAGAAACATGGAAGCTGAAGTAGGAAGGCACCAAGAGGATGATGTCTGTCCGAATCTGCAACCTAGAATGGTGGGAATCGGAACCAAGCAATTTGTGATAGAAATGGATTAGTTTAATCAAGAAATAAATAGTGGTTTATCCATGCTATAGAGAAACATGATCTACCACAAAAAAAATGTCTTTTGTGGATCATTTTATAAGGCAACATCCTCAAACATTTAGTGGAACCACAAATCCAGTGATAGCCGAAGGATGGATCAATGCTCTAGAAAAGATATTTGATTTCATGGGATGTTTGGAACGTCAAAAGGTAATACTATCCATTTATCATTTTGAAGGTGAATCTGATCAATGGTAGTATCATGTTAAGAATACAAGAGAAATATATGATCTTGACAGTCTAGAATGGGATGATTTTAAGAGTCTTTTTTGGAAAAATATTTTCCTAAATATGTTTGACTCAAAATGGAGAAATAATTCTTGGAACTGAATCAAAAATATGATAATTACGTTGTATCATATGAAGCCAATTTTACAAGAATCTCCAGGTATGTACCATATTTTACTTGGGATTTTGATAGTAAAATTAATAGATTTTACTCTAGTTTGAAACCATTTTTATGAAGAGATTTGGATTCACGAGAGTTTAAAAGCTATGAGAAACTTGTTCATTGTGATAAAAAAATTAGATGGAGTTTTCTAACATGTATGTGCCTCATGATGAAAAGAATAAGAAGAAGTCAGGTTGGCACTAATTGGGGAAGAATTCTTCAAATAAATATGGAGGGAGGAAAATTAATTTCCCTTATTGTGAAAAATGTGGTAAAAATCATCCTATTGAATGTCTTGTAAATTATGGGAAATTCTACTAATGTGGAAATTTTAGACAAATGTATCATGAGTGAAAGGAAAATGATTCGAAAATTAATGATAATCTAATGGTGATATTCTTTAACTGTAAGTAATTAGGTCATTTTGCTACTATTTTTCTGATGATAGTCACTCAGGTAGGGAATCAGAAAGATTAGAAGTAGAAGGGTGTGGTAAAATCCTTTGTAACCACTTCAGTAAATGTTGATCAATCAAATGAGGTGGTATTATATATATTTCTTGTTTTTACAGATTTCAAAAATGTGTTGTTTTATTTGGGGTCTATACATTCCTTCATTTCTAAGAAATTTTCTAAAAAATTGGGAATTCCATCTCATGAAATGAAACTAGAACTCATGGTAAAAACACCTGGAGGAAATATTATGGTAAGAAAAAATTATATGAATTTACCTATCCTTGTACGTGGAAGGAGTTTACCTGTAAATCTCATTGTACTGCCTCTAGTGGAGTTTGATGTTATTTTGGGTATGTATTGACTTTATTTTTATCTTTCTAAGACAGATTGTAGAGAAAAAGAAGTTATTTTTGAATGAGTTTCAGTTTGTGTACAAGAATGAACTTATACCATTGATAACATATCAGGAATCTAGGAAACTGATAAAAGATGGAAATAAAAGTTATCTTGCTCATATTTTTGAAGATAAGGGAACTATCTAGATTAATGATGTACTAGTGGTAAATGAATACCTGCTTGTTTTTCCTAACGATTTTCCTTGTGTTATTCCTAACTAATAGGTTGAGTTTAGTATTGACTTAGTTCCTAATTATAAGCCAATTTCTAAACCCCCTTATCGAATGGATTAAATGGAACTTATGGAATTAAAAAAGTAGTTGCAATAATTATTAGATAAAGGTTTCATCTGACCTAAAACTTCACTATGGGGTGATCATATCTTGTTTGTTAAAAATAAAGATGGTTCAATGAGAATATTCATTTATTATAGATCCTTGAATAACATTAATATAAAAAAACTAATATCTCTTTCCTCATATCAATGATTTGTTTGATTAGATCTAGGGAACATAGTATTTTTCAAAGTTTGACCTGAGGTCTTTAAAGTAAAGGATGCAGACATCCTGAAGACTGTGTTCCATACTAGATATGGTCATTATGAAATTGTAGTTATGCCTTTTCTGTTAACTAATGAACCTGATGTATTCATGGATCTTATGAATAGAATATTTCATGAGTTCTTGGAAAAGTTTTTCACTGTGTTTATTGATGACATTATGGTATATTCTAGAAGTAAAGAGAAGCATGAAAAATATCTAAGGGTTATTTTTTCAAACCTTAATAGAATATAAACTACATGGAAAATTTAGTAAGTGTGAATTTTGGTTGCAACAAATTTATTTCCTTGGTCACATTGTTTTTAAAGATGGAATAACTATTGATCCTGCTAAAACAAAGGTTTTCGTTGAATGTAAAAGACCCACAAATATAACTGAGATTTGTAGTTTTCTTGATTTTCTAGGCTATTACTATAGGTTTTTTGAAAACATTGCACAATTATCTAGTTCACTAACTAAGTTCACTCTAAAAGGAGTTAAATTAATTTGGGAAAAATAATGTGATGATATTTTTTTAGGAATTGAAAAGAAGATTGTTGAATGCTCTAGTCCTGACCCTACCATCTAGAAGTGGTGAATTTGTAATCTACAATGATGCTTCTTTGAAGGGACTTGTGTTGTGTTCTGATGTAGAATGATCAAGTAACTACTTATGCATCAAGGCAACTAAAACCTCATGAGTTAAATTATCCCACACATGATTTGGAACTCACAACTGTGGTTTTTTTCTTTGAAAATTTGGAGGCATCATTTATAAAAATCAAAATGTAAAATATATACTTGTCATAAAAGTATGAAATTTATATTCACTCAGAAGTAATTAAACATTAGGAAGAGAAGATGGGCTTGAATGGATAAAAGATTATGATTTCATGATCAATTACCATCCTGGAAAATAAAACATAGAGGCAGATGTCGTGAGTCAAAAACATCATGAATCTTTAACTATGTTAAGTTTAGAACATGACCCCTTGATTAATGATTTGATGAATTTTTTCATGGAAGTTGTTGGTGCAGGAAATTTTTATATTTTGTTTCAGGTTTTGGTGTAGTCATATTTTTCAGACATAATTAAGCAAATACATAAAGAAGATAAAGAGTTACAAAAAAAGGTATAATTGGTTAAAATGAGTAAGTTACCAGAATTTAACCTTGATAAAGATTGTGTTTTGATGTTTGGGAAGAGATTATGTGTTCTTGTTGATTTTTAATTGAAGAAAGAATTATAATGTGAAGCTCACAATTCTCCATTTTTAGTTCATCATGGAAGAACAAAGATGTACAGAGATCTTCAAGAGTATTATTGGTCAATGGAATGAAAAGGGAAATTACTGATTTTACCATGAAATTTTTGACAAGTCAATAGGTTAAAGTTGAGTAGCAGTTACTGAAGGGGATGCTTCAGCCTTTTCTAGTTCCAGAGTGGAAATGAGATAATATATCCCTGTACATCGTTGTGGGATTAGAAAATACTTATTGAGGTAACACTACTACAAATTGGACTTTTATCAGCACTAAAAACTGACATTAACAGTGCTAGAAAAGCGCTATTAATGCCGGCAAAGATAGGGGGTCCCCTTTATCAGCACTCCGAAAAGCGCTCATAAAGGAGACCTTTATCAGCGCTTTTCAAAGCACTGATAAAAAGGACCCCACATTTATCTATGCAGACATTAACATCGCTTTTGTAGTGCTGATAAAGGGGTGCCTTTATCAACGCTATCTTGAGTGCTGATAAAGGGCCCTATTATCAGTGCTCAAGTTAGCACTGATAAAGGTGTCCTTTATCAGTGCTAAAAAAAGTGCTGATAAAGGAACCTTCCCCTGCACCTATAGAACCAGCACCTGCACAAACAAGAACCTGCACACCTACACAAAATATCACCTGCACACCTGTGCAAAACAGCACCCACACACAATATTTTGACAAACAATGCTATATACATTTACTTAACATCATGAATACAAATAAATACACTAATATATACATTTCAAACAATGTTTTACATGGTTACAATTACAATTATCCAACAAAAATTATAAACATTAATGTTTTATCCTTTGATATCCGTGATCCTCTCTAAAACATTTTCATCCATGGTATTTGTTGCCGAACAAAGCATCCAAACTCAAGGAAAAAAATTCACCTCTATAAGAAAATAAATATTATGTTAGTAATACAATAATGAAATAAATTAAAACATTAATATGAAAGAATACATTAATATGGAAATATGAAACTAAAATATGGAAATGATAAACACAAATGTTTTCATTCTGATAACAATGAAAGGGAATAATGTAAAATCAATATGTTTTTGGATGATTTATCTCATTTAATAAATACTGATTCTTTATCTAATGAAAATATTTTCCGGTCACACCGTGTTTCGGATTGAGGTGCGGTTGATTTGTACACATCAAAAATGACTCATGGATCATTGTCCTAAAGTATCAAAACAATCCGAATTCGTTTTCTCAGTTTTCCGTATGTCACTTGTGTTGTTTTCTAAAGGTTATGTCAATTTGAAATTGATATCAGACACTTTTAGCCATACCGGTCACACCGTACATCGGATTGAGGTGAAGTTGATTCGTACACGTCACAAATAACTCATTGATCATTTTTCTAAAGTATCAAAACAATCAAAACGTGTTTGCTCGGTTTTCCGTATGTTATTAGTGTTGTTTTCTAAAGTTAATGTCAATTTCAAACTGATACGTGACACTTTTAGCCATACCGGTCACACCGTGCATCGGATTAAGGTGCGGTAAATTCTTACACGTCAACAATTACTCAGGAATCATTTTCCTAAAGTATAAAAACAATCCGAATGCATTTGTTATGTTTTCTTATGTCACTTGTGTTATTTTCTAAAGTTAATGTCAATTACAAACTGATATCAAACACTTTTAGCCACACCGGTCACACCGTGCGTCGGATTGAGGTGCGGTCAATTCGCACACCTCAAAAATGACTCATGGATCATTATAAAAAAGTATCAAAATAATCCAAATGTGTTTTCTCAGTTTTCCATATGTCACTTGTGTTGTTTTCTAAAGTTAATGTCAATTTCAAACTGATATCAGACACTTTTAGCAATGTCGGTCACACTATGCATCGGATTGAGGTGTGGTCCATTATTACACCTCAAAAATGACTCATGGATTGTTTTACTAAAGTATAAAAACCATCCTAATGTGTTTGATTGGTTTTCCATATGTCACATGTGTTGTTTTCTAAAGTTAATGTCAATTTCAAACTGATATCAGACACTTTTAGCCATACCAGTCACACTATGCATAGGATTGAGGTGCGGTTGATTCGTAGACATCAAAAATAACTCATGGATCATTTTCCTAAAATATCAAAACAATACGAATGCGTTTTCTCGGTATTCTGTATGTCAGAAGTGTTGTTTTCTAAAGTTATTATCAATTTCAAACAGATATCAGACACTTTTAGCCATACCGATCACACCGTGCGTCAAATTGAGGTGATATTGATTCATATCCATCAAAAAATGACTCATGGATCATTTTAATAAAGTATCAAAACAATCCGAACGCATTTTCTCAGTATTCCATAAGTCAGTATTGTTGTTTTCTAAAGTTAATGTCAATTTCAAAATGATATCATACACTTTTATCCATACTGATCACACCCTGCATCAGATTGAGGTGCAGAAAATTCCTACACATAAAAAATGACTCATGGATCGTTTTCCTAAAGTATCAAAACAATCCTAACGTGTTTGATCGGTTTTCTGTATGTTGGTAGTGTTGTTTTCTAAAGATTATGTCAATTTGAAATTGATATCAGACACTTTTATCCATACCAGTCACACCGTGCATCGGATTGAGGTGCGGTTGATTCGTACACGTCAAAAATGACTCTTGAATTGTTGTACTAAAGTATCAAAACAATACAAACACATTTTCTCAGTTTTCTGTATGTCACTTGTGTTGTTTTCTAAAGCTAATGTCAATTTGAAACTGATATCATACACTTTTAGCCATACCGGTCACACCGTGCGTCGGATTGAGGTTCGGTCGATTATTACACCTCAAAAATGACTCATGGATCGTTTTAATAAAGTATAAAAACAATATGAATGGGTTTTCTCAGTTTTCCATATGTTAGTAGTGTTGTTTTCTAAAGTTTATGTCAATTTGAAACTGATATTAGAAACTTTTAGTCATACCAGTCACACCGTGCGTCAGATTGATGTGCGGTTGATTTGTACATGTCAAAAATGACTCATGGATCGTTTTACTAAATTATCAAAACAATTCGAATGCGTTTTCTTGGTTTTCCGTATGTCACTTGTGTTGTTTTCTAATGTTTATGTCAATTTGAAACTGATATCAGACACTTTTTTCCATATCGGTCACACCGTGCATCGGATTGAGGTGAGGTCAATTATTACACCTCAAAAATGACTCATGGACTGTTTTCCTAAAGTATCAAAACAATACGAACGCGTTTGCTCAGTTTTCCGTATGTCACTTGTGTTGTTTTCTAAAGTTAATGTCAATTTAAAACTGATATCAGACACTTTTAGCCATACCGGTCACATCGTGCATCAGATTGAGGTGCGGTCGATTTATACACGTCAAAAATGACTCATGAATCATTTTACTAAAGTATCAAAACAATCCGAACGTGTTTGATCGGTATTCCATATGTTAGTAGTGTTGTTTTCTAAAGTTAATGTCAATTTCAAACTGATATCAGACACTTTTAGCCATACTGATCACACCGTGCATCAGATTGAGGTACGGTTGATTCGTACACGTCACAAATTACTCATGGATCGCTTTCCTAAAGTATCAAAATAATATGAATGCATTTTATTGGTTTTCCGTATGTCACTTGTGTTGTTTTATAAAGTTAATGTCAATTTGAAACTGATATCAAACACTTTTAGCCATGCCGGTCACACCGTGCGTCAGATTGAGCTGAAGTCGATTATTACACCTCAAAAATGACTCATGTATTGTTTTCCTAAAGTATTAAAACAATCCGAATGCATTTGATAAGTTTTCCGTATGTCACTTGTGTTGTTTTCTAAAGTTAATGTCAATTTCAAACTAATATCAGACAATTTTAGCCAGAGCGGTCACACCATGCGTCAGATTGAGGTACGGTTGATTCTTACAAGTCACAAATGACTCATGGATCATTTTACTAAAATATCAAAACAACCCGAATGTGTTTTCTCAGTATTTCGTATGTCAGTAGTGTTGTTTTCTAAAGTTAATGTCAATTTCAAACTGATATCAGACACTTTTAGCCATACCGATCACACCGTGCATCGGATTGAGGTGTGGTTTATTCGTACACGTCAAAAATGACTCATGGATCATTTTCCTAAAGTATCAAAACAATACTAATGTTTTTTCTTTGTATTCCGTATGTCAGTAGTGTTGTTTTCTAAAGTTAATGTTAATTTCAAACTGATATCAGAAACTTTTATCCATACCGATCACACCGTGCGTTAGATTGAGGTGCGGTCAATTCGTACACATCACAAATGACTCATGTATTGTTGTAATAAAGTATCAAAACAATCCAAATGAATTTGTGTAGTCCAATTAGTTATAAGATTCTCGTGAGTGGACTGAATGACTATGAATCGGTCGGCTTCCACACTATCGACCAATGTAGTCTAATGAGTTATGCTTTACTAGAAAGAAAAATCATATATAAAACCATTCTTCATAACCTAAGGATATAAAACATAATAAAGGGTGATCATATATTCTCAATAAGTGTAAACAAGGTAGATATCAATGATCATATATGGATAACATTAGTAGGAATTCACCTTCATCCTATTTGTGTACAATCTTCCATCAGGTATGTTGCCCATTTGTTTCTAAACACATCTATATCATCTTCGGAATATGAGTTTTTTCAACAGTCATGGTAGTATTGAAAAAATATAAATACACATAGGATTAATAAATATTTTAAATTAACTCGTAATTATTTTCGAAAATACCTCATCAGGGATGCTAGTCTATTGATGAAATACGATATCTTTCATAAATTTACAAACATAATAACCACATTCCTTTCCATTTGTTTGTTTTGGAAACTGCAGAAACATCGAAAACAATAATTAATTTGTTTTTATATGTGTTTGGATAGTGAAATGTTATTATATATACCCAGATACTTTTCCAGTTGTAGATCTTATAGGCTTGCTCATCCTTATGCCCTGGATTCATTCCATGCATTAGACGATATTGATGCACCTCCATATCATTACAGAATCCTCATTAAAAGATAAAATAAATTATATAAATAGATTTTTAGTTTTAAAATGTTGGATCTAGTGAATTAAAAATTAACAAACGCCATCATGCGTGGTCGGTTTGTTGGATATCCATGTGTTGAATCCAGAAAATAATTCTTTGGAGTATCCAAATTGACTGCAATCAGCATCCAATGCTCCCTAAAAATAAAAAAAGGAATAATTAAAGAAATAAATGAAAATATAGTTGATATGATTAAATTGTAGAGTTTTACCCCTCCATTATTGCTATTAAAAAGTGTCTGTCATCCGTAATTTTATTTTCAAACGATTTGAGTAGGGATGAAATTATTGCAACCTCTTTATCAGAATCTATTTCTTCTTTTGAAGAGGTGGTGTGAGGACTAATGAGTCCAAATTTTTGTTCCTGGGGAAATCCCTTCAACTGTTCTTCATATATACACCTGCGAAAAATATAAAATGTATTTAGTCATAGTTATCAGAGTATATCAACTTTTTTAAAATCAAATCATGAAAACATACCTCATGTATACATTTACAACTGAGTCACCTAGCCATTCATACATGAGGATTTCATTTACATTTTCAGCACTAATGAAATCTGAGGTTTCCTCTCCGTACATATTTTTTTCAAAATCAACTGTTTGAGCATTGCTGTATATCAACTTTGTATCCACATGAGCCTACAATGATATTAACTGTGGAAATAGAAAGGGCGGGGTGAAGGTGCTCTCAGTAGACCGTTTCAATCGGTTGGTTGATCCTTGATATAGTTTTGAGCTGATATTTCATTTCACCCCCTTCTCTTTGTCATTCTGTAATAACATTCATCAGTTCAGACCTTTTTTCATTAAATGTTAAAGGTCCAGCTTGAAAAATTACTTATAAATGGATACCTCCTTATCGACATGTTTTTTACATGAACTGACGGCCATGCAATGAATGTTCCAACAGCTTGTTCAACCATATGAATGTCATCATCATCATTTGGAACAGGTAGCTCGACACTCAGCTCATTAGCTACGTTAATTGAAACTCTGAAATGATCTGTTGGAAGCTGTTTGTTGTGTAGCATGTCGTTCTGTGTATTGAACACTGTAGCCCTCACTACAAAGTGATAGGTGGGAGTTGATAGATATAAATAACAGTCATTTTCACCCTATAGAATATTAGTACAAGAAAGGTATCAGTGTCTATGTGAATCAAATTTCATAGAAACAATTATTAAAACATTGATTACCTCAGCTAAGTTAGGTTTTTTGGGGAATTCCTTGCCTCAAAGCTTGTGGGGGTGGGGTGGGATCGTCACACACGAGTTGTTATTGAGTTGTTTCTTCTCTTTGCCTCTCCCCGATCAATGTTTCTATCATCTCTCTATAGTATTGTAATTCTTCTTGAAAAATAGCTAATTTTTCTTGCAGATTTTCCATTTTTCATTTTCATCCTCCGCTTCTTTTTGTTTTTGAAAATATGTTCGGGGTGTCACCCCAAAACTCGCACCTCTGACGCGACCATACTGGTCTGGCCACTTCAAGGTTGCTGAAAGTATTTCTGCATCTGGTGCGAGTGTTGTTGATTCCTATGACTATGTCAGATAGAAAATATAGAAAAATAAGTAGTCATTGTAATGTAATAGCGATTTAAAACAAATAAAATTTATATTATGTCATACTTACACATGTTTCCCACACTTTTTGTGTGTTTTCATCTATTAGTATCCCCTCTTTATTTACACGAGCCTCCTTCCATAGTACATGGAATGGTATGGATTTGGCTTTTGATTTCAATTCATCAATCTACAAATAAATAGAGAAACATGGTTATGGTGTTGTTTTATGTCACATATAAGTAGTACGGTAGATTTAAAAGATGTACCAATTTTTTCCCAAGTGAAGCGTACCCCATCCTTGATTTATGGTAAGGGTATGCTGGTTCTGCTGTGCATTTTTTATTTTTAGCACTCAGTTGCTGTTTCATAAATAAAAAACTATCAATAAAAGTGATGAATATAAGCAATTTCAAACAACGTATTACCCACACAATGTACCTGAAAAGTCTTCTCCCTATGACGGTTGATAAATGCGTCCCACACTCCTTGGGATATCAAGTGTGAACAAAGAGGAGGTGGGTGTGGCTTGATTTTCTCTTCAGTATCTTTATGATGATATTTCGTTAAAATTGTACGGAAACCTCTATGAATCCTTCCTGTAACTCTTAATACATATTCATTGTGTGAGGCATCTACTATAAATGCACTCTGCAATGGATGATGAAGAGTAAGTCAATGTTTTGGTATTTTATTTTAATAAATTAAAAAAATGATATCATAATGTTACCGTAATCTCTTCCCACATTAGTGTCTTAAGACCGGTAACAACATGGTGGCACGACTGTATATCAATTGGCACGCGTTGCGGAGTGAAAATTCCAATGTAGCTACTAAATATGGCTTTGTTGGGGTTAACATGTTGGCCTCGCTTATTCCATCCCACCTCAAATTTGATGCCTTTTTCTTTTTCCGTAAGGATTTTGGCAAACATTGTCAAACTACGACGCTCTTGTTTTTTTCACTTTCAGGGTTTTATTTCCTACCATTTCCTCATAAGTATCATCAAAATCTTTCTCCAGAGCATTAGCATCAACATTGGGACTAGCATCAATAGGTTTAGTAACTTGTTGTTACTCTGCACTGGGACTCGCAACAACAGGTTGAGAAACCTGTTGTTGCTCTACACTGGGACCACCAGCAACTGGTTGAGAAACCTATTGTTGCTCTACACTGGGACCACCAAAAGGTGGTTGAGAGACCTTTTGTGCCTCGATATTGGGCGCATCAGCAGGTGCAGAAGTCATTATCTGCAGAAGTAGTTTAACATTTAATTTAGATTACATAAAAGCAGCAGCATATAAATAATAACATAACGTAACACAATGTATATTACAATAAACAAATAACCTGATTATTTTACTCTATTTTTTTTTCTTTAAAGGCTGAAGATATTTGACTCCTTTATCAACTATTTAAATCCCTTCATTGTGGTATCCTCTGACATAAAAAATGACGTCTACATTGGGACCACTGCGAAATTATTGTGAAGTCCCTATAAAAGGGTCATCCTCCGTTGAACTTTCATATGACACTTCAGTTGTTTTGGTCAACAACAGAACAATTGACCAATTTCGGTTTGCGAGGTCTGGAACATAAAATACTTGTACTGCCTGTGATTCCATTATAAATGGTTCGTCTTTCTCCCCTTCCTTACTAAAATAAAATTTCATGATTCCTAATTCATCTATTTTAACAACACTCTTGTTATCAACCCACTTGTATTGAAAAATCGGCACTTTGAATTTCGTATAATCCAACTCCCATATTCGTTTAATGATGCCAAAGTATGACATATTCGCATAAATTGGATTTTTTTCCTTAGCACTGGAAACATGCATCACCTCAGGCACAAGTGTAACCCCATTATTCTATATGGTAATGTCTTCATGATGTTCATAAGTATAGAATGTATAACCATTAACTGCATAGGTATTGTAAGATAATACATACACACTTGCTCCTCCAGCTAGGCATCAAAGTCATTCTGAAATTGAGTCTGGATTTTCATCTAACTGCTTCAAAATATGGTCATGAAACCATCCTATAAACTATCGATTATGTGTATCTAATATCCATTTTCATCCCTAGATGGATTCAAACTCCTAATAATTTTTTTGTGGGTTTGAACATATGGGTCAACGTCTAAACTGTTATGAAAAACATAAAGGTGATCCTGCTCCCGATCTGTAATATTGATTGTGACAATCTCTCTTCTATAAATTCCTTCACCCTCAAGCCGCTCAGTGTAACGAGATTTCGGTAGGCACACATTTTCCTCACCAGAGAGGTATTCGGTACAAAATTCAATGGCTTCCTCAACAATATATTTCTCCACAATACAACCCTCTGGCCAACTTTGATTTTTGACATACCCTTTCAAAATATTCATATATCATTCAATGGGGTAAATCCCTCTATAATGTACAAGACCACATAGTCAAATCTCTCTCACCAAATGAACCATCAAATGAACCATCATATTAAAAAATGTCAGCGGGAAGAACATTTCCAATTCACATAATATGAAGGTTATTTCTATTTCCATAGTTGGAAATTTCACCAGGTCTATAACTTTGCTGCATATATCTTTGAAGAAGAAACAGATCTTCGTTAATGTATGGAGGACACTCTTGGAAAAAATTCAACATAAAGCTATAGGAATTATATCTTGCATCAAAACATGACAATCATGTGATTTCAGACCCTTTAATTTTAAATTGCTCATTGAAACGATGTTCTTGATATTTGATGAATACACCTCTGGAACCTTTACGTCATTCAAGAAGTTGCAAAACTAATATCTCTCCTGCCCGGAAAGAGTGTAAGCAGTAAGAGGAATAAATGTTCGTTTTTCACCCTTCACTGGTGCCAACTCTTCTCGTATTCCCATCTCAACCATGTCCAATCTAGCCTTAATTCCATCCTTCGTTTTTCCAGGTGCATTTAGCAACATGCCGATGACACTATCACATACAATTTTTTTCAATATGCATAACATCAAGAAAATGTATGACATACAGAAAATTCCATTATGGTAATTCAAAAAAAAAACTGATCTCTTTTTCCAACTAGTTTTCGTATGTTTTTTCGAAAATAGTTTACCAAAATTAGTGTTCAAATATTTTACCTTCTCAAACAATTGATCACCTGTTAGTGGAGACAGTGTTGTATGTTCTTCTGAACTTCCGTCGAATGATGTCGTCCAAGATCGATACTTATGCCGTCGGGGTAGAAATCTGCGATGTCCTAAAAAAACGGTTTTCAATGAATGTTTAAACCTAATTGACTGTGTACCTTGTTCGCAAATGGTACACCCTTGAGTTCCTTTAATTCTATATCCTGACAAATTTCCATAAGCAGGAAAGTCATTTATTGTCCCATACAACATGTATTTCAAAGTGAAATCTTCTTTTTTGTAAGCATCATACAACGTAACAACTGAATCCTACAATATTTTCAAATCCTTGATCAATGGATCCAAATAAACATCAATTTCATTTCCTAGTTGTTTTATTCCTGATATAAGCATAGATAGCATGATGTATTTCCGTTTCATGCATAACCACAGTGGTAAGTTATAATTTACCAACATAACCAGCCATGTACTATGACTGTTGTTTTGAAAACCAAAAGGATTCACCCCATCTGTAGATAATTCCAGACGAAGGTTTCTCGGATTGTTTCCAAATTCAGGATACTCGTGATCAATTCTCTTCCACTGAGGAGAGTCTGCCGGGTGACATAGTTTCCCATCTTTAATTATTGTATCTACATGCCATGTCAATTGTCCTGCAGTCTCCTCACTTTTATATAAGCACCTAAACCTTGGAATGATTGGAAAGTACCATAAAACTTTTGTAGGACTATAATCATCTTTTCTTGTATCGAGAATCGCCACACTTTGGGCATTCTTTAGGTGATTTGTGGTCCTTGAGAAACAATATACATTCATTCGGGCATGCGTGTATTCTTTCAGAGATCATACCCATCGATCGTACCATTCATTTGGAATCTTATGTTCAGATTGGGAGTTCATTATCTTCTAGGAGCATGTCATTTAGGAGAGCAAGTAGTTCCATAAAACTAGCGTCACTCCACCCATTTCCTGCTTTAAAATTATACAACTTCAGTATGGCTGACAATGCTGTATATTTAGTGCAACCAGCATACAATGGAGTTTTTGCACAACTCTCTAACTTCTCAAAACAAAATTGGGAAATCACAATGTTCATATTCAAATGTCCTTTTCATTTCCTCAATACGATATTCATCATCATTCACATCTGTAATCACACCCTCCATACGATCGTCTTCACTGTTTACGCTTGTAATCATATCAGATCTTCCATAAAATGTCGTGTTATCCGAGCCACTACTTACATTCGTTTTTCCCCATGTTTATTCCAACATGTATAAATTCGATATATTCTATGATAGATCAGGTGTTCTTCAAACTCCTCTGGACTAATTTGTCTTGAATAACAACAGCGTAAACACGGACAAAGGATTTGAGAAGGGTTACATGCATGATCTCCTGCAAACTTGATAAAATCTTTCACACCATCTTCATACTCTTTTGTCAACCAATTGGCATTCATCCATTCTTTATTCATATTCATCGTCTTTATGGGTTCGATCTTGAACTTGTCTAATATTATGTTTTAATTAATCAAGTAATATTGTTTGGGTTTTATAAAAAAACATGGTACAAATGCCTCTACAATGAAATAGAGGAACCTACCCCAAAACATGTGAAATTACTTGGACTGGGGACTGCACCCTGTCTTTTGTATATCTCCATGGAGTACTTAAAACCTATACATGGAGGACTCTTCACCGAAACATGGGGGAGTACCATACTCCATATTTTCTCCAAAAATCTCACTTGTCACTTGTCAAATCTCAAGCAGTGTGAAGATAATTAAAATATCCAAACCACATCGTGTGCAATTTCCAATGAACGAGGGAATCATAATATTGTGATCTACATGAGAAGATATTTATAATGGGCTACTCATACAAGAAATATTATCATCTAAGTGAAAAATAAATAATAATAATGAAATTAACATAGCACACAATTTGTTCAATGGATACACAATGCGTAGGGTTCTCAGTCAAGGTTGGTTGTATACTACCATTTCTAAACTCATGTGAAATCCATATACATGGTGTGTCTAGTAGGGTGAACATTGTCTATGGATAAGATACCTGATTTAATCTGACATATATCAAATTAATTCCATGTTAGTCTTACAAAGACTGCATAATGCCTTTGAAAATACATTACATATATAACAACTTGAGCTAAAGGCGTGTACTTTAGATACAAAATGAGTCACTTCACCGGCTATGAATCACATTTTTGTGGAATACACAATGTGTAGTCCTTACATGACCACTAGGGGTGTATAGTCTATACACATCAAGTTTATATGGTATATATACATGGTGTGAGTGAAGTAAAACACATATCATA
Organism: Viscum album; assembly: GCA_963277665.1. Lineage (NCBI taxonomy): Eukaryota > Viridiplantae > Streptophyta > Magnoliopsida > Santalales > Viscaceae > Viscum > Viscum album. The sequence continues at coordinate 768,494,913 of OY728156.1, forward strand.
TGGTTCTACCATTATTTCATGGAATGTACATGGTTTCATGTAGAAGTATATGTCTTGGAGATACATTGTGTGTGACCTACGTTCACATGACATGTAACATTTAAAATAAAACTTATTCCAAGTTTGAGTCCTAAGATGAGTCATGTGGTGTAAATTTTGGAGATAACTATTGTATGTAATTAAAATCCATATGAAATCCATTTATGGTGAAACATGTTCCATTTAACAAGACTACATACCATGTATTTTATAAATATATAGAATCTGAAAAATATCATCTTCACACCATAAAGTGTCTCATAGAGTCCTCTAGAAGTGGTTTTTTAGGATTCAATGGAATTTCACTAGTAACAAAGTGGTGGTTCCATTGAAATGGGTAAAGTTTGGATTAATATTCAATGGTGTAAGAACTACAACATGGAAAACAAATGGCATATCAATCATGCCAACAACCGCAACACCATACAAAAACACAATCGTGCTCACAATCGCAACACCATATAAACCAAACAATCACAATTTTAGATTTTAAAAAGCATCCATTATTCAATTTTGTTTGTTAATTCAGGGGTTATCAAAGAAGATTTATCATCCTGGGGTGTTCATTCATAAGTCAAGTATACATAAATTACCAATTTTTATATTCAAATGTTCAACAAGAACCAACCAACATGCAATTCATTTAGTGCGCAAACAAGGACCACCAATGGCCATGTTTTTTAGCGGGGTGTTTAGCCCGTACATTTCACATTATAACCATCAATATCAAATAGTAATAATGTACGAACAAGAGGAAACCAATGAGTAATAGGAGAAAACTCACCACGAAGTTGTCTTTAAGCACACGACAGAGGTGCGTTCGTGGTAGAGGAGAGGCGCACAACAGAGGAGATTTCCAACTGAAAAGAAAACATAAAATAGGGGAAACTCGTGAGAATAAAATAATCTAAAACCGATTACACCATTTAACACATCCCAAAAACCCAAATAACCCACTAAAACTGAAGTCAACCCACACCATGGTTAAACACACCTTAAGATAACAAGAGATTATAGAACCCACCTTCGATAGAATGAGTTCAACAGACTTTTTAAAATATAAAAGATGAACATACAATGGGTAAGACCTGACCAATAGGTCCTAATTACTAGGTATAATCCCCAAGCTTATTCTAGATAGAATATCCCAAATGAGTAAGCCCTGATCAATCCTCTATTATCACACCTTTCACGACACATACATCCTAATCGCATGACTTTAAACATCATGGTAAAATCTTTTCAACACAACACATGGTATCTAGTGAGTAGGATCATATCCCTATTCAAACTCAATGAGACTACCCGTAAATCTTGACAAAAATTAGGGGGAACACACATATTTCCAATGGGACACCCCTTGTACTCTTTTCCAATCTTAACATCACTCTATGCCAAAACTCACCACACGATCACCAGTTACCCAACATTATTCCAAAACCAAAGGAATATACCCATGATTCATTACCCTAAACCCATACATCTAGGGTCAATAGTGATAGTCACATTAAAACCATGCTATAAATCAATAGGGTTAGGAATCGAAATGATCATGTCCCTCAACCCAGCCATAACACCAAAACTCAAGAATAAAGAGTGCTTCCCTTATACAAATCCAAGGCTTGACCATTCCTTCTCTATCAACTTGATAACACCTAATATGAATCAATACCTCATGTCAAAGAATCTACCCTGTATTTCTATATCTAAGTTATTCATAACACCAAGATAACCCCACTCATTAGTCTCCCCCAACCACAAAAACTCACTAACTCGCTACCATCCCGAGTCACATGCTAACAACCACTGGGATCTCACACAAACCCCTTACATCAATTCTTACAAAATACTTAGCCCATGGGTGCCACTCTTATCCCCACCTCAAAACACACATCATCTAGTGAACCAAACCAACCACTTACTATAGGTTCTCACACACCTGCTATCTAAAACGACCTACAATACAAGGTTATCACCACCTGGGCTCTCACTCTTGCCCCAACTACCCATACATAGGTCAAATCACTTATAAAAAAACTATAAGTCATACTAATCATTAAAGGATCATAATTTCTCATTTATATTAACCCAAGATAAGGAAAAATACTCCTACACTGACCAGCGGCGGCGGAGGAAGTCATGGCGGTCGCGATGGCGGAGGCAGCGGCGGTCGCAGTGGAGGAGCAAAACCCAACAGCGCCAAGGCAGTGGTGGAGGAGAAAAAACCAACAACGGCGACGAAGGAGGAGGAGGAAGAGGAGGAGGAGGACAACGAGGAGGAGGAAGACGAGGACGCGTAAGAGGAGGAGAATGAGGAGGACAAGTTGTGGCAGAAGAGGGTCCTGGTTCAGCTTTCACGAAAGCTTTACCACATGCGAGAGAGGAGGTACTGTTAGTGTTATTAAATAGAAACCACTAGAACCTTTATTAGTGCTCATTGAAAGCACTGATAAAGGTATGTTTTCTCAGCGCTAAAATAAAAGCGTTGATAAAACATAAATTTATCAGCTCTTTTTTAGGGCTGATAAAGGTATCTCTTTATCAGTGCTGAAAAAGTGCTAATAAATTTATGTTTTATCAGCACTTTTATTTTATCTCTGATAAATATTATAATTTTATATAAATTAATAATGACAAATTTTATGAGCGCTAAAATAAGCGCTGATAAATGTACCCTTTTATCAGTGCTAAAAAAGGCACTGATAAAGGGTATACATTTATCAGCACTTATTTTAGCACTGATAAAGGTTAGATTTATCAATGCTTTTAACTAGACCTAATAAAGGCATAACACTTTATCAGTGCTTTTTGTTTAGTGCTGATAAAGGACAGTGCTTCCCTTGCCCTGTTTTTTGGTAGTGTAACAATGCAATTTGGGTTATTGTTGATCATCCAACTAAATCTGTACATTTTCTTTCTATTCGAGACATAATGTATTTGGATCATATTTCTCGACTATACCTTAAATATATTTTTAGGTTACATAGAGTTACTCTTTCTATTGTATCTGACCGGGATCCTAGGTTCACTTTAAAATTTTGGAAAGGCCTTCAGAAGTTGTTGAGAATAAAATTGAATTTCAGTAAAAAATTTCATTCTCAATCAGATGGACAGTCAGAACAGACGATTCAGACTTTGGAGGATATTCTTGGAGCTTGTTCAATAGACTAACAGGGAAGTTTGGATCAACATCTGTCCTTAGTTGAGTTTTCTTATAATAGAACTTTTAATTCCAGTACACTGATTAAACCTTTTGAGGCATTATATGGGAAGCGTGTCAAACATAAGATTTTTGGGATGAAGTCCGGGAAATAATATTTATGGGACCATAATTAGTGGATTAAGTGGATAAGAAAGTGAAGATGATCCAACAACACATGAGGAAAACTGAGAGTAGACAAAAAAGTTATAAAGATAACAAGAGGAGATAGTTTTCTTTCGAGGTAGGTGATCATGTTTTTCTTAGAATATCACCATGGAAAAGTGTTAATCATTTTTGTAAGAAAGGAAAGCAAAGTCCCAGGTTTATTAGAACTTATCAAATCCTGTAGATAGTTGGACTAGTTTCCTACCAAGTAGCTTTGCCTCCGAGTTTATCTCAGGTACACAATGTTTTTCAGGTTTTGATGGCGAGAAAGTATGTGCTAGATTTATCTCATGTCTTGAGCCTAAAAGTAGTTCATATGGAAGAGAAAATTTTTTCTAAAGAGAAACCAGTTCATATTTTTGATCTAATGGAACATGTATTTTGGAATAAGGTAATTCACCAGGTAATGTTTTTGTGGAGAAACCACATGGTTGAAGAAACAATGTGGAAATTTGAAAATGCAATGAGGGAAAAGTACCCTCACTTGTTTAATAAGTAAACAAAAATATGAGGATGCAATTTCCAGAAGGTGGGGAGAATTTTACACCCAAATGTTTTAAAAATAAATTTAAATGCATGAATCTTTGATTTAATTATATAGTTATAACTAGCCTTTAAAAATAATTTTTCTACTTCTAGGATTTTAATTTCAAAAAATGGTTATCTAAAACTATGATCAGTAAGTTATTCAAAGCTTGATAGAACCAACATGTTTTTTTGGGAATTGTAATATACTCTTAGGAATAGTAATATGAACCGTATGAATAGTAAATCATATTAATATTTTATTTTCTTAAGGTTATAAGATAATGAGATCTTGATTATTTTTTCAAGGTGTTAAAAATGAGTTATAGTTTTAAAATTATTATTTTAGAATAAATTATTATTTTATTTAAAAATTAAATTAATAATATTTAGATAATTATTTAAAAAATATCGAGTTCATTCTTGAATTCTACAAGTCGAAAAAAGGTTAGGGTAATTTTTTTTTATTTTTTTGAATTCATGATTTTTTGATGAATAGTAAAATATGATAAATTACGATAAATGCTAAATACTTGTTTTACAACATCATAGTTGATGCAACGTTGATGTAAGAAAACTTGGTTCAAACTCACATGAACTTATTAATATTTGGATTCAAATGAATCACGACTATTCATAGTCTAGAGAAAAAATATTATACTAATGATTAAAATAATGTTAACCCCCCCTCCACCACTTTAAATACCAACCTCATTCCCCTCTTCCTCTCACACCTCTCAATCATTGAGAATTGTCTATGTTCTTCCCAATATTCTTACCAAGGCTATTTCCCACATCCAAGACCTACTGGTCTCACCAAAATAAAAAAACCAAAGGTCCTAAGAATGATATTAAAGAAAAGATATCAAGAGTTAATAATCCTATTTCATTTTCTTGTGTTTTCTTTTTAATTACTTTATTTTCTTATACTCTATTCACCTCACCTTATCCAAGAGGTATGAAATATCTAGTATAATATATATTATAAATTTTTATCATGTTTATGTAAATATTCATCATAAATCTTTCTCTCCTCTTCCTCTTATTCTAAAAATAAAAACATCATCCGTGATGTGCCAATTTACCAAAATCACGGATGATGTGTTTACAATTTCCATTACTTCCTTCAAAAATAGTTATAAAACCATTTTAATCTTTGAAAAATAATTTAATTTTTATGATATATCCTCTTTCATGTTCTGTAGTTAACATATATACATAATATTGTGTTATATAATGAAACTTGTTTGTGATTATCAAAGAACTGCAAAAATGATCTAAATGGACATCACTAAAGATTTATCGAATGATTCATACTCATACCATATAAAAAAATGAGTTATGAAATAATTTAATATTCTGGAATCTTATGAATACCATTTCATTCCACTTCTATAATTTCATTTCCATAAGACAAGAAAATCAAATACAAACCGGTCATTGAAATCATGTAAAGAATGCACCCAAAATAATGGAAGGAAGAAAATACTAATAATTATAGGGTGAAATGATGTTATGAAATGATCATATAAGGTGTTATAAAGATGAATAAGTTTATGTAATGTATTAATAACACTATTTTAACCATTATAAAGGATGTTTAAACATGTTTTAAGTAAGACAAACCCCAGGTAATGGATTTCTTAACTCAATTTTCATCTTTGAGTTAACCTTATACTTTATTCATTATGTGTTATTAAGAATATATGTGTGATTATTTTTTTATATTAGATTGTATTATGTTTATTTACAATTAATAAACATATCCATTTATTTCCATTAATTCTCACTCCAATTATATTGTCAAGGTACTTTACTTTTCAAATCCTTTAAAAAGTCTCTTTAATAAAATTCAGAAAGATAGTTTTTTATATATAAATCATGAGTGGTTTCTATAGATTTAATGATATTTAATTACCATGATATTTTCTTAGGAAATATTTATTTTTTTAGCCCATTATTTCCATGATATGTTGGGTTGAGCCTATTATAGTTCAATATATGTTGGGTTGAGCCCATTATAGATTAGGATATGACGGGTGGGCCCCTTTATAGCTCTCCAATGCATTGGGAACTCTGGAGATAGAATTTGAATAAATGGTTATTATATGTGTAAGGGTGATTTTAAGAGTGATATGGTAAATATTTACCAATGAAACTACATTATGTTTCCAGGAATGTTAATGAGTTTTTATGAAAGGGGTTTTGTTGGATTTTATGTTATCACTTGACCAACGATTTCTTTCCTTATATCCCTTACTGAGATTTTTGTGCTCTTCTCAAGTTTATAATTATTTTTCACAGGTTATAAATAAGTTTAAGTGAAATAAGAAATAAAATTTAAATTTTATGAATATTTTTACATGAAATTATGTTTTTATTTAAGTTTTAATTTTTTGAAAAATGGATACTATTTTAGTATTATCCCCATGTATGGTTATTGGATGTTTTGTATGATTTATGTCCTGATTTCTTTGAAACTCTAAATCTAAAAATATTCTTAATGTGTAAGAATGTATTTTATTTTTTAAACTCAAGATTATGTAATGTTTTAAGGCTGGGTCCTTATAATAACACTAGATAATAAGACATTGAATAATTTGTGATAATATTAGAGTACTATATGATATTAAAGAATGATATGTGAGGGTATTTTTATTAAATTTGGAATGAGTGATAATTACAGGAATAAAAATTAAAATCTAGGAAAAAATAACTGGAATCAAATGCACTTAAAATAATATCACAACTCTTAATATTCCATCTACACCACTTCCCTCCTTTATATTAATTCTAATTGATATAAGTGTTTTTTGAATAGTTTTTCTCAAATTTTTAGTTTTTAATCACACTAAAAAAATCCATCTTCCTAAACATTATGGAAGAGGATAACAATAGTGTCAACACATATTATCCCCATGGTATTTACCCTACTTCAACTACTACAATAGTTAGTTGGTTTTATAAAATTTTAAATTTTAAATACCACAATAGAATGTACAAAATTTATGGTGTCATTTCTCTGGATAATTGTATCATTAAGAATCCCTTAAAAAAGTTTTTTATTGGTTAGAAAAAAAATGAGTTTAGATTAGTAATCTAGGTGATTTTTCATTTCCAGATTCCTATAAGTTCAACATGTTAGGGTAAACACCATATTTTTTTATCAACACCCACTCTACCCACCCAAAATTCTTGGTATGAGTTACAATTTTACACCATCCATGATCTCTCTAGTTAATTATGTTAATTTTAATTATTAGTAGTCAAATCAATGATATGTTCCATGGAATATTTCTTACCCATATTCATATATTCAATACCCATCTTTGGATTATTATCAAGGTCAAGATATTCCTAAAAATTTAAAAATTGGTAATTCAATATCACTATGTAGTTTAAAATACATTTTAGAAAAACTAAAAAACTCATGTGCACAATATCAAAATATTGTAGAACATAAATCATCTTGAACACCCAAGGAATATAGTAAATTAAATCAACAATTTTTTGATCCAAACACTTTAATATTTTAGAATACATTGGTTATTGTTATCAATGTGCTAAATAAAATGATTTAACTTCAAGAATAACATAACGATAATTTGGTTTCCATAATGAAAAATTTAGAAAATAAACTTAACGATAGATAAAATCAATTGATTTTAATAGTAAAATTAGTCTCCCCATTACAACTTGATACTCTAATTAAAATAAATTCTTATAAGAAAAGTGTTATAGTGGTTCCATATGAACACCATCAATTTATTGATTTTGATGACAAGTCTAATTTGATTGATCCTTCTTCTTATCATTCCCTAGATGAATCTTTTCCATCAAAAAATGATTCATTAAATCCAATCACATTTCAAGAACATGATAGGCCCGTATTATACTCCATATAATATAATGATCCATTAGACAATTTGAATTCTTGTCCCTCTCCTATGAGTTCATGAATTTTACACCCTAAATTAAGAATATATGCCTTTGATGTATATCAAATTCGATCTTATGAGGATGAAAATTCATTTGATAAGGAAGAGGGCATTAGAATAGGATCTTTATTTACTACTATAAACTCATAATCGAATCAAGACATAATGAATTTCTAAACACCGGAGGATATCAATTCAAATAACTTCAACTAACCCGTTTATGAAAATATTTTCAAGTTTGATTTTTTTCCAAAATGTTGGTTTCCAAAACATAACAAGAGTCATAAAATCATTTACTGATAGTGGGTGAAAACACTCATAGCATTATATAAATAACGTAATAATGGGTTTACTTGGATGTTTTTGAGTTTTCGGTAAGGCAAGTTCTAATAGATAAACATGACAAGGAAAATTTAGAATAAAAATTTGAAGAAGATGTCATTATTGACACAATGTATTTACCCACCCCAATTAAGATCACGCCACTTACTTAGTGCATTGATATTAATTCAAATTTACTTAAGACACATAAATATGTTAACAATACTATTTTCCTTTGTAAAATCAATGAAATTGTGGTGCATGAATTGAGTTAGAAACTGGTTGATTTCCTTATGTTGGTGATCATTGATGAAGAAGAATTGGGATATATTATCTACTGATATACTTCATTCAATGATGTTATGGATATAAGACAACCAAAAAAAGAGTCTCGTATGGTTTTTTTTTCTTTTAGGCATATTCAAAAAGGTAATATTATTGATCTTTATACTGACACCCTTTTCAAAAAATTTGATTATTTGGTGAGTTTTTTTAGACAAGGTGTATTTATCCCCTATTGAGCGGAGATATTTTAATTAAATCCCACCCATTCATTTTTATAAAAAAAATTCTACTGATATACTTCTCAATGGGTACATACAACACAATCTTTGATAAAGAAGAAGATGCATGACATACATTTCTTTTTTATCATGGTTGAGTGTCATCAATGTATGATTGAAGAATAAATAAATGTAGCACTCAATGACATTAAACTTATCCTTTTTTATTTTTAATTTCATTGAATTTAATCTTATTTCATTTAGTTTTTTATATAATAAAATGGAATGTATTTACCTGTAATTTTTTTCTCCAAGAACTATATGGATTTGAATTCATTGTGTGTATTTTTTTTACATCTATATGATTAATTTATCTTGGTGTTATCTTTATTATATCAAGGAGGTATGTGTTATATCTACAATATCTTTATAGGTATATCATTTCTAGAGATTAAATAGATACATAAATAATCTTTGTATCTATCTATAATTACTCATGGAAGTGTTTCATTTTTGTTATATGTTATTTACACTTCCAAAAAAAACATATAACATAGCTAATTAACCACTTAAAAAAAGAAAAAAAGATAAAAAAAACATTCCTATCATTATTAAACCCGTTTAAAAAACACAAACTTTTTATAGTAACATAGTTATGAACATACCACTCATGTCATTGGTCAGTCTAAGAACATTATTCTTGGTTGAAATTATTTGATCTTTGATTATATGTTTTAGATGATTGCTGATATAATTCTATTCTTTAAAAAAGTTATTTTAAATCTTTTTTATTTTTGAGATGCTTATTTACACTCATGCTCATTTATAATTTCTAGTGTTATATTTCTATACCATTGAGGATTCTATCCCACTTTTCACATCTATTCATATTTTTATTTTTATTGAGGTAATATTAAAAATGTAATGTGTTTTATAACTTTCTATTTTACCATCAAAGTGATAAGAATTTCAAAAGTTCCACTAAAATGATTGAGGTATTGGTTTTCTTTCTTTATCCCCTTTGACCTACTAATCCACCCTTATATTTTCTCTATTATATAGCAATTAATAGACATGAAGAATCCTTTTTTAGGATTATCCCATATAAGATACCATTACCTACCCATCTCTTATATATTTTCATGATTATTTTTAATCTAATTTTGTGGGGAGACTTATTCATTGATAGAGTTATTAGAGGGAAAACCTGTTCTTTGATGAACTTGTATAGAAATTATCTTCTTATGGTTATTTAGGTTACATTTTATAGTATATCCATTCATATTATGTATATTTTGATATAAGAATGTAAATTATTTTTTGTTCCAACATTGAGTACATTTGTGGTTATTACATAATAACCCTCTCCTTTAGGGATACCTATAAGAGTGAAAACCCATTACTCCAAAAGCTATAGTGTTTTTTATATAACCTAATTTAATTGAATTTTTATATAGTATGAGTTAATTGTATAATTTTTCTTTGATGTTTTTCTGTATATTTATTTCATTAGAATTTTGAGTTGATACTCTCATGTTTAAATTTTCATTATTTAAGTTGGTTTTCTCCTATTGTTTATCTTTTGAGTTGATATTATCATTTACTTAGGGATAACTATTGTTTTAAGTGTAGGGGAGTGAAAATTTACGGGGAAATTTTTGATTGAATGTCATAATGAATTTATTTGAAGATTGAAATCTAATTTTTGTCCATAATTGTTGTTCTTTTCATGACCACTATACCAAAACCTCATAAAACATTTAAATATAATGTGAATTCCTTAAGATAACTGCATTATTTTGATTTCCACTGGTGGAGATATGAAATTCATGGAAATAATATGATATACATTCATGTTATGATAATTCAAAATTTCATTGATTATAAATTATTTTGAGTGATGAGAGTGATGGTGAAGTTAGTTACATGGTAAATGAGTGAAGATGCTTATTTTGAAAAGAATGTGAGTGGAAGGGAAATTATTTTTTAAAATTGGGATTTTAAAGGCAGCATGATAATTTTTTGGGTAAAAGGATTAAAAACTTTTAAACTTGTGGTCGTGCTACTCTTATTTGACTAAGTGTGAAATTTTGTGTTGTTTATGACTGATTTTCTAAGGAGTGAAAAGGTCTTAGTGTGGTGATTTGATGCACATAAATTTTACTAAATTTTTTATAATTTTATAAATTAATTTTAATCAACGAGATTAACAATTTTTTTTTGTTTTCATGTTACTTCCATAGTTTCACAGTGTTTTTGTTTTTTGGATTTTTTAGTCAATTATAGATTAATATTAGCAATTTCTTTTTATTTTTATCAGTTTATATTAATTTTAAATATTATTATCATATATAATTTAATAGGATATATTATTATTAATATTATCATTGTTAATATTAGTATTATAATATTATTAGTATAAATTTTATTATTATTACTATTATTGTTATTAAATTTTATTTACATTTATTAAAAGTATTATTATTATTATTATAATTTCTCATATATTTATTCAATGTTATGTATTATCCTAGTATATATAATTTGGTGTGTGTAATTTTTTTTATAATTTTAATTATATCTAACTTTATTTTTTATTTACATCTAATTATTATTATCATTATTATTATATTAACTATTATTTTGATTTTATAATTGAATTTTTAAAATTTCATTTTTTTGTTTATGTTTTCATGAAGTTTCCATGTTCCACAATCCTAATTCTTCTACCTCATCCTTCCCCAGAGTCCATTCCCTTCTTCTCTACCAGCATGACACCATGCCTCCACCTCTTCGACAACCACATAAAACCCTAGCATCGCTAGACCAAGCCATCGAGGCTAGTCCATCCATCATTAGCCACACCCCCATGCTTTGTTGGATCCTTTTTCTATATGTAGAGACTTCACACCATTTGACCCCCTTATCCTCTATTTTGATCCCACCATTTACATCTCCCTCTCACCCCCCTAATTTATATCTCCACCCTTATGCACTACCAGGTGAATACCTAGGCCCCTATTGCGGAGAACCAACAATTCCATCTCTACATACCCTATCCTAGTAGAAAAACTCATTGTGACCTATATATCCATTAGCCTTACTATAATATGTATTCTTCATCATTCTACCCATTCATTGAACTTGAATCCCAACCAAGCCCATCCACCACCCCCAATTTTTAATAATAAACCATCACACACCCCTTGAATGTGTGTGGTGTGTGTGACTAAATTTTTATGATGCGTTTGTGTTTGGTTGTGGTTTTGTGTGTGATGATTCATTTTGTAACCATGGTGATCCGAAACGTGTTTGTTTTTATATGGAAATCACCAACAATAGCTTTCTGTGATCTTCATGTTGACATGAACATGATGACTTCTATTCATTATTTTTTATGTTGTGTTTACGTGATAGATGGGGTTATGAAAAATTTTATAGTAATTATATGAATTTATTTAATTCCTATATTTTATTTCCATTTGAATAATAATAATTGTATTTTTATTAATTAAATTATATATGTTTATGAATTTATTATGATATGGGGTTTGCATACTTGTTTTGGTGCCAGTTCGTGTGATTCCTAACAGGTAATCATGAGAAGGAGGACATCACAAAATTTATTTGTTCAAAAATTTATTGTATGGGTGAGAGAATCATAATTCCCAAGTGATTTAATTCAGAATAAAAATTTATGTTAGGTTAAAAATCAAGTTTTTTTATTCTTCCTCTTAAAACATGAATGGACGATACCTAAAAAGTGAACTTAAGTGAGTGACTGGAAATCAAATAGATACCTAAACTTTGAGAGAAATGGGTCATTATATTTCACCAAATTATTAATCACTAAAACATATGACAAGTTATTCATAACACTAATTGAATAGATATTGAATAATTTGTAAGAAATATTAGAGTACTATGTGACATCATATAATGAGGCCTGATGGTATTACAATTAAATTTGGAATCAGTGGTAAATAGGTGAATAAATATTCATATGTGGGAATAAAATAATTGGAATAACATGAACTTGAATGAGAATCGTAACATTTAAACTTCCATCTCTATCCACTTCTCTCTAGATTGTATTTATGCAATTTTCATACTTTCTTAGTATTTTTGTTTATAATTTTTAGTTTTAAATCACACTAAAAAATTCATCTTCTTATATATTCTTTAAAAAAGATAGTTTTAGTGTCTACACATATTCTACCTATTAGATAAATTGTAATTTCAATTATAGAGTAGTTAGTTGGTTTTATAAATTTATAAATTTCTTATGCTATGACAATGAATTCCAAATTTCTCTCACTATTGATAGGGATAACTGTGTCATTTGGAAGTCCATAAAAAAGTGCGATTTAGGTTTTTAAAAATAAAAAAAGTGTTCATATTACTACTCTAGGTTATTTTTCATTGCAGGAACATCCGAACCCCTAGGAGTTCAAAATTTTATGGTCAAAACCATTAATTTAGAATGAAAACCAACCCTATCCACCCACAATTCCTAGTATGAGTGACAATTTTACATTGTGTAATATCCCTGCCTCTCATGAAGTTACTTGTTAATTGTTTTGGTTAAAATCTATTTTATGGTTAAATAAATGGTTCTTGGGTACTTGGGGGGTTTTGGAAGTGTTCTGGGGGTGAAATAAATTAAAGGAGGAGAAAAGAGACCAAGCATAACATGGAGAACGGTTGGCGTATAGTAAGTATAAACTATGTTCCTAGCCCAAGAAACCATGCATCTTGGTGACCATTTTGGATATAGGGTTAGCACATAGTTACCACATGGTTTTACAAATTGTGCGGATGTCTCTAAGTAACCATGCAACCCAAATTCCCTTAGATAGTGGATGGAGCATAGTTTGTGCACAATTTGACAAACCATGCAAGTAAACCATGCACCCCATTAAAAGTTAAAAAAATTACAGTGTTTCTAACTCAGGATTTTTAGATCCCACCTAATTTATCCTCCCACTTGACCCCCTCTACACTAGGTGACAAACCGAAAACCACTTCTCCCTCCATGGATGATTATACTTTGATTCTTGGGTTTTTAGAGCGTGGTCGGGTGAAAATTAATGATCCAGGTGAGTCTTACACTCCTCATTGCTCTATTTTTCGGATTAGAACTTGTGGAATCTCTTATCTTCTTCTGAATTCCAAAAACCTTCACTTTTTAATAGAATCTAGGATGCGGCTTAAAAGGGTTTCTGAGCTCGAATCAACAGTGGAGATTAATAAATCACTCATAAATGGACATGAGGTAGGTGGTATTTAAGCTTTTACCCATAGTCTTGATCTGATATATGTGTATGTAGTTGTTATTTTTCAATTCTATGTTGCATCTTGATGTATTGGGTTTACATGAGCCTTAACCCAGTTGGTAAGGACTCCGTAAGTGCATCCGGGAGACCCGAGATCAGATCCAGGCGGAGATATCATTTCCGGGGGTACTATAGCAGTACTGTAGTAGGTACTGTAGTGGGAACTGTGCAGTACTGTAACATGTACTGTAGCGGGAACTGTTGCAGGTACTGTTTGGCACTGTAGCAGTCGGGAATATGCCCCCGTTTGGGCCTTCGGGCCACCGATTTGGTCCCCGAGTCCTTTAAGGCCTTTGGGCCACCCAGGCCTTCGGGTTAGTAAGGCCTTCTAGCCACCTCAAGGCCTTCGGGCCACCTTAAGTGTAGATACAAACCAGACGAACTATGAGGAACAAGCTCTACAAGGAGGATGAGGAAGGATCTTTCACCAGAGCAGAAGCTAAACGGATTGCAAGAATGAGAGGGTATGTCACCTGCCATCGGGACAAGCATGTGCATGCACAGGAATGCCTAGCCGATCAGCCATGCGAAGGTGGCGAGCTGATTTCACGATGAAGATACTGGGGAGGAGCAGTTCCAAGTAGTTAGTCTGGGTTGTATGTAATTTTTGAAGCCTACGGGCAATGAATTCCTCTAAGGCCTATGGGCCATGTAATACTTACACCTACGAGCCTTGTAAGGGTTCCAACTCACCCCTTGAAATGTGGATTATCAAAAATCAATAAAAAATGAAGGCCTTCTGGGTATTGGAGGATGTATTAGGTTATAAAAAGGAATTTGGACCATATATTGAGGCAAAATAACCTCCTTGGACCATGTTGGGTTCTTTGATGATGTGAGACCAAACTTAGGGTTACCAATGGGTAATCTAGAATGTTGTAATTGGTGAACACAATTGGTAAAATTTGAGATAGGGGTATTATGAGATTGAATGGGTATTAAATATGTATCTGGCATGTGGTTAGGGTTAATAGTTAATTAAAATAATTAAAATCTGGTTTTTTAAATGATAAAGAGGTTTTGAAAGGGTTTTGATGGCATGTTTTGGGGATTGAACTGGTTATAGATTTATTGATGATAAATGATGTTTAAAAATGATAAATGATTTTAAAGGTAGTGGTGACCTTAATATAAGGCCTATGGGCCATGTAATACTTACACCTATGGGCCTTGTAAGGGTTCCACCTCACCCCTTGAAAGGTGGATTATAAAAAATCAATAAAAAATGAAGGCCTTTGGGCCATTGGAGGATTTATTGGGTTATAAAAAGGAATTTGGACCATATATTAAGGCAAGATAACCTCCTTGGACCATGTTGGGTTCATTGATGATGTGAGACCAAACTTAGGGTTACCAATGGGTAATCTAGACCGTTGTAATTGGGGAACACAATTGGGAAAATTTGAGATAGGGGTATTATGAGATTTAATGGGTATTAAATATGTATTTGGCATGTGGTTAGGGTTAATAGTTAATTAAAATAATTAAAATCTGGTTTTTTAAATGATAAAAAGGTTTTGAAAGGGTTTTGATGGCATGTTTTGGGGATTGACACAGTTATAGATTTATTGATGATAAATGATGTTTAAAAATGACAAATGATTTGAAAGGTAGTGGTGAACTTAATGTGATTTAAAAAAGGGGTTTTCTAAAGAGATTTCAAAATATATTTGAAATAGGGGAAATGTTCTGTTTTTATGAAAATGGTTTAATGGTTGTATTGGATGGTTGAAATGGAAATAAATGCCTTTCGACATGTTTTAGTTTTCAAAGAGGAAGGTCTATGTTTTAAGGGTGGTTTCAAGATGATTTCAATAGGTATTTCGAAATGATTTTATTGCGAAGATGTAGTTTTTAAAGGTTTTATGGGACCATGGAAATTTAAGTGGGCGTAAGGGTTAGTGAGATAGAACCCAAAAAAAATTATGTGGGCATGTTAGCATGATCATGAAATGAACTAATTAGCAATCTATCTTAGTAAATGATATAGCATAAGGGGGTGATTAACATGATGTAAAAGGGGATAATTGGGATTAATGTGAATGTGTATGATGGAACATGATTTGTAATTTGAATGAATAAGTGATTAATACATGGAAAAAGATGAACTTGTTAAGTGAGTTAACAAATGGGAAGGTTTAATTTGTTAATGGGTAAAGTTTTGGGAATTCTTTAATATGCTTTGTAAGTTAGGAATAAGAAATGTTAATTGGGATAAACAGAAATGTAATGTAAATGAAAATGTTTTAATGTATTATGGCATGAGTTAGATTCCATTATAGTTGTTATGTGTGTTGGTTGGATATGGAAGTGTGGGGTATTGACCTGAGGCTCTACGCCCATAGATAAAGTTAGGTTGATGATCTACACTCCACCCCAACATGCATGAGTTAGGGAAGGGGACTAAGGATCTATTACCCTAACGGTTGCATTGCACCCAGACCAATTCTTCAAGGTGAGGATGTGGTATGTGTGTATTGAAGGGATAAATGAGCATGTGCACATGACTTAGTAGTGTGAGGTATTGACTGAGGCTCTATGCTCATGGGTCAAGTTAGACCGAGGCTTTAAATTCCACACAAAAATTCATGGGTTAGGTAAGGGGAGAAATTTCTATTCCCCTAACAATTGTATTCCACCTAGACAGAAGCTTAGAGGTGGGGGTAATGTGTTATTTTGATGTTTTTATCCCTAGTGAGATAGGTTTTTGACTTAACCCCCTTATTCATGGAAATTTACTAGCTTAGGCCATAGTGTAAATGATGTAAATGCCTAACCCCTGGAACATGAGATGATGATGAATTTAGTAATGAAGATAACATAAGTGATAAAATGGAAATAATTATGAAGATGGAATAAGTAAATATTATGGCTAGTGGTTATGATATGAGTGGTAGTTAGTTAAATCCCTTATAATTAAATGTATGTGTCACCCTTTGTTCCTTGAATTAGACTCATAGTGTGACTTGAGTCAGTTTTTTTGATTGGTATATTCTATATAACTTAATGGGTAAATGGATATTAAATAATTACTTAAATGTTTTCCTTAACACCTAATTATTTGTTACATTTTTTACCTGGATACACATTCATACAGACTGGCTGTTGCTTTAGACACCATTGGTGGTGGCCTACTGTGTTTTACTCACACCCTTCTCAGGCCTCCATGGAACTTGAGTACTTGAGAAAATGCTATTTGTTTTTAGGTACAAGTTCAGTGTAGGAACCTGGTGTTCAACTGTGATTGGGATGATGGGTTGGATCATGGAGGTCAGAATCAGATTGGAAATCAGGCCTGGGTTTAGAGTATTTAGTTATTAATAGACTTGTTTTATTGTGTATGAATTATTGAAATGTAGTTTATCCACTATATGTTTTCATTTCATGTGTACTTGGTTCTTATTGGTTATTGTTGTAAGCTTTCCATTTATTTTTCTAGCTGGTTACTTCATCTGTTTATGTTACTTCTGTTGTGGATTCATTCTGATAAGTGGGTATTATCCCAACATGTTCCTCTTTAGACCCATGCTGCTAGTTGGTAGCCTTTGGAATATGAACAGGCATTCCTGAGGTCATGTGATTACCTAGCTCAGGGAACCACACTACAGGAAAATTCGCTGTTCGCGGTGGTTATTTTTGGCTATAGCGGCGGTTTTGGAAAACCACCGCTAAATTGTATGTCGGCAAGCTATTTCACGTTTTGAAGTGGTTTTTATAAACCGTCGTAGATGGTGAAACCACCTCTAAAAAAATTAATCCCCTGGTCGGGACAACCGCTGCTAAAAGAATCATAACCGCCGCAAAGTTCGTGCAGAAGATGGGCCACTGTAGCAGTGGTCAAAACTGCTGTGAAAATTAGCGGCGGTAATAACCGCCGTGAATAGAAAAAATGATGACATTTAGAAGCAGTTATAACCACCACTATGTGAAAAATTATGACATGTAGCAGCGGTTTAAACCGCTGCTAAAACCACAATTACAAAAAAATAGCAGCTTCTGCAGCTTCTATACCAGTGCCCTGAAAAAAAACAATTACAAGAATATAGAATCCACATGGATTTCTGCATGTCCAAACAATTCATATCAGTAGGGGTGCATGTTGTGTATAATTTTAGGAACATGAATAAGGTCATGGCTATACACACTAACTAACCTTGTAGAGTCAAATTTCATGTATCATTGGATAACACACTATATATATTGGGATAACATGATTATGTGTATCAGAGATACATTTATAACTAAATCATAAGTCCCGCAAATTTATCATCCCACAAGGACATGCATTCGAGGTTGACTTCACACTATAGAGTCATTAGTGGAAATCTTAGTTGTAACCTGATACATACATGTTGTCTACATGATAATAAATTACATATATTGAGAATTCTATAGTATTTCCCAATTTTTCATCTTGAGACTTGGATATTGGAATGTGAGTAGTCCATTCGATGAATTTTCCATATATATCACAGTGTTATTATCCTCTTTGAATTTAGAGGTGAAAATTTTAGAAATTCAATAAATTTGTGTTCTTTATCTTTACAGGTCTAATGACTAGGTTTGGGAAAGATGATATGAGAATACATGGGGTTGGTTACTCCCTTGGAAATGTGTCTATTATAAGGCCTGGGTATCCTAAATTCTTCATAGGGATAGATACTCCCCCATATAATCAAATTGTGGGTCCTCCAAGTTAAGGCATATAATCAAGTCTCTCTTAGACCTGACAAGGTGTGTCTCCCCCATATAATGGATCATAAATCTTGGAACTCTCCCACCAATGATGTGTAGGTCATCTATCTTGGGAGATAGGTACCACTGCTTTAAATTTGGTTTTCTCAATGAGATTTGGGTCCTCTAATGGGGTTAGTACACCAAAAGGTGACACTCCTATGACTTTGTGTGGTTGACATCCTTGATATTGTTTCTAAGAGGTGATGTGGGCTTAGAAAATTTATCCTGAAACAATGGTTTAGTACTCTCTAAACTATAGTGTGTACCTATTCATTGTATAGAACCCACTATTATTCTAGATGGAAATACATAATATGATAAGTTTAAGTAGTTCAGGTACATAAAGACTTATGATAGATTAGACACTTCTTATTACCTTCTTGAGGTGACTTGAAACTAGGTTGTAAAATTTAATCCTTATGGGTATTTTAGTATCATTACCTATTCTATTCTCAAAATTATCTTGACAACCTAAGATCTCAATCTATAAGGATTGTTATCCAATTGACCCTACCCTCTCCCCTGACCTAAATACCAAAACCACTCAGAGTGTTTATCATCCCATGAACACTGAATTACCATGAAATTCCTCAACACTTTCATGGTTACCCACATAACCACACTTTTTTGTTATGTATAATTACATAATTAAGATATATGAGAAAACACTATATAATATGCATACCATGACATTACTCAACCCTTTAATTCTTAATTTTTTTCCCTATTATTCACTATGGTATAGTTGTTGGAAAGAGAATGGTTGGTTCTATTAATGCTTTGGTAGGGGACTGATGTAGGCTGTTGTGTCCTAAATATTCATACCACACTCAAGAAATCAAGACATAAAAGGAAACATCAGAAATCAATAAAATACATAAAGGAAACATGAAAAATCAAGAAAATGTTAGGTCATGAAAATGTTTGGGGGAAACTATGTGCCACACATGATACATATAAAAACTGACGATGAACACATATCTTCACCCTCTCCACCTCCAACATATCAACAATACAACTAATCACTGTCCGATGATGAACACATATCGTCACCCTCTCCACCTCTATCTTTACTTCAGGATACCACCTGTAAGAACATTATATTGAAAATTAAATAGTGTTGCATATTTATATTTAAACTTAAAACCAATAAAAGATTGAAAACTAAATGATTTTGATTTTTTGTGATTTACCTGCTCACCACCAGTCGATATAATACCACAGGGGGTATATCTGCTCATCTGCTGATGTATTTCAGTCAACTCTTTCTGCAACGTGGATATCTGATCCCCCTCCTCTTGAAATGTGTTTCGTAGAGAAACAATCTCTTTCTTAGAATCCCTGAGTATGGGCTGTCTATAGACAGGAGTAGATACATATTCCATCCCAGTGGCCTGCTAAAAACCACAGATGGTACGGGTCCCAAACCTATCCCGCACACTCTACCAGGTTGCTCCTTCCCAAGGACTTTAGAAACCGGGTCATCCTGGGTGACTGAGTAGGACTTCCCAGGATTGACATACCATAATTCTTTAATTTTTACCTATAATTAAAATATCAATATATTTTAACACATTAAAAACTAGTAATATTTTATTATAATAAAAAATTAACTTCATACCCCAACTTCCTTAGCAGGCTCATTAATAAAGCATCCATCTGATTTTTTGTGAACATCCAACCATAGTTCAGTTCGGGATGCTTCGTGCCCTAAACTATGTGACTGCATTAAGAAAAGATAAATCAACAATTCAATATATTAAACAGATAATATTGTCTTATAAATATTTAAACTAATTAAAAGATTACTAGAGACGATCGGCTTCTAGAAAAGCTTTGTGAGCCTGCAGTGTGAGGGATGACTTGCTTTGCCCGGCTTGATGCATTTTTTGTTGAGAGATCCTAAAATAAATAAAATGAAATTTAATAGTAATGTATTCAGTGTCATCTCCTCTTCATATACATGTATAAATGTAAAATAAGCATAATATAATAATATATATTTCAATACCATCTGCTTCTCATCACGATCTTTGTCAACAAAAACTTTCGATTGTTCTTTTTGTACCCCACTGGGTAGCTTCTCATACATTTGTTGCATGGTAAATGAAGTATCTTTGAAATCACACCACAATCTCCATTTTAAATATTTCCATTTCTTACCAAGATTTTTCAATGTCCACTTCTGTGCTATCACATCAGCAACTCTAAAGTGGAAGAACATCAGTATAAAGAAATTCATTTTGAACATATTAGTAACATGACATTCAACTAAACCATAATGTAATAAAATTACCTTTATTTGGGAATCAAAAAAATTCATTTTTCCAGCTTGGAGGCATATGTCTCCAATCATCATAAGAAATAGGAAGGGAAATGGGATCTGCTGCCAGCTGGCCTATAATCTGGCCAAGTAACCCTGTGACGTCATCCGTAAGGACCCCATAAGAATAAAATAGAATGAATATCTTCTCTCCATTCATATTATGAACATCTAAACTTTTTATGTTTTTCTCCATGATTGCATTTTTTTCATCTTCAATGAGAAAACAATTATTATAGACAAAATGAAATAAATTTATTTAATTAAAATTTGTACCTATGACAGTGACCCTCCAGTATGTCCATGATGAACTGGAAGTGGCGCGCCGCCGCCCAGCTGATGAGGCTGCTGAAGGGGGATTCGACGACTGAGCTTCTAAAGGGAGGCTCAAATATGGTGTGAGAGATGGTGCATGGGGCAAGCAGCTGATGGCTCAGATGCTGTAGGGAGGGAGACAGATGGATCATCATCTGTCGCAGTAGTGGATGAAAGAGTGTATGGCTTCCTCCTTAGAATTCCTGTCATTTAATCAAATAAAACTAAGTTCAGAACATACATTTCAAAAAAATATGTAGAAAAAAATTAAAAATGATAATAGATTCTCAATACTAACAAACAAAATATACATAACAATGATAATGAATGACTTCATAAATGAAATAAGTGGTTGCTGAATGAATAAATAACTGTACATACAATCATTTTCCCCTTCAATCATGTATGTTTCCTGCTCCATTACTTCATCCACTTTATTCATCATTACTATACTAATATTTTCAATATCATGTTGGACAAATAATTATTCTTCTTGTTGTTGATGAGATTCAATTTCAGAGGTCAAATCTACCACTTCATCACCCATATCATACAAATCTCTTTGTATTACGTGAGAAAGCACACTCCACCCTTTATCCACATTATCATTCACATAATATAACATTTTTTCTTGTGATGATAAGATATATGGATCATGCAGTTCATGATCTCCAACATCCATCAAGCGAGAGAAGTTCACAAAAGTAAATTGCAAGGAATATCTTTTAACACCTTTGATAATATTGACCCAATTTCATTTAAATAAAACAAATGAAAAATTCTTATGGTAGTTAAATTCAATAATACCATTCACCTTTCCATAGTATTCCACTTTATCCAATGTAAATATACCACTATTCTGTGTTTTCAAACCCTCTTCTCGATCGACTGTACGAAATCTGAAGCCATTCACGTTGTAAGTGTCGAACTTTCTAACTTGTTTTAGAGGACCTCGAGCAAGAAACTTCAAATCTTCTAACACCTCTGCTTGAGTATCAGTATTTATGATCTAAAAAAAGAAATATACTTTATTAGATTTACAAAATATATGCATGAAACTAATATTCATATTTATTTCAATATTTAGAAACTTACACATCGTGCAAACCATTCTACAAGCTCTTTATTATCAGCTTTCGTTATATATTTATCATTTTTTGTTTGGCCTCTCATTCGTCTCTTTGTTTGTATCCTCAACTCTTCAATAAATGGATCTGCAATTTCACTATTCATCAGCACATATTTATGTGCCTGTAATAATTCTAAATCTGTCAGTGTCACATTTGAGGTCCTCCCAACTGATCAGCCAATAACAGGAAATATTTTTGATTTATGATGTATTTGAGATTGAGTCAATGTGTCGTCAACACATCCAACGTGATTAAATCTTGTCTCAATATCATCAAAGTATCTAGAACAAAAGGTAAGACACTCATTAGCCAAATAGCCTTCAACAATAGAGCCTTCTGATTGAGCTTTATTTCTCACGTATGATTTCAAAGGTCTAAGATATCTGTGAAATAAAACAAACATAATTATTCATTTAATTAAGTTCCAAAAATTGTTTAATTAACTGAAAGACAAATAAATAAAGTACCTCTTAATTGGATACATCCATCGATAATGAACGGGGCCTCCTAATTTAGCTTCCTCAACCAAATGCACAGTTAAATTCATCATTACAGTAAAAAATGACAGAGGAAAGATAATCTCTATTTCACAAAGTTTCAATACAAACCTTTCCTGGAGGTTGTCAAGCTGAAATGGATGTAGATATTTCTCACATAGTTTTCTAAAAAATGTGCAGAATTGGAGTACAACAACAGTAATTTTTTCAGGTAATAATGTACGCAATGCCAATGGTAGTAACTGTTGTAACAAAATATGTGAATCGTGACTTTTCAATCCATGTAACTTACGATTATTGTAGTAAAAAAACCTCAAGATGTTACTTGAATACCCATAAAATACCTTAGCATTCTTTAAAATTCAAAGGAATTTATCTTTATCCCTATTTTTCATTGCAAAAATTTCCGGATGATACTTTTCATTCTCATCTGGCCAGAGATCATGTTTTATGTTCATTTCTTGTAAGTCTTTTCGAGCATTGAGATGATCGTTCGACTTTCTATGCACATTAAGAAATGTAAAAATCAAATTGTCATAGAAATTATTCTCAATATGCATTACATCATGATTATTCCACAACAAATTAAATCCCCAATATGGAAGTTTGAAGAATATACTTTTTTCTTCCATTGTTGCGTTCTGATTTCGCTTGACGATGAAATTCGAACCCATTTCCCACTATCATTCAAATGACAAACCTTCCCAAATTCTATTTCATAATTTCCAAGTTGTGTCAATATTTCATAACCAGTTAATAACTTTGGAGGTGGTCTACGATCAATGAAACCGTTAAAATTTGATCTGTTCAGCCGAAATCTATGAGATGCATTGACAAATCTTAGATGGAACAAGAAGCACAATTTTCTACTCTGAGGTAACAGTTTAGGCTCAAAATAAAAGTTACAAATAGGACTAGCCAAACCCGTGTAAGTTTTCCAACTAGATAAATTCCCAAGCCCAAGGAAGTCACTAATAGTCCACATTAAAGCAGCATGCATTTTGAACATTGTCTTAGAAGAAGCATCAAATGTCTCAAAACCGTTGCTCCACAAATCCTGTAATTCTTCAATTAAAGGCTGCAAGTATACATAAATATCATTTCTAGGCATTTGTTTTCCAGTAATAATCATCAAAATGATAAAAGACATTTTTTGAATACACATCCATAGAGGCAGATTGTAATGGATCAGAACAACTGGCCAAATGCTAAAACTGGTACTCAAAGTCCCAAATGGGATGAATCCATCGGTAGCCAATCCCAATTGAACATTCCTAGGATCAGCTAAGAAATATGGATGTAATGAATGAAATTTCTTCCATGATTTTTAATCTCTTGGATGTCTCATTAACCCATCATTGTTATTATCTACAGAATTCCACTTCATGTGTTCGGCGGTTTTCGATGACATGAATAATCTTTTCAATCGAGGTATTAAAGGAAATTAATGCAAAAAATTTTCATGTGTGTTCATTTTCTTCTTCTTCATGAAATTATTTTGATTCAGACTTCCAACATCACCCATTTACTGCCATCTAGAAGAATAACATTTTTTACAATCCTGTCTACTTGAATCCTCTCGCCAATAAAGCATACAATCATTGGGACACACATGTATTTTTGTATAATTCAGACCAAGCCTATTAACAACTTTTTTCATATTATAAGAAGACTCAGGGATGTTTGCTTCAGGAAATAAATCACACAACAATTCCAATACCATGGACATTTCCTTATTTTTAATTCCACATAGACCTTTGATATGGTACAACTTCAACATAAAAGAAAGTTTTGAATATTTCAAACATCCCCTATAAAACTCTTGATTTCCATCGTCAACTAAATCATGGAACATATTTTCCTTAGTGAAGTTTTCTCTTACATTAGTCTCCACAGAATCAAGAGGACGATCCACTGATATGTTACAATCTTGATATGGTTGTCCTACAGTCTCAAAAACATCACTTGTCTTGTTTCTATTTGTAGCACCCTCATCTGGTTTTTCTAATATGTTATGATGTTGATGGTGGTCTCTTGCAGTGCCGAATTAATCATTTATAAGGTTTTTCATTTCATTTTCCATTTCTGATGAAGTTGGGAGGTCATTCTGTGGATTGAAAATAGTGATCAACCTTTCTGTAACATTCGATTCTCCATGCCAAATACAACGAAAATATTGACCAGGGAATTGATTCAATATTAAATGTTCATAAACTTCATCTCTCTTCAACCATATTATAAATTTACATTTAGGACATAGACATATTATTCTCTCTTCAATGTATCAATTGGAAATTGAAAAATCTAAAAACTCATTCAAACCCTTAATATACTGAGGTGCGTTCCTCAGTAATGTGATCCAGCTTTTATCCATGTATATCACAAAGTTCCTACATAATATAAAAAAAATTATAACACATAACTATTACTAAATAGGGAAAGATATTCATATATACTAGTTGAAATAATATATAAATATTAAAACACATAACTATTCCTTGGTAATGATGTCATATTGAATATGGTTTATAACAAGGGATATCAAGCACTAAATTTAGTAGAATTAGACAACTAATAAGAAGAAAAATTTAGAGGAGGAAGTAGTTATTCCCTTACTATCAATAGTGTGGTTTCAGTGTGATTGGTAAGTTTCTATTGACATGATGAATCTAATTTTGAAGTTATATTGATAATATGCAAACTGATTAATGTGGATGATAAAGACACCTCTTACGGTTCCATTCCCTAGGTATCTCACCCTTACCTGGGATAAATTCCTATCAAGGGACACATTCCCAACTCATAAGGTTTGGAGAACCTATCATTATCTATATAGTCCATATTGATTGCTCATCGAGAAAAGGAACCTAACTTGGTTCCATACTGGGTCATTCATATGTTCTCATAGATTATCATACCATATATGACCATTACCACACCATCCCATAGCCTCACCCCTAGACATTTCGTTAGGAGAGAATCTATTACCTAAAACAAGACCTTTATAGATAACTTGACCCATAAATACACGATGGAAACCCAATTGGGGTTTTAATTTCCCTATAGTTAAGCCTCTCACATATATAACATAGCCATCAATGGTTGTATAATCAATGAATCATACTAAAGGTAATTCTATGAACCCAACATGAATCTATATTCTCATGTCTCATAAAGTAAATAACTCATGGATCCCCTTCATGACACATAACCATCTACATGTAATTTCAATCCACATAATAAATACATAACCAAATCCTATGGTAATATTAGTCATAAACTACCTTGACCATAGAGTTATCCCCTTAAGAAATCTCATTCCATCATCATAAAAGACATCTCTAGGAACCAACACAATCTCAATCCCCTAACTCATAAAATTACAACATATATTATAAATCAATAATAATTAATTAAGAGAATTAATCCATATTAATCCAAATAGTCGTACTTTAGGGACATCTCATCAATTATGTATCCTCACTGCAACTTCAAGAAATGGGGTATGGATCACTCTTGGAACACCTCTGAGCTCATTTCTAAACAAAAACCATATATATGAAATCAATCCATTAAATTAATTCATCCAAATTTGATGATAAATCAAAATAAATTATGGAAATGACTCAACAATAATGAAACTACATAAAACCTTATGCATTTTTCCTCCACAAGATTCCTCTAACCATTACACACAAAAAATCCACCGTAATAGGATGATCCCACCGACAATAGGGGATGGGAGCATAACTAGGGTACAAACTCGATGGGGTTGGGGGAGAAGCCGACGTCGCAGGTGTCGGGGGAAGAAGTGGGGTCACCAGCGACCGGCGACGAGGTCACCAACGGCATGAGAGGGCAATGGAGAGGAACAGATCTAGGGTTCACACTCGTCAAGGGGAGAAGCCTCGCGGGGTCTGGGGGAGAGAGCGTTGGCTTGGGTGGGGTTGGAGAGTGTCTTCGATGTAAAAAACTAAATGGGTTTCGTGGAGGTTTTTAATTAAATGTCGCTAAACTTTTTAACGAAAGGTTTAGCGGTGGTTTTGTAAACCAATGCTAAAAAACCACTTCTAAAGGCGTTTTATGTTGTCGTGATAGTTACAATGTCTTCTAGGTTGGGGATGTTACAAAGGGGTATCATAGGTGGTATTGTTTCTTACTATTTAGGGTATGATAGACAGGAGAGTAGGATCTTATCAGGTCTTAGTAATGAGGTCATTCTTGGTGCCTACATCCCCATGTATGAGGGAAAATCCATGTTTCTAGGGGTGGGAATTGATGTTTGGTTTTTTTCTTTTACTATTTGACTGTTATTTCCACCTTAATTGGTGAACTTGAATGTGATTTTGTTGATTTATGAGGTTTCATATCTTGGTCAAGTGCGGAAAGATGGAGTGTGCGGATTCAGACATCGTGTTAGGAACATAGGATATATATGAAATCCATATGTTTCCTATTATTGACTTGTGAATGACCTGATGCTAAACCAAATGGGTATGAAAGTGGAATTTAATACAAGATTTGAATATTGAAATGTGGGTTAAAAAAGGGGGGCTTTGGGAAATGTAAAAGCCTTGGTTTTCTGAAATGGAAAAGGTTTTGAAATATGAATTTGAACAAAGATGGGATTTTTGATATGATGGGTTAGTAAAAAGGGTTTTAAACGTGTAAATGCTTAGGTGTTGAAAATTAAGTGTTTTGGAATTGAAATAGTGGGTTTAAATGGTAATGTTAAATAAGTGGATAAATGGAATAATAATGGAACTTTTTAAGGACACTAATGATGTATATCCCTTGTGATGGTTTTTGACCCAGGGTATGGGTGGTTCAGCCAGTGAGAGTGTCATAGTTTTGAGACCTTGTGAGTTTTTTTGGACCCTAGAGTGGGTGTTTGGTTTGTGGATCCAGTGTACGTGTTCAAGTATCTTTGGTGTTGGACCTCGAGTAAATTATTTTTTGGTTAATTAGACACAGTTTGTTTGGAATGGGGGTAGGATGACTGATGCGAACAACCAGTTGTTGGGTTGTGTGAGTATTAGAGAGAGATGAAGACCTTTTCTTAGTGCGGATCCATTGGGGGAGTTGGTATCCTTATACTTTTGAGGATGACCTGTGAGAGAGGTCGATCGGGGTGTTGGTGCTTATGGGTGTGTGTGGAATAGGTATACATTTCAACCCTTGGTAGTGGTACACATGGAGTGTATCCTAATACAGAATTAATCTAGAGAGCCAAGTGGAAAGGTCAATGGTATGAGAAGATGCAGCTTGAGTTGTGGTTATGGGTTGAAAATCTTGGGATATATAGGGTAGTCTAGAGGGGGTTCAACCTAGTATTATAGGTGGTTTAGAATGTGGATTAAGTGTAATTAATGGATCATGTGAGCCGAATATGGGTTTTGTGTTTGGTTGTAGTAGAGTGATATAACACAATGGTTCTGATGAGTACTGGGTGGTGGATACATGTTAGAGATACACGATGTCATTGAGAGATGTTCCCATGTGGAATGGGTGTAAGTGCACATGTTTCCCATGAAATCAAGGTAGAGAGGCCCTGATTGTGAGAGAGACTTGTAGGTTTTGGACCATTAGAGTGAATCACTGCTTATCTGTTGTGGTTAGTGAGACCGTGCAATAATAACTCGTGTGAGGAAATGATAATGAATCCAATGGTAATTATAGGTCTTGACCAATCGATAGAGGGTCGTGAGGTGGTAGATTGTTGGTTGGGAACACCTTTTGGGTTGTGGTGTTCTAGTGTGGATGAGACATCAATGGGAAAAGAAGCTCAAGACCTTTGGTCTGTTGAGGTGTACACATGGTATGAGGTGACAATAGAAATGGATGGTTGTGGTGGTGTTTGTCAATAACTTATTGGCACAATTTTAACCAGTTAAGATAATGCCCAATATATTGACATAATCTAGGTATACTGAGAGGGATCTGTCTATACGCATAATAGCTTGAGTGTGTTTTGGGTGGATGAGGACATCTTGAAGGATATGCTGGGGGAGCGGTATGTGTGTATGGGAGTCGTATGGTGGGAGAGTACACCATAAACTGAGTGTAGGAGGGGTCTTTGAAATGGATGGGATGCCAAAAAATGTCATGGGTTTCATTATCCTAATCAAGAAATAAATAATGAGTGATGTTGTTTTGTTATTACAGTGGAATTTGTACGGTTACGTCTCAGTTTTTGGGTTCATCCTATGTACGAGGCGTGAGCCGCGATAGTTGAAAAAGGCTTAAGGAAAGTAGTGGGAACAATACTCCTAATGTAGGGAGCATCAAGTTATGTCGTGGATGTGTGGAGTAAGCTATAAAGTGGATGTTGTGTCATTAAGAGGAAAATAGGAAACCTATGTGGTTTATGTTTGGGTTGGCCTTGGGTATGATGGTCAATCGGCCGAGTACTGGATTCGGGCTTGAGAAAGTTCTAAATGGGATTGGAGCGGTCCTGTCCGAGATTTGTTGAGGGGTGCTGGAGAGCACTACAATGGTTTTAAGAGTAGAAAAAACTACGATGGAGGAGTTTTACTAGATGTAAAGGATGTATTAGATAGGTGCGTTCAGATGAGGGTGGTATAACTTCAGGTAAAATGGTGTCATGGATAGGGAAAGTTGCGATGTGCCAATAGAGAATGTTAGGCATGAACAGAGATAGTTGATCGAGGATGTCCAGACTCAATTGGGAAAAACAGAGCAGATGTGGTGGGATGTGAGCCACCACTAGTTAATGTTGTAATGGTAAGAGCATTTTGGTGATGGAAATGGGCTCTGAGGAAGAACCAAGTTACCCTAAAATAAGTATGAACAATTGATATATCCTATTCAGGTGGTTTCAATAGATGGGCTGAATGATAATGTTAGATGACGATCTTGTGGAATTTTGTGTGTGGTGAGTTGGAAAATGGGTTAGGTAAGTTGTGAAATTCGAGTTGAAGTTTTGTTGGTTTCTTTTTTGATTATAGAAGTGCTCAGTATCATAAAAATGGTGATGAGAGGCTGAAGAATATGGTGGGAAGCACCATAGAAGATAGGTAGTCGGTTGATGGTGTAACCGATAATTGGGTTGGATGGACTCAGGTGGGAGACATCTTGGTGAATCAGTTTTTATGATGGGAACTAGATAAATTTTGACCTGTTGAGTACCTCTAAATGAAGAGTATGTTGATTCATGCTCTTTGAATATTCAAAAATAACTGAGGGTATAGGGCCTCGGGTTGTGGATTAGGGTAGGTCATGAAATGTGGTGAAAAATCAAGTTGTTTCTTTTGATGATTTCGGGATTGCATCACCATTAACACTTTGAAAGAATCTAGGTGAGATGGATCCAAGTGATTTGGGCCATGAATCATGATGTGGGCCAGACTGAGAGTGTTCCAATTGGTCCTTTTAGGGTAATATAGTTCCTGTCGATATTCTTTCATGTAGTGGTCTAGTGAAATTAACTAGACCTTCCTCTCATGCTTGGTGCTGAAAATGATGAGTTGAGGTAAATGTTTCCTTAAGGAGAATCTGATTGTGATTGTGGTACTTGGAAAGGGAAATGTCCTTGGGGTATCATTTTTTCCTTGGTCCAAGTGTTGTGGCTGTATGGTTGTGTTTAGGGATAAACACAAAATGTGAAGGTTTATCATTGGGTATGTGGTCTAACCTTTTGGCTTGGATGGCTTGTAAATTCTTAGAAGTGTGGATCGAGGATGAGATTTTATAAGGTGGAAAGGTTGTAAGATCCCAACCTCCCATGAAAGTATAAAATTGTTAATTTTTTTGGTTAAATCATCTTTTCTGGTTAAATAAATGGTTCTTGGGTACTTGGGGAGTTTTAGAAGTGTTTTGAAGAAGAGGGACATGAAAGGAGAATAAATCTTACCAATAAACACATAGCGCAAGGTTGACACATGGTTAGTGTAAACTGTGCATTTGGCCCGGAAACCGTGTCGCTTTGTGACCATTTCAGATAGAGGGCTAGCACATGGTTACCAAATGTTTTTCCAAACCGTGTTGGTATATCCAAGTAACCATGTGACCGGAATTCCATTAGATAGTGGCTAGCCCATAGTTTTCATAGGGTTTAGAAAATCGTGTTGGTAAACTGTGCGCCCCATTAAAATTTGAAAAATTTATAGTTTTTCCATCTCATTATTTTTTGATCCCACCCGATTTCTCCTCCCATTCAACCTCCTCTACCCTAGGTGCTGAACCAGCAACCCCTTCACCCTCTATGGATGAATCTCCTTCAATTATTGTGTGTTTGGAGTGCATTTGTGTGCGAATCAACGATCCGGGTGAGTCTAACACTCCTCTTTTCTCCATTTTCTGGATTATGGATTGTGGAATCAATTCTCTTATTCCGAAATCCTAAAACCAATAAATTTTTTTGTAAGAATCTAGTTTAGGTCTTAAGAGGGTATTTTAGTTCAAATCAAGGGTGTATATTATGTAATCATTTGTCAATGGACATGAGGTAGGTGGCCCTTAAGATTTTCCCCATAGTCTTTATGTGATATATGTGTATGTAGTTGTTCGTTTTCACTGCTATGTTTCATCTTGATGTCTTGGGTTATGAAAATGGATTTGGACTATATATTGAGGTGTGGGAACCTCCCCAAACCCCATTGGGTTCATTGACGATGTGAGACCAAACCTAGGGCTACTAAGGGGTAAGTCAGACCCTTGTAATTGGTGAACACAATTGATAAACATTGAGATAGGGTTATTATGAGAGTGAATGGGTATTAAATATGTATTTATCATGCAGTGAGGGTTAACAGTTAATTGAAACAATTACAATTTGGATTTTGTAAATACTAAAGAGGTTTTGATAACATTTTTTGGGGATTGACTCGGTTATAGATTTATTGATGATAAATGATGTTTAAAAATGAGAAATGTTTTGAAAGTAGGTGGTGACCTCGATGTGATTTCAAAAATGAGTTTTCTAATGATATTTTAAATGTTATTTGAAATATGGGTGAGGTTCAATTTTTATGAAAATCATTTAATGGTTTTATTGGATGGTTGAAATGGAAATTAAACCATTTGGACATGTTTTTGTTTTCAATGAGAAAGCTCCATGTTTTAAGAGTGGTTTCAAGATGATTTCAATAAGGTGGTGTTTATTATGATGTTAAATGGGATAAATGAGATTAATGTGAATTTTCCTGATGGAACATGATTTTCACTTGAAATTAATAAGTGGCTAATTCATGGAAAATTATTAACTTGTTAAGTGAGTTAACATATAGGCAGGTCAAATTTGTCAATGGGTTAAGGTTTTGGAATTTGTGAATATGCTTAGTGAGTTAGGCATAAGAAATGGTAATTGGGATAAATGGAAATGTAATGTAAATTAAAATGTGTTAATGAGTTATGAAATGAGTTTGATTCGCTTGTGATTGTTATGTGTGTTGGTTGGACATGGTAGTGAGGGGTATTCACTTGAGAATCTATTCCCACGGGTTATGTTAGAATGAGGATCTACACTCCACCCCAATATGCATAGGTTAGGGAAGGGGATATAAGATCTATTCCCATAATGGTTTCATTCCACCCAGATCGAGGATTCGAGTTGAGGATGTGGTATGTGTATGGTTAATGGATAAATGATCATGTGCACATGGATTGGTAGTGTGGGGTATTCACTAAGGCTCTATGCCCATGGGTCGAGTTAGAAAGAGGCTATAAATTCTACCCCAAACTTCCCAAGTTATGGAAGGGGATGAAGCTCAATTCCCCTAATAGTTACATTCCACCTAGACTGATGCTTCAAGGTGAAGGTAATGTGTTATTATGATATGCTTATCCCTAGTGAGATAGTTACTTGACTTACCCCCCTTATGTATGGAAGTTGACTATCTCAGGTTGTAGTGTAAATGATATAAATGTTTAACCCATGGAACATGAGATGACGATGAATTTAGTAATGAAGATAGAATAAGTGATGGAATGGAAATAATGATCAAAATGGATTAAGTGAATATTCTAGATAATGGGTATGCTATGAGTTGTGATTTATTAAATCTCTTATGGTTAAATGTGTGCATCACACTTTGTGCCTTATATTAGCCTCCCAGTGTGACTTGATTCAATTTTTTTTGATTAGTAGATTCTAGAGAAATTAATGGGAAAATGGATATTAAATAATTACTTAAATGTTTTCCTTACTACTTGATTATTAATTTCATTTGTTACCTGCATACACATTCATAAAAACTGGCTATTACTTTAGACACCATTGGTGGTGGCCTACTGAGTTATACTCACACCCTAATCAGGCCACCATGGAACTTGGGAACCTAAGAAGATACTATTTTTATTCAGGTAGAGGTTCAGGGAAGGAACCTGGTGTTCGAATATACTTGGGATGATGGGTTGGAGCTTGGAGCTTAGGATCAGGTTGGGACTTAGGTCCATGTTTAGAGTCTTTAGTTAGTAATGGCCTTGGTTTATTGTGTATGTATTCTTGACATGTAATTTATCCACTAGGTTTTTATATTTCATGTGTACTTGGTTCTTATTGGTTATTGTTGGAAGTTGTCTATTTATGGTTCCTATTGGTTAATTAATCTTTTTGTGTTATTTTGTTGTGGATTCACTATGATAAGCGGGTA
The DNA here is from genome assembly GCA_963277665.1 of Viscum album. Lineage (NCBI taxonomy): Eukaryota > Viridiplantae > Streptophyta > Magnoliopsida > Santalales > Viscaceae > Viscum > Viscum album. The sequence continues at coordinate 768,528,557 of OY728156.1, forward strand.
TAGTCTCTCCATGTTCCTATTTTGACTCGTACTTCTAGTTGGCACCCTATGGCATAAGGGGAGGTAAGACTAAGGTCATGTGATGACCTAGCTCGGGGCACCGGTTATAGTGGCTTCTTGGTCGGGGACGTTACACATTTCCCATGAGTTCTCTAGGAATTTTTTTAAATTTTAATGACGATTATTCAAATAAATTCTACGATCCATGGAAGTTTGCTTCACTGTATTCTAATAATTCATAACCATATATTTATTATTCATAAAGTCACAATATTCTTAAAAATTTAGAACATGGAAATTCAAGCTGTCTATATATGTTAAAATACATTTTAAAAAAAATTTAAAACTCATGTGCACAATCTCAAAATCTGGTAGAATATTTATTATCTTATACACCAGAGGAATATGAGCCAAGCACTTCACTATTTGAGCATACTCTGTTTACTTTTATAAATTATTTAAATAGAATGATTCTACTTTATGAAAATTGTAATGTAATATTGGTTTTCATAACGAAAAATCTAGAAAATAAACTAAAGGATCTAGAAAATCAAATGAGGAAAATAGTAAAATTAGCATCCTCTCTAAAAATTCATACCCAAATTTAGATAAATTTATATAAGGAAAGTGTAGTATATGTTCCATATGAACACCATCAATTTCCTAATTCTTATTAGGAGTCTTCTTTGATTGATCCTTATTACTATCATTCCATATGAACACAATTAATTTCCTAATTCTAGAGGGTTTCGAGTCGGCGTCAGTGCGACGATGCTTTCCGGCTTCGGGGTCTTGGCTTGGCTTTAGTGTGCGTCGATAGGCGATGGCTTCTGGACACTGGATCTAGTCTTGGCTTCCTTCAGCTTTGGGTGTGACCCAGTGCAGCTCAGCTGCTGCTCCGATGCGTTTTAGAGGGGGGGAGGTTTGTTTTCACTTTGGATGTTTTTAATTCTAGTGAACTGTTGGTGTTCTTATCATGGTGTCGATGCCGGAGGGCCCCTCATCTTTTCGTTGGTTCCTTCTTCCTCCTGCAGTTCAATTGAATTTGAAGTCGGTGTGGGTTCTTCTGCCACTTGGTCTTGTTCAGCTCTAGCCCAGAGTGGCGTTGTCTATTCATACCTGCTCGAATCCCCTCAACGGTGATGATCCATGGATGTGGTGTTGGATCTTCGAGTCCTGGGTGACAGAGATTTGGCTTCATACTCCTTGGTTTGTCCTCCTGTTTGGGTTGGTGAAGATGTGTTTGAAGGGTGATGTGGTCGAGATGATGCTCTTCTTATTTCAGTTCCAACAACGATTGTTGAGGGAGAGTTCGACTTTTCTCTACCCATTAGTTTGTTTTCTGTATATAATGGCAATTTTTCTTATAGGTGAAATTTTATGTGTTTGGTGGAACTGTTTTGTTTGATCTTGGAGGCGGGAAGTCAGTGCAGCTAGACTCGATCACTTAGAACAGGCCCATAGGAGGTTTCAGAGCTAGTTTTTCATCTTCGCAGTGCTTTTCGGATTTGGTTGTTTGAGAGGGTATGACGTCAACCATCAGATCGGGCCTATGCTTTGACACATGACACTTGCTTGCCAACTTGCATTGTAACTTTAATGTTCTTCAACATCTTTTATGTTGGGGAGGGGCTACTCTAGTTTTTAGTTTGGTTATCACTTTTTTGTTCTTCATGTGTGATTGTCCTTTGTCCATGATGTCCTGTGGGTTCTTTCCCTTATTCCCTTAAAAGTGGGTTTTATCAATAATAAAAATATTTGAAGGCCTTTGGGCCATTGGATGGATGGATACATTTTCAAAAATAGTAGTGACTGAAATATTTCAAGAGTTAGAAGATCATTCAGTGATGGTGGTGGATAAAAACCATAACTTTCTAGAAACAAATGGAGAATGGGATTACTTAGAGGATCATGAGTTTTTTTAAACAAGTGTACCAACAGAGAACCATGATAAGGCCGATTCCAAAAAAATATTAAAAAAGATTTCATTATTGACACAATAAAGTTACCCACCCTAATTTATCTAATCAAAACTATATAGTATATTGAGTTTAATGAAAATTTACTTGATACGCCCAAAATGTTAACAATACTCTTGACCTAGGTGAAATCAATGAAACCATTCTACATGAATTAAGTTGTAAATTAATGGATTTTCTCATTTCTTTGATCATTGATAAAGAATAATTGGGGTACATTATCAACCTAGATACTGCATTGAAGTATGTGTTGGATATAAGATGACTACTAAAATAATATGGTAAGCCATTTTTGTATCTTATACGCATTCAAATAGGTAATGTTATTATTTTTTTTATCCCAATTTCCTTTACTAAAAATTTAATTCTTTATTGAGTTTTTCTTTAGATGAGGTATATTCATCCCCTATTGAGTTGGGCTATTTTCATTACAATCCATCCATATATTTTTCTAAAAATTTATTATTGGGATACTATGATCCCTAATGGATAATTATTTTCTCGATGGGTACATGAAACACTCCCACTAATAATGAAGCAGATACATGGATTATATTTCCATTTGACCTTGGAGGAGTGTCATTAATGTCATAATGATGATAAAGTAAACTTACCACTTAATGGGAGACAACCCATCATTAGTTAGTTTTTATTTCACTAAATTCAATTTCTTTTCATTTAGTTTTTTAGGTAATAAAATTATATTCATTTTTTAAACATTTTTTCTCTTAGGACTATAATGGATTTGAATTCATCATGAATATTTGTTTCTATACACGTGATTCCTTTATTTTGGTGTTATCTTTATTATATGACATAGGTACGTGTTGCCTCTATTAGATATTTATGGATACATCATTTTGGAGCTTTAGTGGATACAATAATTCTCTTAGAATCCATCTATAATTATTTTAGGGAGTGTTAAATTTTATTTACACTTCTAAAACACTATGTGAAATAGCTAATTAACAAATTTTAAAAATGGAAGAAAATAAAAAAAATGAAAAAAATAACAATCTATCATTATTTAACCCACAATCATACCACTGTATTTTTTCCATAACATAGTTGGGGATAAACCACTTGTTTCCTTGGTCAGTCTAGGTATATGATTCATAGTTGAAGTGATTTGATCCTTGATTACATGGTTTAAATTATTTTTGATATCATTGAATTATTTAAATTTTTTTTATGAAAAATGTTTATTTTCAAGACAATTATTTTCACTCATACTCATCTTTGTTGCCTAGTGTTATATTTCCAAACCCATGAGGACTTTGGATCACTTTTAACATCTCTTAATATTTCACTTTTTCTTGAGGGAATACCATCTATGTTATGTATTCTATAACATCAATTCTTTTCCATAAAATAGATAGGAATTTTGAAAGTTGAACTGAAATGAATGGGGATTTTTTTTCATTCTTTAGCACCTTTTACCCACCAAGACACAATTTCATTTATCTATTTTTAGACCTTAAGATCCATGAACAATCCTTTTTTAGGATGATTCCATAGATGATACACTTATATACCCATCTATTGAATATATGAATGATGATTCTTGATCTATGTGTAGGGAGAGGGTTATTCATAGAGAGGGTTGTTTGAGGGATAATGAGTTAATTGATTCACATGGATAAAAATTATACCATCATGATTTTTCATGTTCCTTGTTACAATAGCTCCATTTAATGCATGCATATTTTTATTTGGGAATATAAATTCTTTATGGTTCTAATAATGAATACATTTCTGGTTATTATGAGATAACACTATCCTTTAGGGATAACTATACAAGTAATAAATCATTACTCTATGATATATATATTTTTTATATAAAAAACCTTCATTGAGCTTCTATAGAGTATGAGTTACATATGTTATTTTTATATGTTATTTTTTCTTATATCTATTTCATGGATGTAACCCCCTGAATTCAATAACCTGATTTTAATTTTTATTTTACTTCATTGGAATAAGATAAAAGAGATCACATACCAAAGAATTGACACGTTTAGTATTCTTAGTAGACTAGATACATAAATGATTCTCAACTTACACTTGTAAACATGAAATAAAGATTAATATTCTTGTGAAAAATTTATTATTGATTCTAGTATATCCGTGATATCATTCATAGATACCTTATTGTTATCTTAGTGAAATGAAGACATAACAAAGGATGAGCTCATATACTCAATAAGGGAAATTATACACCAGAATATATCATAGGATAAATAGAGCATGAATAATATGGAAAAGATAAACAGTAATAAAATATTCCATATAACTAATATTATAAAATGGAACTAAATCCATGGTTGAAATATCAATATAAATAATAAAATGGATAATAAAATCTAGTTTCATAATGATTTAATTCATAACATCAGACATCATAATTATTAGACTTAGTGTTGAATTTTTTGTCAATGATGTGTCAATATGTGTTTGGGGATTTGATAATGAGAAGTGGTGCAACTTGAAGAATTTTTATGGATTCATAGAATGACATTGGATTTCATGATTTAGAAATCCTCCTTGTTAAATGTGAAAATTTATTGAATTAATCTTAATTTCTTGAAATTTTTTAATATGGACGACACATTGTTTACAATAATGTTTGAAGAAGAAGAATACTTGAATAAGTCCATGCAATATGAACTTTATTTCATGAGGAGTTTTGATGAAGTCCAGACTATGGAAATATTTATTTTCTTAAAGAAGAGTTTAGAACAAGAAGAATTAAAATAAATACATGAAAAATAATATTTATTTTTCATAATAAATTTAAGGAAGGCTTGATAACATATTCTATACTTAGAATATAATCTAAGTATTTTCTATTGGACTTAAAAAAAATTAGGGGCTAACAATGTGAGTAATCCAACCACCTCAACCAAGGAATTGTGGGAGAAGAGATCAGCCAATCACAAAAGAGAAATCTAAGCCAGATCACCTGGATGTTGAGAGTGGGATTATGTATATTCCCGCAGGTACTTACATGTGAGTGTTCATGTAGATGGGCCAAGTATTTTTTGGGACAGTGTAGGTGAGTCATGGAATATGAAGTGATTGTGTGATGTGATTCTGGTGTCGAACCCTGATGCCAGTTAAAGATGTCTATAAAGCACATTAATATAAAATTAATCCCCAGGATGAATGAATATTTTATGTGGGAGAGTGGTAGATACATGTACTATTCACCTATAAAATAAGTTATGAAAATAACATGATAAGATTGATCCAACTAATATGAGTTGTCCGATCTTCTGAGGGATCATCTTTAACCTCATCTCTCATCCGAGATCTACAATACGGTAGAGTTCATGAAAAAAATTGATGGATGAATATAAGCTATTGTGAATGTTCCATGCTCATGATAATGATTCGTAATAGTCTTGACATCATTCATGAAATCTATATCTTTCATGAATTTGAATAATTTAATGGTTTAATATTCAACTGAATACAAATGAAGTTTTAGAAGGATGTACGAGTTCATGGATGTGTTCAAACTTATAATAAGTGATTAATCATGAAATCCATATCACCTAGACTTGAGGAGAAAACATGAACTCAAGTAATAAAAGACACCATGTATTTCAATTTATATTTGATATGGTAACCCACATTCTAAAATTTGAGATCTTCTGAGATCCTTAGAGATTTAAGATAGCCTAAAAATGAATTTATTTGTAGAGCCATGATGTGGTATTGAAGTTAGAACTAAGACAGTGAGGCTCACCTATAAAAGGAGAAGAATCCATTCCAAGAACAATGATGATATATTTTGAGATAGTTCTCATTTTTCAAAGAAAAATAGGGCACTAAAGAACATATATTTCAGGATGGGAAGAGAATTCATGAATCTTCTTCTTGCATGAGGAAGAGGAAAACATAATAGGCATTCAAATTATGAAAAGAACACTCAAAGTGTTTCATGAAGAAATGATTCTATGAAGTAGACACACCTTCATAAAGAAGAAAAATATTATGGTTTACATGATACTCTTATACCAAGCCAGTTAGGTGTGTGTGATACCCATATTTATAGAGATAGAGATACCATGTATACTTTTATGTAAAGCAACATAAGAATAGTGTGAAGATACTATTTGATAAGGTCACATAATCAGTTACACAATGAAAAAAATAAATAGTGTGTATATACATATGAGTATGACCACAAACATAGTTGTATAATCACTTAAAGAACCAATAGGTAGTTAATATAAACAGACAATGTGTGTGCACTGAGAAACAATAAAGATAAGTGCATCAATGTTTTCATATAGTATGTGAATAAAAGGTAGTTCATGAATGTGATCATGAAACACATGTACAACCATTGATATACACAAACTATTTGAGAAAAAATAATTAAGAAAACTCATAAAATAATAATTAAGAAAATAAATGTGCTAGGGTTTACAAAATGAACTTTTCATGCATAGAATGCACTTGTTGAGATTATGTTGAGAATTCAAGATGAAAGTTTTATTGAGAGTATGTAAGTTATTCATGCATAAAATAATATGTGGTGAAAGTGTGTGAATATATTACAAACATATTATTGAGGTTGGTACCACATTATGTTGAGGGAATAACAATAAACCAAGCATAATTTCATTGATTCAACTGGGCATACACAAGTGATCAAAATTTGTTGAGTAATACTGAAAAACTCATTGAGTGGATATTTAAGGTACTTTAAGTGTACAAAGTAAAGTCAGATCTTGAAATATTATATATGAAGATGAAATATATCATTCTATAGGGTATCAAATCTTAAAATATGATGTCTTATGGTTAGTTCTGGGAGTATTTGAAGTCCTATGGTGGGTTATTGAAAAAAAGGATCCTCTTGGTTGGAGTTGGAGTATAAGATGTGTTTCAGTTGGATCCTAAATTAAGATTCTCTCAGTTGGATTTAGAAAAAAAGTAGACTTTAATTTGTATTTGATAGAAGTAAATCTCTCAGTTGGAGCTAAGAATAATGCAACAATTTTTTTGACAGTGAAGAATCTACAATTGAGATGAATAAACAGTTTCAGTAAGGAGTAGGCATTTACTAAACCTTATAAAAATTATGTGTTTATCTTTTTATTATTACTACTGAACATGAGTTAATATTGGGAGATATCATAGAATGGATTTATAACCTTAAAATATTCAATGGGTTGAAATGAAAATAAAAATAATTCATAAAACAAGTGTACCACTAATTCACCCTCCTTCCCAGTGAATCCTAATATGGTCTAGGGTCTACAGTTGGTATCAGGGTATAGGTTCCCCCTAAAGATCCATGCAATTACTTATGGAGTAAAAAATTCTGTGAAGTAAAATACACCAATAACTGAAGGTAATCAAAGTGGTATATGTTGTGATAATTATTTTTGTTATGATTCTTAAAATGATGCCTTATCAAGCTATTATAATAATGTATCACTTAGTGATATTCGTTTTGTATTAAAAAAACATTTAGAGAATGTAAACAAAGAACTAATAAAATGTATTATTGGGGGAATTAAGGGTCTTCAAGATGAAAAATTACAAGTATGAAAAGAAGATAATGCTATGGAAGAGGAATTGGTTAAGAAGGTTGGAATATCCAACACTGTCAAAAAAATTGTGGAAGAAAAGGTGAAACATTTTCTCTTTATAATGAAATATATGATGAAGATGTTGAATAATCATAAAGAAATGTTTTTGAGAAGTATTTATTTGAGATTGGGTTTTTGGAATATTTCCATGCACTTGAAAAATTGCAAAAAGAATATATAGTTGTTAAAGATTCTCAATTCGAGGATAAAGCAAGAAAGGTCAAGGATATTTACAATTCTATACAAGAATCAAGAAACAGTTAATGAAGAGAAAAAAATACAAAGGTGGAATGGGAATTCATGGTGAGAATATTTTAGGATGAGAATAAATCCCTCACCATGAAGTGTTTAGATATAGATGCGATATTGAAGAATCAGGAATCACCAAAGTATAAAACTTTCGAAATAGATAGGAAAAGAGATGCTTCCATTATTGTTTTAATTAATGACCATAACTCCCAAAATAGTATGATATCATCCTCTAATAAAATATTAGAATCCTCCAAGAAGAAGGTATTCCATTACCTAGATACTATCTTCTATACCAATTCTATTTAATTTAATAGTATAGGTTTTAAACTAAACTCTAGTAAAGCATGGATAAAGAAAGATACTGATAAACCCACCACATTAAGGGTGGATAAGAAAATATGTATGAATGGATGTTCCCAAATAAGTGTCCAAAAGAGTGGTGGTTACAAAAAAAAATAAATTTTCATAATCTTTCAAATCTAGATAGACTATACCAGAAAATAAGAGAAAGACATTCATAGGCTGTTTCTAGTATTGTTGGAAGTTTAGACACAATACTTTGGAATGTTGGAATAATATTTCAATTCCCAAAAATCATATAAATTTATAATAAAGGGAAAGTAAATCTGAATAAAAGATAATAAACACATAAAAAAGATAAATACATAGAAAATGAATATTTCTACAAAGAATATATTTTGAATACTTTGAAAATTTCAATGAATACTACAATAGATGTGATAACTATTATGATAAGTTCTAGAATGTACCAATCATACACAAATTTTATGAAAATTTGAAAATTATATCACAATAAAAGGGGTGTCTGGTATGAAAATATGGTGAAAATTAAATATTGATATGTGAAAAAAGAAGAATAATATTAAACAAACTAACACTAAAAAGAACTATATTGTGACTAAAACTACATCCAAGATACCAATTAAAAATAGATATTAATGCCTATAAAAGGATTATGGAAGACGTAAGTAGGAGGGTAAAATAGTTAAGAAATGCATGACAAGACTATCAGGAGTTATTTCCAATGTGGTGAAAGGGAAGTGGCATCAATGGAAAAATAGTGGCATGTCATGTGATGATTTTGAGAATATAGAGAATTTCAGGAAATAATTCCACATTTATTGGAAAAATCAACTGAAAATGGATATGAAATTGGCAGAAGCTTAAAAACTTGATAAATCTAAAGGAAAGTAAGTGCCTAAAGAAACTAAGGTGAAAAAAAGGTATTCCATACAAAGTTGATGAGATAAAAATTAGTAAGATGTGTCTAAATATATCTTCCCTTATTGAGATTAGTAGAAATAAATTAACTATATTAAGAGGAATATATCATTCCATATGTTATTTCTAGAAAAAAGAGACCCCTCTTTATTCACTAACACACACATAGAGATATATATATTATTTTATACTGAAATGTAGGGAATTTAAGGACATGGTTTTGTCCATTAGGGGGGGGGGGTTGAAAAGAATATTTCATTTTACTAAATTCTAGTGAATCAAGAAATTCAGGATTGATTTTAAAGATGAAGGTTGAGTTATTCCAACCACACTTTCATTATTCATTATTAATTGTATTATTCATATCAATCAAGTGGGAGTGCTTGGTTGGTGACAAGATGAGACCAGGGGGGGTAATATATTTGTCACCTGAACTTTATGATGTGTTGGTTGAATTTTGTGCATTATTGATAATTTTATTGATAAAGCTAATTACTTACATCCCCTAAAATGATAATTAAAATTTTATTAGCATGATTTCACATAAATGGTAGTTTATGCACAATAGAGACAACCTGGTTGTATCTCTCTTGTTTTCTACACTAGGTTAACCCATGTAGACTTAGAGTTAATTAACTAGAGGATATTTTCTAAGAAAATCATGTGATATCATCCCTCTCTTAGAAGTGATTAAGAAAATTTCATATAGGTTATAAGATCATATCATTGAGAATAAATATGAGATGAGAAGAACCCATTTATACTTTGAATTTAATTTTTAATAGAGGGAGAAAAGTTCTTTATCACACATATTATCTTTTAAATATTTGAAGTTATATTTATAAAAAATACAAAGAGGGAGATTGTTAGTCCTAGTGTTTCATTTGTTGTTAATGATATCTCAATATGTGTTTTTTGAGTTGATGGTGTGAAGTGTTGATTCTTGGAGAATTGTTATGGATTCATAGAACTAAATTGGATGTCATGCTTGATAAATTACCCTTATTAAATGTGATGAATGATTGAACTAATATTAATTTTAAATACATGTGTCAATAATGACGACACATTATTTACAACACTATTTAGATAAGAATAAGATTTTTAAGATTTTCATTCAATATTAGCTTTTTTTTCATGAGGAGTTTTGATGAAGTGAAGACCATAAAGATATTGATTTACATAAACAAGTTCTTAGAATAAGAATAATTAAATGAAATCCATGAAAAATAATATATATTTTTAAGTAATTTTAGTAAGGAATGATGATATATTCTATACATAGAATATAATATAAGTATTTTTTTGACCTTAATAAAATAGGGTCTAACCATATAAGCCAGCCAGCCAGCTCTACCAAGGCATTATGGGAGCAGGGCTCAACCACTCGTAAGGGAGCCTTCCAGGATAGCCCGCATGGTGCCTAAGAGTTGGCTAGTTTATAGAACCATAGGATCATGTAGGTTGGAATGTGTAAGAATGGGTCGAGTGTTGTCGAGCTAGCATAAGTTAGGTGTGACCCATGAGGTGAGCGTGCGATGTGTTGCGGGTGCCAAACTTCACTCCTAGATCAAGATATCCATGGAGTATATTGATATAAAAAATAACTAATATGAATGAATGTTTGATGTAGAATAGTAATGGATAATGGTACTATTCACATATTAAATTAGTTATACAAATAAAATTATCTACCTGATCTGGCTAATATGAGTTGTTTGATCTTCTGAGGGATCATCTTTAACCTTCTCTCCCTTTCGAGATCTCTAGTAATCAATAGTTCATGCTGAAAAATTGATGGATTAAAACAATCTATAGTGAATATAGAAGGATCATGAGAAGGATTCATAATTTTACATACATCATGCATGAAATCTATGTCCTGTATACATAAAAATAATTTTAAGGTTGAATATTCTTCTGAATGAAAACAAAGTTACATATGGCTATCTGAGTGCATGGATGGGTTAAATCTTCTAATAAGTGATGAAACACATGATCCATATCTCACGCACATAAGGAGCTAACATGAACTCACATAAGAAAAGATTCCATATATTTTAGTGTATATCTTATATGGAAACCTATGTTCTAAAATTTGAGATATGTCAAGTTGTTTGGATATTAAAAATAGTCTTACCATGACTCTACTTGTGGAGACTCAATGTGAAATGAATTTTAGAACTATGATGGTGAGGATTTACTATAAAAGAAGAAGAGACCATGATTATAATTATACTACTATATTTTTAGAGATATTTCATTTTTTCAAAGAAAAATATAGCACCATAAAAAATATATTTCATGAAGGGAGAGAATCTGTGAAGCTTCTACTTGTGTGAGGAAGAGGAGAACATCATAGATTTTGAATTTTTAAAATCACACTTGAAGTGATTCATCAATATTTTTTTACGAATCAAACCTACTTTTATAAAGAAAAAATTCCTATTAGTTTGATTGATACTCTTATGCTAAGTTCGTTGGGTGTGAATGATACCCTTATAGAAACTCCAACCCTAGTATCCTAGAGATAGTGCCTACTTTATTACACTGTCATAAATACAAAGGGTTAGATCCCAAATTTTGGGATAACCAAATACATACATGATACCCATTTTATATTGGGAAAAGAAAATGAAACATAATACATAACAATAACAAATAAACAGAATAATTGAAAAATAATTCAAAGTTATCTTATTCATATCTCAAGGAAAGGAAAAAAATAAGTGTGATCTCAAATGCTCAATTAGGTTTATGTATATTAGATGATATCATGAATTAATAAAAATGATCATGATGGAAAAGTAAATTACTGAACACACATGCCATTAAAATATATTGAATATCATGGTAAGGTAAGAAATAATCAATATAGAAAGGTAAAAAACTAATAACACATGCAATCTAATCAATAAAATGAGAATGAAATGAATCCATTGATAAAATCATAGTGAAAATATCATGGATTATAATAACAAAAATTGAATTCTTAATGAAGGAAATTATTAATTATTAGATTTCATTTTTCCAATCCACATGATACCTTTACTGTTAATATATATCCTCAAGATAGTTTAAAACTATTAGATACAAACCCATCATGTTTGGCCAACTATACCTCTAATATTAGGATCTATTCACAAGATAGTTTAAAACTACTAGTTACAAACATATAAGGTTTGACCAAATGATTTTATCTAATGAGACCTATCGATGCATCGAGGGGTTATCTATATTGTCCCCCACTCATATCATCATGTCCAATGAAATCCAAATATATATAATAATATATTTAATTCATTAACAATTTTTAGTACCATCAAATATCTATATTGAGTAGAGGATACCGATTTATCAATATTTACTTAGTTAATACAATACTTATCTAAGTAAAAACCAAAAGTAAAAATGATATATGGTTTAGTTAATAATCATGTACAATATAAAAGAATATGTATATTTAATATAAATTTAAGGCACAATAAAAATGATTACAAGTAAGTTATTGTTTCAGTAGAAATTTAAAAATCTTAAAAGAAAGTGAGATTGTACAATAACTTTTACCACATGGTAATTTTCAAGTCAAATCTCTATAGGTGAAATAATTCAAATTGGTACTTAAAATACCATGAATTATTATAGAATTATGATATTATATGTCAAGAAAAATTACATACACAACATAAAAGTGAATTGGTGAATAATATCAAATAAGACTTAATAAAATGTAAATTGAGACTAAATCCATCACCGCGTGCTTCCATTTGATTAAATTTTATTTAACCTCCTGTATACACTACTAGAAAGATATGATATACCCACAAACCTATACCAATGGTTTTCTAAAACCATTGGTATAAGTGGTCCTATCACAATGGTTTAGTATAATAATTGGTATAAATATTTCTATACCAATGATTTTAAAAAATCATTGGTATAGAAATGAAAATACCTATGGTTTTGAAAAACCATTCATATATCCTTCTAATATCCACCCAAGAAACATGGGTTCCCCTACTCATATATCATTCTCATTCAGAATACCCCAGTAGCATATTTAGTGTTTTATTTTCTTCTCCACCCATGCGATCTCTCCTATGTTCCAGTTTTAATTCTATTCTTCTTCAATATTAAATCGTTGAATCCCAACAAATTATGGTATCATATTGATAAAAAATGATTTTAATGATTATTTTATTGATAATAAATGATATAATTTCCTCAAATTTTGTTAAATATTTTTATTTATAAAATATTTTAGATTAGATCATTCATTTTAAAATCTTAGGAAAATTCTAGTTTTTCCCTTTAAAGTGCTCTATAGTATTTCAGACAAAATTTTTGTGTGTGTGTTAGTTTAACATTAAATTTTTTAACAACATTCCTAACTCAATGGTATAAAACTTTTATTTAGGTCATTTGAGCTGGATCATGCATTTTATTAGAGTAAATGGGCCATGAATTCAAAGGAGGACATGAATCACCAGATTGGACACCACTTCAGTATATGGGACATAACTTCCTCATCCATACTTGGATTGAAGACAAATTTAGAGAAAATATCTAGGAAACAATTTATAACAAATAATAATTTTTAAGGATAGTGGGAACTTTCGTTTTGGGGTAAAATAGGTGGTGAAAATTGGATTAAAATATTTGGATGAATTACCCATTCATACTTTATTTTTTTGAACTTTTATCCCTCCATCCACTCCATAAATTTTTGTTTTTATCATTTTTATGGGTTTAGAAGTGCCTTATAGGTTTGGGAGAACATGAAAAGTGGTGTATTTCCATTTAAATTCACCATTGGAGGACAAAAGATATCAAGCTAGGATCTCTTCCAAAATGATATTATTTTACTCTTATTTGTTGTAACATTGTTGTTATTTCAATAAAATATCAATTTCTATCCCATTTATACTTTTAATTTTATTTTTATACTTATTTATTTTACTTTTTTGGGCTGGAACTGAATATTAGAAATGTGAATGGGGTGTACCATTTCCAAACCTTTGTGAATGCGGTTCTTTTCTATGATGACTACACCATCCATGAAAGAGTAGTTATCTTAGTAATCAATCTACCTATTACCTTATTAATTTATTTATTTTAAATAAATGAGATACTATAAATCACTTAATATGATATATTAATTTATTTTTTAATTTAATATAATAAAATAAGCAATTGAACAATTGACAAAAAATACGTGAGGTTGAGAGTTGTGTGAATTGTAAGATCACAGTATTAATTGGTAAAATAGAAAAACATGATATCAATTTGTAGAGTTTAGATTCAATAGAGTAACTCAATTAAGACTGATTTACAAAATGGATAAATTGAATAATTTTCCACTAACCATAATCTAGCATTATAATGACAATCAATGTAGGGTGCTGCGATTGCATGTTCCGAAGCTATCCTAGGGTTTAATTCTTTTCATCTTTGTGGAATTATCATAGGATTTGGGGGTTAAAAAATTATGGGATCATAATTAAGTGAATTATCATTTAAATGATAATGATTAATATGTATGTGAAGAGGTAGTGTAAGATCAATTACGCCTTTTAAAAATATTTTCTAAAAAACATATTCTCGCTGAGTTTTCTCAGTCTAATTTAAAAAAAATAAAATATTTTCCCAACATACATATTAATGATTTATAAATGTTTATCACCCCATAATTTTAATTTTTTATTTCATTTTATTTATTTTATTTACAAAATAACTTTAATATGTTGTTTTATTTACTTCCTCCTTTGAGAGACGATAGTGGTCGGCCACTCTACTGTACCTAAATAACCAAAAACCACACATAATTTGAAAGAACCCACAACAACACCTTTCAAATTGGCACTGTTTCTAGGGATTCAAGTACTTATTTCAATGAATTAATGGTATTTATTTTATTTTTCATTTTATTCTCTTCTTATCTTCTTTCTTCATTCTTTCCCCTTTCTCAATTTTTCGTTTTTTAATTATTTTTAGACCATAAACTAAAACATGTTATATTTTTTATTAAGGTACAATTTTATTGATTTATTTTTTATTTTATTTATGACATGAAATAATCCCAGGATCTCTTATATCTTGACAATAATATTGAATGCAGCCTTCAGGCTTGAATTAGACAGTCTTAGTCTAAAAGAAGTTTCAACATTAAAAAATTTATAGAATTACTCCATTATGGGAGGACTGAAATTGGAAACGCTTATAAATCAAACCTAAAAGAAGAACCAATAGACTAAAATAATAACAATGAACTTAGTAGAACCATTCGATAATTTGATGCACCAAAATTTAACTATAAACTAAATTGTATTGCATACCCAAACCTTGAATTAGACTTTGAAATGAAATTATGCTTAATTCCCCTTATTAAAAAATTTTATAGCCTCTATGGAGATAATCCAATCAAAAAACTTAAATAATTTAATGTGTTTTTATAAAACTTGAATCTAAAAAATTTCTCTGAAGATCAAATCAAACTAAGTGCATTCCCATTTTCACTTGATGGAACTGTGAAGGATTGGATGTATTACTTACAACTAAAATATATAGCATGTTGGAATGATTTGAAAAGTATTTTCTTATATATATTTTCAAACATTGAGGACAAATTATATTCAAAAATAGATATCAGGGATTAAGCAAGCACAAAGAGAGTCAATGTATGGGTACTATGAGCGATTCAAGAAATTGTGTGCAACCTGCCCGCTTCACAAAATTAGTGAGAAACTCCTCATACAAAACTTCTATGAATATCTCATGCATATGAAGAGAATTATGTTAGATTCTACATCTAGAGGGATATTTGTTGACAAAAAACCTTCAAATGTATGTGCGTTGATTGACAAGATGATACAAAACTCCCAAAAATTTGGAGATTGAGGTACATCAAATGTTAGAGGAGTACATCTGGTAAGTCTATATTCTCTTGAAAATAATTTAATTGATACCAAGTGGGATGAATTGAACAATATGGTGAGGTAGATAACTTTGGATCAAAATATATCACATACCACTCCTATATTTCCTTTTTGCATTTTCACCGAAACAGACCACCCAAATGACTGTTTTTCCCAATTAAAAGAGACTAAGGATTACACTTCTATATTTCTTGGGGGGACCATATCCGCAAAAATAACAACCACATATCTAGAATAAGTATTATTCCTTTGAACCAATATAAAACCAAGGGTGGAAGGATCAATCAGACATGAGGTATGGCTTTGGAAAATAATAGAGGCCCCCTTTTCAATAAAATTTCTAGCAGAATCTGCCTTACCAACATGGTTTCCAATAACCCTAATGGATATTTGAATCCCAAGCATCAAATATTCAACAAAACTAAAATTATAAACCAAATGTATATTCTAATACAGATTATCTTCTGAAACAAATTATTATTAACCTATATAATGAATTGGGGAGTAAAGGTTTGGAGTTTAGAGAGTTAAAGACACAAATGAGTCAGATTTCCACCGCCCTCCATGAACTGGTAAGTAGAAACTCTAGAAATATTCCTTCCAACCTACTCCAAATCCTATGGGGAATGTTTCTGCCATGATATTGAGAAGTAGTAATAAAACAATTGATATATCTGCACCTATCATTCCATCATGATTCACCACAACTCTAGAGAATTCCTATTCAAGACCAACCGTTGAGCAACCCAAGTAGAAAGACAAAGGTAAGAAAAAGATTGGTGATATTCCTCCTAAACCCATTCCATTTACAAATAGATTTGTTCAAACTAAGAATATGGATGAAGAGGAAATTAAGAAAGAGGTTTTGGATACATTTAATCATATTGAGGTCAATATCCCTCTTATTAAGTCCATTAATAAAATACCAAGGTATAAAAAATTATTAAAAGAACTTTTTACCAATCGAAGAGGGATTAAGGGAAATGAGAGGATAAATCTTGGAAGGAATGTTTCATCACTCATTACACCAACTCAATTAGTTCCAATAAATTTCCAGGATTTGGGGACATTCACCATCCCATGAACCATAGAGAAGTTACACTTTTATGATGCTTTATGTGATTTGGGATATTCCATAAATGTGATGACTCACTCTTTATTATCTTCTTTAAAGGTTGGTGAGTTAAATATGACAAGAGTAGTGGTGTAGTAGGATAATAGAGCTAAAACATATCCAGTGGGATTCCTTGAGGATTTACTTGTTTGGGTAAGATACATGATCTTTCTAGGAGATTTATACATGATTAACATGGAGGGTGATTAGGTAAATTCTGGTTCTCGAATTATCAGAGGTAGGAAATTCATCAAAACATAAAAAACTATCATAAATTTCCATGAGGGTACACTTTCCATGGGTTTTGGAGATGAGGTTGTGATATTTAATGTTATGGACTCCATGCAGTACCCCATCAGAGGACAATTTTTCTTTTTTTTTTATCTCCCATTTTGAACCACTGTGTAAAAACCCCATGGATTTTTATTGTCCAATGCTTAGAGATATTATGATAATTGGTTCTAGTTTTATGTCTATGAGAAGATCCACACCTATTTCTGATCCACAAAAATCTCTTGTATTTGATTTTGATGTAAATTAATATTCTGATCTTGATCATCTTTATTCTAATTATGACATGGCTATTGAATATGATGATGGATTTAATTCATTATTATATGATTTTTATGATTTCTATTTTGATACTAAGGTTAATTGTGCACATAATTAAGCTCCTTCAATGTATACATCCATACAACCCCCTTTACTAGAACTCAATCCATTTCCACCAAATCTAAAATACCCACAATTTTTAAGTGGTGAGAGATTACCTGTTATAATTGTTAACAGTCTCCCTTTTGAACATGGAGATTTCTTTAGAATATTTTAAGGTAGAACATTAGGGAAATTAGGTGGAACTTAATTAACATATCTAGTATTATCCCCGGTATTTTCATGCATAGGATTATTTTGGACAAAGGGGATAAACTATATAGGCATCCACAAAGGAGACTCAATTCATATCTTTTGGAAGTTGTTATAAAATTAGTTGAAAAATTGATCTAGGTAGGAATCATTAATCCCATTTCAAATTCCAAGAGGGTGAGTCATACTCATGTTGAGCCAAAGAAAAGTGTTTTTAGTGTTGTTATAAATGATAGAGAATATTTATTTCCAATGAGGGATAAAAAAAGTTGGTGTGTGTATTTATTATAGGAAACTAAATCAATCCACTCACAAGGACCATTTCCCCCTCCCATTTATTTATAAAATGCTTGAGAGATTAGCTGTAAAGACACACTATTGAATCTTGGATGATTTTTTTGGATATTTTTAGGTTCATATAACTCTAGAAGATCAGGAGAACACTACATTCACTTATCTATTATATGCATTTTCTTACAAAAGAATTCCATTTTTACTTTTCAATTCCCCAGTGACCTTCAAGATATGCATGATGAGTATTTTTTTAGGATTTTATTAAGACATGTCTGGAGGTATTTATGGATGATTTTACAGTGTATGAATCTTTATTTGACGAATGTATCTCTAGTTTAGGAAAGGTGTTGAATAATTTTATTGATAAGAATCTTGTTTTGAACATTGAAAAATGTCATTTCATGGTAGATCATGGAATTTTATTAGGGTATGAAGTTTCAAAACACAGAATAGAGGTTGATAGATCTAAGGTATATATTATTTCATCCTTTCCATATCCTTCATGTGTATGTGATGTTAGATCATTCATAGTGAATGACTACTTTTATCGATGCTTCATTAGATAATTATGCAAGATATCTCTACCATTATCTTGATTTATTAAAAAAGATATTGATTTTTTTATGATTCATACAGGGTATAATTTGATGAGATAAATAATCATATTATCACTCCAATGATCATACATCCCCCATGGTGGGAGCTTCCTTTTGAGCTTAAGTGTGACATGTCAAAATTTATTTTTGGAGGTATCTTATCTCAAAGGGAGGAAGGGTGGTACCATGTGACTTATTATAAATAAGGAAAATTAGATTTAGACTAATAAAATTTAACTACAATGGAAAACGAGTTTCTTACTATTATATTTTTTTAGATAAATCTCGTCTATATTTATTGGGCTCTAAATTAGTTGTTTTTTCTGATTGTGTGGCACTGAGGTACCTCTTGAAGAAGATAGATGTGAAGACCAGGCTTATTTGATATATTCTCCTTCTTCAAGAATTTGATATTGAGATAAAGGAAAAGAAGGGGTTAGAAAACTTGGTGGTGGAACACATCAGTAGGATTACTCAGACACTAGAGGATGACAATTGGAACTAGGTACCACTTTGAGACACTTTTCTCGATGAGAATCTTTATGCACACTTAGGTACACATCCTTTGTATAATAATTTAGTTAACTACCTTATTTCATATGAAATTCCTAGAAATTAAAATAATCATAAATTTAAAAAACTAATGATTGAGTCTAAGTTTTATGTGTGGGAAGATCCATACCTCTGGAACATGTATAATGATAAAGTTATTAGTAGGTGTGTTTCTGATCATGAGTTTGAGTTTGTTCTACATTTTTTCCATACATTTTCATGTGGAGGAAACTTTAGACCCCAGTGAATATATGGGAAAGTCTTACACTTTGGATTATATTATCCTAGCTTATTCTATGCTACTTATGTGATTTTCAAGTCATTCTCATGTTACCAACATATTAAATATTTCTTTGAGACATGTGATGCTCAACAACCCATATTATTATAAGAGATTTTTGATGTATTGGGAATTGATTTTATGGGAAATTTTACAAGTTCATTTGGTTTATTTCACAATTTTTTCACTGTTTATTATGTTAGAAAATGGGTGGAACCTAAGGCCACTAGGATTTAAGATTCTCATGTTGTAGTGTATTTTTTCAAGGATCAAATTTTCTATAGGTTTGAAGTACGAAATTGTATCATTAGTTATCATGGGACATAATTTTTCAATCATAATTTATTTTTCATCATTCAGAAGTATGGGGTGATGCACAAAACATTAATAACATACCACCCCTCAAAAAAAAAATCATGGATGAGGTTTCAAATCAGGAGTTTATTTTTTTAGAAAACCATTAATTCAAATAAAAATGATTAGATCAAGCACTTGGATGATAATTTGTGGGATTATAGGATGAAATAAAAGAATCCCATCAGTGTGTCCCCATTTTGGATTGTTTTTGGGAAATCCTATCATCTCCCCATGGAGGATGAGAATTAGGCTTATTAGGCTATAAAGAAATGAAACATGAATTTGACCCAAGATGGAATTAAACAGAAGCTAAAAATTCAAGAGATTGAGTATATTCGATTTCCATAATATGGGAACTTAAGGATCTATAAAAAAATATCAAAAGAGGCTCATGGTAAAATGATCCAAAAATAGAGTTTCCTGTTGGATAGAATGTATTTATTTATAGTTCATGACTAAAGATGATACCCTATAAGTTGTATTTTCGATAGTTAGGTCCTTTTGTTGTATCTATTGTCTTTCTTTATGGTGCAGTGGAGATAACACAAGAGGAGATAGGAAGGTGATTTATAGTCAGTGATAAATATTTGAAGTAACACATTAAAGAAATTCCTACTGATGTAGTTGATTTCATTTTACTACATGACTGCATCATCACTTGAGAATATCAGCCTATTCCCAACCCTTTCACTTTTAAATTATTTTTCCTATTTAAAATTATAAATTTCATGTATGCATATCATCTCATAGATTCATATTTAATATAATAAAATATTTTATGTGTGGGGGATGGGAAACAATTTTGGGGTAACTATTTATAATTTTAATTTATGTGTTTTGTGTGTGTTTTCTATTATATTTTTTTGTTAAATTTTTAAAAAAAAACATATCATGTAACATGCTCATTTACATGAGGAAAATATAGAAAATTAATGTATACAAAATTCATTGGAAGCATAATAATCATGATAAAGATTTTATCATAAAGAGTCCATTTTTATAAAAAAAGAATTCTTAGATGATATGATTAGTTGTGTCATTATAAAACCTCTTATATTTTGACACCATTATTCGTGATATTTGTTTAGGGGAAATTGTGTCATTGATTTTTATACAAAATTTTCACACAACCATGACTCTTGAAATGTTTCCTACTTAATTGAAGGTATATCCAAGATTGGTAAAAAAATTCATCTTATATCAAAGGTTGATCCATATGTTCATTTCTCTTATGATCAGTTTTATTATTGTAAATAGTGGAACTATGAGTGTTTACTTGATATACAACATTTTTAAACCCTAAAAAACAATATATATTGATAATAATTTACAATAGTTGACCCTTTCTCTCCTATATCTCCCCCTCTCTTTCAGTTTCACCTTGTGTTTCCTCCGGGAAAACATTTCCACAAGGATAGTGAAACATTTGAGTGTTGCGATTCTTCTTCTCATTTATTCCCCTTTTTAGCCTCTTTCTTCCTTCTTCTTAATATGTTCATATGGATCCCCAAAAGGTTTTTGTGTTATTATACTTTGGTCTAATTTCTTGCATCCACTATAGTGATGGAGCTCTGGTTCCCTTTCATGTCAACACTAACTTATTTTAAGGAGGAATCTAAGATATGACAAAGGTTATTCTCTTATGAACTCCTTGGCCGCTTAATATTCTCTGACCTTAGGTTCCTTTTCACATATCCTTATTTAATCTGGCATATTGGTAACAATGATGTTTTGGGATTTGTGGTTTAGTGGTCGATGGGTTTCAAGGTTCTATAGGATTTGGATTTCTTTTTTTTTTGTTGGATTTTGTTTTTCAGCCTCATTAATGTTGTCTTTGTGAAGATTCCTTGGCCACCCTATCCATTTCTTTGGCCTCTCATTCCTTTTCTCCTATGCAAGGTATATCTAGAGTAGTGTTTACATTGAGGTTTTGTGTAGCGTGTTTAGGCGGCCATTGTTTCTAGCACGAGTTCTTCAACGTCGACGATGTTTTGATTTGGCATCAGCAATGTCTATGGAGAAGTTATTGTTTTTAAATATTTGTGTGATGTTTCCACCTTATTTATTTGTGAAGGTTATTTGGTTTATTCAGTGAGTATTTTTCCTATTCATTTCTTATTTTATGAGATATCATTTTGTGTCAGGTTTGGGTGATGTTTGTTGTGGGCTATGGTGGAGGCCATCGATGGTCTTAGATGGTAACGAGAAGATGTGGATGGTTATCTACGGTGATTGTATAGGGATGAAAATATTGATTTGGTGTGGTGATAGGATGGTGACAATGACGGTGGTGTCAGAATGGTGATGATGTCGGTGTAGAATCATGATTATGATGGTTGGTGATTTGCATGTAGTAACATTTTTTATTTTTGAAATTTTAATTTCATCTTTTTTTTGGTTCCCACTTGAGACGTTGTAGTTACCACTCAAACCTAAAATGTATCTTTTTGAAAATAAGTAAAATATAATTTTTATTCAATAAATTTGGGAGTGATAAAATGTAAAACACGTGTGGATATCTTTGTTGGGAGCTTAAGGTTTGAATTTTGGGAATGCTTAAGTGATTGGGTATTGAAATTTGATTGCAATGGAATGTAGAACATGTTGAGTGAATTAAAATTGGTAATAATAATTTTTTTAATTTACATGAATATACTAAATAAAGGGTGAATATAGGATCTTGAAATGGTTGGAACACACACACATGGGGAATTAATATCATGATAAACCCATAATTTGTTTCCCTATGGTTAGTGTCATTAATCCAACTAGAATTTATTTTGATTCAATTTATGAGACAATGAATTTCAAATCTATTAATATTGAATCTTGATTGTATTCTTAATTTTCTTATAACTCCACTATGGATTGAGGAATACTAACATACATATCTTGTCACAATTTTTTTGGAAAATATGATATGAGGTTTTCCTAGAAGTGTAAAAGGGAATGTGTGTGGGATTTGATAAAACAAAATTTTAGTGAATATATTATTGATAATAAAAGGTATAATTTCCACACATAATGTTAAATTTTTTTATTTATAAAATATTTGAGATTAGATAAATCATTTTAAAATCTGATGAAAATTCCATTTTTTCCCTTTAAAGTGCACTGTAGTATTTCTGACATAAATATTTTTTGTGTATTATTTGAACTTAAAATTTGGTAAAAGTATTCTAAACATAATGGTACATAACTTTAATTTAGGAAATCTGGGTAGGATCACTTTTTTTTGGAGTAAATGGGACATGAATAAAAGTTGGACTGGGCTCACCAGATTGGACACCGCTTTAGTATTCGGGTTATAAATTCTTTATTAATGATCTTATTGGGAAAAAATTTGGACATAATATCTAGGAACCAATTTCAACCAATTACCATTCTAGAAGGATATTT
Organism: Viscum album; assembly: GCA_963277665.1. Classification (NCBI taxonomy): domain Eukaryota; kingdom Viridiplantae; phylum Streptophyta; class Magnoliopsida; order Santalales; family Viscaceae; genus Viscum; species Viscum album. The sequence continues at coordinate 768,552,030 of OY728156.1, forward strand.
TGTTCATGCTTTTTGTGATAAAATAGGCAGTGAAAATTGGATTAAAATATTTGGATGAATTCCCCATTCACAGTTGATTTTTTTGAAACCCTAGACTCACATCTACTCTATAAATTTTTGTTTTTCTCATTTAGAGGTGGTTAGATGTTCTATAGAGGATTGAGAGATTATTATAATTGGTTACTTTACATTTCAATTCACCATTGTAGGAAGGAATCTATAAATATCAGATCTCCTCCAAAATGCTTTTCTTTTCTTCTTTTTTATTGTAACATCATTGTTCTTTCACTAAAATCTCTATTTCTATCCTATTTCTAATGTTATTTTTATTTTTATTATTATTTATTTTAATTATTTGAGATGTAAATCAATAGTATAAATGTGATTTATGTGTACCACTTCTAAGCCTTTGTGAATGGAATTTTTTTCTATGATGATTACACCACCCATAGAAGAGTAGTTTTCTTAGTAATCGATCTACATCTTAACTAATTTATTTATTTATTTTGAATTAATGAGATTTTTTAATAACTTAATATGAAAAATGAATTTTTTTTTTAGTTTAAAATAAACTAAGTAAAAAATTAATCAATTGACATGAAATATGTGAGGTCGAGAATTGTGTGAATTGTGAGATCACAATTTTAATCAGTAAAACAGATCAACACATGATCAATTTGTAGTGTTAAAATTCAATAAAATAACTCAATTAATCCTCATATATAGAATTCAAATATGACCTAATTTACCACTAACCACAATCTAGACTTATAAAGACAATCAAATTAGGGTGCTGCAATTACATGTTCCGAATCTATCATTGGGTTTAATTATTTTTATCCTTGTGGTAATGTTAATTCTCATAGGTTTCAGGGGTTAAAAAATCAAGGGATAATTATTAAGTGGATTTTAATTTCAATAATAATTATTAATAATTAAATTAATAGGTCGATTAAGATCGATTACACCTTTTAAAAATATTTTCTAAAAAAACAACTTCTCATTGTGTTTTCTCGATCTAATTTGAAAAAAAAATATTCATATAGAATAAATTTTTAAACTTTATAAATGTTAATAAAACCCATAATTTGAATTAGTGTGTTTATTATATATTCAAAATACCTTTAATATGTTTTTTAATTACTTCCTTCTTTAAGAGATGACTTTTCCCAGCCACTCTGCTACACCTAAATAACAAAAAACCACACATCATTTGAGAGCACCCACAACAAATCCTTTCATCTATCAACCATAAATATCATTTATATTCTAAGTCTAAAACACCATGGAATATTCTTCTTTTTCCTGAATTTTATTTCTTTTAATATGTCTAAATATTCTTGTGGATGTTGAAACAAGGGTTGTATGTACTTATACTGAAGGAGAATTTGTTAATTTTCTAGTTGTTCACTATTTATTTATCTTATTTTCTACATGGAACATTATGATATATATAATTTTAGTTTTTAGTGGATTATTTACTTATCTCAATCCCTCTAAGGGACTTATTTAGTGATGGGTTTCTCACTATAATTATCATCCTTGCATTTTTTATTTGTGAAACCTAATTTGACTCTCTTGGGATGTTGTTTCACTTATCATATTTTATTTTTAGTTTTTCATTGACATGTACTAAAGGATTTAATTTAACATCCCTCAATATGAGATGTATTTCTCATGACAATTATCCCCCATGACTGTAGTTTTTCACTTATCAGTAGTCTATAACTATTTTCTATTGAAGGGGAGAGTCACTAAGGTTCGTATTTATAGGTTCTTTATGTCTCATAAATTGATTCACACAATTATACCTTATTTAAATATCACCCCTAGGTATTTATATTTCATAAGGAAAATAAACGTAATTAAATCCTAGACTCTTAATGGACGAGGAATCAAACTAGTGCTCACATTCCACCATGGATTTGAAACATCATTCTATTAAAATCCATACATGTCATAATAAAATATATAATTAATTAATTTTAAAAAGTGTCAATTTACTAATTTTGGGAGACCATGCATATCAAAATCAATATAAAAAAATGTATAACACTAAGGGGGTAGGATAAAAGGACCACCTATCTTATAAGTGAAGCAATTACCTCTTTAAGTACCACCTGACCATCAATTTGTAGGATCTTCCAAGTGTATTGGTTATTTCTCTCACACATGAGGCCCTATATCATTCTAAAAACTACAAAAAACTAATTAGAACATTTATTAGAATCAATAAATTTATTTTAAATTTTCATAAAAAATGGTTAAGTCACCGAGTGACCTTACGACACTCAAATTTTGACTAAACACCCATGAATGGTATATAACACAACCTCTAAACTATATCAAGAAAAAATACATATCACTTAAAAAAACCATAATCACTTTAATTAAATTTAATTTAAAACAAAAAGAAAAAACCAACACATAACATACCTTCAATGAAACATCTTGTGATGGATTGAAAATATCATCTCAGGATATCTTCTACACAAGGCACATGAAATACCTATGGAAAATTGGATGACTAACTATAATTTGGTGTCTTTAAGAGATCATTTATATACCTAGCACATGGAACTCCCCATAATAGGATTCTTCACACATGGTCTAATTCAGAGCTATAACACTCCTTGACATTGGAATTTCCTTTTTAAACTCATTTCTAGTGGACTAATGATATGCTCGATAGAGTTCCCATCTCACCACATCCAAATAAATGAAATAAAAATGGTTAAAATATATTGTCAAACCTTATATAAATTCAAGACCAAATTGGAAAAGTTTCCACTTCCCAATAATTTTTTACCACACATGCCAAATACTCCTCAAAATTCCAGATCACATTATTAAAAAAATAGTAACAATGAATACCAGGTTCCCAAAATATTTTTTGGCTGACAAAATAATATTATATGAAAAATAATTAATTAGGACTCCTATATATTACCTTCATCAAAATATTTAGTGTCTTATACTGACTCACAAGTAAATCACTCAATGATTATTCCATAACACTTAAAGGAATCCTAAAATTTCTCAATAGTCACATTGATGTATGAACCTGAATATATGTATAATTTCCATGTTCAGAAAACTTCCATCCAAAATAACTATCATGATATCAACCTAACAAATTACTCTCCTCCGATCATACACTTGGTCATTTCTCTCATACTTGAGTGTCATCTAAACATGTCAATCCTTTACCCATCCCCAAATCATGGGAAAACAATCCTTGGAAACTACAAAAATCAAATTCTTAAAGAGTGTTATACCCTCAAATATATAATTATGTGCTTCCAACCATATGGTTCATCTAATAATTCTCCACGAGTTAAAAGTTAAATGGTTTCATCATCACACATGGGTCACTCCTACTAATCCAATCTAAATGTCATATAAATAACAGATCAAGATTATCCTCTGGATAGATCTTTCCATCACACTCGAACCATCAGTTATTTCATCCATCACCATAATGTGATTATAAACAAATAAAATAGGATTTAGGCCTCTATTAATGAAGGCATCACAGTTAAAAACATTAGTCCATAGACCAAAAACGGATGCCCACTATTCCATAACATAACTAATGCCTCATGTCCAAAACACATGAAACCTAAATATCATTTAATCATTATTTGTTTACAATCCTATAATAAACATCCATATTCCATATGGAACAATGCATTACATGTGTATTATTTCCACCTAGATTACATCAAAACTCAATTTTTTACACTCCTATGTAACTAGATTGCAAATATAATTCCATGCCCTAAGATTCAAATGAAACTGAACCTAGGATCACTATATTAAAAAAAATAACCATGATCACCATTGATGTCAGTCCCATATAAAAAATAATTCCTTAGAACTCCTAAAAAAATTGGATCTCTCCCTCATGACATAGTCTACCATATGAACACTCACCACCCTAGAAATGTTCCATAATAAACAACATCAAAACACAATTTCTCCACCTAAGATCTACCCATTTAGAGTCATCATTAACCATCCCATTAGAAACCAAAAAAAAAGTCTAACAGGTTAGGAATTGAAATTGTAATTCCCTCGGAACCATCACTGATACCAAGGAACTTCTACTAGAGGTTAATTATTTATAGAAATTCAAAGGATAATCATCCCTACAACATATATTGAAGCACCTATTTTGCATTGACCCCATGGAAATAAAATATTAACATTAACACCCCTCATTAAGATAAACCACTAATTATGTATTTATCCAACCTAAATTTATAATTTATGTGTACTTTAGAATTTTCTTACCTAGAAATAGTAATATTTTATACATGAATTTATAGAATAAGAATAACATATGTTAAAAAGTGAATTGAATAAAAGAAAAAATAAATAAAAACAATAATTATAAACATAATTTTGTGTAGTATTATGTATAGCTATTACTCATTTTTATAATGGAATTTAATATCTGGGTTTTATATTTATATTATTTTCTTATATATATAGTATTTTTTTATTTTATATTATGATTCTCACATGGACTAGTGTGTCGGTTATGGTTTCATATGAAGTGAACAATTCTCGTTTCCTTATATATATTTTCAATTTAACATCAATATTATTTAATTTATTTTATGACACAACATTTTTTTTTTATAATGGAATAAAGTTGGATGTATGAAACTAATTAGATCTTAATATATTTTTAAAACAAGATGAAGTTCTTTTTAGATTTTTCATTTAATAATGCTTCAAATAGTGGTCATATACACTTCCCATGTTATAATTGTGTTGGAATACCTTGGTTAAGTCATGAAGAAGTTTGATAATATATAAAAAAATATGGTTTAAAAAAACTAGTATGTATTTTATAATAATTGGGAGGAAATTAAATCACAAAATGTTTATTATATGAATGACAGGACTGGATTTGGGAATTTAGTAGATGACCAATTTTATTTTTTTTTCATCATGAGAAAGAAAGGATTGCAAACTAAGAATACTTCAATATGAGGACACATGATGCATGTAATGAAAATGATGATGTTGACAGGGTGAAAAAATTGATGATGCTTCCACGACTCCAATATATAGGCAATGTGGTATAATGAAAAAGATGGATTTTTTAATCATACTATTTGATAGGAAAAACATATATGGGATTTCTAATACTTCCACTTATTATATTCTTACCTTTTTGAAGGAATTAATTTTAGATGATGTAGATATTCCCTCAAACCATTACATGGCATGGAAGAATGTTGAATTTTTTTGATTTTCTAAAAAAACCATGCTTGCTCGAAATATTGAAGCTTATCCTGGGAGGAAACTACTAAACAAAATTATTGTATAAAATATGGCACATCCTGATAGAAGCCAAATGTTGATGAAACATAATCATGTGTTCCAAAAAAAGTAATGTGGAACTTTACATTGATTCCCATAGCCTATAATATTTTTGTATATGATAAAATATCAATAAATATACAATGGAATGATACCGAGAGAAATAAGGGTAATGATGAGTTCATTCATCCTTTATATGGATTATCATGAAGTATATTTGATGCTCGATATCCTAATTTTGTAACTGACATGCATAATATGATGTTCTATTTATAATGTTATGATTTTAGTCTGTTTTAGAAGATGACTACTTTACACAACACATGACCAATTTTTATACAAATTTATATCCTTCCTCCATGGATGTGTATGAAAAAAACTTTCACTTTCAAATGTATACTCATATCTGGACCTTATGGTCCTGGCAATGATATAAATGTATACATGAAACCTTTAATAAAATAGTTGAAGCATCTTTGGAATATGGGTGTGGACACATAAGATTCTTGTTAAAAAGAAATATTTCAGATGCATTCTGTGCTTATGTGAATGATTAATTATTTTCCTACTTATGAAATAATTTCTAGATGGAGATTGAAGGGAAAACTTTCATGTATTTATTGTATGAAGAATACATGATCCAAAAGACTTAAATATCACCATAGTTTTAGTTTTATGGTACATCGATGATTATTTCCAATGGATCATCCATATATGAATATTCATTGAAGGCTTGACAATACCATGGAGACTAAATATCCACCTCAGTTTATATATAGAACTGATATGCTTAATGAATTTCAAGATGTTTTTTTTTCATTCGGGATGGGTCCAATGAAATATAGAAGGAGGAATAATGTTTCCACTAAAACCAATTACTATTGGAAGAAGAAAAGTATCTTATTTAAGATACCTTATTTTTCAAACAATTTGTTATGTCACTACTTAAACATAACACACATTGAAAAAAATATGTGAAATATTTATTTTAGTTCTTATAAATGTCAAGGGAAAGACTAAAGATGATCCATGATCTCGGTGTGACTTGGTGTATTGGGATATCAGACTGAAATTACATCCTGTGTGTATGATTGAAAATAAATAGAAAGTTTTATGTGATTATTATGTGATGAAACCTATAGAAAAAAATAAATTTCTTGAAGTACTAGATACTATTAAAGTTCTTAATGGATATTTAAGAAACATATCAAAATGGTTCAATAAAATAGAATTGAAGCATAAATCTTTAAAGACTCATGATTATCACATCCTTTTGTATGATTTTATTCTAACAGATATCAATTATCTACTATTGAATAATGTAAGGGTGTAAGTTATTTAGTTTTTCTATTTTAATAGAGATATTTTCATTAAGAATACTTCCAATCATTTCTTGCAAAAAATGTTGGAATATGAAAATTTAATTTTGTGTGAGTTGAGGAAAATGTTTCCTCTATAACTTTTCACATGTATGATGGATTTAACTATCCATATTCCAACTGAAATACTTCTTAGAGGACATATTTCTTTTCATTTTATGTTTCTAACTAAATGAAATATGTACACATTCAAGTATTATGTCGAGAACATGAATCATCCTGAAGGATCATCATTAAATATTACTTAGATCAAGAATATATATATTTCTATTCAATGTATTTCTTGGATGTGAGTACAAGATATAAAAGATAAATGAGAAATGAAGAAGAGCAGTATAAGAAAATTGGACCCACTTTTCCATCACTTACCAAAATAGAGGTAATTTCTGGATCATATACATTGCCTACATTAATCCTTGAAGAATGGGATATGTTACACCACATAGTTTTGTCTAACTGGGATTTTTTCGATGATTATATCAATAATGTAAATTGAACATATATATGTTGTATCATCTCATGTAATTGTACATGTTTGTTAAACTATTTCTTTTTATTTCTATAGTGAACATAAATAAATTATAAATAGAAATCATCATTCTTTATCTTTGAGAAGGAGATAGAATTTACATAGAAAAAAGTATTCTTCTTGGTTGATATTGAAGGTAAAAGTATTACTGTAATAAATTAATAAAATTAATAAATATTTAATTTTTATATTCATTTATATTTCAGGTATTGAGTTCTTCTTATGACTCTGTCTTTGAGGAAAGCAGAGCTTTGTATTTTGATTGTAATTTTGTGGTTCATGAATGAAAAAAAGTTATGATCAATGGGTAAAAATTTATTATCACTGAACAAGTAATGAACATGAGAACACAAGATGATGGTGTTATAGTAACTTCTACAACGAACTATTATACCAATGCATTGGATATTAAACCTCAATTTGAAATTGTATCATATTATAGAGTCATTGAGAAAATACTAATATTGGATTATTACTATTAAGGTTTAGTCAATATAATGAAATGAAATTGGTTTTATTAAATTATTAAGCATGACACATTTATTGATTATTATTTATTTAGAGTTATTTACACGACTCACAATTGCTACTGATGATCCATATATATTAGTATCTATGATGAAACAAGTTTTTTTTTGTGAAAGACCATCCACGATCTGAATTTGGTGTCATTGTTGAAGTAACCCCAAGACATATTTTTAATGATGGTGATGATAAAATTGAAACCATAACTTCTCCCATTATCCATGATCAAGTTATTACTTATGATAAATCTATTAGTTCAATTTTCAGAGTTGATTGTGAACATGAAGTTGTGGTGGGAAATATATATAATCATCCATATGTGTTCTTAGTTATATTGGTTTATCTTGACTTAGGTTGTTCAGGTTGATAATATTCAAATTTATTTACTATGTATTACAAATATTTTGTATCCAACTTGAACTTCATGTGAACTTTCAATATATAATGGTTGCAGTTTTATTTGATTTTCATTTTATAATATTGAATTGAACTATATTAGAACATAGAAAACAAAAAAAAACTAAACAATTCATTTAGAACAAAAGATGATTTGAATTGAAACAAATTAAACTATTCTGAATGAAAATCAAAACCAATGAAAAGTACAACTTAACTAAAAAAATGAAAAAAATGACCTAACCCAAAATATGAACCAAATGACCGTACCAAAAAAAATACAAATGACCTAATCAGTTGACCCAAATGAACTAAATGAATTAACCAAAAATGAATTGGTTCAAATTGAAAATATAATAAAACTATATCATACCCATGCTGAACATGATAATTTGAGTGTAATTATTTTTCTATGACATGTATTTTATGTTTTTATATTATTCATACTAAATATTATATGATTTTTTATATCACTAGGTATACTTTATTTGGTTTAAAAACTAGTATTCCATAAATAAGTTATGTCACATCTTATTTCTTTTTAGGATTACACATTAGTTATGAATTTATAATTAATTGCATTTTTTTTCAAATGTAGGAAATGAGAAAAACTGAAGATATATGAAGGAAGAGAATGAAACATAATAATCACCGCATAAGAGAGATGGTAGTTCCTCCTCTAATTCCAATTGTAAGTATTTTCTTTCAAATATATATATATATCAATAACTTAAAATGAAATGCGATTAATTTTGTTTTTAAATTTAAATCAGGATCCACCACCCATGATAAAATTATTCTATAACGAACCTAGTGGTAGCGATGCTCATCCATATGATGTGTGCGTGTGTGTGTGTGTGGGGTGGGGTGGGGGGTAATAGAGCTACACACATCACTTTTCATACCCAATCAAACCCTGTACCTTCATCATATATACCATATAGAAAACTTTCTTATCCCATAGTGTCATTAGTGGAACTCATGATATTTGGGATCCTTATATTTTTACTACCATTTACATCTAATGCTCTACATATTTCTTTCCCTTATCTTATGATGTATCCTACTTCCCATACATATTGTACTTTTCCAAAAAAATATACGCCACCTTATTTTACTTGTTCTTCCTTCTCCCCAAGTTTCCATGTTCATGATCCTTATAATTATACTCCAACACATTCTGAGTCTCAAGAAAAGACATTTGATATGACTATTACTATATCAGTTGAGGATCCTTCAAATCCTACAGATACAGCGGTACCAAATGATCAGACTAGTTTATGTATATTTATCGAACCCTAGTAATTTTTTTGACCATATTTTTTTTCATTATAAGATGTATTGATATAATATTTGTTTTTTTTATTTCATAGTTTTATCTTGAACTAGTAGGTGTGGGTGTACATGCATGCATGAGGTGTATAACTACCACCAATGGATAATGGTTTTCTACAATAAGGATAATCAAATGATTGAAAAAATAGGGTGATAATGTATAATTTTTATGGAGAATCTTGCGAAATACTCTGACATCATTCCCATTAGGCTACTCTCCTTGAGAAACGTTAAAAATAAAGTAAAGGATAATTCTTGGGAGAAAATAAGGGTAAAAAAATTCATTGGATTTAATGTTATATTATTATTATATTTATTTGAATTAATATTTTAGTTCCATATTCATTATAATTTTTCTGATGGTGAGGCCACAAGGAAAAAATAACTCATGGAATTAGGTGAGATGTGGAGAGTATATAAGAATGAGTTGTATAGTGGAAGGCTTGATAGAGTTGGTACAGATTTAGAGGCTATACATAGCATTAATGAGTGTCTATTAGAACATTATCAGGATATAATTTATTATTGGATGAGTTCTGAGTTCAAGGTGTTAATAAAATTCAAGGTTTTTTAATGGCAATTACCATGACTTGAATTCATAATTTGTTTTTTATTATTGAAAATTATTTTTTAGGAATACTTAGAAAGAAATAAAAAACCAATGATGCTACAAAATACATCTACACTTTGGGATGGACTACAATTCCAGAACATAAGAGGAAGAAAGTACGAAACTCGTTTAAAATTTTTCTATTTAAATAAATTATGGAAATAAAATTTATTCAATTTTAAATTATATAGATTCATTATAATTTTTTCATAAAAACCATATTGATGTACATATGAATTTATGAAAATTAAAATATATTTATGAGAGAAAAATATATTAAATAGTTTGTTGATGACTTAACTTAAAAAATTGAATTTTGGTTGTAATAAATAAGTATGGAATTATCAATATTATTCATGGGTTTTATTCAAAATTAATGTTGTGTGTCATATGATTTATTATATTAAAATAAAGTGTGTGAACTGAGGACTGATTTAAAACTAAAGGTAACAACAAACTGAATTTGGGTGGGGATACTTTGATAATTTGGAATCCAATAATGATGAATTTAGCTAAACATACAACATTCTAGTGTAGTGAATTGATTAAGCACTAAATTTCATAATTTTTTCTTTTTAAATTCACTAATTATATATCCCCTTATTTCATTTAACATATATAGTTATTGTATCTTCATAATTATGGTGAGGTTTTACGATTTTTCAGAAATTTATTTAAAATTAAGATTTTACTGGTTAAAATGTTTTATAATATTTTCTTTGATGATGTATTGGGGAATATGGTTGAGTCTAGACACCCTAAAAAGAAAAATCATCAATTTATCCTTACATATAAGAATAAATTCCATTTAATAAAAGTAAAATCATCAAACCCATTCCACCATAGCACTTAGTTTTCTGACCCTCTCCCATCACTAAGATGCAATATAATAAATCACCATACCCAAAAGCACCTCACTTCTAGAACCAAATAATAAAATAACCTAATAGTGCTAGTGGGGTGCTCAAAATATTTAATATGAATAATAAATATCATGTATAACCACAAACTCAACACAGATCCCATCCATGTCCAATTTGGCCAAACCCACCTCACATGAAGCCATCACCTCAGGTGATTAATTTATAAAAATACATAACCACTACCTATTATACCATTATTTTCATCATGGGATAAATACTACCTTTATATAATGTGATGAATGAATACCTAAACTAAATTGATTGATTTGTAATCTATAGATCTTCATTGAATCTTTCATGATCTATAATAATGAAGAAAATTTGTTAGGACCTAATCCAAATACCATGGAAATCACTACATGAAACTTTATCATTCCCTAAAATCTCTAAATACCTTCTATATTACACCAATAGTTCTTTCCACTAACTCTAGTGAAATTTTATCATAAGTTCATTCATAAAAAATCTAGCTACTGATCATTTTCTTGAAAAAATTCTCGAGTGAGTACAATATGTCCAGCCAACTCTAACATAGAATATCACCTATCCAGTCCCAATTCTACTAATTTCCAAGACCTACCACTAGACTTCATTATACTAAACATGCATTCATTATGCACCAATTTTTATGTTTCTATGAAGTAGTAAATTATTTCAATACAAATGTCAGACTTCTCCAAAACATCTTATTTATATAATTTCATCATTTGAAGTTATCAAATCAATACCATAATTTTTTAAAAAAAATGATTAATAGGAACACATTCAATTTATTTAGAAACATGGTATTCACTTCAATTCATTATGTATTGTTTAATTAACCCCATACCAAAAAAATATCTAAATCTAGAAAATTAATCATACTTTATACCCCAATACCCAAACACACCACCCTTGGACTCATCACCTTAATTATATTAATTAATTATTTAACCATCAATTTTAAACCATATAAATAGTCCTTAACCATTATTAATTTTAATCAAACCCTTTAATTGTGTCTATAAACTCTCATAATTATTAAAAATCATCCTTTTAACTCTAAGGTGGTACTAAATAATTTTTAGAAGATTATAGATTGAAATTATTTACTTTTTAATATTTAACATTGTACAAATTTTCAAATTAAAACATTATTTAAACAAATTATTATTCCTATTTAATAACTCACTATCTCTTTTAAAACTAAAAAATTATTATGTCGCCTATAAGACTCTTAATCTCAAGTTTTAAATAAATTCCTTAAACAAAAACAATTCATTCAACCCAAACAAGAAAGTAAATCACGTGAAATATCTTTTAAATGTCAACACACCACATGATGATTTAAAAAAATCATTATAAATCATTAATTATCACTCACCACACAAAAAACACAATTAAAACAAAAAATTCCAAAAAATAAATATGATTTATTATTATTAATTAAAAAAATAAGACCTTTGTCCCCTTGAAATATTATTACACCAATATGTAAGTTCAAATCACATGGAATTATTATCAGATACTTGATAATATAATTTTTTATATCATAAATTAAATAAAATAAAACATCATAAAACAATTTATTCCACTTAAGGTCTCAATTAATCTTCCTAGAAATGAAAGTGAAGACTTTGAGAGTATTTTTGGATAATGTGGGAGGGATTTAATAGATGATTTTTTCCTAAATGACCTTTGAAATGATGAAAAATTAGATCATGACTCAAATCCCTTAACAAAAAAGATAGAAATGATTCTGAAAAAATAAACTCCCAAGAACTCCACTAGGTACCCAATCCATGACTATAGAGTACTTAGAGGTATTCCTAAGAAGAAACCTTTCATGTATCCTCTATCATGAACCCAGTACCCCACACTATGTACCTGATGGTTTTTTCTAGTGTTTCTAGAATAAAACACCACCAACCCCTCCTCCCAAGCCATTCATCTACTATAAACCCCCCAATACCAACTCAAAATAGATTCAAAATAATTCAAATACATCAAAATTAAAATCATGTCATACCTCATCCCAAATCATTCAGTTATATAGTAGACTAAATTTATTATCATCCTATATATAGACCAACCTAACCACATAATTCCATAGAAATCTTACAACTATTAAGCTATGATTCCAATTCAATTTAAAAAAGAAAAAAATCAGGAAATATCATAACTATAGCAATACATCACAAACATGAAACCCACCGCTGAGGGAATCAAAATACAGTAAAAAAAGTTACCAATAACCACATCAATCCAAAACCAACCTCCTTCTAATTACTCATTTCTCCTCAATAAATATCATTTTAAAATAATCACCCCTTTGAAATAATTCTTAAAACATTATAAATACTTTATATTTCGTAATAATAAAACCTTGATTTTTTTTGAAACACTACTTCATAATTTAGATAAGGGGAGAACTCATTAATTTTAACACGATTTGAAATAGACAACCATTTTCTAAGTTGGGTTTTAGAATTATCTTCAAAAAAACATAAATGTATATTAAAGAATGGTGTAGGGTTACCATCCAATGTATTAACTAACTTACCAAACCATATATAATCATTGCTCAAAAAAAAAGGAGACACAAAAATCCTCATAACATTCATACTAATTATTTCATATTAAAAAATAAGGAAAAATATATAACTAACTTGCCACAAGACACCTCAAATGGCTCAAAGCTAGAGTTTAGAGCCACAAACTAAATATAGATGATGTCTTCACACCTTGATTTCATTGGAAGTGATATTTAAAACCCAATGGATCCATTTAAATCATAGGATATTTTCTTTAATATTCTTCATACTATCAACTATCTATATAAGTAAAGAAGAATCATTTTCAAATATATAAGAGAAATAAACTAAGGAACCTTATAAAAATAGTAGTGTTGCATCATCCATAATCTTTATAGAAATTACAATGCATCCAATGGGGCTAGAAAATATCTCATGAATTATATAAAAAACATACGAAAAATCACACAATACAGAGGAATAAATTCATTAAATATACATATCTTTCAAACATAACCTAACAATCACCACCACAAAGAAAAAATTTCATCTCAACCCTCACCTTTCATAAAACCCAAAATCAGGTTTCAATTCAATAATATCAGTAAGGACTCCTTATTCATGAATATATGGAAAAATAATAACACTAGAAATAATAAATATCAATAAATAAAAAATAAAAATTCCACTAGTGCATGAAATGTTAAAAAATAGGGATAAACATAACTAAACACTATTATTAATTCCAAAAACATAAGGAAATTTGAAAACATTAACTGTTAATTAAAAAAATAGTAGCTAGTAAAAAAGACATCATTATTTAAACACTACCTAATTATATTATCTTTTTCAAACAATGGTATGAATTAATTAAACAGTATGTTTCATTTCATTTTATCATAATAGAATTTATATAACACACCCTTTGATTGGAAAGTTGTTATTATTTTATATTATATATAATTTTAAATGTAATAGCTAAATCCTGATAGATTATAGTTTAAATTTGGCATTTTTAGTGGGATATAAACTAATTTTTCCCTCCAAAAGGCTTAAAATATAGATTTCTATACTTAGTGATTGGTTACCCATGCGAGAAAACATTAACATGATTATTTTCATAATAGAATTTGATATATTTTTTCTGTATACTTTTTGAAACCCAACTACCATCTAATTATTCCATGCCTACATGTAAATTGATTTAATGATTTAAAGGGATTATTTTTGCATTTGGAAAGATTTTTAAAATCTATTTCTATATATGTGATTTGGAATAATCATGGAAAGTGTGTTTTTATCATTATACATATATGATTTTATTCTATAATTTTATTTAAATTGGTTCATTTTTTGTAAGTAATGTAAAAAACATCCTAAAATTAAGATAAAACTTAGAGAACAACATTTTTTTTGAGTTCATTATTTTAAAATAAAAACTGAAAATGTTTTCCAACTATAAAAAAGGCAGTGTTAGAGAAAGGAGTAACGAATGTTCATACCCTATATTTATCTTCTTCGGATCTTTCATGGAATGAAAAATAATTATTTATGTTTATCATTTACATTTACATATGACCATTTTCAATTTTACTTTGCTAAAATGGTTTATGACTGGTTCCATTGGGTTAAGGAGGAATTTATTATTGTAAAATTTCTCTCTACCCGCCAATAATTTAGGGAAATCATGACACTTATTATTTATTAATTGGTCAATTTTTGTTCTTAGACTATGATACACTTTACATATTTATAAACATTTCACTATGTCTTTACATCCTAGAAATTTAAAATATTATTATTTTATTTGAAATACATATTGACTATTGTATTCCTTTGTATTTTAGGTCACTGTTATAATAATTTTTCATGATCCATTTTCCAAAAAACAATTCAAATTTTCATTAGTTATATTCATTTTCACTGTGAGAATCATACCTCGATACTTTTTTACTAATATGTTTCTATATTTAATGTTATTGAAAAGGGTGGTATTGAATATTGATGGATGCGTGACTCAATAATTTATTTTTCTCAATTCAAACGATAAAAGATAAAATCACGCTAAACGAACAGACATAATATCATATTTTAAGTTTTACATTGTTAATTTAAAATTTTAATACCAATTTTTCAACTAAATAGTTCATTTATATATTGTAATAGTGTTATTTGGAGGCCCTTAATGAGTAGGAAGCAGAAAAAATTCGACCAAATAACCATTTTCATCAGGCATTAGGAGATGAGAACCATGGGAGATTATGACATCAACCATGGAAGATTATTTTATTCACATGATATTGGCCCACTTTAGCTTCCAATTTTGTTATAATTGAGTTGGAATATCTTATAAAGAGGCATCATTGGATGATTTTGAGGCAAAAAAATCCATACCAATGGTTATGCAAGAGCATGAATAGAACCAAAAGTCCAATGATGAATTTATGAAATTTATGAAATCCTTATGTACTTCAATTACACTAGAGTCCTCTATAGATTGTCAAACATATATTTAGATGATGCATACTTTATATGGTTCATTTTTCAATGGTCATAGTGGTGGTTAGGATGATGACGTTCCTAGACATGGTCCTAGTGGTGGTCGAGATGATGAAATTCCTTGCGATAGTGATGCTAAGGATGAGGATGATAGTGAGGATGATGATGAGGATCATGTTGATGATGATAATGATGATGAATATGGTGATGATATTTTCCATGATGAGAGATATATTGATCCTTAACATTTTTTACAAATATTTATATCCCATGATATTTGATGATTGGATGTAAATGAATATATGTGATGTTTTAAATATTTTTTTGTCACTAATTGAATGAATGAATTAGTTTATTGTGTTATAAATGTTTGTATATTGGTTGGTGATGTTTTCTAAAACTATTTTTGATTTATATAGGTAATTGGGATTGGTGGGGTGATTCTACCTTGGAAGGTATTCCTAGCCAATACCAATAGTTTTTAAACAGTTAGTATAAACCTATATCAACAGTTTCATAGAACCATTGTTATATCTTTCATCCAGAATAGGCTATTCTAATGGTTTATAAAATTTTGGTATATGGGTTTTCCCACATTTTTTCAAACTTTTGGTAATGAACTATACCAACAGTTTTATCAGAACTATTGGAAAACTAAAATACTAATATATAACTACCCAAACTTTTATTAATGAAAATTCCCCTTAATCAAATTAAACATCTTATTATGTAAAATAGTTATATAAAACACATGCTCTTCCTTGGTTTTATGATTTTGGGTTTTAAAATACCATTAACAATTATTACTATTTTTAATATAGCCATCGAATAGTGATCACATGGTTAGTACAAATATAGGTCTTTAACAAATCCAATTTATTCAAAAAAAGGAAGAAATGGCCATATCTAGTAGAATTTATCCATACGAAACCCATTTTCCAGAGCTCAAAAAAAGGTTGCATCACTGGGATTCTCTCTGGACTAAGCCCAAGCCGAGCTTCAATATGTTAAGCGTGAATGAAATTAACTACTAGAGAAGTGGAAGTTAATAGAGATTACCACTCAGGCTATGTTATCCGAGCTCCCCCAAGAGTCTATCACCATCACGCACCTTACCCTTAGGTCTTATGCAGGTGTTATAATGGGTTATGTAACAAGACCATAATTGTATGATTATGTGCATTATTTTTTTATAAAGAAAATACATTCATTTTATTATTGTTACTTTGTAAATGGTTTTCATAGCACAAATAGTATTTTTAGTTAATATATAAAATCAATTAAGAAATATATTTTGATGAATTAATGAATTTTTTAATTAAATAAAATTTTAATAAATAATTTTTTCTAAATTAATTTTTGTTAAATATAAATTATCACATAATTTTTAGGAATGCAATTATAATCTTTATTAAGGTTTGAAAACTTTTTTTTCAAAACACATGAAATTTTAATAAATATCAGTTTTAATTTTAAAATTTAAAATTTAAATATTTATAAAATTATTTATATAAACTTAATATCAATTTAGGATTCGGGACGTTGAAATTATCTAATGGTGAATTTGTCATAATTTTATGAGACAATTGAATTTTTGGGTAAAAAATAAATACCGTTTAAATATATAATTTGTTTTATGACATCATAATGACCGAATAGTGATGTAATAAAATAATATAAAATGTATTTTTGTCAAATATATTATTTATATTTAAAATAACGTGATTGTATATTTTTTGATTAATTTTATGGTGACTTAGTGGACCCTCCAAGACTTATAAAATATTTTAACTTTTTAAAATAATTTCCATGTTGTGACTCACCTCCATATAAGAAAGAATAATATTTTAATAATTTTGGACATTGGAAATATAAAATAATGTTTTACACTCCACTTTGGAAAAAACCATTGGCAAAAACCATGGTATGATTTGTGGTTTTGATTCCTTTAATGTGTAATGTCCAAAACCTAAATAATAAAGAATCCCCTATCTTTTCCTATATAAACCCACTCAATATTCCATTAATCTTCACTAAAAACCATTATATATTGACCATCCTCTTCCCTCATCTCTCTATAATCCTCCCAAGGCACCCTAATCTCCTAATAATCCTCTCTCAAGCCACTCCCAAGCCTTTGGTATCACACTTCCATGTAAGGGATTTCTTACTTTCTCATTTTTGTCCAAATTTCATTATGTTGTTATAACCTTTTATTTTCAAATAAAAATGTTTGGGTATTATTTATAACCTCACCCATAATTCTATATTTAATTTTTAATGATGAGAGACCTCTTTATCTATCATTAATTCCTCCCATGTACACCTGTGACCATGCCAAAATTCCGTAAGAGATTTCTCTCTCCTCATTTACATTATTTTTTTTATATTATGCATCTAAATTCCATTAAATATGTTTTGATATTATTTTCCATGACCCCCTTACTATCCATTTCATGTATAAATGAGTATATCCCCCTTTCTCTCTCATCAACCCATCTTACAATTTCCATTTGACGTCGTTATGCTGCCGAATTTACACCAAAATTTCCCATGCAAAATCATCATGTAAGTGAATACCATACCCATTTCTATATCAAGGGTATTAACCTTTATTAACATGTAATTATTAATTGATGAATTACATTTATATATTCCACATCTCATATTCATGGACTAAATTATGATGTTTAATGAATCAATGTTGTATGATCTATGTGGCACACTTATGCATTAAATTAAATGATTAAGAAAGGTGCACCCTGATAGTGCTCCAATACATTGGGTAAAGATTACTATAATGATACGTAAAGTGTAATAAGAGTTTACTCATGATAATTCAAGTTAAATGAGGCTTTAATCATACTAATTCAAGTGTAATTAGGTTTTACTCATTCTCCATGTGCAATGAGACTTAGATCATGCTAATATCATGTTAAATGTTGTTGCCATATTTCTATGTTATGATAATCATTCTATACCATTACTTTATGTTAATGTTTCTCTAGTGATCCATTGATATTCCTATTTCCTAAAATTTAATATATTATTCATGTTTTGACTTTTTTACTACCTTACAAGGATTTACAACACACCCTTTTCTTATGCACGTCCTCAGGTTATCCCATGCATTGCTAGGTATGAAAGAATGTTACTGTCATGTAAAAGAAGTTTTCAATAAAGATGTTGTGTTTTATGGTCTAAGTTGTTATTTAATGTTCCTAATTTCCCAAGAAACTAGATCTCTCAATCCTCATAGTTGTCTTAAATGCATGTATATTTAATAAATCATGTTTATGTGTGTAATAAAGAGCAGGGTAGTTATAGTTGGTATTAGAGGATAGGTTTAGTTATTTTTGGGATTAGGATTATAAAACCCTAGTGGAATATTTAGGGATATGACTAAATATAATAAAAACACACTGAAATTTTTGTGAGTAAAGAGTAAGTGTTTTATCAATAAAATATATCCCTATCTAGATACGAACAAGTAGAGGCAGCTCTGGCACAAATGTATCTAGGGGTAAAACACAAAAACACTTCTTTGAGTTAGAATAGAATGGGAACTAGTGCACGACAATGGGACTTTCTACACTCTTGGTTATGAAGCTCCCAGAGGTTATGCTTTGTTAAATTCATAATATTATTATAAAACATTATTAAGGGAATAAAAAAATACCCCAAATAATATATTTTGGGAATTAGATCATGGATAACATATATTGAAGCCTATAAAATCACAAGTTATGAAAATAAATGTAATTTATAAGCTATCCATTTTTTTAATCAAATTCCCCTTTATGTGTTACCCCTAACATTCATTTTATTTGATTCAATGGCCGATAATAGGAGGAATTAGTCTAAGAACCAATGTGAAGATCAATGTGATTAATGTTCTAGTGAGATGGACAATCCGATGGGAGTGAGAACCACAAACGTGTTCATGATACTCTCTCCGTTAACTCATGTTTTTAATAGAATCATTGGTCAAGAGGAATGTAAAACCGACCCTAATAATGAAAAAACTATAAGCTAGATCTTCATGAGACAAAGGCCACCTACTTTTAATGTATCCTCTAATCCCTCAATCGTTGAATAATGGATCAAATCCATTGAAAAGATCTTCTCTATACTTAATTATTCAGGACAAGGGAAGGTGGTTATAGCTACATATCGTATAGAGGGTGAAGATGATCAATGGTGGACATTGATAAAAAATATGAAGCTTGAGGAAAGATCGAGGCGTTGGAATGGAAGGATTTCCATGAAATGTTTTTCGATAAATATTTTCCTTCCACCCTCCGAATTAAGAGGGAAATGGACTTTCTTTCCCTCAAGAAAAAAAGATGATGAATCCATCAGAGCGTACAAATAAAAAATCACAAGGATTGCATGTTTTGCCTCTATCTTTATCGTTACACACAAATTCAAGATTGACTGCTTCTTTGGTGGGCTAAAACCTAGCCTACGGAAATCCCTAGTAGTCCGTGACTTCGAGAGCTATGAGGAAATTGTCCGATGTTTCCTCAAATTTGAAATGGATATCAACAAATCTCATAGGTATCATGGAGATAAGAAGCATAAGGTGGAATTTAATTCTTGTGGTCCGATGGATAAATCCAATGGTGCTAATAAGTTATAGCACCCCATTTGCCAATGGTGCAGAAAGAAGCACCCTATAAATTGACTGAAGGGGATGAGGAAAGGCTTTAGGTGTGGAAGAGAAGGGAACCTATCCATTAACTGCCGACAAGAAAAACCCACTACTGTGGAAAAGGAGAGGCACACTCTGTTTGAACCTCAACGCATTGTCAATTTCTTTAACTTCAAAAAACCAGGGCAATTTGCAAACCAGGGCCCAAGGACAAGCGTTTTTGGAGGCAACCAACAACCTCCAAGGTAGCAAGGGAGAGATTTGTCCATCAATACCACTGAAGAAAACCCCAACAATGAAGTGGTGGCATGTATGCTAGTTATTCATTAAAGAATAGAAAACATACATTTTTATTCTGGTTTTATGCATTATTTTATATCCCAAAATTTTAGTAGAATAATACAAACACCACCACAAATAATGAATGTAAAGATGTCGGTGAGAACGGAAAATGGGGAAATCATTGAAACCCATGAATATAACACCTCCCCTATCACAATTTGTGGTTTGAACTACCTGAGGAACCTCTTCATACTCCCTCTGTTGGAATTTGATGAAATTCTTGGCATGGATTGGATTTCCCTATATAGAGCCACCATAAATTACCATGAGAGGGAAATCACTCTCAATATGGAGAATCGACCCCTGATTCTATACAAGTGCAAGGAAAAGGATGCATCTTCTTTAGCACCATCATCTCAAGCATGGATATTAATACCCTATGAGAATGCATATATTTGTCAGATGATTGATTCTAAGGAAGAAACCATCCTTGAATACATTCCTATTATGAGGGAATTCACTGAAGTGTTTCCTAAGGAATTTCCAGGTCTTCCTATTAGAAATGATGTTGAATTATAAATTTATCTTATACCTGGGGCATTGCAAATATCCAAGACACCATATTGAATGGCTATTGTGGATATTGAGGATTTGTAGAAAAAAATATAGGAGAATTTGGATAATGGGTTTATATTCTTAAGTGCTTCACCATTGGGTGCACCAGTCCTCTTCATCAAGAATAAGGATGAGTCAATGTTCCTTTTAATTGGTTATCGTGAGCTCAAAAAAATCATGATAAAGAAAATGTATCATCTACCACGAATTTATGACTTGTTCAATAATATTTATGGAGCACAATGCTTGTCCAAGGTATATTTATGGTCGGGATATTACCAAGTAAGGGTGAAGAAGGAGGATATCCCCAAGGCTGCTTTTCGTACAAGGTACAGGCACTATGAATTCATAAGATGCCTTTCAAACTCACTAATGCTCCAGAAATTTTTATAGAAATGATGAATATAGTATTTAGAGATTACCATGACACATTTTTTTCTAGTCATTATAGATGATATTATAATATACTCTAAAACCAAGGAGGATCTTGAGGAGTATCTAAGCACAATACTAGAGACCTTGCAAAAGGATATAATATAATTAAAGTATAACAAGTGTGAGTTCTGGTTGAAGGAGGTCTTATTCTTGGGTCATTACATCACAAGAAATGGGATATCTGCAGATCCCTCTAAGACAACTGCAATTGAGGGATGACTGAGGCCAACATCGGTGACATATATCTGTAGCTTCTTGAGGTAAGGTGAATATTATCGCCGATTTTTGAGAAATTTATCATGATTTTTAAACTCTCTTACCTAGATAACTCACAACGGATTCAAGTGTTCTTGGAGTGATGAATGCGGAGAGCTTCAAGGAGTTGAAAATGAGGCTTATCAGTGAGTTTGTACTCACACTACCCATAGGTGGGGAACTTTTCATGGTATTCAGTGATTCTTTGAAGAAGTTCATGGGCTGTGTGTTGATGAAAAATGACAAAGTCATTTCCTATGCTTCAAGCCAATTGAATGTTCATGAGAAAAACTATCCAACACATGATCTGGAGTTAGCTATAGTAATATTTGCTTTGAAAATTTTGCAGCATTACCTATTTGGGGAGAAGTGTGAAATATATACAGATCACAAAAGTCTCAAGTATATATTCACACAGAAAGAGTTAAACATGTGTCAATGAAGATGTTTAGATATGATCAAAGACTATGAATTCTCAATCCATTACCACCCAGGTAAAGCGAACAAGGTGGAAGATGATATAAGTAGAAAGGACCTAGTGATTCTATCACTAAGGAGAATTGAAAAGGATCCAATCTTCTTTGATTTGATGAATATGGGAACAAGAATCGTAAAGAAGGGAACATCATCAATCCTTTCACAAATTATTTCTCTACCATATCTTTGGGAAAGGTTAAAGGATGCTCAAAAGGATGATGTTGGAATTCAGAAAAAAGTGGAAACTATCAAAAAGGGGAAATCCTCATAGCTCAATGTTAATGAAGAAGGAATTGTGAGATTTAGGTCTCGACTATGAATTCCATTAAATCCTTAGATAAAGAAATAACTTTTGGATGATGCAAAAAGTTCAAATTTATCCATTCACCTAGGAAACACAAATATGTATCAAGATCTATGAGATCATTATTGGTGGGATAATAAGAAGAAGGAGATCACTGATTATACATCAAAGTTCCTAGTATGTCATAAAGTGAATTCTAAGAGGAAGAAGTCTAATGGGATGATGCAACCATTACCCATAACAACATGGAAATGAGAGAAGATCACCATGGAAATTGTCTCCATACTTCCAAAGAAATCCAAAATAATCAATGCTATTTGGGTTTTTGTGGATCATATTAAAAATACTGCACACTTCTTTGAAATTCGAGAGGATTTATCATGATCAAATGGCACATATATACATTAGAGAAGTGGTAAGGCTGCATGGAGTACCACTATCGATTATATCCGATCAAGATCCAAGATTCAATTCTATGCTATGGATGAGTCTCCAACATTCTCTGAATACCGAGCCAAAATTCTGTACGACTTATCATCCTCAAACTGATGGCTAATCTGAACAGACTATTCAAACACTTGATGACATGTTGAGGGAATTATGAATGGACTTAAAAGAAGGATGGGATCAACATCTTCCCCGGGTTGAGTTATCTTATAATAACAGTTTCCACTCAAGCATCTAAATAGATCCTTATTAAGCCCTTTTTGGGAAGAGGTGCAGAACATCGACATGTTGGGATAATGTTGGGGAGATAAAACTCCTAAGTTCATAAATGGTCGAAGAAATGGTGGAGAAGGTTAAGGCCATCCATAAGAACATTAAAGATACTCAGAGTCGAAAAAAGAGCAATGATGATAATCATCAACGAGACCTAGAGTTTGATGCTGGAGACATGGTATTCCTCCGCATATCATCATGGAAGAGAGTTATGATATTTGGGAATAAGGGAAGCTTAGTCCAAGGTACATTGGCCCTTTTGAGATCCTTGATTTCATTGGAGTAGTGGCTTATCGACTAGCACTCCCACCGAACCTGTCTCAAGTACACGATGTATTCCATGTATCACCCTTGAGGAAGTACATACCTGACCCATCACATGTACTCAATCAAGTGGTAGTACTATTGGATAATGAACTCTCCTATTAAAAGAAGTCGTTGAAGATCATAGATCGTAGGAAAAAAGTTCTAAAAAGTAATACAATGCCCCCCTTCAAGGTGTTGTGGTGAAACCACAAGTTTGAAGATGCAACATGGGAATCAGAGGAAGTGAGGATGTAGAGTTATCCTCATCTATTTTTTTGTGGTAAAATGAAAATTTGAGGGTGAAATTTCTTAAGGGGGGAAGATTTTAACGACCCAAAATTTTATTAATGAAAACTCATATTTATTTAATTAAATGTCTTATTATGTAAAATGGTTATATAAAAAAAATGCAATCCATTTGTTTTATGATTTTGGATTTTAAAATACACTTAATAATTGTTACCTTTTCTAATATAGTCGTTGAACAATGATCACATGGTTAGTATAAAAATAGGGCTTTAACAAATCCAATTTACTCAGACAAAGGAAGAGATGGCCTCATCCAGTAGAATTGATCCATATGAATCCCATTTTTTAGAGCTTAGAATGGAGGTAGCATCACTAGGCTTTACTCTTGACCAATCCCAAGTTGATCATCAACACATTAAGCTTGAACGGAACCGCCTATTGGTGAAGTGGAAGTTAATAGAGATTAACACCTGAGTGATGTTATCTGAGTCGCCCCATGTTTCTGTCACCATCACGCACCTTACCCTTATGTCTTATGCAGGTGTTATAAGGGGTTATGTAACAAGAACACTGCACTATGATTATGTGAATTATTTTTTTATAAATAAAATACATTAATTTTATTATTGTCACTTTGTAAATGGTTTTTAAATCACAAATAGTATTTTTAGTTAATATTTAAATTCCTTAAGAAATATATTTTGATTAATTAACGGATTTTTTAATTAAATAATATTTTAATAAAATATTATTACAAAATTAATTTTTATTAAATATAAATGATCGTATAATTTTTAGGAATACTATTGTAATTTTTATTAAGGTTTGAATGTTTTTTTGTCAAAACCCATGAATTTTCAATAAATGATGGTTTTTATTTTAAAAATTAAATTTAAATATTTAGAAAATTATTTAGATAAAATGAATATCATTTTTGGATTCAGGATATCAAAATCATCTAACAGTGAATTTTTCATAATTTTCTGAGATAATCGATTTTTTTGGTAAAAATTAAATACCGTTAAAATATATAATATATTTTATGACATCATAATGACCAAATAGTGATATAATAAAATAATATAAAAAGTATGTTCATCCATTATATGTTTTATCTTTAAAATAATGTGATTTTATATTTTTTTATTAATTTTATGGTGCCTTAGTGGACGCTCCAAGACTTAGAAAATATTTTAACATTTTAAAATAATTTCCTTGAGAGAGTGAATCACCTCCACATAAGAAAGAAAAATATTTTAAAACATTTGGCCATTGTCCTTATAAAATAATATTTTACACTCCCCTTTTTCAAAATTCATGGGAAAAACCATGGGATGGTTTGTGGTTTTGAATAGTTTAATGTGTGGTGTCCAAAACCTAAATAATAACGAGTCCCCTCTCTTTTCCTATATACACCCACTCAATATCCCATTAATCGTCACTAAAAACCTTTGGAGCTCGACCAAAATCTTCCCTCTCTATAAAATCCTCCCAAGTCACATCAAGATCCCAAGAAGCCTCTATCAAGCCTCTCCCAAGCCTTTGGGATTACACTTCCAAGTAAGGGATTTCTTCCTTTATCATTTTTTCCAAATTTATTTATGTTGTTATACCCTTTTATTTTCAATTAAAAATGTTTGGGTATGATTTATCACCTCCCAATTAGATACCTCCTTATATTTTAATGATTAAAGACCTCTTTATATCTCATTAATGCCTCCCTTGTACACTCGTTACCATGCCGAAATTATGTAAGGGATTTCTCGCTCATCATTTACATTCAAGTGATTCTTTATATTATGCATCTAAATTCCATTAAATATGTTGGGATATAATGTTAGATGAACCCCTTACTATCCATTTCATGTATAAATGATTAGATACCCCTTTCTCTCTCATTAACCCATTTTATGATATCTATTTGACATCATTATGCTGCCGATGTTACACCAAAATTTCCTATGCCAAATCATCATGTAAGTTAATACCATAACCATTTCAATATCAAGGGTATTTAACTTTATGCACATGTACTTGTTTATTGAGAACTTACATATATGTATTCCACATCTTTTATTCGTGGAATAAATTAGGACGTTTAATGAATCTATGTCATATGATCTATGTGGCACACTTATGCATGAAATAAAATGATTAAGAAGGGTGCACCCTGATAGTGCTCCAATGCATTGGGTAAAGATTAGTATCATGATACGTCAAGTGCAATTAGGGTTTACTCATGATAATTCAAGTTAAATGAGGATTTACTCATTCTAATTCAAGTGTAATGAGGGTTTACTCATGCTCCATGTGAAATGAGCCTTGGATCATGCTAATATCATGTTAAATATTGTTGCCACATTTCCATGTTATGATAATCATAATATACCATACCTTTATGTTCATGTTTCTATAGTGCTCCATTGATATTCCTATTGCCTGGCATGTACTATATTATTCATGTTATGCCTTGTTTACTCCCTTACTTGGCTTTATATATCACCCTTTTCTTATGCATGTCCTCAAGTTATCCCATGAAATACTAGTTATGAAAGAATGTTGTGGTCATGTAAAATAAGTTTTCAACAAATAAGTTGTGTTTTATGTTCTAATTTTTTATGTAACGTTCCTAATTTCCCAAGACACAAGACCTCTCGATCCTCAGAGTTGTCTTAAGTGAAATATTATGTAATAAATCATGTTTTTGTGTGTAATAAAGAGTTTGGTTGTTATATTGTATGCCTATAACGTTAGTTTTCTATAAAATTTATGTATATGGATATACCCACACCAAATAACTCAATGGTTAATGGAACCATTAGTATAACCTATACCAATGGATCTTTTGGCTATAAAAATGGTTTAAAACTGTTGATATATGGTGAATTTCCAATAGCGATGATGGTTTTAAACAAGTTATTAACTTATAATAGAACCATATTACTATTTATAATATCATATGTGATCCTTTTATAACATCTTATAACCCGATAATTAATAATCATTTTTTATTTCCATACTTTCATGTATCAATTTCCTTGTTTTCTTTTACATGATTTTTCATTAAAGAACCAGTTCTTGCACATATTATATAGTTTCATTATCTCTAGAATAATAATCAATAAATAATTATCATATTTATGTGTCAATTATACTTTTTAAACTAATCATGAAATATGGAGAGGAAAAATGAAGTAGGTTATGATCATGGATACGGTAGACCATACACACACATGAGTAAATTTCCATTTTTCAATGATCATTATGGAAAGAAGTAAGTAATATATTATATTTCCAAAATTAACATAATATTATATATACCATATTATATACATATATATATATCATCCATGTAGTGTGTTGATGAAAATAGAGTCACATCACGTCATAAATGTAGTAGTCCACACGTACATGAACAATGTTATCATCCTTACACGATTAAAAAGGAAAGAAAGAAAATGATATATATTGTCTTTATATAATGATAAAAATTTCATTAATATAAAAATCATTTCATGTATATAAAATATAATTATTAACTTTATCTTTATCACCATTCATGTGAATCTTTAGTGAAAGATGAATCACATCACTTCACGAAGTGGTAGTCCGATGTACACACGAGTGACATTATCATATCTCATACAGAATGGAAGGTAAAAAGATATATATATTACATTGAATTAAAAGATTTATTTATGTTATAAATATCATATAAATACTTTATATCCATCATCATACCCAACCTTGAGAGTTGAAAATAGAAAAATGAATGACATCCGTTCATGAGGTGTTAGTCTTCCATATGCACGAATGATGATTTCGTAACCCATTTTATGGAAGTGGAGATAGTTGTAGGTCATTCCATAATTATAAAAAAATACTAGCATATATAATATATTTATTATATTATATAATTATATTTTAATAATAATTTAAGCAAGTGTAGAAAGAAATAAAATAAAGATGCTCGTTGAAGAACATTTCCTCTTATTCAGGTATCCTCCTTAGGTTTTCACTAACGCCTTTATAGGTTGTATTTATGACCAAAATAGTATTCCAATATTAGGTTATAAAAGTTTTAAGGTATTATTTCAGTTATTTGATGAACTAAATAGGTTTTAAGTTGTGAATAAGAGAGAAGAGTGGGTGGGATTTTATAAGTGAGGTGAGTGGCACACTTGTAATGTTTAGAAAAGATTCAATCATACCCACATTTTATCATGAAAAAATCTTCCACGATGGGTAATTAAAAAAAATATAATATTTAATATCTAAATATTTCTATAAAATGGGGTTTTGACAAGTTTCTACATCATTTTTAACCATTATCCTCTTAGTTTAACCCCTGATAAATCATTTTTTACCTTAACCACTGTAATTAGTTTTTTACTATTTTCAATATTAATTTTTTTCAAAAATCATGTTAAAATTATTATCCAATATAAATTATTATAATTATAAATATGGAATCCATTTTACAAATTCAATTCATATAATTGAAAATTTGAATTTAAAATTAATCCCACCGACGTGATGAGAAAAACAGATTTTTAAAGTGAAAATGTTCAAAATTTTACAAACTTTTTATATCTACATCCAATATGAAAATGATTAATATAAATTAAATAGATTAAAATATATAAAATTTAACCAATTTTATTTTAAAACCAATTCAAAATATAGTTTAATAGTATAAACTATTTAAATGAAAAGGCAGTTTTTAATTAAAATTTAGTATTTTTTACGATTCATCACAAAAAATGAAACTTCTCATAAAAATATAAAAAATTAAACCTAAGATAATTTTTATATTCCAATTTAAAAAATAAATATTATTTTTTCAAATCAATTTTCTAAAAATTGTAAAAATTAATTTTAAATTATGTGCGTAAAGAGAGACCAAACGATCTTTTAGAAAAAAATATTATTTTTCAGAAAAAAATTCCATTTCTTTTAAATGCTGATTATTTTATTTTTAATTAATAAATAATTAATAAACTTGTGTAAAAAATATATTTTCATAATTTATTTAATCCTATTCCTACCCACCATTCCAATGGATAGGTGATAACTATCATATTAAATAATAATATTAATAGTATATTACTGTTCGATAAACCTCAGTCTTTCCTATAATTGAAGATATTGAAGAAAATTATTGTTTCATGTATCTTAATCTATTAAAGAAATTAAATTTATTATAGAATAAATATATTTTAAAGTATTTGGGTGTTATATTCTCTTATAAGATAGTTGTTTTATGTCACATATTTAATTGAATAAAATGTTATTCTTTTATAATTTTATGTGTTACATTCTCCCCAAATTAAATAAATTTTGTCAATGAAATTTAAAATTGACCTCAGTAATACATGGTTTGATATTTTAAAATTACTTTTTTGAAAAACCCAAATCCTAAAAGGGTTAATAAAACATCCTCTTAATAAGTGAGAAAAGAAAGCACAAAGGTCATCTGGAATAACAGTTACCTAGGTTTCCAAGTAGGAAAACATAGGTGATAAATGAAAACCTGGATATAGAAGAAAATAATAAATAATTATATAGAGGTACTGAGGTCATTGATTATAAGAATATGAATGATCAATGGAAATTTAAGGGCATCAAATCCATAAACCTGTAATGATCTAAAAGACAATATGATTCCTCAAGTATAAGGTAATATGATAACATTTTTGTATCAAGATCATTTTCCTAAAGTTGAGGAAATATTTTACTTCCTAAGATTATAAAGAAATATAATTACTCGATAAATTTCTAATTTATATAAAGAATTTAATCCTTTAGTTGTTCTTTTATCAATTTGAAATTCAACCCTTACTCTAAGAAATTAATATTCCAAAATGATTTTTTATTATTGAAGCACTAAAATTGAGTTTTAATGGATCTTAAGATCCACAAAAAAGTATTTATGCCAATATATAACTATTTTACAAAACCAATATGGTTAGAAAAATATATAAAATACATTAATATTTGAAACATAGGAGTTAAACTACTAGTTCATCATTAATATTTATTTTTTCAAATATTTTAGTTAAAAAATGGCACATTAACCATGACTTCACAAAGGCTAGTGGTAGGTACTAAACCCTTATCATCGTTTGGTCATGGGTTCAATCCACAGAACCTTTCTAGTTGATATGGGTCGTAACCTATCATATAGATTTTCATTTTTCAAAACTATATTAATATAATTAGTAAAAAATTCCCAAAACAATATGATCCAAATCCTTAAAATAAAATTAATCATCAAATAAGCCTTTTACTAAGGTTTTCAATAAATTTTTTTCACAATGTCTAATAATCTTATTTGACTATTATTAAAATTTCATTAATGATCATATTAACCCTAATGGTTAAGAATAACATTAAACTTTTGTATATAAAATGTAATGGAATTATTACTCAAATAAAGTTTCCACTAAAACATATAGTTTCCATAAATGTTTCCAAACTTTCCGTAATCTTGATAGACTCCCAACACATAGAAAATAAAAATAGTTATTGAACATATGATAAATCTTTAACTCATTAACCGATGATGGTATCCATAACTCTTAAGTTAATGAATAAATACATGATTCTAACCCAATTTAAAGGCATTTCATGATTATTATAACCAAAATAAAATAGTTAAAAATACTTCTAAAATTTTATTTTTTGAATCAAAATACATAAATACTTATTCTATTTTATTTAAAAATAATTCCTTCCTTGGTATTGGTTTTATTCTTGGCCATTCATTGTTATTATCTATTAAAATCCTTCATAATGGTTTGTTAATAAAATGTGAATTATCCTAAGAATATACCTCATGAGAGTCAGACCAGGTGCGTAGTAAGGCCCATTGTCATGCACCAGGTGATGATTAGGTCATGCCCAATGCAAATTTTTTAGAGTTATTACCCCTAGGTACATATGATCCAAAAACACTTCGAATTGTGGTATCCAGACATGGATTTATTTCCAATAAAAACTTAATAATCTCCACCTTACCAAAAACATTAAGATATTCTTTTATACTTATCCAGAACGTCTATCACTGGGTTATAATCTCTAATATTTTTTTTCCTAAATATAGTTCCCTAGGTTTCTATTAAACTTCCTTTGATACCAACTATAGTTACCTTTACCCCAATATCCTATTGATAGTGCCTACTTTATTATATTGACATAGATACAATGGTTCAGATCCTAAAGGATCAATTGTTTTTATAGTTTTGGATAAACAAATACATACATGACACCCATTTTACATTGGGAAAATAAAATAAAGCATAATACATAATAATAAAAAATAAAATGAATCCCTTAAAACTCATTCAAAGTTATCTTCTTTATATCATGGTGAAAGGAAAAAAAATAAAGGTGATATCAAATGCTCAGTAAGGGTTAAGTAAAATAGAAGCTGCCATGAATAAATATGCATAATCATCATGGAAAGGTAAAAAAAATCCATTGAATTATCTTGACTACCATGGTAAGATATGGAAGAATCAATATAGTAAGATAAATAACTGAAAACATATGCCATTAAATCAATAAACATAAAATGAAATGAATCCATAGATAATACCATAGTGAAAATATAATGGATAATAATATAAAAAATGAATTCTCAATGAAAGAAATGATTAATTATTGGTTAAAATGTTTCATATGAACATGATACCTTTACCGTAAAGATATATCCTCACGAATATTTAACAATACTGGGTATAAACCTATTAGTTTTGTCCATCTATACCTCTACTATCAAGACCTAACCTCATAATAGTTTTAAAATACAGGTTATAAACGTACAGGTTTTGGACAACTGATTTTGTTTCATGAGACCTGTCAATGCATAGAGGGGATATCTATAATGGTCCCACCCATATCTTAATTTACAAATCATTCCATATATATCAAGTAATATATTTAATTCATGAATATTGTGGCTTATCATTAAATATCTGTATTGAGTAGAGGATATAGATTTATCAATATTTCTCCAGTTAATAAAATTACTATCAAAGTAAAAACCATATGTAAAAATGGTATGAAGTTTTTAAAATAATCTTATCCAATATAGAAGAAAATTGATATTTAAGTGAAATGTATTATAAAACGAAAAATGATTACATGGAAGTGATTTTTTCAAGAGAATGTTAACAATCAAAAAATAAAGTGGGATTGTAAAAGAACTTTTAAACGTGTTATTAACTTAAAAAATAACCATACTTATATTTATAATATTTTATGTGATCCTTTTATAACAAATAATAACCCATTAATTAATACATCCAAAGTAAGAAATTTTCTTAAAGGACCCCAAAAAATAGGTTCAGTGAGATCTAAATTTGTATAAGACAATGGAATCTGTGCAAACCAAATTATCACACTTAGGGGGGAGGGAAACAAAACTAGAAAATATCATTTTATGATTAATTTTATTATGATTTGAATTTAAAAATTCATCCAATTTTTTTATTTCTCTTTACATATGTTTCAGGGAATCTTGGTTAATTTGCAGCTGATGTACATGATTGACTAGGGGATATTGATCCTTCCCTGAAAGGAACTGATGAGAACTGAAGAATCCTACTTGATGGATAAAAGTGAAATTCACATCAAGATACAGATCTGAAGACCATACAGGAGATATTTTTCTTCATCCAGAAGCGATTCACCCTGACCAAAGAAGTTACTGAAGGTGATGACCACTGAGCCGATGGAGTCATGAATAAATCCGCCACCATGCATGAGACCGAGCTAACTGGAAGCGTCTATGTTATTATTGAACCCACTAGAAGGAGGCCACCAACTAACCCAACACATGAGAGAGGGAACTCTTTGGATAGAATGAAGGTGGATCGCACATGGAACCACTCTCCCCAATGTAGCATATTGATCCCAATTCATTAAGAGTCTACCCAGGTCGACGGTGAGGTAGCGATCTCAATCATGCATGGAATCCCAGGAACTGATGATGTTATCATGGAAAGAATGGTTCCTGGATGACCAAAAGAGCCATAATCCCATAGACAAAAGAGTGTATATTGCCTTATCCTCCATAGAATTACTTTACACACCACTGATCCATGAAAGAAGAAAAGAATCACTAGTATTTTTCTATAGACCATCTCGAGAAATCCCTAGTTTTCTCTAAACAACCGACGACCATTCAATACTAAAGAAGAGGTGTTCCACAGTCTCCTCTTTGGGTTCCTTCAATAGAGACTCCTCAACACCAAATTAACACCTTAATAATTAATTTCATCATCTACAGGGAGGGCCTCATTCTAGATTTTCAAGGCGAGGAAGTTGTAGTTAATAGGGATTTATTTGCACCGAATGATGCTTCTCCATCTTTCATGGCCGAGATTCCTATACATGGAGTGCCGGTAATTCTTGGAATATAAGGATCCAAACAGGGATCTAGTGAAAACAAAATTATCAGGTACCTTTGTTAAAATGATACTGCTATAAAAATCAAGATGGTTTGGGTTCAACACAACCTCAATGAAGGAAGTATGGTAGGAAGCCTTAGAAAATGAGGTACTAAATATCAGGCACCCCGAAAATGACAACTTGACACCTTATGAGTTATGTCTCCAGATGTTAATCTACCCACACCCCACCATCCACTTAGTTTGCTACTCTAGTGTTGGGAGGTGACTTCTCAACATATTCCATAAACCGGAAACCATCCCTTTTGAAGTGGCTAGGTCACCCCCATATTTTACAAAAATCATCTTGGCCTAGGGGGAGATTCCTTCTAAAACATACCATATAAGCTTGGACTAGGGGTATTTCATGGAGTCCACCACACTAAGGACATTGATACTTCTGACTTCCACTAGTCTGACCAACTTGCGCAAAGAATCCCAATGAAACATCCCCTTCGAATGAGAATCCCAAATTAAGGGAGACACAGTTTTCTCAATTCTTCTGATAATAGTCTTCGGAATCTAAGGGCCACCTAAACAAGCATTGGGATGGAGGAAAGAATATTGTTTTCAAGGGTGATGTAGCCTCCAAAATAAAGAAATTGATTCTTCCAATTCGTGATATGATTCAATATTTGACCAACCAACCACTCAAAGTGGTAGATACGAAACCTCCCATTAGAAATGGGAGCTCACAAACAATCCATAGTAAGGCCTCTCCTTGGTAAACATAAGAGATCCTTAATTATCATAATTATTTTATCGGAGCATGATCTTACCAAGTACACACTACTTTTTCCATAATTAACCCACTAACCACTCCACTTAAAATATTATTGGATGATCTTTTTGACACCAAAAATAGATATGATACAACCGTTCATGAAAAGAACAATGTCATCAGCAAAGAGAAGATGAGATAATCCATTGAAATTATTCCTACATTGGAAAGTGAGGAAGGATCCATTGTGCATGGCATGATTTAGAAACCTATTAAGGGAGTCTTTCACCTTGAAAAAAAACATT
Source organism: Viscum album (assembly GCA_963277665.1). NCBI lineage: Eukaryota > Viridiplantae > Streptophyta > Magnoliopsida > Santalales > Viscaceae > Viscum > Viscum album. Next base: position 768,586,854 of record OY728156.1, read on the forward strand.
GGGAGATATGGGGTCTCCCTATCTAAGGCCAAAGGATGCCCTAAAAAATCCACAATTGAGACCCATAAATCTGAGCAAAAACCATGGGGAGATGAAGCACCTAAAGAATATGTCAACCCATTGAGCTGAGAATCCCATGTAGGACATCACCTTAATGATTAATCTACACTCTAATCTAACATAGGCCTTATCCATGTCAATTTTGATAAAAAATTAAACCCAATTATCTTTCTATTAATATCAACCATCATTTCTTAGGAAAGGGGTATAATTGCATGGGTGGACCTTCCTTGGATAAAACCAAGTTGCACTACTAGAAAAGGGGGCACCCCCAGACTCAGGCGACCGCCATTGGCGGTCGCTATAGCTCACCATTAGCGACCGCCAATGGCGGTCGCTAACCTGCCTAAAAAATTTCGGGGGGTTTCTGCCCCCCCCCCCCCCGCGCCCTCGATCTCCCTCGATCTCCCTCGCCCTAACCCTCCCTCCCTCGCCGCCCTCCCTCGCGCCACCCTCCCCTCCCCCGCCGCCCGGCCTCCCCCGCCGCCCAGCCTCCCCCGTCGCCCGGCCTCCCCCGCCGCCCGCCCTCCCCCGCCGCCCGCCCTCCCCCGCCGCCCGGCCTCCCCCCCCGCCCGGCCTCCCCCGCCGTCCGGCCTCCCCCGCCGCCCGGCCTCCCCCGCCGCCTGCCATCCGGCCTCCGGCCGCTGCCCTCCGCCCTCGGACCTCCGGCCGCCTCCCTCCGGCCTCCGGCCCTCCCCCCCCCCCACCCCGGACGGCACCCGCACCCCGGACAGCCCCCGACGCGCACTCCGGACCGCCCCCCGCACCCCGGACGCCTCCCCGCACCCCGGACAGCACCCCCCCCCCCCCCCCCCCCGCGCACTCCGGACCGACCCCCGCACCCCGGACGCCTCCCCGCACCCCGGACAGCACCCCCCCCCCCCCCCCCCCCCCGCGCACTCTGGACCGCCCCCCGCACCCCGGACGCCTCCCCGCACCCCGGACAGCCCCCCCCTGCACTCGGACACCCCCCTCCGAACCCGGACAGCCCCCCCGCACCCCGGACAGCCCCCCCTGCACTCGGACACCCCCCCTCCGAACCCGGACAGCCCCCCCGCACCTCGGACAGGCCCCCCGCACCCCGGACACCCCACCCCGCACCCCCGACAGCCCCCCTGCACCCCAGACAGCCCCCCCTCCCCCGCACCCCGGACACCCCCGCACCCCGAACACCCCTGCCCGCACCCCTGACAGGCCCCCGACACCCCGGACACCCCTCCCCGCACCTCGGACAGCCCCCCCCCCCCCCCCCCCCCCGACCCCGGACACCCCCCCCCCTCGCTGCCCATCCCCCGTCCCCTCACCGCCTCCTCTCCTCCAGCTCCCCGCCGCCGCCGCCGCCCGTCCCCTCCCTTGCCGCACCGCCTTTGGCTCCGGCTCCCCTTCGCTGCCTCCTCTCCCTCGCAGCACCGCCTTCGGCTCCCCTCCCTTTCAGGTTTGTAGCTCAATCAGGTAACATGAGCTTTCAGTTACATTATTATTTTATCAATGGTTCATAAACAAATGGTTAATATTTATTTTGAATATAGTTGATTTGAAAAATGTAAATGTAATAAGTATTGTGTAAATGTTTGTTATACAGATATTATTATGGATAAAAGTTGGATTGATCTTCCAAATCGAACGTCTAGAGAATATTTCAATGGCATTATGCAGTTTATTGACTTCACGAGAGGATTTGAAAGTGACTATATTAGTTGTCCATGTAGAAAATGTGCTAACAGATATCAATTCACACGAGATACTGTGAGGGAGCACCTTTTCTTTAATGGATTTCTGAAAAATTATAAGAGTTGGACTCGTCATGGAGAAGAATATGTTCGTTGTCAAAATACAGATGCAGCTCAGATGGATGTTGATGTAAGGATGACTGATCCAATGCATGAAATGCTTACTGAAATGGTATGTGGGTTTGATCCTGAAGGCATTGACATCCAGAATCTTGAGACCGGTGAGATAAATCTTCGCTCTGGTGCAGATCGTGATTCGAGGAGGTTTTATGAAGTACTTGATGATGCGAAAACAGAATTATATCCTAGATGTACTTCTTACAATAAACTGTCGTTTATCGTGGAGTTGTTGCATTTGAAGACTTTGAATAATTGGTCAGACACATCATTCGACATGCTTTTGGTTTTATTGAAAAAAGTTCTTCCTGTCGACGCTAAGATTCCTGAGTCGTATTACTATGCTCGTAAGTTGACAGAGAACTTAGGTTTTACATATGAGACTATAGATGCATGTGCAAACAACTGTATGTTGTTTAGAAATGAAACTGCTCATTTGGATATTTGTACGGTTTGTGGCGCTTCCAGGTGGAAAGAGAACAGGGGAAATAAGACTCATCAAAGTCAGATTGCGATACAGGGGAAACCGATTTCCGTAAAGCAAATGCGTTAATTTCCCCTTAAACCGAGGTTGAAAAGATTTTTTATGTCATCTAAAGTTTCTAATTTAATGAGATGGCATGCAGAAAGAGTTCATGAAAGTGACATGTTAACCCACCCGGTAGACTCTCATGCATGGAAGGATTTTGATAAGAGACATCCCGACTTTGCTAAAGATGTTCGTAATATCCGATTGGGATTGGCAGCAGATGGTTTCAATCCATTCAAGTCTATGGTTGGTGCAACTCATAGCACATGGACCGTGGTGTTGGTTCCATATAATCTTCCTCCGTGGCTTTGTATGAAGCAACAATTTATATTACTTTCCACTCTTATTGATGGACCTAAAAGTACGGGGGATAAGATTGATGTTTACCTTCAGCCATTGATTGATGAGTTGAATGAATTTTGGGGCGATGGTGTGATGACTTATGACTGCGAAACGAATGAAATGTTCAAACTGCATGCAGCTTTATTGTGGACAATCAATGACTTCCCAGCTTATGCAAATTTATCAGGCTGGAGTACGAAAGGGGAATTTGCTTGCCCTTGTTGCAATAAAAGTAAAAAATCTGTATGGCTTAAACATTCCAAAAAATGGGCATACATGGGTCACAGGCGTTTTCTCCCTCCCCAGCACAGGTTCAGAAAGGACAGAGTGGCATTTGATGGTTCTAGAGAGTTCAGTCCAGCACCAAAGATCATGACAGGAGTCGAAATGTTATCGCAGATTGAGGAAGAAAACATCCGCACGGTATATGAAATTCAGGATTTGGTGGCTCCTCCAGTACGTAATATTCGTGCTGCGGGTAGGTAGCGCAGTCACAATTGGAAAAAGAAAAGTATTTTTTATAGTCTTCCGTATTGGAAAACTAACATGTTGAGGCATAATTTGGATGTCATGCACATTGAAAAAAATGTTTGTGATAACATATTGTGGACCATTTTAGGTGTCAGTGGAAAGTCAAAGGACCATGTTAATGCACGCCGTGATTTGGAAGAAATGGGTTTAAGGAAACAGTTGCATTTACAGTTAGCTGAGGGAAACAAGGCATATATGCCTGCTGCACAGTATTCGATGACTACATAGGAGAAAGAGACATTTCTTTCCATTTTGAAGATGGTCAAGGTGCCTGATGGTTACTCTTCTAATATTTCAAAGTGTGTGAATCTGACGAGCAAGACATTGCAAGGGTTGAAAAGTCATGACAATCACATATTACTTCAGCAGTTGATTCCAATCGCAATTTGTGATTGTTTATCCCCCAATGTTGTTCAGCCCTTGATTGAGATGAGTAATTTTTTTAGACAGCTTTGTTTAAGAAATCAACGAATGAGTGATTTAAAAAGTTTGCAGGACCGAATTGTACTTACGCTTTGTCACTTTGAGAAACTTTTCCCCCCCTCATTTTTCGATGTTATGGTCCACTTGACAGTGCACCTAACTGATGAAGTAATGGCTGCTGGTCCAGTGCAATTCAGGTGGATGTATCCTATTGAACGGTATTTGAGTACATTGAAAAGATTTGTACGCAACAGAGCTCGTCCAGAGGCATCAATAGCCAATGGTTATTTGATGGATGAGTGTACTACCTTTTGTGCAGAATATCTTACGGATGTTGAAACAAAATTAGATAAGCCCTCTCGGATTCATGATGGTCCAGTTGGAGAAGGAACCACATTTGATATGGACAACATCGAGTGGATACAAGCACATCGATATATCTTGTTCAATACTCCATCAGCTGCACCATTAATGCAGTAAGTATCTTATCAATGTGCTTGTATAACTTTTACATGTTTTCTTTGCATAAGTTGATCTTTTAAACATCGCGTAATCATTTGCAGGAAACACATTAATGAGATAAAAGAAGAGATGCATCGTGCGACTGAGTTGCAAATTCAACAATCTCATTATGCGGCATTTCATGATTGGTTCAAGGATTATGTATGTATAAATTGATTTTCATTATGAGTGAAGTATTAAACTAATTCTTTCTGCATATATCAGTATTGATTTTTATAAATTATGTAGGTTCGTAAGCTGAGGGAGTTAGGGGACCCCACGCTACCTGAAGTATTTATCCAACTGGCTGAGGGTCCATCTATAACGGCTCGTCGTTATAAATCTATTGATGCTAATGGTTTTCGATTTCGCATTAAAGATGTTGACGACAAACGAGCAACACAAAACAGTGGCATCGGTTGTCCCTTTGTCGATTCTGGTTATTACTATGGTCAATTGATAGACATCATTGAAGTTGTATACACACACGGTTTGAAGTACATATTGTTAAAGTGTAATTGGGTTGATCCAGTGCGTGGATGTAAAGTCGATCAATATCAGTTTTCATTGGTGAATTTTAACTATATGTTATACAGAAATAATGAACGAGTTGAGAATGAACCTTTCATTTTGACATCACAAGCGGAACAAGTATTCTTCGTTACTTTGCCTTCGGATCCAAGTTGGCAAGTTGTTGTCAAAATGTCTCGGCGAGGAGTGTTTTTATTTGAAGAAGATGAACCCGAGACTGTTCCGTTTGTTTACCAACAACTTGATCAACATACCGTAGTTCAACGTGAAGAAGATATTTATTGGGTCAGAGCGGCTGTTGAAGGAGAAACGGTCGATTTTCATGCTTAATGAAAGGTATAATTGTTTTCACGCTATTCAGTAGAATGTCCTAGGATATCATAAATTATCTAATCATTTTATAAATCCTTATAAGTTTTAATCCTCACTTTTGTAAGTTAATTCAGTCATAAATATTTAGGTTGATTAACTTTCTGATTTTTTAAAATTCATTCACAACTAATTATTCAATCCATTTTTTGTTTGATTAACAGTTGTACAAGTTTGATTTATTAAGAACAATCCAATTTATCTTTTAAACACTTTGGACTCATTACTGATATTTTGTATGACTGCAGACATGTCAGGGGAAGAGGCAGAAAATCCACATCATCCATCTGAGGCATCTACGTCTCAGGGTCGAGGTATGTTTGAATGTCATTGTCTATATTTTTTATGTAATTGACATATATATATATATATAACATTTGTCAATTTATATATAAAATTGTTTTCAACAGGATTAGACTCGGCTGCTTCTTCCTCTCGCAGGAGAGGCCCTGGTCGTGGCATATTATCATGGAATTCCGACACGACGATAGATGTTTCATTTGATGAGGTATTTCATCCCGTGGGACCGAATGCCCCGGCATTTATTCGTCAGCTGGGTCATATCATACGTGACCCACATCGATTTCCATTGACCACGCGTGATTGGGCTTCTATCCCTCAGGACACATTAGATCGTCTATGGAGGTAGGTTCAGGTAAGAAAATAATTTTACTTTATTTTCTATTTATAAATAATACTAATATGTTTGATTATTTTCATTATAGCAAAATTTGAAAGTATGCCCTGAAGAGTTTCAGCCGGTGTGTATGAGAAAATGCCGTAAGCTGTGGAAAGATTATAAAGGCAAAGTGAAGAGGGACCACTGGATACCAAATGTGGGTGCCCTTGACATTTTGGAAAAAGTCCCGAGAGGTGTCCTCCCAGCTCAGTGGCGTGACTTGGTTGCATATTGGTCTACTGAGGGTGTTGCGGTTTGTATATTAATTATTTTGCTGTATATATATTTTCAAGAATATGTGATTTGTTTGAAATTTGAATGAATTGAATGTAAGAGGTGTCAACACGCCATTCGGAGAATCGAGCATTGCAGGGACCAGCTCACAGGCTCGGGACTCGTCACGTGTCTCAGATCCGACATGAGGTATATATTATTCATTTTTTAATTTATTAATTAATATGGTTTTGTGTTTATATTCTTTTAATATACAGTTGCGAGGGCAAGGTGCAGCAACTGATAAAATGTCGGTGTGGATAAGGACTCGTGATCGCAATGATCCTGAGGTTGCAGCATTGATAGTAAGTGTCTGTACTTACCAATAATTACATAAATCTATATATTAACATATATATATTTATATATATTTAAATATTTCACAGGATCAATTTGAAGCTGAGTTAGAACATCTGCCAGAGGACCAGCGACAGCTTCCCATGCGACGGGATGAGATCTTTCATCGCATTATTGGTCGGGACGGGCATGGCTATAGTTTGACCTATGGAGCAGGGATTCCTCGTTCTGTGGTGTCACGCGCTGCGGTTGTCGGTCCTGCTGTTGCTCATATGACACAGCAGATGTCAGATTTTGAGGCACGGCTGCGCGCTTCCGAGGAGACAAATGCGCAATTGACAGCTGAGGTTAGAGCACTGCGGGAATATGTGCGTCGAGCTGATGGTACAGGGGATCATACGACGCAGGTATATACTGTATTTATTTATTTAATTTAAATTATTTTTGTTATTAAAATATTTATAATGTTTATTTGTTGTAGGCACCTGGCCCACCAGAAGGAGGTAGCAGTGATGGCAACGCGTGACGCACCATATCTTCACGAGATATGTTTTTTGTTTTTACTGGTAGGGTTGACATTGATGTACTGTATTTATTCATTTAAGTAATGCATTATTACCATCCATGGTGGTCTTTTAAATATTTTATACACATATTGAGTTTTTGATCAGATAATCTTGAATGATTCTACATTTGAAAAAGTCGAACTAATTCCAACAGATCAATAAATCTGATATTATAGATTATGTATTATTAATATATTTTTTATAAATTTCTGTATGGTATCGATAAAAGAAATATGTATTAATTAGATGTTATCACTTTTATTTTTCACTTTTGTAATCAATGGGATGGCCTTTGCACCCCCGGAGAACCCCCCGCACCCCCGTACTGCCCCCCGCCACCCCCGTACAGGCCCCCGCCACCCCCGTACAGCCCCCCGCACCCCCGTACAGCCCCCCCGCACCCCCGTACAGCCCCCCGCACCCCCGTACAGCCCCCCCGCACCCCCGTACAGCCCCCCGCACCCCCGTACAGCCCCCCCCCCACGTACAGCCCCCCCCACCACCGTACGACCACCCGCACCCCCGTACAGCCCCCCCGCACCCCCGTACAGCCCCCCCCCCCCCCCCCGCACCCCCGTACAGCCCCCCCCCCGCACCCCCGTACAGCCCCTCGCACCCCCGTACTGCCCCCCGCACCCCCGTACAGGCCCCCGCCACCCCCGTACAGCCCCCCGCCACCCCCGTACAGCCCCCCGCCACCCCCGTACAGCCCCCCGCCACCCCCGTACTGCCCCCCGCCACCCCCGTACAGCCCCCCGACACCCCCGTACAGCCCCCCGCACCCCCGTACAGCCCCCCGCCACCCCCGTACAGCCCCCCGCCACCCCCGTACAGCCCCCCGCACCCCCGTACAGCCCCCCGCACCCCCGTACAGCCCCCCCCCCCCCCCCCCCCCCGCACCCCCGTACAGCCCCCCGCACCCCCGTACAGCCCCCCGCACCCCCGTACAGCCCCCCGCCACCCCCGTACAGGCCCCCGCCACCCCCGTACAGCCCCCCGCCACCCCCGTACAGCCCCCCGCCACCCCCGTACAGCCCCCCGCCACCCCCGTACAGCCCCCCGCCACCCCCGTACAACCCCCGACACCCCCGTACAGCCCCCCCCGCACCCCCGTACAGCCCCCCGCCACCCCCGTACAGCCCCCCGCCACCCCCGTACAGGCCCCCGCCACCCCCGTACAGGCCCCCGCCACCCCCGTACAGCCCCCCGCCACCCCCGTACAGCCCCCCTCCACCCCCGTACAGCCCCACGACACCCCCGTACAACCCCCCGCACCCCCGGGGCGTGAATTGTGAAATGGTCGGCCAGACGACACCTCATTCGGATGTGCCGTGTGACCGCGGCGGCCGGAAACGCGTTTCCGGCGCCATAAAACACCAAAACGGCGTGCAGCGGTCCCATTCGGAGCAAACGTTCTCCGAACGACCTGAAACTGCACGGGAACGATAGAAATATTATTCCTGAGATGCAGAAGGAGGCCGCACGTCCATCGGACGTGCGGTTCGCGCGGCACGTCTGATTGTGGCGTTTTCAGCAGCGCGGCGCGCGCTGAAATGGCGCGTTGGGGGGTCAAAACCACCCGAACGACCTCCGACTGCCACGAAACCGTACGACAACATCCGGGGCGTGAATTGTGAAATGGTCGGCCAGACGGCACCTCATTCGGATGTGCCGTGTGACCGCGGCGGCCGGAAACGCGTTTCCGGCGCCATTGAACACCAAAACGGCGTGCGGCGGTCCAATTCGGAGCAAACGTGCTCCGAACGACCTGAAACCGCCCGGGAACGATAGAAATATTATTCCTGAGATGCAGGAGGAGGCCGCACGTCCATCGGACGTGCGGTCCGCGCGGCACGTCCGATTGTGCCGTTTTCAGCAGCGCGGCGCGCGCTGAAATGGCGCGTTGGGGGGTCAAAACCACCCGAACGACCTCCGAATGCCACGAAACCGTACGAAAACATCCGGGGCGTGAATTGTGAAATGGTCGGCCAGACGGCACCTCATTCGGAGGTGCCGTGTGACCGCGGTGGCCGGAAACGCGTTTCCGGCGCCACAAAACACCAAAACGGCGTGCAGCGGTCCCATTCGGAGCAAACGTGCTCCAAACGACCTGAAACCGCACGGGAACGATAGAAATATTATTCCTGAGATGCAGGAGGAGGCCGCACGTCCATCGGACGTGCGGTTCGCGTGGCACGTCTGATTGTGGCGTTTTCAGCAGCGCGGCGCGCGCTGAAATGGCGCGTTGGGGGGTCAAAACCACCCGAACGACCTCCGAATGCCACTAAACCGTACGACAACATCTGGGGCGTGAATTGGGAAATGGTCGGCCAGACGGAGCCTCATTCGGATGTGCCGTGTGACCGCGGCGGCCGGAAACGCGTTTCCGACGCCATTAAACACCAAAACGGCGTGCGGCGGTCCAATTCGGAGCAAACGTGCTCCGAACGACCTGAAACCGCACGGGAACGATAGAAATATTATTCCTGAGATGCAGGAGGAGGCCGCACGTCAATCAGATGTGCGGTACGCGCGGCACGTCCGATTGTGCCGTTTTCAGCAGCGCGGCGCGCGCTGAAATGGCGCGTTGGGGGGTCAAAACCACCCGAACGACCTCCGAATGCCACGAAACCGTACGACAACATCCGGGGCGTGAATTGTGAAATGATCAGCCAGACGGCACCTCATTCGGAGGTACCGTGTGACCGCGGCGGCCAGAAAGGCGTTTCCGGCGCCATAAAACACCAAAACGGCGTGCGGCGGTCCCATTCGGAGCAAACGTGCTCCGAACGACCTGAAACCGCACAGGAACGATAGAAATATTATTCCTGACATGCAGGATGAGGCCGCACGTCCATCGGACGTGCGGTGCGCGCGGCACGTCCGATTGTGCCGTTTTCAGCAGCGCGGCGCGCGCTGAAATGGCGCGTTGGGAGGTCAAAACCACCCGAACGACCTCCGAATGCCACGAAACCGTACTACAACATCCGGGGCGTGAATTGTGAAATGGTCGGCCAGACGGCACCTCATTCGGAGGTGCCGTGTGACCGCGGCGGCCGGAAACGCGTTTCCGGCGCCATAAAACACCAAAACGGCGTGCGGCGGTCCAATTCGGAGCAAACGTGCTCCGAACGACCTGAAACCGCACGATAACGATAGAAATATTATTCCGGAGATGCAGGAGGAGGCCGCACGTCCATCGGACGTGCGGTGCCCGTGGCACGTCCGATTGTGCCGTTTTCAGCAGCGCGGCCCGCGCTGAAATGGCGCGTTGGGGGGTCAAAACCACCCGAACGACCTCCGAATGCCATGAAACCGTACGAAAACATCCGGGGCGTGAATTGTGAAATGGTCGGCCAGACGGCACCTCATTCGGAGGTTCCGTGTGACCGCAGCGGCCGGAAACGCGTTTTCGGCGCCAAAAAACACCAAAACGGCGTGCGGCGGTCCCATTCGGAGCAAACGTGCTCCGAACGACCTGAAACCGCACGGGAACGATAGAAATATTATTCCTGAGATGCAGGAGGAGGCCGCACGTCCCTCGGACGTGCGGTTCGCGCGGCACGTCCGATTGTAGCGTTTTCAGCAGCGCGGCGCGCGCTGAAATGGCGCGTTGGGGGGTCAAAACCACCCGAACGACCTTCGAATGCCACGAAACCGTACGACAACATCCGGGGCGTGAATTGTGAAATGGTCGGCCAGACGACACCTCATTCGGATGTGCCGTGTGACCGCGGCGGCCGGAAACGCGTTTCCGGCGCCATTGAACACCAAAACGGCGTGCGGCGGTCCAATTCGGAGCAAACGTGCTCCGAACGACCTGAAACCGCACGGGAACGATAGAAATATTATTACTGAGATGCAAGAGGAGGTCGTACGTCCATCGGACGTGCGGTGCGCGCGACACGTCCGATTGTGCCGTTTTCAGCAGCGCGGCGCGCGCTGAAATGGCGTGTTGGGGGGTCAAAACCACCCGAACGACCTCCGAATGCCACGAAACCGTACGACAACATCCGGGGCGTGAATTGTGAAATGGTCGGCCAGACGGAACCTCATTCGGATGTGCCGTGTGACCGCGGCGGCCGCAAACGCGTTTCCGGCGCCATAAAACACCAAAACGGCGTGCAGCGGTCCCATTCAGAGCAAACGTGCTCCGAACGACCTGAAACCGCACATGAACGATAGAAATATTATTCCTGAGATGCAGGAGGAGGCCGCAAGTCCATCGGACGTGCGGTTCGCGCGGCACGTCTGATTGTGGCGTTTTCAGCAGCGCGGCGCGTGCTGAAATGGCGCGTTGGGGGGTCAAAACCACCCGAACGACCTCCGAATGCCACGAAACCATACGACAACATCCGGGGCGTGAATTGTGAAATGGTCGGCCAGAAGGCACCTCATTCGGATGTGCCGTGTGACCGCGGCGGCCGGAAACGCGTTTCCGGCGCCATTAAACACCAAAACGGCGTGCGGCGGTCCAATTCGGAGCAAACGTGCTCCGAACGACCTGAAACCGCACGGGAACGATAGAAATATTATTCCTGAGATGCAGGAGGAGGCCGCACGTCCATCGGACGTGCGGTGCGCGCGGCACGTCCGATTGTGCCGTTTTCAGCAGCGCGACGCGCGCTGAAATGGCGCGTTGCGGGTTCAAAACCACCCGAACGACCTCCGAATGCCACGAAACCGTACGACAACATCCGGGGCGTGAATTGTGAAATGGTCGGCCAGACGGCACCTCATTCGGAGGTGTCGAGTGACCGCGGCGGCCGAAAACGCGTTTCCGGCGCCATAAAACACCAAAACGGCGTGCGGCGGTCCCATTCGGAGCAAACGTGCTCCGAACGACCTGAAACCGCACGGGAACGATAGAAATATTATTCCTGAGATGCAGGAGGAGTACGCACGTCCATCGGACGTGCGGTGCGCGCGGCACGTCCGATTGTGCCGTTTTCAGCAGCGCGGCGCGCGATGAAATGGCGCGTTGGGGGGTCAAAACCACCCGAACGACCTCCGAATGCCACGAAACCGTACGACAACATCCGGGGCGTAAATTGTGAAATGGTCGGCCAGACGGCACCTCGTTCGGAGGTGCCGTGTGACCGCGGCGGCCGGAAACGCGTTTCCGGCGCCATAAAACACCAAAACGGCGTGCGGCGGTCCTATTCGGAGCAAACGTGCTCCGAATGACCTGAAACCGCACGGGAATGATAGAAATATTATTCCTGAGATGTAGGAGGAGGCCGCACGTCCATCAAACGTGCGGTGCGCGCGGCACGTCCGATTGTGGCGTTTTCAGCAGCGCGGCGCGCGCTGAAATGGCGCGTTGGGGGGTCAAAACCACCCAAACGACCTCCGAATGCCACGAAACCGTACGACAATATCCGGGGCGTGAATTGTGAAATGGTCGGCTAGACGGAACCTCATTCGGATGTGCCGTGTGACCGCGGCGGCCGGAAATGCGTTTCCGGCGCCATTAAACATCAAAACGGCGTGCGGCGGTCCAATTCGGAGAAAACGTGCTCCGAACGACCTGAAACCGCACGAGAACGATCGAAATATTATTCCTGAGATGCAGGAGGAGGCCGCACGTCCATCGGACGTGCGGTGCGCGCGGCACGTCCGATTGTGCCGTTTTCAGCAGCGCGGCGCGCACTGAAATGGCGCGTTGGGGGGTCAAAACCACCCGAACGACCTCCGAATGCCAGGAAACCGTACGACAACATCCGGGGCGTGAATTGTGAAATGGTCGGCCAGACGGCACCTCATTCGGAGGTGCCGTGTGACCGCGGCGGCCAGAAACGCGTTTCCGGCGCCATAAAACACCAAAACGGCGTGCGGCGGTCCCATTCGGAGCAAACGTGCTCCGAACGACCTGAAACCGCACGGGAACGATAGAAATATTATTCCTGAGATGCAGGAGGAGGCCGCACGTCCATCGGACGTGCGGTTCGCGCGGCACGTCTGATTGTGGCGTTTTCAGCAGCGCGGCGCGCGCTGAAATGGCGCGTTGGGGGGTCAAAACCACCCGAACGACCTCCGAATGCCACGAAACCGTACGACAACATCCGGAGCGTGAATTGTGATATGTTTGGACAGACGGCACCTCATTTGAATGTGCCGTATGACCGCGGCGGCCGGAAACGCGTTTCCGGCGCCATTAAACACCAAAACGGCGTGCGGCGGTCCAATTCGGAGCAAACGTGCTCCGAACGACCTGAAACCGCACGGGAACGATAGAAATATTATTCCTGAGATGCAGGAGGAGGCCGCACGTCCATCGGACGTGCGGTGCGCGCGGCACGTCCGATTGTGACGTTTTAAGCAGCGCGGCGCGCGCTGAAATGGCGCGTTGGGGGGTCAAAACCACCCGAAAGACCTCCGAATGCCACAAAACCATACGACAACATCCGGGGCGTGAATTGTGAAATGGTCGGACAGACGGCACCTCATTCAGAGGTGTCGTGTGACCGCGGCGGCCGGAAACGCGTTTCTGGCGCCATAAAACACCAAAACGGCGTGCGGCGGTCCCATTCGGAGCAAACGTGCTCCGAACGACCTGAAACCGCACGGGAACGATATAAATATAATTTCTGAGATGCAGGAGGAGGCCACACGTCCATCGGACGTGCGGTGCGCGCGGCACGTCCGATTATGGCGTTTTCAGCAGCGCGGCGCGCGCTGAAATGACGCGTTGGGGGTTCAAAACCACCCGAACGACCTCCGAATGCCACGAAACCGTACGACAAAATCCGGGGCGTGAATTGTGAAATGGTCGGCCAGACGGCACCTCATTCGGAGGTGCCGTGTGACCGCGGCGGCCGGAAACGCGTTTCCGACGCCATAAAACACCAAAACGGCGTGCGGCGGTCCAATTCGGAGCAAACGTGCTCCGAACGACCTGAAACCGCACGGGAACGATAGAAATATTATTCCTGAGATGCAGGAGGAGGCCGCACGTCCATCGGACGTGCGGTGCGTGCGGCACGTCCGATTGTGCCGTTTTCAGCAGCGCGGCGCGCGCTGAAATGACGCGTTGGGGGGTCAAAACCACCCGAACGACCTCCGAATGCCACGAAACCGTACGACAACATCCGGGGCGTGAATTGTGAAATGGTCGGCCAGACGGCACCTCATTCGGAGGTGCCGTGTGACCGCGGCGGCCGGAAACGCGTTTTCAGCGCCATTAAACACCAAAACGGCGTGCGGTGGTCCCATTCGGAGAAAACGTGCTCCGAACGACCTGAAACCGCACGGGAACGATATAAATATTATTCCTGAGATGCAGGAGGAGGCCCCACGTCCATCGGATGTGCGGTTAGCGCGGCACGTCCGATTGTGGCGTTTTCAGCAGCGCGGCGCGCGTTGAAATGACGCGTTGGGGGGTCAAAACCACCCGAACGACCTCCGAATGCCACGAAACCGTACGAAAACATCCGGGGCGTGAATTGTGAAATGGTCGGCCAGACGAAACCTCATTCGGAGGTGCCGTGTGACCGCGGCGGCCGGAAACGCGTTTCCGACGCCATAAAACACCAAAACGGCGTGCGACGGTCCAATTCGGAGCAAACGTGCTCCGAACGACCTGAAACCGCACGGGAACGATAGAAATATTATTCCTGAGATGCAGGAGGAGGCCGCACGTCCATCGGACGTGCGGTGCGCGCGGCACGTCCGATTGTGCCGTTTTCAGCAGCGCGGCGCGCGCTGAAATGGTGCGTTGGGGGGTCAAAACCACCCGAACGACCTCCGAATGCCACGAAACCGTACGACAAAATCCGGGGCGTGAATTGTGAAATGGTCGGCCAGACGGAACCTCATTCGGAGGTGCCGTGTGACCGCGGCGACCAGAAATGCGTTTTCGGCGCCATAAAACACCAAAACGGCGTGCGGCGGTCCCATTCGGAGCAAACGTGCTCTGAACGACCTGAAACCGCACGGGAACGATAGAAATATTATTCCTGAGATGCAGGAGGAGGCCGCACGTCCATCGGACGTGCGGTTCGCGCGGCACATCCGATTGTGGCGTTTTCAGCAGCGCGACGCGCGCTGAAATGGCGCGTTGGGGGGTCAAAACCACCCGAACGACCTCCGAATGCCACGAAACCGTACGACAACATCCGGGGCGTGAATTGTGAAATGGTCGGCCAGACGGAACCTCATTCGGATGTGCCGTGTGACCGCGGCGGCCGGAAACGCGTTTCCGGCGCCATTAAACACCAAAACGGCGTGCGGCGGTCCAATTCGGAGCAAACGTGCTCCGAACGACCAGAAACCGCACGGGAATGATAGAAATATTATTCCTGAGATGCAGGAGGAGGCCGCACGTCCATCGGACGTGCGGTGCGCGCGGCACGTCCGATTGTGCCGTTTTCAGCAGCGCGGCGCGCGCTGAAATGGCGCGTTGGGGGGTCAAAACCACCACAACGACCTCCGAATGCCACGAAACCGTACGACAACATCCGGGGCGTGAATTGTGAAATGGTCGGCCAGACGGAACCTCATTCGGAGGTGCCGTGTGACCGCGGTGGCCGGAAACGCGTTTCCGGCGCCATAAAACACCAAAACGGCGTGCGGCGGTCCCATTCGGAGCAAACGTGCTCCGAATGACCTGAAACCGCACGGGAACGATAGAAATAGTATTCCTGAGATGCAGGAGGAGGCCTCACGTCCATCGGACGTGCGGTGCGCGCGGCACGTCCGATTGTGCCGTTTTCAGCAGCGCGGCGCGCGCTGAAATGACGCGTTGGGGGGTCAAACCACCCGAACGACCTCCGAATGCCACGAAACCGTACGACAACATCCGGTGCGTGAATTGTGAAATGGTCGGCCAGACGGCACCTCATTCGGAGGTGCCGTGTGACCGCGGCGGCTGGAAACGCGTTTCCGGCGCCATAAAACACCAAAACGGCGTGCGGCGGTCCAATTCGGAGCAAACGTGCTCCGAACGACCTGAAACCGCACGGGAACGATAGAAATATTATTCCTGAGATGCATGAGGAGGCCGCACGTCCATCGGACGTGCGGTTAGCACGGCACGTCCGATTGTGGCGTTTTCAGCATCGCGGCGCGCGCTAAAATGACGCGTTGGGGGGTCAAAACCACCCGAACGACCTCCGAATGCCACGAAACCGTACGAAAACATCCGGGGCGTGAATTGTGAAATGGTCGGCCAGACGGCACCTCATTCGGAGGTGCCGTGTGACCGCGGCGGCCGGAAACGCGTTTCCGACGCCATAAAACACCAAAACGGCGTGCGGCGGTCCAGTTCGGAGCAAACGTGCTCCGAACGACCTGAAACCGCACGAGAACGATAGAAATATTATTCCTGAGATGCAGGAGGAGGCCTCACGTCCATCGGACGTGCGGTGCGCGCGACACGTCCGATTGTGCCGTTTTCAGCAGCACGGCGCGCGCTGAAATGACGCGTTGGGGGGTCAAAACCACCCGAACGACCTCCGAATGCCACGAAACCGTACGACAACATCCGGGGCGTGAATTGTGAAATGGTCGGCCAGAAGGAACCTCATTCGGAGGTGCCGTGTGACCGCGGCGACCGGAAACGTGTTTCCGGCGCCATAAAACACCAAAACGGCGTGCGGCGGTCCCATTCGGAGCAAACGTGCTCCGAACGACCTGAAATGAGATTATTTCTTGAATCGAAGTTTCTAAATTATTATAGCACAATGATTTGATATTATATATGTATTAAATATATATTAAAACATTTAAAATAATATATATATATATATATATATTTAAAATATTGTATTTAATAGTATATATATGAATATTTTTACATATATATATATATATATATATATATTTATATTTATATTGAATTCAATAAAAAAAATTTTAAAAAAAATTTCTTTTTCGAATAGCGACCGCCAGAGGCGGTCGCTATAGGGTGCCATGCCGGCCCACTATAGCGACCGCTAATGGCGGTCGCTATGGGGTGCCCGGCAGGGGGCCTTCAGCGACCGCCAGGCGGTCGCTCAAGGCCTCTAGCGACGAGGCAACAACGACCACCAATGGCGGTCGCTGCGCGGCCGCTAAAGGCCTTTAGCGACCGCCAATGGCGGTCGCTAATGGTCTTATTTATAGTAGTGTTGTTCTGTTGAGAACCACTTGTGAAGGTGCTGGGTGAGTCTATTGGTGATCATGCTAATAATGATTTTGTATGTGATGTTTCACATACTAATGGGTCTGTCTTCATTAATAGTGTAAGGATTTCTAACCATAGGGATGGGGATCAACGTGGTAGAATAGACAAATATAGGTAGGCTACCCCATCTAAAAAAGTCTTTGATGGAATCAACAAGAGCACCCTTGATGAGTTCCTGAAAAGTTGCATAGAAGGATCTAGGTAAACCAGAAGGGCCCAGGGAGCTCTCATGATTGAGGGAGATCATAGCCACCCTGATCTACCATTCATTTGAAACACTTTATAAAAGTAGTTTGATGCTGTCAGACACCACCCGGTGAATGAGGCTAAACAAAGAAGGGTGGCCTGAGGGATAACCATCCCACATAGTTGGGTTGATTCCTGCAAGAAGGTCCTTAAAATGATGTTCCACCATTCTCCCCACCACCTTGGGGTCACTATTGAAGCTGACATCCTCTTTAATAATGTTAGGCTTGACCATTATATTTTTATCATTTAAGAAAGTATTAAAGAACGTCGTATTAATATCCCTAGCTTTGAGCCACAACTGTTTGGATTTTTCATGAGCAGCCTGTTCCTCTCCCACCAACATGTCTGCAAGATTACTCTTCTAAGGAGACCACTCATAGAAGCACCCATCATCCCAACTCTCTTTCAAGATGGTCTCCTCCTTTTATAATGTACTTATTAATGTTTTTTACGTCATATATCCATGAATTAGATCTATTCCCCCAGGACAAGAGCTCCCCCTTAAGTATTCTATGTTTATTGTCAAATCCAACCCAGAAATATTCATGCATGGGCTTCTACTAAGATGCATGCACCACAGATTGGAAAAATGGATCTTATGTCCAATGCCAAGAGAACAGGAAACCAGTGGCTTCAATTACTCTAGACTCTAAATTAACTAGCAAAGGTGAGTGGTCAGAGAGAGAATGAACCATATGAATAACTATAGCATTGGTAAAGGAATAAATCACATGAATTTTTCTAAATCAATGATCAAGGCTGCACTAGGTACACCTATTAACCTTATGATTATTTCACCACATGTATTTGTCTCCCGAATAACCTAGGTCCAGTAGACCTCATATAAGGTAAAAGGAGACTAAGTCATTCTTTTATTTCTAGGGAACCATCCCTCCTCCCTTATTCTCCAAATTATCAATGATAACATTGAAATCTCCCCCAACAATCCACAACCTGTCCATCAGAATGAAAGCTTCAAGATCACTCATAAGATGATATCTAATAGGGGCATCACACTTAGAATACATGAATGTGAAGAAAAAAGATACATTATCACACACCTTAACAGAGATGAGTTGATCCCTGATAAGAAACTAATCTACTGAAATATTACGCTTCTAGAAAATCCAAATGTGCTAGTTAAGAGAGTCTCTATGTATGGAGTTGTGCATACCAAACTTATGAGAAAAGTCATGATCTTAGAAGGTGACTAATTGGGTTTTATAACCACAATGAGGGAGAATTTATTATTGCAGTGTTCATTAGAAAAGAAATCTGTTTTAACCCTAGAACCAAGGACCCATGAATTCCAAATGATATACAAGATCATGGCTGAGAGGGACACCTGGATTTGGCCCCAGGTATTGAGGCACATTTAACATGTGAGAAAGAACCATATGAGCATAATTTAGACTGATACTAAGTACACATACCATTGGGGTATGGGGCACTAGTGAGCTTCGATTGAGGACAGACGAGATAGACTTTTGAGAAAGCACTGTTATATAACAACTGTGGATTCTCCTCATGAAGGAGAGATAAATACTTGAAGGGGTTTTTCGAGGGGAAGAAGTGGTTGTCCGTGCCTCTGAGGTTATGATAGGACACCGTCAAGACTGGAATAGGAAAATCCTTTTCATTGAGGAGGATTCTACTAGATGGTTGAGACTTAGAGGATTGTGACTGAGAAGAAATATACCTTGCATAGGAAGTAAGCCATGGAGAATAAATACTAGAGGGAAACCAATTCGTAGCAGCTTATGGTAGCGAAGGAAGCACCGAGGAGGAGGAAGAGAGGGAAAGAACCCCTAAGGGACTATGGTCATAAGGGTTGGATACCCAAAGGGGTAAATTATCTACCCCCTTTCGCACATTCTTCTTCTCGTGATGAACCAACACCCACCCATCTTGAAGGGTAAGAAGGGACCTCAGATAGAAATGAACTAGGATATTTAATGAGTAAAGAGAATTGTCCATCATCTCCCCCACAAGGCTTGGGTCTAACTGGGCATCCACTGGGTAATTGTAGAAAGGGGGAGAACCAGGAATGAGACCTGACCCCCCCTGACCACTGATGAGTCTAATCCATCAGCTTTAGGAAAAAAGGCACCTTCATTTTGCTGACAAGGAGCTCACACGACCAGACACAAATTCCTGCAAAGCAACTCTGGGTGACCCTGTAAGTGGATATGAGAGTAGTAATTCGGAGACGTTAGATAAAGAAGATCCTTCCACCACTCAAGGTCACCCTCAACCCAAACGAGAAGATGCATCAGAAGAGGAAGTGAGAGATCCATGTCCATGAAAATCCGGGTGACTAAGGTGTTTGACATTTTATGATTCCCATCATCTGCATAGAGAAACATTCCAATCGAGTCTCTGATACTATGAAAGGAGGTGATTTTGTAAAGAGAAATAGGAATCCCTTGAAGATGAATCCATAATGAAGTGCAATGAGAGTCTCTTTTATAGTGAAATTCTATAAACTAGCGACAAAGGTTGAAGTTCCACCTGCCAAATGCTCAGGGAATGCTAGACTCAGCCTTCATAAAATCATCATAATAGGATAGAACCATGGAAAACAACTTCTAATTCAGCACCAAAACCTGATTCAGGAACTCTATGTCCTAGTAACTGATGAATCTTTAGAAGTGACCTAAGGGGGGATTCTCAATGCCGAACCTCAATACTAGAGTCCATCCAAGGAGAGATGAAGCCAATTAAAAGGAGGAAGTAGGGAAATAGATCACTGGAGAGCCATTCTATGAGGAAGATCAAATCAGATCAATTGGTACTTGAGGATACCGGGAAGGGGGAGGCAGATGGGCTAGGGAGGAGTGGATAAGAACGTCCCTAATAGAGGGATCTGGATGAATATCCGTGCCAGGAGTGCAAGCATAAACCTTCACCTAAGAACTAGAAGAATTCCTAGGGGAAAGGGGCAGAAGGGGGAGCTCCGAGGGCCCGCCAAAATCCCACCAACGCAGCGGTGCTTCCTAAGATGGGGAAAATGAAGTCAATGTAATGGTCAAGAAATTTTGAAAAGTGAGTGGTGTGTATCACACTTTCTCCAGTGATAAATCCATCCAAATTTGGATTTACCCATTCATTAATAATCTTTCATTATTTTTATTATTTTAGGTGTCAATTGTCTCTTTTTATGTGTGTTCCATCATTAAAGATAAGGTTCTTGAACATATTTTATAGTTTCATTATCTTCAAAATAATAATCATGAAATAAGTATCATATTTATTTTTCAATTATACTTTCTAAAACCAATAATTAAATATGGTTATAAAAAATGGAGTACGTTATGACATTGGAGACAGTAGGTCATACGTACGCATGAGTAATGTTTACATTTTTCAAAAATAATTATGAAAATAAGGTAAGTAATATTTTATATGTTAAAAATTATTGTAATATTACATATACCATATTATATAATTATATATATATATATATATATCATCTATGTGGTTTGGTGTTGAACAGAGATTCACATCGCTTCAGGAAGGTGGTAGTCCACACGTAAACAAATGATGTTATCATCTTTACAAGAGTTAAAAGGAAATAAAATGATATATATTATATTTCCATAATTATTAATATTTCATGAATATCATATTATACCCAAAATTTAGATTTATAAATGGAAACATTAATGACATCGATTCGTGAGGAGGTAGTCCGTCGTACACACAAAGAATGATTTCACAACCCATTTGATGAAAGTGGAGATGGTTGTAGGTTATTCCCTTATTATAAAAATATCAATATATGGAAGATACTAATGTAATTATATTAGTATTGTTTTAATAGTATTTTAATGAGGTGGAGAAATAAATAAAATAAAGATGTTCATTGAATAACATTACCTATTCTTTGGGTATCCTCGTTAGGCTTGGACTAAAGCCTTCCTAGGTTAGATTTATTACCAAAATAAGGATCATATTATAAGGTGAGGGAAGCTGTAAAGTTATTTGTTGAGGTATTGGCTGAACCAAAGAGGTTTGAAGGTGTGGAGAATAGAGACGGGGGGATGACCTTTTATAAGTCAGGTGGGGGGGCACACTTGTAATGTTTTGAAAAGATTCAGCCAGACCCACATTTTTATCATGGCATAAGCTTCCAAAATGATCCATTCTATAAAATAGAAGAGTTAATGTTGAAATATTTCCAACAAATTGGTGTTGGAAAATTTGATAGTTCATTTTAACCATTATCCTCTTAGTTTATCCCCCCAATTAATCAATTTATACCTTTACTGCAATAATTAATTTTTACTATTTTCACTATTAATTTTGTAAAAAACTAAATTGAAATTATTTATAATTATAAATTATGAAGACTCAAAATATGGAATAAAATTTTTTAAATTAAATTCACATAAGTGAAAAAATTTAATTTTAATTTAATCCCACAGACATGAGAAGAAAGATGGGGTTTTAAAGTGAAAATGTTTGAAATTTTACAATGGTTTTATATCAATATTCAATATGAAAATGATTCCAATGACCTAAATTGGATTAATTTAAATAAAATTGAACTAATTTTAATTTAAATTCCATTAAAAATATTATTTAACCTTATAATTTTTTTAAATTAAAATATAGTTTTCAAATAAAATTCTATATTTTTCACTATTCATAAAAAAATGAAACTTCTCATAAAAATCCTGAATATTCACCCTAATATAATTTAGATATTTGAATTTAAAAAATTATGTTTATTTTTCATATAAATTTTCTAAATGTGGTAAAATTTAATTTTAAATTATGTGTGCTAATCATGACTAAACCGTCATTTAGAAAAAAATACTTTTTTTTTCAGAACCCCTTGCATTATATTTTAAATAATTCTTATTTTATTTATAATAAATATATAATTAATAAACCTATGTAAAATTTATATTTTCATAATTTATTTAATACTATTAAAAAAATTATTATTCCAAATGGCTTGGTGATAACTATCACAATAAATAATAATATAAATAATATGTTGTTTTTCAGTGAAACTCGGTCTTGCATGTAATGAAAACTATCAAAGAAACTCATTGCTTCATGTATCTCAAACTTTAAAATAAAATAAATTTATTCTAAAAGAAATACATTTTAAATTATTTGGATGCTATATTTTCTTCTATGTTAGGTGTTGGGTGTCACATGTGCTATTGAATAAAATGTTATTCTTTTAGAATTTCAGGGTGTCACAACCCTTATGCGTAGAGAGTGAGATTCCACATATACTGTTAGGTGAAGAAAAAAAATCAAAGAATGAAGGTAATATTTTATGAGGTCATGTACTTAATTAAATGAATAAGAAGATTAAAAGCATGTTCATGAATAATACTATTCTCCCGAACATGTGATTGTATAATCTCTTGAAGAACCAGGAGGTAGTGAACATAAATAGATAGTGTGTGTGCATGAAGAAACAAGGAAGATAAGTGCATGCATGCTTTCATGTGGTATGTGAATATAAGGAAAAAATGCATGTGATCATCAAACACATGAAAAAAAATTAAGATACCCAAACTATTTTATATATAATATTTGATAAAGTGCATAAAACAGTAATGAAGAAAATAAATGTGATAGGGTTTATTAAATTCCCTATGCATACGTAAGTGAACTTGTTGAGATTGTGTTGATAATTCAAGAAGGAAACTATATTCATATTGTGTAAATTATTATTTCTTAAAACAATACGGGAATAAAGTGTGTGCATATTTTAAACACATATTATTGAGTATGGGATTTCATTAGGTTGATGAAAGAACAATATCCTGAGTATATTTTCACTGAGGCAAATGTTCATATACAAGTGATCAAAATTTGTTTAACATGATCGATAGACTTGTTCAGTGGCTATTGAAGGTACATGAAGTGAACATGGGAAAGTCATATCCCACAAGATCATGTAAGTATACCAAATATATAATATTTTATTGGACCAAACCAGAAAAGGTGAAGTATTCCAATTGGTTTTGAGAGCAGGTGAAGTCTTCTGGTTAGTACCAGGAAGATAAGGAGTTTCTCAGTTAGATCAAAATAATAATATGTTTTTCATATAGAGTTAATAGAATGAAGGATATCTGTTGGATCTAGGATTATTGTAATCATTTGTATGATAATGAAGAATACGTAATCGGGGGGGGGGGGGGGGGTAATAACCAATTATAGTAAGGAGCCATATTTTTTCAAACTATATAAATACTGTGTTTTTATCTCTCTCTATTATTACTATTGTTCATGAGGTGAGATTGAGAGATATCATTGAGTTGATCGATAACCCTAACAAGTTCAATATGTTGAATTAAAATGTAATATAATTAATAAATTGAATGAAACTTTGATTCACCCCCCTCTCAGTGGAACTTAATTTGGCCTGAGACAGTATAATAATATTACCATCAAGCCCCATGCCAAGAAATCATACATAAATAGGTAAGGAATACACCAAATACCCAAAATAATTTGTATAATGAGACCTACCAATGAATTTATGGGAAATAACAGACCCCTCACATCACTTTTATGTCCAATGTATCCATAATATAAAATTAATGAATATAAATTTAATACATAATCCACAAGAACATTAAAATTAAAAAACTAGCATATGAAAAGTTAATATTTTCCCCAGTAAATAAATAGAAAAACATGATCATAATACATCCAGAGTAATATGTTGAATGGTGATATTAGAGTATATCATGAGTGAAGTACATGATTTATTAAAGGATATTGACATAGATTAAAATACTTTTAAAATATAACTAGAACATTTCTTGAGGAAAAACACCCTTTTATTTTGAAATAACTAATCTAAAACCTTAAATTTCAAGAATATTAGTAACAAAATTATATTTTAAAATCACCATGGACAATTTTAATGGAATATTCAAGGAAAATAAAAATCATGAATGTAAGAAAATTCATTCATGCAGTCAACATTATAATAAATATTATTTTCACACCTTTAGTAAAAATACCTCAATTAGAAAATGATAAGAATACTCCTTTTTATTTTTTTTTGGAAAGTAAAAATTGAGTTAAAATAACCTCAATAAATCAATGGATAATATTAAAAAAATTCTTGATAAATTATTAAATAAAATAAATACATATAATAAAAAAATTCATGACTGAATATAAAAACAAATTCGGGTTTTCTTAAAAATGTTTTCTAACTTTTGAGTTCTTAGAGAGAGGATAATGAATGAAAAACAAGTAATTTATAGAAATAAATAGAGGATATTGAAATATACGGGGTTCAATATATATATATAACATAAATATAAATTTTATTATAATTATATAATAGAATTACATTAATACTTATAATACTATACATGGTTTACTTATATTATCTTATCATTTTTTCAGTAATAATATTTCATTATCATTACCATTACAGTTGTTAACATGTCCGTTTTTGAAGTATATTTCTATTCAGCAGTTATAGTCCTTACATCTTTATCATGGTTATGTTATCTCTAAAATTTCAATCATGATATAAATATCATATATATTCATTTTATACTTGTTTATTGTCATACATTAATGGTTTAAATGAAAAATTACTCGCATCACTTCGCAGAGGAGGTAATCCACACATACGAACAATAGACATTATCATTTTTTAACGGGCAAAAGGGTAAGAAATTTAATGACATATTATATTGAAAAAATTATATTTATTCCATAAATATTATATATATATATACATATATATATTATTTTCATATTTATAACCATCCATGTAATGTGGTGATGAAAAATGAATTACACCACTACGTGGATACTATAGGCCATATGTACACACGAGCATTGCTTTCATTTTCCATAGGATGAAAAATTAGTGGAAAATGGTTGTACCATGGTAATAATAACATATTAGTATATTTATGATACAGAATTTATTATTTTATGATGGATACACTAACTTTATAGTAATTATAATAATAAATAAACTTTTAAAGAGCCGGTAAATACAATTACAGCTTCTTTGAGAGACCTCCTTTAGCTTACACCTTAAGCCATATTAGGTTGGCCTTATGAGAATAATAGAAGCTCAAGAAAAAAAACAATGAATCTTTGAAGTTTTTTGGAAAGTTATTGGCTAATATAGAGTGTTCAATTTTTTTTAATAAGGTATGAGAAGAGGTTTCCTTTTATAAGTGAGGGGAGAGACACATATGGAATTACATAAAATATTTAAATAATATAAATCCATTTTCTTATAAAAGTGGAATAAATGGATAGTAATTTTAGTTTAATATAATATTAGGTTGAAATATATTCAAAAAATAAAATTTAATCACGTTTACGGGGCAGTTTTACCCTTATATCTTAGTTTAGCCCCCGATAAACCGGTTTTAACCCTAATTATAGTAACAAATTTTTAAAGTTTTTACTATTCATTAAGGAAAAAAATTATGTTGAAATTTTTACCTAATTTTAATTATGTTTATTATAAATATATAATCCATTATACAATATTCAATTTTTATAAGTGGTAGAAATTAATTTTAACATAAGTGCACAAAATACAATGAAAACCATTTTAGAGGAATATTTGTTCTTTCCATAAAAATGATATTACAACAAAATAAAGTATAATATTGATTCCAATTAAATTTATTATATTTTGTTAAGTAAAATAAGACTAAATTTTAATTTCAAACCAAACATAAATGGAAATTAACATTAAATATACATAATTAAGATAGAATAATTTTTTTTCTATTTGAAGAAAAACATTACTTAGATTTCCAAAACTGTTAATCATATATTTCTAAGTTAAAAATTATATTTTAATATAAATAATATTACTTATCAAATATATTTTTGTTCTAGAAAAAATGTTTTATAAACTTTCAATTTATTATTATATCATTATAATTTCATAAAAGTGAGAGTTTTTATAAAATCAATATGTTTCACTATTCACCCAAAAATCAATTTTTTTGGAAAATATCAAAAATTTATCCTAAGATAAATATAAAATTATGAATTAAAAAATGGAATTAATTCCAACAATCTAGTATATAAATGTTTTGAATTTGGTTTTTAATCACATTCTGGATTAAATCTATGTACAATTTTCTATTATTTATCTAACTCTTAATATAATTGAATCTCAGGTGTTATATTCTTCCATAATTTAAAAATTTTATCCTCAATATTACTATAATTTAACCTCATAAAAAGATGAAATTATTTCTTCACCATAACTTATTCTAGTTCCCACATCTCCTATTTTATCTTATGATTTCTCCAAAGTTCATTTACAATTTGAGTTATCTGATTCCGCAACACTTCTTCTATAGTGTCAATAATATAGAAAGGATCTTAATAGTTTGATAAATTTGGTTCAAATTATATTTCATTATAGGGAATCACATGTGTTGGGTGTGGAATCTACTTCCTTAAAAATGAGATATGTAATACATCATGACCTTTAGATAGGCTAGGTGGCATTTCCAAATGAAAATCCAGAACTATAATTTTTCTAGAATTTCAAAGGGCCCAATATACCTAAGAATTAGTTTACCTTTATTTTCAAGCTTTATAACACCCTTCCATAGAGATACCTTTAAGAAAACATGATATCCCTCTTGAAATTATAAATACTTCTATTATCAATATAATTTTTTTTCTACTTTAAGCTTCCCTAATATGATTTTGAATAATATTCACTTTCATAGGTATCTTCTCAACAAGATCTTGTTATATAAGATTCCTTTCACCAACCTTGTCCCAACATATTGCGATATGAAACAACTTTTTGTAAAATACCTCATATTGTACAATTTTAATTATTTAATGGAATATATTAATATATATAAATTTAATTATAGGTAAATACTAACCCCACATACCTTGAAAGTTAGGTGAGAACAACCTCAACATGTATTCTAATGTTTGAATAGTCCTTTTAGTCTGGACATCAGTTCAAGGATGACAGGGGGTTCTCAAATGTATCTTGGTTCCAAGAGCCTTCAAAATACTCTTCAATAATTTTAATGTATACCATGGATCATGAACAACTAAAATCAAAATATATGCACCATGAAGCCTCACAAAGTTATTAATATAGAGCCACATGATACGCTTAAGAGGTATATATTCTATTATAATGAGGAAATGTGAATACTTGGTAATGTGATAAATAATATACCATATGGAATAATTACTTTTAAGAGTATTTATAGACCCAGTGAAACATTCTATAGTACTATCATCCCATTTCCACATAGGAAAAAGTAAAGGTTTCATGATTATTTTAGGTTGTTTTGTCTCATCCTTTACCTATTTAAAAATCAAGTATCATGATTTTTAGTTTGCAATTTACCATTTTATATTATCCCCCTAAAAATATTCCTTAAAATACCAATACATTTTGGTTCTATTTGGGTTTATATAGAAATTTTATCTATGGGATTCATCTAATTTTTTTTTCAGTTTAGTAATGGATGGAACACAAAACGTCTTTTCAAATTTCAAAATACCAACTTCATATATGAAGCCTACTAACTTTACATCATCCAAAAGTTCAATTCACCTTTTAATTTTCTTATCATCAATTTGTAAAATTTTTATTTTCTCTAATAAGGATGGTATTGAGATTATTTGGAATAGATTTTATGTTTCCTATTTCTTAATTATTCCCATATCCAACTTTACTAAATCCATGAATATAGGATCTTTGATAATACTTATTTTAGTCAAAAATCAATGATATTTCAAACTCAATGCATAAACCACCTTAGTTTCCTTACAAGGTTGGTATTTTACTGAGAAATCATAATCCTTGATTATTTATAGACTTCTTCTTTTCTTCATGTTGAGATATTTTTGTGAGAAAATGTATGTCAATTTTTTTCAATATATTTCACCATAAAGGTAACACTCCCATATCTTCAATGTGAATAATACTAATTCTACCTCTAGATCATATATTAGATAATTATCATTATGAATAATTAACTACCTTGATAAATAAAAAAATCCATCACTCTACAAAAGGAAATAGGCAACTCATTTTTTTGATGAATCACTAAATATCACAAATCCATCCCTTCCCTGTGGTAAAGTCAATATCAGTGAATTGACCAATATCTAATTTAATGATTTAAAAATTATCTTAAATTATTTTATCTATATCAAATTAACCCATTGATATTTCAATCATGTTAGTATGTAAGATAATTGAGATTTTTTAACATATCATAGATAGTAACAGGGTAATCCAAGGAAACTATATACCTCAATTATATTTGTTGGTGTTGGCCATTCCATCATTGCATCTGTATTTGAAGGATAAACTGATATTCCATCCTTATTGTCAATATTTCTATGAATTGAAATTTCTTGAAGGTATAATTCATATTTTCTAAGTTTTAAATATAACTACTTTTCTATAAGAGTTTTAAGAATGATTTATAAATGAAAATTTAGATCATTAAAGATTTTAGAGTATATAAAGATATCATAAATGAATACCACAATGAAAGTTTTAAAATAATACTTAAATACTATGTTTAACAGATCCATATAAATAGGGGATATGGTATTTAATCCAAATGCAATTTCTATAAATTTTTAATGTCCATACCTCATATAAAACATCATTTTCTTTATTTTCAGTTGATAATACCTAGAATGAAGTTAAATCCTGGAAAAACATTACACCCCTTGAAGTTTATCAAATAAGTTATCAATTTAGAGTATATGATAATTTATATTTATACTAATGGAATTTATTTACCTATAATTGATGCACAAACTCATTGAACCATCTTTCTTCTTAACAGAAGGAACATGGGCTCCCTATGGTGAAAAATCAGGTTGTCTAAATCCCTTATCAAAAAAATATAACAGTTTTTTCTTCAGTTACACTAATTCCACTATGGAAATACTATAGGGAGTCTTAAATATAGGTTTCTCATTGAGGTTGATATCAATGGAAAAATCAACTTCATGCTTAGGTGTGTGTTTAAGTAGTTATTTATGAAACATATCATTATATTCATAAATAATAGGTATAACCTCTATTATAAGGATCCATTTCTCATTCATAATATTTATCTCTAATAATTTCATTAAGAAGAGCTACTAGAGGTGGATTTAGACATGATTCAGATGATGTAGTCTCCCCTCCGAAGAAAAGGGATTCAATCTCTCCATAAAAAAACACTCTCATTCTCTTGATATAATTATTTTTCATTATAATTTAAAATCCAATCCACACTAAAGATGATATCAAAGTACAAAATTGGTATAATACTCAAGTTTTAATATAAGGTATGTGTCATAATAAGAACTGACTGATATATCCATGATGCAGTAAGATTTATACAAGGATTTTTTAGTGAAAACTCCCTTAATAAGGTGTCATATAAGTATCTAATTTTCTTATAAAACATGTAATATATAAAAGTGTTCCAATATTTATAATCAAATAAATCATTATCTAAATATAAGGCCATGATCAATATACCCTCCACTAAATCTTTAGGAACTTTAACCTTAGGTGTAGTGATCTCATAAGCTTAGCTATGCCCCCTTGTCCTTTTTTGAGGCCAACTACCTTGATTCTTTGGGTATTCATTAGAACAGTTCACTATATTCTTATAGTTGAAATATTGAAAATTGATAGCTTCTTTCATTCCCTTATAATCCTGAGCCTGGTGGCCTTTATATCCACACTTGAAGAAAATCCTCATTTCCATAAAGCATGTTCCACCGTGTTTCTTTACAAAATTATTACATGTTGAAAATTCCACCCTTTCCATATTCCCTTTATCCATATTCCCTTTTTATAGTGATCAATGACCCAATTATTTTTTATTTTCCTTATAAAACATAAGACTTGGAGAATTATTTCTCATTATTGATGGAACTTGATACAATATCCTCATATACTGAAATTTTTTAAGTAACTAATTCTGATTAAAGGTTAGGATTAATCCTAGTAAAAAAAACAATAAATATTTCTACTTTTATTACACATAAAATCCTTAAAATGAGTTACTAACGTTGTAAAGTTATTTTCATATTAATTAACATTTTCTACATTATTTTTCCTTAGATTAAAAATTTTTCTCTTTATATCAACTCATTTATCGTGAGGAAATTATTTTTCGAAGAAGACCACCTTTAAATTCTTCTACAACATAGTATTTATTTTCTCTAACTCCTTAGTGTTGTCGATCAATGACCACCAATGATTTTTGTTTCCTTTAAGATGATAAACTTCTATGATAACTTACTCTCTTTCACTACTTCCCAAAGTGAATAATATATTCCTAGGGATTTTATCCATTACTCAACTACTAATAGATTAGTAGTACCATTGAATGATAAAGGTTTTTGATGAATTAAGTGGTCAAACATTATTTCACCTTGTTGGTAAACATCATACTATTCATACAGGAAAAGTTATTAGTCATAATATGAGTCAGTTTCTCCAATATAGTTATAATTTATTCGTCTCCAGATCAATCTCTAGCTCCAACTTTATTATCTTGACAAAGAGGGAAATATCTACATAGATTACATGAATTGATATTTTTCCCCATTATTTAAAAAAAATTTCAAAACAATGATATATATTGAATTATCTCTAATAGGTAATGCACACACTAAATACCAAAACAACATAAAAAAATAGGTAACAAAAACACTAAATACCAAAACTATTTTATTTCATGAGACCTGAATCTGCATAGAGGGGTTATCATAGGCCCCACCCATCACATACTAAGTTAAATATATTCATCATACAAATGAAATTAATAGAAATTCAATATATAATCAACACAAAAATTTGTATTGAATAACCAGGAAACAAAATGTTAATATTTTACCGAGTTAATAGATTAAAAAACATGATCATAATCCATCTAGTGTAATATGGTGGATGGTATCATTAGAGAATATATCCAATAAATAATAATATCCATCAGAGGATATTGGAATAGATGAAAAAACATTAAATAGCCGAATGAAATATATTGTTAGGAAAAACACCCATTCAATTTTAAATCCACTTATTTAAAATATAATTATTTCCATCATATTAAGGAAAAAATTTCTTTCAAAAAAATCATGGAAACTTATCAAGGAATATTAAAGGAAAATAATATCCATGATAATGGGAAAATTCATTCATGTAGAAAATGTTAAAACAAATATTCCATCCACAAATTTGGTGAAATTACCTCATTCAGAAAATGAAAATAAGATTATTTTTGAAATTATTTATAGAAAGTAAAACATGGGTAAAATTAATTTAATAAATATTTAAAAATTAATAATTTTTTTTGAAAGCATATTAAAGAAAGTATGAACATGAAATATAAATATTCCTACATGAATATAAAAACAAAGTTGGTTTTTACTAACAATGATCTTTTAGAATTTTGATTACTTAGAGAGGGTAAAATGAAAGGAAAAATTATAATTTATAGAAATAACTATTATAGAGTAAAATAGATGTGTTTTAATACATAAAGATCTTATAATTACCCCAATGTGAATATAAACTCAAACAATCCCAAATAAGGATTAGGTTTTGAAATAAACTCTTGCCTCAAGTTTGACTTTCTTCATAAGTTCTTTTAACCTCATGTATAAAAAATTTAATTTTTTTATAATTATATACTATAATAATTTTCATACTTATAATACCATACATGGTTTAATTATTATAATAGCCTTGGACCCACACTCTTGGATCCGGTGCTAAAACATAATCTTTACATTTCTACCATTGATATTGAAAAACATGACTCAATTTTATCCCTCCAAAACATGCAACATTAAATTGAGATATTGGATTACTTACATACCTAAGGACCTTGTAGATAACGAGTTTTAGAGAATTAGGACAAACTCTTACCTGGAAATACCCAAATTTTCTTATTTTAAAAATTGTTTTTAGTATGTCTCATAAAATTCTTCACACATAAAAAATTTATAGAAATAAATAATTTATAATTATTATTCATAAATTGGGTAAAATTAAATATAAGAAGGTTTTTCTCAAATTCTTAGTAATGGTAAATACGAGCATTAACAATTGAATGTCATTAGTGAACATAAGATAATCATAAGAGTATAACGAATCTATAAAAGTGCATGAGCATAACATAATTGAATTCTTAACCATGAAAAAATTGATCACAACTCATGAAATGTGGCATAAATCTTTAATACAAGATAATATACATACAAGTAAACAATCAAAAGCCACGTGAAAACAATCCTTATGAAAAGGATCTATTAGAAACTCATAGAAAGTACAGAGAAAATTTATTGTTATCTTAGTACATAATATTCATATAATCATTTAAAGAACCCTTATAGAAGGGATAAACTTACCTGGTTAATACCCATAATCTCTTAGGAGTAACCTATTAATTATTAAACTCCATTCTATCTTAGGAGTTACTTATATTTAGTCAAATCTATCATAATTACCCAATGCATTGGAGGGATATAATGGACCCACCTATAACATATTAAATGAATTAACTTAAGTATTTCGGTTAAATCCTAAATCACACTTTCATAACTAATTTTCAAGTCTTATATTATGAGAAAAATAATTAAAATATTTTACTTTTCTACATAACAATAACCATTATTCGTTCATATCATGATTTACCCAGGGAAAAGAAATATGTTTTATAATAGTCACTTTGAAACAATCATGGTACATCTATATAAATAATAAGGTTGGTATCATTAAAACATATCCTTAGTGAACCATAATTGAAATAAAGTGTGGTTATTTTTTATGAATAAAAATACCTTTATTTTTTTTAAATGAAAATGACATTTTCACTTTGAAAATCACTTTTAAGAAATAAAAATTTGCATAATACTATTAAAAACATTTTCTTTGAAAAGAACCATGGAATCTTTAAAGGAATCTTTAAATAATTTATTGGTCATAATGTCGGTAAATCTTGTTCATGCAATAATTGTAAAAATAATGATTTTGTGCAAACCTTCAGTAAAAATTACCTTGTTTAGAAAATGAAAAGAATATTCTTCTTAATCATTTTTTTAAAACATAAAACATGGGTTAAAAAGTATTTAAAAACCATTTAATAAGAGTAAAAAAATTCATAAAAACATTTTATAAAACATAGATATTGAAGAAAATATTTTTTTAATGAAAGTGGATAAATATGGTTGGCTTGCCTTAAAATCATTTTTAGAACCCTTTTGAGTAAAAAAGAGAAAAAAGTAACTAAAACTAATTTTTTTAGAAATATTTAGAGGATAAGAAAATGAAATGGGTTTATCAAATAAGGATCACATACTTTCCTCAATTGAAATTCAACCATAAATAATCCCAATTAAAAATGGGATCAAAACATAAACCCCTCACCAATTTAGTAACTTTTGAATCATAATACCCATGAAAGAAAAACATCAAATGAATATTCAAATATCTTGAAAATAATATGATTCTTGATATAAAATTTATAATGGGTATTATATATTATTGATAAATAATTTTGGTGTATAACATACATTTATAAAAAAAGATAATTTGAGATGAAAAAACATTACAAGGATCATATTCTTCAATTTATAATTAATAAATGGAGTTATTAGGTGATGAAAATGTAAATCCATACTATAAAACTAGAAATAAAACATAAATAAAAGAAATTAATTTCATACATAGTAATTTTATTATATAATGAATGAATAAGTGACATAACCAAATGAAAAAAAGTTGAGTTTTGAAACCCCTTACTACTTCAGTAGATTCTAAAAAAACCCATAGATGAAGTAACATGAATTTTAACTTAAAATACCATCAAGTATGAAATATTCATGATATAACATGTAAAAGTGTATTTTATACACCTTATAAAATAAAATATTTTTATAGAATTAAAACATGCATTAATTAAGGTAAATTGAGATGGAATCCCTTACCTCGAGTCCAGAATTTCTATATATGTCATTCAACAACTATATAATAAACTTATATCACTTATTTTATTTGCTAAGAACATTTTATCTTATCAATAACTTATCTATTAAATATTTATTTCCTTTATTTTAATGACATATTAAATTACTTAATCTTTTAATTCCACATCGGGTGTTTTGAGGAAAACTTCAAAATGACTTCAGTATGTTCATTGTGTTCAAATGGGTATTTATTCCATCATATATAGAATAATAATCATGAAATAATTATAAGTTTTATACAATATTTATACTTTTAAAACCAAATATGAAATATGGTTATGAAAACTAAATTAAGTTACAATCATTGAAACAGTAGGCACACATACACATGAGTAATATTTATATTTTTCAATGAGAATGAAAGAAATAAGGCAAGTATAATTTTATCTTTATATAATGATTATTATATACAAAATATTACATTACGTCTTCAAACACCTTATATATACCATCCATTTATGCAGCTCATAATTTCGCATATATTATTATGTAATTAAATGTATTAATCTATCCAATTTCATATTTTAAGTATTATTTTATCAATTTCAGTTTTTATTAATAATTTAATATTAATTGTTAAAATGGACTAATTTTATAATTTTAATATTTTTTATCATATTGGTATTTCATCCATAACTTATTTTACACTAATCCAAATTGAGAAATTCAAAATTTTAGGCTTAAAAACTTTATGGGATACATTTCATTCAACTCGAACCAATGTTTATTCCAACATTATGATTCCTAAATAAATCTCATAATTTGGGACCTAGAATCTATTCCTATATTGAATGAATTTTTAATATGGAATCATATCTCACACATGGGTATACCAAATGAGATGATATTTTATAATGTTAATAAGAGTCTGAGGAAAACGTTTTTTTTAAATATGGAACCTATAGATTCATCCTCTATAATGGAAAAAATGAATGTTTATTTAAAAAATTATTATTTAAATATTCCGTAGGATAGAAAATATTTATTGAGTAAATAATCCATAACATTTGTTACACCAATTAAAATTATCTCACATTTTTTTGGTGAACATGGATGAAGTAGGGGAATAATATTATACTTTTCCACTTTACCCTATTAAGAAATTTTATGGGATGAAAAAATTCATACATTAAGAGGAATATTTTTGGAGCCAAAATCATCCCCTCTCATGCACTATAAATTCACACCTCCACTTCCATATCAAAGAGTTATCCATTTCATGGAATAAATGTGTAGTTTTACTATTTTAATTTTCTTTTAAATGTTTAGTATTTATTAGTTAGTTTTTATTCCCCTCTTTAAATTATATTTACATTTTTATCTTTTATATTACTTCATAATGATTTTATCTCTCCATGAAAATAGAGAACTAACTTTGGTGTTTTTTAAAAGGAAATTAGCGATGGATGTTTGATTTTGTTATGCCGAAATGTTTCTATTTATTCTAATTTGAAAATTTTAATAGTAGATAAACCAATTTTGGTGAAGGTATTACCCTAATTTATCTAATATTGTGTTCTTTTTCCCATCCAAATGTATTCCTATCCATACATACCATAAGTTTTCATGGATAGGGTTGGTGTAAAATTGTGGTGATGATGTGAGATATATTATCCCGTATGTGGAGGGTCAGTTTGGGGTAATTAAAATTAAAACAGGGGGGTATAGAGTGATAAGGTTGAACAATACATTGAATGAGATAATGAGATTAAATTTTTAAAGAACAATTATAGAATCTTTGTGGAATCTTAAGAATGACTATATATTTTCACAAACATCTTTGTGTGTTTTGTATTCATTTTTATTTTATGAATTTTTATAATATATATATATATGTATTTATATTAATATCATTCATTTTTAAACCATAGTAATTATCATATTTTATTTTATTAGTATAATATTAGTTATTATATAAATAATAATAATAATAGGAAAATGGTGCGTGTGAGTAGCCACCACTAGAGATTGAGTCTAGGTGCACACTATACTGAATTCTTGATAAAATAAGAATTTACTGAGAATGATTTTCTTTTATTAAGAGTTCATAATGATTCTATATTTATTATTTAAAAAGTTAATATCATTATCCCATTCAATTTAGAGACAAACCATATGACTCTAAACACTCCTATTGTAATTTTAGTTACCCCACACCGACCCTCCGAATGTTTTGTAATCTTCCTCACATCATCAACCCAATGATACAAAAACCCCCTATATGAAGAATTATGATAAAGAAATAGAAAAATAAATGTGAACAAGAATAAGAACATAGTGGATGATACAGTAGTGTGACAATGTCATCAAAATCAATTTATCTACTACTAAAATTCTCAGAATAGAATAATTAAAAAAAATTATACAAAATAAACTCAAGAATAGACCTCTAATTTCCTTTGAACAAACACCAAAGTTTGTTCTCTATTTTCATGGTGAGAGAAAATAATGATGGAGGAACATAAATGGAAAAAATAAAAGATAAGGGGAAAATAAGAAGAACAAATATCTAATATATGGATAAAATATTTAGGAAAAATACAGAATAAAAAATTCACACTTATCCAATGAAATGGAAAACTCTTTGACATATAAGTGAAGGTATAAGTTTATAGGCATGTGAGGGATTGATTTTGGATCCAAATATATTCTTCCAAAAGTAAGCATTTTTTGAGACCACTAGATAGTGAAATCAGAAAAATGATAAACTAATAATTTATTCCCATACATCATCCTTATACACCCACAAAAATTGTGATGATTTTTGGAAGGTTTATCAAAATTTATGAAATCTTTAATCCAAAAATATTTTATGTAATGGATACTATTAAAAATCCAATGTTCCAACTTACCATTCATTTATGGCCAATATAGAGTCTATGAGTCAGGGTTACATAGTTAATGAAAATTTTCCACATACTCTTATAGATCTTCTTGTAAAATAATATCTCATTTAGGATTCTCTTGTATGATATATGGGTCCATCTTCAAAATTCATTCAATCTGGGCATAGATTGCAAAGCCTGAATTTCAATATTTATTTGGGATTCTTAATGTTTTATTATAGTTTGTGTCTTGTTTAATAAATTGTATACCATAAAGTTTTATAACCTAAAAAAAGAAATTTCTCAATTTGGATTAGTGTATAATATGTTATGAAAAAATACCAATATGATATAAAAATACTTAAATTCCAAAATTAGGTTATTTTTAAAATTAAGATAATTTTTTTAATAAAACCTAAAATTGATACAATTATCCTTAAAATATGAAACTATTGAGATTAAAACATTTATTCAAATGATAATATTGGTGAAAATATGAGCTTTCTAAACACCTCACACTTAAACATTTTACTCCTAGGAAATCATCAAATATTTGAATCAAAACCCACACCAAAATTTAAATTGAGAAAATTTACAAGATCTTTTCCAAAATATAATTTCAAAATATCTCATGTATAAAAAATAATTCCCCTTCATTTTCATCTCACATTTAAATTCATCAACCGAAAAATCCATCCATCGACCAATCACACCTACCTCACTTTTAAATTAATGTCACTCTTCACTCAATTGAAATTAAATCTAGAGTTATGGTCATATTTGAAAAGTGAATGTGTCACCATAGTCTTGTGAAAATTATAATCTCTTCTCACCATGAGATATAAAAATATTTTCAATCATGAGGAATTTCTCAAGGTGAATTTGGTGGCTATGAGTTGGTGGGTTAAATATTTAAAAAATTCAGGTTAAAAAGAGGAGGTGGTAATATTAAACAAAATAAAATATATATTCATGTGAAAACATAATAAACATACCTTACTCAATTAACCTTAAAAATATAAAACACACTCCCTTAGATAGGGGAAATTATCCTATAAGTGAATAAAATGGATTATTTATCCCTAATTCTCCCATTTTTTCTTTTTTTTTTAATTTTTTTTATTTTTTCATAGAGGATGATATAAAAATAAAATATAATGAAAGAATTAAAATCATAAATTAATTTTTTAGAGAGAAAAATTCATAAATGTAATCACAATAAATAATTGAATCTCACCTGAATTATTTTCACTTTCTATTTTTCATTTATTTTTTTTGGAGAACCAGATGATAGAAATTCAGAACAATGAATGAAATTGAATCATTCATGTTCTTAAAATTCCCAAGATAATTAAAAACACCACACACACCTAAATACAATACACATCCAAAATAAGGCACAAAAAAGACGTCCCTCTATACTCAAACTTTAAATATTCCTGAAAAAATATTAATAGTGAAGGTAAGTATTTAATAATCAGCTTATTATGTGGCTTAAAACTATAATGAAATTCATGGATTCTAAGGAATAAAAAAGGATTAATGAAAAGGTGGGTCTCAAGTTAAAATATGTTTAGAAAAATAAATGCCTCAATCATATCAATTTTTTATCAAATCCCTTTCTATGAAAGAGAATAATAAAAATTTATAATTTTCTCACAAAATACATGTTTCTCTAAAACAAGTGTGGGTATTAGGAAGAATATGTCAAACAGGTTCATAATACCTCATAGGATGGGAAAAAATAATTTGAGATAATGTTTCATGGAAATGGTCTTCCTAAATTTCCCAAAATCATAAAAATGATTGAAAATCAAAATAAAATAAAAATAATCCACATAAAAATAGTTTAAAATCAATTTTATACAAAATTAAGAAAAATAAATCAAAGTAAATTTAAGTGAGAAAAATAAAAAAATATATTCATTTAAGCTAAAAGTTCCTAAAAAAAGAAAAAGTAAAAGAAAAATACACAATGACTCTTAAGTAGGTTAACACTCCACCACACTTAAATCGCACTACCCTTTATTAATGTCAAAAAAATAAAAAGATAAGGGTATGAATACTAAAAAGAAGAAAATATAAAACCTGAATTTATTTTACAATGGAAAACCTGAGTTAATCTCTTAGATGCTACCACGTAGACCTAAAAAACAATAAAAAACCAAACAATAAAAAAAATTTGAAAAAGAAATAGAAAGTGAAAATAATATGGATAAAATATGGGTTGACCCCCAAGTGTGTACTAGTTTTTAACTACCTCTAGTAGGTAGTTATTGTGGAGACCTTAATTCTGACAGTGGATTTGGTTTTCACTATTTGAACCACCAAATTTTTACCATCTAAAGTGAACTTCAGATATGTTGTAGTGGAAACCATGGATAGAGTAAAAAAATTCCACCCATTAGTAATGTATTACATATTATATGGTGGGGGGAAATAGAAAGAATGGGTCCTCTTCATTTTGTACCACTACTTACATGTCCTTTTCAACATCAACATCCAAGGATTTATCATGTGATGTTGTTTAAGAAAACTCAGCAAAGGGGAAGTTAGAAAAAAATTCCAGTTGAATATGATTAAAACATGAAGAATCAATAAATAAATTTTCCCCTTCATGTATGTCATATTGGAATGTGATTTCTTCCCGTGGGGCCATTGGAAACTTAGTCTTAATGGGTGTATCATCTTCTTTATCACCATCCTATAAGTACATCCATGTATTTTTCAAATATATAAATTTAAACCTATGAGATGTAATACTTAATTAATTTTCATTAAAATAGGAATAAAATGAATTAAATAAAATATAATGTCCCTAAATAAGCTCCACTTTTAGTTATTCTTCATTTCTCAATTCCAATTGCTATAGGTTTGTTATTTATGGACATTGGTAGTTAATATCCTACATTTTTTATTAAAATTATACCACATGTTTGGTGTCTTATTATGAAGATAGAGAGAGGTATAGAGGTTATATTTTTTCATTTTGAAACATGGGAGAATCATATACATTTTCAGCTTCTATTATTTACCCAAATCATGTTAATCTCCCACATGTGGATTAGTTGGCACGTATTCATCATAAATCTCCAATAATTATTTTTTGGGAAAGTCTAAATCGATATTCTATGAATTTTTTGAAGACCTCCTTAGGTTTTTCAACTATTAATGTTGGTTAAAAAAGTTTTACCTCATCTTCAATGTGATTTTGTTACTACTTAGACCCTAAAACAAGGATTTATTTAAGAGAAGTGGAAAGGATATTTATTTGGTATCTCACTTCTTCAAGCATCTTGGAATTATCTTAAATCAATTTATATTTTTTGAACATTAATCTTTAAATAATCATTCCTTAAATATATCATATGTTAGATTATCAATATTCCAAGTATAAGAAAAATAACTACAAACCTAAGAAATAAAATTTATAAAATGAAGTTTAATATTTTAGTTTTTGATATTTATGATTTTTTTTACTAAAACAATTTGTTCAAGTGATTGGAATCCCTAGAAAATACTCTAAATTTATGAGATGAATTTGTTTCATACCCCTAAATAATAATTTTTTATTACCTAAGAATGCAACATAGTTCACACCCTAGGGTCGATCTATCATGGAGGCCACTCAAACACACCATTTTTATATTTTCAATATTTATATAATAAGTAATATAATAATAAATAATAAAACAATATAATTACTTGGGTTTTAAAAAATGAATGATATATATTTATATATATGAAATTAAAATATTAGAAAATAAAAAAGAAAATGAAACACACAAAGATATTTGTGAGGAGATGTTACAGTTCATAAGAGTTTACGACAATGTTATCATTGTTCTTTAAAAATTTAATTTCATTATACTGTTAAATATAGAGATAAATCATATCACCTAACACCCTTATGTTGTAATTAAAATTACCCCACACTAATCCTCCGCATATGGGATAATATCCCTCACATCATCACCATAATGATACATTGACCCTATTCATAAAACATCATGATAATGATGGAGAAGAATAAATGTGGACGGGAAAAAGCACACAATAGCCGATAAACCAGTTTTGGTGATGGGATCACCCTGATTTTTCTGTTATGGTGTTCTTATTACCATTTACATTTATTCCTATCCATCATTATCATAATGTTGAATGCATAGGGTCAGCGTAGAATTATGGTGATGATGCAAGGTAGTTTATCCCACATGTGGATGGTAAGTGTGGGGTAATTACAATTAAAAAAAGATGGTTTAGAGGGATAGATTTGATTTCTACATTTAATGGGATAATGAGATTAAATTTTTAAAGAAGAATGATATCATCATCATGAAATCATAAGAATGAAAATATATTGTTACTAAAATATTTTTTTTGTTTTGTTTTATTTTTTACTTTTTGATATTTTTTATCATATATATATATACACATTAATTTATATAATTCATTTTACAAACCCCCCATAATTATATTATATTATTATTTATCATTATATGAGTTATTATATAAATAATGACAATAGAAAAATGGTTTGTGTGAGAATACTCCTAGAGGGATCAACCTTAGGATATACACCATGAAATATTATTTTCTAGTAAAAATTTATTGGTGATAGGTCCATGAAAAATCACTCTCATCAACCATGTGATGCAGTGATGAAAAATGAATCACATCGCTTCGTGCAGGTGGTAATCCATATACTTGAATGAATGAAATTATCATTTTACAATGAAGATATAATAAAATAGATGATATATTATCATTAAAAAATGGTAATTATTTCATGAATATCATATATATACATTAAATCCATCTTTATAACCATACCTGATAGGTGGTGATGGAAAACCAATTACATCAGTTCACGAGGATATAATATTCCCTATACATGAAAGATGGTTTCCTTTACCAATTCCTGGAAGAAAAATTGTGATTAAAATTAAGACATTAAAAAATAACATATAATTATATGGGAGAAACTGAAGAGTTTTGAAGAAGGTAGAAAAAGAAATAAAACTAAAACATTCAGTTAAAAGGTATACCACTTCTTCAGATAACCTCCTTTGATTTACACTTTAAGCCTTCTAAGGTTAGTATTATGCCCAAAATAATACCTATAGGATGTGGGGATGGATTTTTTAAGGTAATTGTTTCAGGATTAGACAAAATATAGTGCTCAAAAGGTGTTAGGAATAGAATAAATAAGGTTCCCTTTTATAAGTGAGTGGAGGGGCACTCTTAGAATTACTTAAAGTATTAAATTTATATAAATTAGTTTTAATTTATAGGTGTAAAAAATTGATATATTTATAATATAAGATTATTATAAGTCTAAATCATCTCACAAAATAATTTTTGGTGATTTTCACCCTTATATCTTTTTTTTAACCCCCATTAACCCTTTTGATGATTACCCTGATATCCAAGTTCATTACCCTTTTGGGATCAATAAATTTACTATAAAAAGAAAATTGTTCCATAAATGGGAAATCATTTATATTTTAAACCATATCACATTAACATGGACGAATATAGGAGTTTTATTAATTTTAAATAATTTTTTAATTTTATTATTTATTATAATATATCATCAATGTCATTTTTTGAACTATTCATTTAATATGACTTTAAAGTCATAACGTTAACAATGTAATTTGAATATAAACTTTTAAAACATACCCAATATGTTATATATATATATAATTCATGGTTCACTAAAAACAACTCAAAAAATAATAATTTTAGAGTTATTAAGATCATTTAGTTGATTTTTCTGTGGGTTTCACAAACACTATAGCGATTTTTCGTAAGCCTTGAAGGTAATTATTTCATCACTAAAAAATAAAAATAAATTAATTTCATAAAAATAATTCTATTATTCAAAAAATAATCTTAAATTTTCATTAAAAATTATTTTTATCCCTATTTTAACATATATGATAAATTTAAAATCAAGAGTGACATTTTTTATTTATCTTTACTTAAAATAATATATGTTTTTCAAAGGAAAATGGGTTTTTTCCATAAATTAGAATATTATATGAGTATGGAAGATAAAAATTCATAAAATATGTTAAATTAAAATGTTAGGTTTATTTTTATTTCTCATTAGATTATTGTAACCTTAATTACCTGATTTACCCTTACCGCAATGACAAATATTTTGTACACTTACTATTCATAATGACAAAAAATAAAATGAAATTATTTTAAATTTTTGAATTTCATGATTAAAAAATATTGAATCCATTTTTTATGATTTAATTTATATAAGTTTTGTAAATTAATTTAAGATTAAACCAGTAAAAGGTGATGAAAATTGGTTTAAAGAAAAATGATTTTTTACGACAAAAAATGAACTTATTCCAAAATCAGGTATGATGATGATTAAAATGTAATTAAATATATTATATATAGTTAAATAATATTTTTATTATATTAATTTTTATTTCAACGAGTTATGGGAATCTTTTAATGAAAATAAATGATAATTTTACAAAAAGTAGTATTTTTCACTATTGAATGAATATCGATCACTTCAGAAAAATATCAAAAATTGTCCATAAGATAATTATGAAATTATTATTTCCAAAATGATATAATTTTTTTTCAAAAATAATTTCAAAATTTTCTAGAAATTAATTATAATATCCATTAAAAAAATTAATAAATACCATTTTTGAAGAAAATAGTTTCTTGGAGAATAAAATGGAATTACTGAAAATTGAGAGAATATTTCCAAATAATTAATTAATAAATTTTTATAGAGTATAAAAAGTATATACATATATATAATAATTGATTTACTCATATTAATATCCACCAAATCAATGACTAGGTTATATCATTTATATTTAAATAATAATATTATGAAATTCCTTTTAAAATTAGTGTTATGTGTTTT
This sequence comes from Viscum album, assembly GCA_963277665.1. Classification (NCBI taxonomy): domain Eukaryota; kingdom Viridiplantae; phylum Streptophyta; class Magnoliopsida; order Santalales; family Viscaceae; genus Viscum; species Viscum album. The sequence continues at coordinate 768,630,967 of OY728156.1, forward strand.
ATATGATATCAAATATAATATTCGTTTAAAATATTAGGAGTTTACACTTATAATATCTTATCACCCATTCATTAACAATTATTCTTTATCATCATCAATTTGGGGTTATACTTCTTTTTTTTCATGTATGTTTCAATTTGACAGTTATGTACCTTGCTTGCTGATCATGGTTACATGATCTATTAAATGTTAATAATGGTATAAATATCATATATATTCATAATATATATATATATATAAATATCCTTGATAGGTGAACATGAAAAATTAATCACATCGCTTTGGGGAGGTGACAACGTACTCAAATATAGAAGCAACATTGTCATTTTTAATAGGTGGAAGGGTAAGATGGAAAAGATATCTTATATTTAAAGAATAATAATTATCTTATAAATGTCACATATATTAATTAGTTCTATATTTATAAAAATATATGAAAAGTAGAGATGAAAAAAAAACAATTACATCGCTATGTGGAGACGGTAGGTCGTACGTAGGAACAAATCAGGTTTTTATTTTACATAGGATAGAAAAGAGGTGGAAATTTATTTTACCATAATCATAATAAAATATAAGTATATATATTTCACTGGAATAATTATTTTAGGATAGTTATAATTGATTTATAGTAATTTGAAGAAGAAATAAACATTGAAAGAGTCAGTAAAGACAATTACCATTTATTTGAGACACCTCTTTTATATTATACCTTATTCTTTCTTAGTGTGGTCTTAGAAGAATAATTAAAGATCAAGAAAAAAGGGAAGGAATCTGGGAAGGTTTTTGGGTAGGGCTTGGTAGACCTATACGACTCAATGTTTTTGAATAAGGGAGGAGAATAGGTTCCCTTTTATAAGTGAGAGGAGGGACACCCCTGAAAATACTTAGAAAATTTAAATAATATTAAGTCATTTTCTTGTGAAAGTGGAACCAAATGGATAGGAATTATAATTTAAGATAACATAGGGTTGAAATATATTGATCTAAAAAATTTATACTAGTTTAATTGATATTTTTACCCTTAACTCTTATTTTACTCCATGTAAACCCATTTTAACCCTAACAATGTTAATTTTTTTTACAGTTTTTACTATTAATTATGAAAATAAATTAGGATGAAATTATTAAATAATATAAATTACTTTTATTCCAAATATTGAATCCTTTTGAAAATATTAAATTTTTAGAATTTTCAGAAAATTATTTTAATATAGTTGCCTAAAACATATCAAAAACTGTTTTAAGAAAAATATTTTTTTAAGTACAAACATGATTTTATAGAAAAATAAAGTATAATTTTGATTATAATAGAATTATTTTAATTATTTTAAATAAAATTAGGCTTATTATTCTTTTATATACTTGATTAATATAGAATAACTAAAAATAGTTTTTATTTGAACAAAAACATTACTTATATTTTCAAAATATTATGCATATATTTCTAAACTCTACATTATATGTTTAATATTAATTATATTAATTTTTAAATATATATTTATTCTCTTAAAAAAGTTTTTATAAATATTAAAGTTATTTTTATATCATTATAATGTCATAAAAGTGACAATTTTTGCAAAATCGTTATTCTTCACCATTCACCCAAAAATCAATTATTTCTTAAAAATATCAATCATTTACCTCAAAATAACTTTGATATGATGAATTTTGAAATTAAATTAATTATATAAAATCCTATTTAAAAAATTGGTAATTTAGGTTTCAACATTATTGATTAAAGTTATGTGCATTGTGCTATAATTTCTTTAGAAAGAAAAGCTTACTATAATAGAAGCTCAGAAGCTACAATGGGGTTTTGGAGCTAATAATCACATGTTTATCTATCTATTATTTTGGAGAGTTATGTACCATTATTCATATTTTTAGTTTATATTATAATTTTCTTAGGTAAAAGAAATTTTTTTAGCATGGGGTAGTGAAAATTTGAGTGAAACATTTGGATTGACCTTCATCATGCATTTATTTCAATATTGAACCCATGTTTTTGTCCACATCTGTTGTTTTTTTTCATGACCCACCATCCCATAGCCTCATAAAATATTTTAACTTAATTTAAATTCAATATTATGAGTGTATTATTTTGATTCCGATAGTGGATATTTAAAATTCATGGAAAGAATATTGAAAAAAGTAACGTGTATGAGAATTGAGAATAACTTTGATCATAAATTGTTTTTGCGCAACTGATTGGGAGGTAGGTCACATGGTGTACGAGTATTGATTCTTTTTAAAATAAAATTAATATTAAGGGTAATTGTTTTTGAAAATTTTTATTTTTAAGGAACCATGATATTTTTTGGGTAAATGGATTAATTTTTTTAACTTGTGAATATGTTTCACTTATTTGACTGTGGGTGAATTTGTGTGTTGTTTTTGATTGTTTATCCCAGTTCTGAAATGTTTAAGTGTGAAAGATTTTATGTAAATGGATTTTGATATCATTTTGTACACTTTTATAACTTATTTTTAAATAATTATTTTACTATATTTAGTTTTTTAGTTTATTTCATAGTTTTGTAGTGTTTTTGTTATTTTGTTATTTTTTAGTTACTTATAGATTTGTATTAGTAATATATTATTATTATTATTATCAGTTTATATATTTTTATATATTATTATTATTATTTTATTTAATAGAACTAATTGTTATTAATATGAATGATCCAGGATATGGGTAGGAAACCCATTTCCAATCAATAAATGAAAATAATGGTGCAGAAACATTAGAGTTAGGAGGTTTGGGAATAAAAAAACCTCTTTACATTTGTGAAATGAAGTGGTATGAGATCATATCATAAATGGGATTATAATGGATTTTTTTGGAGTATTCCCCACTTTCTTTTAATGTGCATCAACAATCATGTTACTTTACCTATAAATGTGAGAAAAAATGATTTGCATCTTTGACATCCATCGAAGTAGTTCTTCTAGGCAGAGTAAAGTTTCCATTTGATAATACATGATCTATGATTAACCAAGTCAGACACCAAAATTGAATTACTATAAATCCAAATATCACACCTTTTCAATTGTCACACATGTTTCACTACATAAATGACTACCCAAATTTTCTCTTTAAATCAATGTTTTATCCAAGGAAGAAAAAAAATTACCCCTAATAAATCCTCTACTATTCTATAAGATTCCCTTGCATCCCACTGACCCAAGAGAACACATTATATCCCCATAAAAATTCAATTTATTGTAATGTTATATATGTGGAATCCACCTAACATACTTGATTTTTAATGGTTTCCTAGGAGTACAAGACACACCAGGCAGTGTGGAATATTAGTAATGTTGATATTATTATTATTATTTATACTACTATTACTATTATTATTATATTTTATTAACAGGTATTATTACTGTTATTATTATTATAAGAATTTGGACTAAATTTAATTAATGTTATGTATTTTTCTTTTATATCTAATTAGGTATGTATATATTTTTATATTTTTAATTATATATATGATATACCATCTTGAGTCATCCACCTCATCGTTCAAGATTGCCTAGATTTCCATATGTAGTCTCCTTCCTCTTTACCAGTATGTCACTAAGTCTGCACCTCTTCTACAACCACATAGTACTACTGATCTCTCTTTTAAAAGTGTTATAAATTGGATTTATCAATGCTAAAAATTCTCTATTAATCAAAGTGTCATTAAAATTTGGAATTTATCAGTATTTTTTTAGCACTGATAATGAACCCACTTATCAGTGCTAAAAAAACTGATAAAGGACCCCTTTATTAGTGCTAAAAAATTACACTAATAAAGTCATATTTATCATCTCTAAAAAAAGTTCCACTAAAGGACAAATTTATCAGTGCTAGAAAAAGTGCTGATAAAGGGTACCTTTATCAGCAATTTTTGTAGGACTGATAAAATTTGGTTTTTTGAGCACTTCCACCTTTTCTAGCCCCCATATCATTTCTTTTTAGACACCTATCCTACCCCAAATATAACCCTCACTCCCCCACTCTACTTTGTTATAGATTGTAATTCCCCTTTGTAAGCACTTTTCCACTTCCCAGCCTCTTGTCCACCCCTACACGAGCCTGGATTCGATCCTTGGACCTCCCCTTTTCAATTTGAATTCCTTTACCAATGCACCAAACTTGTTTTATTCTATATTTTATGGTGTTTATATATATATATATATATATACATACAATTTTTTTATTCATATATTTATATAATTATTTTTAAATACAAATATATAATATATGTTTGTGTGTGTGTGATATATATACTTATATTTATTTAAATGTATTACATATTAATATTCATTTACATATATTAGAATATAGATATAAAGATTTATCAGTTTATTAATACACCCACATTTTTATATATAAAAGTTATATATATATATTTTTATAAATGTGTATATATATATATGTATTCATATATTTTTATAATGTAAAAAAATATTATACGTTGCTTTAAATAAAATAGATCATAATTAATTCCATATGATTTAAATAATTATTTTTAAATACATTATAAAAATATTTCTATACATTTTATGTTTAGATATAAATTTTATACATTATGTATATATTTATATGTCTATAAATCGATATATATATATATATATGTTTACATATTCATATATAATTGTATATTTAGATATAAAATTTTCATGATGTATTTATAAATATTTACTATAAACACATTTGTATATTATATTTAATGATAATGATAATGATATTTTTTATAAAAATACATTTTTATATGACTTATTTACACAATAATAATACACACACACAAGTTGTAACTTCATGTTACTGTTTTAAGGTACTCTTTGACCCCTGTTTTGATCATGTTTTGGTTGTCTCCCATTTAGGGAAGCTTCAGGTGAAATTTTAATTTTTTTGGGAGCTCTTAGGTTCTACAAATTTGGCACACAATTTTCCCAAATCTTGTTCCAAACTTGGGTAAAACGAGAAAACCCAAACAATTGGGGTTTTCATGGATGGCGTACAGTTTGAAAAACCATATGATATCACAACCCATCCCATGAGGCCCGTGTCATGATTACCCCAAGCCTGCCTTCCATAGGCCAGGGGTTGGTGACTAGTGACAGAAATACATATCCATAAAATGGGAGAAATTTCCTCAAAACCTGTACACACATAGACAAGGAACATTGCGTACAAGTATAACACAATGGAAGAAGAAATGTACAACCATAACTAAAACCTCAACTGAGTGTAAAAGTATGCACTGAATGAAAAAGGGACCAAAATAGAAGCCCAACTGAAATGGAAATGCAAAAAAGGGAAAACATCTCTTGAGGTCTTCTACCGAGGATCCTACCCGAAGGGTAGGTACAACTCGTCACTGCGGCTCTCCACATCAACCAGTCACCTCCGTACACCGCCAAGTCCTAGATCCTCAAGACTCAGTCAAAGATGCCCATCATTTGCACAAGACAGAACAAGGTGCGGGTGAAGCCCATGCATGGGTGAGTATAACAATACCCAATAGGGACCCTGAGACCCCTGAAGGTCTCTCGAAATTTCACAAAGGAAAAACCATAAAGCATGATGTCAATCAAAAAGCAAAAAGAAAAAGAAATCTCATACTAAATTTATCTTAAGTACAGAAGTACAAATGTTTATTCATAAAGCTAGATCATCTTATTCTATCTTGAGGATCTGTTGCCGACCCACATAGGATCTCTCTGTGCTAATCCACACAAGATTGGTCGGTGCTGATCCAAACTGGATCGCTTGGTGCTGATCCACCCAGGATCACATGGTTTTAATCCATACATGATCACTCGATGCTCATTTAAACATGATCACTCGGTTCAGATCCACACAAGATCGCTATTCATTCTTCAGGTCTCAGCCAGCCACTGGATTTTTGCACTGAGTATGCTTGATTCTAGGAGGATCTAATCCTGAATCCATCAGTCATATTTCAACCAGCACGAATTCCCTTGAAGAAGTAACCCAATTAACCGCCATGTCATAAGGGTTCCAATGCAATATATGGTGAATGAACTGGATGCCCGATCTGTAGGTTATAGGAATTTTAGTGCTGAGGCCCTAGTTGGATTCAGGTATGATCCAACCCGGCCAAACTACAAATTTTTTGAAAACTCATGTGGAGTATCTCAAAAGGACCATCTCCTCTTAAGGGTTCTGGTTCCGCAGATGATTTTTCAAATGGATTTCCGGTTTAGGAGATATGATCGTTTAAGCGTAACTGGGCCGAAAGGGGTATGGGTCTGGTTAGACTAACCCAACCCGGCCTGCTAGGCTATGTGTTAGGCCCAACCCACCCAGCTAGGTATGGCCCACCAGGCTATGGAACTGCCTGACCCGCTGGCTAGGCATGGGGGTCTGCTTCTATCCCGAACAGTTAAGCCATTCAGGTCTTCAAAGCAGTGGCGCCAGATGGCGCCGCACCACCTAGCTGGTCCTATTGGACCGGTCACCTACAAAACCCGTAGACAATGGGTCCACCCTCCGCTGCAGCTCGAAGTCATGTCCTTCCTCTATATCCCACCATTGCAGTGCGCCGCCCTGCTTCGACATGGCCGACAAAGGCCGACCACCCCTTTGTCCGCCGCGGCGCCCTCAGGAACCTTCATATTGTCATGGTGGGCGATAGCCGGCCGCTGCCTCCTCCGATTTCCAGTGCCATTGCGCCGATGATGCTTCCACGGGTCACTGGTGAAGCTTTGGTGGTAAAATTATTTTCTCGTCTAGGCCTATGGGCCTCCTGGGATGGAACCTACACTGCACGACCTGATGTTTTTCCTTGCCACCATATTTCACGATCGCCCACAAAGAACACCACCAACCGTAGATTAGGGGAGGGTCTAGGCCTTGTTCAACATAGAACACGCCCTCTGCGTTAGCGTTATAACATGAGAATGTTTATTTAATCATAAAATATCCCATAAAGAAACCCCGCATTATCCTCTCTCATAAAAGAATGAAATGCAGATCTACCTGTTGGTCGGTTGATCCATATTTTTCATAATATTCATAAATGGGGAAAAAGGGAGGAATTAAGCACATATCCCCTACCTCGAGTTTTTTGGAAGCTGTTATAGAAGTGGAAATAGTGTCCATGTATGAAGGTGTTCATTAGTGTTCACCATCGCCCATCGTTTCCCCCAATGACTGTCGCTCAATCACTTTCTTCGTCAGAGAGGAAAGTTGCCGGTGCTTCGTCAAATCTTCCTCTCGTAGCTCTCCCAAAACCCAAGCCCGAGCATAGATTAAATAGAAGGGAAGGTGGAGATTAATTCATAGAAAAATTAATGAGGTTCATTAATGACTTTAATTAATGATCTCTTAACTCTCTCAGCGGTGCAGTTACACAATGTAAGATTCAATCCATTAAATGGATTGACGTTTCACTATGGTCCCACCACCATTTTCCCAATAGTTTTAAAAAGATAAATAAAATAACCTTTAGTTATTTTATTATTTTTTGTAAATTATATGAAATTAACTATTTCTTTTGACCCTTTCCGGTCAATGTTAAGCTTCCCTTAAGTGAACCTCAACACTATGTATTCAACAGTGCCCTCATATTTTTAATCTGAGCACTGGTTCAAAAGATAGAAAACACCACCCACACATTTACTAAACGTTCCTTAAAAAAGTTCAATAATTATTAACAGTCATACTCGACCTGCGCCGGTCGAGGTTAGGCTCTACCTAAGGGAAACGCGCCCTCACGAACTCAACGGTACTCTCAGATTTCCGATCCGATATACCATTTATGAGTTAAATAATTTAAAAATAAAATAATTGTTACTTAATTATTTTATATACTACTAAAAACTAACTTCCACTATTGGATTGCATCATCCATGGTTAGGATCTGCGTAAGGAAAGAATACCCTCATGATCTCAGCGGTGGTCTTGGATTTTTAATCTGAGTCACCATTCACGAGTTACAAGTATTGAAAAAATAAAATAATTTTATCAAATAATTTTATTTATGTTTATTCCATTTTGGGTTTTCTCACTAGAGGCCTACGCCAACTAAAATTAAGTCACACCTAGGGTAAGCTAGACATCGCTAATGCAATGGTGCCCTCATATTTCTAATACAGGAACCCATTTAAGAGTTATTCCACTTTTTCAATAAAACTTTGCATGTGCTCTATTTAAAGCTTAACACTTTTTTGATGGATAATTCCGGGCACTCCATGCCTCAGAATCACGTGCCGTTAATTTTTGTAGACTCATAATAATCCCATACAATTAAAAAAATAATTATATAGATATTATGGGTCCTTACATGTGACCTCCTAGTAGAAACTGTGAACCCCATTAGAGGGGAATACAAGTTGAAAAACAGCGAGTCCTTGCCTAGCTTACCGTGCACACATAATTTTTTAATTCCAAAAATTAATTTAAATTTTCCCAAACCCTTGTATGAAACCTTTCTCAAACCTAACTTAATATTGGATGAGTCTTAGGTATTGTAGGTTCCCAAGAACCAATTTTGGATCCACCAAACTCCTTATGAAGTGGATAAAATCTTATAGAACATTATTTCATTCCTCTTCGGTAAGATATTTTCTCCCTTTCTTTCTCTCCTACTCTCTTATTCCCTCCTTTATATGGTTTGTTAGACCATAATGTGTTTGATGGATATAAAATCATTTGTTTTGGTTTTTGAATCTAGGTTTGATTTCCAGATCTTCATTGTCATTGTTCTTTGTTGGAAATTATTTCTACGGGTGTTGTGATATGTGGTCTTTGTGTTAAAGGTAGTTTGTTTGATGAGATTTTCCATGCTATAAACCCTTGATTTTCATGGTTTAAATTAAATTTATTTCAATTAAATTTATAAAAATATATCCTCAAGTGGACTATAATTTGAATATACTTGGTATGATGATTTTGGGAAAACCCCAAATTCCAATGGAATTGAAAATTGGGGTGTGATTTGAATTTGATGGAATTTATAAAAATTGATTTTGATAAAAGTAGATTAAATTGATCTAATAAGAATCTGTCATAGGTTTTATATTAAAATGGAATGAAGTTATTAAAACCCCATGTTTTTATTTTTAATGTGAAATTATAATATAGAAATTGGAAATATGGTGATATTATTTTAAATAGTTTTGAAATAATTTACCCATTATTGATTAATTTTCTGAGCACATGTGGTCTTAGGTAGTTAGTGGTTCATTTGAGACAAGAATTCTAGGATGGTAATTACCTAGTAATAGGTTGATGCTATAAAAATCTAAAAAACATTTTTCATAAGATCTTATCCTTGATGGGATTTTTATGAGTCCTCTTTGGATAGTGTTTGAGGGACGTGTGTACACATATTTCCATGATCACTAATGTGAGATTTATAAGGATCCCATAACATGGAACTATCATTCCATAGAGTGGATGACCATTTTTCTTGTTGTTTTTAATTTTATATATATATTAAATTTATTGTGAACTACTTTATTCATGGATATTGATATATATGAACTATTTTATATAAAATGATTGTTGAGACATTGTTTGAAATATTTCCATCAATTGAAATGAAAAAAATGTTTGTTTTAAATATTAAATTTTACCGCCATGCCTATTTTATTTGAAATTTATTTCATAATTTGGTTTATATATTAGGAAATATTATTGTGGAATATCTGGTGAGACCCAACTGGGTTTTTAACTCACACTATACCTTTTCCTTAGGTCGTTTTTAGATTTTCTTCTTCCAGTTTCAGGTAAAGGAAAAGTGCCACTTTGAGGTAGTGGTTATTGGTGATCATTTGGAATTGGAATGTTGTGTCCATTGGGACTTGAGGTTGTTTTATCTTTTCTAGTTATAAGGTACCTTGATGATGTATTTTCTGGGTTTTTTGTACCATTTTTACTTCTCATACTATCTAATTTGGGATGTTTCTTTGAGCATAAATATATTTTTCTATTTCTTCCGTTGTTTTTATGGAAAATATCATTCCCTATTTTATATTGTATGATTTCAGGTGCTATTCACAAAATTTCAGGGATATAGAATTCTTTTATATCCATGTTAGTTCTAAATCGGTTATCAGGGTACTAGGGTATCCAGTCCGGTTCATGAAAAATTGTTATCAGAGTTCTTGGTTGAGATTCTTTCTTTGATGTCAGTATGTATTTGAGGGAACTTATCAGGACTTAGGAGGTAGCTAAGAATGAGTGTCTAACTATATTTCATCGTAATGAGCCTTAATTCACCCTAGTTTTTTGAGGAAGGTGTCTTGAGGATTTATTCTTATCTTTTACCTACTTTTGATTTCAATATATTATAGTCTAAATCTTGTTTTTCTCTCCGATGGGATTAATTTACTCAGTTTTTCTTACTTGAGTGTTGATATAAGAAATATTATGATGTCTTAAATGTTGTTTGTTGATGTTATGTAGCATTATGCCTCTAATAAGATGTGAAAATATGATCCAAGAGGAAGATTTTGATGAACCACAATGAGTAAATTATTCTATGGACTAGAATATGGTTGATGTTATTGTGTGTGGTATCCAATCTCTGGGACATGCACCTACACTCGTTCCGGTTTAGGCATCAAATGTGGAACCTCATAGGGTTGATTTCCAGAATTGTGCTCAGAAGTTCTTTTTCTAGAAGTCACTGGAATTCTAAAGCTCTAATAACCCTCAAGAGGCTAAGGATTGGCTATGTAGGATTGAGCATCTTTTTGAGTTCTTGGAAACACCTGATGAAATCAATGTGAAACCATCAAGATAGAGGTACCTAATAGAAGATGGTGGGATATGATTTTAATTAAAAATAAGAACTAGGGAATAGAGTTTAAGGAATTCAATGTTATTCTCAGAGACTAGTTCTATCTAGATTCTATGGTGCTGGCTGAGGATATGGAGTTTTTTAAACTCAATCAGGCTAACAAGACCATAATTGAGTATGAAAATCAGTTTTCTAATCTTATGAATTTTGTTCCAATGATTTTATTGAATAAGAAAATGAATACTCAATGGTTTTATTGGGTATTTTATATGATATTCATTATAATATTTTATTGAGGAATATTTATTCTTATGATTTTTTTGGATAGATAATTGATGGCCACGATTGATCTAGTTGGTAATTATGGGTATACAAGTGTTACCTTTTCTCCTAGTGTCGGTTCTATGAGTTCCCATAAACGGAAGAGAATTCATGATGACTTACATGGTGGTTCTTGATATATTGGTTTTAATTGTAATATTAAATTTCTTGGTAGAGGCTCTTTTACTTGCTTCTAGTGTGGAAAGACTGGGCACTCGAAATAGGTTTTCCCAGAATCACCCAAGATATGTGGTTCCTATAGATGCTCAGGTCACATGTAAAGGTTTTTTTATATATATTATTCTCTATGTAGTTATAGGAGATCATTATCACCAAAAATTATTGTGGAGTAATTATATACTTGAATATCTAATGGGTTCTAGTCGTAGGAATTTGGAATGAAGCTTCTTCACACTGTAGAAGAGTCTCTAGAGGAAGCATATACAGGTCTAGCGATTGTGAGAGGTACCATCATTATAGCTTCATCTTTAGTGAATGATTTATTTGATAATTTTTTTAGTTTATTCATTCATTTTGAATCATATTTTAAATCTTCTAAATCTTCCCAGGAATCTTTTTTCTTATGTGATGGATATTACTACACCCCTCAGAATGACGAGAGAGTAGGGTCTCCAATGTTTCTTCTTGTGACTTTTCTTTATCAGAGGTTGATCTTACATGGGATTTTTTTGGTTCTCAACATGAAACCTCTTGATTTCATATTCAGTATGGATTGGATCATTTATAATAAAGTTTAAATTTTTTGATATCATTTATGGGTCTCCTTTACTTTGCCCGATGGGTTGTGTCGTATCTTTCAGGAAGAATGAGATTTGAGGTTGAGTAGAGTTGGACCTTCTTTTCCAGAGTAGGGAAAATTAATATTAGTGTTTACTTTTGACCTGATGTGGGAATATTTGATTGATTATCTCCCTCTATTTTTCATTTAGTTTACCAAAATTTTTCCTTATGAATTCTCTAGTTTTCCATTGGTAAGGGAGGTAGAGTTTTCTATTGATTTAGTGCATGGTACTCAACCAGTATCTATTACATCCTACCACATGGTACCAACTAAGATTAAAGAGCCAAATACTTAGTTGGATTATATTTTAGTGAAAGGATTTATACACCCAAGTGTGTCACTTTCGGTTATTCCTATTCTCTTTTTTATGAAAGATGATGGGTCACTTCTCCTTTGTTTTGATTACTGAAAAATCAACTGAGTTAAGGTAAAGAAAAAGTATCTATTACCATGTATTAATGACCCATTTGACCATTTTAAAGGGGAAAAGTGGTTTTTTAAGATTTATCTTTGATATGGTTATCACCAATTGAAAATAAAGGAATATAAAAATCAAGAAACCACCTTATAGAGTAGGTATGGCCATTATGAGTACCTTGTCATGACATTTGGTCTAACAAATTCTCTTATAGTCTTTATGAATTTTATGAAAAATAAATTCCACAAGTATCTTGATACATTTGTGGTGGTATTTTTGGATTACATACTTGTTTACTTTTGGTATGGGGATGATCATGTGATTCTTTTGAGACCTATTTTGGAATTGTTGAGAAATCAATAACTTTATTCCAAGCTATAAAAATGTGATTTCTGGATTCAAGAGGTGAATTTCTTAGGACACATGGTGCTGAGACATGGTATTTTGGTTGATCCTGAAAAATTGAAAGTTTTTATGACATGTGAGTAACCCTGAAATGTTTTAATGTTTCTAAGATTCTTGGGTTTAGTTAGATATTAACTCCAACTCATTAAGGATTTCTCAGTTTTTCCAATGAATTCCCTAAATCCGAATGGGGTAAAGTTTGTTTGGGATGAGAAATGTCAGAGTTATTTTGTTGAGCTAAAATGGATCCTGACTACTACTTCAGTGTCAAATCTTACCGAGTCATGGTAGAGATATGTGGTCTTTTTTGAGACACTAGTTTCAGGTTTGGGTTTTGTTCCCATGCAGAGTGATTAAATCATTGCCTATGGATCTTGACATCTTAGGCCACATGATAATAATCATTTGTCCCCTGACCTTGACATTACAGCTATAATGAAAACACATAAGATTTGGTGTAATTAACTTTTCATAGAAAGGTTTATCATGTATTTCACCCATAATAGATTGAGTTATTTATTCTAAAAAAATTGAATATTCACCAGAGGTGTTGGGTGGAACATCTAAAATATTTTTATTTTGAAATATCCTATATCCTGAGGAATTGGAATGTCGTTGTAGATGCTTTGAGTAAGAAACTTTCAACCTAGGCTGTAAAAGAGTCATCAGAATAGTGGAATTTGATGGAGTCTTTTCACAGTTTCATATTATAGTTTGGAAAATAGTGTATGAGGTTTTCTTTACTAGTTTTCATTGGACTTTTTCTCTCTTAAAGATGATTCTTCAGGAATAATAGCTTGATGATGAATTCCATAGCAGTATGGACTCTCTTTATTATGGGGAGACTATTTCTGATTGGTCATTGTCCATATAGAGTATTCTATGTTTTCAGAATTATTTTTTTGTGACATTATCCATAAGTAAAGTTGTGATGGGGGACTTCCATAATTCTTAGTGGTAAGTGAAAGCAAGAACCCAAAATAAGTTTTATGACATGAAACATTGATTCTAGTAGGTAGTAATGAGATGCAGAATTGCTGGTTTTTTCTCTATTTGTTATACATTTCAATAGGTCAAGGCCAAGCACCAGAGACCTTCAAGATTACTTTAGCCACTTCAAATGATGAATTTGAAGTGGAATGATATCACTATGGATTTTTTGGTTGGGTTTTCACATACACTAAATAAGAAGAATATGATATGGGTTGTGATCGACATCCTATCCAAATCGGCTCACTTTTTACCCATTCGTGACACAACAAAAGTTCTGGAGCTAGGAAATATTTATGTGAAAGATATTGTTCATTTTTATAGAGTTACATCTTCTATAGTATATGATAGAGGTCCCTATTTTACTTTTCGCTTTTGGAGAGGCCTATAGGAGGCACTGGGATCTTAGGTACGTTTGAGTATGGTATACCATCCGAAGATGGATGACCAAATAGAATGAGCTATATAGACTCTTGAGGATATACTCCATGCCTATATTCTTGACTTTGGATGATCTTGGGACACTATTTAGGGCTGGTTGATTTTTTTTATTATAATAGTTACATGTCCATGATCAGAATGTCTCATTTTGAGGCCTTAAATAGACGACCTTGTAAATATCTGTTGTGTTGGTTGGAGATCGATGGTTGTTCCTTGGTTGGATTGATATTATTTCAATAGATGAAATGAAATATTTAGTTTATTCTTTAGAGAATTTTGACAACACAGGTCTAGTATAAGTCTTATGATGATCTTCATCATAGATTTTTGGATTTTTCAGTTAGTGATTCGGTGTTCTTGAAAGTTTCACATCATTTGGGTCATCAACAAATTGGGAGGAAAGGGAATCTTTTCTTCATTTTATAGGACCTTTTGAGTTTGTTTAATAGGTTGGGAAAGTGTCTTACCATTTATAACTTCCACCATTGTTGAAGTTGATACATAACATGTTCTATGTATCTCAACCGTATAAGTATATTTATGATCCATCTCATGTTCTGAGATAGAGTGATATTGATGTTAAGTCTTATTTATCTGTGACTTACAATCTTAATGGGATTGTTAATTTTGAAACCAAGGTACATCATATAAGTATGATGCCTTTGGTTTGAGTGCTATGATAGCAAAGTTTTGATACCTATGAGACTTAGGAGTGAGGGACACTAATTATAGAGAAGTGGCTTTATCTTCTTAACATGGAGAATTCTTGAAAGGATTTCTAGTGACATAAAGTTTCTATAGTGGGGTTTCTGTTAAATATTTTCAATTTTTTCAGGTACTCCTTGACCCTTATTTAGATCATGCTTTGGATGGGTCTCATTTAGGGGTTCTTCAGGTGGATTTTTTATTTTTTTGAGGGACTTTGGGATTTGCATGGTTGGTGAATGGTTTTCCCAAATTGTAACGTCCCAGTTCCGGAAGCCACCTAGAGGTGCCCCGTACCCAGTTGGTCACATGGAATCAAGAACATTTCCTCGAATGCCAGAGGTTTCCGACTAGTAGTGAGGGCCTTGGGTGTGATAGTGGGGAAACTATTCCCTCATTCGTAGAGTAACACAATGGATGAAGGAAATATCAAATGCGAAAGCAGGAATAATCCATAGAAAATTAAACAACAGAATACTGGAAAATAATAAACTGGAGCACACATATATATGAATGATTCATGATACATATGTCTAGAAAAGTAGCCAAAAAAATCACAATTCTAGAATAAACAGTACTAAAACCAAGTACAAAATAAAGAAAGTAAAAAACTACTCAGCAATGCAAGCAATAGATTGGTCCCATGCTCTCCATCTCCATAGAAAATCAAGTACCTGAAGTAGAAGGGAACTTTCCCTTATCTATACCTACAACAATATAATCTGTTTGGGCCCCAAAACATGGCCCAAATAGAGTGTGAGACTAAATCCTAGTAGGCAACCACCACGAGATCTATGCCCAATAGACAGTGAATATATGGTAGGCAATAAGAAAATAAATGCAGTAAACAAGGAAGTACGTAAGGTAAACAATTTACAGTTTCAATGCATTCAGTATCGTATATCAAGCAACAGCTAAAAAAGCAGGTAATCAAAAATAGGTAACCCTATGGGAAGTACTCACAGCCTATCCCCTCTGGTCCTACCTAGCGACACAAGAAACCCTCTGGGCAGTACACTTAGTCTAACCCCTCTAGTTTAGCTTAAGCATAAACTCTCTAAGGAAGCACTCACCATCAATTCCTCCTATAGTTTCGTATCGGTAACTAAAGGCACTATGGGGAAGCACTCAATGTATATTCCCCCTATGTCCTGCATCGAGGATCTAAAGACACTCTGAGGAAGTACTTACGGTAATTCCTCATATGGTCTCCCATCATAAGTAAAACATACACTCTAGAGAAGCCCTTAAGTCCATTCTCCCTGTGGTCTATACACTAGGTTCTAACGGCCCTGTGTAAGTCAAACAAGTATAATAGTGCATATCGACCAAAGTGAACCTCAAGAAATACTTGGCTAGCAGTCTACAACATAACAACATGTAAGTATACTAACACCTTATCCTACTATACTAGGCATGGGAGGTAAACAACAGCCTAACAGGCAACCTAGACCCAATGGTCAAAAAAGGCAATCATGCATGGGATAACACTTACAAAGCATAGAAATTAACCCTATTCACATTAGCTATCATCAAATCAAGCATACAAGCATAGAAAGAAAACAATAGGGCTAAAACAGTAAACATGCAATACCCCGTTCATGGGTATTGGCGATTTTGCACATATTACTCAATGAATTTTTACAGAAAGGCACAAACCACCTACCTTGGTGTTGGGAGATCACTATATGTGAACATCGATCCTTGAATCAGAGAATTACTCCGAAGATATATAAAAACCTCTAAAATTTTTAATATAGGATAACTTTAGAAGGAGGAGGAATTGGTAAATGAAGCTCAAGAAGAAGATAGAGCTTACATGGCGATCCCAACGCAATCGACAGTAGTTGAATCGAGGTTCGGATTCTTGGTCGGGGACTCAGAGGAAGATCATGGTCATACCGAAGCTCATGGCCCAACGAAACCTAGAATAAGACCTTTTTGGTGATTAGACGCGACCCTGCTATGTTAAATTAAAAAAAAAAGAAAATACATAACATGTACTTTTGAAGTACACGGCGTGTACTTGCCTTTTCCTTACTCCAATTTAGGTGGTCCCCAGGTCATCCCCACATGGCCGTGTGTGTGGCCATCACACAGCCAGCACACGACCTCCTACAGAGACCCAGTACATGATGTGTACTAATAATGTACACGACATGTACTTGAGAAATTTCCAAAAATTCCACTTTTTCTCAAAAACGACCAGATGAAAGAAAACATACCTAAAAAGAAGATCTGGGTTCTTACAAACTTCCCCCCTTAAAGAAAATTTTCCCTGAATTTCCATAGCAAGGCAGTGTAGAAGAAGAAACCCCGAATACCTCTGGCCACTATGCTCATACATCGGCCTCCCTCTCCCAAGTCTCATCTTGTACTCGCCCGTGCTACCATAGCACTCATACAAGAGGGATAGGCCGACCATGGAGAACATTCGTACTTCGATCAATGATCCAGATATGATGCTCCTCAAACGATTCATCCACTTCCAACTCAACCTCCTCAGGATGGAAAACATGAGATGAGTCTGAGAAGTAACGTTGAAGCTAAGAAATGTGGAAGACACCGTGCATAGCCCTGTACCTCTGAGGTAACTACAACAGATAGGCACCTGTCCCAACTCTCTCCAACACCTCAAATGGCCCAACGTACCTCGATGAAAGCTTACCCTGTCTCCTAATCCTCTTGTGTCCCAACCTCAATGTGACACAGAGAAAAACCAGTTCCCCAACCTCGAACTCCAGAGGTTGTCTCCGTTGATCATCATAAGACTTCTATCAAGAATGTGCAGTAGCCATCCTCTTCCGAATCAACTCTATCTACTCTGTGGTCTCTTGTAAAAGATGAGGTCTCAGCATAGATGCCTCTCCTCCCTCCAACCAACATAAGGGTGATCATCATGTCCTACCATACAAAGCCTCATAAGGTGCCATATGAATAGTTTCTTGAAAACTATTGTTGTAGGAAAACTCCACAATAGGTATATGCTTCTCCCAAGAACCTCCAAAATCAAAAATACATTCTTGAAGCATGTCCTGAAGCACCTGAATCGTATGCTTGGACTGACAATCTATCTGGGGGTGGTAAACTGTACTCAAAAGCACCTGCGTACCCAAAGCCTTTTTGAATCCCCTACTAGACCCGAGAAGTAAAACATGCATCTCTGTCTGAAACAATGGAGTGTGGAAGTCCATGTATGGGAACAATCTCACGAATGTACAACCGTCCTAACTCATCAACACCGAAGGTATCCTTGATCTGTAGAAAGTGAGCAACCTTCGTGAGTCTGTCAATGACAAGCCAAACTGCATCATTCCCTTGATGCGACCTCAGTAAACCTATCACAAAATCCATTGTGAAATCATTACACTTCCACTCGGGAATGGGTAACTGCTGCAAAATCCCTGTTGGTCGGTGATTCTCCACATTCACCTACTGACAAGTGGAACACCTCATAACAAAACCAGAAACATCTCTCTTCATACTTGGCCACCAATACTGGCGGTGTAGATCATGATACATCTGGGTGACACCAAGATAAACTGTCCAAACTAAGGAATGAAAGTCCTGTATCAGATCCTTGTGTATGTTTACTGGCACCCATACGCACCCCTAGAAACACAAGATATCATCCTCACCTTTGGTCCATCCCGGAATAGAGTCTTCTTCTGACACACTTTCTCGTAGGACTAGGCCTTCAGAATCTGATAGCTTCCTCATTCGTACTCGATCAAGAAGAGTAGAGGTAATAGCTAGAGAAGAAAGAATCATCTACCACTTCCTGTCATGCACCTCTAAATGCATCTCAGAGAACTGATCCATAAGCTGCCACTCAGTGATGGCCTCCTAAACTACCTGTATCTGAGTCCTCCTCCTCAATGAATCAACCACTGTGTTGTCTTTCCCAGGCGTATAGGCAAGCTCAAAATCAAAAGACTGAAGGCACTCAACCCACCTTTGCTATCTCAAATTTTGATCATGCTGCGTGAAGATGTACTTGAGACTCTTGTGGTCAGTGAAATCCAAAAAATGATCTCCCAGAATATAATATCTCTAACAACGTAAGGAATGAACAACGACAACAAACTCGATATCATGCATCGGGTAAATCCCCTCATGTGGTCTCAATTGTCGAGACCCATATGCAACGACTCCTTCTCCCTACATAAGTACATCTCCCAAACCGAAACCTGAAGCATCATAGTACACAGTATAGATATTTCCTAGCTTTGGAAAGACTAGTATTGGTGCTGAATTCAACCTCCCTTTCAGCTCTTGAAAGGATGAATCACAAGAATATGACCACAAGAACTTCACACCATTCTTAGTTAGCCCCGTCAGTGGTTCTGTTTAGTGTGAAAAGTCCTGAATGAGATGTATGTAGTATCCATCCAGCCCTAGAAAACTCCACACCTCAAATACGTTCTTCGGCTGCTCCAAAGAAACTGCTGCTCTAAATTTCTCTGGGTCAACTGATACTCATGTCTTTGAGATATCATGTCCCAAGAAATGAATCTGATCCATCCAAAAGTGGAATTTTGAGATCTTATCATATAATTGATGCTCTCTCAGTGTACTCAAAAGAATCTCAAGATGGGTGGCATGGTTGTGTCAAGTGTGAGAGTACACCAAGATATCATCCACGAAAACCACAACGAAGGAATCCAAGTATGGATGGAACTCTCGGTTCATCAGTTCCATGAAAACTGTAAGCGCATTTGTGAGACCGAACGGCATAACCAGATACTCGTATAGACAATAACTACTTTGGAAGGTTGTGAGAGGTATATCTGATGGT
The DNA here is from genome assembly GCA_963277665.1 of Viscum album. Lineage (NCBI taxonomy): Eukaryota > Viridiplantae > Streptophyta > Magnoliopsida > Santalales > Viscaceae > Viscum > Viscum album. The sequence goes on from OY728156.1 coordinate 768,650,616, forward strand.
CTAACGTGCAACTGATGGTAACCGGGCCTCAAGTCGATCTTCGAGAACACCTGGGATCCTCAAAGCTGATCAAAGAGATCATCAATCCTCGGTAATGGATATAGGTTCTTGACCATCAACTGGTTCAACTTAAAATAATACACACAAATCCTAAGGGAACCATATGCCTTCATCACAAAAAGGACAGACAAACCCTAAGGAGAAGTACTAGGTCATATGAAACTCTTTGCCTGCAACTCCTCGAACTACCTCTTGAGATCCCGTAACTCTGATGTAGCTATCCTATAAGGAGGAATAGACACCGGTGCTACCCCTGGGTCAAGCACAATAGAAAATTGTACCTCAAGATCTGGAGGCAAACCTAAAAAGTCTTCTGGAAAGACATCCCTGAAACGATCCACCACTGGAGGAAAGTCCATCTGTGAAATCCCCTGGTCATCCAGATATAGAATAGAAATCTGGGTTGTAACTCCTCTTGACCCATGATGCTTGGGTCCCGTTCTGCTCTCCAGGACATCCCACTCGCCCTTATGAAAAAAAGATCTGCCCTCTGGTGATGTGAAACTCACCCTACGACGAGAGAAATCGAAAACTACCTAGAAGGGAATTAACTAGTCCATTACGAGAATGACATCATAGCCCATCATATCTAGGAAATAGAGTTCCCATAAAAAGTGATACCCACCAACATCTAGAAGGAACTCCTTGCACTGAATTAAACACTCCATTCTAGTCCCCAACGGAGTGTCTAGTGTCATGATATTAGCAGAAGAAAAGATGTAGAGACCAAGGCTCTCCACAACCGCAACAGATATAAATCTATGGGAAGACCCTATATTAAAAAGAGAAGAAGCTCAAACTGAGGCTACTAAGATCGTACCTCGCACTATAGAGGATCCAAGATCCTGCTTCTATTGGGTCTGCTCTACTGCAAAAGTCAGACTTGTATAGCTACTCTGTGACCCTGTCTGGCCACCCTGAGCTGATCCACCCAGTTTTTGCAGAAAACCAGGTGACTGGCTACCACCTCCATGACCTCCACCTTGTCATGAACGGACAAAAGAACTCCATTTCCCAGACTAGTGAGAAACTAGTGGTGTTTCTCCTGAATGAGGAGTCATAGAAGAACCCCTGTCGCTAGCTGCTGGTGAGAAGATCTGACAGAAGCACTAAAGATGACCCATCTTGCCGCAAGATCAGAACTCCACTGGGTCTCCTGGGAAATGTGGCCTCATATGTTTGATCTTCCCTCACTAGTAGTACACCACCTGGCTTCTATAAGAAGTGTCTCACCTCCTTGGATCACTATATAAAGACTCCCTACGACGTTTCCTGCTGTCAGTACGAGGGATACTAACTCTAGATACCGAGCCTCCCTAGCTCACAACTCAATAATCTCTCAGATTTTACTCAATGATAAGAGCCTGGTTGACGATAGAAGTGATAGAGTTCAACTGGAATATGTTCACCTATGATCGGATGTCATGCCTCAGACCATCCTCAAACTTCCTTACCAGGAATAACTGATCACCTACTGAAATAGGCATGAAACGCTGCAGCTTGGTAAAACAGGAGGAATACTCCATAACCGGCAGAGTACCCTGCTCTAGACTTATAAAATCATGGGATCGATCGACCCTCAAGGTCTCTGGTTAGAATTATTCATATAAGATACATTGGAACTCCTACCAATTCATGAATTGCTGGTGTCCCGTCTATGAGATCACATACGACCACCTCTTGGTGGAATCCCGAAACATATATGCAGCGATCTTGACCCACCTCTATGGAGGTGCCTCTAGATGCTCAAAGATCGTCAGCATGTCTTTTAGACATGAATCTGCATCCCGAGGTCCTCCATCCCCTAATAAAGTAGAAGGATACTATTGCTAAATGAACAACATCAATTCTTCTATCGATGGGGTAGGAGGCGGTGCTCCCTAAAAGGTCTGCATCATCCTCATAAACCCTTCCCTGAACTATGAATCAGAACCTGTATCTTTTATAACAACTTGTGCCAAGACTGGCACAACAGGCGGATCTACAGGTAGTCCCTGATCAGCCATATCTGGTGTCTGATCACAACCTTGAAACTGGCATACAACCGGAGGACATCTCGACGGTATGACTCTGCAAGTTCAAATTCACACCTTAGATCAAGATTATCTAGGACCGAAAATTGATAATGTAAGAACATAATAGAAGAAGGAAAGCATTCAATTTTTACAAAACAAGACTACACGGCATGTATAACACCTACACGAAATGTTCCCTCCAGCCATTCACATGGGCGTGTACTCCTTCCAAAGCTGGTTATCTAACACCCCTTATACACGGCGTGTTCACCTAATACAGAGTGTGTACTTGAATCCTATTCCCCTACCCCAGTCCTTATATATAGCTGAGCAACAAGATTCTATTTAGAACGATACTACACAACAAGTTAGTGCGAAAAATGATGTATACTAGACGAACCTCACCGACCTATGTTGTTAGATACACAACTAGTTAAATGGCTCACACTATATGACGTGTTCCAGGAAGACACGACGTGTAATGAGAAGATTTTGATGAGCCGTGTTGTTAGTGACACAGCCAGTTACACGGATCTATAACATGGCATGTACATCCTCTACACGACATGTCTGACCAAATATTCCATACCCCGTGTCCCCGCCCACATAGTCTAAGACACGGTTACAGACTACACGGTGTGTACATACAGTACACAACGTGTACTTAAGAAAAACAATTTCTTCTTGAATTGAAGAACACGTGGTGTGTATTCAAAACTACACGATGTGTATTCTGGGTTTTTTGGACAGTAATCCTCAGAAACTACTCCAGAACCCAAAAAAAACAGAAACAAACACTGAATGTAACACCCCGATCTTCCACAATACGCTTCTCATTCAATAATGCAATGGCTTGCATTGTACGCAACTTCGAGTTCTAAAACACAGCGACTAATCAAAGTAGCCATTATGAATAGTAATAACCACTTTTTAAAATTATAGAAATTTTATATTTCAAAATGGACTTCATTTTTGGATTCGGAATATCGAAATTAGCCTATGTTGAATTTTTGGTATTTTTCTGAGAACTTCTAATTTTTTATGAATAGTGAAAAATACTTAAAAACAACTTTTTTAATTAAAATAATTTATAGTGATAAATTATACTATTTAGTGGTTTTAATGTATAATTAGAATACATTTTTACCATTTTATCCAATGGTGGTCATTAGAATTAATTTAACATTGAAATTGGACATAAACAATTGCCAATCTTTTGATATAAATTGTTTCTTAAAAACACGCTATTTGTTGTGACAACGGGAATTAATTATAAAATTAATTAATGAAACTTATATGTCTGGAATTTTGTAAAATAGACATCATTTTTGAATTCGGAATATCAATTATAGCTTAGGGTGAAATTTTGGCATTGTTCTGAAAAACTTCAATTTTTGATGAATAGTGAAACCACTAAGTGGTAGTTAAATAACTGATTTTTCGTTTAAATGAAATATTACCACTTCTGTGGTTTGATTTTCAAAAATCCGACATACATGGTTGTCATTAAGAAGTAAAATGTGGTTCAATGAGATTAAACTAATTTTTGGTGAATAGTAACTTTTAAGTTCTTAATCACGGTTAGAGGTAATTAGTGTAGTTTAAGGTAAAAATAATGTTTTAATAATATGATATGAGCTTGACACCTGTCCTACTACTATTGGATGAGTCATGGCCGACCAAGACAACCCATGGGTCAACTTGGGGACCCCATGGAACCACTTTGGTTGGAAAATGACATTAATATATATTTATTTAATGTTAAAGTAAAAAATGACACAAACATGAAATGTTTTACTAAAATAATTTTTACAAGGGGTTATACAAGTCATATTTTTGACTATAAATAGTAATTGGAAAGCTAAAAAGATTTCCTACATCATAGTATTTTTTTAATAATTTTTAGACGTTATATAAATTAAATTATATATGACATCATGATGATGCAGTGATGACCTCATTATTTAACGATTTAAATAAAATGAAAAGATAATGTAAAATCCAAAGAGTAACAAAAACATATTGGATGGGTAGATTTAGAACCCTTATCACCTTATCCACGAATTATATAATTTTGGGACCTTTAGAATCCGAAAATCATTGTATAATAATGTAAAATTTCCTTACTTTCCAAGAGTGCCCCTCCTCTCCTCTTATAAAATGCCCCCACCTCTACCACCTCATTCACACATTCAAGACATTTGGCTCATCCAAAATCTGCCCAAATACTCTCCCAAATTCCCCCTCTTACTCCTAGAAGCCTCACTTTGGGCAGAACTCTTCTCAAGGAAGCCTTTGGCTCAAATCAAAAAGAGTTACCTGATTTTGAGGTAATGTCTTCTTTAATGTTGTTTTGTTTTATTTTTATTCTCCAACCCCTTAAACTCTTTTTATTCATTTCTTTTGTAACAAAAACAGTATCCTAAATATACTAGGATGTTTTTATAAGAATTATTCGAGCTACACTTACACAGACCTACATCTAATGGTTAAAGAACATACAGTTTCTGTGGATGGTGAATTTCTGCCTCACGAAACGATGATTGTTCAACACTCATATAACACCTTCAAAGGTGGCCATTAAGATGTAACTATATTTATATATGATATATAATATTCTTATGTTTTACTTATGCTTCTGTATTTTTCATTTATGGCATACTTATGATTTCCATTATGGGTAAACGCGATAATTTCATTTTAGGAAGTGCGGACTACCGCCCCCTCAAAGTGATTTGAATCGTTAATACCATATGTGGGATGTATAAAGGATGGAGTAAATGGTATTATATGCTATATTATAATGGAATTATATTATACATTTATATAATTATGATTTCATTACATTAAATATGAAATAGAAATGAAAGTAGCGTTCATGCGTACGTACGGCTTACCGTCTCCATGAACGGTGCATTTCATTTCTTACCTCTAAATGTTACGTAATATTATGAATGAATGTATATACTGGATATATATGATATATATGATATCTACATCATGAATATAATTCTGGATATAATTGATATTTCACCACATGAACAACTTGTAATTATAAGAAGTTTATTGTTGACACAAGTACCAAAGATCGACAAAACGACCGTTATTAACTTAAATAATTACATAATGTTCATAACATTGTAATAAGTGATATAAAAGGGATAATGAAATTAAAAATGGTTCTTAATAAGGTATATATTAACTCTAGTTTATTATTCAGGAGGTTAAAGAACGGTTGAGTCAAGTCAGACACGAGGTAAGGGAATTTCTTAACCCAACTTCCATTCTTTGGGTTAATCTCCTACTTTCAAATTATGTCATGATATTAATATGTCCTATTTTGTATATTTACTTTCTATATTTGTACCTATAGTGAATACACATAATAGATCTCTTTTATTTTAAAAATTATCTTTTTAAGGACTTTGTCTCAATCTCCTTTCATTGAGGCATATTTGGCTTTATACACAACTTTCTTTTATACGGTGTATAAACCCCTTTGACTTTTACGTTTATTCAAAAGGAATCTTTTTTATACGAAGTGTTTTACTAAACAACAAAAAGGGAATGTTTTTCTTTCCGTACATATGCGACGACAATGACTTCTCCATCGCCGTGACCATTATTTGAGTTTCGGCTTCCTCTACAAGCCATCACTTTTTTTAATGAAAAATAAATACAAAGTTTTAACTTTCTTTTATTTTGGTATTGAAAATGGTTTTGAAAGCGTTTTTATCATATCAAAGTGTTGTATTGATATCTTGTTATTGAAATGTGGAAATGTTATGTATCCTTTATGCATGTTTTATGTGATACGATTATGTTATGGTTTATGATATGTTTAAACCTATTCATATGAGGAATGTATTGGACTTAATAAGTGACGGGTGGAGCCCGCTATAGCTCCTCGATGCATCGGTAGGTCTCATGAGACAACTAGACGTGGAATTGGCCTAGGCCCTTTCGCAATTTGATTTATGGTTTTGGCCGAGGCCTTAATCATTTTAGACGTCTTGGCCGAGGCCTTCAAAAAATGTTTCAGAATGTCTGGCATTATACATTCCCTCATTATGAAAGTGGTTATTGATATTGCATGTGATTATTCGTCTAGTAGAATATCCATGTGAGTAAGTAAATGGCATTATTTAATTTTATTTTTGCCATATTATGCTGAATTTCAAGGTTAAAAAGGCTTTTGTTTTAGTTATAAATTGTCTTAAATGTTAATGTTTATTTATGAAATCTTCTGCAATATTGTTATCCTTACTGAGCATCTGAGCTCACCCCTTTCAATGTTTTAATATTTTCCAGGATGTGAAGAAGTATTTTATGAATGACCTGTAGGGATTGTCAGAAGAGGATATGAGTGTGGACTATGGAGACTTTGTTATTGTAGTTTTTCACTTTATGATGTAATGTAACATTTACGAATGTATCTAGTGTTTCCAAGGATACTAAACTAATCGGTCTTTTGAGACTTGATCTTTTGTGATCATGCCAATGTTACGTAGTAATGCACCGACTCTGGGTAGCTGGGGTCGGGGCATTACAGTTGGTATCAGAGGCAGTTTAGTACTGACCTTGGAATCTAGATTTAGATAAACTCTGATTAGAGCACACAGCCCGAAGATAGACTTTGAGGATTAGTATAGAAGAACTTCTTAGAATTTTGGTATTATAGATATTTTGTGAGTTTTCCGAACAATACATCCCTGTCTGGATACGAGGAGGTAGAGGCGGATTTGACACATATGTACCTAGGGGTAAAACCCGAAAACACCGCTTTGAGCTAGACTCGAACGGGAACTGGTGCATGACAACGGGCCTTGATGCACTCTTGGTTACGACACTCTCGGGGGATATGCTTAGGATAATTCTCGTTTTCTTTAAAAACCACTATGAAGGGTTATGAGTATATACTTCCTCAAATAAAACATTTTTATAGTTATGGATTATATCCATAAATAGTTCAATTTATGTTAAGTATTTTATAAGTATGGAATTATGTATTTTGATTCATAAACTAATCTATTTTATGCCATTGTTTAGAAATGGTGCCTAGTGGAAGGAATGGAAACCGTATCAATGCATGCACTCCGTGTAGGGATTTCCCTCCTGCTCAAGATAATTATTGTGGATCTGGAGATACAACTGGTGATGATCAACTTATTACCATTCTGGGACAACTCACTCAGGTTATGAATAATAACCTTACTCGTATGGAGCACCCTGATCCGCAACGTGGAGGATCAATGTTAGATCGCTTAATGAGGCAACAACCACCAAAATTTAATGGGGGTACAAATCCATTAGTAGCTGAGCAATGGATAAACTCCTTAGAGAAAATATTCCACGCCTTGGGGAGTAGTGAAAGGGAAAAGGTTATCATGGCAGTTTACTGCCTCACTAGAGATGCCGATCAATGGTGGTCACTGATTCAAAACAGAAAGGAAGATGAAGAAGTATCAAATATGGAATGGAGAGAGTTCAAAGATCTTTTCTTAGAAAAATACTTTCCACATGACCATCGAGCAGATATGGAAAGGCAATTTCTGAGTCTGAGGCAGAAGGAGGATGATAATGTCGCAAAGAATGAGGTTACCTTTACAAGGTTAGCGAGACATGCTGTCGATTATATACGTAACCCAAGGAGTAATATTGATCGTTTCTTTGATGGGTTAAAACCATTTCTCTGTCGAGCTTTAGTATCACAATCCTTCTCATCATACGAAGATATTGTCTCGTGTGCTATCAAGACAGAAAAGGAATTCTCTAAGTCTTATGACAACAAAGTAAAGCAAGAGAAGAAGAGAGCGGTGGAACAAGAGACAGATAAAGGGAAAAAGGGAAAGAAGGATTTTCCATTATGTGATAATTGTGGGAAGAATCACCCTGGTACTTTCCTAAAAGGAATGGGAGTTTGTTATAAATGTGGGGAAAAAGGTCACAAGGCACGTGATTGCAAGGGAAAGAAAGAGGCTATCAATGTTGAATGCTACAATTGTAGGGAAATGGGTCATTATTCAAATGAATGTCCTAATCGTCAGGGAAACTTACCTCAGAAAAGGACAAGGGATCAAGGATAATCTTATGCTGTTACTATAGTTGAAGTAGATTAACTAATGTATTGGTGCTTTTGGACTCATGGATTATATTCTGGTTATTAGAATAATGTGATATATATATATGGATTGTACTGTAGTACTTGTTGATTTCAGTAAGGTTTTAATATGATGAAGGTAATCATATTTTTAGTATGTGACAAAAAGAGAAACTTTAATTTGTTTGTGGAATCTGATAAATTGATTTTGGAATTGAGAGACCTTTTAGAGAAAGTCTGGACAGAGGTATTTTGGATAACTATAAAGGATGGAGTGGATTAAGTTGATCTTTGGATAGTATTGTTTAAGGTTAAAAAATTTATGAAGATTATTTTTGGAATATTATGATACTATAGTTTTAGGAAAAGGACAACCTGCAGGGTGGGGCATAACCCGTCGCGTCGGACAAAGATACAGGAATCGAACCCACAATCATAGTACGACAGGCCTTTATTTCCTACCACAAGCCTATAGGAAGTCCCTGGTTATTACAAAATAATTTTACTAATCTAAATGGTATGTGTTAACATTTGTAACCTTATACAATTAGGATAAGTATAATATTTTTGAGTTCTATTATCTTTTTGAGTGAAAGATGAGTTGAAGGTTGAAACTCTAATTGTCAAGCATAAATATATATATACCTATCTCTTATTCAATGAATAAAGTAATTCTTAAACTTTATTAAAACAAAAAAATGTGTTATCCTAATACCTTATGTCTTGTTGAACTGATGATATTTTAAATCAACATAGATTGAAGGCTTTGAGGCCGTCAATTTGATAGTTGATTGTGATTGATGACCTCAATCACTCCCTACAAATATTTACGTTTTTCCTCTAATTATATGTCTCTAATTACCATTAATGTTCTCCTAATCGAGATCATAATTGGGTGGTGACTCATTCATTTCCCTTTCCCTCTTATTAAGGCTAAATTTTATTAATCTTATTTCCGATGTGCGTTTTCCACAAAGGTATTTTCTATTTTCAAACTTTTATTTTCAAAGAAAAAATTTCAAATTGCGAGGACGCAATTTATTGAAGGAGGGGAGAATGTAACACCCCGAGATTCCACGATACGCTTCTCATTCAATAATGCAATGGCTTGCATTGTACGCAACTTCGAGTTCTAAAACACAGCGACTAATCAAAGTAGCCGTTATGAATAGTAATAACCACTTTTTAAAATTATAGAAATTTTATATTTCAAAATGGACTTCATTTTTGGATTCGGAATATCGAAATTAGCCTATGTTGAATTTTTGGTATTTTTCTGAGAACTTCTAATTTTTTATGAATAGTGAAAAATACTTATAAACAAATTTTTTAATTAAAATAATTTATAGTGATAAATTATACTATTTAGTGGTTTTAAAGTATAATTAGAATATATTTTTACCATTTTATCCAATGGTGGTCATTACAATTAATTTAACATTGAAATTGGACACAAACAATTGCCAATCTTTTGATATAAATTGTTTCTTAAAAACACGCTATTTGTTGTGAAAGTGGGAATTAATTATAAAATTAATTAATGCAACTTATATCTTTGTAATTTTGTAAAATAGAAATCATTTTTGAATTCTGAATATCAATTATATCTTAGGGTGAAATTTTTGCATTGTTCTGAAAAACTTCAATTTTTGATGAATAGTGAAACCACTAAGTGGTAGTTAAATAACTGATTTTTCGTTTAAATGAAATATTACCGCTTCCGTGGTTTTATTTTCAAAAATAATACATACATGGTTGTAATTAAGAAGTAAAATGTGGTTCAATGAGATTAAAATAATTTTTGGTGAATAGTAACTTTTAAGTTCTTAATCGCGATTAGAGGTAATTAGTGTAGTTTAAGGTAAAAATAATGTTTTAATAATATGAGATGAGCTTGACACTTGTCCTACTCCTATTGGATGAGTCATGGCCGACCAAGACAACCCATGGGTCAACTTGGGGACCCCATGGAGCCACTTTGGTTGGAAAATGACATTAATATATATTTATTTAATGTTAAAGTAAAAAATGACACAAACATGAAATGTTTTACTAAAACAATTTTTACATGGGGTTATGCAAGTCATATTTTTGACTATAAATAGTCATTGGAAAGCTAAAAAGATTTCCTACATCATAGTATTTTTTTTATAACTTTTAGAAATTAAATAAATTAAATTATATATGACATCATGATGATGCAGCGATGACCTCATTATTTAACGATTTAAATAAAATGGAAAGATAATGTAAAATCCAATGCGTACACTTGTCAAAAACCTATTGGATGGGTATATTTCGAACCCTTATCACCTTAGACACGAATTATATAAGTTTGGGACCTTTAGAATCCGAAAAGCATTGTATAATAATGTAAAATTTCCTTACTTTCCAAGAGTATCCCTCCTCTCCTCTTATTAAAGGCCCCCACCTCTACCACCTCATTCACACATTCAAGACATTTGGCTCGTCCAAACTCTGCCCAAATACTCTCCCAAATTCTCCCTCTTACTCCTAAAATCCCCCTTTGGGCATAACTCTTCCCAAGGAAGCCTTTGGCTCAAATCAAAAAGAGTTACCCGGTTTTGAGGTAATGTCTTCTTTAATGTTGTTTTGTTTTATTTTTCTTCTCCAACCCCTTAAACTCTTTTTATTCATTTCTTTTGTAACAAAAAAAGTATCCTAAATATACTAGGATGTTGTTATAAGAATTATTCGAGCTACACTTACACACACCTACATCTAATGGTTAAAGAACATACAGTTTCTGTGGATGGCGAATTTCTATCTCACGAAATTATGATTGTTCAACACTCATATAACACCTTAAAAGGTGGCCATTAAGATGTCACTATATTTATATATGATATATAATATGTTTATGTTTTACTTATGATTCTGTATTTTTCATTTATGGCATACTTATGATTTCCATTATGGGTAAACGCGATAATTTCATTTTAGGAAGTGCGGACTACCGCCCCCTCAAAGTGATTTGAATAGTTAATACCATATGTGGGATGTATAAAGGATGGAGTAAATGGTATTATATGATATATTATACTGGAATTATATTATACATTTATATCATTATGATTTCATTACATTAAATACGAAATAGAAATGAAAGTAGCGTTCATGCGTACGTACGGCTTACCGTCTCCATGAACGGTGCATTTCATTTCTTACCTCTAAATGTTACGTAATATTATGAATGAACGTATATACTGGATATATATGATATATATGATATCTACATCATGAATATAATTCTGTATATAATGGATATTTCACCACATGAACAACTTGTAATTATAAGAAGTTTATTGTTGACACAAGTACCAAAGATCGACAAAACGACCGTTATTAACTTAAATAATTACATAATGTTAATAACATAGTAATAAGTGATATAAAAGGGATAATGAAATTAAAAATGGTTCTTAATAAGGTATATATTAACTCTAGTTTATTATTTAGGAGGTTAATGAATGGTTGAGTCAAGTCAGACACGAGGTAAGGGAATTTCTTAACCCAACTTCCATTCTTTGGGTTAATCTCCTACTTTAAAATTATGTCATGATATTATTATGTCCTATTTTGTATATTTACTTTCTATATTTGAACCTATAGTGAATACACCTAATAGATCTCTTTTATTTTAAAAATTATATTTTTAATGACTTCGTCTCAATCTCCTTTCATTGAGGCATATTTGGTTTTATACACAACTTTCTTTTATACGGTGTATAAACCCCTTTGACTTTTACGTTTATTCAAAAGGAATCTTTTTTATACGAAGAATTTTACTAAATGACAAAAAGGGAATGTTTTTCTTTCCATACATATGCGGCGACAATGACTTTTCCGCCGCCGTGACCATTATTTGAGTTTCGTCTTCCTCTACAAGCCATCACTTTTTTTAATGAAAAATAAATAAAAAGTTTTAACTTTCTTTTATTTTGGTATTGAAAATGGTTTTGAAAGTGTTTTTATCATATCAATGTGTTGTATTGATATCTTGTGATTGAAATGTGGAAATGTTATGTTTCCTTTATGTATGTTTTATGTGATACGATTATGTTATGGTTTATGATATGTTTAAACCTATTCATATGAGGAATGTATTGCACTTAATAAGTGACGGGTGGAGCCCGCTATAGCTCCTCGATGCATCGGTAGGTCTCATGAGACAAATAGACATGGAATTGGCCTAGGCCCTTTCCCAATTTGATTTATGGTTTTGGCAGAGGCCTTAATCATTTTAGACGTCTTGGCCGAGGCCTTGACAAAATGTTTCAGAATGTCTGGAATTATACATTCCCTCATTATGAAAGTGGTTATTGATATTGCATGTGATTATTCGACTAGTAGAATATCCATGTGAGTTAGTAAATGGAATTATTTAATTTTATTTTTTCCATATTATTCTGAAGTTCAAGTTTAAAAAGGCTTTTGTTTTAGTTATACATTGCCTTAAATGTTAATGTTTATTTATGAAAGCTTCCGCAATATTGTTATCCTTACTGAGCATCTGAGCTCACCCCTTTCAATGTTTTAATATTTTCCAGGATGTGAAGAAGTATTTTTTGAATGACCTGTAGGGATTGTCAGAAGAGGATATGAGTGTGGACTATGGAGACTTTGTTATTGTAGTTTTTCACTTTATGATGTAATGTAACGTTTACGAATGTATCTAGTGTTTCCAAGGCTACTAAACTAATCGGTCTTTCGAGACTTGATCTTTTGTGATCATGCCAATGTTATGTAGTAATGCACCGACTCTGGGTAGCTGGGGTCGGGGAGTTACAGTTGGTATCAGAGGAAGTTTAGTACAAACCTTGGAATCTAGATTTAGATAAACTCTGATTAGAGCACATAGCCGGAAGATAGACTTTGAGGATTAGTATAGAATAACTTCCTAGAATTTTGGTATTATAGAGATTTTGTGAGTTTTCTGAGCAATACATTCCTGTCTGGATACGAGCAGGTAGAGGCGGCTCTGGCACAGATGTACCTAGGGGAAAAACCCGAAAACACCGCTTTGAGCTAGACTCGAACGGGAACTGGTGCACGACAACGGGCCTTGCTGCACTCTTGGTTATGACACTCCCGGGGGATATGCTTAGGATAATCCTCGTTTTCTTTACAAACCACTATGAAGGGTTATGAGTATATACTTCCTCAAAGAAAACATTTTTATAGTTATGGATTATATCCATAAATAGTTCAATTTATGTTAAGTATTTTATAAGTATGGAATTATGTATTTTGATTCATAAACTAATCTAGTTTATGCCATTGTTTAGAAATGGCACCTAGTGGAAGGAATGGAAACCGTATCAATGCACGCACTCCGTGTAGGGATTGCCCTCCTGCTCAAGATAATTATTGTGGATCTGGAGATACAACTGGTGCTGATCTACTTATTACCATACTGGGACAACTCACTCAGGTTATGAATAATAACCTTACTCGTATGGAGCACCCTGATCCGCAACGTGGAGGATCAATGTTAGATCGCTTCATGAGGCAACAAACACCAACATTTAATGGGGGTACAAATCCATTAGTAGCTGAGCAATGGATAAACTCCTTAGAGAAAATATTCCACGCTTTGGGGAGTAGTGAAAGGGAAAAGGTTATCATGGCAGTTTACCACCTCACTGGAGATGCCGATCAATGGTGGTCACTGATTCAAAACACAAAGGAAGATGAATAAGTATCAAATATGGAACGGAGAGAGTTCAAAGATCTTTTCTTAGAAAAATACTTTCCACATGACCATCGAGCAGATATGGAAAGGCAATTTCTGAGTCTGAGGCAGAAGGTGGATGAGAATGTCGCAAAGTATGAGGCTAACTTTACAAGGTTAGCGAGGCATGCTGCCAATTATATACGTAACCCAAGGAGTAAGATTGATCGTTTCTTTGATGGGTTAAAACCATTTCTCTGTCGAGCTTTAGTATCACAATCCTTCTCATCATACGAAGATATTGTCTCGTGTGCTATCAAGAAAGAAAAGGAATTCTCTAAGTCTTATGACAACAAAGTAAAGCAATAGAAGAAGAGAACGGTGGAACAAGAGACAGATAAAGGGAAAAAGGGAAAGAAGGATTTTCCATTATGTGATAATTGTGGGAAGAATCACCCTGGTACTTTCTAAAAGGAATGGGAGTTTGTTATAAATGTGGAGAAAAAGGTCACCAGGCGCGTGATTGCAAGGGAAAGAAAGAGGCTATCAATGTTGAATGCTACAATTGTAGGGAAATGGGGCATTATGCAAATGAATGTCCTAAGCGTCAGGGAAACTTACCTCAGAAAAGGCCAAGGGATCAAGGACAATCTTATGCTGTTACTAGAGTTGAAGCAGAATAACTAATGTATTAGTGCTTTTGGACTCATGGATTATATTCTGGTTATTAGAATAATGTGATATATATATATGGATTGTACTGTAGTACTTGTTGATTTCAGTAAGGTTTTAATATGATGAAGGTAATCATATTTTTAGTATGTGACAGAAAGAGAAACTTTAATTTGTTTGGGGAATCTGATAAATTGATTTTGGAATTAAGAGACCTTTTAGAGAAAGTCTGGACAGAGGTATTTTGGATAACTATAAAGGTTGGAGTGGATTAAGTTGATCTTTGGATAGTATTGTTTAAGGTTAAAAAATTTATGAAGATTATTTTTGGAATATTATGATACTATAGTTTTAGGAAAAGGACAACCTGCAGGGTGGGGCATAACCCGTCGCGTCGGACAAAGCTGCAGGAATCGAACCCACAATCATAGTGCAACATGCCTTTATTTCCTACCACTAGCCTACAGGAAGTCCCTGGTTATTACAAAATAATTTTACTAATCTAAATGGTATGTGTTAACATTTGGAACCTTATACAATTAGGATAAGTATAATATTTTTGAGTTCTATTATCTTTTTGAGTGAAAGATGAGTTGAAGGTTGAAACTCTAATTGTCAAGCATAAATATATATATAACTATCTCTTATTCAATGAATAATGTAATTATTAAACTTTATTAAAGGGATATTAAAACAAAAAAATGTGTTATCCAAATACCTTATGTCTTGTTGAACTGATGATATTTTAAATCAACATAGATTGAAGACTTTGAGGCCGTCAATTTGATAGTTGATTGTGATTGATGACCTCAATCACTCCCTACAAATATTTACGTTTTTCCTCCAATTATATGTCTCTAATTGCCACCAATGTTCTCCTAATCGAGATCATAATTGGGTGGTGACTCATTCCTTTCCCTTTCCCTCTTATTAAGGCTAAATTTTATTAATCTTATTTCTGATGTGGGTTTTCCACAAAGGTATTTTCTATTTTCAAACTTTTATTTTCAAAGAAAAAATTTCAAATTGCGAGAACGCAATTTATTGAAGGAGGGGAGAATGTAACACCCTGAGCTTCCATGATACACTTCTCATTCAATAATGCAATGGCTTGCATTGTATGCAACTTCGAGTTCTAAAACACAGCGACTAATCAAAGTAGCTGTTATGAATAGTAATAACCACTTTTTAAAATTATAGAAATTTTATATTTCAAAATGGACTTCATTTTTGGATTCGGAATATCAAAATTAGCCTATGTTGAGTTTTTGGTATTTTTCTGAGAACTTCTAATTTTTTATGAATAGTGAAAAATACTTAAAAACAACTTTTTTAATTAAAATAATTTATAGTGATAAATTATACTATTTAGTGGTTTTAAAGTATAATTAGAATATATTTTTACCATTTTATCCAATGGTGGTCATTAGAATTAATTTAACATTGAAATTGGACATAAACAATTGGCAATCTTTTGATATAAATTGTTTCTTAAAAACACGCTATTTGTTGTGACAGCGGGAATTAATTATAAAATTAATTAATGCAACTTATATGTTTGGAATTTTGTAAAATAGACATCATTTTTGAATTCGGAATATCAATTATTGCTTAGGGTGAAATTTTGGCATTGTTCTGAAAAACTACAATTTTTGATGAATAGTGAAACCACTAAGTGGTAGTTAAATAACAGATTTTTCGTTTAAATGAAATATTACAACTTCTGTGGTTTGATTTTCAAAAATCCGACATACATGGTTGTCATTAAGAAGTAAAATTTGGTTCAATGAGATTAAAATAATTTTTGGTGAATATTAACTTTTAAGTTCTTAATCGCGATTAGAGGTAATTAGAGTAGTTTAAGGTAAAAATAATGTTTTAATAATATGAGATGAGCTTGAAACTTGTCCTACTCCTATTTGATGAGTCATGTCCGACCAAGAAAACCCATGGGTCAACTTGGGGACCCCATGGAGCCACTTTGGTTGGAAAATGACATTAATATATATTTATTTAATGTTAAAGTAAAAAATGACACAAACATGAAATGTTTTACTAAAACAATTTTTACATGGGGTTATACAAGTCATATTTTTGACTATAAATAGTAATTGGAAAGATAAAAGGATTTCATACATCATAGTATTTTTTTTATAATTTTTAGACATCAAATAAATTAAATTATATATGACATCATGATGATGCAGCGATGACCTCATTATTTAACGATTTAAATAAAATGGAAGGATAATGTAAAATCCAAAGCGTAAACTTGTCAAAAACCTATTGTATGGGTATATTTAGAACCCTTATCACCATAGACACGAATTATATAAGTGTGGGACCTTTAAAATCCGAAAAGAATTGTATAATAATGTAAAATTTCCTTACTTTCCAAGAGTGCCCCTCCTCTCCTCCTATAAAAGCCCCCCACCTCTACCACCTCATTCACACATTCAAGCCATTTGGCTCGGCCAACCTCTGCCCAAATACTCTCCCAAATTCCCCCTCTTACTCCTAGAAGCCTCAATTTGGTTAGAACTCTTCCCAAGAAAGCCTTTGGCTCAAATCAAAAAGAGTTACCCGATTTTGAGGTAATGTCTTCTTTAATGTTGTTTTGTTTTATTTTTCTTCTCCAACCCCTTAAACTCTTTTTATTAATTTCTTTTGCAACAAAAACAGTATCCTAAATATACTAGGATGTTTTTATAAGAAGTATTAGAGCTACACTTACACACACCTACATCTAATGGTTAAAGAACATACAGTTTCTGTGGATGGCGAATTTCTGCCTCACGAAACGATGATTGTTCAACACTCATATAACACCTTAAAAGGTGGCCATTAAGATGTCACTATATTTATATATGATATATAATATGTTTATGTTTTACTTATGCTTCTTTATTTCTCATTTATGGGATACTTATGATTTCCATTATGGGTAAACGCGATAATTTCATTTTAGGAAGTGCGGACTACCGCCCCCTCAAAGTGATTTGAATCGTTAATACCATATGTGGGATGTATAAAGGATGGAGTAAACGGTATTATATGCTATATTATACTGGAATTATATTATAAATTTATATCATTATGATTTCATTACATTAAATACGAAATAGAAATGAAAGTAGCGTTCATGCGTACGTACGGCTTACCGTCTCCATGAACGGTGCATTTCATTTCTTACCTCTAAATGTTACGTAATATTATGAATGAATGTATATACTGGATATATATGATATATATGATATCTACATCATGAATATAATTCTGGATATAATGGATATTTCACCACATGAACAACTTGTAATTATAAGAAGTTTATTGTTGACACAAGTACCAAAGATCGACAAAACGACCGTTATTAACTTAAATAATTACATAATGTTCATAACATTGTAATAAGTAATATAAAATGGATAATGAAATTAAAAATGGTTCTTAATAAGGTATATATTAACTCTAGTTTATTATTCAGGAGGTTAAAGAAGGGTTGAGTCAAGTCAGACGCGAGGTAAGAGAATTTTTTGACCCAACTTCCATTCTTTGGGTTAATCTCCTACTTTCAAATTATGTCATGATATTATTATGTCCTATTTTGTATATTTACTTTCTATATTTGTACCTATAGTGAATAAACATAATAGATCTCTTTTATTTTAAAAATTATCTTTTTAAGGACTTCGTCTCAATCTCCTTTCATTGAGGCATATTTGGTTTTATACGCAACTTTCTTTTATACGGTGTATAAACCCCTTTGACTTTTACATTTATTCAAAAGGAATCTTTTTTATATGAAGCCTTTTACTAAACAACAAAAAGGGAATGTTTTTCTTTCCGTACATATGCGGCGACAACGACTTCTCCGCCGCCGTGACCATTATTTGAGTTTCAGCTTCCTCTACAAGCCATCACTTTTTTTTAATGAAAAATAAATAAAAAGTTTTAACTTTCTTTTATTTTGGTATTGAAAATGGTTTTGAAAGCGTTTTTATCATATCAATGTGTTTTATTGATATCTTGTGATTGAAATGTGGAAATGTTATGTTTCCTTTATGCATGTTTTATGTGATACGATTATGTTATGGTTTATGACATGTTTAAACGTATTCATATGAGGAATGTATTGGACTTAATAAGTTACGGGTGGAGCCCGCTATAGCTCCTAGATACATCGGTAGGTCCCATGAGACAACTAGACGTGGAATTGGACTAGGCCCTTTCCCAATTTGATTTATGGTTTTGGCCGAGGCCTTAATCATTTTAGACGTCTTGGCCGAGGCCTTGACAAAATGTTTCAGAATGTCGAGCATTATACATTCCCTCATTATGAAAGTGGTTATTGATATTGCATGTGATTATTTGACTAGTAGAATATCCATGTGAGTAAGTAAATGGCATTATTTAATTTTATTTTTTCCATATTATGCTGAAGTTCAAGTTTAAAAAGGCTTTTGTTTTAGTTATACATTGCCTTAAATGTTAATGTTTATTTATGAAAGCTTCCACAATATTGTTATCCTTACTGAGCATCTGAGCTCACCCCTTTCATTGTTTTAATATTTTCCAGGATGTGAAGAAGTATTTTATGAATGACCTGCAGGGATTGTCAGAAGAGGATATGAGTGTGGACTATAGAGACTTTTTTATTGTAGTTTTTCACTTTATGATGTAATGTAACGTTTAGGAATGTATCTAGTGTTTCCAAGGCTACTAAACTAATCGGTCTTTCGAGACTTGATCTTTTGTGATCATGCCAATGTTACGTAGTAATGCACCGACTCTGGGTAGCTGGGGTCGGGGCGTTACACTGAATGTGCCAAATTACGATTTGTGAGGGCCCATACTCTCCAGGAATCAAATATTTGCATCTTATACGTGTTATAAACAAGGTAAACATGTTAATGATACCCCAAATTCTAGTCAATGAGGGCCCATAACACCTCAATAAACATGGTTTGACATTCATTCAAACAAAACCTTACACAAATGACACCCTATAAAATAGTAGGTATTTTATCAAGGATACTATCACAACCACATGAATCTATAGAACAACATCTATCACAACAACATGAAATCGCTAATGTACCCTATATGGCATGGAAATAATTCATGACATGTGATTTCTAGTAAGTTTCTAAATGATGCATGAGATGGAATACCCTCATCTTATTAGGTTGCAATAGAAATTGAACCTGAATAACGTCAACAATAACAACATAATACATGTGAGTCACCCAAAGGTAAAAATTAGATCAACCATAAACATTAAAAACCAGAAAAATTGCAACAAACGAGGTAGATTGGACTTTTCCCTGTACATGGGTTAGCTACTCATGGGCACATTTTTTTCCAAGTACCTATTCTATCCTATCCTTGAATATAGGCTCCAAACAGTATGTCAAGAAGAAAAAGAAACCATCAGATACCACTTTGTAACGTCTTGGATCTGGAAACCACCCAGAGGCACCCCATACCTAGTTGGTCAAATGGACTCAAGAACATTTCCCAGAACCCTAGAGGCTACCGACTAGAAGCGAGGGCATTGGGTGGGATAGTGAAGAATCTATGCCTCATTGGAAAAGTAACATAATAGAATAAAGAAATAGCAAAAGAAGAAGCATGAATAATCCATACAAAAGTAAACAACAGAAGATTGTAAAATAATAAACTAGAGCACACACATATATATGAATGATTCATGATACAAATTTCTAGGAAAGAATCCAAAGAAATCACAATGCTAGAATACAACAGTACTAAACCCAAGTACAAAATAAAGAAAGTAAACAACTCCTCAGCATCGCAAGCCATAGCTTGGTCCCATGCTCACCGTCTCCATATCTAATCAAGTACCTGAAGTAGAAGGGCACCTTCTCTTATCTGTACCTACAACAATATAATCTATTTGGACCCAAAAAAATGGCCCAAAAAAGGTGTGAGACTAAATACCAGTAGGAATCCACCACAATATCTGTGTCTAACAGTCAGTGAATATATGATAGGCAACAAGAAAATAAATGCAGTAAACAAGGAAGTACGCAAGGTAAACAATTCACAGTTTCAATGAATTCTGTATCATATATCAAGCAACAACTAACAAAGCAGGTAATCACAAATAGGTAACCCTCTAGGAAGTACTCACAGTCTATCCCCTCTGGTCATACCTAAAAAAACAAGCTACCCTCTATGAATTACACTTAGTCTAACCCCTCTGGTTCAGCTTAAGCATAGACTTTTTGAGGAAGCACTCACCGTCAATTCCTCATATAGTCTCGTATCTGTAACTAAAGGAATTCTAGGGAAACACTCAACATCTATTCCCCCTATGGCCCGTGTTGAGGATATACATAAACTATGAGGAAGCACTTATGTCAATTCCTCTTATGGTCTCGCATCGTAAGTAAAACAGACACTCTGGAGAATCCCTTACACCCATTCTACCTTTGGTCTATACATCGGGTTCTCACGACCCTGTGTATGTCAAGAAAGTATAGCGGCACATATCAGCCAAAGTAAACCTCAAGAAATACTTGGCTAGCAGTCTACAACATAACATCTTGTAAGGATACAAACACATCATCCTACTATACTAGGCATGGGAGGTAAACAATAGCCTAACAGGCAACCTAGACCCAACGATCAAAATAGTAAATCATGGATGGGAAATCACTTCCAAATCATAGCAATTAACCCTATTCACATTAGTTATCATCAACTCAAGCATAAAAGTATAGAATACAAACAATAGGGATAAAACGGTAAATGTGCAATACCCCCTTCATGAGTATTGGTGATTTTTCACATATAACTCAAAGACTTTTCACAAAAAGGCACAAACCAAGTACCTTGGTGTTGGGAGATCACTATATGTGATCCTCAGGCCTTGAATCATCCAAGAACACAGAAAATCTACAAAAATCTATAAAATGTTCAATAGAGGATAACTTGAGAAGGATGGGGAATTGGGAAACGAAGCTCAAGTAGAAGAGAGAGCTTACCGAGGTGATCCCAACGCAATCGACAATAGTCGAATCGGAGTTTAGATGCTTGGTCGGGGGCTCCGAGGAATATCGTGGCTGTACAAGAGCTCTCGGCTGAACAAAACCTAGAAGAAGACCTTTCTAGATATTAGATGCGACTCTGGTATGTTTAATGAAAAAAATACACAGTGTGTAATTTTGATGTACACGACGTGTACATTCCTTTTCCGTACTCCGCTTTAGGCGGCCTCTAGGTCACCCCCACATGGCTGTGTGTGTGGCCATCACACGGCCATCACACAACCTCCTTCGAAGATCTAGTACATGGTGTGTACTCATAACGTACATGGTGTGCACTTTAAAAATTTCCAGAAATTCCCCTTTTTTCTCAAAAATGACCATAAGAAAGAAAACATACTTGAAAAGAAGATCCAGGTTCTTACACAAACCTTGTACCCATCCTGGGTAAACCGTGAAAACAAAAATAGTCTGGGTTTTCATGGTTCAAACACAATTTGGAAAATAGTGCACCCTCATAGTAGAAACCAAATACCCCATCAGAGGGGTTCACAGTTAGGGCACACATATTGACAAACCGTGTGGTCCTGTAGAGCTAATGATGCACACATATTTTTTAATTACAAAAAATTTAATTTAAAATTATCCAAACCCCCATATAAACCCCATTTTAACTCTAACTTGGTATTTCATGAATTCCTATTTCTTGGTGGCTCCCAATAACCATTTTAAGCTCCTTTAAATACCATCTTAAGCATATAAAATCTTGGTGAACATCGTTTGATTCCTCTCTGTTAAAAAATATACTCCTATTATTTCTCTCCTAATATCTTATTCTCTCATCCATATGCATTTTTATATAATCATGTGTTTGATGTATATAAATTCCTTTGTTTTTTGATTCTTTCTTTTATTTCAAGATCTCTATTTTTTCCATTTTTCATTGGAAATTCCCACTACGAGTGTTGTGATACATGATCTTCATGTTATTGGTGGGTGGTTCTGTGATATTTTCCATGTTATAAACCCTTGATTTTATTATTTCAAATTAAATTGATTTCAATTGAATTTATTTACACCCATATAAATAGATATTGAAATTTTAGTGGACTTAGTTTGGAATTTTGGGGAAAAAATCACAATTCAAATGGAATTGGAAATTGGGGTCTGATTTGAATTTGATATAATTTCTAAAAACTGATCTATGAATTTATTTTTGAGAAAATCGCTTAAATTTATTTGATAAGATCCTATGATTGGATTTATCTTTAAAAGGAATGAATTTATTAAAAACTCA
Organism: Viscum album; assembly: GCA_963277665.1. Taxonomy (NCBI): domain Eukaryota; kingdom Viridiplantae; phylum Streptophyta; class Magnoliopsida; order Santalales; family Viscaceae; genus Viscum; species Viscum album. The sequence continues at coordinate 768,673,465 of OY728156.1, forward strand.
TGTTTTGGTTTTTAAAGTGAGATTGGCATATTGAAATTAGAAATGGGATTATTGAATTTTAAATAGTTTTTAAATATTTTTACCATTATCGATTAATTGTTTGAGGACGTGAGAGATTGTGTAGCATGTGGGTAATTTTTGACAAACACAATATGATGGTAATGCCCTATAAATGAATTTATTATATACAACTATAAATATAACATAGATCGGCAGATATTATCCTCGATGGGATGTTGATGAGTCCTCTTCAGCAAGTGTCTAAGGGACATGTGAACACATATTTCCATGATCAACTAAATGAGATGTGTATGAATCCCATAAATAGGAACTAACATACCATAGGTAGGATGACCATGTTGCTTATTGTTATTACTTTGATATATATATATATTCCATTTTTTTGAACGTATTTTTTCATGCCAATTGATTTAAATAACTGTTTTATATAAAATGTTTATTAAGACATTGTTTGAAATATTTCCATCAATATAAATGAAAATCATGTTTTTTAATTATGTAATTGTACAACCATGGATTTTTTATTTGAAATTAAAATCTTTATTTGGTTTATTTATTATGGAATTTTATTATGGAACACTTGGAGGGACCCTGTTGGGATTTTAGCTAACACTCTACCTTTTCCTTTGTGTGTTTTTTTATTTTCTTATTCTATGTTTTTTTTAAAGGGAAAGAGCCACTAGGTGGTAGTGGTTGTTTCTGATCCTTTAGAGTTGGAGTGTTGTGTCTATGGGGAATTGGAGTTGTTTTATATTTTCTGGTTTTCTAGTACTTTGATGATATACTATTTGGGTTTTGTTATACCTATTTGACTTCTAGTAATATCTCATTTGGGAGTTTTATTTAATAATATTGATATTTTTCTATTTCTTACACTATTTTTACCGAAAAATCCATTCCCTATTTTATATTGTATGATGCCAGGTTCTAGTCACCATCCCATGGGGATCAAGAACACCCTTCATGACATGTCAGTGCTGAATCAGTTATTTGGGTACCCAGTCATCTTGTTCGGTTCATGAAACACATATTTACACATAAACATATACATTTATATCTCACAAACACATGTACAAACAATTACATATATGTATTTATGTATATATATATATATATATTAAAATATTAACATAAATATATTTTTTTATTTAACCACACCTATTTATATATAAACGTTACTTTTAAAGGTATATATATATTATTGCATTTTTTTAAGGTACGCGAAATAGATAATTTTTTATTTTAAATAATATGAATAATAAATATTTATTTCATTATGGTATATTTAAAAATACATTTTTATAAAAATATGTTTAAATACTTATATGTACAATTGATTTATTACATGTAAATATAAGAAAAAATGAATATATTTAATTATAAATAAAACTAAAATATGAAAAATGATAACATTTCAAAATAATAATAACTATATGAAAGTAATATCTAAGAATAAATTCATACACCACTTGAAAATTAAAATAATAACCTCTTAAATGAAGAATAAATCCAATCTAATATTAATAAATTTGGGTATCCCAACTAATAACTCAGTTTTAGATTCTTTATGGGCCTTTTGTCCTCGAAAAATAGTGCTCGAGACCCCCTAATTTAATACTATGTATATCTCTTTGAAAACACTGATTTGATATGTGATAGAGCCCAAACGGAAACCCGAATTAAAATTTATGACCATTTCAAGTTCAAGTCATGTTTTCAACTTATCTGAGATTATTCATTCATTTATAGTTTTTTGTACCATACCACTATTATTAAATTGATATTAATCAATAATAATTAGAAATTTATTAATTAATATTATTTGTAATTATTTTATAATTCAGTTTCCCTAATATATATCATATATTAAGTGTAAATTCCTATTTAGTCTTATATAAATCATATTTTAAAAAATATATTTTATTTATATCAATACGTATATATATAAATATATAAATATATAAATATATAATTTTTAATTATATATAATTTTTTCTGAAATATTCATCTATATACAATAGAAAAAAGTGCTGATAATGGGTACCTTTTATCAATGCTAAAATAAAAGTGCTAATAAAGGGTAACTTTTATCAGCACTTTTTTAGGGTCGATAAAATGTACAGTTTATCATAATTTCTTTCTAGAATCACTTTCTCATAATATGGTTGACTAGCTCAAATATGCTCAAATATCTAACCATAATTGTTTACCCAAGTGGTCAAAACCCAATTGTAGGGAGATCATTGAAGGCTAGACAGAAAGTGGGAACTCTAAGTTAAATTTTTGAAATCTAAAAGTGGTTCCTCCATCTTATTATGAACAAATTATTTATTCTTATATCCATTCAAAATGGGATATTATTACATGAATCCAAATAATATGCGAGGAAATGAGAACCCATTTTTGGTGGTTAGGTATTAAATAAAAAGTGGTTGAATATGCTTCAAAATGCCTCACCTATCAATAGATCAAGGATAAACACTAATGAACTATTGTTATGCTACAATCCTTACCTATATTGGTGTGGAATTTGGTGAAAATTGCCATGGAATTTATCATGGTTTTATCAATAATGATTCAACAACATGATTCTATCTAGGTAATTATGGACTAACTCATAAATTTATCCCATTTCATTCCAATATATGAATCCAATAGGATATAAGACCTAAAAAGAATTTATATCTAGGATGTAGTGAAGTTTTATGATGTACTAGTTACAATAATATTTGACTAAGACCCAAGGTTTACAATAATCCTATATAACCCAATTAACCATGATCATGAAATATCATCCTCAAACAGATTTAAAATCAGAGTGTATGATCCAAACATTGTAATATATACTCTGAGCTTGTGTTATGGATTTTAGTGGCTCTTGGGAGTTCATTTAACTTTAGTTTAGTTCTTAAATAATAATAGTTATCAGTTCATGATACATAGGGATCCATTTAAATAATTATGTGGCCATCCTTGTTACTCTCAACTTTGTTGGGTAGAGACCAGAGAAACTTCACTAATGGGACCAATCCTTATTCATGAAATAATGACGAAGATTCAAATTATTAGGAAAATAATGTAAATGACAAAAATTCATAAAAAATATTATGTAAAAAAATTTAATCATACATTATCATTTTCCACTGAGAACCATGTTTTCTTGAAGGTCTATCAAAAGCTAAGACATCATCATTCAGGTAAATAGGGAATGTTGTATCCTTGGTATGTTAGATATTTTGAGATGCTTAAACAGATATGAGATGTGTCTTATTTATTGGATTTAATACCAAGGTTTGGAATAGATCAAATTATAATTTATTTATCTAAATTAATGAAATACCACACTACCCCTATAAATATCCTTTGATGAAATCATGTAGATATTGAGTCAAATGATACATTTATCCACACACCAATACATATTCCGGATAAAAAAGAGAAGCTATTTTTTGGAATTTTTTTAATTTGGTGTGGGTATCATGGTAGAATGTTCATGATCAGGAGTAGAATGGGAATGTGAGGACCTTATGTTATAGTTTGGTAAATATCTCCTCTGAAGCACAACCAATCCTTATCTTTCTAAGGATGGAAATCCAAAAGGTGGGGAGAACGTAACACTACTAATTTTAGGTTTGTATTTATCTTTTTGTTTTTTTTGAGATTTAGTTTGATTGGTAATAATATTGTGTGGTTTATATTAGTTTTATGTTAGTTTTAGAAGTGTTTGAGAGGCTTTATGGTTAGAAAAAATTTAAGGGAAATCGTGTGGATTATCTAAGTAATCAAGTAAAATATTGAGAGATTCTAGGAGGAGGTGTATAGTTGGTTCATGGTTTGGTTAAACCATGTGGATTTCTTTAGAAACTATGCAATGTGGGATAAAGGTGTTTTACTTGGTCAGAATATAGTTTGTCAGACTCTATGGGAAAACCATGTGATCTAGATGTTTTGAGATAATGATTCTCATGTAGTTGGAATAGAGTTTGTTAAACTAGCATACCTAACCACAAAAAATGATTAATTACATAACAAAATTGTATTTGTAACCTAAAAAGTCAACAAACATCACCATTTTCCATATTTTTCCTAGGATCTTAAACTATAAGACTACTCTAGTTGTTTTAGATATATTATTGCATTTATAGCCCATGTTCAATTAATCTCGGTGTGTTAGGTCTAGGGAATCAATGTATGTAACCTGTTTCTCCTTCTCTTAATAGATATCTTGGTTTCTTCTAAAGGAAAAACATATATCAGTACTATTATTAATAAATCTATGGTTAATGAATTTTTGTTGTTGTTTTATTAGAATTATTTAAGTAAAGGAAGGAGGAACCCAGATATACCAAGATCATTGTGAGTTTTTCAGGAATGGTTTTAGTTACAAGGTTGGTGGATTAACTATTGTTTTATCTATACACTTATTCAAGAACATAAGGGATTTGGATTTATAAAACTCCAACTTATATTTTTTTGGAAAAATCTTGATGAAATATTTTTATAACCCCTCATGGTTATATGGTTTTAAAACTATGGACTTAGAAAGATTCACACAATGTGTTCGATTGAATGACTAAAACAGAAATTATTTAAAGAAATTTTTTTTTAAGATAGACTACATCATAAATTGGTTGATGTGGGTTCATTTTTTCATTACAAGGTACGTTTTTGGATTCATAATTGGTCTCTTATGTGAATTGGGGCACATAGGTGCATGAGAAAGTGATGACTGTGTATGAAAGACAATTTACCGATCTTGAGTCTTGGGACTATCATCTTAGATGAATGAATGAACATGTGAGTATGTGAAATGGGTATTCCAAGAAGAAAAAATGGATGAAATTCTTATAAATATGATTATTTTATTAATCAGTTTAGAAATATTATTAAATTATGATTCTATTATAAGTTGCTTGAATATGTATCTTTCCTACTTTCAAATCAAATGCTCTTGATCACTGTTTTTCATAATAATAGTTATTTTATATAAATTTTTCAAACCATTCCTAGACTTGGTGAAATGTGTGTGAAGATTTTTCTATATTTCATATCGTTTTGTACACTCACCCCTAAATATTCTCTTTGGTGCATATGCAGATGCTATTTATCTTGGTATAGGTAATGGGATGATTTCAGACTTCTATAGTGGAGCACCTTTATGTTGTTGTCAATAGTGTGAAGATCTTGGAGGGTAAATTATGTTTTAGTTTGATGTAGTAATGATTTTTTAATCATTTCTTGTCATCCTTTGTATTTCAAGAAGTATACATTGATTTTTTTATTCTTTCTACAAGTCTGATCTATCTTTTTATTGGATTTTGAGTTATCATGTTTAATATAACACATCATTTCTATCATGATTGGTTTTGTATTTTTTGTTTTCTAGGCTATTTATGTTAAAGGTAAAATTATCCCCTAATGATCCTATAATACCTTGATATTTATTTCTAGCCTTTTGTGTCCTAGGGACGTCACTTAATTTTATTATAACCTCAACCTATTCTAAATCAAATGAGTTTGGGGGAGGGGGATGTTACAAAATTGAAATAAATTTAATTATTAATCTTAAATATTTACCCATATTAATCTTCACCATTTAATTAATGTAAACATATAAAAAATCTACAAGTTTATTAATCCATTTCAAATAACATGAAGTGACCTAAAATAAATATTTATCAATATTCTAATCCCTATTTTTTTAGAAATTCATTTACATATACAAATTTATAAGAAACCTTTTCATACGAATTATTAGATTAATTTAGGAATCAAACCACAACTCAGAATCTAAGACACATACCCCAACTAGTTTTCACACTTTAGAAACTATCATGGGATCAAACCTAAAGCATCCAAACCTCTCCAATCCCAAACTAACATGACAAGGTAGACCTAACTAGACCTTATTTTAAAGAACCCCTGGTTCATGGCATGATTGTAAGGATAAAGAGATTCACATGGTAGTTTCCACTGTAATGAAGACTAAAAACACATCCCATATCATCTATAGGTTATACCTATCTTAAAGAAACTTATAGAGTTAGAATATAAGGGAAAAACTCAATATTTATAACCATCACTACTCTCCCACAAATAATGAAGATAAAACCTATATTTACACTAAAGACAAACCCAAATTAATTTCAATAATAACCCATCATTATATACATTAATTAGTGTTACCTATTTATTTGTTTCTAGGATTTTCCAAATTTCTATTCCATTACTTAACTTCTTTATATCATATAAATTATAAAATATAGATTAAGGTATTCTATTTAATGTTTTCATCCTTATATATATTTTAAAGAGTTATTCACAAATACAAAAAAATTTAAACAATGTTCTCTTATTTTCTTACATTCATTATTTTATAAAAATAATTTATTATACCACAATTTAATTCTATATTTTATACTCAATTCCTTTCCTATATTTTCAAATATAATCTATCCTCACTTATTAATTCAATAAGAAAAATTATGAAAATAATTTATCAATTATTTCCCATGAAAATATAAAGGGATATCCAACCTGGACACCTTTACAATCATAGGTTCTAGTCTACATCATTTAACCTACCTTTCGGATTCCATAAAATCCATATATATCAAAATAAAAAATTTAAACTAAAGAAATAAATTTAACAAGAAAGGAAACACAAACCATGGAATATAGTATAAAGGCATGAATTATCCCCCATTCACCCAGGATTAGATTCCAAAACATCCGACCCTGGATAAGGTTTAAGATGATGAATTACATATATGGACCACTTCCCCCAAACAAAGACTCCACCACAAAAATATTGAGAAAATATTAATAGAATGTAATGTATAAGTTAGAAAGATAACACTTTTATCTGAATATACCTCCCCACAAGGTTTAATGGAAGGGTGGAATATACAAGCTCTGAAAGAAAAAAAGGTAAGGGTGGATTACTATATATTAAATTATTAGAAGAAAACAACTCATGGGATTTTTTGGTTGTGTTAAAATAAGATATTTCTTGGAACATCAAACATTTTAGATAAGGGGATAAAAATAAAAAGGAATGATGACCATTAGAGTCATTATTTTCAAGATATTATCAAACAAAAAAATTTATGCCGAGTGGGGTAAATCAGAATATCTACATCATATCAAGCATTATTTAATCCTAGGAGATAAATTTAAAAATTATAAATATCCTACCTCAAAAATACAAATCAATTAGAGCCAAACCAATACAATCCAAGATGACCAAACCAAGAACTCATGACTCCACAATGGCTTCCAATTACATGTCATCTTCATGTATAGGTTCCAAATAACAATCATAACCATTGCAATATCAAACATAAATTACTTGAATTGAAAAACATCACTACTACCCCTACCTATAATTAAAAAATCATGATTAATGAAGGAAAATAGAGATAAAAATAATAAAGGGACTCACACATCTAGTAATTAAAAGGTACATAAAAGGTGAAGGATATAATCAATTGAAAAGGTTCTCAATGAAATCATGTTATACTTTTGGACATAATATATTTAAAGGACAAATGAATCATGGGGGGGGGAGAAATGATTCTTTTTATATTTAAAATATACATAGAAAACATATTTAAAAACACCCAGTATACATCCTTAAAAACCCATCACTTCACTCTTTTTGGTTTTAATAGATGAAGAGGGGAGACTTAAATTACAACACAAGAATTTATGAATGAATTTCAAGTATCACAATCTCTATTTAATTTATATGAATGTCATGTTAATACAAAAAATATTAAATAATTCATGTTTTTTAGTTTTAAATCCTTATAATATCAATTTAATTATAATTTAATTCCTGTGTTTAGATTATTTAAAACACATCACAAAATTCCCATGGATTTAGCTTCTTAATTTACATAATTTTTAAATTAAAATACTCATGAATTCATTCCATATTCAAAATTAATATATTCTAATTCACATTTTCATTCAAATAAAAAAATAATACAATGTGCTCTACACCATGATATGGTGTATGGATTTTATAGGCCAAGATAGCCTTTATAATTCATTCTATGGTGTAGGGTGAAGACCTTAACCATTTTCCCTGACTATGCTAAGTGAAATAGCATAGAGAGGATCTGCTATCTATTTTTTCCACTCATACATGCCCCACATAATGCTATATAACTCCACCACACCCACTTAAATGAGCATAGTGCTCTTTACTTTGGATAGACAGACACCTCTAGCCAATATTCCCTCAATCACACCCACCACCATGGAATGGTGGATAATGAAGATCTAGAGTTTCCTTTTAACCTTTATAACTATTACAAACTCCCTTATAATTCCACTAAACTTCTTATTTAGGTTCAGAGGCCCTAAAAAATGTTGTGATTTAGAAAAATTGGGCTCATATAACATTTATAAAGGATGAATTTCCCTACTAGCATAGGTGGTTTGAGACCCAATATGAGATAGATCCAAAATTTGAGATATATGTGAGAATGGTGAAATTATACAACATGATCTAAGTAAAGGACCAATGATTTATTTCCCTTATGGTCAAGGATGGTTTATCATCACTCGATATAATGGCTAGAAGATAAAAGATATTTATTATTTCACATATTTATTTTATTTTATAAGTACATGGTCATTTATATATTGATACAATGAATGGTTTATTTGAATTATTAAGCACAATAACATATTATAAATAAATTAATAATAAATATAAAATAAAATTAAATAAAGTGTACGCGTTTATTTTATTGGGTATAGTTGAATACTTATGTAAGTTCCATATAAAGTAATTATCAAGGGTTAAAATAAAATTACTATATGGGTAAAATATTTATATGTTATATAATTTATCATAAATAGTTAAATATTATTTATGTCTCATATAAAATTAACATGAATGTGAATTATATGATAAAGGGTGTCTATACATATGTAAACAAGTCCCTCAACTAAATATTAAGCCATCAATACAAATTTTATCACTTGATTTAGAATATAAAAATAATTTAAAGTACATATATGTACCTGGACATGGTATTTTAAATTATTAAGAAGTTTTAATGAAATCCTTGGGTTCAACTAAGAAATTTAGAATCAAGGTTTTATTACCTTAACCAGACATGGTGTAACTTGGAGGAAAGCATTGAGGATCTCTGAGTTGGATTTCATCATTGAGGATTACACTCAACAGGTTAATGAGTTGCAAGTAAATGAAGTTAGAAAGAAAATCCCACCTAAATATCTTTGAATAATTTGATTTTTCCTAAATATGGTTTATGAGAAGAGTAATATGAGTCTTTTACACTATAATTTTTAAGTGAATTGATATTTTAATTCCAACGGTATGGGAAATTAGGATTTTATAAATTAATGGGATACTTAATTAATTAATTGATTATATCAAAACTAATAATCATTATAAAGTACTAAAATGCGATATCATTTTTATATATAATAGAAAGTAACTGAACCACATTACTTTCCCCATGATTTATATTAGAGAAGATAATCTATTAACTAATGAATACTTCTAGAAGTGGTATAGGTGGTGCTCATAATACTACACCAAGAAAAAAAGTTGTATGTGTCAAATATCTGATTCCCAATCATCCACCTCAGGGAGAAAGTGAAAGTTAAAAATATTCTTATAGAAGGATCACAATGGGTGCATTAGATGTCAATTTCATTATGTTACGAGAAATTCACGAGTATTGAAGATTAAATATAAGGTCTTGGATGTATACACTATATTGAATCATTTATAAGAACATGAAAAGGATAAAGACATAAAAAAGATAAATGATATTCTTACTACACCATACAAATTTAAAGTGGAATATAGATACCTAGACAGTGATCACATACTCATTATGATGAATATTATAAATTAGTTAGTGAATTTGGGCATCGATATGGATAAGAAATTATTTATAAATTTCATTCTTTCAACCTTACCACCTAAATTATGCATTTTTATTAGGAATTATAAAATGAACAACATATGGACTCCACACAAGAATAGTTTTACTTTGATTTGATTAGTTGATAAGTATTGGTGTAATTTTTAATTTTAAGTCTTTATGATGAATTAAGTGAAATAAAAGGTTGAAAAGCCTATGTCAAGTTTACATTCAGTGATTCTATTTAAATGTTCCCCAAAGAAACAAAAGATTCATAGGGAAAGCAATGAAATGGATGCTATTTTCATCAAATGTGTCAAGAAAGTTCAATAGAAGGGGAATTTCAATGAATTAAAGATAAAGAAATAAATATATTCTACTTCATACATATTTATCATTAGATTAAATATTTATTTTTCTATTATTATGAATTCAATAAAAAATATGACTCACTTTTATATATCTAAATTTAATAACCAAGTAACACTATAATGATTATAGAACTGAAGTTAATCTTCATCTATTGTTGGGATTTTACTCATACATTAACTAAATTAGTTAATAACACCAAAATTTCTAAGTGGAATGATTTTTTAAAACTATAGTTTTATATAGGGTGTTACCAAAACATTTATTTTAGTGTCAAGTTTTAGATAAAATGAGACATTATTTCATGTTTGTAATGAATATTATTATGGTACATCATAATTCATTAATAGTTTAATTATACTTGAATCATATATGTTAAATATCTATAATTAATGATGAATATAAAATATAATACTTAAATAATACCCAATTGTGGTAAGATAAGTATTTGTTATGTAAAACTAGAAGTAAATTGGAATTATACACCCGTAAGGGTTTTTAGAATTTTTGGATCTAAGAATACTATATATGTGACATGATTAATTATAAGGTTATAAGGTAATGAACATATTTTACATTAGAAAGTTGTAATTCCACAATGATTCTAAAATTCGTTCATTGACATTCATGTAAACTATTCAAATAAGTAGCTAGAAATAAATTCATTTAATTCAGGAAATTTATTTTAAGTGATTTAATGAGTTAAAAAATATTAGTAGTTATCCCTACAGCAAGTGGGAGTCTCTTGGAGTTAGTTTTCTAGAACTAATATACTTTTTAGCTTCAATTATTTTTATATATATATATATATATTATCTTATCACATAATTAGTTTTCTTCAGTATAATGAGAATTTGATAATGTCGTCAGAATATTTTTCATATTAATAGGAAATAAGAGTTCCCTGATATATTAATATCCTAAAGATGTCATGGAAATATTCTTAAATAAATATTTTATATGGTATAGATAAAATATATTTGATGGTACATACATGAAATTTTACTAATAAGTGTTAGGGTATTATATGACATAAATACTTCTTCTACTAATGTTTACACTTAGTGATCCCTAAGAAGTGAGGTTATGAGGAAAAACCCTCAAATAAGAATTCCACATGTTTACGTGACATTGGATATTCTTATTTATGAACATGTGTATTGGTCAATAAACTTGAGATTATTATAAAGGTATTTAATGAATCACTTACTTAGATGTATGGATAAAAACTCTAATGATATATGCTTGTAATGGGGTGTTATAAGTGATATAGAATTAATTGAATAAAATAATGAAAGATTTTACATTATATATTAATAGAATAATATATATCCAAAGATTTGATTTAAATATATTGGTCTAATGAAATCTATTACCATGTTAGTTTATAGAAAAGTTTTATTTATAAAGTTAAATAAAAATAAATTGAGCATATAGGGTGATGAAACAAGTATGTATCTATCTTGATGATGTATCAATTTGACAAAGGGATTATATTACACTATAGCATTCATAAGAAGGTTGTTGTTCCTATATAAAATTTCTTCTTTATGGGTGCCTTGGAATATTTCTAGATGTAGATCTTAGAATTCAAGTAAGTTCACCTATTTACACTAATAAATGGATCTAGTGGATAACACACTAATTGTATCTGAAATATAATTAAATTTTATTGAATTTAAATATAGAAATACAATTATTCACTAGTTTTTAGAATAATATTTATTCTGTTAAATATTTATTGTAGAAATTCATTTATGAGATATTCATGTTTTGAATATGTGAGTTGAATTTTATATCTCTTGTTTAATTATTCATAAGGTAATAAATAAATAATTATTTATTCACTAGTTTAGTGAATATATTAAAATAAATATTCATTTATGGTACATGCATATTAAAAAAATATTTATTCATAATTTTAGTGAATATAATACTTTAATGGAGGATAAATATCAATTTAAATGGTCTAATGAAAATGATATATTTTATTTAATTTTATTTAAATAAATAAATATTTATTTATTTATGCAAATATAGTAGACTAAATACAAGTGATGTGATAAAATAGTAATAATAATAATAATATAATTATTATATTATATTTCAGAATCTATAAAAATGAATAATTAAATAAATCCAAATTTTTAATTTTCATTATTTAATCCTAAGTATATATTCCCAAATATATCATTTTTCGGTGGAGATGTGTAGAAATAATGGGGACACATCCTATAGAATTCTCTCAATCCCTAGAGAGAAATTATTCTTTCCTTACAATAATCTTGATAGAGAACAAGATATCATTATTGTGATCAATGAGGAATGATGAAAATATCTTATTTATTTTATGTTATCACATAGAGTTTCAAGAATATTATTTAGAGATTCTTGGATAATGTGTGGATACATCTAAAGGAATCCTCTCTTGGACTCACCATCTCAATGAAAAAAAATAAGAACAACAATAAAATTTTGATCAAGGAGATCACTATAAATAAAGTAATTATTATTTAAATTAATTATAAATTAAATTTTTATGTCCCATTAATGAGATTTTGAGGATAAATCATCTATTTATTCATATTTAATCATATATTGCAACACAAAAAATTGGTCAGTCGTTCAATACTTCTTTTTTACCCCCAAACATTGAATAAGGACCACTCCATGTATTTTTCGCTCAAACATATGGATCCTATGTATTACAGTTTAGGTTCGTATGAGACATTTTATTTTAAGGCAATGTGTTAATTATTATGTGTCATATAGTTTATGGTTATGTTAAAAGGACCACATATAATATAGTTTAAGGCTTTACAATAGTGACCATATGTCTTTTCATTTAGGGTCATGCAACAAGTACCATATGTAATGCAATTTAGAATCATGTGATAAGGACCTATGAATTTAACATGAAATGTGTGGTGTGATATTTTTCTAGAGTAGTGAGGATCATATCCACACATGACACATATGTCTTAGTCCTCTCAAAGTTTATCAGTCCTATATTTATCTACATTTGAATCCATTTTTAAAGACAATGGATTCTTGGATCATGTGACCCATAATTATATGGTATAGAAAATAATTTTGGTGATCATTTAAGCCTGATTCATCAAGATTTATGGCCTATGGAAACATGAAAATGTTTTTTTGGAGTAGATATGGTATACACTAAAACTCAATCACCATGGAAGGAATAAGGTCTATTCTTTCAGTTCAAAAAGTCACAATACCTCATTTTCAAGACATGAGTTTATACAACATCTAGTTTAGGAGTGTAAACTACTAATTACATATTTTTAGACTTCATTGACTACGATGGAGGATCCTACTTTTTTTACTCATTCACTAAATATAACCCTCAAGACATTATGACATTTTAGAATCCTCTTAAAGTCCACTAAGATACTTTTGTGGGAAGACAATGGTTGTTAAATCATCCTACATGATCTTTATATACATATCCACTAATTTTTCTCAAGGAAGTAGTATTTAAAATGATTATATAAAACCTTTCAATAAAGTATTTAAATATATTATTGCCTTATTTTCATATGAATTACAATTAAAGAGATCACAATTTCTTTTTTTTCCATAGTGTGGAACTGAACTGATAGAGAAATTATTGTTGGAGATATTACTATATAATAATTGAACTAAATTTTAGATTCTTATACTATAAAAATATTGGTCCCTTTAAATATATACAAGAAATTTGAGTTCTCACACTTCATTCTATTCTAGAGTTCTAAATAATAGGCTATAATGAGAATCAAAATGAGTGAGGTATTTTTCTTGATCTACTATGAAATCCAATGTTTAAAATTTAATGTTCCCAAAATTGAGTAGAGGAGGAATCAAATCCACCCACCTATTAAATAGTTTCCTATATAGTTATACTATTGAATATCATTATTTAATAACTACAAACTAAGTAGTAATAAAATCCAATATTTCTTTTTGTGATGCTATTACTTGTGTTGATATTTTTCCTAGATGAATTTCCCATGTTTGTACAAGGTTACTTTCATAAGATTGTAACTAATGTTATACTAAGGAAAAAAACTCCTAGTAGTCAACTGGTACTACAATTAATTGAAATATTTGATATAATATTTGTTCAGATAGATTTATAGACTCTTCTTTCATTAGTTAAATAGTCATCTCTTGTTGAATCGGGTCACTTAAAGGGGGTATGACTTTATCCTTATAATCATGTTCAATAGTTTTATCTCCTTTGAATAATTTGAAATTAATAAACTCAAGTATTTTTATCCTAGAATTATACTAAGTGATTCTTTCTTATACTGAGTAGATCTTAACACCTTTAGGTAGTGAATAGGTGATTGCTTCTGTTGTGAGATGAATCAAATTGAAAGTTATTATTCCCTTATAAACTGACTAACTAGGTAGCTAATGGTAGTTAGGGTTGAACCCACATGTAAAAAAATAAGTAATTACTAGTTTGAGTTGATTATTATCTTTTTTATCCCAAAAAAATAATGAATTAAAGGAACTAGAAATGGAGTGAAACTATTTGTGAAAATTCAATTAAAAAAAAGAAAAATGACTATGCAAATCAGAAGAAAAAAATGTCAGGTTTTCAATTTGATTAAGGCTTATTGCAATAATAACTCATTAGTATTAAAAATTATCAATGATAAATGTTTTCAATGAGGATTCAATTAAATTATTGTTCTTGGGTATGGAAACAAGTGATTATATAATTCAAAGATCAATTCATTGATCTGAATATTAATTAATTAAAACAGATTGAAGTTATTTACCCCGAAAATAGTGGAAATGGGTTCACCAAAGGTCATGGGATCACCTGATTCAACCCATTTATTTTTCTCCATTGGTGTCATTCTTGGTCTGATATGACACCAATGGAGATTTTGGAATTGAATTCATTAAAGGAATTTTAAAATGAAGATCATATTAAAATTAATACTAAAATTAAAATTACATCGAAAACATAACTTTATTACAACCCCAACATAGGGGAACTAGCCTCTTATGATAATGGTCACGGTGTTTGGGTTGAATAGAAAATTAACCCCTACCATAGATACGAGAGTAAATAAAGGGTGAAAGGGAAATAACACTAAAAAAATGGAATACAAGGAATAAAAACTCATATTGGATTTAGGGGAGATCAGTTGATAGGGAGGAAGCACCTCCCCCTAGAATATCCAACCCCGAACATGGTGGGATGCCACACTATTTAAGGATTTTAGACTACACGACGTGTACCCAAAAGTATGTGATGTGTACTCAAGTCAACTCACTCTTTCTTGATTTATCCAATGGTAGGTGGCCAACTGTGTCACCCATTGAATTTCAATGTTTTTTTGGTCAGTCTTTGGGGTACATAGCATGTTGTTCCACCACACATAGTGTGTACAATCTGTTTCAACAACCAACCACACCTAGAAGGGACCACACAGTGTATTATCAGGTAGCACATGATTTGTGATGTATAGGCTACTACATAGGCAAGTACTCGGTTTTGACGAACTATATCGAGGTATTATTACATGAAATGTGTTTATAAAGTACACACTATGTATATTTGAACATTAATTCTGATCTCTCATGAATTTTGACTTTGATTAGAAAATACCTAAAACCCACCTTGAACACCAAAATAAAGCATTTTTTCCATAAAATAATTTATATTTAGTGAAAACATGTTTTTAATACTCAATAATATATTTAAAAATATATAAAAAAATCAGGCACATCGGAAACCCCTACACTTAGTCTTTTGATTTACCTCAAGAAAAATATCAACATCTTATTAATAGAATCCAAATTATAAAAAGGAATAATTTAACTAATCACAATTATAAATACTCTATCCATAGTATTGGGTTTTAAAAGTTATAAAACATATGTCAAATTCGAATCTATTCTAATCACGCCTCATTTATAATTCAATAAAATACTTTCATCCTCTTTTATTCACATTGTTCAATTTTTCAAAAATACACATGCCACTTGATGATCTACCTTACCATAAAATGTCACACCCCTCAATCAAGATCATTTAATTAGTGCTATGCTTAATCTCAGGTATATTCACTATATCCATAGGCTTATAAGTATTCTCATTTTTCACTTAGAAATAAAATCACAAAAATAATGAGAGATTTCAATAAGGTTCAAATGTTTCTGAGACTAAGGGTATGTAGGTATTGATATTAAAAATAATCCCAAAGGATTGTAAAAGGAGGAAGAATTAAAAAAAATCACTATATTCAATAATGAAGATAAATGAAAATTCATCCCTGAAAGGTCTCTCAAAGGTCACCATAACCTTGAAATTACCTCCAAAATATGGGTTCGTAAACTATCAATAAGTGTAATGAATGAATTATAGTCCCTCTTGATTTTTTTTTTCAATTTTTTTTCACATTAGGACCACTAGAAATACAACTAGTATTGGTTTTGTAAACCCTTATAACTAACTGAAAAAATTCACTAACCCCCGCACTTAATTTCAGGGTCACTCACAAAAATATTCCATGAATATACAAACTCCCTCTTATGGGTTCAAATGAATAATCATGAAAAATTATAAAAGAATTAGGGTTGGAATGATAAATAGTCTTGTAATAAGGATTCCTATAAAGGTTGTTCATGGTTTATTTGGTTTTTATAAAAGTCATATGTAGGGTACATCTCATGGTCTAAGGGGATGAAAATTTTAATGTGATTCAAAATCTTCATGTTTTTAATAGAAAAAATCACATGTTCGGGTAGTTATATATATCCAAAAAATATCTCAAGAAAGAGGGAATACAAAGGAATAATTCAAAGGGATTAGAATACCTCTCAAGAATGAGGATAATAAATGGGTCAAATAGGTCATTACATGAATAAAAATGATCAGTCAAATAAGTGAAAATGGATAAGGATTTAGATAAAAAATTAAACTATATTATCAATCATTTTAGAATAATTTAAAATTAAAATAGTCATGTAGATTTTAAAATTCTCATTTATGTATTTATTATTTATAATTATATTTCATTTTTTTCACATTTTAAAATATTTCATCTATTAATGATGTCTCCTAGATCATTGTAAAGGAAAATAATAGTGTATTCAGAGACTCTCTCCCACACTTAATATATCACATGGTCCCCCAAGTGTGAGACTAAGGAAGAGAAGTGGATAGGGAAAGACACAACTTGTCCAGGTCAAGGGAAAGTAGTAAAAGAAGTAATTCAAATAAAATAAACAAAAATAGATACCAAAAGAATACTACCCTTGTGGTGAGATCAAAAAGATTTAAGAAGTCTAAATAAGAGGCCTAAAATGCACCAGAGTACCTAAGACTTTTGATGAAAATGAAAAGGAACTCTACATACACATAAACTATTACAACACATACATAGAATATATATATATATATATATATATATATATATATATATAATTAAATAAATGTGTAATAATATTCATGATGTGGCCTTAGAATAGGATTCATCTGTAACAATAGAAACCGGTAGAATAGGGGCAGCTACAGTGGAAGTTGGAGGAAGTGGGTCCTTGCTCTGTGTGGTGGGATTTACTAGGACATCATTCATGGTAGTAAAAGTAACAACTATTCTTACAGTGGGAGGGAGCACTGAGTCCATTGAAAGCGCTATCAAAGGTGTATGCACTGCTAAAGGATAAGGAGTCAAAGAAGAAGCAGATTCTAGTGGAAGATAAATTCCTATGTACTAAAGAATGAGGTCCAACATTCCCTCTGTCTGTGCGAGTGTCTAACCCATGGAATCCTGATGACTCTCTAAAGTATCTATGTAGAAGGAGATAGAGAGATCATCTGAGTGTATAGGTGGAGGCAGGGCTATAAATGGTGAATAAGAATAGGGAATGGAGGATGAATTTATAAGGGAGGAAGAAGGAAGATCTGCTAGTGGAGAAGGGATGTCTGCTGGTGGAGGGGGTGGTACCTAATCAACAAAAACACTAGGGAAAAGTGGGTCATATCTCACCCCTAAAGTAGTTGGGGCATCCTATATGATCATAAAGCATTCTACCCAATGCTCATCCATCATCATTCATGTAAGCATGACCAAGTCCATATGTTGTGGAGAGCATAAGATATCATGAGGGAGAGAGGGCTCAAACAACCCCAAGTAGTTTTCAAACCGTGTGGCATAGAAACCTACATTCAGGTTTCCCTGACATCCATGGATCATGGAATAGAAGTAATAAGAGTATAAATAGGGGAGTTCCAGTTAATCCTTATGGACAATGCACATAAGGATCTCTATGTCACATCTGGACATGAAACCCATGTCCTCATAGTGAGGGAAAAGAATGGCGCTAAAGCAACAATAGATAAAATATATTGAAGTGGAAATGATGAGAGTTATCTTTTAGGATGTGGAGTGTACTTTTGGATAGACATATTAATCTCATTCCAAATGGTAATGATGTCAGAGCACTCAGCTCAAGTAAGGGTGGAAACATGGGATTAGGGAGGATTTTTGGGGGTAGAAACCACACCCTTAGCCAAAATCAACCATGTTCAAGGAAAAATGGAATCCGACCAACTTGAATCGGACTGGAGTTAATGTGTTAGTGGGTTTCTGGTGTTAGGTGGTCCCATCGAACTCAAAAGTATCAGAAAACTCTAAAAATAAATCTCTGAAAGTGGGAGTGCTGACCTAGAGTGTCTTTATTAGGTGGGTGTGCATGAGGATCTCCTCAATCTTCTCCCAGATGCATGGAGATCGAGGAAATGTAATATCCAATAATTTTCCACTCAACTAAATAGTGGGTAATAAAACTCTCCCCCACTAGTCTGCCACAGGATAACACTTGTCCAAAACAAGGTAGAGGTGTAGTGGGGGTCCAGCTGCTACCGGAGAAGGATGAGGTGGGACCTCAACTGCTAATGAATATGGTCCAGCTATCGTGGCAGGAGGAGGACCATATGTGTCTAAATATGGATCTAAAGTCATGGTATCTAAGGAAAGATGAATTGGTTTCACTAGGTGCTACTATGGCCGTGATCAATGTTGTCGTGCTGGAGGGAATATCTTCTATAATGGAGCCCTCAATAGCTATAGAGGGTGTTTTCATGGCAGTGGTAAGATAAATGGCTACTATAGATGGCGTCACTGGGTTTTCTATACTGGTTGATGTCGAAGGCATGTGTTTCAGTAGGATAGGAGGCAATATCACCAAGGCTAGTAGATGACACACTAGAAAATCTATCACTGAATGTTCCATCGATCTCCTGATCCGAATATAAAGGGGATGATATCCATTAGAAGAGGGTTCATGCCACATCCCACTAACTATGTATCTATTTTCTATGACCTGAAAGAGAAATAAAAAAAAGAAAAAAAGAAAAAAAAAAGGAATGAAAAGAAACAGAGACAAAAACCTTGAAAAAAAGTACATGAAGTGTGTATACTGAGTATATGGCATGTAATGAGATCGATTTTCCAATATGTTTACTCATGTGATAGATTCTGTGTGCACATTTTTTGGGGCCTAATTAGAACATGACATGTTAACAGTACATATATCTTGTGTGTTAGTGAATTGGAATCTTTCTGTGTATGTGCACGAACAAGGAATTGGCTGGGGAGTCGGTGGGGGGGGGGGGGTTGAGAAGAAAAGTACACACCATGTTAGTAGTGACATACGAAATGTGAGAGTATATGGAATCAAACCTGTTTAGTCCTATTTAACACAAACTACTCATTCAATGATAAAGTACATGACATGTTCCTAATGCACACACCATGTATTCGTACATGGAGTGTTGACCATGTGGGACTCTTTAAATGGGTTTCTCATTAAGATTGGGAAGAGGCACTGTACATAGCATGTACCACACGTACACACCATGTGATATTCAAATGTGATAAGGGAGTGTGTGTGTGTGTCTGTATACATAGAATACAAGAGCTGTTAGCCTTTATTCAACTCGTGTATTGCGGATTTTTCTACTGAAGCAACCCTAAATAAACAATCTCCATAAATATATGTAAAACACTAAAATCAAGGGCATAGATTAACATAACTAGAATTAGGATTTAAATGAGGTTGTTTTAGCAGCCTGAATCACACCTAAATAGATTATTTAAGGGAAGTGATGTGTTGTTTATGAATGAAGGCTTTAGGGGAGAAAAATGGGAAGAGGGGGGGGGGGGGTTCGTGACATGGGGTCAGTCTGGGTAGGGTTTTTAGATTATATACCTAGGATACACAGTGTGTGAATCCTCCTATATGATGTGTAACTATTTCTTATTATTTAAGTATAATTATTATAACAAACTAATTATGAATTATTATTTAAATTTATAAATAAATAAATATTAAAAAGAAAAAAAATAAACATATACATGTAGTGTATCAGAGAAATACATGTCTTGTTTTCTAAAATTTGAAAAAGATAACAAAAACCTTCAACTTGGTGCTTGGGGTGCGATTTGAACTGGAGACTGGCTGATCTGAACACAAGCCCTCGATCACTGAAGTGAAGGTTGTTGTACTACAAATTTTTATAAACTTTTAATATTTAAATTATAGGTGCAGTACTACATGGGGAAAATAGGAACACACAATATGTGGTTTTAGTTTTTTAAGAATATGAGGATACAAGGTGATTAGTTGAGTTTGATCCAGGGTCTTTTGAACCCTAGGTGATGACTCTTCAAAAAAACCCACATCACCTTCTTGTGATTTATTATTTTTGAAAATGTATTAAATTATTAATGAAAATATGAAACACATGATGTTTATTGAAATGAACACTATGTAGTTTTATTTAAGTGGAAAAGGATGGAATTGAACTAGTTGGATGGACTCGAACCCAGGTCTTTTGGATCCGTGGGCTATGAATCTCCAAGCCAATTAAACCCCACCATCAGTTTTCTAATATTTGGAAATGGTTTTACTTACTTTAAACATATCTCATATGGTATTTGATTAAATTGTAGGACTAAAAAAATAAATATTGTACCAAAGGTAGGTGAGGAATGATTTGAACTAGAGATGGCTCAAATGCACTCCAGTGACCTTTCCATTGGCACATGCTTCATTATTTTTTATAAAAACAATTAATATGTATGTATAAAAAATGTTTTAGAATAATATACACTAATCATAAAGGTACATGACGTGAATGTAGTCACACATGGTGTGTATGATCATTTTATTTTTATTTCTAATATGGACGAGTGAAATGGTGGTACACAACGCATTGTAAGGAATTAAATTCCATGTGTTTATTAAAAAAAATAATAAAAGAAAGGAGAGAAGAGTGGTTGGGTTGGATCCTAACAAGTGACTTTGTTTTAGGTCTTTGACTCAACCTGAGTGGGGAGTATTTACCCATAATATGAAGGTAGATTTGGTTTCCATCTCATGAACCACCACATGCATATGATACCCTTAACTTGCATCCATGTTTCTTGACCTTCAGATGGTTCGGGAAGAGTTTTATAGTTTCCCTACTTCAGGGATAGTAGATGATGGTGGTGGTCTTGTGCCTTGTTATGATCTTTAGCATCTTTCACCACCTAAGTTCCCTGATTTTTTATGATGAATACCTAAAAATAATCATAGTAATCCTCTTGAGTAGTCATGTAATCAACTAAGGGGCCAGAAAGAACAAATTGATCAATTTTAGTACTATCATGACATGATGCGGTCCCATATTTAAAATTTGACTTTGAAAATAATTTTCAAAAATTATAAGTGAATTAAAATTGGGGATCACATCATAACATGCCTCCTCAGTTGAAACAGGGTCATAACACCCATCCTAAAACTCAATTTGACTATCCATATGAGTGATTATCACTGAATTTTCGTTGACTAGAGTACCATGTCATCCCATCATTTTAGTTTGGTCTAACTGGTATGTGGTAAAGTTTTCCATCATTGGTATTAATCATTAGGTATTTCCCGAAGATGGTTCTATAAGAGAAAAATAAATGGGGGGGGGGGTGAATAATGCACATGGGTAGTCCTCGTATTGAAACCCATCATCCATATAGAGATAATATTCTTCTTGTTATGAGTAAAACATCACTGGATCATGTGGGTAAAAATTCTATCTAGGTGGATCATAAAAATTTCCTATTGAATAAAAATCCATAGGCAATTGGGGTCAAGGGTCCCTAGAAAATACTTAAGAAAAGAAAAAAGAAAAACTATGGGTAAACCAAACTTAACTCGGACTCATGTTGCTGATTTTCATGTTCCCCAAAAACGACTCCATAATTGACCACTCCCATCATGAGGTGCTGAAAATTTAATGTTTTTATTCCCTTATGAACTGACCAACTAGGTAGATAACGACAGTCAGGGTCAATCCCATAAGGAAAATGGAGGAGAAATTACTAGTGAAAGTTAAATTTTAAGTTTATTAACCTTACAAAAATGAATGAATGAAAGAAATAGAAACTAGAGTGAAACTATTTGAAAAAAATTAATTAAGATAGGTGAAATGATAGAAACAATCAGAAGAAAAACATTCCAGGGTTTCAATTTAATAATTCATTATTATTAAAAATTATAAATGATAAATTTTTACCATGGGCATTCAATTAATTTTTTTCGTTAGTATATAAACAAGATATTATGTAATTAAAAGATTAATTCCTTATTCAAAAGATTAATTACTTAAAACATGTTGAAGTTTTTACCCCTTAAATAGTGGAAATAGGTTCACCCAATGGTCATGCGATCACCTAATGCAACCCCTTTAATCTTCACCATTTGCCTCGTTCTTAGTTTGATATGACACCAACAGTGATTTTGGAATTTAATTCAATAATGGAATTGTAAAAGGAATATCATTATAAGATTAACACACTATAATTAGAATTAAATCAAATAATTAACTTTTTTACAACCCTAAAACAATGGAATTGAGCTCTTATGACCATGGTCATGGTGTGAGGGTTGAGTAAAAACTTTTCCCTTACCATGGATATAAGAGGAAAGAAAGGGGGAAAGGGAAATTACACTAAAACATAATATAAATAGAGAAAGGAAAACTAAAATTGGATTCATGGGAGATTAGTACATAGGGAAGAAGCACCTCCCTCTAAAATGTACAACCCAAGACATAGAGGGATTACTCGCTATTTATATTTTTTAGGCTTAAAGGCATGTACCCAAAAGTAAACACCATGTACTCATGCCAACGAAAATTTTCTTGATTTCTTCACTATTAGGTGGCCGATAGTGCCACCATTTTAATTGAAATGTGGTTTCAGTTAGTTGGTTGGTGGTGTAGATAGTGTGTTGTGCTTCCACACATGGCATGTACAATTTGTTTCATCCACCAACCACATCTGGAAGGGACTACATTACATTTTATCTTGTAGTACACGATGTGTGATGTTTGGAATGCTAAATGAGTGTGTACTTGGTCTGGTTGAACTGTGTTGGGACACTATTACACAACGTGTGTTTATAAAGTACACGCCGTGTATATTTGAACTTTTATTTTGATTTCAACCAATTTGTGAATCTGACTAGAAAACACATGAAAATCACCATAAACAAGAAATAAATATTTTTTTTTCATAAAATAACGTTTATTTAGTAAATATATGTTTTTAATGCTCAATAATATATATGAAAATGTATAGAAAAATTGGTCACATCAATAGGCTATAGATGTAGCCACACATTTTCCTCTATCCTTTAAACTTTCTCACTGAGTAATTGGAAATGAGATACCTAGAGTGGACCATAAATTTCAGTCTTAACAATGGGGTTTGGTACATAAATCTTCCTCACATACTTATATGAAAATTATATTGTTTATTGATGCATCTTATTTTTTCCATCCATAACACCAGGCTATGCAATATTAGTAATGTCTACAATGATCATGTTTTCTGATGAGAATCCTGCACTAAGAAATAAATTCTCAATGATATATGAGAATTATGGGTTTCATTTATTCTTATAATAACCTTCAATGTTTAGGTAACAATCCTCCTTTATTTCTACTTTAATAGAGGATATTTTATATTTTTAACCCCTACATAGCTTTGGTTTCTCCTTCCAGTTTATCCATTAAGGTGAAGCGGGAGGATTTTCATGATTGATGATCCTAATTGAATATTTATTGATAACTATTGAAAGTTAATCAAATTAAATAGTTGTTTCATGAGTTATTAATGGGGATAGTCACATATTTTCTTATGAAATTTCCCCCAACCATGAGAATATAGATTGTCTAAGGATATGTGGATCACTAATTTCAGTATCTCTTTAGTTGATTGATGTTACTAAGGGTGGAGGTGAGGGTAAAAATTCCCCTATCCCTATGGTATAAAGTAACTCTTCTGGTGTCTCTATTATATTTGAGGTGATTATCACTTCTTAGGATCATATTATGATGATTATTGGATGTGGTGTAACTTTGGGAATTTTTTCATGAGAGGATTCCATAATAGTGGATGTTTCCATCATTATAGGATTTAACAGCCTCAGGACCACTCTGTGTCAATATATAAGGTTATTTTTAATATTATTATGGGTTGGACCTCTATAACTCAAACCTTGGAGAGGACCTCTATAGTTCCTTGATTTTACTTTACATCAGGTAAGACCTATGTGGTTTCTCTATCTTAATGAAGAAGGAATGATTAGTCGGGGAACTAATTCCCATCCCAAATATATAAAACCCTCCAATACGAGGATGAATAAAAATTCACTTTAGTATATCCTTGAGATTTTATAGTGATGTTTTGGGATTATAGTAGCATAAAATACATGGAAATTCTTTTGAAATACTATGATTGGTTTCCCTCAATGGGATCTCCTTTTGGATGATTGATTTTGGATGATTATGTCCAAATCTTCCTTACATACTTCCTAGGTAATTGTGATTGTGAAGTGATAATGATGACTATGATGAGTGGGATTCCTCTTCGGTAGCTTTTGGGTACACACATGGATATATGATACACCATCCTCAATTTTACTTAAGTAATAAATATGATTATTTTCATGATTATGGGAGTAACTCCCAATGAATTTTGATATTGAGTTCTAATATTGGATATATAATGATTAATTTCTAGATTTTTTAACATTTTAGTTTTGAATGAGAGATTACAAGAAATGGTTTACAAAATCAGATGTGTTTTGGTAGTATAAAGACATGTAATAAGTGATAGATCTATAGGATAGGTTTCCAAAAGGTATAAGTATGAGTTTCTATAGCTAGATCCATATTCTCTAGAATTTACTAGTGTCTCGTTTAATCAGAAGGCTACTGGTGGAAATCTTTCATGATGTTTTTGGTGGGGAACACTTTTTTGGATGGTTTTTGAATTTAGAAAACTAGTAGGATTTCACTATAAATGGTTGGTGTCACACAGAAATGGTATATATATTTTTATTTTGCACATTCTATATTCATTTTAGTGGTGTTTTGGTATTTATGGAACTCGTAACTAGGTGAATCTTTCTCTTATTCTTCTATTTATAATAAAATAAACAATTTTTCTACCATGGTTTAAGGAAATCCTTAATCAATTCTAACTATTGTGCTGTTATCAAATGCGAGTATGTTCTTATTATTTCTTTTATTCTAGAAATTTCTATCAACATAAAGTTTTGTGATTCAAGGAATGGCTATAGTGACTAGTTTTTGTTATTCTAGACACACCATTTTTCTATTTCTATGTTTTAGATGTTCTAAATATTATTCGATGTTTGAAGTTTCATATGGTTTATTTTATATCTTAGTGTTTAGGTGTAATAAATATTATTAAATATATTTGTGTTCTAGTTTTTTTACAACAAGTGGTATTAGATCTTGTATTTCAAAACTTTTAATGCACTCTACTTTAGTGGTAGAATATTTTGGTAACACCTATTGTCTTTATAGTTTCCCTTCAATGAGAGTTCTATTTGGAAGAAATGAAATTTTAATACAGAAATATTTGGATTGAAAATTTTTATGTGATATAGTTCGGATTATAGAGGATATATAATTAACATTATCTGTTATAGAGAGATATTGAGCTTCTATTGAAGGGGTCAATCTAAAATCAGTGGATAAAGAGGAATGTGAAAGTATTGACTATTAATCAATGGTAGTAATTTTGTTTATATTTTAATTTAATTATGCCTTTAGTATTAGGGAGGTGAAGACTATTTTAGAGATGATGAAAATTCTTGTTGATATGTAAAAGAATATAGCCACTTTGAAGAAAGTTCTTCTAATGAAAAAATTATTTGACATGAATATTTTAGATGGGAGGTCAATGGAGGATTATGTTAATGACTTCAACTTGATTCAGATCTAGTTTAAATTGGTTGGAGTGAAGTTCATATGGTCGGTTTAAGATTTTAATCTTCTTTAATCACTCCTAAAATTATGGGATGTGATGTTTATTGTAATCCGTAAATCTAATGGTATGATCATATTAGTTTTTAAGGAAATTAATTATCTCATTATGAATGAGGAGATCAATTGAAATGAATTACATCCACCTTATTTTACTATATTTAATAAAAAAGGTTGACAACTTTCTTTCCAATAAAAAACTCCAAATAATTTTTATGATAATAGGGAAACAATTTTAGGAAAATCATCTAGGAACACACTCGTATGATAAAATTATAGGAAGAATAGGAAATTGAAGAAGGATTATACAGACAAGAGGGCCAAATATAAAATATATATATTTAAAAGTTCTATAAACACTAAAACTAAGAAATAAATTAATTTACTATTAAGTGTTGACATTCTATTTTAATCATGGATTATTGATTCTAAGAATTCATTCCACTCTATATCTGAGAGAGAATGAATTAAAAATTCTTATTATAAAAGGTCTGAAAATGTTAATCTTGTAGACGATGAATCTATCAAAATAATGGGAAAAGGTGACGTAAAATTCCAAAATTCAAATACAGACTTGTTGGAATTGTAAGTAGTTCAATAGATATCGAGTTTATAGAAGAATTATATATTTATAGATTACCTAGATGAATTATGGTTCTATTCCACTTTTATAGATAGTGTGAGGAATATCACATGAGGATCCATGTTGTGGAAAATAGTGTTAAATAAAGAAAATTATATCTGATAGGAAGGATAGATAGAGAAAATATTATTGGAACATCAACTTCTAAAAATAAGGATTTATAGAATTACCATCTTGGGAACATGAGTGAGATGAATATACAAGTCTTGGTAGATAAAGGAGTACAGATTCTTGGTCACATGTAGTATGAAACTTGTGATATTTTTATCCTTTAGAAGAATAAGAAGTTTCCATTTATCACCAATGAAAGGTTACTAAATACCAAGAAGTTGGAGCTTGTTAAAAAAAAATGTTGGGGTAATAACTCTGGTTTGTTCTCAAGGAGGGTTACTATACCATGTTACCTTCATCAATGATTAATTAAAAAAAATGTGGATTCTTTCCTTATTAAAATTACATGGTTTTCATAACATTTATTTAATATAAATACATAGATTGAAAAGAGTCCATAATAAAAATAAAATTATTAAGGTCTAAAAATGGAGTTGAGTATGGAAATAGAGAATTCTAGTGGTTTTGTTGGAAGAAAAAAATCTTGTGAAGCAAGACTGAACTTGGGATAGTAGAGAAAAATAGTGTGGTGGAATGGTTTAAAATGGAACTGAATGGTAAATCTCTAGGAATGAGTTTACAATTCCATTTCCTAAGGATTTTTGGGGTAGAAACTATTAATAACATAGCATATATTATGAATTAGAGTCCTTATACACTACTGGGGTAAAAGATTCTAGAGGAACTCTAGACTGAAAGAATACTTGATTTTTATAAATACAATTTTTTTAAGTGTATCATATTTTCATGTTGATTCTAGGGAAAGGGATGATATTGAAGTGAAATCCCAAGAATCTTCCTTTGTATGGTATGATGGAGAAGAATTTGAATTTTTTCTTTGGGATAATGATCAATGGGGGTCCTTAGAATATACAATGTTCAATTTAATGAGAAGATCCTGTGGATGAATCAAAAATTGTTGGAATATATAGTATATAAAAAAGAATTTATGCATTCTAATGTCATATGGATATAATTCTAGAATATCTAATTAGTTCATAGAGTATACCAATTCCAAAGATACCAAACTATCCAAAAAGTGATGTTTTAGATGAAAGTTATATTTCATTGGTATCACTAAGGATAGATGTACTAGAATTCTTCAAGACTATGTAATACTTAGTAAGAGTTAAAGAAAATAGATTTTTGGAAGGATTGGAGCCTCAATTTTAATTGAGAAGGTCCACTAGGATCAGATTACTAGTGAAATGGTTTTACATTGATCTACATTTATTTCTGCTTATTAATGTTGGAGAAATAGAAATCATTAAATAGGCATCAAGGGTCATTGAATCAAAATAGTGGGAGTTTGTACTGAAAGATGAGGTGAACTCCTTGAATGAAAATAGAATATAGTAGATAATAAAATTAATTATTGGGAAGGAACCAATATAAAAAAATATCTAATGATTGAAGGAGGAAGAATATGGTCAGAAATAAAACATGTCTAAGTTTCTTATGGATGTATTTTGAAACAAATGGAATGTTTGGATTTCTTGAAAATATTTTCTCTAGTTTTCAAGAACATAAAAATCTAGATGGATGTCATAATAATATCTTTAGAAAGGATACATCTTAAACAATTTGATATGAAAAATATATTCCTTTATGGTGATATAAAGGTGTAAATCCTCAAAAAATATCCAGAGGGTTTCATGGAAAGTAGAATAGAAGGATTAGGGTGTAGGTTTAAATAATTCTTGTATAGGAACAAGAAAGTACCCAGTAAGTGAAACTAAAATTTTAATGCCTTTGTAAAATATAAGGGGTTAATCTAGTGAAATGAAGATCATTTATGATACTGAAAGGTTCCTGATGATGTATGTTTCACTATAATTCTCTTATTAATGGATGATATTATATTGGAAGGTCATAATATGAAAAAAAATTAAGGATTTGAAATATGATTTTTCTGTACGGTTTAAGATGATGGTTCTTGGTGAAGCCAAATGGATTTTTGGGGGATAAATCAGTAGGGAATTAAAGGCTAGAACATTATACTTATACTAGTTAGAGTATATCTGGAAGGTTTTTCAAAGTTTTTAAATATTTTGTTCTAATACTATGACTTACCAATTAGATATACATTTGATCTTATCCAAAGAGAAAACAACTCGAACAAAAGACAAGTTTATGTACAAATAAAAAGTTCAATATTCATTAGTGATTGTATTTTTGATATAATCCATGGTTTGAATGAGGTTAAACATTTCCCATGTATTGGGATTTTATAGTAGATTTATAGATAATATGCGAAAGGATCCATAAGAAATGATAGATAGGATTATTTTAAATCTAAAAGTAATGGAAAAAATATCCTTGTGTTTTAGAATAGATATTCCATTATATGGTTATGTTGATGAAAAATTTGGATACGATATGTATATATGAAAGTGTTCCATTATATTTTTAGGTGGTTTATTCAATATACACTATGAGAGCTAAGTATATATCCATTATAGAATCATGGAAGGAGTTGGTTTGGATGAAGTGTTCATTGGAGGAACTCAAAAGGAGGTAAGAAAATATAATATTATTCTGTGATAGTTAGAGAATAATCCATCTTATATAGAATATGGTGTTTCAGAAATAGACGAAACATACTCTATTTAAGTACAAATTCATCCAAAATAGACTACCAAAAATAGTTTTGGAACAATAAAATCTTGTTTGAAGTTAGAATCAAGTAGACTTACTGACATAGGCCATATTCTGAGAAACTTTGGTGTGGTGTTATACCATAGTGGGGTTTGTATGATTAAAATAAAGAAATAGTAGATTCATTGTTTTTTCTTTGAAA
Source organism: Viscum album (assembly GCA_963277665.1). NCBI lineage: Eukaryota > Viridiplantae > Streptophyta > Magnoliopsida > Santalales > Viscaceae > Viscum > Viscum album. Next base: position 768,703,695 of record OY728156.1, read on the forward strand.
TAAGGAAGTGAACAAATTCAAAAGTTTTGGGATGAATCCTTAAAAAATTATTCTTGTTATATATTATTATGCTTGACTGTGTGATGATAACATTTAGGATTTTGTAACAAAGAATTTTAGAGGTATAGATTCTAAAACATATTTCACCAAAATAAAAGAGTTTTAACATCAACAAAACTATATAAAATTAGAAGGCCTAGAATATTTGGTTTATATGTGTGTAAGGATGAGTTGTTGAAGATGGGTCATTGTTCACCTAAATATTTTGTGGTTGGTTTGGTCAACGAGCTTATTGAATTTTCCTTTGATGATTTTTATGACGGATTCCAATAATTGTTTGTGATGGAACTTGTACAATCAGTAGGACCCGACTATAAATATTTGGGTTGGGTTACATGGAAAGGGTTAAACTTTTATATTGTTACCCTTTTTCTCTCACTCAGGTAGTATTTTGGTATTTATGACATTTATATCTCAGGGAAGGTTTCTATTCTTATTCTATTTCAAATAAAATCACTAATGATTCTACCAAGGTATTCGGAAGACCTAAAACATGTTAAATCTCGTTTTTTTATTCTAAGTGAGTGTTTTTTTAGTTTTTTGGATTTTTTTTGCATCAAGTGTTTTGATTTGGTGAATGGCTTGGGTTATTGGTTTTCTTAGTTCCAAATACACCGTTTTATGAATTATTGTATTTCCAAAGTTTGGAATTTTTTTTACCTTTGAATTTTCGAATTTTTTCTTTCAGATTATGGTGTTCAATAACAACATTGAGATAAGGTCCATCTACCCCCTAAAAACTTATTGACATGGATCTAACCTCTATGTCCTCAAAACATTAAAAAATTTATAAACTACTTCTAGGGTTGGTATTATTATGTTAGAGAGGTAGTTCAACACCGTTTGATTCACCATATGACACTATAATAATTGGGTAGGTAGAAATATCACTCATTTTCTCTGATATGAGGTAGTTATAGATATGAAGATAGTAATATAAATCTATGGTGTCGTTGATTGGTAGTTCATGGTTACATTGGACACCATAAAATTTCTCCTAGTATATTTAGGGATCCCGGTTCTTTGGTCCTTATTAGATAAGGAAGATTTTTGAATTCTATAGGATAAAGAATACACAAATCCTTAGAATAGTATCAATAAAAAAATTCATGTTCAATCAATGTTTTTTTATGTAAATGATTTCACATCTAGATTACCCTTTTTTTAGAGTAGTATTTTTACAGGACCACTGGTTGTTTTCTTTGGATGATGCATGTCAAAATAGAGAGGATGTGAGATTAAATCATCTCATATAGGAGTTTTATGTTTATTTCAAGACACTCTTATATATTTAAAAATATTAATGAAATCCTTCCTAATAATAACACCGATTAACATTCTCATGAATGTGATTGATGAAAATGCTACATAGAAAGGAACACTACATAGAGGAATTATACTACATCACATTTAATCCACATCATAATTTCTCTATATTTCAAATCCATATCGGAAGTAACACATGTGTTTATCACTATAAAAGGTGGAAAAAGTTTTTATGACATAAGTATTGGGCCTATAAAAGGGGATTTTTATGAATCTTAGTGAAGGGAATCCAAACCCATATTGTACTGTAAAGTATAAAGAAACACATTTTTCCTTTAAAGGTTAGGGGATAAGTACCAATGTTTTACCTTTTAAGGTCATTCATATTGGACCAATCATATACCTTTTAACATTTTTCATATAGGAAAAATTATTTTTCCTTTTAATTCCATTCATCGAGGACCAATTATGTCATGTATTTTAAGTTTCTATGACTAATACCACTAGTTAACGAGGCTTGACAATGGTTTTGTGTGGTACTTATAAATGGATTTTTTTGTTTACTTTGGTGGATGATATGGGTGAATTTATTTGGGATTAAAATAGGTAGTAACCCCTAAAAATAGGGGTTGGGTGAATCCACTTTTTTGGGAAAAATACCTAGGTGGAATGAATCCATTAAGGTAAAACATTATTCTTGGAAAAAATGAAAGGGTTTCACCCAAGTAGGTAACTTAGGTTCGGGTTGAGATCATGGTAATTTTTTAAGGATAAGAGAAATAAACTTTTTGGTGTGTATACATAGGTATGGTGGTTCTATAGGGATTTATGAGTCTATTTAGACAAAATATGAATGTTTTTCCCATGTAGGTATACCGGGTGAGTGTCACATCCATGTTAATCCTTGTGGGTTGGGTGCGACCATCTTGGATTAGAGGTAAATGATAATGATGGAATTTTATCCTTCTTTCTTAGAGGCCTTATTCATTGGGTTAATTCATACTAGTCTATTCACAGGTCTTGAGAAAATTGGTCTTTTAGGAGGGTCCTATTTATAAAAACCTCATAGGGTTCCAATACCTCAATATTTCATCATTTTCTGCTTGGTTTGGATTCAAAAATAACCTTTGGGAGTTTATGGAGTATTACAGTGATCAAAATAAGACTCTATTTCCTTATACTCTTGTTTTCTTCATCAAATTACATATCTAGAGCATGAATATTGTTTTATAAGAAAATGTTTTCTTAGTATCCCAAATTTATTAGTAAAAGTTTCGGGCACACAAGTGTCTAGGAGGGTGAATATGAAAATTTGGATGAGGTAATTTAAGGGATTTGGTAGGGTACATGCATATACTTTTTAAGGTAATCTATACATGTGCATATATTTTATTAGGGTACATGTGCATATTTTGATATGGTGTACATGTCTATTTTCGTAAGGTGCATGCAAAAACATTAAGTAGGGTGAAAAAGTACTCTAAAATTTAAAAACTTCCTCATAACATGTGTCCAACAACAAATGATCATGAATTTGTATCAAAGTGTTTGTTTTAACTACATGATCAATGAAATAAAATATAAAAAAATTATTTACCCTCTTGTACATGTGTTATACTCATATAATATGTTTCTAATGATGAAAATACATCTATAAGTCCTTAAAAATGTATCCAAATATTTGGATGGAATACATGGTATATTCTTAATAAGTTTTTCTCACCACCACACCACCAGATTAGGTATTTTTTTTTAAATTGTACATATCCCTTAGTGTATGTGTAATCAATAAACAATGGAGATCCCTTTTACATATTTTTCATTGACTAAGTTTCCATTTTTTTTGAAACTCATCTTATGTCATCTAAGTGAGGATCACATCAAAAATTTCCTGAAAAAGTGTGTAGCATAAAATTTTCATGCCAATATAGTTTAATTTGGGGTTACTTTGACTATGAACACCTAAAAGAGGTATCTTATAAGGATATTATAATTCGAGAACTATATGTTTGAAACACAAAGAAATTGAATAAATGAAAAATTAAATAAATGTTGGATGTTTGGTATGTATGGATAGTTATGGATATTTTTGGTAGGTTTTTATGTTTATAAAAAAGATAAAAAAATAATTTAGAGTTTTTATATTATGGTTTATTTTTTGAATCATAATATAAGTATGGTTTGTGTTGGGTTTTTGAGGAGATCGTAATTGTATTAAGGTAATTAAAAAACACTAAAAACCCACCATCATGCAATCCAATAATGGTGTGTTTGAATTAAATGCATAAAATATATAGTGAATTCGTATATTTGAAATAAAAAATTATTTATAGTCGTTGAGGGAGATATATAAGGGGAATCCAATAAAATCCCTCCTCAAATAGTAACCATGGAAGGGTGAATCTCCTATAACACTTACAGGTTGGATTCACCACTAGATTCAAGACCTTCTAGAACCCTTATCAAATAAAATGTAATAGATATATATTTTTTAGAGTTTAAAATATATTTTATAAATTTCAGTATGAACTAAGACTTTATTTATATTATTTGAAGATACTATTTAAAGGATCCATCATAATATTAAAATTTTCATAAATGTTTGTAATATGAATTATTTTATAAATGATTTTTATTGTTTATTCTTACCCATGGATGAACTGTTTAGGATTTTAAAATTTCATATAACCTTTATAAACTCCATTAGTACATCATCAAATTATATTTATGAATTTTATGACACATTAGAGTGAAAAAACTATATGAAAATATAAAATATAACATGTTTCAAGTCATTCCATAGATAGTGATACATCACTATACCGGTCACAACACAAGAATCACACGGATATCCTTCAGCCCCCAATGTTTTTTTTCATTATGTGATTTAGTGAATAACTCTATTAATATTCCATTTTTATTAAATCTTTATAAACTTTATACACATTTCTCCTTATATCAAAACATAAAAAAATTATAACACTGTATAAAAAATTAATTTTGGAGAATATATCATTAAGATATCATTCTTTTGTATAAATACCCTATAATAAAATAAATCCCACTTCACACAACCTTCATATGTGACCATGTGAGCCTCTATAGGATTGAAAACATTTATGAATTTAAAATATATAATTGAAACAAAGAGTGCCCCACTACTAGAAATCTAACCTTTACCAACAGTTTGGAACCGTTGGTATAGGCCTCCAAACCGTTGGTATAGCCTATACCAACGGTTTGGAGAACCATAGCCAAGTAAGCCATTGGTATAGGTAATATGAAATCTATACCAACGGTAATGGAACCGTTGGTATATAAATTCCAAAAATAAAAAATCTGCTGGGATTTGATCCCAGGTCCCCTCGTTTATAATTGAACGACTCAACCACTAACCTAACATGACTTTTGTGATCATAATTACATAAATTTATATATGTATTCTCATAAATATTTTAAATTTTGATTTATATAATGTTATCGGTACGAAGTTCCGATAAAAAATGAAAGTACCTATACCAACGGTTGTTAAAACCGTTGGTATAGGTCTTTGGTTGTGATTTTGATTCTGTGTAGGATGTTGAATTTTGGCCCACTTTTCCCAACGGTTTGGCCAAACCGTTGGGAAAAGTGGCATATTTGGGGACCTTTCCCAAGGGTTTGGACAAACCGTTGGGATAGGTCCACCTTTCCCAATGGTTTGGCCAAACCATTGGGAAAAGTGGTATATTTGGGGACCTATCCCAACGGTTTTTCCAAACCGTTGGGAAAAGTGTCCAATTTGAGGGCCTTTCCCAATGGTTTGGCTAAACTGTTGGGAAAAGTGGCCAATTTGGGGGCCTTTCCCAACGGTTTGGCCAAATCGTTGGGAAAGGTGACCTATACCAACGGTTTTTTCAAACCATTGGTATAAAAGCGTTGGGAAAGATCTAATTTCCAGTAGTGCCCTATGGTAAATAATAAGTGATACATAACTACTAAGATATATTGTGTGATCAACTTAAAACACACACACACACAAATATATATATATATATATATATATATATATCTTTGTGTGTGTGTGTGTGTCTAATAGATGTATCTCACACATAATACAAAATCATATAATCCTATTTCTCAAATATCAAGTCCGATCATGAGATAAATAACATGTTAATCTCAGATAATTTAGATCATATATTCTTGATTATATGAGTAAAGAATAAATAATATGGATGAATAAATCACATGTAATTCAACCATAAAGATGAGTACACCACATTTTAGTTACATAAATAATAGTCACATCTAATGATACTTATCTAGGGTTGACTTTACACTTGCCTCATATTTACCCTATCAATGGTCTAGATTTTATAATCATCCTCTTGGAGGGAGTAAAATAATATATTGGATAATATATACCTAAAACATGATTAAAAAACATACCAAACCTCCCTTGAATTATCTCATCCATAAGGACAATATAAGAAATATATCGAAGTAAGAAGGTTTACATGTGAAGAAACTTATCAACCTCATGTGTCAAGAACCAGCATGGGTACCCTTGTAACCCGATAACCAAGCCAATACCGACATATCCCGAAGGTCATTACCAATTCCCACGGGTTGGTGACTAGAACCTGGTATTATACAACATACAAGTGGAAACGATTTTTTCAAAAGAATGCGGAAGTAAAAGAAAACAAAGCAGTATGCATAACAAAAGAAAATCCACTGGGAGTGATGTACCATAATACAACATGGCATAAAAATAACAAGGTACTACAACCAAAGTAAAAAAATGGGAAAACAACCCCAAGGTCTTTAAGCAAACAACTCACCAAGACAAAAGTTGAACAACTGAATACACCTTGAAGAGATCTCTTCCATTTTCTCGAACCTCGAAGAAGAAAGTCTACAAACACTCAAAGGAAAAAGTAGGGTGTGAGCCTAATCCTGGTAGGATACCACCAATGATTCCATAACAGATTCCAAATATAGATTATCCAAAGAAAAGTTTTCAATTTTATTGTAAACAGGTTTGGAAATTTAAAATCATATTTAAACAAATAATTCTATACATTTTTCAACTGATGGAAATAAATATTTTATGCAATGATTTTACAAATGATGGAATATTTCTATAACAATGGATGATGTAAAAAATTTATGTAAAATAGTTTATATAAATTCACCAGGCATGTAAGTAGTTCAAACAAACATTGGAAAATATTTATATCTCAAATATAAATAATCAAGAGAGCAACATGGTCATCTGCCAAAAGGTATGATAGTATTACCAAGCTATAGGATTCTGTACTCTCTATGTGAACTCAGAAAAATGTGTATACACACATCCCTATGAAATTGGCCAAAGGAGACTCATCACCAACCTATCGAGGATGTGACCCACCGTATGTTTGTTTTAGAATGTGGTAGTAGCTTAGAGTGTATCCAAATAACTCACTAACTACATAAGGATTCAATGTGCTCTTACATGATGGGTGAACTATTTTAAGACTGATTAAAAATATTATCAATACCATTCTTCCATTTAAAAAGTGCCAATTTATTTCCATTTAAAACCAAAATAGGTTTTATTCAAAAACATTCATTTTCACAAGATATAACCCACAGTTTCTATCAAATAATTTTAAGCCATTTTAAAAAGTTTGAAATACATTGAAAACCAATAAAATCATTACAAAATTTATTTCCAAAATTAAATTCAATAATTTAATTGAAATTATTTCTATCAAATCCAAAATTTAAATTAAACAATTTAAATTAGTCAATTTCCATAAACACACCCAATTCAATTGAATTGAGGTTTTCCAAATTTTCATGCCAAAACCATATCAAATATCTCAATTCAATGGAATCAGGTTTTTATCATTTTAATTGAATGAAAATATGATAAATTTAATTTAAAACAAAAAATTGAAATAAATAAATCAATAAAAGGATAATCAATTTTGATAATCGTAATAGAACCACCTACCTCAAGGTCATCAATAACAGTAGCAATGAAAATATACCAAGTGTGGTTCAACACACCTCTACACGGCTCTATTATCATAAGTATCAACACACCAAAGTTCATGTTTGTCAAGGGGTCCTAGAACCAAAAAAAAATCTATTTTATTTCATAAGTAAAATATTACATCTGATTACATTTTCTCTCTCTAAGATAATATCTGGATTATCATATTATGTTAACGCATGCAATCACAATAAAAATCTATAAGAATAATTATAAACCTAATTTGGTAATTATATATCTCTATTTTATTTCACAATGAAATAAAATATTACTTGTGAAAATATTTTCTCCCTCTGGGATAATGTTTAGATTATCATTTATATTATCACAAGTGATGACAATTTATCTCACCAGGATAAGTTTCAAATTATAATTTAAAATATTACATGCGATAATGTTTTCACTATCCTAAATAATATATGGATTATTATTTTATGTAAACGCATGTGTTTGAAATTATCCTTCAAATGTTCATGGAATTAAGCGTTGATAATTTTATATTTAATAAAATTATCCATAACTTCCAAAGTAATTATCAAAAATCTATATCTAACTATATATATATGTTTATTTTTTGATAATCAAAATAAATAACACTAGATAATTTTAATAAATTATCCCAAATGTGTTTATGGATATATATATATATATAAATCTTTTTATAATCTAAAAAAATATCATTTGATAATTTTAAATAATAATTCATTCAATAAATCTATTTAAGAATTAACCCTGATTATTTCATTAAAATTAGTATTTGATAAGATTTTTCAATTATCCATTGATAATTCTAAAAAATTTTATTTTGAAAATTTTATTTTAAAATAACCTTTTAAAAATAAGATAAGTAGATTGATTAATACAATGCAGTATTCAAATCTAAAATATGATTTAGATTCTTCTCATTGAGATGAGTCCAAAGACACCGATGATGCATAATTCCGAACAATAACATAGAAGATATTTATTAAATAAGATTTAATAAGTGAAAATAATAATAAAAATAAACAAAAAAAAGGATAACAAACCACATTCCCACAACACCCCATAAGAAAGAAGAAGATGTTGTCTGATGCCTTTATCTAGGATGTATAACTCCAATGAAGTCTTACTGACCATGAAGAAAGGAATCTAGTTTCTCTCAAACATGACTGAATGATCCCCCAGCCAAGAACCTTGATTCGGGTATTTAAAAATTCCAAATAGGTTCCTCACATCCATCAATTCCAAAACCCTCATTTAAACCACCGAATCAACTGAAAATTTAATACATAGTCTTTAATTTTATCTCATTAAGGTGTTGAATGAGAAAGAGTTCAAAACAAGAAAAGTAATAAAGGATTTAGAAAACTCCCACTTGCTTTAATGGTGGTTTGGATTTTTAAGAGAATATGAATGCTTAATATAGAAATATATTCGTATATTTCTAAATTTAAAAATTGATAATTTTACTTAAAAATTAAATGAATCCTAATGACCATTCAACATAAAAGTAATACAATATTTATGGTAAACATATCGTTCAGGACCCAACGGTGGTCTCAAATTTCTCATTGGACACACTATTTGAGATATATTAATGATTCATTAATTAAAAATTGGAATAAATAAATAATTAAAATAAAAATGGTTATTTTGGCAAGCGAGGCGTCCAAACGACTGATGCTAACAAATGTTATACCTTGTCTAGGGTAAACCCCTCATTCCATACCCATCAGTGGTATCATATTTTCTATATGGCACACTATTTGGGAGATATTTAATTATTTTTAACAAATAATATTTTAAATATTATTTAGAAACTTTATCTCATGATAGAGGCATCCAAAATTCTAGCACCTTCGAATGTTATACCCCTATTAGGGTAAACACCATATTTTGGACATAACCCTGATCTCAAATTTATTGTACGATAGATCATTTTAGAGTTGTTAAATTATTTTGAATAAATTTATCATGCTTAAAACAATATATTTAATATTTTTATTCCTTCCTCCCCCTGAATTTTCGAACCTTTAAAACTCATAATTACTAAATGTTTAATTCAGAAAATATTTAATTGAATATTACAGAGTTTTAATTGTTCTTTTTACCATTCCGTAATGTGTTTAACAGAAACACAAATTTTCACTAATAAACCATTTTTTCCAATTCAACCTAATAATTTAATAGAATAGGATTTACAAAAACGTGAAACAATAACAGGATGTTACAACTTCCCCACCATAGGAACTTTCTGTCCCCAGAAAGCCTATGAAGAAGCCTCCACATCAAAAAGGCAAGGCCACTATTCTCTTATCCATGTCTCCCTCTCTCATGTCTCATGAGAATTAGAACCATTCTTCCATATCATATAGACTAGATCCATCATCCTCCCACAAAGTACTTTAGTCTTAGAATCAGCAACCATGATTGGTTGTTCATTCATAGATAAAACAAGTTCTACTTCAAGATCACACAAACTCAGAATGTGAGATGGGTCAGATAAATTCTTTCGAAGATGAGATACATGAAACATGTTATGTATCTACTTTATATGCTATGGTAGTGCTAAATGGTAAAAACTTTCCCCACCTAATCAACAAACTCAAACGATCCCACAAAACAAGGAGAAATTTTCCCTTTCCTCTGAAGGCGTCAATGACCTATGTGAGGTGAAACCTTAAATAATACTTGGTCACCAAAATCACGGATTCAAGTTGTAGAATGTATTAGTGCTTCTTGGGTACACAACTCATTAGAATATATAGAAATTCTATTTTATATCCTTCCGTGTCAGTAACGGTGGTACAAAACGGTTCCGATAACACAGAACACCCTCTTTTAAGAACAACTAATGAACATTAGTCTTCCAACCATATAGAGAGTCTCTAATGATTACGAAATTCATCAAAAACCTTTTATTCCCGAAGAATCATCTTGAGAAGAGATGATTTTAGAGAACCATCATCTTTCATGCTGGAGAGAAACACCACCACCCCAGGTGACACACGCAGGTGAATAAAGGCTTTCTCAAGAAGATCATCCAATTGGGACATTAGTTATTTCAGTTCTATTGGAGCTATTTGGTAAGAGGGGAAAGAAACTGGTTGAGTATTAGTCATCATGTCAATTGAAATCTCAAACTCTCTTTCCAGTGGTATACCAGAAAAAGCATATAGAAACATAATGGGATACTCGAAAACAACTGGGGGGAGATCACCACCCAAAGAATCCTGCTTGAGATCAAAAGTAAACACTAATATCACTTTCCCCAACTCAAGATAAAAAGATTTTACTCTTCTTGACCTGAGGTCTCACTCTCCTTGAAAGACAAGAGGAGCACCATTGGGTGTAGTAAGGTAGACCCATCGAAGATAATAATCAATCCGGACCTTATTGACAATTAGTCAATCAATCCCGAATATGACGTCAAGAGATTCCATGTTGAGTACCAGAAAACTCCAAGAAATTTTGACATATGATTGAGAGAAGAGACAAGAAGGACTATGGAGACCCTTCTCTCTCTCCATACCAGAGGTTTTAGTGATATCCATTGCACAAGATAAAAGCTTTATAATAAGATTAATAAGATTAATGGTAAAATTTTAAATAAATGAGTGAGAAGCACCTGTATCAAATAGGGCAGTCACTAATGATGAAGTTATGTTAATGATACCTATCATGGTCATTGGACCTATATCAGCTTCCTCTAGAGACACTTTCACTGCGTGAAGAAGCTTTTTTCCGGTTGCATGTGGCTGTAACTCTTTTGTACGTGAAGCATTTGATTGCCCCATAGTTTTTTACGGTTTTGATGATCTCATACCGTTATGTGGAGTGTAAAAGTTGTGGTAGAACTTCTCCAAGTGCCCAAAACATCTGTAGAAGACACATTTATATCATCATACTCATGCTTGAAAAACTCTATATCCTTGGCCAACACCATTGACTCTAGACAGAAGTGGCCAATGAAAAGAACATTGATGTTATTCCACTTTAAGACCCCATGTTTCTTTTCCGTCACTATTGTATCCCACCATATCCTTCTCGGTCCCTCCCACATGAATGGGACACACTTCACCATGATCTCATCTGGTGTCTTTTAAAAACTGAAACATACATTCAATCATGCCCAGCCATTCCTCAGCATATTGAGGACCAGTGGATCCTTTGAAAACTAGTGGTTTCTGGTGAAAGAACTCTAGGGGACAATTTCAACAATCATCTACCATAAGTTCCATAACTGGAGCCTGAATGGGGACTTGAGGTTGTGTCTGTAAGATCCCAGTTTTTGGAAGGGTGTGTTTTCATTATTTTTTGGTTGAATCCATTGTTTTGGGCTTCAAGGGATGTCTTCTGAAAGTATGAGAGGTTTTGGGGTGTTTCGGGGGCTCGGGGCATGAAAGAAAGGAGATCTGGGCAAGAAAAGCCTGGGCACACAACCTGCGCATGACCAGGACAAACCGTGTGGCCTGCCCAAGTAAACTGTGCAACCCTCTTCCTCCAGACAGTAGCATGCGTGCGTTTTGTCAAACTGTGCGGCCAAACCATGTGGCCTCTTAATGTTGGGAAAAATTATGAAATTTCCACCCATGGATTTTAAGAACCAACTCAGGATTTCCACTTCATTCCTCCCTCTTCACCCTAGGGACGAACCAAATCTCCCAAGAGATTCAAGAGGTAGATCTCCCTCATTTCTAAGGCGTTTCTGGTGCCGTTGGATGCAGATCGAAGCTCCAAGTAAGGCTAATCTAATCCTTTCTTATCTTTTTGGTTTAGGGTTTGTATATTCTCTCCCTCTTGTTCCAATGCTCTAAAACCCTATCTTTTGGGTGATTTCTAGGTTGAATCTCCAAAGGCTAGTTGGATTGAGGTCTAAGAACTCAATTGAGTGTGCGTTCAACCGTGGTTTCAAGGTAGGTGGTCTAAAAACGTTATCCCATAGTTTTATGGTGGATTTATGCATGTGTGTCTTTGCTCATGGTTTCCTTTTGATGAGATTTGATCAACCTGGATGTGTTTGGTATAAAGGATTCTTAAAAATGGTAATTGGGAACCCTCACAATCCCCATGGGATGCGTTGAGAACGACTTGACATAATTGGGGCCATCTATGGGATGTGTCGGTTTTTTCCAGGCTTAGGGATTGTTATTAAACAAGTGACATTATTGTAATAAAGGGTACATCCCTTGACGAATATGTTGGTATGATAGGCTGAAATTTAAATGGAAGTTTGGTGATGCACCTAGACTTGGAAATAACCTAAGGGTTGTTTGAAATGGGTTGAATGGTTGATTCATGGAGATGATGAACGTGTTAAATGGGTTAATGTGTAAACTGATTAACGACCATAACAGGATAGGTTATGGGTTTAGTGTTGAATTCTTAGTGAGATAGGCATAACACATGGTAATTGGGTGAATGGTTATATGATGTGAAATGGTAATGTATTAATGGGTTAAGGAATAATGTGAATTCTCGTGTGGTCTGTTGTGAATGGTTCTTGTGAAAGGACAATGGTATAGTGAGTGATGGTTACTTATATACATAAGCATGTGCACATGGATTGTTAGAGTGGGGTATGAATTGAGTATCTAAACCCAATGGTCGAGTGAAGACTGATGCTCTAAACTACCCCCTAAATGCATGGGTTAGGAATAGGGACTGAGGATCCTTTCTCCTAACGGTTGCATCCACCCAGACTGAGGCTTCGAGGTGAGTATATGATTTCTATGAAGAGGCTAGTCATAGTGAGGTAGGATAACGATGTGTTTACCCTCTTGCATGTGATTGTTGGACTTAGACCCATGTAACATAATGTATGTGATTAACCCATGGAAATGTGATGAAATGGTAAGTGATGATAATTGGTGTGAAATGAATGGTAATGGAAGTGCAATGGATTTGGCTCTGAACTGGTTAATGACACCTTAAATAATTACTTGTAAATTATCATTCATATTACTTTTGCATGAACTACCTATTCATACTGAATATTTTGTAGACACCGTTGGTGGTTGACTACTGAGTTGTACTCACACCCTGCTCGGGCCGCCATTGGGTAACCGAGCAGACTTCATGTTTGTAGGCCAGGATAAGGGCAAGGGTCCTTGCTATATAGTTGATTAGACATGGGTAGAACTTGGTGGAGGATCCATACTTGGAGTTGGGACCATTTTGGGGATTTTGGCCGTTGTCTTTATTTTGGGCTTTTGTTCACTTTTTCACTTGTAGTAGGAAATGGCATATTTATTGTTGGAAATGGTTGTTATACATATTCCTTGTTTATTGATTATTGTTTCCGCTATTGGTTTATTTCTGTTGAGTCTTTCTCTCATAAAAGGGGGTATAGTCTCCCCACTTGACCACAAAGACTCCCGCTGCTAATCGGCAGCCTTTGGCGCATGGGGAGGCGCGCTTAAGGTTATGTAACTACCCAGATTGGAGCACTGATTTAGTGGCTTCCGGATCGAGGATGTTACAAAGTGGAATCAGAGGAGTTATTTCTTCTCCTTCTCTAAGGTATTGTTATTTGGGATAGGTTTCCAAGGGTTGAGATGTGTCACGCCTTGGTAAATGAGCTCGTACTTGGGAGTAGCTTACCCATGTATGAGGGAAAACCCAAGTCACCCTAGGTGTTAAATTTTTTTCTTAGTTGTCTGTTGTTACAATTGATGATATTTCACCGTTGGGTGATGCACATGTGGTTTGACGTGACTATTTTATGATATTTGGCTCATGGCCTTACCGACACGAGGATTTGCATTCATGCATCATTGTAGGCACCTAGGGAGATAGGTGACATGCATTGTGTTACGCACACGCACGAGGTGGGTGTGTGAGGCAGGAAAGTAGGGTGCATCGTGCATTTCATGAAACCAATAAATAATGAGAAAAATGAAACAAAACAAGTGGGTAAATGATTTTTAATGTAATATAATGGTTTGAAATGAAGTGGGAAATGTTTTTTTAAAATTTTGTGTGAGTTTGGTGGTAGTTCATGGTTGTTTACCCCTTGTAGACCATGGCCCGCGGTAGGGATGGTCGGGGCATTGAATTTTAGGGGTTAATGTCATTGTATTAGTATATGAAAATGGGTTGTTGTAGCTTGTAAAAGCTATTGATGAAGTCATGAAAGTTTTGTGGTATGAATGCTAGACCTCATGCTTGGAAATGTAGAGAGATGCCACTACGACGTCAGTTACCAGTTGGGAAATAGGAGGATGTTGCTGAGGACACTCCTCCGGTAGAAGAGAACGAAAATGTGGAGATAAATGAAGGTAGAGAGGACTACTTCCAGGAGAACTTGGCTCACCTTATGAAGATGATGGATCGGGACCCAGGGCGGGTTGCACTGAGTATGTTTAAGCTAACCAGGGAGTTCCAGCTGCATCACCCTCCGACCTTCACCAGAGAGGGTGGGCTAGAGGCAGTGGAGTTTTGGTTAGAGTCTGTCTAGAAGATACTGGATCATCTAGAGACCCTTGTTGAAAAGTGATTAAATCTGGTCATTTATATGTTGTGGGGCCATGTAAGGCGTTGGTGGGACATTCAGGCTCAGACTGAGCAGGCTGAGGGGATGTCGTTGAAGGTTTTCTAGGAGAAGTTTCTGGAGAATTTCTACCTAGAGACTTTGAAGAAAGAGCGGGATAAAGAGTTTATGATCCTGACTCAAGGATCTCTATTGGTGATGGACTATGCTAGTCGCTTTACTGATTTGCGATGCTTTGTCCCAGTGTTAGAAGGGGATGAGGAAGCGATATCAATGCGTTTCCAGGATGCGTTGAGACATGAGATCAGGCCTCAAGTAAATATCTTCCGCTTGAAGAGGTTTGCAGAGGTGATGGATCAGACAATCATCTCTGAAGGGAACCTGAAGGGAGCTTCGGGTGGTGGTCTTGTCATTCCAGCTGGGCGGACAAGTGGTGCATCTTCCGAAGGTCGGATGTGCCATTTGGAAAGTTCCCAGTAAGGTGGTCAGAAAAGAGGGTCAGCCTCATAGAGTGGGAACCTGGTGTTCTGTTACCAGTGCGGTAGGCCGGGGCATATGTGTGGTCAGTGTCCTCGACCTCCAGTTGAGTACCGTTCATGCGGTAGGATGGGGAACATGCCTAGGTTCTTTAGGAACCCTCGGTAGACGGGTGAGCATGATGATGAAAAGTAGGTACCGGGTATGGGGAGGGGATCAGTTGCCCCACATCTGGTAGGTAATTGGATCTCCACAGGCCGTACTGGTAGGGGCGGTGGACATGGAAATCTAGGGCAAGACCGCTCACACCAGTAGGGTAGTGCGGTGCAGGGTGATCAGGCCAAAGCCCAGGGTAGAGGGGCAGGTCATCTTCAGGAAGTTCAGTTTGAGCCTGGTGATGGCAAGGCTGGACCGTCAACTGTTCGAGGTACGATCCATGTAGCTTCTACGTTTTCTTGTCCATTGTTTGACACAGGTGACACACACTCTTTTTTTCTGCTCAACTTGTGGTAGTGTTGGGTTTACCTGTGGAGGGGGTGTGTGGAGTTATGTCAATTGACACCCCGTTGGGGGTGCGGGATGAGGATATCAAGCAGTGCAAGGGATGTGCCTTGGAATTTGGTGGGTATCGTTTTATGTGGGACTTGTTTGTTCTCGAGATATCAGGGCTTGACCTAATATTGGGAATGGATTGTTTGGTGTTGTATCGGGTGCACATAGACTGTTATCATCATAGAGTATCGTTCAGGTCACTTGAGGGTGACGCTTATGTCCACCATGGCAAATGGGATGTTCGAGCAAGGAGTGAAGGGATGTTTTGTCAACAGATGAGTGGACTCACGGATCAAGTGGCATGCCTCATGATTGACGATGATGAGGGAGGTGAACAATCTAATTTTCCTCCCATGTTGGATCGATTTCAGGATGTGTTTCTTAAGGATTTCTTAGAGTTACCACCGGAGAGGGATATCGAGCTCACGATCGAGTTGTTTGCCGGGAGAAGAGCCAGTTTCTATTCCGCCATACCGAATGGCACTGTTAGAACTCTGGGAACTAAAGGTTCAGCTTGAGGAGTTGGAGTGTAAGGTGTTTATCCTTCCTAGTATGTCTCCTTGGGGATCTCCCGTGCTTTTTTCCAAGAAGGCCGATGGGTCATTGAGGCTGTGTGTTGAATATCGAAAGTTGAATCAGATGACGGTGAAAAATCAATACCCTCTTACTATAATTGATGAGCTATTTGATCAGTTGAGGGGTGCATCCATGTTTTCTAAGATTGATCTGAGGTCAGGTTATCACCAGATGAGGGTGAGGTCTTCTGACGTACCATAGACAGCTTTCCAGAGTCGGTACGGGTTGTTTGAGTTTGTGGTAATGCCTTTTGGATTAACCAATGCACCTACGGTGTTTATGGATTTGATGAACTGAATATTTTATCCCTATATAGATCATTATGTGATTGTCTTTCTTGACGATATCTTAGTGTACTCGAAAACTCATGATGATCATGCCCAACATCTTGACATCGTATTGGGTGCACTAAGAGATAATTGGCTATACACAAGCTATCAAAGTGTCAATTCTGGATAGGTGATGTGCATTTTCTGGGTCACATCTCTCGGAGGCACGTGTGTCAGTGGATCCAGAGAAAGTGCAGGCAGTTATATCTTGGTAGCAGCCCAAGAGTGTTTCTGATGTTCGGAGTTTTCTAGGTTTGGCCGGGTATTACCGAAGGTTCATACAGAATTTCCCTTGCTTGGAAGAACCACTCTCGGGCTTGACTAAGAAAGGAATCAGGTTCGAGTGGTACGAGGGTTGTGAGAACGCCTTCCAAGAGTTGAAGAAGCAGTTGATGACCGCACCTATCTTGATCTTACCTGATCCAGCTAAGAAGTACATCGTGTTTTGTGATGCGTCTGGAGTCAGAAATAGGGCTATGTTGAATCAGGATGAGAGAGTTGTGGCTTATGGGTTAAGGAAGTTGAGACCCCATGAGCGGAACTATCCCACTCAGGACCTTTAGATGGCTGTAGTGGTGTACGCAATGAAGTTCTGGAGGCACTATCTGTTGGGAGAAAAGTTTACTATGTTTTCCAACCATAATAATTTAAAGTACATCTTCTCACAACAGGATTTGAACCGTTGGCAATAAATATGGGTTGAATATCTCTAGTCTTTTGACTTTGAGTTGGTGGACACACTGGGAAAGGGAAACAATGTTGTTGATTCTCTGAGAAGAAAGGTTCAGAATCAGGTGGTTCAGGCGTCCATCACCGAGTGGAAGGTGATGGATTTGTTTGCAGAGATGCACTTGGAGGTGTAGGAGGAGAGTGGTCAGGTCACTCTTACTTCCTTAACGATGGACTCGATGATTTTGAGTCGAGTTAAGAAAGGTCAGCTTAATGATCCTGAGTGTTTGATCATGAAGGAAAAGTTTAAAGGTGGGGAGCTACCTTCTGGTCGGGCCATCGGCGTGGAAGGCGTTGTTTGTGTTCATGATCATGTGGTTGTGCCAAAGTGTACGCGGGAAGAGTTGATGCATAAATTCCATGAATCAAAGTGGGAAGTTCATCCAGGTTTGACCAAGATGTATCGTGATCTCCAAAGGTAGTTTTGGTGGCCTGGAATGAAGAAGGAAGTTGTGGGATTTGTGGCATAATGCCTTACCTGTCAGCAGGTGAAGGCCTAGCATCAACTCCCAGGTGGTTTGTTTCATCCATTTCCTATTTAGGAATGGAAGTGGGATGATGTAATAATGTATTTTGTCATGGGTCTTTTGAGTATGTCGTGGAAGAATGATGCAATCTGGGTGGTTGTGGATCAGTTAATGAAAGTGGCTCATTTCTTACCAATTCAAGAGATCTTTACAGTCGACCAGTTGGGTGAGCTGTATGTTCCGAAAATAGTGCGGTTGCATGGTGTTCTGTGGACCATAGTTTCAGACTGAGATTTGTGTTTCACATCGTGTTTCTGGTAAGGGTTGCAGAAGGTACTTGGTACGCAGGTGTTTTTGAGTACGACTTTCCACCCACAGACGGACGGGCAGTCAGAGTGTGCGATCCAAGTGTTGGAAGACATGTTAAGAGCTTGTGCCTTGGACTTTGATGGTTCTTGGGAGGTGCACCTATCGTTAGTTGAGTTTTCTTACAACAACAATTTTCAAGCTACGATTCAAATGGCACCATATGAGGCACTCTATGGGAGGCCATGAAGATCTCCATTGTGTTGGCTAGAGGCCAATGAATCTGAGTTGTTGGGGTCAAGTCTCATGCATGGGACTTCAAAGAAAGTTAAGTTGATCCGAAAGCGGATGGCTACGACTTAGAGTAGGTAGAAGTCATATGTATATCAGAGGTGTAGATGTCTTGAGTTTGTGATGGGTGATAAAGTGTTCCTTCGGGTGTCGCCAAGGTTGGGTCACCGTCAGATTCGAAAGTAGAGTAAGTTGGTGCCCAGGTATGTGGGACCTTTTGAGATTGTGGAGAGGATCGGACCAGTGGATTACCGATTGGCTCTTCCACAGTGGTATGGTGGGATGCATGATGTGTTTCATGTGTCACAGATTCAACTGTATCACCCTGACCCATCTCACATGGTTGATGTGGAGGATGTGGATCTTGAGGCTGATGCGTCATTTGAGGAGAATCCGGTTCGTGTGGTGGATCATAGTGAAAAGGTCTTGCGAGGAATGGTTGTGCCATTCGTGCGAGTACTATGGAATCATGGGAATGTTCAGGAAGAAACTTGGGAGCAGGAATCGGAAATGTGGGCTCAGTGGACGGAACTCTTATCTTCGGTGGATCAATGAGGATTGGAAACTCGGCTCGAGGACGAGGCATTATAAGGTGGGGAGGTTGTAAGATCCCAGTTTTTTGAAGGGTGGTTTTCATTATGTTTTGGTTTAATCCCTTGTTTCAGGCTTCAAGGGATGTCTTCTGAAAGTATGAGAGGTCTTGGGGGTGTTTAGGGGGCCCGGGGCATGAAAGAAAGGAGAGTTGGGCCAAACAATCCTGGGCGCACAGCCTGCGCATAGCCAGGGAAAACCGTACATCCTACCCAGGTAAACTGTGCAGCCTGCCTAGGTAAACCATGTAACCCTCTTCCTCTAGACAGTAGCATGCACACGGTTTGCGCACGGTTTTTCAAACCATGTGGACAAACCGTGCGGCCTCTTAAAGTTAAGAAAAATTACGAAATTGCCACCCCGAGATTTTATGAACCCACTCGGGATTTCCACTCTATTCCTCCCTCTTCACCCTAGGGATGAACCAAATCGCCCAAGATCCCCAAGAGGTCGATATACCTCATTTCTAAGGCGTTTTTGGTGCCGTTGGATGAAAATCAAAGATCCGGGTAAGTCTAATCTCATCCTTGATTCTCTTTTTGGTTTAGGGTTTGTTTCATCTCTCCCTATTGTTCTGATGCTCTAAAACCCTATCTTTTGGGTGAGTTCTAGGTTGAAGCTCCAAAGTCTAGTCGGATTGAGGTCTAAGGACTCGATTTTGTTTCTATTCAACCGTGGTTTCAAGGTAGGTGGTCTACAAACATTATCCCATAGTTTTATGGTGGATTTATGCATGTGTGGCTTTTCTCACGGTTTCCTTTTGATGAGATTTGATCAACTTGTATGCGTTTGGTATAAAGGATGCTTAAAAATTGTAAATGGTAACCCTCACAATCCCCATGGGATGCATTGATAATGACTTGACCTAATTGGGGCCATCCATGGGATGTTCTGGTTTTTCCCAGGCATAGGGATTATTATTAAACAAGTGACCTTGTTGTAATAAATTGTAGAGCCCTTGAATAATATGTTGGAATGATTGGTTGAACTTGGAATAGAAGTTAGGTGATGCACCTAGACTTGACAATAACTTAAGGGTTGTTTGAAATGGGTTGAATGGTTGATTCATGGAAATGATGAATGATTTAAATCGGTTAATGTGTAAACCGATTAAAGACCATAACAGGATAAGTTATGGGTTTAGTGTTTAATGCTTAGTGAGATAGGCATAACACATGGGAATTGGGTGAATGGTTATATGATGTGAAATAGTAATGTATTAATGGGTTAAGGCATAATGTGAATTCGTGTGTGGTTTATTGTGAATGGTTATTGTCAAAGAAAAATGGTATGGGGAGTGATAGTTAATTATATATATAATCATGTGCACATGGCTTGGTAGAGTGGGGTATGACTTTAGGATCTACTCCCATGGGTCGAGTGAAGACTGATTCTCTAAACTCCACCCTAAATTCACAGGTTAGGAATGGGGACTGAGGATCCTTTCTCCTAACGGTTGCATCCACCTAGATTGAGGCTTCGAGGTGAGTATATGATTACTATGAAGAGGTTAGTCCTAGTGATATAGGATAACGAGATGTTTAACCTCTTGCATGTGATTGTTGGCCTTAGAACCATGTAACATAATATATCTGATTAACCCATGAAAATGTGATGAAATGGCAAATGATGATAATTGGTGTGAAATGAATAGTAATAAAAGTGGCAATGGATTTGGATCTAAACTTGTTAATGGAACCTTAAATAATTACTTGGAAATTATCATTCATATTACTTCTGCATGAACTACCTGTTCATAATGGATATTTTGTAGACACCGTTGGTGGTGCCCTATTGAGTTGTACTCACACCCTGTTCGGGCCGCCATTGGGTACCCGAGAAGACTTCATGTTTGCAGGTTAGGAGAAGGGAAAGGGTCCTTGCTAGATAGTTGAGTGGACATGGGTAGCACTTGGTGGAGGATCCGAACTTGGAGTTGGGACCATTTTGGGGATTCTGGCCATTGTCTTTATTTTGGGATTTTATTCACTTTTGCACTTGTAGTAGGACATGACATATTTATTGATGGAAATGGTTGTTATACATGTTACATGTTTATTGATTATTGTTTCCACTATTGGTTTATTTATGTTATGGATTACTCTGATAAAAAGGAGGTATAGTCTCTCCACTTGACCACAACAACCCCCGCTACAAGTCGGTAGCCTTTGGCGTACAGGGAGGCACACATAAGGTTATGTAACTACCCAATTCGGTGCACCAGTTTAGTGGCTTCCAGGTCAGGGACGTTACAATGTCTATCCCATATATTGAATAATGCGCACAATAAACTCAACTAGGCCTAGATCCACTAGAGGATTTGCTCACTGAGGATCATCAGTAGCCCCTTCCTGGATCCGATTATAATTTCTTCTCAAAGGCATGATTTTACAAAACATCAGTAGACAACAATAAAGATATTAGATTGACACTCAGATAGAGTAATGAGAGAACATATTTTCAATAGAAGGATCAAACAAGATTTGGATTTCACTCTATCCAAATCACAATTGATAAAAAACTGGAACTATACCACAAGACATCTTTCCCTAAACGCCCATGGTGACTTAAGGTTAATTGCGGTGAGATCAGGATAGACACTCAATCACAATTACCTCCAAAGTCCCAAGAAGAATACTCAAATGAATATTGTCATCAAGGAAAGATGATTAACCTCATCTGATACCATTTTGTCATGAACTAGCCCAGGTACCCTGGTAACCTGATAACCAAGCCAGTACTGACATAACTTGAAGGGCATTCCCGATCCCCATGGGTTGGTGACTAGCACTTGGTATCATACAACATTCAAGTGGGAAAATTTTTTCCACAAGAATACAAAAGAAAAAGATAACAAAGTAGTATTCATAACAAAAGAAACTCAACTAGGAGTGATGTACCAGAATACAACATGGCATAAAATTCCCAAATTTCTATAACCCAAGTACTAAAATGGGTAAAACAACCCCAAAGGTCTCTAAGGACACAACTCACCAAGACCAAAGCTCCACAACTGAATCCACCTCCAAGAGATCTCTTCCCTTTGCTTGAACCTGGAAGAAGAAAGTCTACAAACACCTGAAGGAAAAAGTTTGGTATGATCCTAATCCCAGTAGGATACCACCAAATATTCCATAATAGATTCCAAATATAGATTATCTAAAGAAAATTGTTCTATTTTAAAGTAAGCATGTTTTTCATTCAAAATTATATTTAAACAAAAAATTATATACATTTTTCTAATGATGGAAATAAATATCTTAAGTAAAGATTTTACAAATGATGGAATATATCTAAAATAATGGATTATATAAAACATTTATATAAAATAGTTTATACAAATTCACAAGGAATTTAAGTAGTTCAAACAAACATTGGCATGAATTTATATCTCAAATATAAATAAAAAAGCAAGCAACATGGTTATCTTCCAAAAGGTATGATAGTATTACCCAGCTATAGGATTCCACACTCTATGCGAACTCAACAGAATGTGTATACACATGGTACTATGACACCGGCCAAAAGAGACTCATCACCAACACGTCGAGGATTTGACCCTCCATAAGTATGTTTTATAACGTTTTCATAGTGTAAATTGTATCCAAATAACTCACTAACTACCTAAGGCTTGCATGTGATCTTACATGATGGGTGATCTATTTTAAGACTGCTTAAAAAATAAAATCAATCCCATTCTTCCATTTAAAAATTTCCTATTTATTTCCATTTAAAACCAAAATAAGTTTTATTAAAATTTTTTTTTTCAAAAGATAAAACCAATGGTTTCTACCAAATCATTTTAATGCATTTTCACAAGTTTAAAATCCATTCAAAAACAATTCCATCCTTAAAAAAATTATTTCCACAATTAAATTCAACAATTTAATTGAAATTATTTCCATCAAACCCACAATTTAGATTAAACAATTTAAAGTAGTAAATTTCTATAAACACACCCAATTCCATGGAATTGGGGTTTTCCAAAATTTCAAGCCAAACCCATATCAAATATCTTGATTCATTAGAATTGGGTTTTTATCAGCTTAATTGAAAGAAAACATGAGAAATTGAATTTAAATCAACAGTTGAAATAAATCAATCAATATAAGTATAATCAATTTGGCCAATCATAATGGAACCACCTACCTCAATTTCATCAATAATACCAACAATGATAATATAATTAGTGTTGTTCAACACACGTCCACACTACCCTGTTATCATAAGCATCAAAACACCAAATTTCCTATTTTTCAAGGGTAACTAGAACGAAAAACATCTATTTTATTTCACAAGGGTGTAAAATATTATATTCTATTTCATTTTCTCTCTCTAGGATAATCTCTGGATTTTCGTATTATGTTAACATATGCAATCTCAATAAAAGTACATAATAATAATTATAAACCTCATTTGGTAATTATATCTCTCTATATTATTTCACAATGAAATAAAATATTACATGCAAAAATATTTTTTCTCCCTTGGATAATTTTTATATTTTAATTTAAATTATCTCATGTGATGATAATTTATCTCACTAGGATAAGTTTCAAATTATCATTTAAAATAGTACATGTGATATTTTTTTCTCTCTCCTAGATAATATATGGATTATCGTTTTATGTAAACACATGTGTTTGAAATTATCCATCAATAGTTCATGAAATTTCACGTTGATAATATTATATTTAATAAAATTATCCATAACTTCCAAAGTATTTATCAAATATATATATATCTAACTATATATATGTGAGTGTCTCTTTTGATAATCAAAATAAATAACACTATATAATTTTATTAAATTATCCCAAATGTATTTATCGAGATATATATATATATATATGTTTGTATGTATGTATATATATGTATATATATACATATTTTGATAATCCAATCAATTATCATTTGATAATTTTAAATAATTATCCATTCATTAAAAATATTTAAGAATTAACACTAATAATTTCATTAAAATTATTATTTGATAAGTTGTTTCAATTATACATTGATAATTCTAAATAATTATTTTTTGAAAAATGTATTTAAAAAGAACCATTTAAAAAGGGGAAAAGAAGATTGATTAATAAAATGCATCCTTCAATTCAAAAATATGATTTAGATTTTTCTCATCAAGATGATTCTAATGAAATCTATGGTGCGAAATTCTGAGGATTAACATAGAAGTTGTTTAAGAAAGAATATTGAATAAGTAATAAAATAATAAAAATAAACAAAAATAAAAGTATAACAAACCACATTCCAGCAGCACCCCCATAAGGAAGAAGAATACTTTGTCTGATGCCTTTATCTGGGAGGAATAAATCCAATGATGTCTTAGTGACCAGACAAAAAGGAATCTGGGTTCTCTCAACCATGACCGAATGATCCCCCAAGAAAGAACCATGATTTAAGTATTTTAAAATACCAAATAGGTTCCCAACATACATCAATTCCTAAAAACTCATTTAAACCACCAAATCAACTGAAAATTTAATACGGATTCTTTAATTTTTTCTCATTAAGGTGTTGAAATAGAAAGAGTTAAAAATGGTAAAGAAATGAAGGATTTATAAAATTCCTTCTTGCCTTAATGGCGGTTTGGACATTTTGGAGAAGATGAAGGCTTAATATATAAATATATAAATATATTTTTTAAATTAAAAAATTGATCATTTGACTTAAAAGTTAAATGGCACCTAATGACCATTGCACATAAATGTTATACCGTATTTAGGTAAACATCTCATTTTGGACCCAACGATGGTCTCATATTTCTTATCGGATGCACCATTTGAGAGATATTAATGATTTTTTAATTAAAAATCAGAATAAATAAATAATTAAAATAAAAAATGTTATTTTTGCGGGCGAGGTGTCCAAACGCATGATGCTAACAAATGTTATACCTTATCTAGGGAAAACCCCTCATTCCGAACCCATCAGTGGTCTCATATCTCACATATAACGCACTGTTTGGGAGATATTTAATTATTTTTAAAATATAATATATTAAATATTATTTAAAAACTTTATATCATGAGCGAGGAATCTAAAAGTCTTCCATCTTTGAATGTTATACCCTTCCTAGGGTAAACACAATATTTTGGACAAAACCGTGGTCTCAAATTTCTTATATGATAGACCATTTCGGAGTTATTCAATTATTTTGAATAAATTTCCCATTATTAAAACAATATATTTAACATTTTTATTCAATCCTTTTGAAGACTTTGTAGACCTTGAAAACTCATACTTACTTATTGTTTAACTCAGAAAATATTTAATTGAATATTACAGAGTTTTAATTGGGCGTTTTACCATTCCGCGACATGTTTAAACAAAACACAACTTTTCACTGATAAACTGTTTTCCCCATTCAACGTAATAATTTAATATAAGAGGCTTTACGAAAACTTGAAATAGTAATGGGATGTTACATCATGTAATGGGGATTATTATTGTTGAAACCCACCAGACAAACATTGGAAAAATGGAAGTTGGGAAAATATCCAAAAAAAGGTATATTTTATTCATATAAAATAGATCCATTTAAGGTTCATGTGATTGGGTCACCAGATCTCAAAACCCTCAAATAGATACATGATTGTGTAACCCATGATTTATCATGTGACACCTCTTGGTGGACACTCAGTCATTAAATACTGAAGGCTTTATGCAGAAATGGATATCCATGATGGGGCCTTCATGTGGTTGTTGATCATATTAAGACACCTCCCAGACAAATGTGATCATCTATACCCAAGTGAATTACAAGACTATGGGTGACCAAGAAAAGTGGGTCTTACAGTTTCAGTTCTATATGAAACACCCTCAGAGTCATGCGATCACCCCCTGACAACTAGATCATGCGATTGATCCCTGAAAAAAACCATCAAAGATGATCATATCTACCAATCACTTTTCTTATTGTGATGTATTGAGATACATCCCTAATATCATGTGATCTGGTCATATGTGGTGCATAGGTTTTTACTAATTTATTAAAACAATATTCTAATAGCTTAACTAATGGATGCAACTCACCCTCCTTGTGTAGTGGCATAGATATAAGGGTGATAGAATCTATAAACCCCCTATGACACATTAAAAAAATGAAGGGAGGATTGGATACATAGATATAGTGAAATGTTTTAATCTAAGGAGTCTTATGGTTTTGAATACATCTATTTAATAATCGGTAAGTAATTTCAAAGATGTTTTTGATAACCACATAATCCATTCACACAAGGACTATAAGAGAGAACACTAACACGAGAGAAGATCATGTAATGACCCATTTTTCAAGAAATGAAATGAGGATTTTTAGGTAATGGGATAACAAGTTATCTCTTTATCCAGGCGATCATGTCGCATGGTCCCCATTTCATTTCATGTTCATATGAACTCCCTTTTCCTTAATGTGAATTTGAGACCTTATTTTGGTCATCTGATCACATGATTCCAATGCCTTCATGTGAAGTGAATTATCCTGCCTTCTTCACATGGTGTGCGTGACCCCATGGTATTCATGATATAGCCTAACTTCTAAATGGTTCCACCCAATCTATCCTATTTCCATGTTTACCTTTTCTCTCATAAGGAATATCCCTTAACATCCTTTAATATTATCTTAAATGAAGAACTATAATACCTGTGGGTATAATCATCTTTCATTTCCCATCAGTAGGAAAGGAAGAAAAAAATCATAATCACTTTGATTCCAATTATAATCAGGATACATAAGACACCTTTTCAAGGTTTGATCCACCATTAAAATACCATAATTCTTTCAAATATCATCAAATTTCTATATTTATATATTCCTTATAGAAATTAACATCTTCATCATATGAAATTAAACGGAATGGTTAACATCATTGTTGCATGATAAAAAACTTCAAGCCATATGAACTATGAGGACTCTAATTCACGTTACAATCGAGATACACATGGATCCTTTTTAAGACCTAAGATCCATAATAGATATATTTTCATCTACACTTCTAGGATGTTATATTTCCTATAAATACCATTAATTTTCATAACATTTTCAAAAAGTGAACCCATATACAGCTCTCACATTTCTATATAGAACTCCCTAATTTATTCAAGTCATCCTTAGAGTGTAAGACACATCCAAATACCCATATACAATTTATATGATCTCCTTCCATCCCTTGTTTCCCACATCGATCATGACTCGCGTGGGTTTAGAGACATAAAATGATCATGAAACATAAAAAATACCCCCATTATGGGAATACTTTTATAGTGTAATCCCTAACCACATTTTATTTTCTTCAAAGGCTATACTCCCAAAGTAATGTGTCAAATATTATAATATCTATTATTTATTACACCAAGCATGACTCACATGGTCATAGAAACCACAAATTATCATCCACTAGTATGATACAAATTCCTTAGATATGGTACTTCTCTTTAGGTGTAAGTCTTAACTATATATTCCTTTCATCAAAGGGTTATAATCTCAGTGGAATATCTCAAGGCAACCTCATATTCATAAACTCTACTAAAAAATATATTTAAATACCTTTCAGGACATAAATGTTTTCAACTTTATAAATATGTAGAATATGATTCTTACCTTAATAGTATATGTAGAATTTCTCTCTGTGGCCTAATCCCCCAGATCTCATTTCCAAATGTCCCAATATATATCCTTTATGCATGAAGTAAGACTGAATGGTATGGTCCTATTATACAACCTTAAACTATGTCACTCGAACAAAATGGGATTTGATTCTTATCTGGAAAACATATGTAAAATGGATCCCTGAGGTTCAAACCTAACATCATTAAACTTTTATCCTTGTGAGGAAATATTCATCATTTCCACCCCTTTCCTTTCTTGGACATACTCTTGTGTTATTGGATTTATAATTCATTAGGTCCATATTCCAGAAGAAAAATATTTTATTAGGTTATATCCTTGGTAAAATCATACCCCCACCCAGAGGGACATATTCCTTCTAGGTTCTACAAACCATTCTAACATGGCCATACTCCTGGTGGGTATTCTCTTCACAAGGACACATTCTTTATAAGATCAAATCATCCTTGTTAGGATATATCCTCGATTGGGATCCTCTTCGTAAGGTTATATTGTCTATAATATTTAACCATCCTCATTGGACCATATCTAAAATGGGGTCCATCTTCACAGGGCCATATTCCCTACCCAACCAAGTCATCCTTGTTGGGTCATATTCCATTTGAGGCTATCCAAAATTGACCACTCATGTGTTATACCCACACTGATCATTACTTGGAATCATTCATATAGTCATCCTTACTAAATCACATTAAACTGTATTGATTAGTCCTTGTCACATGTACTTAAAAGGTGTGATGTTCCTCGTTAATTGTCACCAAACTATGTTAGTTTTGATTCTTTCATAAGGATACATATGAATCCCCTTCACAGGCCTGATTCCAACACCATAAACACCCACCTCCTTCATATATGGTATTAAAATCTTGAGCTCCCAGACGTATGATTCTTGATCATAGAAACTCAAAAAACAACATCCCTAAGAAATAATGGGAAACAGGTTGGAGAACCTCCGATATGAATAATAGGTATCATTGATGGATAAAATTTGATTAATATATTTGATCATTTCAATAGAATACCCCCAGTGTGTAAATATAACACAATCAACTAATTTTTCAATGTTAGGGTATCCATCCCTATATTGGGATTTGTGATAGATTCATGTGTATATATTTAATTTTTAAGAGAGTGATCAAGTAGGAAATAGTTCCCCTTCAACATGGTGTGATGATCTTGACCTCCCATCCTCTTCACCAATGTGATTTCATAATCATCAATGCGAAGGAACCCCAATGACTTCTTTACTTTTAAAAGTAGGCTCACAGGTCATTACATATGCCAGATCCATTGGAATTTTCTATTGGAAACAAAAATGGTGAACCCAATGTGAATCTTTCTATAACTAAGGAAACTGATTCACCATTCATATATAACTAAGTATGTTTTTTTAATTTGGATACCACACTTATATTTATACTTGTTCTTGTTGTCTTTATTTAAACATGTACCACTCTCACAAACTTCCTTCAATGACACAGAAATGAAATCATCATTAGGTAAACACTATGATTCTACAACTACCAAGAGTAAAATCACCTCTTCAAACTGAAGGACAAAATAATCTAATTAATGCTTCCATCACCAAGTAGAAAACATGATGGGTATGGAATAACACCAGCATAGAACCATCCCAGCCCTAGAGTATATGCACAAGATTCTCTAGGATCTAAAACATACTGCCACCTTAACCATGGTGAGTTGTAATGAATCTAGTGTTTCTCATCACAATCACTAAAATATTTAAGAGATTATCCTTGAAGTGTAATAATCAGAACCTTCATCACCTTATGAGGGTGGACTATGATCTCAACCAGAATTCATCCTAGTTTAGAATTTTTCCATAATGTATCCTCTCAACTACCACTAGTATCATACCATTATCAACCCCTGGTAACTTGATGAGGGAACTAATTGGTAGGATTCCTCCCCGAAATTCTCAGATCTGTGTTACTAAGAGATCTTACTAGGGGTGACAATAAGGGGATCAATCAGAGAGGGACCATATCCCCAGTTTCATTGATGAAACTTGGTGACATATTCCAGTGGAAACTAGTGAGAAATCATAGATCCATTCTATATGATTTCATGTTCGGCAATATCCCATGGTGGCGCCCATGATGTGGGAATTTATCCCCACCCAAGCATACCATGTTTTCCTACATATTTTGGTTGTGAATAGGGGGAAAAACATATTCCCACCCCAACATAAGAATCCCCTTAGCATATCTCGGATACAAATAGAGGAATTGAGTGGGAATATATCCCCACTTCAATGAAAGATGTTTTCCATCATAACATGGAAACTAAAATCATACAAGCCTATATTCTTGTGTATAATATTATGAAGTGCTAGTATATTCTAATAGTAATGGAGAAGAATTGTTGAAATATTACAATGATGATATAGGAATAAAAACATAACGCTTTTACAACCACCATAACAACATATCAGTATATTCAATATGACCAAAAAAATCTCTAGAGAAAGTGAATATTCTTTCTTTCATCTGGAAGGATTATCAGAATATTCCAGTAGAGGACAAGGAACCTGATCAATCTTATATCCTCATTATAATTAAGGTTCATTAAACTAGCTTGATAATCACCTTAAGTCAGGAACATATTTCTATCGAAGAAGGATGATGATATATTCCAATGGAAAACCAAGATCAGGCCCATATTCCATCTCTGACAAAGGTTCATCAATATATTCTAGCAGACACATTAGGGAAGACTTGTATCCTTACCCAAAATTCAAGGGATACTCATCATATTTAGATAGCTGACATGAGATAAGAACATATTCCATCTCCCACTAAGGGAGGACTACACCTATATCCTTAAGAGGCTATACACAAGGGGGGTCATATCACTTCTCCAATTCTAGAGACCCGATAACATATTTTTGTGGGGGAATGCACATTTAAATCAGGATTATATTCCTGCTTCAACAAAGACTAACTGGTATATTTCAATATATAATTAAAGTAAGGATCATTTTCCTACTAACTATATAAAATATCACTAACATACTCATATATCATTATTATAGCTAGATTATATTCCTATAAAAGCAAAAAACTGTTAGCATATTTTGGAAGCCGCTACACAACAAGATCATATCCCCACTGAACCCCAAATAAAAGGTTGACATATTCGAATATTCCACAGGATGAGGCTCATATTAATACCATAATAAATGATATAGTCCTTGAGGGTATACAATTCATATATGAAGTATATCAAGGATCCACTGACTCTTCTTCTAAAGTCAAAGGAAATACCTTCCACAAAAGTCCAACTTGTGGTATTACAAAGATTCATTATGAGGATATTACCCCTAGAATTGACTGTGGAGAAATTACCCATATTGATATTTCAATTAAGTAAGGTTATAACCCCCTTGTAAACAAACCTTTACATATAGAGGTTTTCAAAACACAAGGGTTAACTATATATAGTGCCCCATCAACCACCAACACCACTTCACCTCAGTCAGTAGGTGACCTAATGTGGTGACCACCATACATACCTTCAAAAGGTCATGATTCATTGTATATAGAAAATATAAATATTTGGTTTTGAACAGGTATAATAATATTCCTATGATGAGGAAGAATCTATTATGGACATGTAAAACGAGTTAGTTGAGAAAAAACCCTTGACTATGTTCTGGACCATTTCTACTTCCAGCTATGATATCTGAGACAATTTAATGGAGGAGTGCATACCTTATCTATGTCAGAACATATGGGTAACCTCACAATTAATAAAGGATAAACACCTCATTTATCTAAGATACGAGGATTAAATATTATCTTTCAAAATTCTCAACTACCAAATAGACTTAGCCACTTTCTCTATAGCTTGGGACCCAAGGTCAGAGAAGCACTGTAAGAGCCCATGACATGATTGGATCTATTCCCTATCAACCATCCAATAGAAAATCATTGAATCCTAATTGGATGTGGGTATCTGAGGATGGGGTGAGTATAAAATATTACACTTTCCCCCATCCCATGGTTAGATGAGCTCCCAAGATATGGACTCCTACAAAGTCATTATCATAGGAGGGGACATAGAATTGAATAAAAAACAATCCAGTAGGCCGATACAACAATATATTATGGTCCTGAAGACATGAAAGATACATGAGTGAAGAGATCGATCTAGTGATAATCTCTTAAGATAGGAACCTTAACAGGTCTAATAGGATAAGGAAAAACCTCAAATGAGAAAGAAAAAATCTCAGGCTATAAGATATATCTCCATAAAAAGTAGCTCATATATTGGTTAGGAACTACACTCATATATTGTATTTGTAAAAATGTTCCTAATTAAGAAAATAAAATTATCAGTAGCCATGACATCCCCCATGGAACCAACCATGGTATCCATCTAGAAAAAACCCCAACCTATAAGGATAGGGAATTTTTATCTCAACCAACTCTGCCCTTAGGGTCATCAGATCCTAGTAGAGTACAAAAAGGTCAAAAGGGGATAGAAATCAACCCTAGACTTCATGGATATGGACAGTTTTATGTCAAATATCACCCCATGAGTCATTAAATCCTCAATAAGTTCAAACATTACTAATTGTGACCCCACATCCTCCCCATACCTCAGGTTTGGGGGCATTTTTACCATCTCCCTTGAGAAAATTAGTCCCATCGATGTTGATTAGTGGTTATCTATAGCCAATATCCCAAACCTTTCTCCAGGAACATGACACACCCATCTCATTTTATGTTCCCTTGATAAGCAAGGTCAAAGACTACCTTGAGGCCACTATTCACAGACTTGATCCTGGGGAATGTTTGACCCAGAAGATCGAACCTTACAAAGGTTGCAGGCCAAAATGGCCTAGCAAGAGACTGTGGTGGGGAGAAAACCTTAACATGAATCTCTAATGAGATATAGGTGGTGAAGACTTACTCATTTAGTTATAGACTGATGAGATGATTCCAACTACCTAATATTCCTCAGTTAACATCGTGATTGTTAACCTAGTTGATGATATAGATCAAGACATGAACATTAAGGCACAATATAAGGAAAAATACCCTTAAAGGTGGGCGACATTGATGCACAACCTATGTATAGAGGCACCCATAATCAAATAAAGAGATAGAACATGGTTCTATTAAATGAAGTGTTACCACCCACTTGACGCCATTCTACCAGGGATAAAGATAAAGACATTGAAACATCCCATTCTACACCAAGAAAGGTTGAAACCCCCTTTTTAGAAGTGAGGTTTTAACAATATGAGGCACAAAAATATAATCTCAGAAAAGTCAATGAGGAATTAATCAAGGGAAAAATTACCATGGTTATTACCACTTAGAATAAGTGACCATTCTTCATATTTCCCATCAGGGGGAGTTGATCTACCTAATAGTGTGGAATAAGAACATTAGTCTAGAACTAGATTTGGAGAACTAGTCTACCTGAATATGGAGATTGAGGAAGACCATGATTTTCCTCCATTATGACAAATACCACCCATATTTGGATAATTTTCTTGTCCCATTAAGAATTGACAATCAGCCGATAATGAATACATCATGCTATCATTTGATCTGAGTAATAAGTCTACCCAAATATAAAGATCAAGGAAGACTAAGATTTTTGTCCCTTATAAAACAACCCCCATATTTGGTTAATTTTATTGTCACAACACAAACTAAAAATAAGCATCTAATGAATACAAAGTAACCATAACAAGTCTCCCCACTTCTTGTTCTCATATGGTAGTTCAACCAATGGTACCACATAACTCCTAAACACCAATAAATCTATTAACACCCGAATAGAATCCATGTAAGGGAGGAAAAACCAAGTATCGAATGATAAGAATCTATACACTAAATGGTTTGACTCAAATTTATGACCACTCAATTTTGAGAATCCTATTTTCTCAAAAATTTACTAAATGGGAGATCTATAGTAGCACATTTCACACTTTGTGTCCCTATGTGGCCTCATGATGGGTCTAAAATAGTAGAAAATGGTAGAAAAAATGAGGTGTTTTTATAGAATTTAGCAAGGATAACTTTCGTCTGGTATAGTATCATCCTAGTAGGGTCTATGAAAAGTTAAATAGAACTTTTTAATCAATTAATCTATTAATTTAGATATATTCTAAGGAATATTATGATCAGAGACCTCACAAACTAAAAAAATCATGTAAATGAATGAGTCTTTGACTTTATATCCATATGGATAATCCTAACTTACATGCCTAGAATCCCACTCCCATAGGTGCAATTTCTATAACTATGTACATTAAATCACTCGTATGAACTCTATACATCGATAATCTCATTGAAATATATAGATTGGTTCCATGAGTTTGTATACATGACTTAATGTCTATAATATATCATTCATTGAAGTAAGGAAAATTCTAGGCCCATGTATACAGTAAAAGGGAAATAGTTTGGAAAAGAATAAATGAATTCTGGCACACTCAAACCATTTTTAGTTTCTACTAGAGTTCCCAAACTAGTTTTGAAATGCTTGAAAACTCCTGGTGAGTAGTAATAGCTGCAAAAATACACTCTTTCAAATGAAAAAAAAAGATATCTGGGATACCCAAAAATTGAGTAACTGAAGAACAAATTATATTCCGTATGAAATGAAAATGTTCCTAGTTATTTCCTCACGCCCATTGAAAAAATTTCTTTATAATGATTGAGCCTAGGAAACATGGTGAGGTTGGAATCCATGACCATCCAAACTATTTACCCTTTCATCAGAGGGTGGGACACACTATACAAGATTTCTTTGTCTTCAAGGACTTCCTATAGTCTATGGTTGATTTTGAGAAGATGATACTAGGAAAATACTCATTGTAAGTGGCATGTGTTTCTTTCATCAAATAAAGAAAAATTCCATTCTTGGAAAGTAATTTCATCCAAGTGTGGATAAAAGTTCTATAGCTAAATGACATGAAATATAGTCAATTTGGACCACAAAATTATTAGAAAAAACTATGTTGGTTAGAGTAGAGTACTCAAGAGTGGGGGGGGGGGGGTGAATTGAGAATCTAAAAAAATATCTGTTAAAAATTCACTCAAAAAGATTTCCCAATAAAAATTAATACATGGTAGTTAATCAAGTCAATATGGTTATAATATTTTGACTATTCAAATAACCTCTCTAAAGATTGATTAATTCCCAGTAATATCAATTTGAGTTATTGATAAAACCTTTGAAGCTATTCTAATAAGGTAAAATAGTATTAACTTCTATCAAAGACTAACTATCAAAGTAAAATCTAGTTCTATAAAACATACAATTAAACAAAGAAAAACTAAATTAAAAGACATAGCAGATAAAACAAGTGGTTCAGTCTCAAGTTGAGACTTAATCCACCCCACTTGGTGATCACCTAACACCAAGCAATTTATATTAATTAATATGATATGCACCCTAGATTGGGGTAAAAAATAGTACACAGGACTATCCAGGTCAAACGACCTCTTCCATTTTTCTTCATAGGAATAAGCTACTGGGTCACACAAGGACCTCTTACACACTTATCTATGGGAGTAAACAGATGTAATAATATGAGAGAGGAAGGATATCTTGTATCCTTCAGTTTAATATACAATATAGTGTGTTTTTTAATATGTACACACATACCCTAATCGAATGATAAAAATAGTAAACAATAGATAAAATATGATGAGAAAGGATTAGAAGTGCTCGGAGTGTTATTCTATACAACTCTGAATTTTTGGGATGAAGAAGATGCAAGCATCGAGTCCTTTTTAAAAAAATGGAGTATCGCAAGTCTGGTGATCTGGTTTCTAGTTCAATGATGTGAACTATGTAGCTCATGTTCTTCTTTTAGTTGATACTGCGAAGATGTATGAGGCTCCGATCTACAGTAGTTTAACCTTTAGGGATTAAGAGTGATTCATTTGTTCTTTAGTGGTATGTTGTTGCATGCATGAGTTCACTTTTTCATTGTTCTCTTATACATATTTTTGAGCCATGCTTATCTTCCTTTTAATTAGGGGTGCACATGTTGAAGCTGATAGGATGCATGTATTTCGCACCTCACACCTCGTACTGTCAGTGAAATGTCTACAAAGAAACATTAATGATTTCAGTGCCATTTAATTACTTGAATATGACCCTTAAAAATTGAATTGAAAACAAAGAAAAGATTAAAGAAAAGTGTTGCAATTTGTCTTGAAATGATGTCACTTGGAAATTGTGTATTCCCCTTTTCCCTTGATTGGTGATACAGTTATATCACCACAACTACGTTGAGATTAGGAACTGGTAGCATTGATGTGATGTTAGAATCACGATGTTTCTGGTAGCGGTGTCTAGTCCTTTGCTAAAAATTTGAATGATGCTAGAGTCACAGTATTTGGGAGTACGGTGTCAGGGTAACGGTGTTTGGGTCATAGTGTCAGGGTCACAGTGTTAGGGCCATGATTCCAGGGCCATGATGTCTGGGTCATGATGTATAGTCCATTGTTAAAATCTAGAACTGGTGTTAGACATACGGTTTCTCAGACATATCTAATTATTTGTAAACTGTCTTAAGCAATAATATTCACAGAATATATTTAACATAATTTTAGGTATAATAAAACATAATAGAATAAGATTATGCATGAATTTTAAAATTGTTATTAAGAAGATGAGTAACATAATTATCATGATTATCATGATTTGTGAGCATTAAAACATGATCAAATAGAAGGATTCCAAGAATATCCCCCTTTTTAATGCTCAAAAATCATGGCATGTATGAACTATCAAAAAAGTGATTAAATACTAGCCTTTAATTCTTATTTCTCCCACTTTTGGGATTATCAAAAAGAAAATAAGAAGCACAAAATAAGGGTATGTCTAAACTCAAATAGAAAAAATGCATATTCCATTGAAAAATAAGATAAGAGACAGTACATACATAGGATAAAAAGCAAAAATGAAGAAAATTAATATCAAGTAGACATCATTCATGTATCTCTAGAGGTATTAGACTTATTTTTTCCCTTAGAAGAATCGGTAGGTGGATCCATAGGAGTAGAAGAGGAGGTGGTAGTTGGGGGTGATCCAATAGTGAGAGAAGGAAGTGGAAGACCTTCCAAAACCGAAGGTGAAATAGTGGGTTTGGTCGAATACTGAGGCACATATTTCTAAAGAATAATATGTATGATATGGATTAGATTGGGAGAGATTTTCATGGTAGAAAAAAATTGCAGAGGTGGAACCAGGCCTCAAGGGAGCAGTTGTAGGAGCCACATAGCAGTGCTTTGCACAAGGAGATAGGGCTTCATCAAATTCATGAAATCAATGATGACCTCACCACCATACTGCATTGCCTTCTCTAAATCATCTTTATTCTCAATAATCTTCTCCAAGGTAGGTGTGAAATCTTTTATTTTAAGAACTTTTTTTTAAAATTGTTAAGTCACCGGAGGCATTTTCAAATTCTCTATAATATACTTAAAATGAATTTTCAGTTGATGCTTTGTATAAATTATTTTGAAGTTGAAATCCACCTTCTCTGTAATCTCATCATAGGCCATAGAATCTTCCTTAGATTATTGTGAAACCATGTCATGGACATGTTCCCTATTATGAACAATTTCAGAGATACTATCCTAAAAAATGGAATTTTCAATGATTTAAGATCTTCTTGAATAATATTTCTTAGAACTGCACTTTTTAACAATTGAGATGATTGAGCAGGCTTGGATGAGGAGGATGGAGTAGAGATGGATGAATATGATGTAGGAATACTCATGACAATAGTTTCATCAGAGTCCCTGAAGATACCAGGAAAGGCGTCCATTAATGATGAAAATTTTCAAATTTCTTCTGCCAACTTGTCATTGTCTGCTATTATTTTCGCAACAACAGAGACCATATTTGTTCATATCAGTGTTGCAACATTTTTGTATATCCTTTCAGCATCTCATGTGCTGAATCGAGCAACATGAGGTTCATAAGTTTCAAAATATTTCTTAAGTTCCTTCACCAAAGAATGTAGAGATTTTAATTCCTCACTTAGCTGCTGATTTTCAATTCTTACTTTTGTAATTTCATGCAACAGTCAAGGTTGAGTTTTCCAAATAAGACTCTCTAAAATCATACTAGTATCTTGTTTACTTTGGCGAGTTACAAGAATAGTTTGATCATTTAAAATATTCTCAAATCTAGCCAACATATTTTCACCCAACACCTTTAATTCCTCATGGATTACATATCTAGGAGCTTCGTTTGAAATCAATGGTTTATAAACTGTAGTATCTTCAGGCTCTTTAGCATGTATTACTCTCGGTAGAGAAAATTATTTCAATTTAAAATCTATTGTAAGATCGATTCTTCTCATTGAGGCCACTTTAGAGTCTAAAACATCAAAATAACTAGGGAATTTATACACATTTTCCATAGGACTTGCCTCAACAGGGTGTTGTACTTGATTACTTTCTATAATGGGGGTTTTCTCCACCAAATTTTTTGAATCATATCTAAGAGTGAGAGACCTAGTCCCTTTCTCTATTTTTATACTTGCATCAATGTCAGGATCACCCATCTCTGTTCTAGCTTGCCAAAAGTCTTGGTCCATTATTTATTCAGTTGAAAGGATTAATTTTGGATTAACTTGTTCCACAAAAATCTCAACAACTGTAGGAACTTTCTCAAAAATATGTTATTCTAGATGTTCCTTAGGAACATCTTGCTCTTCTAGGCTAGCTTCCAATACTTCTTTATCAACAAACACTTCAACAACTACTTATTAATCAACTTTTTGTTTAGGTAAGCCACTATCTTCTTATTCTAAGACAGTTCTGTCCACAAATGCTGCTTCTGCATCATCTTATTCTTTGCTTGAGTATTCCACCAACTCATTAGATTCTAGGCCTAGGTCATGATTTTCTTTAGTCCTTGAGGGATTTTAAATGGGATTGAACTTTTCATACAACCTTTCACTGTCCTTTACCCAATACTAATTCCACATTTTCCAATTTATCTTCATCCTTTTGATTTTATCCTTTGAGATACAAGACTCATAATATTTGTTGACTTCATGATTCAGTCCAACCACTCCTTTAGAAGATATAATTGAAGATATTAATATTTAATAGAACAAAGAGGTAGACTTCAAATTTGTCTTGATCAATTCACACATGTGAAGTATAATATACTAACAAAGATTAATTTTGTGACCATTTTTCAAAATATGTATCAAGAATACATCTTGATACTCAAGATCAGGAAAATCCCCTCTACATGGACTAATAATATTCTGGAAAAACATAAATATCAACCTTGTCTTAGCATCTAACTCACCATAAATTTCCCTTATTTTCATATTATTTTTAGTTAGACTTCCCAAGGATTCTTCCAAGATGAAAATATCACTGGGAGGAGGAGTTTATCACTGATGATCGTCACATATTTCTTCATGAGGTACCCCTAGGAAGCCTACCCATAATCTCGATGAAAAATTAAACCTTTGTCTATTAATATAACTTCTTACAACAAATACATCTTCAACACTGAATGAAAAATGGGCTTACTGATAAAACAGAGAAACAAGTTTTGAATAAATGGGTCATTTTTTTGTAATCCAATCCAACCAGCCTTGTTTAGTCAGAACTTTAAAGATAAATGACTTACTTGATAGTATCCACTTTAGACAAACTTCATTTTCAGCCATGACTATTCTATTTACAATACCATGATTCTATGGTCCTTAAAGTACTATTCTTGGTACCTTTATTGATTTCTTGTGAGACCTTCACTTCTCAGGAGTTGATGAAGAGGGTCTCTTAATTATAGGCACAAAACCTCAGGTTCAATAAGGAGAAAGAGTTGAAGGAGAGTAGGATGTAACGTCCCGGTTCTGGAAGCCACCCAGAGGTGTCCCGTACCCGGTTGGTCACATGGCCTCAAGCGCATTTCCCCAAACTCCAGAGGCTTCCGACTAGCTGTGAGGGCCTTGGGTGTGATATTGGAGAAACTATGCCCTCATTGGAAGACTACACATCAGACGTAAATAAACATGCAATAGCGGAAGTAGTAAATAACCAACAGTAGTAAATAGCGGAATACTAAATCAATAAACTGGAGCACATAGGTATATATGAAATGATGCATGTTACGTATCTAAGAAAGCATCAAAAAATGTCACAATACTGGAAAACACCACAGTAC
Source organism: Viscum album (assembly GCA_963277665.1). Classification (NCBI taxonomy): domain Eukaryota; kingdom Viridiplantae; phylum Streptophyta; class Magnoliopsida; order Santalales; family Viscaceae; genus Viscum; species Viscum album. The sequence goes on from OY728156.1 coordinate 768,743,683, forward strand.
CAAAACAAGTACAAAAGAAAGTAAAAATCTCCTCAGCATCGCAAGCCAAATCTTGGTCCCATGCTCTCCTACTCCAAGAAATCAAGTACCATACGTCGAAGGCCGATTCCCCTTGTATATACTTGCAACAAAAAAGTTTTATCAGGCCCAAAATCATGGCCCAAACAGGGTGTGAGACTAAATCCCAGTAGGCAACCACCCGAAGATCTGTGCCTAATAGTCAGTGAGTATATGGTAGGTAATAGTACAGTAAACAGTAAATAGTAGCAGCAATAGCATGCAGTAATCAGTAAGCAGTAAACATGATGATGCACAACAATAATCAATCCACAGAACAACAACAAGTAGTAGTAAGAAAAAATATAACCACAACAAGAAACCCTCTAGGATGTCACACTCGTCACTTCTAATTTGTTTATTTTATTAAATTCGTCCGCTTCGGGTAGTTCAGGATGAAGACCAACCTAAAAATTTTTGGGGTTTTTTTTTAAAACGCTGGTAATGGTCTTGAGTTCGTCTAGCACACCACAGTCGAAGCCGTGCGACCTCGCCCGGTTAACCACACGACCTGCCCGGTGCACGATTAATTAATTAATTAATAAATTAATTAAGTGAAATGATCAATGAAAGATTGAAATTAAAAGGTGTTAAAGATGATAATTTTATAAAGTTTATTATTATCACTAGCATCATTCTATTAAAAAAATTAAGGGTTGCACGGGGTAACCGCGTAGTTGCCCGACTCTTTAAAAATGAAGATAATCAAACAATGTTCAAATAATATTTTTAATGATAATGAAAATAGTAATTTTTATTATTATCATGGTTTTAGTTTAAGAATATTATTATTAATAATTTTTATTATTATTAGTTTTGGGTTTTCTTTTTATTTTATCTTTATTATCTTTATTTTTTTCTTTTACTTCTTTTTTAGGGTTTGTGGACCCTCCCCTCTATTTCCTTGGTCCGCCGCACCCCTTTTCCATTTCTCCTTTTTCTTTTTTCCCCCGTTAAAATCTCCCCCTCTCCTCTCCTAAATTGCACCTCACCTCCCATGCGCACTGTAGCTCGTCGCGAGCTACCCTCCTCCCATGTCCGGAGCCGCCTTCCCCCTGAAACCCTACTGCGCCGCCCCTATCCCTCCTGTTCAGCATCCAGCTCACCGCGCCACACTGCGCCTCCATCCGGCGTTGCCTCCTCCTCCCGGATCCACCCTGTGCGCTGCACCCCTGCCCTCAACCCGGCTCATGCCCCCATCCCGACTGGCTGCACGCACCGCCGCGCCCGGGAAGCTGCTGTGCCGGCAGCCCGCACCCTCCCTCTCAGCCGACTGGAAACACAACCCCCCTTGAACTCCGACCTCCCCATTCTGGCCGGCAACACCTTCGACGCCCTGCCTACCTTCTGCGGAAGCAACCCACTGGTTGAGTACTCATCTTCATTTTCTTTTTTTTATTATTGAGTTTTTGGTTGTCCAACGGTTATGGGGTTCTTTTAGGGTTTAATCATAAATTGTGTTGGTTCAATTTCATGATTTGAGGTTCACCTTTGGTTCGTTTATAGAGTGCATTGGGTACGATCGAAGAACTCAACAAATTTTGGGTTAACTCTTTATGTTTTGGTTAAATTGTTTGATTTAGGGTCAATTTGGATTTGTTTTAGTTATGATAGGTGGGCAACGATCCTTGCACACCATTTTTGTGAAGTGGGCTACACCGAGGTAGGTGGTTCAGATCTTAATTATTATCGGATTAATCAATTTGCAAGTTTAATTAATTGAGCATGTTATTTAATTAATATGTGTTGTTCGAAGTTGATCTTTGATGTCTAATTTTCATTTTAACTCATGTTAGCATGTTTATATCATGTGTGTGCGTTCTGCGAAAAACTAGTTGGTAGTGGTTTTTGAATTGTGTTGTTGGCTTATTATGTTGTGAAAATAGTGTTAGCTTGTCATGATGTGCAATTAGTGTGAAATATATTTTTGATATAGTTTCGTGTGCATCTTATCATAAAAGAAGGTCTTGAGTGGGTTAATGGGTGATGCCTAGTTACTTCTTTAAAGATGTTTCATAAGCTTTTATTTTTGGATTGTTAAGTTATTTAGTTTGTGAAAAAGAATCTTACATGCGGTGTCGAGTTTTTCATCAAACTGTTTGGGTGGTGCAGGTCAGACTTTAAATTGGATTTTAGTGTGTGAAATGTTGGAATGTGTTTTGGATTTATAAATAGTTATTTTTTTTTGTGTGTGTTTAAAACTATGTGACACTCTTTTTCTATAGTTTTATAAACTTTTTAAATGGTTTGTTAAATTATGCCAATAGTGTGAAGCGTGTTTTGAAAACGTTTTTAGCAAGTGTATTATTTCAAATGGATTTTGTGTGTGAAAAATGGTTGTCTTGGCGTGTGTAGTATCTTATTGGGTTTAAGTGTATGATTATGACATGTGGCAAGAACTTTGAATTACATGAGCACAAACGGGAAGCATGGGTACTAGGTGGGCGGACTAGACTAGCGTGCTAGTGATACGGGAGTGGCCTCAGCCCAGTTTCACTTCACGGGATTGACGCTTACAACACTAATTAAACATTGGATGATGACTGTAGAGCACTATGGTAGGAGGTGTTTCCCTACCAGTGGCTTGTGCACGAGAATATATGATATAGTTTACCGAGACGTGAGGTTTTAGGGTCCCACTTCTCGCTAGTATCTTTAGGGTATCTCCCATGTATTGTGCTCTCCCTTTGCTTTCTGCTCACCGTTGGCACACAGTGTGATGTTGGGGTTACCAAGGAAAGTGTTTGTGTGTGTGTGTACATATGTGTGTGCGTCTGTGTGTGTGCGTGCGTGTGTGGGTGTGCGTGCATGTGTGTAAGTTAATTTAAGTTTTTTTCTTTTTAGAGAAGTTTCCCCTTAAAAACCGTTTTCATTAAAATTCTTCAAACAATTAATTATTTCTATTCTGTTAAATTGAAAATGTATTTGTATTTTAATAATTATCTGTGGAACCTTTCCTCGATGGCATTATACTGGGATTTTATCTTACACCCTACGTACACCCTTGTGTGTATGTAGATTCCATTTCTTCTGTATTCCATGTTGTGACATCGTTCTCAGTGATGGTGGTTCAGGTTGAGGTTGGTTTTCTCTTGCAGAAAAGTGTTGATGTGGCCTCTCTTTTGCCGGGAGGTTTGAGTCAAAGCTTTAGTTTCTGCTATCCTCTTTTCTTTTTAGATATTGGTTTGAGTTGTAGACTTTAAACCCGTTTATAGTTTAAAGGCGTGTTTGGTTGTTTACTTCGAGTTTCATTTTTTTATCTTGTTATTTGTTTTTATATCTTTTATTTCGGGTAAAACCGTTCCCACTTGTTAATCTTGATACCCGGGAACTTGTGCCAGCCCGTGGGGATCGAGAACGCCCTTCGGGTTACATCGCGGACCGGGTCGGACGCCGGGTCGGATGGCGACCCTACCTGGTTCGTGAAAAAATGGTATCATAGGGCAAGGTTTTCTCTCTTGGTTCGTTTTATTTTGAGATAGAGTCAGAGTAGACCAAAATTAAGGTTGTCGGAACTCGACATTCTAGCTACGAGCAATGTGCCTGGCGAGCACACCTCGTGGCGGGACTCGATTTTTCAAAGTATGTTGAGGTTTGTATGAGTTTTTGTCGTTGAGGATAATCTTGTCTATGGGAAATAAAAAGGGGTAAGGCTAGTGGTCCTAGTGAGCTCACAGGGTCTGGAAAGCCATGTGGAGCCAGGGACGCTGTCCTAGAATACACTCTATGGCGGTGGCGTGACTGGCGTATGGCCGCCGACCATACGTTCTAGCCACCCGCTGAAACAAGTTTTCTCTTGCATCATTTCTCGTCTCTTTGTTTTGGATTCTTAGAGATTTGGTTTTTTAGTAAAAATGTTTTGGTCTTGGAAAATGTTTCCATGTAAAGCGATTTAAAAATGAAATGGTGTGTGAGGTTTGAAAAGTGTGGGTTGGATTTTTTGGTTTTGAAAAATGGAAATGTTTGGTTTTGATCTTTGGTGCTCTCATGGGCAACCACATGCATGAGTGTAAACCAAAAGGGAAATGGTTAATGGCACGAGTGGATGAGTTCCTGGATGGACATGAGGTGGGTGCCAGTGCGGCATGAGAACATGCATGTGCGAGGCCCATGGGATGCCATTGGTGTTTGAGCAACCCACTGGGTTTTCTTGTTTTAAAAATGTTTTGTTAAAGGAATTTTTTTTGGTGTTTTAGTAAATGGTGATTGTGTGGTGTGTCGTAGTATTTTTGAAAGGTTGGATGTGAGGCATTTCGAGCCGAGAATCATTTTTGACTGATTTGTGTCTTGAGTTTGAATTCTCATTTGTAAGTTGGTATGCAAGCATGTGGTTAGTTAATTATTTTCAAAAGTACATCGGGGAGCCCTTGCAGTGGTTCCCCCCTACACATTTGGTGTTTGCTTGTGGTATGTCTTGATCATCAGACCTGTTTGATTAGGTCCACGATTCTCCTTCTTGGCTAGTGTACGCCCCAATAAAGAGTTAATGTGCGAATGACGTGCGGCCACCAAAAATTCGCCTTTGGATAACCCTCCAGTTGATTAAAGTAAGGACTCTCCTTTTTTTGTGGCAGTGCTATGTCAATATCTTTTTCCTTTCGATTAAGTAGGTCCTCTCGCAACGGGATGACATATGCGAGGGGAACTGAAGGGAGTTTCTGTCTCATTGAGTGTCTCGACCTGTTGGGTATGAAGTATGACGTTGTCATGTTTCAAGATTCCCCTGGAAATGGTGAAAGGAAATCTAGTGGGGAAGGGTGAAGGCAGTTCAGAATTTTCAGTGTTGACCAGTTTCTTGAAGGGATTTGTAGTATTTACATCAGCTACAAGGGTCATGTTCAGTGACGTCTTGCAGCGGGAGGTCCCTTTGATAGTCAACGGTGGTTTGGAAGCGATAAAGGAGACTCCAGTGCGAAAAAGGTGGAAGAAACCCTAAGTTGTTAGTGCGGTATATCGTTCTAAATGACCTCTTGTCTTTGGTTTGTTTCGTTTAAGGAAAGGTTCATGTTAGGCTACTAGTTTGGCAGACCCAGTCGTATGAGGCTGTTATGGTCGTTTGCAAGAATCACGTGTTGTTCAAGACGTGGTTTAAAGTCTTTCTCAGCGTATTGTTCCTCTCAACAGAAACGGTCATGTTCAGGTGAAAATTGGTGGTGTCATGTTCTCATTCAGTGTGGAAAAGGGTGATGTGCATGCACCATTTCAACTCTGGTGTTGGTGAATATTCCACGTATGATCAATCAGATGCTGTAATGTGTCGTGTTTGCTGGTGGTGTCTTGGTTGCAGTGTGGTTGCATGTGAAACCAAAAGGGGAAGCTCCATTAGGGAGTCTTCGACACCCGACTGCGAGGCAAGATATGCTTCAAACATCAAGGCTCTAGCAATAGGCCTCATATTGAAGCTCACGCATGGTCAGGAACCCCGGGAGTGTATGGGACCCCAACTTTATTTCTGTCACCAATGTTAAAAGTAGGTGATGTTTAGATTGTCTCCAAGGTTGTTCCGCTTTGAATGAGCTGTCGTGTTGCATAAGGTTTTCGTGACCATGTGGACACGTGTTCGTCTTGTGCCATAAAGTCTTGGGGGTTGCGTCCCACTGGATGCAATCTCTTTAGTGGTTCTTATGGGGAGTCTGTTGGGTAAATCATTCTCAGTTTTGAATGATACTCATCATGGGATTTGGGGATGTTGGTCTATCTCCGGCCGTGGTTTTGATGCCCAGTAGTTAGGCCCGACCCTCCCTGCCCCTGGTGGTGGGGTGCTTGGTCCCCGTTAGAAAATTTCTAAAGTTTTGTATCATTTGTTAGTAATAATGGCGGTGAGACCCACGATGAGTCTCGCACAAAGGTCTCTGGAATAAATCGGTGTTGGCCTTTACTTAATGGTGGGGAGTCCGCCCGGACCTCCCCATGTTGGTTTTCTAGTCTCACCTTGGCCGTTGGTAGGTCCTTAATGGTGGGAAGACCCACATTGTGTCTCGCAGGAATGTCTCTAGAATGAACCAGTGCTGGAATTTTCTTTAATGGTGGGGAGTCGGCTCAATCCTCCCCGTGTCGGCTTTCCAGTCTCGTTTCGAGCGCAGGTGAGTTCTTAATTGTGGGGAGCCCCTCGGGCCTCCCCATGTTGATCTTTTGCTTCTGTTTTTAAATACGGCTTGGTGATAAGTGATCGGAGTGTTCCGTGGACGTGGTTTGACCTCGTTTGTTCATTCTAGCCAAATGGTGTGGTTTCAGATTAATAGCGCTTGAGGTGTTTCAGCTTGTGAAGTTGGTTTCCGTTGCTGCGAGAGCCCCCTTCCTTGATCAGTGAACTGGAGGCGTTCTAGCTCTTCAGGGCGGGCAACACATATCCGAAAGTCTTTTTACGTGTTTCTTGTGGTTGTCATTTGAGTCACTTTCTTTGAGAACGATGCTTTTTCCTCTTTTCTCTTGTTGATTATAGAGATCCTCTTTGAACCTTAAGGGGGTGTGGTTTCCTACTTTGGGGTTTAGTTCTGGTTGTGGCTTTCTGGGGATAGAAAGCTTTATGATGAGGAGAATGGTCATACCTGTCACTTCTAATTTGTTTATTTTATTTAATTCATCGGCTTCGGGTAGTTGGGGTTGAAGACCGAACTAAAATTTTTTGGGGTTTTTTTAAAACGCTGGTAATGGTCTTGAGTTCGTCTAGCGCACCGCAGTTGAAGCCGTGCGACCTCGCCCTGTTAACCGCACGACCTTACCGGTGCACGATTAATTAATTAATCAATAAATTAATTAATTAAATTGATCAAGGAAAGATTGAAATTAAAAGGTGCTAAATATGATAATTTCATAAAGTTTATTATTATCATCAGCATCATTCTATTAAAAAAAATTTTAAGGGCCGCGCGGGGTAAACGCACAGTTGCCCGACTCTTTAAAAATAAAGATAATCAAACAAAGTTTAAATAATTATTTTAATGAAAATGAAAATAATAATTTTTATTGTAATCATGGTTTTAGTTTAAGAATATTATTAATAATAATTTTTATTATTATTAGTTTTGGGTTTTCTTTTTATTTTATCTTTACTGTCTTTATTTATTTATTTTATTTATTTTTCTTTTCCTTCTTTTTTTAGGGTTTGTGGACCCTCCCCTCTATTCCCTTGGTCTGCCGCACCCCTTCCCCATTTTTCATTTTTCATTTTTTCCTGTCAAAATCTCCCCCTCTCCTCTCCTGCATCGTGCCTCAACTCCCATGCACACTGTAGCTCGCCGTGAGCTACCCTCCTCCAATGTCTAGTGCCGTCTTCCCCCTAGAACCCTACTGCGCCGCCCCTGTACCTCCTATTAGGTCTCCAGCCCATCGTGCCACGTTGAGCCTCCATCGAGCGTTGCCTCCTCCTTCCGGATCCACCCTACGCGCTGCACCCCTACCCTCGACCCGGCTCGCGCCCCCCCCCCCCTCCCGACCGGCTGCACGCACCGCCACTCCTGAGAAGCTACTGCACCGGAAGCCCGCACCCTCCCTCTCGGTTGGCTAGAAGCACGACCCCCCTTGAACACCGACCTCCCCATGCTAGCCGGCGACACCTTCGGTGCCCTACCTACCTTCCGTGCAAGCAACCCCCTGGTTGAGTACTCTTCTTCATTTTATTTTTTTTATTATGGAGTTTTTGGTTGTCCAGCGGTTATGGGGTTCTTTTAGGGTTTAATCATAAATTGTGTTGGTTCGATTTCATGATTTGAGATTCACCTTTGGTTCGTTTATGGTGCGCATTGGGTGAGATTGAAGAAATCAACAAATTTTGGGTTAATTCTTGAATTTTTGGTTCAATTGTTTGATTTATGGTCAATTTGGATTTGTTTGAGTTGTGGTAGGTGGGAAACGATCCTTGCGCACCATTTTTGTGAAGTCGGCTACACCGAGGTAGGTGGTTCCGCTCTTAATTATTATCTGATTAATTAATTTTCAAGTTTAATTAATTTAGCATGTTATTTAAATAATATGTGTTGTGAGAAGTTGATCTTTGATGTCTGATTTTCATTTTAACTCATGTTATCATGTTTATATCATGTTTGTGTTTTCTGCAAAAAACTAGTTGTTAGTGGTTTTTAAATTGTGTGGTTGGATTATTATGTTGTGCAAATAGTGTTATCTTGTCATGATGTCCAATTAGTGTGAACTATATTTTTGATATAGTTTCTTGTGCATCTTATCATAAAAGATGGTCTTGAGTGGGTTAATGGGTGATGCCTAGTTACTTCTTTAAAGTTGATTCATAAGCTTTTATTTTTGGATTGTTAAGTTATTTAGTTTGGGAAAAAATAATCTTACATGCGGTGTCGAGTTTTTCATCAAACTATTTGGGTGGTGCAGGCCACACTTTAAATTGTATTTGAGTGCAAGAAATGTTGGAATGTGTTTTGGATTTATAAATAGTTATGTTTTTTTGTGTGTGTATAAAACCATGTGACACTCTTTTTCTATTGTTTTATAAACTTTTTAAATGGTTTATTAAATTATGTCAATAGTGTGAAGCGTGTTTTGAAAACGTTTTTAGTGAGTGTATTATTTCAAATGGGTTTTGTGTGTGCAAAATAGTTGCCTTTGCGTGTGTAGTATCTTATTGGGTTTACGTATATGATTATGACATGTGAAATGAACATGGAATTACTTGAGCCCAAACGGGAAGCCTGGGTACTAGGTGGGTAGACTAGACTAGCATGCTAGTGATATAGAAGTGGTCTCGACCCAGTTTCACTTAGCGAGATTCTCGCTTACAACACTAACTAAACATTGGAGGATGACTGGAGACCACTATGGTAGGAGGTGTTTCCCTACCAGTGGCTCGTGCACGGGAATGTTTGATATTGTTCACCGAGACGTGAGGTTCTAGGGTCCCATTTCTCGCTAGTATATTTAGGGTCTCTCCCATGTACTGTGCTCTCCCTTTGCTTTCTGCTCACCATCAGCACATGGTGTGACGTTGGGGTTAACAAGGAAGGTGTGTGTGCGTGTGTACGTGTGTGCGTGCATCTGTGTGTGTGTGTGCATGTGTGGGTGTGCGTGCATGTGTGTAAGTTAATTTATGTTGTTTTCTTTTTAGAGAAGTTTCCCCTTAAAACCCGTTTTCATTAAAATTCTTTAAACAATTATTTATTTTTATTCTGTTAAATTGAAAATGTATTTTTATTTTAATAATTATGCGTGGAACCTTTTCTCGGTGGAAACCTACTGGGATTTTAGCTTACACCCTACGTACACCCTTGGGTGTATGTAGATTCTATTTCTTCTGCATTCCTGGTTGTGACATCGTGCCAAGTGATGGTGGTTCAGGTTGTAGTTGGTTTTCTCTTGAAGAAGGGTGTTGATGTGGCCTCTCATTTTCTGGGAGGTTTGAGTTAGAGCTTTAGTTTCCTCCGTCATCTTTTCTTTTTAGATATTGGTCTTAGTTGTAGAATTTAAACATGTTTATAGTTTAAAGGCGTGTTTGGTTGTCTACTTCCAGTTTCAGTTTTTTTTATCTTTTTAGTTGTTTTCCTGTATTTTATTTTAGGTAAAACCATTCCCACTTGTTAATCTTGATACCCAGGAACTTGTGCCAGCCCGTGGGGATGGGGAATGCCCTTCGGGTTATGTCACGGACCGGGTCGGGCGCCGGGTCGTATGGCGACCCGGCCTGGTTCGTGACAAGTACTCGCAGCCATCCCCTCTGGTCCTAACCAAGAAGTACCACAATTCTATGGGTAGTGAACTCAGCCTAACCCCTCTGTTTTGGTCATACAAATTTATAAGACTATTTGGGGAAGCTCACTCGGTCAATTCCACTTATAGTCTAGGGTAGTCAGGGACTCTCTGAGGAAGATCATGTGGTCTAACCCTCATGGCCCCAAGGTCTGGAAACTCTCTAAGGAAGCTCACTCGGTAAATTCCTCCTATATTTTCAGGTCTATCACATACTCTCTAAGGAAGCTCACTCAGTCAATTCTTTCTCTAGCCTGGAAGAGGTTTTAAAACAATTCAACAAGTAAAGACTCTCTGAGGAAGCTCACATGGTCTACCCTTCCATAGTCTATAAGATCCAAGGCACTCTGGGAAGCTCACTCAGTCTATCCCCTGTAGCCTATAATGTCAAAGACCCCCTGGGAAGCTCACTCAGTCTACCCCTTATAGTGTATAGCACTAGGTTCTCACAGCCCCGTTCCAGTCAGTGCATAATAATGCTATAAGGCCAAATTACACCTGTAGAGCTACTTTCCTAACCAAAGTACACCTATAGAGATAATTGGCTAAACAGTCTATAGAAAACAGGCATGTTATCATCATCACTCCATCCTACGGTCACTAGGCATGGAAACAGGTAAAATAGCCAAGGCTAACAAAGACCCAAAGGTAGTAAAGAGAACAGATCATGGGCAAAAAATCCAAGCACAACAATTATCCAAAAACATGATCAATTCACCTCTACACAAGCATGAAAGCATGGTAGGAATAACCACAAGGGCAAAATAGTAAATACGCAATACCCCATTCATGGGTATTGGTGGAATTTACACATAAAACTCAAAGGCATCGAATGGTAAGGCACAAACCACCTACCGGGATGCTATGAGGTCAATATAAACGAGCCACAAAGATTGATTCTCCTTATAATGTCAAAGATCTGAGAAAATGTCCAAAAAAATTAACAGTCGATATCTTGAGAAAGAGGAGGAATTGGAAAACAAGGCTCAAGGAGTAGGAAGAACTCACCGCTGCGGTTCCAATGCAATTGATAGTGATCAGATCAGAGAACGGATAGAGGCTCGGAGGGTCGGAGAAGATCTGTGGCCATACGGATTCTCTCGGTCAAATGAGACCTAGAAGAATATGTTTCTATCGATTAGGCGCGACCCCTGTCCGTTTAATGAAAAAAAGAAAATACATGACATGTACTTCTAGGGTACACGTCGTGTACTCTATTTTTCCATACTCCACTTTAAGCGGCCTCCACTTCATCCCTACACACAGTGTGTGTGCCCAGACACTTCCAGCACACGGCTTGGCGCGACAAGGGAGTACACGGCATGTACTCAGAAAGTACACAACATGTACTTCAAAATTTTCCAGAAATTCCTCTCTTCTCAAAAACTTCAGAAAAGGTAAAGACATACCTGAAAACGAAGATCCAGGTTCTAACAAACTTCCCCCCTTGAAGCAATTCGTCCCCGAATTTCCTTAGCAAGGCATAGAAGAAGAAAACCCGAACAGCTTTGGCCACCACGATCATACCTCGGCCTCCCTCTCCCAAGTCTCGTCCTGTACTTTCTCGTGCTTCCATAGCACCTGTACCAGAGGAACAGACCAGCCTCGTAGGACCTTCGTACTGCGATCGACAATCCGGATAGGATGCTCTTCAAACGATGCATCCGCTTTGAGCTCAACCTCCTTGGGATGAAAGACGTGAGATGGTTCTGAAAAGTAACGTCAGAGCTGAGAGACGTGGAAGACGTCATGCATAGCTTGGTACCTCTGAGGTAACTACACCCGATAGGCAACCGGCCCAACTCTCTCCAAAACCTCAAGCGGCCTGACGTACCGCGGTGAAAGCTTACCCTGTCTCCGAATCCTCTTGTGTCCCAACCTCGGCGCAACATGTAGGAAGACCTGATCCCCGACCTCGAACTCCAGAGGTCATCTCCGCTGATCAGCATAATTCTTCTACCAAGACTGTGTTGTAGCCATCCTCTTCCGAATCAACACTATCTGCTCAGAGGTCTCCTGATCAAGACGAGGTCCCAACAAAGCTGCCTCTCCTGCCTCCAGCCAGCATAAGGGTGATCGGCATGGCCTACCGTACAAATCCTTGTAAGGTGATATATGAATAGTCCCCTGAAAACTATTGTTGTAGGTGAACTCAACAAGAGGTATGTGCTTCTCTCAAGAACTGCCAAAGTATAGAATGAAAGCTCTGAGCATATCTTCTAGCACCTGGATCGTGTGCTCGGACTGGCCATCATTCTGGGGATGGTATGTTGTACTCAAAAGTACTTATGTATCCAAGTCCTTTTGAAGTCCCTTCCAGAACCAAGAATTAAAACGCGCATCCCTGTCTGAAACAATGGAGTGTGGAACTCCATGCAGACGTACAACCTCTCGGATGTATTTTCGTCCCAGATCATCAGCACTGAAGGTCTCCTTGATCGGTAAGAAGTGATCAACCTTCGTAAGCCTGTCGACGACAACCCAAACAGTATCACTCCCTCGGGGTGACCTCAGTAACCCTGTCACAAAGTCCATCGCGATGTTGTTCCACTTCCACTCAGGAATGGGTAACTGCAGTAAAAAGTCTGCTTGTCTATGATGCTCTGCTTTCAGTTGCTGACAAGTAGAACATCTCATGAAAAAACTAGCAATTTCACATTAAAATTGGATATAAAATAATTTCAAACTAATGGAATTTTTCACTTTAAAAACTCATCATATCATCTTGTCTCTAGGATTTATTTGAATTTAATTTGTGCCACTTCTACATTTATAATTTTAAAAAATGGAATCCAAATTTTGAATCATTATAATTTATAATTTCAAATTAGGTCAAATTAATTTTTAACCAAAAATATTAGTGAAGGTAAATAAAATTAATCACATTGATTATGGTAAAAACAATCTAATGTATTGACTAAACATAGAAAATAAGGTGTAAAAATGGGTTTAAACTTGTCTAAAATTTATTTTATAGAAATATTTAGAGAACTAAAACTATAAGGATCTATAATGGTAAATTTTTAACCCTTTGGGGAAAATTAAAATTTGGGGAACACACATTGTTTTCCATGAATACCCAATATGTCCTTTTCCCCACTTATAAAAGGAATCCTCTCCTCCCCCTCTATTTTCGCCTATCAAGATCTATTGGATTATAAAACCATAAACAAATAGGATCTAAAATTCCTTATATTCATCCTAGAATACTCCATTTGGTAATAAATTCTACCAAGTAATCCCTTTGGTGAAACCTAATAGGAGTTACCCAAAGAAGAGGTAATATCATACCATAAAATCTTTTGATTTATTTTCTTCTCCTACCCAATAAATTATTCTCTTTACATGATTATATGATAAAATATGTATCTTAAAAATAATTATATGTTTTTATTATAAAGGATCAACCTACACTCATACACACTTCCATCAAATGGGTAACCAACTAACTGTTCATGTACGGTGAACTACAACCTCGCGAAACGATGCCATTCATTTTTCCTTTAACACCTATTATGGTTATGAATTTTGATGGAAAATATTTTTGTATTATATATATATATATGATATTTATGTTTTATTAATACTTTTATAATTATTATACAACACACACCTTCATGATTTACATTTTTTGTAAATATGATAACTTCATTTGTTAACGTGTGGACTACCGCCTCCTCGAATCGATGCGACATGTTCACAGTTTTTAAGGAATGTAATAAGGATGAGTTTAGTACATTTATATTATATATATGAAATAATATTTCTAATAATATATATATATATATATATATATATATATATATTTAATTTAATTTTTTTCTTTCCATACGATAAGGAAATGGAAACATAATTCATGCGTACGTACGACCTACCGTCTCCATGAACGGTGTATTACATTTTATATTTCTATGTTTTTTATATTATTATAAATATTGATATAATAAATATATATTATATTTATTTCATGTTTATAATTATTTATAAATTTAATTCATTGTCTATGTAAGAGGATCTAAAATAAAAATTCAAAATATAAACGAAAAACAAAGAAGATATTACCCAAAACATTACATTAACAAGGAATTGTTAATAAACGGGAATATAAAGTCATAATAAAATAATATATGGTATTATATATAATAATAGGTTTATGTGGTAGTTTTATAATAAATTTATATTTATTATACATGAGGTTTTAATGTGTATGAATAAAGTCAAGACTTCAGATAAGGGTTTTCTCATCTCACTTTTTATATCTGTGAGATACATTCCATGTTCACCCTTCATTTATTTTGTGTGGTGTATATACTTAAAATTAATGTATTATGTGATAATTATACTTAAAGTTATGGTTATTTTCATATTGGTTTTATTATCTCTCTTTCATGGGCTTTACGGTTCAAAAGTCACCAAATGTATAAAGTAATTTTGTCTCAACTTTCCTTTTTTGAGACAGATGTTATATTATGCACCTATATTATTTTACGAGGTGTGTATAATTTCACTTTAACATTATATGTCATGAATATTATTATTTTAATGATATTATGAGCTTAATTTTATGTTATTATCTCACGCTGATTATGATTTAATGTTACCGAAGTGTTAAGATTTTATTGTTACAATCTCATCATTTATTTGGATTGTTTAAGATTATGCTTCCATTGATGAAATATTATAATAAAAATCTTAATAAATATATTGAATTTTCTTATCATATGGTTATTTTTGTTATATCCAAGTAATAGTAAAATTTTCCACTCCTTGGAACTCAATATAATTATGAAATTGTTTTTTAAAAAATCTGACTTTATTTCTCTTTTTTGTTAGAAATATATGTTCTTTTAAAACCATGCTTTCTAAAAGGTTTTACTATTATCCTATAATATGTAAAAGAAATTTTTACTAATGTTTTAACTTTTAATAAAATGGTTTTAAAATAAATATTCATGTCATTTTCTATATAAGGAACTTTTAAAAAAATTTCAAGGTGAAAAAGGAATGTTCAACAAGTACATAGTTTCCCGTCGTTAGGAATTTTATTTCCTTAAAGATTATATTTTATGTTGTTAAGGTTATTTTTAAAGAAATTTTTTTCATAATATTTTAATTTTTTTTGATTTAAATGTGTTTTTCAAAGAAAAATATTTTAAAATATTTTTTAGGTTTAAAAAGAGATTTAAATTATTTTCAAAGCTTTCTTTATATGTTTTCAAAAAGTTATTTTGAAAGGAAATTATTTAAATTATTTAAATATTTCTTTATATGTTTTTAACTTCATTTTATAGAGAATGGTATTCAAAATTATTTCAAGCCTTGTTTTTAAATTTTCAATGTATTTTCAAAGAAATATTTTTTCAAAATATTTTCAGGATAACTTTATGAGTTTTTAAGGTTTGTTTTAAAGAAGTATACTTTCAAAATATTTTCATGCTTCCTTTATATGTTTTCTAAGATATTTTAAAAGAAAAATATTTTAAAAATGTTTTATGTTTTAAAAATTATTTTCAAAGTGGAAAATATATTTTCATTAATATATTCTTAAAATAAAATTGTAAATAATTCTTTATAAGAAAGTATTTTTGAAATATTTTTATTAAAAGTATTTTCATAGAATATATATTTTCCTTTAGAACAATTCCATGCAATATTTAAAAATAATTCTCCATTTAAGATTAAATAATTTGTTATATTTTATTCTTTACTTTGGGTATTATCCAATAATACAGTTCATATTGTCTATTAAATGGTTTATGTTTTGATTGGGTGATATTTATAAAACCCGTTTCACTTACATAGGTTATATGATTTTGTAACCCCTTGGGTTATGCTGTGATGAAGTTATTATGAGACCTATCACTTTTCCATAGGTAATGATAAGATGAATGTTATATTATACCCATTTCATTTCATGGGTTATGAAATATTGTTTATGAAACCCAACTCTTTTTATGGGTTATGATATGATGAAAGTTTTATCATCTTATGGAACATGGGTGTATGATTTTTTATATGATGGGTGGGACCTGTATCTCTCATCAATTAATTGGGTAAAGATTTATATCTTATGATATAATGATGGGAATCAAATCCATGACCTTGATCCAATATTGGAAGATTGGGAAACCTGGTCCACTATGGGATGATGGGGAAACCCTATCCACTATGGGAAGATGGGAAAAATGTTCCACTAAGGGAATATGGAGAAACCCATTCCATTATATAGAATGGGCTACAACTAGGGATGGTGGCATGTCCTGCCCAATAGGTGCAGTCCCCATGAAGTGCCCTGATATGTTTTTTTCAATGATCGTTGACTTATAGGGAATGATATTACATGTTTATGTGACTTCCAAAATTCCATGTATTATTCCTATGTTATGATATCATGGATTATTCTCTTGATTCCATTATGATTCATTTCTTTTGAACTGCTAAAAATTATACCATGACTCATTTGTATGATCCTTAATATGCAGGGTATAATCTTCTAATGTCATGATTATGTTATCACACCCTTATGTTAATGATTATTATTATGTATCTTTTTTTTAACCTTACTGAGCATCTAATATCACCCCTTTCTTAGTTTTCCTTTTCCTATGTTATGTAGAATTTTTCTAAGTAAGGGTACAAAATGGGAAGATATTTATAGAAGATGTATAATATATTTTACAAAACTAGAAGAATTTTGTACAGGTTTCCAAATACACTAATCTATTATGGTCCTCTGGCGTGTACTTTTTTTTAATGTGCTGAATATTCATCTAAAATAATATAATATCCATGTATATAAAGCCTACGTCACTTTAGTTGGTGCCAATGTAAAGGTTTTTCAACCTTTTGAAACTAGTATGGAAAACATTTAGTGATATCCCAAGGTATATTTCTAAGGATAAGCCTAGGTATGTCTCTAAGGATAAGTCTAAGGTTGAGTTAATGTATAAGAACATGTCATAAATTTTTTTTAAAGGATTTAGAGAGTGGTTTCCAAGAAATTACATCCCTATCAGGATAGTAGAAGTTGATGTGGCTCTAGAATATGTGTACATAGGAGTAATAACCCAAAAACACCACATTGTTCTAGAATCTATTGGTGATTGGAGCATGATAAGTGGCCTTACAACATAACTAGTTTGACACTCTTAGAGTACATTCTTTGGAAATTCACAAACTCTTTAATAAAAATCAAAAAAAAATTAAACTAAACATGACTATGAAGAAACTAGGATAAACATAATGTGTCATAGATTAAATAAGGTGTCATGATTTAGACATAATATAAGTTATTTTTCATGATTATGCAGTTCTTCACCATGATAAGTATTTATGAAACTACAATTTCTCGTTTTATTCAATAGAAGGGACTAGAAGAAACTGGTTTAAGATTGATTTTTTTAGATATATAAAGTACATGATTAATGAAAATCTATTTCCTATGTGGAAATCTCATGAATAGAATTAGGAATATGGTATGAGTTTTAGTTATACTACTGACGATAAAGAGGCCATGAATGACATGTGAAAGGTATGGGATTTTCTAATAGAATTGTTTACTTTAAACATAAGAAGTATGAATAAATTTGAAAATCAAGAACATTAATACATGTTTTTTATTTCATATTTTAGAAAAGGGGTATCAAGGAATAATATTATGAAGCTTAATTAATTATTTCATAAGGAAGTGGGACGAATGAAGTGTTTATGTTTTGAAATTCAAAGATTATGTTATATGAATCATGAAATATATTATTATTTTCAGTATAAGTTTTTAATTAAGGATTTAAAAGGATATTTTGAATGGTGATGAATACATAGAAAAGTGATTTAATGTAAAGATGATATTTTTATTAGGGGAAGGTAACCCTTAATGTGTTCAAGATGGTGATAAAACTGTGTTTAGGTTGGATAAAGAGATGATTGATTTGGATAATGTAAATTGGATAATATCAATGACCTTAAAACTAATAAAGGATTTATTCAAAATATTGTTTATGATATAATGGATTAAGTTTATAACTTATTGGATTTATGAATATATCTAGTAATCCCTTCAATAAAGAAGGAGTCATGTTTTCTCAAAGGATTTATGGTAATTCAAGATATTACCATGTTTCAAGAGAATATATAATGTATGTATTCACATGTTTGGTATGTGAAAAATAAGAGATGATTTATGATATATGGGGGATTATTGTTAAGTTGATTTAGTGACTATATTTCTATATTTTTGTATTTTTATCTTTTGGAAGGGTTACAAGGTGATCCATTTATTAGATGGTTCAAGTTGAACTTGTGGTGAGGTTTTAGAGATTAATGTATTTTATACCCATATGAGGGTTTATTCATATTGGTTAAGCCATGGTAACCATTTTGGAGTGATTATAATTAAATAAATATTAAATTAATTTTCATCATTTATGTATCATATGATCTGTTAGTGTTTTAGGAATAACAAATTCACCTTTATTTTTGAAATAAGAGATGAAGTGAAAATTAATTACGATTCAATTAAAGGGTCATATTGTGTTTAAATCAAGTAATTATATCTTCTTGTTAATGTTCTTCAACATTAAGAAAAGGGTTTTGAAATAAAATTTTGTCATATTTTCAACATTTTTGATAATATCAATGATCTATTTCACACTTCTTCAGTTTATAGTTTTGTGATTTTCTACTTTCTCTAGATCACCCACTTTCTTGTGATCAGTGATCATTATTAATATCTATGATTATTTACGCTTTTATTCCATATACATGTTTTCAATTCCCACCTCTGTTCTCTGACATGGAAACCTCATTATGAGTTACTTCAGGTAAACATTACAGTTCCAACTTCCCTTATTTAAAGGATGTTTTAACATTAGTTTTTACGATGTTGGTTTCTAAGAAAAAAAATTCAATTATTAAACGTTTTATAAAACAAAAAAAAATGATGGTGAGATTCATTTTAAGGGTGGTGGAATATAACACCCTGAGAATTTTTGAATTGTTTTCAAATTAATTTAATCTTTTCCACATTTTTTAACATTTAATATAGATATGTTTATACAAAAGCACAAAGTTTTTCTTGCTTTTCATGCAACAAAAATTTAATATTTCACTACACAAAACACTTAGATTATATTATAGTACATGGAAAACTATGTTTTACTTGTGTTACACACAATACCGAGTCCATTTTATAGCTTGTCTTACACACAAGACACATTTTTACCAAAATAAAATATATTTTTATCATTATTAAAATATTGTTATAATTATTACATAGCCATTAGAACGATATATATGAATAATATTGAATAAATTATGAAACAATGGATTAAACATGTATATAAAATTAATACTTTGGTTAAAAATTAGTTATAAATTAAATTTAGAGCTATTTAACAATAAATAATTTCCTCTTCTAAGAAAACTATTTTTCTATGTACAAACACAATTTTATCTCTATAAAATTAAACAAACCTATTTTGATTATTTTTGTCATTAAAATTTATATAATAAATATTCAATAAATATTTTGGATACACATACCATACATATTATTGACATAATATAAGAATAAATCCAATTATATGAATAAAAAGAAGTATTTTTCTAAAAGGTAATTTTACCACATTTTAATGGTGAACATATATCAAATATTTTTTTTAAAAAAAATTTATAATTTTTATTTGAAAAAATTAACTTCATTTTTTAAATATGAATATTAAAATTTACTTTGGTTTAATTTTTGGTATTTTTTTCATAAGATTCATTTTTTATGAATAGTGAAAAACTCTAAATTTTAATTCAGAACTGTTTTTTATTTATTTTATTTATATAGTTAAGTAATATTTTATTTTGGTTTCAAGTATGATTACACCAGTTATACATAAATTAATCCAATTTAGTTCATTAGAACCAATTTCACATTGAAATTTAATATAAAGGCATTTTAAATTTTTAGAACTTTTTATTTCAAAAACCCGTCGTCTCATCCCTTACGTGGGATTAGTTTTAATTTAATTTATTCCAATTGTGTGTTTAGAATTTAGAAAAATTTATTAAATATTTGTAACTAAAATAATTTATAATTTCTAATAAGGTCAAATTAATTTTTTACCAAAAATATTAGTGAATGTAATTAAAATTAAGTACAATGAATAAGGTAAAAATGAGCTTAATTAATGACTAAACATAGAAAACAAGGAGTAAAAATGACCCTAAAATTTTCTAAAAATAATTTTATAGAACTATTTAAACCATTAAACCTATAAATATCTATAATGGTCCATTTTAACACATTAAGGACAAGTAACATGCAGGGAACACACAATTATTTTCAAGAATGCCCTATGTTTCATTTTCCCCACTTATAAAAGGCCTCCTATCCTCCCATATCTTTAAACCAAAAATCTAAATTATCCCATAAAACCCCTAACCAAATAAGATCTCAACTTCCCTAACTTCATCATATAATAATCCTTTTTGGTACAAATCCAACCAAGGAATCCCTTTGGGGAAAACTAAGAGGAGATACCCAAAGAAGAAGTAATATCATTCCACAAGCTCTTTTGTTTTATTTTAATTATCTACCCAATAAATTATTTTCATTTAATGAATATATAATAAAATAATAATACTAAATATACTTATGTTTTTTATTATAATTGTTATAAATATTCCCACACACACTTCCAACAAATGAGTAACAAACTTACCATTCGTGGACGACGAACTATGACCTCACGGAACGATGTCATTCATTTTTCCTTCACCATCTCTCATGGATGGTCATTATGATGGAAAATATATTTATATTTTATATATATGATATTTATTTTTTCTTATTGATTATATAATTATTATACAAAACATACCTTTATGCTTTCCATTTTGTGTAAATATGATAACTTCATTTGTGGACATGTGGACTACTGTCTCCTCAAAGAGATGTGACTAGTTCAAAATTTTCATGGAATGTATTAAGGAAGAGTTTATTAAATTTATATGATATGAATGAAATAATATTTATAATATAAAAATAATATATCTATATATTATTTACTTTCATTCTTAAAATATGACAAGAAAACGGAAACAACCTTAATGAGTACATACGACCTACCATCTCCATGAACAGTGTATTCCATTTAATATTTTTATAATTATATATTATTATAAATAGTTAGATAATGAATTTGTATGATATTTATATCATTTTATATAGTATAGAAATATATAAATCACGATGTAATTAATTAGATCAAGAATAACAAGTCAAAATATATACAAAAAACAAAGCAGATATTACCCGAAACGTAACATTATCAAGAAATTATTAATAAAAGGGTAATATTAAGTAATAATAAAATTATATATGTTATTATATGAAATAATATGGTTATTAATTATATTTATAATAAAATTATATTTATTATATAGGAGGTTTGAACATGTTCAAAGATTGCCAAGACTTAAGGTTGGTATTTTCTCATCTCAATTTTTATATCCGTGAGATACATGCCATGTTCACCGCTCCTTAATTTTTGTGGTTTTTATAATTACCATGAATGTATTATATGATAATTATTCTTAAATTTATTGATATTGATATTTCTATTTTTATGATCTCGCTTTCATGGGGATTATAGTTCAATAGTTTCCAAATTGTTATGGTAATTTTGTCTCTAGTTGCCTTCTTTGAGACACGTATTGTATTATGAACCTAAATTCATTTAGGAGGTGTGTATACTATCCATTTCACATGTTATATCATTAAAATTACTATTTTAATGGTATTATATTCTTAATTTAATTGTATTATCTCATGATGATTGTGATTTAAGGTCACCAAAGTGGAAAGAGTTTATTGTTATAATCACATCGTTTATAAGGATTAATTATGATTATGATTCCATTGAATGACCGCCATAGGCGGTGATGGCCTTAGAGCAGATCCCTCCTCCCTTGGTGGAGGAGGGATTTCTGTAGTCCGCTAGTAATCGATGATTTATTCCATTTTCAAAGCCTGATCTTTTTCCTTCGTTCCCTGAAATGTTTCTCTCCCCTAAAGTTCCTGAGTTACATGAAGGGGTTCCACAACTCTCGGTCATGGATCAGGAGTTCCACGATGCTTTGTCCCTACTGAATCTGACACTGATATCTTGCTTCAAGCAACAACGTCCGCCTGTGGACTGCTTTGATTGATTTATCATTGGTTCGTGGAATATTCAGAAGCACGCCACTATTGGTCTTCTTGATTCAAAATACATAATAGTCCTCTTTGAGTCGGAGGAAGATTTCATCCTGGAATGGTCCTCTACCCCGCGTACCTGTGATGGTTGTCACTCTCTACTCTTCTGATGGTCCTATGATCATTATATGAAGCGTGAATCCTCGACGACGGCAATTTGAGTAAGATTTCCATAACTACTGCTTCTATTTCAGAATCCTTCCACCATTCGCATGCTGGAAAATCTTGTTGGTCGCTATTTATGCTCGGACAGTAGATAGGGCTGTTTGTCACCCAATTTCACCGAGAATTTGTGTTGAAGTGGACCTGTTGAAACCGTAGATTTAGTCGAGCTTCATTGTTGTGAGTGAGGAATTTAGATGTAAGCAGTCTGTTGTTTTTGAGTCCTGGTTTGACTTCTGCTCTCAGTGTCTTAAAGTCAGGAATTTGAGGGAGAATTGCAGTGGTAGGAGGGTGGTTCTGCGGGAGGTTTTGGATCCAAAGGCTACAGAAGTGGTGGACTTAGAATCTCATCAAGGGAAGCAAGACCTAGGTAAGGGATCTCGGACTAAACCTTGTTCACTGGTTGGAAGGCGAACGCGAGGACTGAATGAGTCTCTGAACCTGAGGGTTGATTAGTTATTTGGAAGACATTAGAATGATCTTGGGGTGTCTCATGTAGGAGGTTTGAAGACTGTTGTGAAGCAGGTTTTCCATTCTGTTGGAGTGATCAGTGTCCTAGAATTGGTACCAGTGGGGGGGAAGGAAACTGTGGAAGGATCTTATATGGCCATATAGGAAGGGGCTTATGCTGAGGAAGCTGGTGGTTGGGTGAGGGAATCTCCTATGCTAAAGAAACATCACGTGTAGTAGGTGGAGTGTATTGAAGTCATTAATTGTTTCTCTGGTCGGATGAATGAAGAAATGGAAGTGGGTCAGGGCCAGATTGCTCCTGATTTGTCTCCTGGCTGGATGACTATCACACCTGTTGTGTCGGACAGTGGGGTGATGGGTCTGGGATTGGTTTCTGTTCAGAATGGAAGCAAGAATGAACAGGTGCAGGGGCAGGAATATTACCATTGCGCTAATAGATTGGATCATGGGGGAATCTCCGATGAGGATTTTCCAAGGATTGAAGGAGGTAATTTGCAGGTTGGGTTGGATTCTCAAGATGCTGTTTCTGGAGATGATTTTTTCCAGAATGAGTGATTGAATATCATGAGCCTATGGTGCAAACACAATGTTTAGAAATGATTGACATTAATAGTCATGTTGGGAAGGAGCAGGGTGGGAATGGAGGCTACCGGAATGTGGTTATCCCTGGGAAATGGGGGGACATATCTAACAGTGAGAAGGAGAATGATGGTTGAGGCTGAACCTCTTTAAGTGATGTTGTGCAGTATGGAAATAAGGTTGTGGTAGGGAATGAGGGTGTTGTGACTGCCCCATGAAGAAGAAGGGAGCAGAAGGATTATTATTCTATGCCAAAGCTGATGTCTACCAGATCTTCTATTAGTAAAGGTAAAGGGATGAATTCTTCTCAGAAGTTTGTGTATTTGGAGAAATTAAATCTCATAAGAAAGTATGCGAAGATCCTGAAGTAGTATGAAAGTTCAGAATGGGAATCACCTATCGCAGATGAGGAAATTGATCATGGAGATAGCGACGAATATGGTGATGGGTATGGTTTCTAACATGTAACTGCATGCTCTTGTTTGTTATGCTTGCCTACTGTAATTTTTCATTATTTTAATAAATGATCAGAGACTTTGTCTCTGGCTGAGCTTTTATGGTATCTTAAGAAATATCATTAATTTTATTTACCTCTAGTTACTCAGGTTATATATATATATATATATATATATATAATATTACCATTTTTTCACTTGTTGTCACTTAAGATAACTAAGAAAAAGTTTTTTATGAAAATCCAACTTTATGTGACTTTTAGTTCAAAAATTTGTGTACTTTCAAAACCATGTTTTCTAAAAATGTTTTCAGAAATGTTTTTCTATTATCAAATGATGTTTAAAAGTAATTTATACCCTTTTTACCTTAAAAACGGTTTTAAGAGGCATATTCTTTTTATTTTTAGGTTAAGGCACTTTGTAAACTTTTAAGGTACAAAAGGAATGTTCGACATGTTTAGACTTACATGCCATCTTGACCATTATTTTTTTTGAAGATTCCTTTTTAAGTTTACAAGGTTATTTTTAAAGATTTTTTTTAAATAATATTATTTAAATTTGTTTATTTGATAGTGGTTTTAAATAAAAAGGTTTTTAAAAAAACTTTTATGTTTAAAAAGTGTTTTAAATGATTTTCAAATCCACCTTTATATTTTTTCAAAAGTATATTTTCAAAGAAAATAATTTAAATGATTTCAATATTTTTTTATAAGTTTTCATAGGCATTTTCTAAAAATGGGTTTTCAAAATTATTTCCATCCTTCTATTTAAGTTTTCAAATTATTATCAAAGAAAAAGGTTTTCAATTTTTTTAAATCCATATTTATGATTTTTTGAATAAAAAGGTTTTGAAATATATTTTTAAGGTTCCTTTATATTTTTTTAAATATATTTCCAATGGAAAATGTTTTCAAAATACTTTCTGTTTTAAAAATTGTTTTTCAAAGTGGGAAAAATATTCTCCCAAAAAAATGTTTTAAATAATATTGTAAAGATTTATTTTTAAGAAATGAATTTTTGAAATGGTTTTATGTAAAGTATTTTCAATGAATGAATATTTTTGTTAAGAAATTATCCTTGTGATCTTTCAAAATAATTATCCATAAAATGCGACATACGTTTTTATAGTTTATTTTTTATCATGGATATGATCCAAGAATAATATTCATATTATTTCTCTAATGGTTTTTGTTTTGACGGAATGATGTTTATGACACCCATTTTTCTTCCAAAAGTTATATGCTTTTGAAACTCACTTCTATTCATGGGTTATGATATGATGAAATTATTACGATACACATCTATTTTCATAGGTAATGATATGAAGAAATGTTTATTATACCCATTTCATTTAATGCGTTATTATATAAGGTTTATGAAATCCATAAATTTTTATGGGCTATTATATAATGAAATTCATATTATCTCATGGCACATGTATGTATGATTTTATTATGTGATGGGTGGAACCTATATCCCCATAAAATTAATTTGTTAAAGATTAATATCACATGAGATAATGATGGGAATTAAGTTAACAAGATTGATCTACTTTGGGAAGATGGGGAAACCTGATCTACTAGGGGAAGATGGGGAAAACCAATCCACTATGATAAATAGGGAAAATCAATACACTATGGGAATATGGGGAAAACTAATTCTTTATAAGGAAATGAATTCCAATGGGGATAGTGGTGTGTCCCACCCAGTTGGTGTATTCCCCATGATGTTCCATGATATGTTTTTAGCAATGAGCCTTGATTTATAAGAAATGATATTACACGTTTATGTGACTAATATAATTCTTTGTTTTATTCTTATATATGACTTCATGGGTTATGCTCTTGATTCCGTTATGATCCATGTCTTAGGAACTAATAATATTTATTCCATGGATCGTGTGTATGATCTTAGATATATATGTTATTATCTTCTAATGATATTTTTATGTCCTCATACCATTATGTTCATGATTATGATTATGTATCTCCTTTGTTTACCACTACCAAGCATATGAGCTCACCCATTTTTTATTTTTCCTTTCCCTAGGTTATGAATAATGGTTTTAAGTAGCGTTACTAAATGGGATGATATTTATGGGATATTTTGAAGATCTTTCACAAAACGAGAATAATGTGTTCTATGTTTCCAAATTCACTAAACTATTAATGTCCTTGGGCATGAATTTTTTTAAGTTGTTAAAAGTTAATCTAAAATGATGTAATATCAATGTATGTTTATCCTAGGTCACTGTAAAGTGAACATTAGGGGTATCGTTAGAAAATTCCATAACTTTGTGGTACACTACCATGACATTGAGGCCTACCTAGAAAAGACTAGTATGATCTTCACAATGTTTCCCCCTGAAAACCTCAAAAAAGTTGACGGGGATCCATATATGCCTCTTTATATCAGTTTTTTTGATTATAACCCAGCTAAAAAATTCCTCCTCTTCATGACATTAATAAATAATGGATTATCCAACCAGATAGATGAAGATTTTCAAGAATCATTTCAGAACCTAAATCTATAATTTTTATGCTCACCAGTCTTTATTATATTGATAGAAGGTAATCCACTCATCCTATATATGACCTCCATGGAGAAATCTCGTAGATCCCTTCTTTCATAGAATAATGTTGTAATGAATAAAAATATCTCTACTATCTAAATCAAAAAACGATAGATATTAAGGCCTGATATTATAATATTAGGAAGAACTACCTTGAACTCATCTTCATAGTGAAAAATAAGAGGCACATCCTAAAACACCACAAAGTATACATGATCTCTTATGTATAAACACTCAACTATATCCTCATCATTCCTATATTTAATGGTCTTATGACCTGATGGGAAGTTATCCAATAATAATACAACATCTAATGAATATTTTAGAAGGAAATAAAAGGGAAGGATCAAGACGATTTCAACAAATAACATCATACCCCATAAATAATGACATTACACATTGAGCTCCTAGATGAAGCGGTTTTCTATATTCATGATAATCGTAAAATGTGGGAGATATATTTTGAGGTTTCCTCTTGAATTATAACTGGTAAAATAATTGAAATCCTAAAATTTAACCAGTTTAGTTTGAGGATTTTCTTTGTTTCATAAAACAAATAAATTTTACCCTACACATTCGTGGTATCCAAAGGCTACAAAACAATGAGGTGGAATACTAACCCCACATTGGATGGATAATTCCCACAATGGGATTCATCTAAAATGGGACCCTGAAAATACACAAAAAAAGGAATATATATGATTTTGAGTAGAAAACATCACTCTCCATGAAAGGAAAAAATGATCAAAAAGTCCTATATAAATGAAGTTTTGATGGAGTCCTCCTCAAATGAACCACAGAGGGAGATTCCCCCACCATAATGTTGGAAGTCCATGTAGGATATTGTGGTAACCATTATTCTAGAACTAGGATCTCCCATAAAATCACGATCCTTGTTTATTTCTATCCAATTATGATACATGACTACATTGAGTTCACCAAGAAGTGTATTTCTTGTAAAATATATGAAAACATCGTCCACAAGCCCCCATAGTTGTTTCATACTACTAAATATTCTTAAATATTAATCATGTGGGGAATGATGACATTGAGCTGTATCCCCCTATTACATCTAAGAAATTTATGTACGTTCTTACTACTACCAACTTTTTATCAAAATTGGTTATAGAGATACCCCTCAAGGATTTTCAGGTTGAATAACATCATCAACTCTATAAAGTCCAAAGTCATCAACAAATTTGGATTCCCACATACAATATTAACATAAAATGGCACTAACTTCTATTCTTTAGAGTTGAAAGGATATACGAGAAGTAAAACATAGATTTTAACCATTGATTTTTCAATCATGCAGTGGTAAATGGGTAGACAATGTTTTTCAATAAGAATTTATAGAATATATTTTAGAAAATGACGGACAAAGATAAGAAATATTGGATAGAAAAACTAATTCATACCTAGTGGGCCTATCATACTACAACTTAAACCTCCACACAAGAGACCTGATATTCAATTGTTTTTAGAACTAAGGTAGTGATGCCCATCAATGCTCAGTCCTCACTCCGAATTGCAATCTATGGTCAAATATTAGAATATTAATAATAATAAAGTGTCTTGACGAGTTATAATGAATCGATTAGAATAGGTTGCATACATTTCACAACCTAGAATTCAATGAGGACCTGATTTCACAATCCTTCAACAAGAAGGGCCACCTTCACTAATTCATACAAGGAGAATTAGTATTGGTTCTCAAAAACCTAATGATACCAGGTAAGAAACCTCTGAGTATGTAACCCAAATTTGAAGGGATTTATGGAACACGAAAGTTCTATTCCTATAGAAATGACTCCTTATCCATATTGTATCTATAATGCATTACACCGCCAATAATTCATGGTTTATAAAGAAAGATTTTTATTAATCCCCACATCTACACATGTACTGGGAATAAGAATTTAAACTAAAAAGCTCCCATGTATTAACAAAAAGACTTTAAACTTCATAACCCCAAAGTCCTAGAAGAAAGAGTAAGCTGAAAAACACCTAAGTTTGAGTTTCAAGAATTTAAACTGCGTAGTGAGGGTTCCCTAAGTAATAATTTTAACTAAAAGACCCCATAATACAGAAGAAAATACTTTAAATTTTACCACATCTAAATCCTTGTGTCATGGTGTTAAACTTCACAACATATGGTCCACCCTAAAAGAACTTAAACTACCTAGAGTGGACTATCTTATGGGACTTTTTTCATACATGAGAGCTAGATCCATGTAAAGGAAATTACTTCTCCCCGTATGCGAGCCAAAAAAAGTAAAGAGACTTCTCCTTCAAAGAACTATATGTACTTGATTCCCATATTTATGGGATATGTAGTGACACCATAATCCATATCCTAGGACCACACACATATTTCATTGAAAAATAATATCCCCTATATTTTTAATTGATTAATATAGGGATAAAGTCAATTTAGGAATAACTTGTGGCCTGGTTTCCATCTGTTTGGTATTCATAGTGATGTTTAGACCATCTACTACAGACCTAGACAAAAATTATGAAATTAAAATTCCCCCACCTTGTGTCCATGATTAAACCTTTAAATGATTATGTTGGGTATTTAATAAGCATAGATACGAGGTTTATACATTTTATATGTAAATCATAGCGATGAAAAATGAACTATAAGCCATGGAAGAATGTCTTTAAAATTCATAGTATCCACATCCTCACCGTATAATGTTAAAAAATATAGTCACAATCCTTACTGCATGGTGTTAAACTATGAGGTTGAATTCCCCCCTGTATGACTCTAAATTCACAAAGTGGTATAATCATTATGGAATCTCTCTCCCCTATATGGGAAATAAATCCATGTAGAAGTATTTGGAAGACAGATGGACAATGGATTAGATCATTAATGTTTCCTATTCATTATATATGAGATAGAATTATAGAGGGAATCATTATTTTAAAAAACTACATTAACTCTTGATTCCTGCCACTATGGGACATATAGTGACATCATAGTACTCTACAATAGACCCAACTGCCATTATCATAATCAAAATATATACACACCTCCCTTATATGTATGATCCAGATCTATGTGGGATAATTTTACACATTACCTCTTATTTATGAACCTATTCTTGAAATAAATTTCCCCTCAAATTACATATGTTTCATATTTGTATAGGGGACCTTTATTTATAATAACTATGCATTGTTGGATCCTTATTATCATAGGATACATAGTGATTCCTAGATCCTCTAATACCAGGACTAGCTGCAATATCCAATCTAATAATTCCCTTTTTTCCCATTGATATGAGCTAGGTATATGGAGCCCCCCTTATTTCCAATATGTGTGGTTTTATTTAGGTTAAAACGTGATATGTAGTGATTTCAAGACTCTATTCCCTAGGTCCTACCATAATATAATTAAAATTACCTTTCCTTGCATAGGATCCCAATCTTTGAGGGGAACATTCTCCCCAAGAATAGTGCATGATCTGATTCCTATATTTAAATGATATACAGTGATAACCAGATCATCTATCATGATCCCAACCACAATGTCCTGCAAAAATATCCCCTCTAGACAAGAGTTAAATCAATATAGGTTATTTTATTGAATTTTTTTCCGAGAACTATGGGTGGATTGATTCTTAGCCACTTAGGAAATATAGTGGTGGATATGTAAATTATCCTAGGCACATTCACAGGTTTATCGCTATAATAAAAATTTTCAGTTCTTGGTCTATATAAAAATAATTCACCCTTGTATGAAAATATGATTGTGAAGATAAACCTGTAAGTTAAAGCCTATCCCAGAATGAGAGATCTTCACCATTATAATAGTCATCTTATTTTTACCCAAACAATGGTGGCTAATTATTATTGTAAGGAACAAAATTCCCTTTCCCCTAAATATGATCCAGGTCTGTTTAGGTGACCTTTTATTCAATAAATGAAAATGGATTTATTCCTATATGTATAGGATACATAATGAGTCCTATATTATCTATCTTGTTCCCAACTATAATCCTTAAAACAATAATATCCCAATTTTCTTCCTTATATATGATCTAGATCAATACAGGGTTCACTGATTGATTTTTTTAACTTGCGTGACATCATCAGAAAAAAATACAAAAATACACCCTATTACCTTGATATTTTTTCCTCCAATACTTTACTAAATGGTTATACCCAAAGGTGTAACCCCTTTTTATTCTCCCTACATATGATCCAGATCAATGAGGGGGTTCCAAGAACTATGTGTGGCTTAATTACTATCATTATAGGATTTGTAGTGACACGTAAATCTCCTATCTCAAGATCAATCATAAATCTATTAAATTCCCCTCCCATCTTTGTGTTTGAACCTTTGTAATACTTATTCATTTCCATGATGTCCATGTACTAAGGTAAGACATTATTTTCATTCCTTTCATATGTTCCATTTATGTACAGTGAAAGCCTCAAAAATATTATGAATGGAGTAAACATAATTCCCTTCTCTCTACAGATGCGTTTGATCTATGTGGGGAGGAATTTAAGAACCATGTGTGGCCTGATTCCTCTTATAATAGGTTACATAATGATATCCTGATTTTCTAACCTAGGCCCAACTTCAAATTAAAACTAAAAAATTATCCATTTTTATCTTTTCATATGATCTAGATTTATATAGAGGATTTTATCCAAAACTATTTTTTGAGGATCGATCCTTTCCATCACTGGATGCACAATGAAAATTTAATGGGCCCAACCATAGAAATAATAAAATACCAAATTAATATTATCATTTGATCAAATAAACCATAACTAAAAATGGTTCATATAAATTATCATCACTATAATGAGTTTCTATTATCTCATATACAAACCAGATCCTTGTAAAATCAAAAATTGGAAAGGGGCCTGATCCCGTGCATGACCCAGATCTGCACAAGATTCATAAACATAGGTTCCCTCATTTTTAAACCCAAGATATAGTGGTATGAACCCTATATTTACAATAAATATTTTTCATGAGACTCTAGCTATAATTTTATGGGTTATTATCTGACAACATATGGTTTCTCACCCCAATCATGACTCACATGATCTTAGAGGTTTTGGATGATCACCCCCTCAGGAGAATCAAGAAAAATTTAGGGAGGAAAAATGGTCCACCTTATAATACCTAAAAATTATCAATAATGGTTGATTCATAAAGAATATATTTACTCTTGTATAAATCATATCTATGTAGGAGACCCTACAATATGGTTACTTACCCATATAATTATGTGAGGATGAAAATGTATCATATATTAAAATACATCTAACCAATGCATGGTTCCTCTAAAGATACGTTTCATAATTTTGACATCAGTTAAAAAAATCATGGTCACATGACATTACACTATATAAAACTCATCCTAGATGTATTATGTTAAACTAAATATCATAAGGTTCTTATCGCATGACCCAAAAATTGTATAACACATGAGTAATTATATCATTATTTTAAGCTGCATGATAGTCACATCCTAATTTAATGACATTAAATGACACAAATCATAATCTATTATCACTACTCATAAAAGGAACAAAATAAATTAACCAAGGTAAACCAAGGTTTGAGGTTCTTACATTATTTGTTTTGAATAGTTCAGTCCATAAATCAATCTTTATGTCCTGAGTGCCTAATATTTCCACCAACCTTCTATGACCCTTGGAAAAGAGAATATCCATCATCAAGGGAATCTGTTTGACTATGCGTGAATATCTATGGATTTCTCATATATTACCCTATCATTTTCCTTGTATAAAGGACTCTAATCCCTATGATCCTTGGAAACATCACATCAAAATTTTCCACCTCAGAGCAATTCATGATAATCCCTTATATGTTTGTCCCATACCATTGCTCATGATCCAAGAACCTTGATCCAAGACATACAACATCTCTATTTCCTATGGAAAAGGGTTATGGAGTATTCTATACCTCGAGAACCATAATTAGGCTGTTGGGTGAAACACCTCCCACATATATGGTCTACACATCATGATCCTACATAGTTCAAATTTTTGTTAAAGCAGTACGACCTTAAACTATATCCCCTGGTGGTCTAAATTGCAAGACCCTAAAATACTAGTGAAAGAGGGATAAAAATTATCAGAGTAAAAAACTATATAGGGTGGTATTATAAAAATTAATGTCTCTAATTTATAAGATATTCAACTTCACAGGGCTTAGAAAATATTTAGAGAAAAAATGAAATAGGTACAAAGCACGCAGGGTCCACTTTATAGACCTATTAAAAGTATATCCATGATTGTTGGACCCTCCCAAATATATGAAAATGTTATAGAAATGGGTTTTCATATCTTTTTTCTTGATAATGTGTATAATACATGGCAACATAACTTTTAGGGTTCCATAATCCATAGATAGATCTTCCCTCCATAACTTAAAAATTTTCTAATGTGTTTGAATATCCATAAACCTTTCAAAACAAGAGGAAACATGTATAATTTTATTCAAGGGACTCTTTTTTGGACTATTAATGTATACCCTTAAATACTACATATGATTCCTCGTTTGGTCATTCAGATGTGATTTTTCTATACAAAAATTTCACCTGATCCATGTGAGACATGAAAACATCACAACTAAATTCTTCACCCAAGTGTGATTCACTATCATCCACAACATGTCTTCCCCATACCATCATCCTTGGTTCAAAATACTTGAGTTATGATTTACACGACCCATAATCTTACTATTCAATTGTATTCAATATCATCAATGTTATATCAACATATACTATACCCATTTTCAAAGTAAGAGTGTAATATCCCATTCTCAAGCATTTTTCCGTCCACATCATGTGATCTAAAACTGAATTAAATATAATCTATGATTAATGATCATAAAATTAAAACTCCATTTTCTAAGGTATTCTATAATGAAAATCAACCCCTTATTCAAGTCATGTTTCACTTGAACCTTCTATATGAACTATCTCCGGGGTTTTAAAACATTCCTTGGATAACCTTGCCTCCAAACCCTTTTTTATTTCTCAAGTTTTTGAATCCTAAAAAAGTTTTCATAAACCTAGGAAAATATTATATATGATATTAAATAATATTTTTTGATCATGAATTTCTTCCTCTAGTTTTTCATATGAGAAATTTTCCTATCAACTAGAAAGATTTTTTTTCTTGAAAAGGTTCCTATGATGCATTTGACCCATGAGAATATCATAGAACTTTCCATCCTAGTGTGATTCATGATCATCCATGACATGTATACCCCATTTCATGATCCTCAGTTCAAAATCCTTTAGTTTTTATTTACACTAAACATAATCCAACTATCCAATTGAATTCAACAAACTCAATGTTATGTTACCATATATCATACCAGTTCTTTAGAGCAAGGATACAGGGTTCTAGAACCATTATTGAATACTCATCATTAGAGAAAGGATATAGGGTAATAGAACCCTTATTGAATATTCATCGTGATATAAAGGATGTAGTGTTCTTGAACCCTTCATGAATATCCATCCTCTATGACCCATATCATATCTCGAGTTCCAAAATTCCACATAAAATATTTCAGGTAACTTTGAAAAGAGAATGTTTTATATCAATGGAACCTCTACTTGAATATGAATATAAGCCCCTAAAACTAGTATATGATCCCTTTTCCTATCAACCATATGTCTATTTTCATTACAAAAGGACCACTAATCCATATGATCCCTGATAACCTTTTAATGGAACTCATCACCCCACTATGATTCATTATCATCATCAGAATGTATAACCCATTTCATCACCCCAATTAAACCTCATTGAGACATGAATAACATTTTTTATGAGTCTATAATTTAATAAATGGTATTTTTTCACAATTTAATGTCTAATCTATATTAACCTAAACTAAAACAATAAATGGTCCTAGATATATGACCCTAAGGATACAAAAACATAAGGTCCTAGGAATTTGACCTAAAACTATAAAAAAATAATTTCTTAGCTATATGATCCTCAAATGACAAAATATATGGTCCAATCTACATAACATTAAATTTTATCACTCTTAGGTCAAATCTATTTGACCTTGAAAATCATCTATATTGGTTCCACTTACATGACATTAAAATTATTAAGGAAAGATACATAATGATTGTCATATTGAAAAACTATAAAGGGAGTTTTGGGAAAAAG
Organism: Viscum album; assembly: GCA_963277665.1. Classification (NCBI taxonomy): domain Eukaryota; kingdom Viridiplantae; phylum Streptophyta; class Magnoliopsida; order Santalales; family Viscaceae; genus Viscum; species Viscum album. The sequence continues at coordinate 768,778,130 of OY728156.1, forward strand.
TAGAGTCTCTGCACACTAATCCTTCCTTATATGAATCATAAGATAAAATAAGGGTGATAAAAAATATACACAAAACTTTTTATGTCAAAACACATAATGGGAGGCTTAAAAAAAATAAAGTTCTTACCTGTAAAGCCTCCCTTATATGAGGATTATGAAAAAAAAATGTTGACATAAAAAAGAAACATAAAACTTGTTATGTTGAAAACCTATAATTGGTAACCAATTGAAAATTCAATTCACTTCCTAGTAGGACTTCTTTATTAGAAGCCTAAGAAAAACTAAGGGAAATAAAAAAACACAAATCTTGTAAAGTCCATCATATGACCCCAGAAACTATCAAGCTATTCTCGCTAGGCCCCTATCGTTAGAAAAATTTAGATCACTCTCTTTATGGAATACTCACCTTGTACAACCCTTTAAACAAGGAAATTCATCTCATATTTTGAATGAAATTTCCCTAGTATGTCGAAAATAGTGTTTATACTAATATCCCACTCCTAGACATTACTAGGAAAAATTTACTATTGCTTGAGTGTTTGAGTTTTGATTTGGGTTAACTTAATGTGTCTCAATTATATATGAGACATTAGTCAATCACTATGCTATTTAAAATAATAAATAAGAGATAAGATATTGATGAAATATCATGGGATTCAAAAAAATTATATTTATTAATGGTTAAAAAAAGAGAGAGGAATCTATACAATTTAGAGTATCTCCCATAATCCCCCAAACAAGAAGAAGAATCCACAAAACTAGATCCTTCTTCTAGTAAAAAAATAATACCATAGAAAAATTCAATCTACAATGTTTTCTTGATCAGTTAGAGCCTAAATGGATGCGCTAATTAGATGTTGAAGTTTAACACACTTTTTTCCTCTTTTGTCACCCAAAATTGAAGTTCCTCTAATGAAAAGGATAACTCATGGACCATTTTTGATTATCCTCAAGTGAAGTCATTTTCTATGAAATATCATACTTCGTGCATACTATATACTCTTCATATTCTACTTTTTTGAAGCTAAATTTCTCATATGATCATGAAACATGGGAATATATATGAATGTTTTCTCTGAATCTTAGAGTCCTCCCTCATGGATTGAAGTAGAAAACTTTTTTGACCGTAGATGCATTGGTATCTCTCATTACTCATTAGTTTTTTTGAGTTAGGAGAATCCATTCCTTGATTTCATATATCCCTTTAAAATTGATTCATTCTTCCCCTATATTCTAAAAGAGTTAGAAGAGGTGTTCCCCTTGGTTGTTGATTTCTTCCAAAGGAGTATTGGAAATTAAAACATGAACCTAGTGAAATTATAATCTTCATGTATTCCACATTTATATAGCTATTTTAGATGATGTGATTTTAGGTAGAAAAATGAACGAGATATATTAAAGTATCACTCTTATTGAAGAAACTATAGTGGATACTTGATATACAGGTGAACTAATTAAAGATTAACAATTTTACCTAAACCTAGAGAGAATAAATAGTTTTGGGATAGGGAATGAGTAATTTTAGTGGTGTTTTGAAACTAATAATACCATAAGTGCTTTCCTATCCATCCAAATTGAAACTAGATCAACACACTAACTTGGTAAAGGGTGTTACTATATTGAAGGTGGACAAAGACTTGATAAAGATAGAAAAGGGTTGGTTTGAACTAGTCGATAGGTCAAATTTTTTATAATTATGCTACAATCACTAGCATGCCAACCTAGACACCCAAATGTGCATGCACAACTTGGAAGATCCATCCAGCCAAGAACATGTCCAGGAATCCTATAACCAAAGTCTTAGGGACATGACCAACTTCATCCTTTATCCCCATTTGGTGCAATTCCCTACATCCATAATGGCACAATAAGATCCCTCACCATCTCAAATCTTTCAAGAGTGACAATGATGAGGGTTTAATACATTTTTCCATGATCTAAACTAGAATATGAAAATTGATATCTAGTATTTGAAATAGATAATTGAATGAAAAATCATATCCTTTTAAGCCTCTACCTCATGATAATAATCATATCCTAAGATAGTTAGGGAGTCGGTTTAGGGACATCCAAACTTTTTTCATTATAGATAAATTCATAATACATCTATGAAATATTAGGCCTCCCACTGATCTAGTAGATTTCTCACATACGCTTATCTCAACCTCTCCATGGGGTAGACGTAAGTAGTTGGTATCATGAAACCAATGATAGATCAATTATTGAAGGATATCTAAAGGTTGGTACATAAAAAAAATAAGAGATCCATGAAGACTCATTGATATTTATGACCCAAATTTGATTATAAATTTTTTCATTGCTCTGATTGGACTTGAATGGCCACGCCCATTTATCATAGAAACTTCCACTAGGGCACAAGCCCCCCTTCAAACTCCAACCATCCTTCATATTGTTCAATGTAGAAGAGAATATGGTCAAATAACTCTGGGAAATGGGTTCATGAGTGAGATCATGGATGTTCTGTCTTAGAGTGGTTTTGATCAGTATATAGGATAACCCTAGGAATGATAAACAAACCAATTGATCACTCTTAGAGATAACCACAGAAATACACCCATAAGAGGATGAAAACCAAGATAATAGAATTTTATGGATGGGAGATGGAATGAAAAATCCATATAGATTACCAAATCTATATAAAGGTAGTCTATGTGACAAAGGGTAGTCTTAAATTCCAACTAGAATAATCCCCTTGAGAATCTAATTATCACATGTAACTTGATATTGGGGATTATTGTCATGGTTCTCGACAATAATAGTTCCACGCCCAACCATTTTGGAAGAAGTATGTAATCTTGAAGCCATATGGACTAAGGAATGATAATAATACATTAATATAAATATATATTTATGTTTTCAATGGATTGTGTGACTTAATATGAGCCATGTGATCATGTATAAACCCACATATGGGTTAAGAGATCCACATGCCCTTTGATTTACCATACACTAATCAATTGAATGATTTCATAAGAGAAAATAAATAACTTTAACTATCTTAGGATAAGTTATTCACATGAGTTATCGCCTTTAGAGATTATATTGTTGGACTAATTATGTGATTCGTTCAAGTGATGTGATCACATGATCTGAACATGCGATGCGGTCACACGAGAGGGATTAGGAAATTTTTCCATGTGAGAAAAATGAGAGATCTAGAAGCTTGGTTTGAAAGTGAAGTTTCCTAGAATTTTCCCACTTATTTATAGGAAGATTCGATGAATAATAATTTCATCATAAAAGACCAAAAGATAAAGGTAATCCAAAGAGACTCAGGTGGGTATTTACTTCCTTATAACTGAGTCTTTCTTCTCCCACACTTTTCTTCTAAATGCGGAAATATGTTAACACCTTCTGAACAAATTCTCTAAAAATTGAAGTTGGGAAAATATACAAAAGATAATTTCACATATCATTCATGAAATAAATTACCAATTAAGGGTTATATGATCTTTCCACATTCTCTTATAACACTTAAATGGACACATGATCGCGTAACCCAGGCCTGCTCACACAATGCCTCCCAGTTGACACTCGATCATCCAACTCAAATGTTTCACATTACTATGGCTATACATGAATGGGGATTTATATGATTATTGATCCTCATATGATGAATCCTAGACACAAATGACTATTTAGACCCATGTGGATCACATGATCGAGGCTTTCTAAGATGTGAGGGTCATGTCGTCATGGTTCTATAAATGACACCCCAAGAGTTATGTGACCACCCCAGGAAGACTAGATCATGAAACCAATCCCTGGAAAAATCTATATAATATAGGCCTATATCATGACTGATGTTCTTCATGATATTCCCCATGATATGTATTCAGGGACCAAGTTGTATGGACAAGGATGTAAGATGAGTTTTCTTTTGAAAAGTGTGGTCTGTTTTTGTCAAATAGGATAAATCAATTCAATTAGTAAAATCCTTGTAGAATATGATGTTGCTTTGATTATTTGGAGATCTTATGATGAAAACCTTATGAATTAAAGGGGTATAAAAGGTTCTTCCAATCATATTCATATTTTATTGGAAAGAAGACCAGTGCTGTAAGATAGGAAAGTTATAATACTTTATTTACAAAGGACGTTTTGCATTGGGGTCAAGGAGGTTTGGAAAGTTGCATGCAAGGAATATTTCAGGATAAGTACATATAAATATGTTAAAGGAAAGAATGTCCCACAAGTTATGGAGTTTTTCCATAAGGTGATTTTATGCAAAAGAGACTTTCACAAATGGACTTGTGCGCTCGGGGAAAATTTGTGCGAGCTATGTGAAGGGTCAGTAAAATGCCTATAAATAGGAAGTTATCCTCCTCATTTGATAATTCCCAATACTTATAAAAAATTAAAGCTCATAATAACACATTTAGTAAGTGGTGTTCAAGTAGGGAGTGGTGCGCAAGTAGTGAGTTTCGTGAAAGTAAGTGAGTTGTATGCAATTAAAGACTAGCACACAAGCAAGCATTCAGTGGCGTGCAAGAAGGGAGTGGCTCCAAATCAATGAGTGGAACTCATGATGTTAGTTGAAATTAAGAAGGGAGTTCCACACAAGTAGTAAGTTATGCTTAAGGATATCCTTACCAGTCATTGTATAGGATAAGGAATATTTTTTTGAGATATCAAATTTATGAAATTTTGTCATGAAGAAATGATACATTGTTTTATCCTATTTGTGCTAATATGGTGAACATGCACTATTATAATGTAACAACCCGAGATTTTATAATATATATTTGTTTTAATTTCTTTCATATATTCTGTTGTACGCTACACCAATATTATCTTGCGCTATACGCAACACCGTATTAGCTTGCAGTATACACAACACTAATCTTGGATCGTGTTACACACAATTTCATGTTTGTTTGATAGTAGTTATTCTATGAAACATTGAGTATATATATATATTCAATGTATTTTGTTATACGCAACAAAAAAGGAGTCATGCACTACACACAGCCCTAACTGGGCTTGCATTACACGCAATCACGACCCTCCTCGATAGCGTGTGTTGTACGCAATACCGAGTTTTACTAAACGACGATATATTATTATAATATTATTATGAACTAGAAGTTATGAATAGTATTAACTAAATTTAGAATTTTATAACATTATAATTCATCTTACACATTTTATAGAACATGGTATAAGAACAAAATAAATTTTTCGTGTAAAATATGTATTTTTTGAAAATTACAGTTTTCCCGCCTTTTGATGGCGCACCCACCTGAAATATTGTTTATGACATGTCTATAAGTTCAATTTGACAAAATAAAATTCTTCTTTGTAATAAACATATATAAAAATTTACTTTGGATAAATTTTTCATATTATTCTGATAACTTTTATTTTTTAATGAATAGTAAAAACAAGCTATATTTTCATTAAAAAAAACTTTTTTCATCGCAATAATTTATATGGATAGATTATCTTTTTAATTGGTTTTAATGTTTAATTAGAATATATTTTTACCATTTAATCCAATTTTTTTAATTAGGATTAATTTCACTTTGAAATTGGATGTAAACAAGTATCAATCTTTTGATAGGTTTTGTTTCTTAAAAACATGCTATTTGTTTTGATAGCGGGAATTAATTTTAAAATTAACTAATGCCTCTTCTATAATTAAAATTTGGAAAAATAGATATCAATTTTGAATTCATAATATCAAATAATTCTTAGGCTGAATTTTTGGTATTTTTCTGAAAAACTTCAATTTTCGATGAATAGTGAAACCACTTAGTTGTAGTAAAAAAACTGACTTTTTTAATTTAAATTAAAATTTACCACTTCTGTGAATTGAATTTCAAAAAGCTGAGAGACACGGTTAATATCAAGGACTAAAATGTTGTTCAATGGGATGAAAATAATTTTTGGTGAATAGTAACTTTTTACTTTTATTTACCACAGTTAAAAGTAAATAGGATAATTAAGGGTAAAAATGATATTATTGTTACCCTAACACATGTCCTAATTCTATTGAATAAGTTTCATTTGAACAAAAATAACCTTAGGAATAAAATATGACCATTTAGGCCCACTTGGATTTGATTAGGACATATAATATTAATTTATTTAAAGAAGGGTTAAAATGGTTAAAATCAAAGTTTAATAAGTAAATCATTTTTAATATAGGGTTATACATAAGATAAATAATAGTATAAATATTAATTATAAAGCTAAAACTATTTCCTACATAATGGAATTTTATTTATAATTTTTAGACATTAAATAATATAATTTATTTATGACACAAAGATGATGCAGTGATTATATTATTAATGAAATATTGACATAATTAATGTTATAAATACCCAAATAAATGTAATTTGAGACTTTTTATGAATTAAACTAATTTTATAGGTTAATATAAAATGATTTTATTGATTTAGTTAACTTTTTTCGAACTAATAATTCTGTTATGATTTTCACAAAAATCAATTACCAAATAGTGTCAAAATTGACATAAAATAGTTTTTAAAACAAATATTATATTATTATTTTTTATTTTTTTCCTAAAAATATACGGTTCATCCAAATGACTTAGATAAAATTATATATATTAATAATAAACAACTTGGGGTTCTTTTGGCTTGTTATAGTAAGTTTATTAACCTTATAGTGTTAGAAAACAAGAAGACACGGTAAAAGTTAAATTATCTAACTTAAAGTTAAATCTAAATGATAAGGTTAAAATAGAAAACTAAACTTGTATAAATTCTATTGGAATATAGTATTTTTACCCATCCCCACCTTAGATTCTAAATAACTCAATTTTGAGCTATTAAAAACCGAATATGACTTTATAATAAAATAATATTTTTCGTTATTCCAAAGGTGCCCCTCTCCTCCCTTATAAAAGGGAACCTCCTCCCTCTCTTCCTCACACCACTTTGAGCCTTCATGATCGACCAAACCCTACAAAATTATCTTCTCCAATTCCATAGAAACATCCTAGTGGTCCTGGTCTTCTTCAAAGACCAATTTTAGTGCCCTAAGAGGAGGTCTCAAAGAGGCGCTTCAAAGAAGAGGTAATGTCTGTTACCGATTCTTTCAATTTTATTTCTTCTTCCACTTCTTCTTATTTAGTTGTTTCATTATGAAGTAATAACATCAGTATCACTCATCTACTGATATGTTATTATAATTATGAAACAACCATATTTCACCATCTATCCATCCTACGGAAAAAGAAATCACCGCGCGTTCGTACGTACGGAATACCGTCTCCACGCCGTGGTGTAATCTATTTTCCACCACCACCTTACTTGGATGGTTATAATGGTGAAAGTAATGAATATATATGATTATTTTAAAGTGATATTGATTCTGTAATATTATACATACACTTTAATACAATTCGATGATCATGTGAATGATATCATCACTCGTGCGTACGTACGGAATATCGTCTCGACGACGCGATGAGATTCACTCTCCATGATAACCATTCAAGAATGATTATAAAGTATATATAATAAGTAATCATGAAATATATGAAATAATAATGCTACTGGATTTATTTATATATATATATGTATATTTATTTCATCTACTTAATTCCATTCAATTCAAAAAGGAAACGAAAACAGCGTTCATGCGTACGTACGGCCTACCGTCTCCATGAACGGTGTATTTATTTCCATTTATCGATCCATTATATATATGTATATTCTGAATATATATTATATATAAATCATGTTATAAATTATGGATTTAATTAATCATGATCTAATTAATCATATGAATAATTACAAGTTAAAACACGAACGACAAATGAGACAATTTTACCAAAAACGCTACTTTAACATGAATTTACAAAAGAACGGGTAATATAAAGTCATAAGTGAACCATATATGATATAATAACAATGAATATGATTATGTAATAAGTAAATGACATTATTTAAATCATTTTACAGGAGGTTTGGATACGTACGAATCATATCGGACCTAAGGTAAGGGAAATATCACAATATCATTTTTATCCGAGATTGTTTATACTTTGGAATTTACTGGGGTGTATTTTATCATCCACATCCATGTTTTCTAAATATGTAATATTATTTCCATCCTCCTACAATTTTTTAAATCCAATTTTACCCTTTTTAGAGTTTTTAGTAAAAGATATGAAAGAAATCTTTTGTCTTTTTTCGTACGAGTTACTTTTTGACTTTTCCGACAAAAGTATGAGAAGAATGTTTTTTTAACTTATAAGGCATGAATAGATTTTTAAAAAATTATTTCTAAGAAGCTTCCTTTACAAGTTTTCAAGTTTATTTTTAATCAACTTCTTTTAGTTTAGAATTGTATGACATGTTAAGAAAGGAAAAGTGTTTTTGAAGTAGAAAGGATATTTTCCTCAAGAATGGAGTTCAAGTGTTTTATCAAAATTATTTTCTATCTAAGATAACAAAGGGTTCTGTTTCTATCCCTATTATTATATTTATTTGATTATGTTGTGATGGAATTATTTTTATGAATTCCTTTATCTTATATGAATTGTTTTATGATGTCATGTTGTTTAAGAATCCCATTTTTATTACATGGGTTATGCTATGATGTATGGTTTATGATTTTGTGGCACACATAAGAATGGTATCATTATGAGATGGGTGGGACCTATATCTCCCTCCAATTAATTGGGTAAAGATTTATATCTTATGAGATAGACATGGCTGGAACGACAAGTTAAACTGGTTCATTAATACAGGACTGGAACGAGGAGTGAACTCGATTCATAAAGGGAATTTGTCCATTAAGATGGTATTGGCAGCAATGACTTGGCTACAATGGAAATCATATCATGTGCTTAATGGTTGCCACAATTATAAGTTTTTCTTCCAAGCTATTTTATCATGATTGATGTTCCTTTATGATATATGCCTTACGTACTTCCAAAATTTATGTCTTTACTCAAGATTTTGATGTTTAGATTTTATGCTCAAGTTTTGTTTTACATTCAAATGTCTAAGGATTGTTTTATGTTCTCTATGCTTACCCTTACTGAGCATTTGAGCTCACCCCTTTTATGTTTTCTTTTCCCCAGGATATAAAGAAAGGTTTTAGGTAAGAAATAAAAGGGGAAGATCTTTATGGGAGATGTTGAAGATCTTTCACCACGATTAGAAGATTATATTCCTAGTTTCCAAAGACACTAAACTATTACGGTCCTTGTGTGTCTGTTTTTGTTATGTATTAATTATTCCGCAAAAGTAATGTAATTCCCATGTACGTCATGCTTTGGCTCTCTACAGTTGGTATCAGAGGAAAGGTTAAGTCAACCTTTGGAAACTTGGATGCGATAACTTTAGTGAGATCCCTAGAGGTATTTCCAAGGTATGTCTAGGGATGTCCTTAAGGTTAAGTTTAAGTATAGGTTATAGTCATAGAATCACGGTAACGATCTTAGAATTAAACCTAAGATGTTAGATATTGAAGGTACTCCCCCATTATTATGTTGTTTTCCCTAGAATGATTTTTTCTTCTCACACTATTATTTTTGGGTTTTAGACGATGGCTGGACCCCGAAGGAACCGTGTTGATCAATGAAATGGGCAATGCAATGATTTTCCTCCTAAACAAACAAATGTTATGGGAGATGGAGTGAAAAATCTTATTGCTATACTTACACAAGCTATGAATCATTCTGGACTTCCAAATGAGTAGAGAAGGGAACAATATTCTATTGAGTCCTTCATGAGGCAACGTCTACCTTCTTTCAGTGGGTCTTCTGATCCACTTGTTGCTGAACAATGGATCAGTACCACTGAAAAGATATTTTCAGTTCTTCAATATTCTGAACATGATAAAGCCATCTTAGCTGTATATCGTTTGGAAGGTGAAGCTGATCAATGGTGGAATCTTATCAAGAATATGAGGCCAAGAGATGAAACTGAGTCCATGGAATGGGACGAGTTCAAGAACTTATTTTTCAATAAGTACTTCCCTAGTATTCTTAGCACAAATATGGTGAAGGATTTTCTTGAACTAAATCAAAAGGATGATGAATCTGTTGGTATATACGAAGAAAATTTTACAAGTCTTTCAAGGTATGCATCTGGCTTTATCATCAAACCTGAAAGTAAAGTTGATCGATTCTTCAGTGGCTTAAAACCAAATCTTCGAAGGACATTAGCTTTAAGAGACTTCAGTAGCTATGAAGAAATTTTGTGTTGTGCTATCAAGGTAGAAGTGGAAGTTGGTGTTACTTATCCATCTCATGGTTTTGACAAGAAACGAAAGAAGGAGTTCAAGGAGAAATCTCAGAATAATGGTGAAAAGAAGATGAATGTTTCCTTACGCTCAAAGTGTGGAAGGAAGAATGGTGGAGATTGTCTTAAAGGAACTAGAAAATGTTTTAAGTGTGGAAAATAATGTCATCGAGTAGCTGAGTGTCGATGTAATGGAAAAAGGGTTGCTAATGATGTGAATAAAGAAAAGACTGCAGAGAACGCACCACCAACACTTCAATGCTTCAAGTGCAAGGAAATGTGGTATTATGCTAATAAATTCCCAAATCAAAGGGTTAGTGATGATCGACATGAGAAACCACTTAAGGAAAAGGACAAAGGGAAGTCACCTGCGATCACTATTGGCGATGTTGAATATGACAACGATGTGGGGGAATGATTAAGTGTTTATGTAATGGGATTCCAAAATAATGTTGTATATAGTATCGTGGAATATTGGAATATTTATGTATTAGTATATTGTGGTTTTCAGTAATTTTATGGCACCGGTAACCATGAAAAGTGATTCAAATATTTTTTAAAGCAGATGATATGCGCATAATGAAGGGATAAAGAGAAAATGAAATGTTTGACAGTTTTCATGAGCTCATGATTGATATAAGGACTAAGTGATATCATGGTTTGAGTATACAGAATTTTGAGGATTTTGGTATGTGGAAAGTGTTAACTTTTAACTGCATTCATGTTTTCACTAAGGTTCAATGGGTATTCATTTTTCAAGAGAATACATGATTAAGGCCTTAGAATGTTTGGAATGTGACCAACAAGACATATCTTATGATATATGGGGATCAACGATGGTATTAACATGCTTGTTATATGAAATATCTGGTAATCGTTTTCACTATAATATGAGAGTGGACTGCAGTATTATGGATAAGCTTAAAGATTGGAATGGATTATGTTGGACATAAGTTAGTATTGTTTAAGGATAGAAGTTTTTTTTTGATATTATTGATGGGATGTTATAGTAATGTAGTTTAAAAAAAAGGAAAACATGTAGGATGGGTGACATCCCACCACGTCAGACAAGGGTGTGGGAATCAAACCCACAACCGAAGTGCGACTGGCCTTTATCGCCTACCACTGTCCTACAGGAAGTCCCTGTTTAGTAAAAACTAGTTTAATTATATTAAGCAGTATGATATATGAAGTATAAGTCCATTTTAGGAACCATATATGATTAATCTCAGTATAGATAGACTTATTTATTTTTGATAACTTTTATAACCTTTTGTTTGAGACAGATGGAATGAACCGTCATTCTAACGCATGATTTTCTAACACTCCCTGAATGAAAAATTCAACTTCATTTTTTTAAGAGATGAAGTGGAAATTGTCCAAAGAACGACCAATGGTGAGACTGTACCAAAATCACGAAAGTATTTCTTCTAATTCCAATTTCATCAACTTTAGGTAAACGATCTTGAAAACCAAAAATGTTGTCCTAGTGCCCTTAAATCCGATGAATCAGATGGTACCTTAGATCATCACAAATCTATGGCTTTGTGATTGATTGCTTTTTCATATCCATGTTCTCTACCACTCTCCATCAGAACATGATGGTCATATTTATCCTCTATATCCATATTTTCACCTATGTTCTCCTATGTGGAAACCCAGTGATGAGTTATTTGGGTATCCATTATGTTTCTAACATTCCTTTTTTAAATGAAGTTTTAGTATTCCTTTTTACGATGTGGGTTTCTATGAATAGTAAACGATTTATAACCCCGACGAATTTCGAGGGAGAAATTCATTTCAAGGGGGGTAGAATGTAACAACCCGATATTTTATAAGATATATTCGTTTTAATTTCTTTCATATCTTCTGTTTTACGCTACACCAAGATTATCTTGCGCTATACACAACACCGTATTAGCTTGCAGTAAATGCAACACTAATCTTGGATCGTGTTACACACAATTTCATGTTTGTTTGATAGTAGTTATTCTACGAAACATTGAGTATATATACATATTAAATGTATTTTGTTATACGTAACAAAAAAGGAGTCGTGCACTACACGCAACCCAAACTTGGCTTGCATTACACACAATCACAACCTTCCTCGATAGCGTGTGTTGTACGCAATACCGAGTTTTACTAAACAACGATATATTATTATAATATTATTATGAACTAGCCGTTATGAATAGTATTATCTAAATTTTTAATTTTATAACATTATTATTCATCTTACACATTTTCTAGAACATGGTATAAGAACAAAATAAATTTTTCGTGTAAAATATGTATTTTTCAAAAATTGCAGTTTTCCCGCCTTTTGATGGCGCACCCACCTTAAATATTGTTTTTGACATGTTTATAAGTTCAATTGGACAAAATAAAATTCTTCTTTGAAATTAGGATATAAAAATTTACTTTGGATAAATTTTTTATATTATTCTGATTACTTTCATTTTTTAATGAATAGTAAAAACAAGCTATATTTTCATTAAAAACAATTTTTTTCATCGCAATAATTTATATGGTTAGATTATATTTTTAATTGGTTTTAAAGTTTAATTAGAATATATTTTTACCATTTAATCAAATGTTGTTCATTGGAATTAATTTCACTTTGAAATTGGATATAAACAAGTATCAATCTTTTGATAGTTTTTGTTTCATAAAAACACGCTATTTGTTTTGATAGCGGGAATTAATTTTAAAATTAATTAATGCCTCTTCTATGTTTTAAATTTGGAAAAATATATATCAATTTTGAATTCGGAATATCAAATAATTCTTAGTCTGAATTTTTGGTATTTTTCTGAAAAACTTCAATTTTCGATGAATAGTGAAGCCACTTAGTGGTAGTTAAAAAATTGGCTTTTTTTAATTGAAATTAAATTTTACCACTTATGTGAATTGAATTTCAAAAAATCCAAGAGACACAGTTAATATCAATGACTAAAATGTGGTTCAATGAGATGAAAATAATTTTTGGTGAATAGTAACTTTTTAATTTTATTTACAAAGGTTAAAAGTAAATAGGATAATTAAGTGTAAAAATGATATTATTATTACCATAAAACATGTCCTAATTCTATTGGATAAGTGTAATTCGACCAAAAACAACCTTAGGAATAAAATATGACCATTTAGGCCCACTTGGATTAGATTAGGACATTTAATATTAATTTATTTAAAGAAGGGTTAAAATAGTTAAAATCAAAGTTTAATAAGTAAATAATTTTCAATATAGGGTTATACACAAGATAAATTAGACTATAAATATTAATTAGAAATATAAAAATATTTCTTATATAATTATATTTTATTTATAATTTTTAGACATTAAATAATGTAATTTATTTTGACACGAAGATGATGCAGTAATTTTCTTATTAATGAAATATTGACATAATTGATGTTATAACTACCCAAATAAATGTAATTTGAGACTTTTTATGAATTAAACTAATTTTATAGGTTAATATGACATGTTAGTATTGATTTAGGTAACTTTTTTCTAACTAATAATTCTGTTATGATTTTCACAAAAATCAATTACCAAATAGTATCAAAATTGAAATAAAATAGTTTTTAAAACAAATATTATATTATTAATTTTTATTTTATTCCTAAAAATATAAGGTATGGCCCAATGACTTAGATATGGTTATATATATTAATAATAAACAAATTGGGGTTATTTTGGCTTGTTATTGTATGCTTATTAACCTTATAGTGTAAGAAAACAAGAAGACACGGTAAAAGTTAAATTATCTAACTTAAAGTTATATCTAAATGATAAGGTTAAAATAGAAACCTAAACTTGTATAAATTCTATTGGATTAGATTATTTCGACCCATCCCCACCTTATCTTCAAAATAAATCAATTTGGAGCTATTAAAACCGAATATGACTTTATAATAAAATAATATTTTTAGTTATTCCAAACGTGCCCCACTCCTCCCTTATAAAGGGGCACCTCCTCCCTCTCTTCCTCACACCACTTTGAGCCTTCAAGCTCGGCCAAACCCTGAAAACTTATCTTCTCCACTTCCATAGAAACATCTTAGACATCCTGGTCTTCTTCAAAGACCAATTTTAGTGCCCTAAGAGGAGGTCTCAAAGAGGCGTCTCAAAGAAGAGGTAATGTCCGTTACCGATTCTTTCAAATTTATTTCTTCTTCCACTTTTTCTTATATAGTTGTTTAATTATGAATTAATAACATCAGTATGACTCATATACTGATATGTTATTATAATTACGAAACAACCATATTTCACCATCTATCCATCCTACAGAAAACGAAATCACCGAGCGTGCATACGTACAGAATACCGTCTCCACACCGTGGTGTAATCTATTTTCCACCACCACCTTACTTGGATGGGTATAATGGTGAAAGTAATGAATATATATGATTATGGTAAATTAATATTGATTCTTTAATATTATACATACACTTTAATACAATTCTACTATCATTGTAATGATATCATCGCTCGTGCGTACGTACGGAATACCGTCTCCACGACGTGATGAGGTTCACTCTCCATGATAACCATTCAAGAATGATTATAAAGTATATATAATAGGTAATCATGAAATATATTACATAATAATGCTTCTGGATTTATGTATATGTATATATATATATATATTTATGTCATCTACTTAATTCCATTCAATTCAATAAGGAAACGAAAATAGTGTTCATGCGTACATACGGCCTACCGTCTCCATGAGTGGTGTATTTCTTTCCATTTATCGATCCATTATATATATGTATATTCTGAATATATAATATATATAAATCATGTTTTAAATTCTGGATTTAATTAATCATGATCTATGTAATCATATGAATAATTACAAGTTAAAACAAGGACAACAAATGAGACGATTTTACCCAAAACACTACTTTAACATGAATTTACAAAAGAACGGGTAATATAAAGTCATAAGTGAACCATATATGATATAATAACAATGAATATGATTCTATAATAAGTCAATGACATTATTTAAATCATTATATAGGAGGTTTGGATTCGTACGAAGCATATTGGACCTAAGGTAAGGGAAATATCACAATCTCATTTTTATCCGAGATTGTTTATACTTTGGAATTTACTGGGTTGTATTTTATCGTCCACATCCATGTTTCCTCAATATGTAATCTTATTTCCATCCACCTAAAATTGTTTAAATACAATTTTACCCTTCAGTGAGTTTTTAGTAAAAGATATGAAAGGAATCTTTTGTCATTTTTCGTACGGGGTACTTTTTAAATTTTCCGACAAAAGTACGAGAAGAATGTTTTTTTAACTTATACAACATGAATGTATTTTTAAAACATTATTTCCCAGAAGATTCCTTTACATGTTTTAAAGTTTATTTTTAATCAACTTCTTTTAGTTTATAATTGTATGACATGTTAAGAAAGGAAAAGTGTTTTTGAAGTAGAAAGGATATTTTCCTCAAGAATGGAGTTCAAGTGTTTTATCAAAATTATTTTCCATCTAAGATAATAAAGGGTTCTGGTTCTATCCCTATTATTACATTGATTTGATTATGTTGTGATGGAATTATTTTTATGAATTCCTTTATCTTATATGAATTGGTTTATGATGTCACAATGTTTAGGAATCCCATTTTTATTACATGGGTTATGCTATGATGTATGGTTTACGATTTTGTGGCACACATAAGAATGGTATCATTATGAGATGGGTGGGACCTATATCTCCCTCCAATGCATTGGGAAATGATTTATATCTCATGAGATAGACATGGCTGGAATGACAAGTTAAACCGGTTTAGTAATACCAGACTGGAACGAGGAGTGAACTCGATTCAGAAAGGGACTTTGTCCATTAAGATGGTCTTGACAGCAATGCCTTGGCTACAATGTAAATCATATCATGTGCTTAATGGTTGCCACAATTAAAAGTTTTACTTACAAGATATTTTATCATGATTGATGTTCCTTTATGATATATGCCTTACTTACTTCCAAAATTTATGTCTTTACTCAAGATTTTGACGTTTAGATTTTATGCTCATGTTTTGGTTTACATTCAAATGTCTAAGGATTGTTTTATGTTCTCTATTCTTACCCTTACTGAGCATTTAAACTCACCCCTTTTATGTTTTATTTTCCCCAGTATATAAAGAAAGGTTTTAGGTAAGAAATAAAATGGGAAGATATTTATGGGAGATGTTTAAGATCTTTCACCACGATTAGAAGATTATATTCCGAGTTTTCTAAAGACACTAAACTATTACAGTCATTGTGTGTCTGTTTTTGTTTTTTATTAATTATTCTGCAAAAGTAATGTAATTTCCATGTACGTCAAGATTTGGGTCTCTACATATAATGTTTTAATAGTTCCACAAAAGTGTAAGGGAATATCCTAATCATTGTATTCAACATCAAAGGATTTGTTTTCTAGTGGATTGTGTGGTATTGGATTGTTTCCAAACCATACTAAGGAAATAGATACTATAGTTGAGTAGTAGACCTGGTACATTCTTGTGTTCTTATGGATGTGTGTTTTTATTTGTATTCAGTATGGAATGAAATCTCTAATAGGAGGTGAAGGATATTTCAAAAGTAAGGAAACATAAAATAAAAATATATCACAAATTCACCCCCTCTCAGTGATACTTGAATCTTGACTAAGAAACTTCAATGTGACTAGTTACATAACTTTCGGTCAAGCGCACCACATAGGTTTTTACTAACCAATATAGACAATATTGCACCAAATTAACCCATGGATGTGGCTATACCTCATTGTGAAGTGTCATAGATATGAGGGTAATATATAAACCCACTTGACACTCAAAAAAGGGGTACAATTTTAAGGTATTTGATATATTGAGAGAGAGTAATTTCATGAATTAAAGAGTCTTATGATTTCAATGATTTCCATTTAAACATGATTAAGTAATTTCAAAGGATGGTTTTGAAAACCATATATTCCATTCACATAAGACCTGGCCATGATTCCACTGAAAAAAGATCCAATTACATAATTACCCATTTCTCACATAATAGTATGATGATTTCCTAGTCATTTGATGGTGAGATTTCCCTTTGATCAGAAGAGCATGTCGCAAAAACCCCCATTTTGTTTCACAATCACACAACCTCCTCTTTCCCTCAAGAGATTACAAGACCCTATTTTAGTCACGTGATCCCATGACCCCATTGAAATCACATGAAGTTCATGATCTTGACTTCTTCACACAGAACACATCACCCCTTGGCATTCACGTGATCACCAAACTCTTAAAAAGGTCCCCAAACTCTCCTAAGTTCATGTTTCCATTATCACCCATAAGGTATATCCCTTAATATTCTCTAGTACTATTTAACCCAAATGACCATAATCTATATGGGTCCAATCATACATCCTTTTTCATCATCTAGCAAGGAAGAAATGAACCATGAAGACTCATATTCTTATTATAATCTGGATATAAAGGATATTTTTCAAGGTTCAAGGCCCCTTATCAAATACAAAAATTCCATCACATATCATCAAATTTATAAATTTTTATACCCATTATAGAAATTAATGTCTTCAGTATTTGGAATTGAACTATATGGTTTACGCCCTTGTCGCATTGAAAAAAATTACATGACATATGAACTATGAGGACTCTAATTATTGTTACAACAAGGTTATGTAGAATTTGTTTAAAACTAAAGATCCATATAAAATATATGTTAACTAGTTGTTTTATTAGGTTATATTATCTATAAATACCATGACAGTTTCAAGAAATTACCATTAGGTTCCCCCATATACAGCTATCACATTTCCATGTAGAATCCCATAATTCTTCCAAGGAATCCTTAGTGTTTAAGCCTCAAAAAAATACCCATATGCAATGGACTTGATCTCAAGTCATACCATGTTTCTCATGTTGAGCATGAATCACATGGGTTTAGAGACATGAAGCAATCATTCCATTAACATAACAAGAATACCCTGATTAAGGCAAACCTCCTTTGGTGTAAGCCTCAACCAGATTTAATTTTATTCAAAGGTGAATACTCCCCAAAAAGAATCTTAGTGTGGCCTCATTATGTAATCCCTATAAAGAATTAATCTTATATCCATATGTGAGGTTTCTGATCATTTTTTATCTTTTTTTTCTCATGAAAATCACAACTCACATGGGATTAAAGAACTACAATGATAATTCATTAAAATAGTACAAATACAATTTAAATGTTGCTTCTATTTATGTATAATTCTTAACTATATATTTATTTATGTCAAATGGATGTAATCCTAATGAAATATATCAAGGTAGACTCATTTTCATAATCCCTACTCAATATTTTATTTTCTTACCTTCCACGACATAGATGTTTTAAACTTTATAACTATGTATAATCTAATTCCTTACTTCACATGATATATATAAGTAGTCTTTAAGGCCCGAGTCCCGAAATTTTCAAATGTCCCCATATACATCCTTATGTTATGATGATAAATTCAATGTTGCGGTCCTATCATAAATCTTTAACTGTATCACCTAAACTACAAGGGATTTGATATGATTCCTCCTTAATGATCAAACCCAACACCATTAAACTTTTATCGTCATGAGAAAATGTTTCTAATTTTTTCGTTTTCTCATTTGTCTGTACTCCCATGATCCTGGATGTCTTGTTTATTGAGGCCATATTCTCTATATAACACCTTCTATTAGGCCATATACCTAATAAGATCATGCCACCACCCATAGGGCCTTATTCAATCCAATTCCTACAAACTATCACCAATAGTATATACTCTCTATGGGGATAAAATTTATCTAGCCATAATCCTTATAAGATCAAACCATCCATGTTGGGTTATATCCTCAATGTGGATCCTCTTCATAAGGTTATATTCTTTATAAGATCAAACCATCCTCATTGGGATATGTACTTTATGGGTTCTATCTTCACAAATCCATATCACCTTCCAAACCAACTAATCCTCACTAGTCCATATTCCAACCAAAGATAACCACAATAGGCCACTCATGCAAAAGAAACACACTGATCATTTCTTGGCATCACTCATCTATTCATCCATACAAGATGATGTTCAACCACACAGATTGGTCTTTGTCACATGACCATAAAAAGTACACCCTATCCTATTAAGTGGGATCAAATTACATTGGTTCTTATTCATTTTACTATGATAAATATGAATCCCCTTCATGGGAATGATTCTAACACCATAGAAACCGACCACTTTCCTAGATGACAACAAACTCAAGAGTGCCTAGAACCTGAAAACCAACATCACTAAAAATTAATTGGTAAAAAGTTATAGAACTTATGATATTAATGATAGGAATCATCTATGGAGAAACTTTATTGAATAAATATTTTTATGTTAACACAATACTCCCAGTGAACAGAGATTCTTGTAGTCAACCAATTGCTAAATTTTAGGGAAACCAATATCTGATAGCTGTATTTTATGCATAAATTTTGGAGTTTTATTTCTTATTTAAATGAAAATTATTTCCAATTTGTGAATTATTTACTTTTTTTTATGTCTTATGATAGAAAATGATATATTTACAGAAAAGGAGTGACAAGGGATGAACTTTGGAAGCAAAAAACATATTTTTTTGGGACGTATAGGAGTTTGAAATGGAAGAAGAAAGATTACACATCATGTAATGAATTTACATGTCGTGACATCATCAATAGAAGTATCTCCATTTGAAAAATTAATGAAGACCACAAAATAGACATTGTGTACCCGTATTACACAATGTGAAACTCATTTATGTAGACATACGCAGAAAATTACGATGCCTTCTTATAGAATGAAATTCACTAGATTACAGGATGTGAATATACTTTATACATCGTGTAAGTGTCGATGAGAAGAAAAATTAATGTGAAAAGATCGAGGGTATGATGGTATTTTCTTATAAAAAACACCTCATCTACATAGAATCATAATTCTGGATGGAGCCTCAATGAGAGACACCTTTCTGGGGACATACACAACGTTACAGAGCCATGTTGTTGCCGCTTCTTTGTAGATTTTTACATTATTCTTTTCTAAACCCTCTCATGGCTAGCATGAGGGGGTGATTTATTTTTTTCATGGCATTAATGGTGAACGAGGATTGAATGTATAAGGTATTTTATATATTATTACAATTAATTTTATGGTTTCCTATTTTTTTCATCAATTCCATCCTTTCCCTAATTTCTTCTTGCATGAATATTATAAGTGGGGCTAGGGAATATGTTTATTTTATTTCTTTATTTGAGAATAACCATTTCCTATATTGATCAAATGCATGTATTTAATATCAAATCTAAGGTTTATACTTACACTATGACCAATGGGTTTGTTATTTACTTATGTTTATATAAGTTTTCGGGTTACCCATACTTTCTAATCTGATGTACCTAACAATGAGACTAGGAGAGTTTGGGATGGAGTGCATTTATCCTAACCAATGGAGTCATTTGGAAACAATTATGATGACAAAATGTTTTTTGATTCATTATTTTATTCCTTTTCAACCCAAGAACCAGGATTAATTGCTGCCCGACACCCAATTTACATTATCTTCTCCCACTATCTTCACCAATAAAATGCTCAACATTTTAGAATTAATTTGTAAAAATAATAATTAGTTTAGATTTATTTTATTTAATTAATATTTTCATCAAATTTTTCTCTATGGGATGGACCTCGGACTTTCATATCTAACACTACTCTAGAGCTTAGTGGAATATTTTTTCCATTCTTATAAATTTCAAAATTCGGTAACCTGGTGGGAATTAATTATTCCCGTGGGTCTATCAAATTTGTGGATCCATTACCGAGGATATGAGTGAAGAATTTATTAGTTGAAAATTTTAGACAAAATATATTTCAAATTTTATGTTTCTTTATTTTAGTGTAGATTTTTTATTTATTTTTATATCATTTTTACCACACGGGGTATTTTGGGTTGTGATGGCAGGACTACAGTGTGAAATGGCTACCAAGGAGTGGTTCTACTTTATACTGGATGATATAGAACAACTACTCAATAAAGTTAAAACAATGAATAGTTAATCCAATGAACACCAACATCTATACCCACATTTTGAGTACATCTCACCCTATATACTGGAGCCATAACTCAATGAGGAGCATCATAAACAAGGAATCATGGAAAAATAAGTGGAGGTAAGTACCACTTTCGATGCTTATATATTTGTAAATCATGATGCCCTAGATTTTTAAGGTTCATAAAATTATGAAGAGGATGAACATGTTTCATAACTTGAGTGGGATGAAGCATAATTTCGAAAATGACTGCAAGATAAGGAAATCAAAGAAGAAATTAATGAGAGAGGAACCTTCAATGCTGAGATGCTACAAAGATTTCTTGAAAAACTGTGAACACATCTGAAGGAAAATAAAGAATAATAAGAAGATGAGGAGTATATAATGAATTCCAAATTTATCAAAAATATTTTATAGAATTTATGTGTTCCTTAAGAAGAATAAGAAGTTCATTCCTCACCCTACCCTAAATATAGAAAGGAACAAAAAGGAGGAGTAAAAGAAGAAATTAAGAAGTTAAATGTGGAACCTAATGTAATCATTGAATAATTCCAACATTCATATAAAAATATTAAAGAATAATAATTTTACTAATTATCGATAGATGTTGAAATCCTATTGGTCATATTCATGTTGTTCAGACTCTGGTCACCACCTATGAGGTCCACATTATTTACATTGAGGAGAATTAAAGATGAGCTGAGTGAATTTCAAAGCCATAATTCAGTGAACACAAAATGATTATATCTATATCACACTCCAATCGGATAACCACTATTTGGTCGAGCTAAAGGACCATTAAATAATAGAAGATTTTGAGAGGCAACTTGAGTTTTTATCACTTTATAAGATTTTAGATTTCTTTCTTTATTAGCATTTAATTTTATTGTAGAATTTAATTTCAATTCCCCGTATCTTTTGAGGATATTTTAAGGGACTATAATTCCACTTGTTTCTATTTATTTTTTATGTTCTTCAAATGCACATATAGTAAGAGGAAAGAATAAAAATAATTTTTAGGACCACAAGAATTCCTGAACCTCATTCATGTTGTGATGAAAAATTACTTGTCATGTTACCATTTACACATCATAAATCTGGAGGAAATAGAACCTATACAGCCATATTTTAAGCATCAATTTCAAGGTGAGTAAGTGTTTCAATTCATGGTTTTTCAACGGTATTCCCACATTTGAGATTTTTTTAGAGATTTATTTCCCAATTTCATGCCTGCATTTGATTCACTCATCAATCAAATAAAGTTGGATACATAAAATGCTTACGATAATTACCATTATAATAATTTCAAATTTATTTTTCAATAATTTGGAGTGAGAAAAATGGGGAAATGAATTAGTAAATACAATAATGTGTACTAGGATTTGACTAATCATTATTTAGAAGTTCATATTGATCATTGAAAATTAAATTTTTCTCATATTTATCCGTGTTTGGTATTTATGATATTTTAATTAATTTATTATATTATTAATATGAATTTCCATCAATAATTGTAATAATAATTCATCTATTTCCTGAGACATCCACAAAGAAAATATTTCCTATTACTTATTTCAAATATTTATTATAAAACATGGGCATTTTTTCTTCTAGAAATTTCAATGACACCTATCAAAGCTATGACTATATAGAATCAATTTTAAAATGATTGATGTATTTTTTTGTTAGACCTTATCCTGATACCCACTGTGATATAATACGTTTTAAGTCTATATAATCCATGAAATGACAAGTTAGAAAGATCCATGTTTCAAGACTATCTTATGCATTCCAAATTTCCACTAAATGTTAGGAATGATATTTAAAAGAATAATTGTGGGGGAATAACTGTATAAGGTGTATCAAGATATGATTCATTATGGATATTTTGCTGAGGGATTTCTCATTATTATATGGGGAGAGGCCATGATATATTTCATTGTATTTTTTTTATTCACATCTATTTCTGAAAAAAATAAAAAATTAAAAGTAAAAAAAAATGAAAAAATTGGGTGGTGTTTTGGGAGGACAAAAAATCACCATTTTTCTAACCGATGATCTTTTGATCATATGTGGTTAGGTGGTGGATGTGAGATTTTTCCTATTCATATCTTATGTAAAAATAAAAAAAATAATATAAAAAAAATATCAAGAGAGGCTGATTAATTCATTGTGCATATATATATATATATCATGACGCCACTTTGATCTTTTTGGGGGAACAGAGAGATGACATTTGTAAAGGGAGTAATTTATTGAGATTATTTTTCATATCATTCAAAATCATATTGAGTGAAAACTAATTTTTGAGACTTACACGATTTATATCATTTATCTACCTTCCCTAAGACTCATATTCATTTGATCCTTAATGGTGAATCCCGTATGATTAATTGTGATTTATCTCTTTACGTGGTGGAGATGATAGATGCATTATAAACCTATGGTAAGTTACATGTTCTTGAGGCATGTGATTCATTCAATTCATTCATACCATGATGATAAATGAAAAAATTCAATGTGAGGTAAAATGAAAATTCTAGATATATTATTAATGAATTGATAATAAAAATATATTTTTGAAAAGGATTGGTTGTTTTAAAAGAGAAAATTAAAATAATTTATTAACTTGTTTCTTCAAAAATTAGAGTGTGGAATAATTTTCCTATGTAATTATCTTCCATTTTATTTTCCATTTGATTAATTTATTCTATTGAAATTGAATTTGGATCACAGTAAGGTAATGGTCATTTGTAGTATGTTAAGATTCCATCATTGAGAAAAAGTCTAAATTTAAGTATAGGGGTATTTGATAACTATATTTTATCAATACATTTTAGTGTGTTTTAGTTTGTTGATATGGTATTTAAATGAAAATTACTTCCAATTTTTGAATGATTTGATTTGTTTTTGTTTTATACTAGGAAACGATAGATTTATTGAAACAGAGAAAAAAGGGATGGATTTTAGAGGTGGGACACCAAATTTTTGGGGATTTTATGAAGATGAAAAATGGGAGAATAAATAGTACACATTGCGTAATGAATTTATATGTCGTGACTTCATCAAGGGAAGTAGTTCCATTTAAAAAAGTCATGACGACCACAAAATAAATGTCATATACACATATTACATAATGTGAAATTCATTGAGGCAAAAATACAACAAAAAATCATGATGTATTATTATGGAATGAAATTTAGAAGGCTGCACAACATGAAAGTAATTTACACACCATATAAGTGTCAGTGAGAAGAAAAATTAATGGGAAACAACCAAGGGTTTGATAGTATTTTCTTATAAAAACACACATCGACTATAATAATCATCATTCTAGATGGATCATCGATGAGGGATGCCTTCTAGAGGACACACACATCACTGTATATCCCGGCTGCTACCACTTCTTTGTAGATTTTACAATTATTATTTTATGCAACCTCTCATTGATAACATGAGGGGATAATTTATTTTCATCATGGATTGAATGATGAATGATGATTGAATGTATGAGGTATTTCATATTTTATTTCTATTAATGTTTGGATCTCATATTTTTTCATGAATTCCATCCTTTTCTAGATTTCTTATTGCATGACCATTGTGAGTGAAGTTAGGGATTGTGTTTATTTTCTTTATTTATTTGAGTATAACTATAGCCTATATTAATCAAATTCATCTATTTAATGTGTGATCCAGGGTTTAAAATTCCACTATAACCATTGGGTTTTCCCTTACCCTATGATTAAATATGGTTTTGGGTTTACCATCCTTTGAAATCCAAAGTAACTGACTATGAGAAAAGGAGAGTTTGGGATAGAGTGTGTTTATCAAGACCATTAGACTCGCTTAGACCTGATTTCGACAACTCCATGATTGTTAATTGATTATTTTATACCTTTTTAACCCATGAAACAAGATTTATTACTGAATGACACCCATTTTACATTATCTTCTCCAACTTTCTTCACCAATCCAATGCTCAATATCTTAGATTTATTTTCGACAAATGTTATTTAGTTTTGTTTTATTTTATTTAACTGTAATTTTCTCAAAACCTATCTCCATGGGTTTGACCTTGTAATTTCATATCCTATACTACCGTGTAGTTTAGTGGTCTTTTTTCATGTTTATAAATTTCTAAATTCAGTAAGCCAATAAGAATTAACGACACCCGTGGGGATATTGGTGTCGTATTGTGCTTTGGGAAAGATTCATGAACACATATAAAATCTATAATAGAGTCTCAGAGTAAGGAATAACCCCCTCAATAGGGTGTGATGATTCTGAACACCCATCCTATTGACAAATGTTGAGTTCCAAATAACATTAGTAAGGAACCTTAATGACCTCCTATCTTTGTAAAGTACATTTATAGCTCATTATAGATATAGGATACATTAGTAGTTTCCATTGGAAAAAATTTGAAACATGCACCCCTAGAATTCTATCTATATAATCTATGAAATTATATATAGTATGAATAGTTGTTTAATCCAAAACACAAACCACTATTCTAGACTGATGAGTGAACTATATATCTCAATATAATCCCTAAATCACATTGATTTTATCATTTCATCACAACCCATAAATTTCTGTAATTACAAACTACTCGAGATAACTTAATGTTTTAACTCTAAGGGGTTAACTATTATTGAAATCTTCATGATATACTCAATACACATGAATGAATTATAAATTATAAATAAATTTCTATTACATGATATATTTTTTATTATCTTAAAACACTTTTAAGAAAATACTGAAAAAATCATATACGTATGTTTCAACCTTACCACATTTAATATATAGATATCTCAAAGACAATATGGTTTTATGTTTTCACTGGTTTTCTCAAAACATTTTTTTATCTATAAAATCCTATAAAATTTCAATGTAACACATTAAAAATCACCATGTAGTCATTTGATAACTAAACTATCCCATGAGATTAGTAATTTAAATCCTTATTTTCAACACTATGAGAATTCTGTCCAAATAATTTTGCATAATAATATCCAATATTTTTTTGTATATTAGATCTTTTGTTAATGTGGGTAACATTTAGAACTCCTTATGAAAAAAAAATCCTTGTTTGACATCATTTGTTATAATGAAACACATTACATTAAAAAATTTATTTTACTAGTCATACTCTAAACACTTATTCATGTACTTATAATATTTTCAATCATAACATTCACTTTTAATTAATCAAGATCAAGAAAATCACCATTTCTATAATATTTCATTTTTTTAAAATATTTAACTTTCATAAGCTTAATATTAACTCTCACCAAGATATCAAAAAATAAGTTACTTAAACTATATTATTTCTAAGATATATAAAACACTTTGGCATTAAAAAGAATATAAAATATTATTTATTTTGATTTAGAAAAAAAATATAAAATATAAAAAAGTTTCACTATTAATAACATTTATATATAATTTTATTCAATCACATTGGAAATATTCTCAAGCACATATTCCTTCCCATAATATGTTTTAGTTTAGATATAAAAATGATCCTTGTGTTTTTATCCAAAATTTATTTCATTATAACTACCTTTGCTACAATATAAAATATATTCTTCATTTCATATAATAGAAAATGAAGTAAAAATAAAATAGTTTTTATCAAAATTTATTCAAAATGTTGAATCAATTTATCTTCTCCTAAATAAATAATCTTTCATTATTCCATTGACATAAAAAGATGATTTTTTAATCGTATATTGCTTAATTTTAAACTCGTGTACACATTTTCAAATATTTTATAATGTGAAAACATCATAAAAAAAACTTTAAAAAGAAGAATTTATTTTTAGTTCATTAATACCTGATGTGTAGAGGCTTTATTTTACAATTCCCACTACTTTTTGGTTTTGAGGTTTCAGAGGTATAAAAATAGTTCTTATAAGTTGTTCTTGGGTGGAGTGGTGAGTTTTTAGCCTATAAAGGAAACCACCATCTGGTAAGGGACTCACTATTTCATGGTGAGTATGAGGTTGGTCATGGTTTGGCAGTAGTCATTGTAGTTTCTCTATTTTTTTAGGGTTTGCTAAATTGGAGTTGATTATGGTTATTTTGGAGGAAGGTTTATACTATGATCAATTTATGGTATAATAGTGCTTATTATTGGTGTCATGGTAAGATGTTATAATTATATTCTACTATAGAGAGTTTAGAAATATGAATAGTGTTAAAAATGGTGAGATGAAACATAGTTTTCTTTAACATTATGTCATGGTATTATCTTGTAGGATATGGGTGGTAGGAGGAAAATGATTATGGAATATAGGGATTTGTTTTTGAGGGTTGAGGCTTGAGTGGGGAGATCAAAGGAAAATGAATTTTTATGGGTGTATACACCATGGTCTAAGTTAAAATCCATTTTAAATGAAGAAATGGCTAATTATTTCAAAGAGGTATAGCCATTTTAAAGACTACAGATTTCAAATCTGGGTTGAGTGAGAACCACCATGACAGGGTAAGTACTTCACTATTCCATAGTGTGATCACCCACAGTTTTATAATAAATTTTAGGTTTCCCTATTCCTTGGTTTGATTTTTTATCATTCTATTGAATATTAGGTGCTCAAGACTCTATGTCATGGTACCTTTAGACCTTCCTTAGTGGATGTCAATCCTTTTCTTCTTGTGCTTAATTTTTTATAGTCTAATGTGCTTTTTTATCCACCTTTCCTTATTCTTTGTTTGGTTATCATTTATTATAAGGACTTGGAGAAGGATTCCCTAAATTTTTGGTTAATATATTTCAAGGTCTTGATAAATGATAATTGTTTATAATCCATTGAATGTTTCTCATCAGATGACTAGTTTTCTCCTATTTCAGCATTACATTATTGAATCTTTATTTAAAGTAGGAGATTCGAATTATATATTTTTTATTTTTGTGTTAATTTGAATTAATAATGATTTATCTTTCTGTGGGAATGATTTAGATTTATTCTAATGAATAAAATGAGAAATAACTAAATAAAATTAATGAGAAGAGAGTCAGATATGTTTTTACATATTTTCTTGTTATTTTATAGACTATGTTGATTGATTTTTCGCAAGATTGTTATTTTGATTACCATTCTATTTTTTACATATGGAATAATATTATAAAAAAAATTAGTAACTTAAAGATGATTAAGAGAATAATAAGCGAAAATATAAAATCATTATATGATTATTTTTAGAATGAATTGATAAGTAAACAATGAGACATAAAAACATGGAGTTCCTTTGTTGTTTCTATGTTTTAATTATGTTTTCATTTTTGTATTGATATGGTGATGGTCAATAGATAAATTATTATTATAGATAAATAGTGTGGTGTTAATTTATTACATTAATGTGTCTTTTTTTGGTTTATTGATATAGGAATATTATAGATAATGTTATGGGTGATTGACATGGTTTGTTGATGAAATTTTGTGTTGAGGTTGATATGGTTTGTGTATCTAGATGTTATAAGTAATGTACAGGTGGTAAATTAATTAATGAATTCATGATATAATAAACAAAATTAAATGAATAAATGTGGAATGAGAATGGTTTTATATTGAATTAATGAAGTGTTGAATAATTTAAATTCTATTATAGAAAAGTAATGTGGTAATTTAAATGTAAATGTTGTGGAGGTGTAAGAATGGTTGTTGAAATAAAATTTGTTAAGGAAATAATTTAGTTAATAAATGTTAAATATGGAATTTTCAATGAAAGAGATAATGGTAAAATGGATTTGGTTATTGTGTTGTTTTGTTGAAGTAGTGGGGGCATGTGCAGTGTCTAGAAGTATAAATAGTTTTTTTATGATATGGTGGAAATGGGATTTTGGGACACGGTTTAGAAGAATTTAGTTAAGATATTTAGACGTTTTCTAGGCCTATGTGTATCTATCATATAACCATTTTTATTTAATTTCACCCCAAATCGATTCGGGGAACCTGACCTTTGACCATATGATGTTATGGGTTGCAAGTGAACTTCCATTATTTAAGATATAGGTGATATTTATGACTGACTACTCCCCCTTATCTTCTCCATATTGTACACATAGTATATGTTTTGATGGAATGAGGTTGTGGTAAAAGGTGTATAGAATAATAGATAATATAATTACATAGTCATATAGTGGTAATGAGGTTATGTGTTAGTGATGTGGTATGTGGTTGTGGTATGTAGTATGTGGATTTGGTTATGTAGTTTTGGATGTGATGTGTTTATATTGTGTGTGGTTAGAAGGATGTGGAAAAGATGAGATCATTAAGAAATCTTACATTGAGGTGTATGGGTGAATAATTCATTGGGGAAGTGGGTGTGAGGTACCTTTTAAGATATATTTTAATTATTGTTATACTGTTATACATGTGTGTAGTTTCAGTGAGTGGGACTTGGTGATGTTGGGGTGTAATTGACCTTGAGATAGTTCAAAATTCCATTTCACAGCCTCCTCACCAAGTTTTTGGTACGCTTCTTCCATATTTTCACAAGAGATACTAAAGATGAACCTAACGAGCATAATGTTATGCTAACCTTAATCTTTTAAATATTTTTTTCAATGGCATAATAAGGAGAAAATTTATTTCAGACAAATTTCTTTTGATGGATGAAATATCTATTGAAAATAATGCCTTTGATGACATGTTATAGAGATGGAAAAAAATTGTCACCAAAAATAATAATAACATTGAGATTTTGCGATTGATAACCAATTCATAGTAAATAGTTTTAATCAGTATGTGTGTGCTATGACAAGCCGATATTATTTACGATTGAATAATACTTTTCTGCTATAATAAATAATTAATTTTGATGGAAATGATGATATATTGCAATTAATTATTAATTTTTATAAATAATTTATGTGATGGGGTTATTTAGGACGAACAACATCTATCACAAATAATTTTCCATGATATGAGATTAGTTGAATATAATAGCACATATTTGTGACACATACCCTATCCACTGTAACTACTTTAAAAAATAGAAGTAAGTATTTCAACACACGTACATCCATTGAAAATAGTTCAAAACTCACCGATTCTATGTCCAATATCTATAAAAAGTAAGCTGATAAATATTACTCGAAAGTGTCAAAATAATACTGAGAGAATTCTTTCAGTCACAATTATAAATCGTAATTTTTTTTATTATATATAGGGCCACACACAACAACCCTAATCAACTTTAAAAAAAGTATTTTCTCTATTTATTAAGATACAAATGGCATGAATCCCATATTTAGCATTAAAGATATTGTTTTATTCATTTTCAACTTATTTATAAGGTATTTTGTTTGAAACTTTTAATTAAAACACTTATGTGTTATTTTTTTATTTCAATTGTATTACTAAATAATATGTGTGGTTTTTTATTTATATTATTAGTTTACTTTTATTATTTTAAATTGTTTGTATTTATTAATTTTTATTTTTTTTGTTTTACATTTTTTTAATATAGTAACTAAAAAAATAATACAATTTTATAATGTAATAAATTAATATTTTTTAAATAGTCAGGTATGATTAAAACATTAGTTAAATAAAAAATTATTAAAATAAATAGAATACCTAGAATTATTTTAGAAAATAAAGAAATATAAAAATAATATTTTATCACTATTTGATTAATAATAAATAAATAATTAATGAATAACATTAGAAAAAAATTTTCAATGTTATTAAAGATAAGTAAAAATTTGTAACAAATACTCACCTTATAAATTAATATAAATAAAAAATTATAATAAATTTTTAAAAATTCTTAAAATTCTTTGAATTATTAAAATTTTAAAAATATTTAAATATATTAGTAACAATTAGTAAGTTATTTTATTCTCAAGAATTATTTATTTAAAAAATTCATGTAATTATATGTTTAAAGAAAATATAATTTAAAAATTAATTTATATATTCAAAATAAATATATTATTATAAAATAAAAATTTTCCAATTAAAAAATTTAGCTATAATGATAAAAAATTATAAAATAAAAAATTATTAATTTTTTTAATGAGAATAAATTTTTAAAAATTATTTAAAATATAAAATAATAATAAAAAATAATAAAAATTTCTTCTTAAACTTATAATAAATATTATATAATAAATAGTTCATAGTAAATATTATAATAAATTTGAAAAACATTATTTTCCCAAAATATTATAATAGATGATAAAAATTTAAAAATTAATATATAAAAAAAATCCAAAAAAATAAAATTTATTATAAAGTATTAAAAATCAATCAAATAATAGAAATATTAATTGTTATTTTTAAAAAGATACTAAAATAATTTTTTTTTTATTTTTTTAAGACACCTGGTAGTTATTTGAAAATAACTATTTAATAAAAGAAAATATAATTCCAAAAAATAAATCTAAACATTTATTAAAAATAAAATTAATGTTCTAAAATAATTAGTAAAAATTAAAAATAACAATCTATAGTTATAAAAAAATAATAAAAGTTAATAAAAGTTAATAAATTATTATAAATTAGTAAAATAATTCAAATATTATTTTCTTAAAATAATAAATTATGTAATATTGGAAAATTATTATTATTAAATAATTATTAGGAAAAAATAAAACTATTTTCAGTTAGTCATTTATTTAGAAAATTTTAGAAAATATTTTTATTATAAACAATATATTATTTTTTCAAAATGATGGATAAACTAAATTTTAAAGAAATTTAATTATAAGACAATGATTGGATGATTCATAAAAAAATCTACAAAGTTTTTATTTAAATCCAATTTTTTTAGGGTGTCTAAGAATCTATTGCACTTATGTCCTCAAATACACAATTTTTTGGAAGATATAATTATTTTTAATTGTAATAATGGTTATCTTAAGAGATATGAAACATTTGATACTATTGGAGTTCATCTATTTTGTTTTTTGATATAATTATATTTTTAGTGTTAAATAGGTGAATTAAATTAAAATGAAAATTTAGTTTTTTTGGGTTCCTGATCCATCAGAGTTTGAAAATTTAGTATATAAGGCTATTTGTCCATCTTTTCAAGAAATAAAAATGTAAATTTATGAATTTAATTACCAATTAGAACCAACTCTATTTTACGAATTTTTCAAATCTTAAGAGGATTCCTTATATCCTGGATAAAATATAAGCAAAATAATTGTTGTTATAAAATTTATGGGTGTTAAATGAAATTTTATAATGTTAAATTGTAAATTAAATCAAGTATTTTTTTGTAAATATTTGTTTCTTGATAGAAATAAATTTCCAATATATTTCATTGAAATAAAAAATGTATTCTATAATTTTTGTCATAGTTACCAGAAGATTCATACATATTCATATAGTTCATTTTATATTATGGTAATTATAGTTATTTTGTTTTCTATCCAATATATGGACACTCTAGGGACATGTAAATTCAACATGGAAAATCCATTCATTTTCTTTTAAAAAATTTGAGTTATTTTTTAATTAAACCTAGACTATAATGCCTATTTATTTCTAACAACAGAAATTCATTAATGACCACCCATATATCCAATAAATCTATAACTAGAATATTAAATTATCATTATTAAAAATAATTTATATAAACAATTTGATCATTTTAAACCATCTTTTTCTTCCAAATATTATATTTTTCAATGAAGTCTATCAATAAATGGTTTTTGTCCTTGGGTTCTTACAATAAACATTATTATTGTTGGTCTATTTTCATAACTAAATAAAAATTTCTTCCTCGGATTTTAATAAAGGAATAATATATCTATTTGGTATTATTAATTTTAGGGCATCCAAATAATAAATTCCATATTTATTTTAAACCTTTTATTAATGAGTTAAATTTATGATAGAGTGACGGTATAACCACATATGATGTCATTGAATGACAAAATTTTATACTAAGAGTATCATTATTTTGGACTATTAGTTACCATATATAATTTCATGTGTTATTTAGATGGAGTACATGAAGTTCTAATTCATGTTCATACTATATGAGTGATAGTGAAGTATTTATTCTTGTCAATGGAAAAACCCATGTTTTATTTGTTTTCATTAGATATTTTTTCCTACTGGCCATCCTTTTCAAATAAATACAGATAATCTTATAGAGGTTATAATTACAATATATTGAGATCTAATAATTCTCACTTATATTCAAGTTAAAACTATCATCTTTTGATTATCTACTATTACTTTTAGACCAACTATAAACCAATAAATAATATATTGTTTTGGGAGAGATAAAAAATGAATAAAGTGAAGTATTTTTTAGGATTTACAATATTGGTTTTTTGTAACAATTACAGGATTTATGTAATTCATATTAAAAAGAATTATTTTTAAAGAATGTTCTATACTATGTTAGATACATTAATAAGGGCTAAATATATCTTAAAGGCATGGTTATATATTTTTCAAATTCACTGACATCTTAAACTTGCGTGACATATCACAATGATTAATAAAGATAAAAGCTATTTTTGAAATTTTCGAATAAAATCATTTTTTATTTTGTCTTAGTAGCATATATTTTAGGTTACTAAAGGGTTATTCTTCTACTTTATCATGTTGGGTCATAAATGATGTTATTATTGGTTTAATAATCCATGATTTTTATATCATAGTTTAAATACTACCACCTATAAGTCTTAAAGGGTAATTGAATTCTTAAATTTGATATTTATTTGAAAAAAATATAATATTTGTTATGGAATTTTTACTACAATATCAGACTATAATATTGTAAGTAAGTTTCAAGAATAAATTTTTGTAATTTTATGAAAATTGAAAAAAATATTCCCACCATCCTTATGTTATTTAATAAAATATTTAATATTAAATTTTACATATAAAGGAAAATATAGAGGTAAAATACTATTTTTATAGATTCACTCATTTGAGATACACATGATGAAAATAAAGAAAATGATACATAAAAAATCATGGGTTGTAGGGTCAATTACATATTCTTACTTATGGGAGAAAATTTTTAAATTTTTTATCTTATTATTTTTAATAAAAATAATATTCAAAACATAGATGAACTGGTCACAATGAGGAAAATGTATATGGTGAAAAAATAATTGATTATCCTCATTTAATTAACTTATACTTGGTTTTTTGGTGAACATGAATATTGAATTTCAAATAATGAAAAACATAGAGCTCGTACATATATTCTACACAATTGTGAGAAAATGTCACGACACGACCCTACCACTCTCGAGCCACAACTACCCCAGAATCGCCTCCATAGGCCAGGGGATAGAGACAAGTGCCGAAGGTGTAACAATCTCGGGGATGCCTTTGCCTAAGTACTTGTACACACACACACACATCCCACTCAATGCAGAAGTGCAGAGTAAAAAAGGAAACCAAAGTACAAACCACGATAACCGAAAAATAGTCATGCATCAACTTCTATATAGGATCATTAAAGTGATGAAAAGTACTAACAAGATAACTGAATAGAAAAAGGGAAAAACATGTGACCAAACCTAAAGGTGCCACAACCCGAAAATAGGTAAACAAAAGTAAAAAGCTGGTGTGTCTCACACCAGAAAACCCTAGTACAACCACTGAATGCAGCCAAAGCTCTTATGTCCTCTATGCTCATCCATAGTCTCGATCGACCTGTCCATCGTCTGCAAGGGCATAGAAAGTGTGGGAAAATACCAAGCAGGGGTGAGTATACAGATACTTAGTAGGATGCCCCGAAAGCTCAAGGGAGCAACAAAGGAGGTTCTAAAATGGTGAGCAGTAGAAAAAACAAGGAATAGTGTAAGAGTACAATTGAGAGAGTGCAGCTCAACCCAATGAAAGAAAGGATGTAAACTCATCCAATCCAAAAGGATCTAGAAATGGAAATCATGTGGCATACCTCGCGCGTCTTCTCCCCTCCTACAAGGAGAGTAACCGAACCCAAGGATTGGGAAAAAAAGTAGGGTGTACATATATATATACTCAATAAGAAACCCAAACTAGTGTGTAAGGGGATCTCTATCTCCAAGCTCAACCCAAGAAAATTCGCCAATAGTCTTAAGGGTAGCCATCATTGATTCCCAAAAATCCCGCATGTCAAGAGGCCTCATCGCTAAACCGTACAACCAAGGGTCCCACTCCGGTAATCACAGAGAAATGTCACTGACTAGCCTCATAGATAGGGCTGAGTCTGAAAGAATTCATTGGGTAACCCACTACCAATCCCAACAGGAGGGTATACCCTAAGAGGTCATCGGATAACCCACTGCCCATCCCCACTGGAGGGTAAACCCTAAAGTCAACGGGTAACACACTGCTTATCCCCCATGGACGGTAAACCCTAAGGTCAACAGGTAACCCACTGCCCAGCCCTGCTAGAGGGTAAACCCTAAGGTCAACGGGTAACCCACTACCCAGACCCACTGGATGGTAAACCCTAAGGTCAATCGGTAACCCACTACCCAGCCCCTCTTGAGGGTAAACCCAAAACTCGTCCGATAACTCCGCACTGTTTGTGCCATCACTAGGTGTCACTAACACTGCTACCGTGCGTAGGTTCAGAGTGCATCAAAGGAACCTACGAACAACGCCCTTTCAAGTGTCTACATTTAATGAGATATCGAAAGAGGCTCCTCTCACCCAAACAGATTACACCATTGTAATCCTCACGAGAAAATACGTGATATAGAATACTTAATCGCTGGAAACAGACTCCCGATGAAAAAGTTATTCAACACCGCTTTATGCTCATACGATGTCTTGTGGGGCCCACACCTCGGTCCCCAAAAAGGTCGGGCGAACTGCGTCGTCATGATACTCTTGGAAAAACACTCCAAATCGACTATTCATATGCCCCAAACAGATGTTTGATGAAAAAGTGACAGTACGCTGCACACAGCTTAAAAGACGACCCGTGGGGACCACACCTCAACTCCAGCATCGATGCTTGAAACAACCCTGGCCAACTTCGCCTCGATTCCAGGGTCACAACCCTGATGAAGGTGCCTAAAACGGACTCCGGAAGCAGAAGTTTCACCTCCCCACATTATGCAAACGGGGCCCTATGGGGCCCACACCTCTACCCTGAAACACGTCACGTAGATCGTAACATTGCGTTCCTTGGAGATAACCATGAGGCATAGGCTATTCATTTTCCCTGAACGGACTTATCAAGCAAAAGTCATAAAAACACAGCATACGTCTGAAAGCCACCATGTGGGGCCCATGCTTCAGGCCCGAATTTAGGTGGGCGGATTGCGTCGTTGTAATCCCCTTGAAAAAACACTCAGAAACAAGTAGTCAAACACCCCAAATGGATTTCTGGTGATAAAGTGGCGTTTAACCATAAAATGTCTGATCCAAGCTCTATGGAGCCCGCACCTTGTCTCCAAGATGAATGCTTCGAAAAGCATCTTAAAAATTCTGCACGAGGACTGGGGTCACGCTGTCGCTGACAGCGTGTCAATCAGACATCCCAAACAAGAGTTAGGTCCGATGCAAGAATAAATAAATAAATAATTAATTAATTGCATTAAGTGTTTCGTGCCACCGAGCAATGAAACCAAACTGCAACAGTTACGAACAAACTTTGGAAGAACTGTCCAGACTCCAGGGCTACAACGCCTTTGACAGCGCATCAAACGGACCTCCGGCTCATGAATGTGTCTATTGTAACCATTAATAATATTATAATATTATTGAATTAATGTGTTTCGAGTCACCCATCTTCAGGAAAAGAACCCAAAAACCCCAAAACCCAAGTTAAAAAGTCTGTCTTGAAGAGACGAACCCACAACCACAAACGGCGCGTCAAACAGACGCACCGTTTAGGAGCTATAGTCCCTTGAACACAAGGGGCGTAATCGGGACGATTCACACCAGCCGGCCTGGTCCAGACGCCCGGCCAACGGCCCAGAAGTGGGTCCATCCCGACTCACTATGGCTCCATGGCCGCGGCCCGCCCAAGAAACATCAAACCCCTTGGGTTCGGTTCTTGAAAGCAGAACCGGCCAAAGGGCCGGTCTTCGTTCGTGTCGCACCAGTAGGACTGTTGACGCTCCTTTCGTCACAGAATCCAAAGATCGGAAAAGGGAATATCTGAGCTCAAAGTGATTCAACCTTTGAAAAAAACATCAAAAATCAACAAAGGCATGAACAAAGGATCAACAGCAACTGCACCGCACAAGTTATCTCACTTTCGTGCAAGTACACTTGCGCGGCACCCTTGGTCGCGCAAGTGACTTGCGCGACCTAAGGGGTAACCGCCCGGTAACCGCCCGGGGTCTTCTTTTGCCTATAAATAGACCCTGTGGGCCCCCCATTCGAGAGGATCTTTTTCCAGAAACTCGGATTGAAGCTCCCGACGCCCAAGTCTTTTCTCAAAGCTTCCGGAACACTTCTAAGGTAATTTCTTACCTAGAACGGAAGATCTAAAGGAAGAAGGAAGGCCTAAGTGTTGAAACTTATCAAACACTTGCGCGCCGACTTATTTCCTTCAATATAACTTGCGCGCCCCTTTTCTGGAAGAACCCCAAGAGGATTATAAAGGGTTTAAAAAAGAGTCGCTTAAGTATTTCAATGCTGGTTGAAAATCGCGCAAGTACACCATGTGTCGCGCAGGTATACCTGCGCGACCAATACTTGCGCGCCCACGGAAGACTTGCGCGCCTTTCAAGACTTGCACGCCCCTACCTTTTTGGGTGCCCATCTTTCCCATTTTACCCCTCTTAAGCCATTACACCTTTCCTTTTCAAGATTCAGTCTTCAAGACACTCTTCAAAGCCATTTATGGCATGATTTCTTGATTTGACTTCCTTATCTGAAAGGAATTCTGTGGAATATCTCTCAAAACCTAGTGATTTAAATATCCTTATGTCACTAAATATAGAGAGTTCATTCATTCAACCTCATCCTTTAAGATGAGAGAATCCTTAACTTGGGCATCCTCCTCAGGAGTAAGCCCCAATTTCAAATCTGGGCATCCTCCTCAGGAGTAAGCCCCAAATTCTTAAAGTTCCCAAACTTGGGCATCCTCCTCAGGAGTAAGCCCCAAACCTTAATCCCTAACCTGGGTCTCCTTTTCAGGAATAAGACTCAGTCATAATCTTGGGCTTCCTTTTCAGGAGTAAGCCCCAAGTCCCCTAACCTGGGCCTCCTTTTTTAGGAGTAAGTCCTAGTCATAACCTTGGGTTTCCTTTTCAGGAGTAAACCCCAAGCCCCCTTAAATTTCTCTTAACCAGTCCTAATTTACCCTTGATTTGGGTTTCCATTTCAGGAGTAAAACCCAATCATAAGTCCCCCCCTAACTTGGGCATCCTCCTTAGGAGTAAGCCCCAAGATTAGAGTATTCAAATCTCCATGAAGCACATATAACTTTATGGACCCTGTTCATGGATTTTCTCCCTAAAAGTGAATCCTAAACCTTCATCTATCTGGGCAGTCATACATACATAAGCCCCAAACAATTTCTTATGATTGCATCTTTCATGTCACAATTGTCTATTTTTTACCAATACCTTTTGTTTCTCACACCGAGCATGACTCACGTGAGCTTAGAGTGTAAAAGTAATTATGACATTCTTCTTTGAGCCATCAATCATAAAACATCATATTCCATTACTCGAACTACATGGGTTATGATTCCTTTTCCAAAACAAAGGATACATAGGAAGCCCATTTATGGGTTCGATCCCAACTTTGAAATAATCCCTGTCCTTCTGAATGACGATAAACTTCAAGTGCCCCAATGAGTGGCTTTAAAACCAGCCTGGTCATCATAATGACCAAGATACTTTTATGTTTTGAAGGATACCATTGACCAAGAATCTCTAAACAGATATAAATGATTCTCTATTGATGAAGAACCTCGAATACATATAAAAGATTCTCTAAATTTCTTGCATATTTAATCATTGATTGTTAAAACTAAAGGAAAGCACATTTTATACTTGGTAATGTAATAAGGATTCACGAACATAACTTAAATCTATAAAGAGAGTCCCGGAATAGACAATAATTCCCCTCAAAAAGGTGTGATGAGTCCGACCTCCCATCCTCTCGACCAATGCAAATTCCTATGCCTCATCAGTCCACAAGCTAATGAGCGCCTACCTTTGGAAAGTAGGTCCAAACGGATGTGGAATCATTGGATGTTTCTGGTTCTACGAACAAACCCGCTAGAAACCGATCAGAACGTTTGAATCTCCCGTCCAGGAGGTCATCCCCGAAATCCGTGAGGAAACAAAAATGGTGAACCCGACGTGAATCCTTAACCAAGATAAAGTGACATTCTTCTTATTTGTTAGGCCCCTTGGTCCAACAAAGCAATCATTGACATGTGCTCATCCAAAAGATGCAGTGGCCGGATTCATCTTGATTATGTCTGTTATATGGAACATGCACTCTTTTCTCAAGATCTTCTGCAAAATGGCATTCCTTAAATTCACCCCTGTGAATACTGCTGCTGTGAACACCTCTACTATGAGGTCTACTGCTGTGAAAACCAATGCTGCTACTCCTGCTGGAACGTCGTCCGCTCTGAGGATGACATCACCAACTCAGCGTCTTCAACACTGGGTTTCTAATGCACTGGTTAAGGAGTATCGTCGCAACGGTACTATCCCAACTCTGGAGGTCGCTCGTCAAGCCCTCCAAGTTAACAACTCTACCTGGTCGTCCAGACAATAGCGGCCAGCGATCAAGAAGCAGGCGGTGCTGACTACCGTCTCCAACTGTTTCGGGTCGTTATCCCCGGAACGCAATTTCCATTCACTCCCTTACTCTGAGGAAGTGAACGAGCAGGTCCCGCAGGACCTTAATTCAAAAAGACAGGAGTTCTTCTCAAGGGCTCCCATCAACAATCGCCGCCAGACTCGTGTGGTAGTGCGCCCTCAACATGATGAGGGTACCGACTCCAGGCATTCATCTCAGGTTCCTCGAACCCGAGCAGGCAAGATGAACCGCCAGAGACGGAATCCGGTTAACAATGGGTAAGTTGTCATCCCTGCCATCTCCGGGGAAGTCCACCAACCTAACTTGGTGGCAAATAATGAACAGGCACACACACCTGTCCGTTTTAATTCCGCTGTCCAGCAGACTCGTCTGGCAGCATCAAGCCAATCCCGCCAGGCAATTCCGGCGGAGTACTATAGGCAGGAACATACACCTGCTCATACATCACCAGTTAGTCAGCAGGCTCGTCTAACTACATATGATGGATCTCGTCAACCGCGTTTGGCGAAGTGTAATCAGCAGGCACATACACATGCTAATACTAATCAAGCCTACCAACAGTCTCGCTTGGTAGCGCACGGAGAAGTCAGTCGGAAAGCCCCGACGACAAACAGGTGGAAGACTCAACTCTCTGCCTCCACACTTGAGTACTGTCAGGATTCACTGACAGGAAAAGGAGGACAGGAGCAGGCATATACACCTAGTCCAAGCCTGGAATGGACGTATATCCCCGTTCCGGCGGCTGAAGTCACCAAACATATTTTGTCAATGGTGAAAGAGTAGAAGAAAATTTCTGCTCATATTCTGGATGCTTGCCAGGATATCATAACAGCTTCAGCATCATCTCAAGGACAGACACATAAATCTATCCCTAGCAGTGGAGTGACACATCAACGATTCACTCCGGAATAGACACACACATCTGTTCCAGTCCAAGAGGGTTATGGGGCATACTCCCCCATATCAAACGGACAACCAAGTCAGGCACATACACCTGATTTGAGTGGAGATCGTCAGCCTAACCTGACCATCTTTCCTGATCAGGCACATACACCTGCTCAGAGTAACCACTTTCGTCAACAAGTGGTTTCTAAAGTGAGTAAGAAGGCATCTAAGAAAAAGATCCGCCCAGCACAGTCAGGAGATCAAAGGCCAATCTGCAACAAGGCCTTGCTCGATGCTGGAGTTCTTGAAGCCCTCAGACATTTATCTGTCGGAATTCAAGATTCTACTCCCTCAGTTCTCAATAACGGGCACATTAATTTTGAAGGTCTTCAACAGAAACTTCCTCATGAAGGCTTGCTTCATGAAAGTTCGGTCAATCTTGAAGTTTCTTCTTCAGATGAGAGCCACATGAACCCTCTGTGTGGTCAGAAGACTAAGGAGCAAGAGATTTCATCTTTTGCTGTAACCCATCATGACGGTCCTCCTCATGGTGATGAACTTCGCTGCGAAAGTCCTCTCCGCAGTAGCGATTCACGTTGTCTCGAAAATTCTTCAGAAGGCAATGTAGTGACGAGAAAGACCTCCTATCTCGAGGCACTTGCAAACGTAAAACCAGTCATGTCTGATGCTTTACTATCGACAGGTGAAACTCTTTCTCCATCAGAAGATAGCCTGGGGTTCAGGTTATTCTCCGAACCATCCCTAGGTCATTCATCTTCCAGCATGAATAGCGATCTCTCTACCAATCTTGTTGAATCCGATGAAGCAACAAGGAAACACCAACTCTGGTCCAAACAGGTAGAAGAATCTTCATTTAATGATAAAGAGGAAATGCTGAACATGAGGAAAAAACTGGCAAAAGGTGAAGTACCAGTCATGTTTTGGCCTTTGGCTGACTCCCAGTACGACATTCCAAAGATGTTGACGGATGATGGAATCCATGATATTCGTATCAACATATGGAAGACTCTTTGTCAATTGAAGAAGAAAGTATTATCTTACGGTGATTATGAAAATCATATTAAGATAATAGAAGGGTTACAACGCCAGATTGATTTGGCATCTCTATCAGTCTCTCGGTATCCGAAGGCTGAAAAGCAACAAAGAACCCTTCAATATTCATGCCTTGGCGGACTAAGAAAATTGCATCAGTTAATTTCCAATGCTCCATCTGATGTTCATATCAGAGGATGCGGTGTTCACAGAGCACTACATTTAACAGTGCTTTCCCGTCAGCAAA
Source organism: Viscum album (assembly GCA_963277665.1). NCBI lineage: Eukaryota > Viridiplantae > Streptophyta > Magnoliopsida > Santalales > Viscaceae > Viscum > Viscum album. The sequence goes on from OY728156.1 coordinate 768,820,400, forward strand.
GCCTGCCGAAAATGGTCTCATGCAATGTTATTGCCCATGGACGGCCAAAGTCAATGGGCTTTGTTCATAATCAAAAGCTTTCTCAAGAACAGGCTTCAACTAGTTCCTCTCAAAATCAAGTATATAGAGAACAAGTTGTTGAATTGCTCCTACATCAAGCAGGCGAGAATATTGCACAAGCCTCTCGTCTGGAGCAAACACGTCATCAAATGATAGATGTTTCGGAAATCATCCAACGGTCTGTTGAACCCGGTGATAAAAGTGGATACAGGTTAATGAATCCAGCTAATTTCCGAACTAAGATTCACAAGATCAAGAGAGATTTTAAGAAGATCTCAGACATAGCATGTCAAGAGACACCCCAGCTTGTCAGACTGGGGACTTCTCTAACCCAACCCTCAGAGTCAAAAAATGGGATTCGAGGAGTTGAGCGGAAGCAGCAGGAACATCCCCAGTCCACCAGACTGGGGACTTTTTCAAATCCTCAATCCCTCCCTCAGAGAAAGTCAGTATTCTCTCGATTAGGGAATAAGCCTCAAGAGGAATGAAGAGCCAATCTATCAGGAGATTCTATCCAAGTGACGGTTCTCCAAGAAGTTCCTGAGGGATCAAGTCAACGGAATGCCATGTCTCATCATGGACATAGAAGGATACAATATCACAGAAATGCTGATAGAAAGGATTCCATGCAATATGCATCCATTAATGTCATCAATGTCGTTGCTGCTGATTCACCAGATGAGGCTCAATCAGAGGGATCAGATGAAGAGATTTCTGCTCAAGAAGTTGCACACACAGACCTAAATGAAGAAGGTGTGCGCACATGTAATCAAAGGCTTACCCAAAATCTGGGTATTCTTTCAAGTAACCCACTTCCCCCTCTCCGAAAAGGATCCAATAAGGGGAAAGGAAAGAATCAGGTTACTTCTCACCCTTCCTCTGAAGGAGGTCAATCGCTCTCATTAGAGAAAAGGTTTGAACAACAGGAGGAAGAAATGAAAGAATTGAGAAGGTTGAATGCAGAACTACTTCAGAGTAGTCTTCTTCTTAAGAATGATGAAGTCTGACAGCCGAAAGACTTTGTTGTAACTACTAAGATGGATCAGGAATATCCTCCTTTATCAATACACCCTCAGAGGTCTAATCCTATGGGTCAAACGCAACAACGGTTGGCAGCACTACCATCAGTTGCAGCACCAACCACCACGTATGTCCAAGCTCCATTCATTGCACCTACCCAGAACCAAGTTCAACCTGATGTTTCTCAAAAGTTAATAACTACTATTGAGTCATTAACAGCTCGGTTAGAAACTATGGAAGGGAAACGGGCGCAAGTTCAACCTGAAAAGAAAGTTTACCCTGAATGGGTAGATTCAATTTCTCCTCCATCCAGTTTTGGAAACCCTGTTTTCCCTACTTTCAATGGATCAGGCGACCCCGAACAACATTTGACGCATTATGTGTCTTGTTGTGATCCTATGATGGGAAATCCAGAGCAGCAAGAAGCAGTGAAACTCAGATGTTTCTTGCGAACCTTGCAAGGACCAGCTTTTGTCTGGTATACAAGCTTGCAATCTCGGTCAGTCATCGGATGGGAGGATCTTCGTAAAAAATTCCTTCTTCAGTTTAGCTCAACTTTGCCAAAAAAGACAGTTTTCGATCTTACAAACTGCAAGCAAAGGGAGAATTAAAGAGTCTCTGATTTCATTGCTTGTTGGAAGGGATTAACGTATTCCCTGAGTTTAGCACTCCCTCAGGAGGAACTGTTGCCAATATGTGTGGAAAATTTGCGTGACGAATTACGCACGCCATTGATCCCTGTGAAATACACAGGAGGGTTTCGAGACCTTACTACAATCGCTCAACAGATTGAAGATTCCCTTATACAGGCTAAGGTTAAATCTCATATAATTCCATCAGCTCCAGGAAGGAGAATGGGTAAAGCAGAAACTGCTACAGTTATTCTTAAACAAGCACCTGTACCTATTTCTACTTCAAAACCTTCATCTTCTCGAAGGGCTCCACCTCCTGAACACCAACAACAAAGGCTGTTTCGTCCAAATGATCAAAAAGATCAACGACGAAAACAATTTGAGGATATGAAGAGTAAAACATACTCTTTTCGAAGTGAGCAAGTTCCTGGTTACTTCATTTCAGCTCTGGAAAATAATTTGGTTCAATTACCAGTGCCCAAAAGGCCAAACAAGGAAGGAGATGAAGACCGTCCCAATTATTGTCCCTTTCATCAAATGTTGGGGCATCCCATCCAGGAGTGTCTGGTTTTTAAAGACCTCCTGCAAAAGATGGTCGACTTGGGAAAAGTCAAATTGAAGGGTTCTTCAGCTCATATAGCGTGTATTACCGCTACAGATCCAGAGGAAGGAGGCAAGTGGAAGGAAGTCAAAAGCAAAACTGTGAAAAAATATGATGATTGGATGGTCAGAAAGACAATCAATCGGACCCATTCCATTTTGAGAACACAATTGAAGAAGTCAATTGTGTCTCCTACAAAAGCTGCAGTAAAGCCTCCATCAAAAGATAAATCCTCAAAAGGGCAGCGCAATTCAAAGAAGAAAGAGGAATCAGGAGAAGATGAGTATGTATCAAAGGCTAAATTGTCTTTGACTCTGGCAGATTTCATGCCATCTACTTCAAAGCCACGGGCACCGTCCCACCAAACGGCACAACCTAAACAGGCTAACCAGGCAGAGTCTTTATCAGACGAAGAGTTAATCTTTGGTTCTGTTAATATGATTCAATTAACAGATCCATATTCCAGTCTTGATGAGCCTGAATTCCTTGTATCAAATAAGGGAATCCGAGGAAGTTCTAGAGGTTCAGGATACAGGGGAAGACGTGGATCTTTCCTAAGCCACTACTCTAATTTTACCCCTGCTAGCACTGTATATGCAGCAGAAACTCGTGGTAAAGCCCTTCAGCGAGCTCAAAAAGAACAAGCAAGTTCTTCTGCCAATGGCCAACTCAGTTTTGGCTAAGTTATTTTGGAAGACCGATTAAAGGTTCCATATTCTTTATATCAGCAAGTAAATGGATCTAATCAGTCTAATCTTCCAAAACCAAGGATGTTGCCAACTTCAATACAAGATGCATCAGCTTCCAAAGCATCTGCTTCCAAGGTACCTGCTAAACCGCATATTCCTATTGGGAAACGCAGACCTCTAGATCAAAAGTATGATATATTGAAACACTTGGCCCAAGTACCAGCCAAGTTATCAATTTTGGATGCTTTGAATCTGTCAAAAGATCTTCGGGAAGCACTCATCGAAGCTTTGTCATGTCCTCAGGAGTTTGAAGCTGAAATTGCTGCAGCTGAAATCTATCACATAGAGAATAATCCTGCAGAATGCCATGCAGTGATATCTTTTACTGATAAAGATGAAGATGATGTTGTGCATGGGCACATAAATCCTTTGTACTTATCTGGAAAAGTCAATGGTGTAGATGTTCTAAGAGCTTTCATTGACAATGGTTCAGGAGTCAACCTCATGCCCATTCGTACACTTCGTCGATTGGGCCTCACGGAATCTGATTTATCTCCTTCTACCATGATGTTACAAGGATATGATAAAAATGAACAAGAACCACTGGGAGAAGTTACACTCAGAACTCTGTTTGGAGATCTTGTATCCAATTCGGATTTCATGATTGTTGATCAAGACTCAACTTTCAATATCTTGCTTGGAAGACCCTGGCTACATCAGCATGCAGCTATTCCTTCATCATACCATCAATGTCTCAAATACTGTTTCGATGGTCAAGTTGGAACATTGTATGGTGATAAGGCCCCGTTCAAGACATGTGAGTCTCAATACATTGAGGCGGAATTTTATCACATGAAGGGAAGAGAAAAATCTACAATGAAGGAAATTACCAAAGTTAATGCTCCATATGGTTTGGAGAAAATTCCAATAAATCCATTTTCACATGTGAGTACAGATTATGTGTTACCTATCAGTCAAATTGAAAAAATAGGCCCAAATCAAAATACTCTTATGGAAAGATCCATAATGTCAATTACGGCGATCGAGCCAGAAAACATGGGAGAAATTGGTAACCTACCAAGAAGTGATGAAAGCATAAGTGGTGACTTTTTCATTTCATCTGCTGAAGTCCAACAAGTCTATACTTTTCTAATCAGGCCAGAAGAAGTTATAGCAACACCAGAGGTGAATAATGATGTCGATTCTCGATCCATCATCTCCTCTTTATTTCCCAAAGAAGACCCTTTATCATCAATAGGGTCGGAAATGGAAGATTCTTCTTCAAAATGTGAAAATTTTGACATCTCTTATGATCATGAGAATTTTGTTTTCTCATCTACTTTGCAAGTAGAAACGGAAGAAATAACACATGATGAAGAGGAAGAGGAAGATCTTAGAGATGCTCCTCCAGCATTTGAAGAGGGTATCTCTACCACTGTGGATGAACTCAGAGAAGTAAATATGGGTAAAGAGAAAGATCCACGCCCCACTTTAATTAGTGCGGCCATGACCCTTGAAGAGAAAAAGATGTATATTTCTTTTCTAAAGAAAAATAAAGATATTTTTTCTTGGAATTATACAGAAATTCCTAGGCTTGATCCTGATGTTGCTACTCATCATTTGGGTTTACCAAAAGAACATCGAGGTTTTAAGGAAGCCGCGAGAAGAACACATCCAACCTATGCTTCCAAAATTGAAGCTGAAGTGGATAAGCTGATCAAAGCCAACTTCGTCAGAGAAGTTCAATATCCCAAGTGGTTGGCTAATATTGTCCCTGTAAAGAAGAAGAACGGACAAATTAGGGTTTGCATCGATTTCAGAGATCTTAATCGGTATTGTCCTAAAGATGATTTCCCAGTTTCGATTACAGAACTCTTAATTGATGCGACGGCTGGCTATGAAGTACTTTCTTTCATGGATGGATATTCCGGATATAATCAGATCCGAATGGCCCCAGAAGATGAGGAATATACAGCCTTCAGAGCTCCTCAAGGTGTGTTTTGTTACCGGGTGATGCCCTTTGGTTTGAAGAATGCAGGTGCAACATATCAACGCGCCATGCATCGTATCTTCAAACCTATTTTAGGGAAGTTTGTTGAATGCTATGTAGATGATTTGGTGGTTAAATATAAACAACCTTCTAATCACTTGGCTGATTTGGAAGTCATATTCCACAAGCTTCAACAACATAATTTAAAGATGAACCCCTTAAAATGTGCTTTTGGGGTAACCTCAGGAAAATTCCTTGGCTTTGTAGTACGCCATCGTGGTATTGAAGTTGATCCTGAGAAGACCAAATCAATCCTTGGTTTGTCACCTCCTCAGAATTTGAAATAATTAAGAGGACTTCAAGGACACTTAGCCTACATTCGGAGTTTCATCTCTAATTTGGCAGGCAAAAGTTTACCCTTTACCAAATTATTGAAGAAAGGAGTCACTTACCAGTGGACTGAAGAATGTCAAAAAGCATTTGATGTTCTCAAGAAATACCTCTTGAGTCCACCAGTACTCATGCCACCTGTTGAGGGTAGACCGCTTATCCTCTATGGGACATATTTAGAGCGATCATTGGGTGCCTTTCTCGCTCAAAAGAATGATGCTGGGAATGAAAATAGTCTCTATTATCTCAGTAGAACTATGCTTGAAGCAGAAACCCGGTATTCAAGTATTGAAAAGTGCTGCCTAGCATTAATCTTTGCAGTTCAGAAACTGAGACACAACCTGCAACATCATGAGGTCCAATTGGTATCTCGTAATAATCTTCTCAAATTCATCCTTAGTCGTCCAATGCTTACAGGACGTCTAGCAAGGTGGGAGGTTATTCTACAGCAGTTCGACATTCAGTATGTGTCTCAAAAGGCAATTTAGGGCCAAGCTCTGGCTGATTTCCTGGCTGAACATCCTTCAGTGGAAGACACGTATTCAGATATCGAACTCCCTGATGAGGAAGTTTTCTCTATTCAAGAGAGTCCTAAAACATGGGAAATGTATTTTGATGGTGATTCTAGAAGTCCAACAGGGAAGAAAATGGAAAATCCTAAACTCAACAAAGTTGGTTTAGGAATTGTGCTCATTTCTCCAGATAAGGCAGTGTTACCTTATTCTTTTTTGTTGTGGGAAGGTGGTACCAATAATGAAGCTGAATACCAAGCTCTCATTACAGGCTTGGAATTAGCGCTTCAAGCACAAGTGAATCACTTAAAGGTGAAAGGTGATTCAGACCTGGTAATCAAACAAGTCAATGGGGATTATGCCATCAGAAAAGAAGAATTAATCCCTTTGTATGATTACGTCAGAGAGTTAATGTCGGAATTCCCCTCAGAACCAACATTTTCTTATGTCCCAAGATCACAAAATGCTCAAGCTGATGCATTGGCTAATATAGCCACAGCTTTAGCAGATCCAAATCGGGATGAGACAACCATCTATATTGCCCACCGTCGTGCAATTTCACCTTATGTTCAAATCAGAACAGAGGAAATTAATGAAATTAGTCCCATTCCTGAACCGTATGGTCATACTACAGGATGGATGTCACCTATCAGGGAATACCTTCAAAATTGAACACTTCCACCTGATAGAGCCGAGAAACAACAAATTCGGCGACGTGTGGTCAATTTTACTCTTTATGATAGCCTAAACCACCTCGAGAAAATTCTCTACAAACGTGGTTTTGATGGAATTCTCTTCAGATGTATTGATGGTGAAGAGACAATGGCTGTCATAAAAGAAGTGCATGTAGGAGTCTGTGGTGCCCACCAGTCTGGACATAGACTGTCTGATCAAATTCGAAGGCTTGGATACTTTTGGCCTTCAATGATACAAGATTGTGTTAATTTTACAAAGAAGTGTCATTCATGCCATGTATATGCCAACTTCATTCATAAACCTCCAGAGTTGCTTCATACAGCTAAATACTCATGGCCATTTTCCACATGGGGAATGGATGTGGTGGGACCTTACCCTTCAGCTACGGCCAAGCAGTTTAAGTACATTCTTACTGCTACTGATTTCTTTTCCAAATGGGCAGAGGCAGTACCTCTCAAAGAAGTCAGTTCTAAATGCATTGTTAGCTTCATCAAGTCTAACATCATTACTAGATTTGGTGTCCCTCATACCATATTGACGGACAACGGCACCAACTTCTGTTCTTCTGAGGTAAAGAAATTGTGTCAAGAATACAACATTAAGTCCAACCATTCATCTCGATATCATGCAGCGGCTAATGGTCAGATAGAAGCTTTCAACAAGACTCTTTCAAATATACTGCAAAAGATGGTGTATAAAGATAAGAGGTCATGGCTTGATAAACTCTTTCATGCTTTATGGGATTATCGGACTACCACTCGCAATGCAACGCGGTCAACTCCATATTCATTGGTATATGGAACAGAAGCAGTCTTGCCAATTGAAGTTCAATTTCCCTCACTTAGAATAGCCATTTGTGATCAGTTATCTACAGATGAGCAATCCCAAAAGCGGTTGAATGAATTGGAACAGTTAGATGAGAAAAGATTGTGCACTTTGCACCACTTGGAAATCTATCAGAATCGAATCGCACGAGCTTTTAACAAAAAGGTTCGTCTTCGTTCATTCATTCATGGAGAATTGGTATTGGTTCTCAGAGCACCAATGATACCAGGAAAGAAGCCTCCCAAGCTTGAACCAAAATGGGAAGGACCTTATTCAATACATAAGGTCTACTCCAATGGAACATATTCTCTAATCTCAATGGATGGAGAACACATCACGACTCCAACTAATGCCAGATTTCTGAAGAAGTATTTTGTATAAACACAAAATATTGTTCCCAGATCCAAAACAGTCACATTGGTTCATAATATGTCCTACATGACATTAAACTGTTATTTTGTCCCTGCTACATGACACTAAACTATGCAACACCAATAATCCTAACTGCAAGACTTTAAACTGCATAGTCCCTTTTTTATGTCCTACATGACATTAAACTGTTATTTTTTTCCTGCTACATGACACTATACTGGGCAGCACCAATAGTCCTAACTGCAAGACTTTAAACTACATAGTCCCTTTTTTATGTCCTACATGACATTAAACTGTTATTTTGTCCCTACTACATGACACTAAACTGTGCAGCACCAATAGTCCTAACTGCAAGACTTTAAACTGCATAGTCCCTTTTTTATGTCCTACATGACATTAAACTATTATTTTGTCCCTGCTACATGACACTAAACTGTGCAACACCATTAGTCCTAACTGCAAGACTTTAAACTGCATAGTCCCTTTTATATGTCCGAGATGACATTAAACTATATTATGTCCTATCTACATGACATTAAACTGTACAGAAGTTCCTTATAGGTCCTACATGACATTAAACTGTATTTTGTCCCTGCTACATGACACTAAACTGTGCAGCACCAATAGTCCTAACTGCAAGACTTTAAACTGCAAAGTCCCTTTTTTTTAATGTCCGAGATGACATTAAACTATATTATGTCCTATCTATATGACATTAAACTGTACAGAAGTTCCTTATTTTTCCGAGATGACATTAAACTATATTGTGTCCTAGCAACATGACATTAAACTGTGTGACACTTTCATTGTCCAGCATGACGTTAAACTGTAAAAAGTCCCCAGAACTGATATCCTCATATTGGTTCACCTTAGTCCTAGCTACATGGCTTTAAACTATACATCACCAGTTCGTCCTTGCTATATGACATTAAACTATACAGCAATGGTCCATTATAACTTTAAACTACAACTTCGTCCCACACGACATTAAACTGTGAAAAAGTTCCCTAAACCGTCCAGCATGACCTTAAACTGCATCATCCCTGGTCCATGTATATGACCATAAACTATTTGCAAATCCCTTATGTCCAGGAAGATGTTAAACTATGACGTCCTAACTACATGACGCTAAACTGTATAAAAGTCCCTCACGTCCGGAAAGACGTTAAACTATATAATCATCAAAGGTCCAACATGACATTAAACTACACCATCCACGGTCCATGCATATGACCTTAAACTATTCGCACTTTCGTCTAACATGACATAAATGGTGTGTTATTTTGTCCTTACTGCATGACATTAAACTGCACAGTCCCCCTTTCGTCCAATATGACGTTAAACTATTTTATCCCCATCGTCCTAACTACATGACGCTAAACTGTACAGAAAATCCTTGATATGTCCTACATGACATTAAACTGTTATTTTGTCCCTGCTACATGACACTAAACTGTGCAGCACCAATAGTCCTAATTGCAAGACTTTAAACTGTATAGTCCCTTTTTTATGTCCTACATGACATTAAACTGTGCATCGTTAAGGTTGTTATTACCTCTTGTTTCTCACACCGAGTATGACTCATGTGATCTTAGAGCGAACAGCAACCATAACACTCCCTTTGGGCCACTAACCATGTGTGAGTCCCAACAACATTTTTTTATTAGATCATTGTCCACAAGAACAACTTGATCATTAATTCATTCTTTAATTGAACTACACAGACTTTGATCCTTTCCCTCAAGGCGGGGTATGTAGGCAACCTCCCAGGGTTCAAGCCCAAGAACAATCTCTTCACATCGGTTCACCACCATCTCATATGATGTTGATTTGTGAAACCGCCCCTAGAATCAATATCTTTACATTGATTCACTTTCTTCCTTGTTATATGACGTTAAACTATTCAACACTTTTGTCCGGTACGACAATAAAATACAATATTCTTTGATTTCCTCATTTGAGAAGGAACCATTATTGACATTGATTTTTTCAATCATGTTTTATTTCAAAAGACTACGTGCATACATGGTAATGCCTAAACTTTTTATCTCAGGTTAAACCATCATTGCACTAAAATCCCCTTTCACCCTTCACATGTACAAACCAAATTTGTACAAAGGGTAGTTCTAGAACTACAAGCCCGTACAAACCAAATTTGTACAAAGGGTAGTTCTAGAACTACGTGGGCTTGATTCCCATCCTTATGGGATACGTAGGAACGTTCGAGTATCCCTCGAATCCAGCTCCAAGTCATTTGGTCCTAACCCCAAATTTCACTTTCAGTCCCTTGGTTGAAAATTCCTCATGAAAACACACACTGTGTATTCATTATTATGGTCCGAATTCTATGACCCTAAACTAAGATCACTCATACTTTCATCCTGCACGACGTTAAACTTCATTTCAAGAACTATGTATGGCTTGATTCTCATTCTTATGAGATACATAGTGAAGTCCAAAATTTCAATTCAGGACCCAGCCACTACATGATTATGGTTATCATTGACCTATGTATCTCTACACACATTGGACAATACCCATATTTATCTGTTATAATCCTAACCTTAAAATATTTTCAGATCTTCATAACCTTTTTCATGACTTCTAGTCACAAAAATGTCAAACTTCTGAGAATTCTTTTTCCTGACTATGCAGCACGTGCCCATAGGTGGCCTTGCATAAACAGTCCACATAACAGACTTGTCAGCCAAAAGATACTATTTATTTGACCATGCAGCCAATGCCCATAGGTGGCCATGCATGTTTCAACCCCCTAACGGGTTTGTTAAATAATGGTAACTTCATTCTTGGGAAGAATGCCTCTTTTGTCCTTATTTGTCTTAAATGACAGTATGTAGGGATCCGCAAAAAAATAGAAATCCTTAACATATTTTTCCCATATGCTTTTTCATGATTTGAAAGTATTCAAGTCTATGGTTTATTTTTCTTCCCTATGTTTGGGTCAGACCTTCGTAGGAGTGATATTCATCCAGTTCTTCGATATTCTTGTTCGGAAATATCTTCTCCATATTCAAGTACCTCTTTCCATACCACAAACTCTATACTTTAGAAAATTTGAATCTCCATAAACTTTCACTGGCTTTTAGCACTAGGAAAGTAAATTTCTGGGAGTTCTTTTGACTAACTATGCAGCACGTGCCCATAGGTGGCCTTGCATAAACAGTCCACATAACAGACTTGTCAGCTGAAAGATACTATTTATTTGACCATGCAGCCAATGCCCATAGGTGGCCCTGCATATTTCAACCCCCTAACGGGTTTTGTTAAATAATAGTTACTTCATTCTTGGAAACTACTTCTTCTAATGCCTTTTAGCTATTTTTCATATCATTCCTCAGATTCAAATATTCTTAAGCCATAGTTTACATTTTTTCCCTCATACTCGAGTATGGTAATATGTTTTCAGATAAATTTTCAAGGAATTGAATCAATTTTAATCCATTTTGGTCCAAGATATTTCGACCTTAAACATTAGCCCCTTTATGTCCGGCGTGCATGACTTTAAACTGCCCACACAAAAGACAAAGGAACTATGAATAAAAGTCAAGTTCCAACTCACTAAATATACATTTTTTGTATGATTTAGGTAATATTGAGCAATTAAAAGGTTCAAAGTTTGTAGGATTATTTGTAATAATCCTAGTAAAATCAAACTATGCTTACTAGGCCCATTGGCTTAAGTAAATTTGAAGCAGGTAATGAAAGAATGCAGGTACAAATGATTGAAGACAAAAGTGTTTTTCATTGATACACAAGAGTTAGAAGGACATCCACAGACTGGAGTCTCTTCTCTTTTTCGAGAATTACAAGAGGATTTCAACATAACACTTCATTTGATTTACGGCATCCCGAGCTTCATCAGCAACCACCTGGAATTCATTCATTCAACTGGATACAATAAGAGATGCAGTGATACTAGCTCTTCTTGGAACAATTGTAAAAGGATGTTCTTGAGTGCAGTTTGAGAAAATTTTCTGCTGATCAAACAGTGACTCTGTTTCTGTCCAAGAGACTTGGAAGCTGGATACATGGATTTGAGAATGGAGCATTGGAAGTAAAGAGCCATTTGGAGAGAGTACTCTTTTCAGATATTGCTCTAATACCACGTTTGCCTTCTCTCCACCAACCATTAGTGGAAAACATTTCAGCCCATGAGTTTGCCATTTTCAAATCTGCAAGGAAATGACATGGAGGAAGAATTTGAAAGTTCACACCATTGTTGTTACTCTTAATGCACAACATAACCGAAATAGAGAAGTAGCAGTGCAGCTGCATCTCTGGTGTATAATTGTTTGCATTTGGAACATTGACTCCTTGCAGATGACCATGACCACACAGAGACAGGTAGATGCTCTGTGGGAAATTTAGATGATATTTCTTCAAGTACTTATCCAAATCTGGGAAAGTGCTGTCGCAGATATCATAGTAATCATGGCCAATAATGTTCATCATGTCATCAATCCGCTTGCTAGCCAGTTCATCAACCGTTCCAATTCCCTTAGTATCCATTGAATCTGCACAAAAGTTGAACAAATTTAACTCTTAAATGGGTTTATTTTTCATAAAATTTGTGAAAGAATTCGGAAAAAATGGCCAAGGCATTAAGTTGCGCAAGTCTAAAACAATGGAGCGCAAGTATTTCATGTGCCGCGCTAGTTTTTGACGCGCAAGTCTAAACCGCGCAAGTACGAATACCTTTACAGGAGCGTGACAGTGAGGGAACAGTGGAAAAGAGACTTGCACGAATTAGGTGACCTGTGCGGCGAGATCTCGAGAAGGTATGACGTCCAGAAATCCGGATGCTTGTACGGAGGTGAGGCCATGTATTTATAGGCCAGGAAGCCTATATGCGCACCGTAGCCAGAGCGCTTCAAGACTGCGCGACGAACACTTGCGCGCCGACCTCTGTGCACTGAAGACTTGCGCGCCCCCCTTTTCCTTTGAATGGATTCGATTTCCTCAGAGTCAAATCCTCATTTCTCTCCGGATCCAACTCTGAGGGGGGACTTTTGTTGACGCTCCTTTCGTCACAGAATCTAAAGATCGGAAAAGGGAATATCTGAGCTCAAAGTGATTCAACCTTTGAAGAAAACATCAAAAATCGACAAAGGCATGAACAAAGGATCAACAGCAACTGCACCGCGCAAGTTATCTCACTGTCGCGCAAGTACACTTGCGCGGAACCCTTGGTCGCGCAAGTGACTTGCGCGACCTAAGGGGTAACTGCCCGGTAACCACCCGGGGTCTTCTTTTGCCTATAAATAGACCCTGTGGGCCCCCCATTCGAGAGGATCTTTTTCCAGAAACTCGGATTGAAGCTCCCGATGCCCAAGTATTTTCTCAAAGCTTCCGGAACACTTCTAAGGTAATTTCTTACCTAGAACGGAAGATCTAAAGGAAGAAGGAAGGCCTAAGTGTTGAAACTTATCAAACACCTGTGCGCCGACTTATTTCCTTCAATATAACTTGTGCGCCCCTTTTCTGGAAGAACCCCAAGAGGATTCTAAAGGGTTTAAAAAAGAGTCGCTCAAGTATTTCAATGCTGGTTGAAAATCGCGCAAGTACACCATGTGTCGCGCAGGTATACCTGCGCGACCAATACTTGCGCGCCCACGGAAGACTTGCGCGCCTTTCAAGACTTGCGCGCCCCTACCTTTTTGGGTGCCCATCTTTCCCATTTTACCCCTCTTAAGCCATTACACCTTTCCTTTTCAAGATTCAGTCTTCAAGACACTCTTCAAAGCCATTTATGGCATGATTTCTTGATTTGAATTCCTTATCTTAAAGGAATTCTGTGGAATATCTCTCAAAACCTAGTGATTTAAATATCCTTATGTTACTAAATATAGAGAGTTAATTCATTCAACCTCATCCTTTAAGATGAGAGAATCCTTAACTTGGGCATCCTCCTCAGGAGTAAGCCCCAATTTCAAATCTGGGCATCCTCCTCAGGAGTAAGCCCCAAATTCTTAAAGTTCCCAAACATGGGCATCCTCCTCAGGAGTAAGACCCAAACCTTAATCCCTAACCTGGGTCTCCTTTTCAGGAATAAGACTCAGTCATAATCTTGGGCATCCTTTTCAGGAGTAATCCCCAAGTCCCCTAACCTGGGCCTCCTTTTTTAGGAGTAAGTCCCAGTCATAACCTTGGGTTTCCTTTTCAGGAGTAAACCCCAAGCCCCCTTAAATTTCTCTTAACCAGTCCTAATTTACCCTTGATTTGGGTTTCCTTTTCAGGAGTAAAACCCAATCATAAGTCCCCTCCTAACTTGGGCATCCTCCTTAGGAGTAAGCCCCATGATTAGAGTATTCAAATCTCCATGAAGCACATATAACTTTATGGACCCTGTTCATGGATTTTCTCCCTAAAAGTGAATCCTAAACCTTCATCTATCTGGGCAGTCATACATACATAAGCCCCAAACAATTTCTTATGATTGCATCTTTCATGGCACAATTGTCTAATTTTTACCAATACCTCTTGTTTCTCACACCGAGCATGACTCACGTGACCTTAGAGTGTAAAAGTAATTATCACATTCTTCTTTGAGCCATCAATCATAAAACATCATATTCCATTACTCGAACTACGTGGGTTCTGATTCCTTTTCCAAAATAAAGGATACGTAGGTAGCCCATTTATGGGTTCGATCCCAACTTTGAAATAATCCCTGTCCTTCTGAATGACGATAAACTTCAAGTGCCCCACTGAGTGGCTTTAAAACCAGCCTGGTCATCATAATGACCAAGAGACTTTTATGTTTTGAAGGATACCATTGACCAAGAATCTCTAAACAGATATAGATGATTCTCTATTGATGAAGAACCTCGAATACATATAAAAGATTCTCTAAATTTCTTTCATATTTAATCATTGATTGTTAAAACTAAAGGAAAGCACATTTTATACTTGGTAATTTAATAAGGATTCACGAACATAACTTAAATCTATAAAGAGAGTCCTGGAATAGACAATAATTCCCCTCAAAAAGGTGTGATGAGTCCGACCTCCCATCCTCTCGACCAATGCAAATTCCTAAGCCTCATCAGTCCACAATCTAATGAGTGCATACCTTTGGAAAGTAGGTCCAAACGGATCTGGAATCATTGGATGTTTCTGGTTCTACGAACAAACCCGCTAGAAACCGATCGGAACGTTTGAATCTCCCGTCCAGGAGGTCATCCCCGAAATCCGTGAGGAAACAAGGAACTATCGAATGCGAGTCCTTGTCCATGGCACACCCCGAGGCGATGACCTCGGGGTCCTCCTCCAACCATGACGAGACGACACCAGTGCCCTCGCCTCCTGCAGCGCACTGACGCACCAACTTCGGCCTGCCCCGTGTCGCCTCATGCCGTCCGCTTCGGCTCTCCACTCTAGTACCCTGCTACGTCGCAACTACAACCGTCTCTACCTGGCCGCATCCGCCGCCTGTCATCTCAACTCCTCCCATAGCTACCCCGTCCGTGTCGGCCACACCCGATGCTGCCACCTCTTCCAAACCCCCCGCCGCACCCGCTGCCTGAAGCCCGACCTCTGGCCACCGCCCTTTCCAGAGTTGGGGCTTCCGTTGGCCACCGTCACCACTCCGGTGGAACGATCTCAAAACTGAACACGGGTTAGGGATCCTCAAGACGAGGCCTTCGCAGTGCCTGCCCCCGATCGACGATCCGACAAGATTTTGGCGCATCCAAAAATATGGATGAATAATGCCCAAGAACGAGAATTAAAAACGGGTCTCGGATGATGGCCGTGTTCATTTGGACATCAAAATAACTCTAGAATTTTATAATTATAAGAAAAATTTGATGAAAAGTCAAGAAATCGATGAAGGTACAGAAATTAACCAAAAATCTTACCTCAAATCGGCCAGGCATCATTGGTGGCACGTCCACGATGCTCCTACTTCGATCCGCCAAGGTTCCTACTGTGGTCTCTCCTTGATTTGGTGAAGAACAATGAAGAACGCCATAAAACAAGAGAGAGAGAGAAAAGAAGGAAAAAACCCCAACTCATAACTTCTATTTTTCTATTTATAGAAAAATCTGCTTTGTGCTGAATCCAAAACTGTCGTGCCCTCTCATTTTATATCGCGCATTGGAAAAACAACCCATTTCGAATTCAATGGAAGTCTCAGATTTTCATTCAGAGCCTTATTCTAAAAGTTATTTGAAAATAACATCAGTGATTAAAATCACTAAGTAATTATTTCAAAATGATGATTTTTCCCCTGGGTGAAATCACTCACAACAGGCCCGCGCCCGTGACTTTTACACCCCGCCAAGGGTAAATGGCATCATCCAGATGCAACCGTGCCCTCGTATTTCCGATCTGAGCTACCTCTTAGGAGAAAACACATCCCTGCCTTGTACATAGTATAAAACACTTAATATTTTTATAAAATTCATTTTGGGCACACCGGTCCCCAGAATCGCACATTGTCTCGGCTCCTAGATCTGGAAATATATGTAGAAATATTACAATGTTTTATAGGGAAAAAACCAGGTCTCTACATCATTCCCTCCTTCAAGATTTTCATACCCGAAAAGAAAAACTAAGAAAAACAAATCGGGATACAAATCTCACACCTATCTCTCCAACTCCCAAGAAAACTTTCACAACACCATGCTAGAACAAAATGCAAACCAAAGGGATGGTTTGTACTCATAAGGTCTCCTACTTTTGATGACATGTGTAGGAACAGGCACACACCTCATCAGATGCGACACGTGGAAGATGTCGTGCTCCCACTCCTACTATTGGGAAAGTTGGGAAAGATAGTATGCAACCTCTCAATCACTTGCATGATTCCCGAAAGGCCCAAAGAAACTCGGGGGACTTCCCCGAACAAACCTCTACTTTCCAAATTGTGACCGAAATCACGGTTTGTTCCTGGAACATGGTCTCATGATTCCATCCTTCAAGATACCCATCTGGTGAAACACCCAAGGATATTCAGTCACACAAGTTTTCACTGTCAGTGCATCACCACCCAGACTCTCTTACACGCTCAAAAAGTGGATGAGTCAACACCATCGACTACAGAAAAGTCGTACCCTCTTTCTCCACCAAGGTCAGCTGTAGGGACACTAACTGCTCTAAAAATTCCCGCACTAGTCGAGCCTGGTACTTTCTGCTAAGGGAACCTGCTAAAACACTACCATTTTCTAGAACATAGACTACCTCAAATTCACAGTCCAACAAAAATTTCAACCAGAACCGTCACCTTTGGTTCAAGTCTCTCTAGGTGAGGACTCACCGGAGAAACTGGTGGTCTGAGCAAACCAAAAAGTGCTCTCCCAGAAGATAGTGTCTCCACATTCTCAGGGTGAATACTACCACTACCAGCACCACATAGTGAAACATGTAGTACTGTTTATGGGGTGTCCATCACCTTGACCTATACTTGATAACTATATCAAGAGTGACGTTGAGCATGCAAGGTACTAACAAACAGGGCAAGTGAGAAAACTCATCCAACCGCCAGAGGCTAGACACAGAAAGCACGTGGCATACCACATGTGTCTTTTCCATCTTGGAAGGAGAGTAATTCTTAAAACAGGCACCCCACCAAACCCACTAGTGGCACCTTAATAAAATAGGGGGGTCAAGCAGAAAATCCCCATTGGAAAATATCAAACCTTCTCTGACACTCCACCGCACAACCCCACCATGAATTCACATGTCAGAGGGACTCATCCACCACACCTTAATACTATCTGCTTTGGGTGGTACTAACTCTCCCTCATAGTTTTGATCGCATCAAAAAAACATGTCTCATTGGGGGAAGAACCCCTCTTTCCTGTGAATTCAAATCTATGTCAGAGAACACCAACACAGGGTTACACCAGTACCCTGCATCACCCCCAGTAACCCCTCAAACAATGAGTTAGACGAAAAGAGTACCTCATGCAATGTCTAACAATTTCTACTAATAAATGTAGAAAATGACACAGAAAATACCTTTTATCATCTCATGTGATATAGGATTGTATACATTTATAGCACACAGCCGCCAGCGGCCCCGTCTGTCAGCTCCCTGAGCCTGAAATGGGTCACCGAGTGGTGGTGGAAGGACCTCGAAACGTCGTCTTCCAACCATAGCTCTTCCTGATTTTCTGCCAACATCACCTCCCTAGTGACCACCATGTCCTCACCTAAGAGTTCTCTGATCACGACAATGCCTCTATCGTGGTGGTGCGTCTACCAACTATTTGGTAAACTCAGGACATTTTGTCTAGTATTCTCATACCACGTGACCTTTCACATCACAATCATAACACTATTCCTCGTTGGGATGTCTCGGTGCTCTATGTTGTCCCCAACCATGTTCCTGAGTATCATCAATGGGATACCTCCGGTGCTAAGGCCCTTATAATTGACATCCATCTGACAGAAATTTCTCGGTCACCAGTTCCTACTCCAGTACCCCGAGATGGGTGAGGATGAACAAGGGAACTACATTGGCATGAATCTCCTCTACAGAGACCCCGCTCAAAATTATGTGCTCGGAAGTTTACATTATGGAAAACGTCCAAAGAGTACTGAGTTAGGTTTGTGAACCTATTCGTGTACTCAGCCACTTCCATCACTCACCACATAAGCTCCAACAGCTCCTAAAACTGCATAAAGCATAAGTAGGAGGGGTATTACTCCTCATGAAACAGCTTCTAGAAGTCATCCCAAGAGAGTACTGACTCATCATGCATCTGAGTAAACCTAGCGCTACTAACAAAAAAAATGATTGTTTGAAAGACTGGCTGTTAAAGCCACCATCAATCTGTCAGTGTGGTTTCGACCAAATTTACCTATGTTTTAAGGGTCAAGCGATCGCTTGCAGTGCATCTTGGGTTGTTTAATCCTCAGAGACCTAAGAAGAACCTTTAGACACTCAATAAAAAGAGATGGATTTTTGGCTATGAAGTTTCCAACTTGGGTTGATTTTAGATGGTTTTGAAAGATCACTAAAAGATCTATGTGAATTCAAATTATGAGGAAATGAGTTGATCCTAGGTTATTGCTCGGGGTGGATTGAATGAATTTCTTTTTTTTTACGATTTTAATTTCATTAACTCAAGAAGGATTCATGCAATGAATTCAAACTAACCTAATCACTTACTGATTAAACACCTTCACAACACATGCTAATCACCTATACACTTGTAGGATCATTTTCATAAGCACTCCAAGGTAAATGATATAATTAGCACATCAAAGTGGGGTGAATAAATTCAATAAGGAAGAGGATGAATAAAAATCATTGAATGAAAGAAACTCAATTAAAAGAAATTAATAACATATAGAGAGTGAGAAATAAAATTCAAGCCAGCCCCTTGCTACTCCCTTGGATCAATCCATAAAAGATCAATCCCTCTATTGATGACAAGTTCTCAACGGAAGCGGAAAGTATACTTACGAGGGTGGAATTGAAGAAGTAAAAACAACACAAATAACGATCACTCCACCGTTGTGTGAACAAAATCACAAGGTTTGGTGTGAAAAATTTCACACCTTGAGGCAACGGTATCATGGTGATATAAATAATAATATAATAAGAGAAGAATAAGAAGTTTTATTGAAGACGAAGGTGATTCGAACAACTTACATGAGAAGGAAGAACATTACAAAGGCAAATTGGCATAATAACACTACAATGAAAAGAAAGCACCAAGATCCTCAAATCCTCCATCCCTACTACCTTAAATAGGAATTTTGGAAGCCTTTGTCTGAGATACCATCATCCCATGTGCCTTTAATTAATTTTTTTGGAGAAAGGTGGGTGGACATTTAATGCATAAGAGACTTTTCAACTCTTGCCTCGAAGTTGCAGTCAGCTTGCATCCACCAGAAAGACGCGCCTAAAAGACCTTCTATAAGGCCGATTTAGAGTGGGCCCTAACATACTTAAATGAATCCCCGGATTTCCTCTAATATCCTGTAAAATTTCAGCCCAAAATAAAAAAAAACTCGCGAGATATGATATAAATAGTGGGATGTTTTTCTGGGCCGCAGAATCTGGCCCAGAATTGAATCTTCAACTTGGGCCACCTTAATCACCACCCTTTAGGACGAATTAGCACTGTCTCCAGCATAATTATTTGTTCCTATATATGTATTCTAGTGTCCCATGAATTTTGGGCTTCATTGGGCCTGTATTGTGGCCCCCACAGTCCGATAAGTGGGATGATATCCAATCTTCCTTCTCTAGAATTGTTTCCTTTCTTCGCCAAAAATCCTCATCATCCTTTATGAATCCTCCATTGATCCCTGAATAAAAAATGTTCATATTTAAGTTTATATCTATTTCCAAAAATATCAAATTAAAATATGGAAAATTACATTCTTTGAAATTAGATGAAACATTGGGCCTAAATTGGTGCAAATTAGGCATGGAGTGCACAAATGAAGAGATTGGATGTTCAAAATTAAAATCCACTAACTCAGGCCCATAAGATCAGAAATAAACATTTAATAATATTAAATTGTAATCAAAATATGTGTTTTTATTGGCTAATCACACCCCCACCTTGAGTTTTTCTAGTTCCGAGCAAAATATATCTCACAAAAATGAAATTCGAATGACCTTTTCCAAAAACATTTTAATACACATTTCTCACCCAAAGATCACATACCAAACAATTATGAAACCCATCAAAATCATTTAAAACAGCTATGTCCACAGGCATATCTCAAGCCCAAGTCCATTCCTTTGTTCAATTTCATTTCCATATTTCATCCAAATTCAATTAAGCATGATGAAGTGTTGTGCATCACAATAGACATGGGGGTTCATTTCCATTCGAGGGAGAAAAGATGGAAGCACTAGGAGCAATCAAATTTTAATAATAAGATGAGTACTCATTTTTTTATTTTCTATTTTTTGGTTTCTTTTGGTAATTTTGCCATGGTAATTGAAATTGAACTCAATCGAGTCAACCCATGTAGTAAGACTTTGCCGATGACTCCCAAGCTCAAAGACCTTAGGGCACCAAGTGAAGCTCACATACTAGGGCATCATCTCGAGTTAACTCAATCAAAAAAAATTCAAATTACCACAAATAGAGGTAAAATTCCCAACTCTGGGCCCGAAAACTATGGAGTCACGATCCCCAAGTTCCGAAAGCCACACATTAGGTCAATTCATTGGTCTACGCGCAATTGATTTTTTTTGAATACTCATGTTGAAATTAAAATGATCACCAATCCTATGATATTTATTATGGGTCCCCAAGAACTCAAACTAAAACCCCACAATCTAGAGGACGTGCATTGTGTTTTTTTATTAAATGGATGAAAATATAATAGTGAAAAATCACTTCGGAAAACCGCACTTTCCAATATCTATGCACATGAACATAAACTTGCATTAAAATCAGAATCACGGAATGTAAAATTATTTGATATACAATTTCAGAGTTTGGAATTTGTGTTATCATGTTCAAGGATAATGAAATTTTTCCTTCCACACATTTTCATCTCCCCCCCAACTTGGAATAACACTGTCCCCAGTGTTTAAAGAATTGAAACATAGAATGGGAAGGATAGAAGTTCAACGAAGACATTGAAAATGAAAATTATGGAATGAAGTCACCTGGTGGTTGATGTTGAGAATGCATTCCCATGTCTCCCTTCAGTTCTGGTTTATCTCCCAATGGCTTGGACGGTTGTGACCAGCTTTTCCCAATGACCTATGACATGCCTTTAAATTTTTTTAATATATATATATATTTATATGTGTATTTTTTTAACCTAAAAAAAGGTACAAATAACATAAACTGATGATAAATTGTCTTCTCTTAAATTTTTGGGTAAGGTATTACTCAGGGATCACACCGTGTGACACAGATGAATACGGTTCTCCCCTTTCATACCCATCCTTACTCATAAAAGAAGAATTGGTCAATAATCTATTTTTTTAAAAAAATACATAAAAAAATATAAAATAAAATAAACTGATGATACATTGTCTTCTTCATATTTTCTGGGTAAGGTATTACACAGGGATCACACCACGTGACACAGATGAATAGGGTGCTCCCCTTTCATACCCATCCTTAATCATAAAAGAAGAACATGTCAACAATCTATATTTTTTTAAATAACGAAATTAAGAAGAAGGAAAAAAATGATTCACAAAGATTAGAAACATGAAGACCATGGGGTGCCTCCCGTGTAGTGCTTTTCTTTAACATCGTTAGCCCGACATGGATCCTAAATCTATCATTTTTTTTCCTGGTTCATAGGTTGGCTCTGTTAACTCTACCTCTATTTCCTGATTATTGAATGATTCAATGAATGGTTTTAACCTATGACCATTGACCTTAAAAATGTTACTACTTGTGGGATCCTGAATCTCTACTGCCCCGGGGGTACACATGATGCACTATGAATAGACCTGACCATCTAGACCTTAACATTCCCAGGTGTAAATGATGTTTTGAACTATACAAGAGCACAAGTTTTCCCAGTTCAAATTGTTTGACTTTGATATTCCTAGATTCGTAGGCTTGAACTCTAGATTTATTTATCCTTGAATTTTCATAAGCCTCCATCCTAACTTCTTCAAGTTCATTAAGATCTAATTTCCTCTTTTCTTCGGCTAAAGAAATGTCAAAATTCATTTTTTTGATTGCCCAAAATGCCTTATGCTCAATTTCAACAGGTAAATGGCATGTTTTCCATAAACCAACATATATGGTGACATTCCTAGGATGGTTTTGAATGTTGTATGATATGACCAAAGAGCATCCAAGAGTTTCTCAGACCAATCTTTCCTAGAGGGGTTGACAGTTTTTTCAAGAATTTTCTTAATCTCCATATTTGCTAACTCAGCTTGACCATTGGTTTGAGGATGGTACGCAGTGGAAACTTTATGAGAAATTCCATACTTAGACATGAGTTAAGAGAATGGGTGATTACAGAAATGGGTTCCACGATCACTGATTATAGCCCTTGGAACTCCAAATCTAGAAAATATATGCTCTTTTAGGAATCAGATCAGAACATGATGATCATTAGTCTTGGTGGGAATGTATTCAACCCATTTTGAGACATAATCAACAGCTAAGAGGATGTTGAGGTATCCATTAGAGTTTGGAAAGGGTCCCATGAAATAAATTCCCCAACAATAAAAGATTTCAACGACCAGAATGGGAGTGAGGGGAATTTGATTCCTTTTGGAAATGGATCCTAATTGTTGACACTGAGGACAACTTTTACAGAATTCAAAGGAATCCTTAGTGAGGTTCGGCCTGTAGAAACCACTTTGGAGGACCTTTTTAGTGGTTTTCTTTGTAGAAAAGTGGCCTCCACATGCCTCTCCATGACAAAATTTTTGAATGGACTCTTGCTCAGACTCGGGAACACATCTCTTGATGATTTGATCAGGACAGAACTTGAAGAGGTAAGAATCATCAAACACGTAGTGTTTGAAATCAGAAAGGAATTTCCTCTTAGCTTGGGTCCCCAGCAATTTTGGAATGTCACCCATCACCAAATGGTATGCTATGTCAGCATACCAAGGGCAATCACTCACTGAATAGAGTTGCTCATCAGGAAATGAATCAGACATAGAGAGGTGGTGTGAGTTGTCTTTGAATTCCATCCTAGAGAGGTGATCAGCTATAACATTTTCAACACCCTTTTTATCCTTAATGGTTAAATCGAACTCTTGAAGAAGAAGGACCCACCTAATCAATCTAGCCTTAGAATCTTGTTTTTGGAAAAGGTATTTTAGGGCTGAATGGTCAGTGAAGACCATGATGGGTGATCCTAAGAGATAAGACCTGAATTTCTCTAAGTCAAAGACAACATCAAGCAACTCTTTCTTAGTGGTGGTGTAGTTTATTTGTGCATCATTTAAAGATTTTCTTGCCTAAGGAACGAAACATGGATTTTTCTCACACCGTTATCCTAAGACTGACCCTATAGCAAAGTCACTTGAATCACACATGAGCTCAAAAGGAAGTTTCCAATTTGGAGATTGCATGATAGGTGGAGATATAAGAGTTGACTTGAGTGTAGAGAATGATTCCTCACAACTTTCTATCCATAAAAATGGAGCATCTTTTACCAATAGAGCACAAAGTGGTCGAGAAATAGAGTTGAAATTCCTAATGAACCTTCTATAAAAGCCAGCATGTCCTAAGAAGGACCTCACTTCCTTAATAGTTTTAGGAGAGGGAAGGTGACGAATCATCTCAACCTTAGCTTTATCAACTTCAATACCTCTACCAGATACCAGATGACCTAGAACACGTCCTTCCCTTACCATGAAATGGCATTTTTCCCAATTTAGTATGATATTATTATCCTCACACCTTGACAAAACCTTTTCAACATTTAGAAATCATCCCTAAAAAGTATCCCCAAAGATGGAGAAATCATCTATGAAGACCTCTAAATAATCCCCCACTATGTCCGAGAACATTCCCATCATGCACCGCTGGAAGGTACCAGGGGCATTACATAACCCAAAGGGCATGCGCTTGAAGGTAAAAGTGCTGAATGGATAGGTGAAGGTTTCTTTTCCTTGATCCTCTAAGGAGACTTCGATTTGATTATACCCTGAGAATCCATCTAGGAAGCAGTATAATTGATGACCCGCCACTCGCTTGAGGAATTGATCAATAAAGGGCAAGGGGAAATGGTCTTTCTTGGTACAAGAGTTGAGTTTCCTATAGTCAATACATACTCTCTATCCAATACTGACCCTTGTTGGAAGCGTCTCTCCATCCTTATTGGTTATTACTGTGATTCCAACCTTTTTTGGAACCACATGGATTGGGCTAACCCACTCACTCTCACCTATAGGATAGATGATACCAGCTTTTAACCATTTCAAAAGTTATTTTCTCACTACTTCCATGAGATTAGGATTGATTCGTCGCTGAGGTTGACGACATGGCTTTGAATCAGATTCTAGAACAATTCTATGAGTCCTGATAAGAGGGCTAATCCCAGGAATATCAGATAGGGTCCATCCAATGGCTTTCTTGTGTCTCCTAAGGACATCTAGAAGAATCCTCTCATGATTGGATTCAAGAGAGGAAGAAATGACAACAGGAAAGGATTGATTGTCCCCTAAGAACGCATACTTGAGTGATGAAGGTAAAAACATAAATTCAAGATCAGAGTGGTTATCACTTTCCAAGAAATGATGAGACTTTGTATTGAACTCAGTTTCTTTGTTCAGATTTCTTGACAAAATTGGTTCCTTGTGAAAAGAATTTTCATCCACTAAATTAGCTAGAGTACTTTCATGAATGGGTATGGACTCGATGTTATTGATTTCACCCATGGTATCATTGATTGGTGATTCTAGAAAATCATCAATAGAGCAATCTGAAAGAGATTCAAGCCATGGAGACAAATTTACCTCATGTGAACAAAGAAAATCAATCTCTTCTTGACTTAAAAATCCTTAGGTATTTCCTTGATGTTCCTTGAGTTCACTATCAATACTACCTATCCAATTAACCTCATGGATCTCTTCATGATCCCAAATTTGAGAGTTTTCATTGTAGATGTTCATGTATAGAATCATGTTTCTAAAGGTGATGGTCATGTTCCCATTTCAGACTTGGATAACAGAGTTGATTGTTGCAAGGAAGGGATGACCAAGGATGATTGGGGTTTTCTCCCTAGGACCTAAGCTTGGGTGATTGTCAAGAACAATAAAGTCAGCTGGGTAAATGAAATTTTTAACTTTCACCAAAACATCCTTTAAGATCCCCTTTGGAACCCTAATACTACGATCAGCAAGTTGAAGTGTGACAGATGTGGGTTGGAGCTCTTCTAGGCCTAATTGGCAGTACACATCATAAGGGATGAGATTGACACAAGCACCTAGGTCACATAAGGCCTTGACAACTTTTCTCTCTCCTAGTTCAACATTGATGTAAGGGCAACCCAGGTCTTTCAACTTAGGAGGAATGGTCCCTTGAATGGTGGTACTCACATTAGCAGCCAAAAGGACTTGGTTTTTATGTGAAAATTGTCTTTTAAAAGTGCACAAGTCGTTAAGGTACTTTGAGTATGCAGGAATAGTTTGAATTGCATCGAGGAGTGGAATGTTCAACTTGACTTGTGAGAATATTTCCCTCAATGTTTCACTCAATTCAGGCATGGTTTTCCCCATCATGAGTTGAGGAAATGGGGCAGGTTGTGGGGTTGTTTTTTGAAGAGTTGTTTGTTTCACATTTGTATTAGTATCTTCAGTTTTTTCTTGTGTTTCATTTGAATTTTCATTAGAGTTTTAATCTTCAGGAGGGTTTTGAACTATTGGTTCAGGTTTCTCAATTGATTTCCCACTTCTGAAAATTGTCACAGCCTTTAGTTGTTCATGAGTTGTTTGAGTGCAACATGTCTCTCCCCTTGATGATTGTTGTGGAATGGCCTGTGTGGGTATGGGTTCCTTTTCAGTTTTGATGGTTTGAAGTTCTTTTTTTAGGGAAGAGACTTCTGAGTTCATCCTTTCCATCTGTTTGCACAGTTGTTCAACGATTGGGAGAGGGACAGATTGGGATGGGGCTTGTGTTGGTTGGGTTATCCCAGGGGTATACTTTGGTTGTTGGATGGGTTGTTGGTATTGGACTGGAGGATGTTGGTATTAGACTGGTTGTGGTTGGAATTGGTTCTGGTTTTGAAAATTTTGTGTAAGGTAGGGGTTTGGTCCTTGTGGTTGGCTAGGTTGTTGGTTATCTTTCCATCGGAAGCCTGGGTGGTCATTATACCTTGGGTTGAATGTGTTTGGGTATTGAGGATTTTGAATACTTATGGAATTGAATTCAGCAGGTGTTCCTCCTAAAAGAACATCCTTGATGGATGAAATGGTTAGGAACTTGTCTGTTTTGTGGTCATGTTTGTCACAGATTGTGCAAACATGGTCTAAATTATGGATTTCATGGATTTTCCTATTGTCTATCTCTCCAACCTTCCTAGAGAGTGCTGCAAGTTTCACCCTAAGGCTTTCTTCTTCTCTAAGTGTATGCATTCCAGCAGTTCTTTTAGGCTTTTCAGAATAAGGTGATGTTCCCCATGTTTGGTTTTGTTCATCAAGGATTTCTAGATACTCATAAGCATCATTTGGGGATTTGTTTTTAAAGGTCCCATTACACATCATGTCAATGAATTGTTTGTTCCCTGGGCCCAAAACTTCATAGAAAATTCTTACTTGTTCAGGAATAGAAAAACCATGGTGTGGAACCATGTTTAGGGTGTATTTGAACCTCTCTCATGTTTCATAGAATGACTCTCCCTCTTTCACAAAATATTTTTGGATACTCTTTTTAAGTGAAATTGTTTGGTGGTGGGGAAAGTATTTCTTGTAGAATTCTCTTTGACGTTGGTTCCAAGTGTGGATTGATGAAGGTATCAGATTATTTAACTAGTTCTTTGCTCGATCCTTAAGTTTTAAAGGAAAGAGCCTCATCTTAGCTAACTCAAGTTGATGTGGTGAGCACATGGTTTCAATAATGTCATTGAACTCCTTGACATGATGGTAAGGCATTTCTAACTCCATCACAAGGAAAGTTGGAAGGTGGTTTAGGACATGAGGTTTAAAGATATAATGGGAATATCCTAGGGAAGCATGCCTAATTCAAGGGGGTTCATTGGTCCAGGTAGGTGTAAGGTAGTCATTCATGGTTTGATCGACTGCATTCCCCAAATTTGGGGCTGCCTCATTTGGATTTCCATTTTGGTTCCCACCCAGGTTTATGAGTTGGTTTCTTTGAAGATACTCCATTAAAATTGACTCAATCTTTAACTCTGGGGTATTAGGAAGATTAGGATCCAATGGTGTACTTGACTCCACTATCCTATGAATTTCCACCCTAACTAGTCTGTTTGAGTTATCGCGGGTGAAGGCGGACATGCGCCAAAAGAAAAAAAGCGAGAATGGGAAAAGATAAGAGATCTTGGGTGAAAATAGAAGAATTGGGGTGAGGAAAGAAGTTTTTTGTCTAAGGAACTTACTTGGTCCCCGGAAATGGTGCCAAAATTTTGTTTCACCCAAATTTACTCGAATTTTAATGGTCAAGCGGTCGCTTGCAGTGTAGCTTGGGTTGTCGAATCCTCAGAGACCTATGAAGAACCTTTAGACACTCAATAAAAAGAGATGGATTTTTGGATATGAAGTTGCCAACTAGGGTTGATTTTAGATGGTTTTGAAAGATCACTAAAAGGTCTATGTGAATTCAAATTATGAGGAAATGAGTTGATCCCAGGATATTGCTCGGGGTGGATTGAATGAATTCCTTTTTTTTACGATTTTAATTTCATTAACTCAAAAAGGATTCATGCAAAGAATTCAAAATAACCTAATCACTAACTAATTAAACACCTTAACAACACATGATAATCACCTATACACTTTTAGGATCATTTTCATGATCACTCTAAGGTAAATGATATAATTAGCACATCAAAGTGGGGTGAATAAATTCAATAAGGAAGAGGAAGAATAAAAATCATTGAATGAAAGAAAATCAATTAAAATAAATTAATAACATATAGAGAGTGAGAAATAACATTCAATATAGCCCCTTGATACTCCCTTGGATCAACCCATAAAAGAGCTATCCCTCTGTTGATGAAAAGTTCTCAACGGAAGCGGAATGTAGACTTACGAGGGTGGAATTGAAGAAGTAAAAAACAACACAAATAACGATCACTCCACCGTTGTGTGAACAAAATCACAAGGTTTGGTGTGAAAAATTTCACACCTTGAGGGAACCGTATCAAGTTGGTATGAATAATAATAGAATAAGAGAATAAGAAGATCTTTTATTGAAGACTAAGGTGATTTGAACAACTTACATGAGAAGGAAGAACATTACAAAGGCAAATTGGCATAATAACACTACAATGAAAAGAAAGCACCAAGATACTCAAATCCTCCCTACCTACTACCTTAAATAGGAACTTTGGAAGCCTTTGGCCAATATCCCATCATCCCATGTGCCTTTAATTAATAGTTTCGGAGAAAGGTTGGTGGACATTTAATGCATAAGAGACTTTTCAACTCTTGCCTCGAAGTTGCAGCCAGCTTGCATCCACCGGATCGACGCGCCTAAAGGACCTTCTAGAAGGTCGAATTAGAGTGGGCCATAAAATACTTAAATGAATATCCGGATGTTCCCTAACATCCTGTAAAATTTCAACCAAAAATAATAAAACTTTAGCGAGATATGATATAAATAGTGGGCTATTTTTCTGGGCCGCAGAATCTGGCCCAGAATTGAATCTTCAACTTGAGCCGCCTTAATCACCACCATTTGGGACGAATTAGCACTAGGTCCAGAAAAATTATTTGTTACTCTATATGTCTTATAATCTCCCATGAATGTTGGGCTTCATTGGGTCTGTATTGTGGGCCCCACAGTCCGATCAGTGGGATGATATCCAATCTGCCTTCTCCAGAATTGTTTCCTTTCTTCGCCAAAAATCCTCATCATCCTTTATGAATCCTCCATTAATCCCTGAATGAAAAATGTTAATATTTAAGTTTATATCCATTTACAAAAATATCAAATTAAAATATGGATAATTACATTCTTTTAAATCAGATGAAACATTGGGCCTAAATTGGTGCATATTAGGCATTAAGTGCACAAATGAAGAGAATGGATGTTCAAAATTAAAATCCACTAACTCAGGCCCATAAGATCAAAAATAAACATTTAATACCATTAAAATGCAATCAAAATATGTGTTCATATTGGCTAATCACAGTGTCCGAACAAGCCTGAAGAGGTGAACCACCGACTCTAGCCAACCCTTTACTGTCTGAGGGTATGGCTCACCATGGAAACTCAGCGGTCTCTGATGCTGGAACTCACGTAGCCCACCCATCCTGCGCTCGTCATCGTCCTTCACTACCGGTACTACCTGCTACTCCACAGGTGGAGGTGCTACTACCTATCCACATGGAGAAAGGGTAATCGTATGATGGATCTTGAACTGAGGCCTCGTTGCTCACGGAATCGTCGTCACGAACCGGAGCTAGTATCCTGGCTGACTATCATCGCAGAGACATCTTGAATCCGATCGAGCAGTACCGCTGTCAAATGAGAATATATATATCAACAATGATGGGGAGCTTACTCAAGAAGGACAATCAAAAACTCAATCCTATATGATGCATGAACCAAATGTTCCCTACAATAAGTGTCTCTGTGTTCCGAGTCAACAAGCGGGTTATCAGGGTCCTGGTGAATTGATACATCGGCTGCCACACTATCACTAGACTCCCTAGACTGAGAGCCACTCTCGAGACATGTTGACACTATTTCCCCAAAACTCAACCAATTCCTTTTTAAGGACGCATAGACAACACCTCAAGGAACGAACCACCTCAGATACCACTTTATCAAGACCCGAACCTACTGGTCTTGAGTTGAAACTACCCCAAGCCCACCTCCATAGGCCAGGGGGTGGAAACAAGCCCCGAAGACACTACAATATCGGGGAGGCCTTTTCCTATGTACCTATACACACACACACACACAACCCAATCAATGGAGAACTGCAGAGTAAAAAAGGAAACCAATGTACAAACCACTATAACCCAACCATAGTCATGTATCAACTTATATATAGGATCAGTAAAGTGCTGAAAAGTTCTAACAAGACAACTGAAAAGGAAAGGGAAAAACATGCTCCCAACCTGAAAGGTGCCACAACCTGACAACAGGTAAACAAAAGTAAACAGATGGTGTATCTCAAACCTGAAAACCCTACTTTGACCACTGAATGTAGCCCAAGCTCATGTGTCCTCTACACTCTTCCGTAGTCTCGATCGACTTGTTTTTCCTCTGCAAGGGCATACCAAGTGCAGACAAAGCCCAAGTAGGGGTGAGTATAAAGATACTCAGTAGGATTCCCCGAAAGCTCAAGGGAGCAACAAAGGAGGTACTAAAACTGTGAGCAGTAGACAGGACAAAGAACAGTGTAAGATTAAAATAGATAGAGTGCAGCTCAACCCAATGAAATAAAGGAAGTAGACTCATCCAATCCATGAAGATCCAGACATGGAAAGCACATGGCATACCCCGCGCGTCTTCGCCCCTCCTAGAAGGAGAGTAACTAAAACCAAGGAGTGGGCACAAAAGTAGGGTGTACATATATATATTCTCAAAAAGAAACTCAAACGAGTGTGTAAGGGGATCTCTATCTCCAAGAAAATCCTAGGAAAAGTATCCAACAGTTTTAAGGGTAGCCGTCACTGATGCCCAAAAATCCTGCACATCAAGCGGCCTCATCGCTAAGCCGTACAACCAAGGGTCCCGATCTGGTAATAACAGAGAAAAGTCAATGACTAGCCTCATAGAAAGGGCTAAGTCTGAAATAACTCATTGTGTAACCCGCTGCACAACCCAACTAGACGGTAAAACCCAAGAGGTCGTCGGGTAACCCACTGCCCAGCCCTATTGGAAGGTAAACCCTAAAGTCAATAGGTAACCCACTGCCCAACCCCACTGGAGGATAAACCCTAAGGTCAACGGGTAACCCATTACCTAGCCCCGTTGGAGGGTAAACCCAAAGGTCAATGGGTAACCCACTACCCAACCCAGTTGTAGGGTAACCCCTAAGGTCAACAGGTAACCCACTACCAAGCCCCACTAGAGGGTAAACCCAAAACTAGTCCGATAACTCTGCACTGCCCGTGCCATCACTGGGTGTGACTAACACCGCTACTGTTCGTAGGTTTGGAGTGCGTCAAAGAAACCTCTGACCAACACCCTTTCATTTTTACACATTTAATGAGATCTTGAAAGAGGATCCACTCACCCAAATAGATTACACCGTTGTAATCTTCACAGAAAAATACGCGAGATAGACTACTTAATCTTTGGAAATGGACTCCCGACGATTTTTTTTTCAACACCGCTTTATGCTCATACGACCTCTCATGGGGCCCACACTATAGTCCCAAAAAAGGTCGGGAAAACTGCGCCATCACGATGATCTTGAAAAGACATGCCAAATCAACTATTCATACACTGCAAATGAACATCTGATGAAAATGTCACAGTACGCTGCACATAGCTTAAAAGACTGCCCATGGGGCCCATGCCTCGACTCCATCTTCAAATCCTGAAACCACCCTGGTCAACATCGCCTCGATTCCATGGTCACAATGCCACTAGCGGCACCTAAAACTGACTCCAGATGAAAAAGTTGAAACTCCCTGCGTTATGCAAACGGGGCCCTGTGGGGCCCACACCTCAACCTCAAAACTTGTCATGAAGATCGTACCATTGCATTCCTTGCAGATAAACATGAGGCATAGGCTATTAATTTACCCTAAATGGACTTATGAAGCGTAATTCGTAAAAACGCAGCATACGTTCGAAAGCCGCCTCGTGGGGCCCAAACCTCTGGCCCAAATTTAGGCGGGCGAATTGCGCCATCGCAAACCCCTTGGAAGAACACTCAAAAACGAGTACTCAAACACCCCAAACGGATGTCGGGTGATAAAGTGGTGTTTCACCATAAAACGTGTGAGCCTGGGCCTGTGGGGCCCAAACCTTGGCTTCAACCCGAACGATTTGGAATGCATCTCAAAAAGTCCGCACGAGGACTAGGGTCACACTGTCGCTGATGGTGCATCAATCGGACATCCCAAACAGGAGTTAGGTCCAATGTAAAAACAAATAAACAAATAATTAATTAATTAATTATTCGCATTAATCATTTCATGCCACCGAGCAATGAAACAAAACCACAAGGGTTCCGAACCAACTTTGGAAGAACCGTCTCAACTCCCGGGCCAGAACGCCTTTTACGGCGTGTCAAACAGACCTCCGGCTCGCGAATACGTCCGTTTTAAACTTTAATAATAATTTAATATTATTGAATTAAAGCGTTTTGGGTCACCCGTCTTCGAGCATAGAATCCAAAAACCCCAAAACCCATCTTAAAAATTTCATCTTGAAGAGATGAACCCACAGCCACAGACACCACGTCAAATGGACGCTCCATTTAGGAGCTATTGTCCCTTGAACACAAAGGGCCCAACCGAACCGGTTCACACCGGCCAGCTCGGTCCAGAACACTGCCCCGCGGCCCAACCGTGGGTCCATCCCAACTTGCTGCGGCCCGCTGGCCACAGACCACCCCAGCCACACCGGACCCCTCAGGTCCGATTCTTCAAATCAGACCGGCCAAAGGGCTGGTCTTCGTCCGCGTCGCCCCAGCAGGACCCACCGAACTTGATTCCTTGTCCACAACACACCCCGAGGTGCTGACCTCAAGGTCCTCCTTCGACCGCGACGGGACGATGCTGGGGCCCTCGTCTCCTACATTGCACCGCCGTACCTCCTCCGGCCTGCACCGCGCCCCTCATGCCGCCCTCTCTGGCTCTCCGCTCCGGTCCCCTGCTACGCCGCAACCACATCTGTCTCTTCCCGGCCGCACCCGCTGCATGCCGTCTCAACTCCACCCAGAGCTACCCCGTCTGCGCCGACCACACCTGACGCCACCACCTCATATGAAACCCTGCCCACAACCACTGCCTGGCGCCTAACCTCCGGCCACCGCCCTTGCTGGAGTCGGGGTTTCCATCGGCTGTCACCACGGCTTCAGCGGTCCGATATCAAAACCGAACGCGTATTAGGGATCCTCGGGACGAGGCCTTCGCAGTGCCTACCCCCAATCGACGATCTGACAATATTTTGGCACGTCCAAAAATTGGGACGAAGAACGCCCTAGAATGAGAATTAAAAACGGGGCTCGGACGATGGTCGTGTTCGTTTGGCCATCGTCCTAAATCTAGAATTTTAGAATTAGAATACAAATTTGATGAAAAGTCAAGAAATCGATGAAGGTGTGAAAATTAACCAAAAATCCTACCTTGAATCGACCGTGCATCGTTGGTGGTGCATCCACGATGCTCCTGATTCGATCCTCCATGGTTCCGGCGGTGGTCTCTCCTTGATTCAGTGATGAACAATGAAGAATGCCGAAGAATAAGAGAGAGAGAGAGAGAGGGGAAAAACCCCAACTGCAAACTTCTATTTTTCTATTTATAGAAAAATCCACTTAGCGCGGAATCCGAAACTTTCATGCCTTCTCATTATAAATCGCGCTTAGGCAAAATTCCCCATTTTGAATTCGACGGAAGTATTAGATTTATATTCCAAGGTTTCTTCTGAAAGTTATTTGAAAATAAATTTAGTGATTAAAATTAGTAAGTCGTTATTTCAAAATGACGATCTTTCCCTTGGGTGACATCTCTCACAGCAGGCCCGCGCCCGCAACTTTTACACCCCACCTAGGGTAAACGACACACTCCAGGCGCAACTGTGTCCTCAGATTTCCGATCCGAGCTACCGTTTAGTAGAAAACACAACCCCACCATGTGCATTGTATAAAAACACTTAATATTTTTATAAAATTCATTCCAGGCACACCAGGAACCGGAATCGCACACCATCTCAGCTCCTAGCTCTGTAAATACATGTAGAATTATTCCAAAGTCTTATAGGAAAAAAACCAGGTTTCTACAAAAAATTACAGTATTCATACATTAAGTGTTTCTGCTAATTATTTTGTTTCTTATTTTATTTTTAATATGTTATTTTTTTATTTTTATATATTATATGTTGATTATATAAATTTTTTTACAAAAATAATCTGAACAACTCTTTATGAATGTTGAAATTGTAATTTTTTGATATAGTTTCAAAGATTGGTAAGTGATTTTTAAACAACCATAAATATAAAATCAATATACAAATTCTAATAATAATAATTAATTTAATATTTTATAGGTATCATAATAGATGAATAATTTTTATTGTTGATTATGTTAATTGAGCATTTCGTTATCTAAATTGGTAAATTCTCATAATGCTTATATAGTTAACAATATTTTATTTTATAAATGCAAAAATGGTGAGTAAAATATATCAATGAAAAATGTTGTTTGTTTAAAAGGAACTCATCATAAATAAAGTGAAATTGATTTTTATGGAATGTCGGATGAAAGAATCATGTTACCTTATTTGGGATAGAATTATTTAACAATGATTAAAAATAATTTGTTTGATACTTATAAAGGGTTATGTGTTTTTTATAAGCTGACATTTTCAAAATTTTAATGTATTTTTTAGTATAAATTTATACAGTAATTAATATAAAACTAGGAAATTTAGTCAACGTTATTTTACTTTTATGAATATGGAAATAAAGAGTTAAATGGATTGAATCTGAATTTTTAGTTATTTTATTCATTTTTTAGATTAATTGAAAATCCAAAAATTAATTTTTATATTATGTGTTTGAACTATTAATAAGCTTATTATTCTAATTTTAATAGTTTTTATTCAATTTTGGAATAATTTGTGTAAAGCCTATACTTAGCTGTGATTTCCATGTTTTTTAGGTAATGTTTAAAAATATAGAAGTCATATTTTTGGAAGTTGATGGTAACTTTAAAGAGTTAACTTCTATATGTTATAGAATTTTTAGGAAGAATTAAAAATTATAATAATGTGTAATATATTGGGCCATGAAAATTAGATGATTGTTTTTATGAAAAATACGATACAAAACATTTTTACTACTAGAGAAGTGATATGTTACATTCTATTTTGCGAAAATTTTAGAAATTGGAAAATTCAATTCATATGTAATATATTTTCTTCTTAAGAAATGATATATACATTTTTGTACATTTACCTAGAGGTAAGGTTATACATATTACATTATTCTTGAGACAGAATGATATATATCACTTATCTCTTTGAAAAAATTTAGAAAATATAACGTGTAAGATATATTTTCTTCAATGAAGCTAATACATATGATATATTTCCTAGTGGAGTTTCATATGTAAAATTATATAGTTTTTTAAATTTAAATTTAAATTGATATTAAGTTTTTTTGTGGAATAATAATGACACATATTATTTTTGAAGTTCCAATGGGGGATACATAAGTTTTTCCCCTGATAAAAATTTATAACTTATTATTCAAGAGATTTTAAATTATAAAAATTAGAAAAATCAATGTTTCCATGCCATTGGATACTTAGTAATTCCATGAAAAACTCAAAATCTAAATTTCTCCAAAATGATGAATGGAACGACCTGAAATCAAATTAGGTTCCTTGGGTTTGACAAAATCAAGAAGATATCCTTCAATTGTTCTATATAGAATACATATAATCATAAAATATAATGAAGATCATATAGAAGGATTTTGAATCAAGGGAAATATTCAAGATTCCAATCCAAAGAATATACACCCTTGATTGAGACACATAGAATCAATATGTGGAAAAAAGGATTTAAAATATTGATACATAAATTCAAGGAGGAAAGATATGACCCCTATGATGATTCTAAATAATTACCCTTTCACCTTGGCTTAATTTAGTCCGGCCACTATAATTTTTTCATTTTAATTGTAATTTAGTGTTTTATTTTTTTGTGTCATGTTCTTCTCACTTATATTATTATTTGTGTTTCTCAACCATTTTTAAGTACCCATGACATACATAATCATTATCATGAAGAACAAACCTAATGTGGGTGGTCCAAGTTAAATCATAGTGGAATTATTTAATTTATATATTTTTATTCCAAATATATTTCACTAATTATAGTGAAAAAATAATGGCGATGAGGGGGGCATTAATTATTACTTGATTTTCTATTAATATAATTTCATTCATTCACTAGTTAAACTTCAAAGTACACCCCAATTAAAATAACCCACTACACCTATATAGGTTAGTGGTTAAATAATATCAATGGTATGTGGTTACAACTTGGTGACCGAGTAGGTTCACTTACTCAATTAATGAGAGCTCTTTCTAACACAACAATGTTAATAAATGAGTTTATTATCTTATTTAGGGTTCATGAGTAGGCAAGTATTATCATACATAAGAAAATTTTGTGGGATAATTAGATGAATGATATTAAGTATACTTATTATATTAGGCGACTTATAGAAGTTAACTATAATTATAAAACCTATAGGAATTCACCCTATGACCATATCCATTTTTCTAGATTTTTTGTATTTTTTTCTTTATGTTGTTTTTTCCATTAATTCAAAAATCAAACAACCTTCAATTATATCTTGTTTGAAACTAAAAAAAACATCTATGTGCTTGATAATAGTGAGTATTTTTTGATTATATCCTTAATAGAAAAACCTATGGTCATATATAAGATATACATACTAGATTTTAATTTTTTTACCACCCTCAACAATGAAAACTATCAGTGTTCATTTATGACATAGTGTCATCGATATTAAGTAAATAAGTCATGTTACTTCAAATGTACCATTTATAATGGCACATGATGTTTATTATAAAAATTATTGTGCTTCTATAAGAGATTAATATAATCAGTGGAGTGTAATAAAAATAAAATCTTATGACCTTCATTTTATTAAAAATGAAAATAATTATTTTTAATTAAAAAATATTGATTTTTTTCTAGAGACATCACTAAATATATCTCTTACTTTAATAGATAGAAACATCAATTATGATTGTTAGGTCCACAAGGATTAATACCCCGAGGGGGGGGGGTGAATCAGGTTATGAATAATTTAAAATTAAAGCCTGTTCTTATCTTGTTTCTATGTTAAGAAAAACACTCTTCTCTCTCTTTCCCGTTACACAATATAAACAGAAAGTAAAGCATGCACATGACACCAAATTTTTTACTTGGTTCACCCTCACTGAGCTACGCCCAAGGAGCATAAACCAGAAATTTGCCAATGTACCAAATCCATTATAAGCACACTGCTGTTTACAAGGTTTGGGATAGATCACTTATATTCCCAGGCTCAGTACCTTTACAATGTTTAGGGTCAGCTCACTACTTTCTCAAGGGTCAATCCATGTTTCTCTCTTTCTGGATCACTACCGGTGGAGAGGATCACCTTTTTCCTCTTACTTTTCTCACTGCACTGGAAAGGATCCACTCACAGTTTATAGACCTATAGGTCTCTTCATTATCACTAATGAATACATCCACTGTTGTATATGGATGCTCTGTTGAAGTTAAACTTTCACCCATAGATGAATCTCACTTTGCACCGAAGGTCTCAGGGAATCTTCCAGCTTCCACGCAGCCCTGAATCAATGTCGTACTTCAACCATACTTTGCGCCCTTCTCTAAGCTGGCGCACAAGTCTTCGACACGCAAGTCAAAACTGGCATGAAAGTCCACCTCAACCACTTGCGCGACAAAATCTTCTGCAACTCCAAACTTGCGCGACACACACCCTTTTGTGCCCAAACCAATATTGGCACGCAACCAAAAACATTCTTGCTTCTTCAAATTCTGGCACGCATATGTCACCAAACCACTTGCGTGATGCCTTCTCCTTCAACTAAAAACTTGAGTGACTTCCTTCCTTTCTTGCCCAAACCACCTTCAGTGCACAACAAACAACTAGCGCACAACTTCTACTAGGGTGACCCACCACCACTTGTGTGACCACCACACCTGCGCGACGGGAGATCTGATTTTCTCTAATTATTGAACTCGTCCAGAATGAGGAGGGGTCGACCTGTATTTATATGCATTTGAACACCCTGCATGACGGGGCACAAGTCTCCCCTCGGTGTGCAAGTTTCGGCGTGCAAGTCTCTGCCCCGCAAGTCACTTGCGCAACCAAACATAAAACTTGGGTGACCTACTCCCTTTTCCATATTTTCATGTTCTGATCCTCAAAAACATTAGGCTTGCAAGTTTCCTATCCTTCAAGTACACGACGCGAAAGTCCCTTGGCCAAAACCACTTTTCTTTATTTTTCAATTTTTAGGCCAAAAAATTTGGCAAACACTGGAAAACGGCGCCGCCTTGTATAGGCTCTTTTTGTACAGCCTCCAGATCAACCATTATTTTGGCGACGTTCTTGAATCAAACATGTATCATTTAACCACACCCCTTGAACTCGACATGTCACCATGAAATCCCCTTTGTAAACAAATTTGTATATCACGGTTTTCTTTGTCAACAATCACAACACAGATATCCACTTTCTCAACAAACACAATCACCTCAAAAATGCTTCAATGATACCTTGAAGGATTTTTTCCCAACAATTATACATTACAATTAATTTTTGATGGTGTTATATTGTGTATAATGTAAGTATCAAAAAATTTGAAACAATGAGAGATGATTAAATTGTGGATTTTATAGAAATTGATGATGTTGAGAAAGGAGATGAAGATGATGTTGGTGATGGATTTGAATATAATGATGAATAATGAGGTGTTTCATTCATATACAATGAGTATATAGAATAATTATTTTTAGTAAATATTTATTAATTTTAAAAATTTAATTCTTGTATTAATAATTTTTAGTAATTAATATTATCTTATATTTTTCATATGTTTATAGATGGTTTCACTGATTTGATAAAAAACTTTTCTGAGAATGAGGCATCCAACAATGAGACTATTGTACTATCATTTGATCCAATTAATGAAGATACTGTTGATGCACTTTTGATTAGGAGTGTTTAGGGACCCATCATATTAATGACTCTGAACCCTATTCTTGAATAGTGCGTCTCTTGATTTCGATCCTCATTTGTGATAGTATACATATATATAATAAGGATTAAATTTTTCTTCATTAATTAAATATTTTTCTATTATTTCTTATTTTTATAGTTTTCTCATCAAGACATTGGATATGAAGCTTCCATTATGAGGAATTGTTTTTCAATTCCATGGATGTCATCGGGCTAGGTTTTAATCAATATATATCAAAACATGTTTGATCAATGGATGGATAATAAATAATTATCTTATTTTATTTATGTTTTTGAATTTTTAACTCACCATTATTAAATATTAATAGTATTTATGGTCTCTTATTGACAAAAACACGTGACCCTCTATTTGGGTGACATGAGAGGCCTACATGCATGATCTGATTTGATAAATTTTACACAACATTTGAAAAATATCTATGAAAAAGGATTTTTTGAATATCTTTGATGACACTTGTGTGTTTCAATGACCCAAAAACATTACCACATAGGCTTGGAGGGATTGTAAACATATTGGATAAGTAATATTTTTAGGAGGAGATCCACTAAAGATTGACATAGTTAGGGGAGGTAGGATGTCATATATGGAAGTAAGAGTCATAATTTTAGTCTAAATTATTAGGCGAAGGTAAGTTACATTGATTATATTAAATGTTCATGTTAAATTTATATAATTTTTTTATTAATACTAAAATTATAAAATTTTATGTGTATAAGAGAATATATTGATGCATCTAATATAAAAGAGTATACAAATGAGGTAAAGGGAAATGATGATAAGGGATTATGATATTCATTCATTGGTGAGGAGGATTTGATATGGGATAACATGAGTGATACTAAGAAAGGATGAATGATTGGTATTGGTTTTTGATCAAAACCATATAGTTATTATGATACTATAGTGATGTCATTAGCTATCTTAAAGGGTGATTATGTGAGATCATCATCATTTTTAATTATGAAGTTTTAAGAGTGGATGAGAGTTTAAGATGCGACTATACTGCGGTTGAATAATGATAAGGAAGATAAATTTTAATGTTTGTAGTAGTAGAATGAGTATATATTTGAGTAAATGTTATGACTTTCACATAGTTTAAGGATGTAGTTTTATTAACCTCATAACAGTCCTCTTGTAGATAACCCTCCTCCTCAACAATCACACGTTTTTAATAAAATTATTATATATTAAATATTTTTTAAAATTTATTTATGAATTTTTTTCCAAATTTTTTAACTTTCAATGTTTTTATATTTTTTCTTTCTTATTATTCTTTTTATGATGGATTAATCCGGTGAACTAATTTTTACGAATTTTTTTGGAAACAAATATAAAACATTACTCTCTATTAATAAATCATCATAATTTATTCTTGATGAATATGAGGTTCTTTCATAAAAAATATAACACCAAACCTTATTAGTGACATTCCTTCACTAACAATCTTAATTGGTACCATTTTTCCAACACCTCATGATTTTGGAATATATTTTTTCCTAAATTAATATTATGTTCAATAGCTTTTTCACATGAATAATTGAACTAAAAAGAGACACAACATATTAGCTGAATAAAAATAATAAAATTTAAGAATAATAAAACATCTAGTAAATAAAAACTTTTTAATCAATTATAAATGCATACAAAATTGGACTAATAACACCTAAAGTATAAAAAAGGCATTTTTCAGTAAAAAAAGGTATTTATTTGTGTGTTGTGTAATAATTTGATAGATACATTTATAAATTTAGTAATTTTAATTTGAAAAAATCAACTCCATTTTTTAATTAATAATTTTAATATTATCCTAGGATTATTTTTTTTTGAAAATTTTCTATAATAATTGATTTTTAGGTGAATAGTAAAAACACTAATTTTGCTAATACCATCGATTTTATAACATTATCATAATAAATGAATTAATTAAAAGTTTTTGTAACCATATTTTTATAATATAATTATATTTTTAAAGTTAAATAAATCATGTAAAAAAATACTATATTTAATTTATGGAAACTAAGTATAATTTATTGGAAACTTAATTAACATTTTACTTAATTTATTTTATTCGCCTATATAAAAAATCATTTTGCATCACTTGTAGAAATTAAGTATAAAAAAAATATTTTAAATATTTTACCAACATTTTCATATTATTTAGAAATTTCAATTTCATTTTTGGGCATAAAATTATGATTACTACGATTAATGTTAATGACCTTGATAATGGTGAAAATGATTTTTTTTTCAATGAATAGTTTTATTAATGTTGTAAAATTTTCATCTCATAAATTACAATGAAATATTTTATATAATTAATATGATATTTGTTTAGCACATACATGAAAATATATTATCACTCATTTAATTAGTAAACAAATTTATATGAGATTAAGAATACTTAATGGTAAAAATAAAATTTTCCTACAAAATAGTCTTTCTATATATTAAATGACTTAATTTAAAAGTTGTATATCAATCAGTTAAAATTTAAGTAGACTATACGGATCATAAAAATAGTTTTAGAACATAAAAATTCAGTTAGAATATTTACGATATATTTTTAATAAAATATAAATAACTAGGGTAATGACTTGTCATAAAGGTAAAAACCAAAATGGTTAAATTTAAAAATCAAGTAATAAATGGATTGAAACCTGTAGTGGGAAGAGTGATGGAGGATCAATCGAACTTGAGAAACCCCATAATCTATTGTTTCAATATTTTAGAGACATTATCCCATGAATATGTTCATTCCACTATTGATAAATAATGGGTTTTCCTAAAAGTTCATTTTTATTCACAAATAATAGGGGAACACTTTTACCCCTTTAGGAAAACCTTATTGTTTGAATTTCATCTT
Organism: Viscum album; assembly: GCA_963277665.1. Lineage (NCBI taxonomy): Eukaryota > Viridiplantae > Streptophyta > Magnoliopsida > Santalales > Viscaceae > Viscum > Viscum album. Next base: position 768,862,617 of record OY728156.1, read on the forward strand.
GAAACTATAATAAGATTATACTCATAGAAATCTATATCATTTCCGTAATAAAAATATCTCAATTAGTTAATGTAGACCCTTTATTTCCAAGGATACTTTCAAGGTAATGTTCAAGGTTCCAACAAGATTCAATCGGTTTAGTGGAATTCAGGAATTATGGGAAGGATGTTCTCTGTCCCAAATTTAATTTCTTGAGAAATATTTCTTATTTCACACCATGAAATATTTTATGTGGTGTTATTAATAAATAATAAATTTCTTTTACCATATTCATGTAATTCATGGGGTTTTAAGAGTTATATCATGTTTTTCTTTGAAAGTATTTCAATTTAAATGATACCAAGGTTGTAAGGTTATTTATTAAATAAACTCCCTTGATTGAGTTATAATTATTATTATTTAACTAATTTCTTCCAGGATTATTTTTATTCCACCATATGATTTTATTTCAAGATACATTCTCCTCCTCTCTGGGGAAAATGATACTTTTTATTTAAATCTCCATCCTCAATGAATTTCTCCCCCATAAAAACCATATCTTTATTGATAATAATTTCCAACCTATTTATTGCCAATTTTACATTCTTGTGTATATTTTTCTTTCCATCAAATTTTTTAATTTATATTTATATGCCCAATTATGTGTTATCTAAGGTTGCTTTTATATTTCCTTTTTTCCTCTTCTCAGAAGGACGTTTTATTAATCTTTTGACATTGTAATTTTTCAAGAAAGGTATTTCCAAAAAAAATTCCCATTATTTCATAATCAATAATTTTGTAATAAACTAAAAAATTATTTTTATTCACATTATATTATTTCAAGGTATTATTATTGAAGTTTCTTTTTCAAAAATTATGTGGTTTCCAAAGAAATCACTTCCTATTTTGAAAATTTTATGTAATTTTCAATGATGTTGTATCCAAGATTATTTTTTCAAATGTTAATTCATTAAAAAAGTCATCACTTCACCTTTATGTATTTTCAAGGATTCATTTTTGATATTTATTTCGAAATATTGGTTTTCCCTTCGTTTAAATTGATTAAAATTGAAATTTTTGAAAATAAATATTCAGAGAGAAAGTAAATTCATATTTTATGCCAAAGATAAAAGTATTTTATAACATATATTTTTTGATTTCACTACCATTTCCTATTTATATCCAAATTATTTATTTAATTAGGAGGTATATTCAAGAATAAGTATATAACAGTTTTAAAATACTATTTTTGGTTATTTAGTTCTTGGTATCAATAATTTATGTTCTTGAGGTCAATTTTTCTAATACCATATAGAAATAATTTGAAACACATTTCTTTACATGGATACTTTATGGTGTGATGAATGAAACCCACCTTATCGCATGGGTTTTAATGATATGTTGAATGATTGATATCTTTTGGAACAAATTCATGTGTATGATTTATGGGTGGGGTCCTATATCACCCTCTAATGATTTGGGTAAATATTTATAGCTCACAAGATAATGTGAAATGAGTTTTGATTAGATAAACCACAAAGGGAAACAAGTGAGTAAAGCACAATCCATCAAGTAAAATAGGCGTGTGAATCTTGATACACGATAGGAAATAGCTTTTGAAACCTAATCCAATATGTTATGATTTATATTCTCATGTCTATTCTATATAAATTTTTTTAAATGTATTTATGTTATGATTTATTATATATTATACTCTAGGTTATTTATATGTTTTTTCTTAATGTTATGTTCATGGATCTTGATTAATCTCTCATACCCATATGCTTATGTTTTTTCTCACTTATAATCATAATTTATTATTTCTTATGATACCCTAACTAAGAATTTTTTCTCACACATTTATTATATTTATATTTCCCATGTTATTAAGATAATTATAACATAGAATATGTCTAGAAAAGAGTCTAGTGTGGATTAATTATGGTGAAATGTTTACAAGTATCATAAAATAAGTTGCTTATATAGATTCCCCTAAAAGACATTAAACTTTATGTTCTTGTAATTATGTGATGATTTATGAGTTTTAATGTTTATCATATGGAAATTATGTAAAAAAAGAAATGTTTAGTTGGGTCTCTATTGTTAGTATCTGAGTATGATTTTACAATTTCGAGGGATTATGATGAGATAATTTTACTAAAAACATGAAGGACATGTCTAAGGGATTATTCTAAATATATAATAAAACAATATATATTTTTTATAATGTTTTTAATATATGGTTTTCCTAGTAACTAAATACATATAAAGATATTGTAAATTTTATATAGTTGTGGTATAGATTCACCTAGAATTAATAACCCTAAAAATACTATTTGAGTATTAAACCAATCTTCAATATTAGTGCATGATGAGTGGGACTAAAACTACACACCTAGATGAAAATTCCTATGGGATATTATTTTTTAATCATATTCTATTACTATCCATTAATAAGGATTTATTATGTTAAGTATCTAGGTCAAGGAATATGAGATAACTCAGTCTAATTGAAACTATATAGAACAAAGAGTGACTAAGGTTTAACTGATAGTTAATGTAATAAATTCAAATATTAATATATTTTGAGGTTGAATTTTCTATTTTACAATAATTATTTTATGGTTTTAATTGTTCATAACTCTAGTTAACTCCTTTTGGTTTTAGAAATGGAAAGATCTAGGAGGATCCAAGTGAATAATGAAAGTGATTTCTAATACAATAATTTTCCAAATAAGTAACCAAGGGGTATAGAATATGCTGTTGGAGATTTCAGGGTTACTCCCACCGAAATATCTTGAGTCATGATTAATAACATGAATATTTCCAAACACTTAAACACACCAAATAAGAGAAAGCAATATTTTCATAGAAGATCAAGTGATGAAGATGATGAAGAAAATAAGATTCAACTTCCCATGTGTTAAGAATGTAGGAAAAAGGAATTAGATTAATATCTCAATTGAACAATAAAATGTTATAGGTGGAGAAATATTTCCCATAGATCTCAAGAATTTCAAGTGGGGGTGAATAATTTGATCAATGAAATGAATGGAAAGAACGTACAATAATCACAATTTATAGTCTCAGAATTAGGAAAATCAACACCCTAATCCAAGGGATAATAAGAATAATTGACCTAAAAAGCCTCCTAAATAAATAAAATAATGTAAATCCTATGAAAATTATATTATCTAATTGAATCATGGTAATTCAGTTGTGCTTGGTATTCTTTACTCTTAATTTGTTGGTGTCTTATGTCATTTAAGTTCCACAAATTATTATCTTCCGAACATTAAATAATAAATCGTTGTGGTATCATTATTATATCAAAGGAATATAAATTTACTTCAAGGTTTATTGGATTATGATTCATTCTAGTCTTATCACCCTTCCTTTAAAAAATTTAATGCGATTTTGGACAATTATTTGTTCTCCCCACTTAGAAGAAAATTATTTAGAATAAATAGATCACATTAAAAACCAACCCATGATCATCCATTATTTAAATAATTATTATTATATTTCTAAGAAAACTAATTTTATTATATTTTTTGTGATATTTAATCCCAAGGGACATTTTTATCAGATGATTAGACAAAAAATAAATATTAAAAATAATTTTATTTTCTAGAAAAGATATTTTCTTTATGTATATAAGGTTTATATTTATCTACAAATTATTAACTGAGTAATGAATATCTTTTTTATTCCCTTATATATTTTCATCACTATATGATAGTTAAAATTTTGATTATTCAATTTATTAAATGGGGAGAATATAACACCACATGAAATTGGAATATATTTTTCTTTAAACTAATACAATGTTTGATAGATTGTTTCATATGAAAACCCGAAGAAAAATGAGTCACAACTTATTAGATGAATATTATTAAGTAAATTTAATAATAATAAAATCTAGAGTAAATAATAACATTATAATCAATTAGAAATATATAAAAAATAATATTAAGAACACATAATATATTAAAGGATCATATTTTCAATAAAAGTAGTTTTTCTTTATATAAGGTATTTATATTTAAAATATAAATTTATAAATTTTAGAATATTAATTTTTAAAATATTAATTCCATTATTTTATTATCCATTTCAATATTATCTAATATATAATCTTTTAATTTTTTATAAAATAAATGATTTTAAGTTGAATAGTGAGAAACACTAAATTTTCTGATGCGGTCACATTTATGAAATTATAATAATAAAAGAGTGACATAATTTGTTTTAACATTTTTTGTATGTATATAATGTAAAATAAATAATTTAAAATTGCTATGTTTAATTTATAAATTTTACGTTTAAAAGTTTGGAAACTTATGTAATATTTTACATTAAAATCTGTTTTAATTCATGTATATTAAAAATTAGTTTTTAGAGATTCTAGAAAATAAATATAAATAATGGATTTATTATTTTTGATCAATATATTCATATCATGTAATATTTTCAACTTTATTTTTATTTATAAACATGTGATTACTATGATTAATGTTAATGACAATAATAATGGTGAAAAGGTTATTTTTTATAAAAGTATTTTATTAATGCGGTCAAGTTTTTATTTAATAAATAATATTTACCAATTTTATATAATTAAATTTAAATTATTTTTACACTTATATAAAAATATTTCACCACTTATTAATTTATTAACAAAAGTTATATGATATTAATAATACTTAACTATAAAAATGACATTTTCTATAATTTTTTTCTACATATAAAATGTTTTAGTTTTAAAGTTAATTTTATATTATGTAGAAATTTAAATAGAATATATTAATCCTAAATTTAGGTTTAGAAAATAAAAAATTTGTCATAAGGGTTACCATATATTTTTAATAAAATATAAACTACTAGGTTAATAACTAGTAACAAAGGGAAAACCCAAAATGGTAAAATGTAAAAATAAAATAGTAAAAGGAATGAAACAAGTTTAAAACATCTGGGAAAAACGTTTTTGAGGATTTATCACCCTTATATAATCCCATAAACAATTATTCCATGATATTTGAGCCTTTGAACCTTGAATAGTGACATGAAAATATTGAAAAATAATGGGTATTCATAGAAGTGATCTTTTCTTCACTTATTAAAGGGGAACACTTAATGTCCTTCATAACACCCTTATTTCTTAAGATTTAATTTTAATACTCTATAATTTCTGTCATATTAGAATGAAATTTCAATTTAATAATAATATGGTCTTAATTAGTTTTCACAATCCCTTTATTTACAAAGATACATTCAAGAGAAAGTTTAATGCCCCAATGAGATTTAAGCACTTTAGTAAAAGCCCTGAATTAAGGTAAGGGTGTTATTTTCATGAAATATAATTTACTAATACATATTTATTATTATGAACCATGAAATATTTGATATATTATTATTACTTCATTTTTAATTTATTTTTACATATTCTTGTAATTCCGGGGGTTTGATGAACCATATCATGTTATTTCATTAAATGGATTTCGATTCAAAGGATACCAAGGTTGCAAGGTTATTTTTTTTAACTCAAATAAATTAATTGAGTAATAATTATTATTATTAAATCTCGTTATTCCATTATTTGTTACTTCCACCATAATATTTTATTACATGGTACATTCTATTTCTCTCTAGGGAAAATGATAGTTTGGGTTCAAATCTTTATCCCTTATGAATTTTTCCCCAATAAAAGTATATCATTATTGAGAGTAATTTTATTACTCTTAAAAAATAGTTTCCACTATTTCTATAGTATTTCATTTAACAATAATTTAATAATTTATATTTAGAAACCCAATTATGTGTTACCTCATGTGACCTTCATTTTTCCCTTCTCCTCTTTTGAAAATGTTATTTTATTACTCATTTTTTGATGTGAGTTTTCAATAAGGAATTTGAAAATATTTTTCTATCCCCACAAAATAGAAAATTTTATCATTCAATCCACATTTTTTTGATATCATTTAGAATATTTCAAGACCATATTATTGTTTTTAATTTTTTAAAATTAAATATATTCAAAATATTTCACTTCATATGTTGAAACCTTTATGTATTTTTAACGGATTTTTTATTAAAGATTCTTTTTAAAATGTAAAAAATTTCAAAATGTTTTCACTCAACCATTATGTATTTTCAAGGTTTCGTTATTAATATTTATTTCATAATATTTAGTTTTTACTTTCCTTTTAATTTATAAAAAGTTTCATTTCTAAAAATGAATTTTCAATGTGATCGCAAGTTGATCTTTTTCACCAAAGATAAAAGTATTTATTAAAAACTTTTTTATTATTTCTATACCATTTAATATTTATCATTAATGATTTTATTTACATTGACTTTATTTTTCATGAATCACCTTATAAATTTTATTACAAATAATCTTTTTGGGTTATTTAGTTGATGATATAAATAGTTTATATTCTTGATGTAAATCTTGGTGATGCAGGCTTGAAATGTTATGATACTCATTTTTTTCCTATTTTTTCTTTATGATGTGATGAAAAAACCCCATTTTCTCCTATGGATTTTCATTATATATTGAATGATTGATATATTATAGAACATGTGTAAATGTATTATTTATTTGTAGGGACCTATATCACCCACCAATGCATTGGGTAATGATTTATATATAATTATATAATGAGAAATGTGTTGTGATTTCTAGATCCACCAAGGGAAATAGATTAGTGAATCCTGATCCACCAATTGAAACATGTGATTTGACCCTGATCCATTAATAAAAATAAGTTTTGGTACCCATTCCACGATGTCATGATTATTATGCTAATGTTTGTTCCATATTCTAATGTTTTTAATGTACTAATGTTATGATTTCTCATGTATTAGGCCCCATGTTTTATCTCAACATGTTTTCATAATGTTATGTTCATTGATCTTGATTATTATCTCATACACACATGGTTATTTTTTTTTCATAATTATGATAATTATTGGTTATCTAATATGTTTATCTTGTTGAGAATTCTAGATCACCCATTTCTTATGATTGATAATAAAAATCAACCTTTTTATTCCAAAAGATAAGTGTAGGAGAATCTCAAGGTGGGTGGAAAGGATAAAAGCCATGTGCGTCACCCCTAAAAAATAGGTTACAATCCTGATGTAGAGGTCAGGGGAAATTATAAATAATGAATATCTTTCTAGCACTTCCCTTTCTATCTATGGTATCCATAATAAAGTTCTCTTCCCTACAAATATGTCTCATATTAATGCCTTGGTCCAATATCAACTTGAATCTTCTGATAATGTAGTTTAGGTCCCATTAGGTTATTGTTTTCTCCCAAATAACACAAATTAGAATTTTGGAGTTAGTTTACACCATTGAAATAAAATTTTCATAAATGTTGAATGGTGTGAGCCCACTATAAATCACCGAATCCTCTACACCAATGGAATTACCTAGCCCATAAAAAGCTTAGAACTAAAGATTATTCAAGTACCTATCATCCCTAACCATCCCACACCCTCACATAACCCCTAAAAAATATAAGAGAAATCAATATTCATTTTTGGCCTATTTTATGGGGAAACCTAATAGACCCAACTACCAAGAAGACCAAAACCCATTGGTGCAACAAGTAACACAATATGTGGAAGTACCCCCCTTAGATATAAAGAATAATCCCTATCTAGAAACATAGACACAAGTTCAGAAACCAGAAGCCTCACTCCAACCCTAATGAAAGTGGATGAGAATCATAAACCTTCTTTAGCTCTATTCATGGACTCCCATAACACCCAATTCACAACAACAAAAACCATGCCACATATTTTACTTACTTCGCAATTCTGGAAAACCCCTTCAAAGAAATATTCAAATAATCCTATAAAAAAGTACCCACTCACTAATAATCCCATACATTTATTTATGTAATCCCATATTTTGTTGCTCCATTACCCTTTGAAGAAAAGATTCCACACCATTTGGAAATATGGTGCCCCACAACACTTGAAATACAAGACCAATGAGATGGCCTTCCTTTGAACTTTATCATCTATGGGAATGGAATTATTCCTTAAATACACAAAAAATAAATTCAGATTCATAGATATTTCCATGTACCATAGTATGACAGACCACATGTACCGCATGTACATTATATGAATACATGCATGATAAACCTTGGTTTTGAATCCCCCAATTGATGACTCTACAAACACCAAACTGTCACGATCCCCCTTCAACACAATGGACCCAAATAGAAATTTTTTTTCTTCACTAATAATTGATTTTATAATATCAAGAAATTTAAAAGCTTCAACAAAAGATGATTATGGAATTGGGTATCATGGGTTGTGCAACGACTTACCCACTCAATTATCATTTCAAAAGCTGAGGCCTCTATAACCCACAATCCACCACATCTTACCCTTAAGGATATCCAAATGAGCTATCACACTGTACAAGGATAGAATTCTTACCTAAATTATAATTCCACACTTTCTAGTCCATAATGTACTCGAATTTAATAAACATATCCCAAAAATATTTTTCATCAATTTTATCCCAGACTAGTCTCCCTTGAATGTACTCTATAGACTCTGATACACTCTGTAGTTTGATACCACCCTCCTCTATAGGTCTCACCATAATTACCTAGGAATCCCAATGAAATTTTCCTATTGGGTTGGTTCCCCATATAGAGTCACTCATGATTTCTCTAACAGATCGATAGTCCCCTTAGGTGGCTTGATTACTGAATGGGCATGCATGGGAAAGGATGTGAAGTTGCTATTAACTAGGGTAATTCTTCCCCAAAATTATAAAAAATTATTGTTTCACTTATGAATATGTATGATAATTCTATTAATAATACTTTCAAATAAATCCATCTTGATCTTTACATGAGATATATGGGTCCAAGGAACTCTATCAGAAGGATACATTTTTTATCTACAGTCAATATTTTATTTCCTTACCATTCATATGAAAACATTTTTTGAGATTTAAATGATACTTTTTCAATGGTTAATATGCTAACAACTCCAAAATATAGACCCATCCATGAGTTTAATAGACCCATTGATTTAATTATTCCACCCATTGATAAAAAATATCATGTCCACCTCAAACATGAGACGAGTCACGATACTGTCCCCTTCAATATCTCTAAATGTAATGATCTATCCTTTATCAACACTCCACTTCACATTCAGGGAGAGTGCATCCTATGATAGGATGAAGAGGATAGGAAGAACATGATATCCTTATCTAAGACCACAAATTATTTTCAAGAACCCATATCCCCTTCCTATAATAAAAATAGTAATCAATGGATAAGAAAAAAACCTAAAAATAAATCACAGATCTATTCCTAAAATCCAAATCATCTCATGAACTTCAAAATAAAACCACACAATATACGATCGTAATACTTCTCAATATCAACCACGATCATAATATTTGATAGATTCGATCTAATGTTAATATCATTCAGCAATTCGGTAGCTATATCGATCACCCCAAGAATTCTTCTTCATTAAATAATCCATGTGGCTGCTTAGAGATGAGCCTTAATAGCACCTTCCCTATTTTTTTCATATTTTTAGAAAATAAATTTTAAGAGAAGTTACATAGAAAAATAGGATGATATTGGATAATAGAATTAGGATATTTATCATTCATGATTCAGACCATTTTTCATACACACGCTGCTCTAGTGAGTTCTCATTCTTTAAAGAATTCTTAAACCACCTAAACTACCTAGGATTTTATGATGTCCCATGCCACCACAAAGAATGATCCTATAATCCCATCTAGCCCTGGTGTCCTTTCTGAACTCAAAGTAGATATTGAAATCAAAATCAACTTATCCCCTATAATATTATCTATTTTATCATTATGTAAGTCCTCCACTAAGCAAGGAATTTTCATAAGAAAACATTCATCAATAATCTCACTCGAACGTCCCCTTCCCTTAGAACCAAGTAGTCTAGTGGGGAGCTCTTCAAAATGGTTCACCACAATCTTCCTTGAAAAATTCACCTAATCTATTTAAGATCCATTATAAATCCTAATAATCATCCAAATTAATACTTTTTATTCATTCAGGCATGCCTTAACGAAGGCTGTGTTTCGATCTACCTCCCAAATCAAGTGAATTATCAATCTCTATCTGGTGGTTCTTCCAATTTACAACATTTTTTGGACAAATAACATTGTTTTTTACCGAAAGGATGAAATAATCATCATCCCAAGACTTATGGAGCTATTATTGAGGACTATGAATATCCATTTTAATCTCATCAATTCCAAAAAAATTATTTTTACTCTTTAGACCCCACTCTTTGATTTCATTTATCAGGTGATTAAGATGATCAAAAAGTCCACCCATGCTAATCTATGCACTTATTTTATCAATTAATCACAAATATCTTGCAAGAAAATCTCATCTTAAGCCCAACCTACTAATTATAAGAAACAATTATTTCTCTTATCATATCACATTAAGTTAACCACCATTGGGGTGTGATCCAGTTATGATATTTTTAACTGATTCACATGATCTAGGAATGTTAGATAATCAAAGGTCAAGCCTGATGCATTTCCTCTTGTACACCTTATAGTTGTTATACCAAGTAAATATATCACCTAAAGATCTAAAATCCATAAGCACATTTTTAGAGATGAATTCCAGAAAATTATTAATTTCCCCGATTGAAAAAAAATCCCCTCCCATATTATTAGACACCTCAACTATGAAGTTGAAATCCCCCTTATGAACCAAGTCATACCCCCTAGGTTGAATTCAAAGAGATTCTTCCATAATATCCTTTATTCTAATCCATCAAAAATGGAATGAATAAAAGAGAGTAGTAGCCCATCTCCATATGTGGTGACTTTGACTATAATATGATGTGGATAGATATACATCTGATCAATAGATGAAGTATTCATATAAAAGATCAAAATATGATAGTTTAATGAGGATCCATTCATACCATCTAAGAATCCAATGCATCTTAAGATGTTAGATAAATTATCCTATTTTATATGGTGTTCCAGAATAACCAACACATAAGAATTATAACTAAAATATTCAGTTGATAGAATAACACATTTCACCTAGGCCTTGAGACCCCTAGAATTATAAATGATTAAAGATATCATTGATAAAGATTTGCAATGGCCTTGAGGCTAGTGGATCCAAATTATTGAGAATTAGAATTAGAAGAACTAGATAACTCCATGATCTTGGATTGAGTAAGACAACATACCTTAGTAGGAGTGGGAACTCACTTCTAATTACCACTATTATAGGGACATTTGGACCCCACTCTATTGTCCTAAACACCATCCAAAACATCAAACCGTTTAGTATTACAAAAAAATCGTTTCAGTGGAAGAGTGAAAACCTTAGATAGAGATGTCCCAAGCGGAATATCCTCTTTAGAAAGTCCCTTTATAGATGTTAAAGAAACCAATTCCAACACATATGTCCCCTCTATATAAGTATCCAAACCTCCATGGGGAACTAAGGAATAATTTTTAACAACCCCCACTACCACCTGTGAATCATCAACCTCTAACCATGCCAGGAATGCAGGACCTAACCTAGCCTCTACCACTACACTAGAAGAACCAAGAACCACGTAATATGATACCAAAAAAGGTGGATTTCTAGGAGATACATACTTCACTTGAAAGGAAACCATAGGAGAAGTAGGATGGGTGGGGGACCCACAATTAGGCCCTAGTACACTGAAGGAGCCTCAGAAGATGACTGATGTGCTATAATGGAGGAGTGATGAGCCCCAATAACATCTAGAATGGAAGATGCATGATATAACCCATCCTATTATCTTTTAAACCAAAGGAACCAAATATAGATGTATAAAAATATAAAATTAGTTACCATGTAGCCAGAAAACCTTACATGATAATGGAAGACCATGATGAAAAAAATCTTTTCCCAGCAAGATAACTCATCACTAGCCCAAATAGGCATCCACCATTGTAATGGAGATGAGATATCTGGCTCCAAAAAAATTTGATCTACTGAATAAGCCTACCTATTCCTGGTTTCTTCATCTAGGAACAAAAATTGGGCATGTTTGTGACCCATTCTTTGCAGAAAGGAAAGGCTGTGAAGTGGGAGAGGGAGACCATAAAGCCTAAGCTAGACCACCACCAAACTGAATTCCTTCCCCATATGAACTTACCAAGCTAACGATATAAATTAAATCTCCAAAAACTATTCAATTTAGTTTTTTTTGGACCAAGAATTCATTAAATATACCTTGTATAATTTTTGAATGTGAAATTTATACCTGGATATCCATGAAATCACTGAAGGATGATCTAGCCACCATGCACCCATAAAATCTCAAAATAACACAAGAGGATGTTGATCAAGAAAAAATGGTGAAATGAGGGACCAATCATGGTAATCTATAATTACATTGATCTTATCCACTGAGATATCGACCATCGGAGACCTTTCCACCTGATCTGAGAAATGAGGATCATGAACAATGCCCATAATGCTCAGAAGACCAAATTTGATAACCATAAAAGGAGAGCCTGAGAGAAAATCATTGAATGAATGCAATCCCACAACATAATCATTGAATGTTAGGGTGTTTAGTGAGGATTATAGTGAAGATAAAGGTTCCCCAATCACCTTCCAAGATGGAGAAACCACCATTAGAAGAGCAATCAAGATGTCTATCGAGAGCTCAACAGACAGTGAGGGAGAAAGAAGGTAAAGCACGTGAGGAAGATATGAAGAATTTGAAAAATAAATCCATACTAAGAAACTTATTATGATTCCGTTTCCAATTTTATGAAGTTGACTATAAATTAGGATACATCTACAAGGGAGTTTATTTTGGATTAATTAAGAAGAAATGTTTACAAGTATCATAAAATAAGTAGTTTATGTTGTTGATCCACAATTACACTAAAACTTATGTTCTTTGGATTGTGATATGATTTATGAGTTTTTATGTTTATCATTTTTAAATGATGTAAAATAATTATATGTTTATTTGGTAGTCTATAAATATTTTAGAAACAAATTATTTATGATGACGTTCTATAATATAAAAGTTTCAGCAATGAAAAATAACATTTATGATGAAAGAATCCATCATAAATAACCAAAAATTTTATGAGATTTATATAATTGAGTTGTTGATTGAGATAAAAATTTCTATATTTTACATTAAAGGGTTTCTATAGTCTAATCTGTTGTAATAGGCACTATTATTTGGGTAATTATTTTTGATATAGTATTCCTTGTATAATATTATATACTTTTTTATTATAGATGATATTTGGTTTTATATTATTATATGGATTTAAACACCAGGTTATTATATTATTCTTGGGATTATAAGTGTAATTTATTCCATTATATGTTTTTCATACCTCTTATGCCCTGTATGTTTTTGATAGAGTCTCATAAGGGAATAAATCATTTGGTAGGAATATATATTCTCATATTTTTTTCATGTTTTATTCCATAGAAACAAACATGAGACTATATTCATCAAATGAATCCTTTTTATGTTTTTAGTATGAATTTAGATCTGATTATAGAAATATTTCACCAATTAACTATATAGAAATGAATATATTTAATACATTACATTTTTCTTCTTACAAAAGAACAATTCTAAAATTTCAATACCAAACAAGGAAATTAATATTATTTAACTTTTCCTTTTTGAATATTTATCCTATAACTATGCATGATGATGACTACACTTTATCCACAATAGAATAATTTATCAAATGAGTATAATGTTTTACATGTATTAAATAATGGATTTTATTGAATATAAACTCCCAAAATTGAAAAACCCTTTAAATCATATCCGTTCGTGGGTTACAATCTATATTACACATAATATTACAATATGTTTCAAAAAATTTCTCATAACATAGCTATTTATGTAGAAAAATATGCCAATCATATCACCTATCTCTCTTGTATTTTTATGTATGAAAAACTATTTATGAAAATCTATTATATAAATTCTCTCAAATCTATTCATTTAAGATCCTAATCGTATTTGGGATTCCTATATTAGTGAAACGTAAATCATAAATCAATTATAAACACAAAATCTTATGATTTTTACCAAACACTTTCTTACCTCACAAAAGATAATATATATACAACTAACTATTATCATCACCCGCACTGAATGATCAATGTCTTGAAATGTGTTTTCTTTGAAAGGTATTTAACACTGAGTTTCTATGGGTTGTTGTTTAATCTCAATATGTCATCTAATTTATTCCATATATGTATGAATGATTCTAATGGTTTAATTTTTTATTTAATAACTTCCATAAAATTAATATTTATTAAATATATTAATATATAAAACTAATGATTTGTGTTAATTACCTAAAATAAAATTTAATCATAGGCACACATGTCTAAATGAATCTCTTACATAAGGTGCATGAAACCATTTCTTATAAAGGATTATAATTATATGAAACTAAAATCTTAATGATGAAAAATTATGGTGTAAAATATATTCAACTAAATAGATTTCCGATAGAACCAAAATCACTCGACAAAAGTAGCCTAACCCAAGTCCCACTCTCTATTAATCAATACTCTGATGGGATCTTAATTCCAATATAATCCCAGCACCATATATATATCACAATAAACATTAATTATTGAATTTATAATTAAAAAATAATAATATTGGGTTTATTATACATCATACTTAATATATAACTCTTCATATTCATTTTAGGACAGTTATATAATGAATATTAAACAATTTAAACTAAAAAGTATTATAAATCAAAATATAACATCTTTATATTGATGAATATTAAATAAATAAATAAAATAAAAATTTAAAATTTTATACATGAGACCTAAATTTATGAAAATTAGTTAAGTTAGTCCATTATGAACAAAATATACTTTTATAAACAACCTATAAAATTTAAATATGAACATTACACATTTATATTCTATTATGAATCCTTTATATTAAATATTACTTCATATTTTATGAACTCATTCAAAAGAATGAAAATATACAATTCATTAAAAAATATATACATTTTAGTTTTATTAAATTATATACATTTTATGTTAACTTTGTAAACATTATACAGAATTATATTTTTAAAACCATATAAATTATATACTTTAAACATAAATTTCATATAATAATATTTTTTATACTATTTAAGGCCTCCATTCGAATTCAGGGTCCACGCTAATGAATGTTTTTAAAACATTTAACACTAAAATAAGATAAAATTATTTTGAATTCCTATTAAATATAATTAATCATAACTTTATGAATTATATTATTTCAAAAACAAAATAAACCATTTAAAACTACTAATTATGTGGGTAATATTTTACCTATAATGATTCACAATTCTATTTTAATTTTCCTTGTAATGAATTATTTAAGACTCTATCAATGATTTTGATACTGATAAGATTATCTCTATTATGGTATATGTGTGTTTTTTAAAAAAACATTATACTATCAAATAAGAAACACAATATTCATTAAGCTAAAACTTTATGATACTCTTTTTTATATAAAAAAACCACACATGACTTGGTAAAAATATATCATAATGTTATTCATGTTATCATGATCAATCGTAAATATCCTGCCATTAAATAAAAAATCAATGTGGTGAGAGAAATACTCACATCACCATCTGTTTAAAGTATGTTCTTCATATTTTATATAATTCATAATTACAACTAAACTCAAACAAAATAGAAGTGGATTTGAAATCACTTTTGGATTTTTAGAGGATAATAATTGTCTAAAAGTAGTGAAGACCCATAAAAACCCATCTCCACGTGATCTAACCAAGTATATTTTAATTAAGTCCATAAATTATAGATCTCATACCTATATTTAATGATGAACCATATTTATAATGGTAAAGGGATAAACTTAAGTGGAAACCAATTGAATCTATCCTCCAGACGTCTCTATGGGATTACGAATCACCTAGTATACTTCTAGTTATAATTCTTCACAATCTCTATGACTGAAAATAAACTTTATCAAAGTATAATTAACAAAATAAGAGATTAATCATGGAGTTATAAATATATTTCCCTCCATATATAATTGATTAAGACTCTATTTATATTATTTAGGGAAAATCCTTGAATGTTTCATTATAATACCAAATATTCCATAAATGTTTGAATTATAACATACATTAACTATACTTTATAAAATTTTTATTTACCCATGGATAAATCATTTGGAATTTAAAAATTCATAAGACCTTTAAAAAATCCTTTAAATAATCATAAAATGATATTTAAAGGATGTATAAAAACGTAGAGTATATTACAAATAATTCCATTGTAAATGATACACTGTTATGATGGTCACATCATAAGTATCACATAGGTATCATTGTTCATGTAACATCATTCGTGTAATGTTATTTTGTGTATAATTGTATTAGTTTATTAAATTTTCATTGTTTTTATATACATCAAAAAAATAATATTTCCATAATAATGGATATTTTTTACATCTTTTAAACTATGTTTATGAAAAATTAATATAAAAATCAAGTATAGTTGAGTTTGATAGGTTTTATAACACTCTAACATATATTTGATCTACTCAAACTGAACCAAAATTCCAAATGATCATAGGCATGATCTTGAATGGATAAAAGTAGATAAATAGTTCTAGGTTTTAACAATCTATCCCTGGGGAGTTATTTAGTCCTAATACTATGCACCAATGATGAATAAAAGCACAAGAGATGTGTGATGATAAATAAAATGATGAAATAATAAAATCAAAATGTAATTATCATTATAACAAATAAATAAAAATATGATCCCATGTGATTCACCATGATATTTCATACAAGAATACATCAAATACATACAAATAGAATAATGAGTCAACTACATAAAAAAAATAACAATTGATAAATTAGATTTTGGAATAAGAAAACAAAAAATTATAACATCCCAAACTATTGATATTTAGACATCAGATGTTTTTATAAGTATATTCATTACTTAATACAATAATAAATGCCATAATCATATAGGTCTAGTGGATTTGGAAACTCGGACACATAATCAACTGGTTCATAAAATATCTACATCTTATCTCATTAAGTTATTCAAAATAGAACCTTTCATATAAATATCATACTTAGTAATTTTCTACATAACCTTGGGAAAGGAAATAGAAGAATGTGTGATCTCAAATGCTCAGTAAGGGAAAAAAGTGATATATTAATGATCACTTGACCATAACATGAACCTAAGGGTATGATAACATGATCATAACATTTAAAAATAATACCCTATATATCATAGATCATAATATTGAGTCTTGTAAAGAAAATAATGGCACATCATAAGACCTGAATCATAAATTAATCAATGAACATGAGTCATTAGAGTGTAACATTAGTGTAAGACAAGTAATTTTGGTATAAAAATTAGTATAGAAAATCATTTCCTTATAATTATAGGATTCACTTCTATTACTAACATAATCGATTGGGTTTACCCCGAAAACCATCATAGTAGTCAAGGTTCACTACCAAGACTGTCATAATGGATTGGGTTCACTCCCTAAACCATTATAGTAGTCATGGTTCTCTCCCATGACCATAACAGTTGAAAACTCCCATACTAATCATGGTTCCCTCCCCATTCCAATATCATTTATATAATGATATATAAATAATTACCCAATACATTGGAGGGATATATTGGTCCCAACAATCCTTATTTATAACATAACCACCATCATTGGTTATAATGTAACCACCAACCTTGGTTATAACATAACCACCATCCTTGGTTATAACGTAACCATCATCCTTAGTTATAACATTACCATATTACTTGGTTATAATGTAACCACCATCACATAATAAAAACCTTACATAAGACTCACACAATATCATAAAACATTCAACATATCATCACATCACATCCCATGTACAGAAAATGGGTTTGATAAAAATTTCATCAATTCACTAAAGCATAACCCATTTAAAATTAATGGGTTTCAAAAACATATCATTAACATCAAAATTAACCATTTTAAGAAAGATTTATAATGGTATCATTGGATCATATCCTTAGTAAATCACAAATAACATCAAAGATTTCATCTTAGATGGAAAGTGGTCTTAAAATATCACTTGGAACATTTCATATGGAAAATATAATTTTCATATACAAATAACCTTATGAAAGCATACAAATTTTCAAATTATTAAAGAAAACTTTTTCTTTGAATATAACATTAAAAACTTATAAAGTAATCTTCAAATAATTGAGAGGTTAGGAAAATATGAAATTCTGCTCATATAGTATATGTTAATAGAAAAACTTTCCTTCAATTTTTTTGTAAAAAGTCAAAAGATACCTTGTTTAGAAAATTTTAAGAATATTACTATTAAACCATTTTTTAAAATCTAAAACATGGCTAAAAATGACTTTAAACTATATTTTGAGAATTGGAAAAAAACATTTTTTATACCATTTATAGAAATCGTGGATATATAATAAAAAAGTATTTTTGACTAATGAGAGAAATAAATATGATTTTCATTAAAAACATATTTTTAGTCTCTTGGGTACTTAAGGTGAGTAAAATAAATGGGAAAAATATTTTTAGGAATTAAACTGAGGATTAGAAAATTCATGTGTTTTTATAGGTATATCATAATATCTCTTCATATGAATCATAATAAAAAAAAATACCAATAGAAAATGAGGTTGAAACATAAAACCCTTACCGCTTGGGTAAATTTTGAATAATAATCCCAATGAAAGAAACAATCTTAAATTCATATGTATACGAAGTGCCCAAATCAATGTGAATCACTGAGAGGGGGAGGGGGTGAATCAGTTACCCCTTTAAACATTTTACAAAATGATTATTTTCAATTAAAACTCTATGGATGGTTAAATCCTCGATCCAATCTTCTTGTGTCTCTAAGCCTTACCTCTAATGATGTTATAAATATAAAGGCACTGAACAAAATGATTTACAAGGTTCGGTTCAAGGACCTACTCCTTGCTGTGTTGGTTATTCCCCCCCAATACAGATTATCTACTATAATATTATTACCAATTCCAGTGGTCAATACTAAGTTCCACTATATCTCTCCTAATCCCCACAAGAGGGTATATATACTGCATCCCAAAATGTTTCCAGAATCCACTGGCCTACTTTAAAGTCCCACTGAAGACTTCTTCTCCTCCACGAATCACACATGGTTCTTCTAGATATTAAGTCACATGAGCAGCTTCATTCTTTGAGTTACATTTGATTCACTTTATATGATCTTATTCTCTTCTCCAACAGTATTTCTAAATCGCACTTGCTCATGTATATCTTCAAGAATCTTCAACAGCCTTTAGTAAGGTCTTTTGGCCTTTCTCAATAATTCTGATCACCTTTCTGATCAGTCCTCAATTAAATAATTCTCGGGCAATTAATTCTTATTCTGATGAAGACCTAGACTCACTAATATGTGTGAAATGGGTGCACACAACTTCTTTAAGAATATCAATATGAAAGAGTGATCTTTCACAACATTAGCACTATTTGTCTTATTGAATTCCGAAACACTGTCAACTCAGATATAAGATCTTCTGTAAATCATCTTGGCTTCAATATAAATTAAAATTCACTTCATGCATGGATTAAATGGCAGTCAAATTTTTTTGTTTTGGGTACCATAATGACTTATCACATGTGAATGTGATTATTCATGATTTCATACATGTATAGTATTTTTTATAAACTCAAACACACACTATTATCTTGAATCAGTAGTTTAGGATCAATGTGTTTGTCTCATGCATTACCACATGGACTCTCCACATAGCTTCTTCGCTCAGTATACACAAACACAATTTCATCTTCTTTGGTTCATTTCACACATACACTTGTTTTTTTGTTTAGGTTCAATTTATGTGTCTTAATTTAAACCAGAATGAGTGTAGTATTTTTTTGTGTTCTTTCTCTTTATTCCTTATACTTATTCACATGTTCACACAAACCATCTCTTGTTTTATTTTCATAATGATGGTCTAAACTCATGAAAATGTTTGTATGTGCACCATGAATGTATTATCCACTATTCTTTTCACACACACACACACACACACTACATCTGGTGTATGTGTGAGTTGTTTTTCTTCTTCACATAGAGGGTACACGTGAATATTCTCCACTGAACCGAGGATGGTTCCTAACTTATCCTCATGCAAGGTTTGTGCAGTTCTTGTATGCATAGTGAGTTAAGACATCCTTCGCACTGAATGTTCAAACAACCTTCATGAACTGGGGTGATTCCTGGTTTCCTCTTTGCGAACTAAGAATGCTACACAACTCTTCCTCATGAAAGGGATGCACGAGACCTCTTATTCGCGAGACACTTTGAGAGTACGTAGAACATGTCAAAGCCATTCAGGTTCTCTGTTCCTTCGCGTAGCAAAGCTACATGAAACCTCTAATCGGTGCTCGGTTTCTATGGAGAAACAAGATCTTCCTAACTATATTGAACCCCACAATTTGTCAAGGGACTCCTCCTTTTATAGGTGGATATCAACAAATTCTTATGCATTAAAATCCCATAGGATATGCCGTGGGGTTAAAATATTGGAATGCCTAAGATCTTTGGTTTTCAAATCTTTAAACTGAAGATAATGATATGCTGAGAATCTCAGTTTATTTCTATTCAACACAGGCACCTCATTTCATGGTGTAATCCTCACGTGCATACACTAAGAGTCTCATGAAAATCTCAATCATAGACCCCCCGAGCTTCATGGACTCCACAACTTTATTTTCCTAATCCAATCATGAGATCTTAATTTTATTCGAATGCATAAAAATGTAATTTCATGAATGATTTTTTGACATAAAGATTATGATCATACATTTAATTCGAGCATCAATGGTGCCAAAAAGTGGAATCCTAGAGGTGAGGCTATGCTCTGGTTGTACAACGGTATCGGGTGGCTCTTTATGTGATCAAAGGTAAAATAAGACGGTGTGAATGATCCAAGGCTGTAGGATCAATTCCAATCAGTTACGGATGGAGGAAAATAGATCATGGGACTTGGGATTAGAGATGCGACCAATATCTTGCGCGATATCAAATGGACAGTGAGGGCTGCTTCCGCATTTCTAATATCTTTTCCCACATCAAAACACTCCATGCTATGTGGCTTCTTTATATTATAAGACACTTTATACACTTTCCATAATAATCTCTCCCCCTCCCCAGTACTGCCCCGTACTGGTTCTGTGGGCGCGCTCTGCACCCTACCCATGCTATTTGTGGTCGTTTCTCCCCGCATGGTTGGACTCTTTCTAGTTCTCCTATTCACCCATGTGGGCACGATCTTATGCATAGGACTTTCCTCATGCTATACTGTCTCTTCCCAGATGTCCTTGATCGACTCCCTTGGGCACGGTTGACCTTGTCATGCATGTGCCTAGGGTTGAGGCTGTTGACCGATTGGTGGATGGACCAATTTTTTAAGTAAGCCACAAATAAATGCTTCTAAGTGAAAATTTATGGCTACCTTTAAACATATTTTTGGACACCTCAAAGTCCAAGCCTCTTCTCTAACATTTTTCTTCCACTTTTAGTTTTTGATTATCAATTACAAAGAACTTCAAGAGTGTACCTAATGTGAAAACTCTTTTTTCACATCTCTTAAACATCTAGGATCAATAGAAACAATCGTCTAATTCGCTCAAACATCATTCAAATATAAACCAGTGGATGAATCTTCCAAATTCATCATGAAATCAAGTATTTCATGGAATTATTCATAATTTTTTTTAATAAAGTTTCATTTATTAACACATTACTAGGAACTTAGGATCAGTTCAATAATCATCTGAATTAACAACATGCAAAATTTCCCATTCATGTCATCCAATTCTATGAATCCTTAACAATTATCCAGACATCATTAGCTTTGTAAAAAATTCAACAGATTGATATCAATGAGATATTCCCCTCTCATTGATCACTATTTCTAACCAAAAATTATTTCCAATACTTTTCAACTATTACAATTCATAATCAAAGTGGGATTTTCATGGAGATAATAACATTAATTTAAGAATCACAACTTCAATCATTCCCACCAATTCAATAATTACCATTCCATACAAATATTAAAACATATTTAAAACAAATGAAACAATATTATCAATAGTATATCCTTTAATTTTCATGACAATAATCATAAAATATATTCATGGAATGTATATAAACCACACAAACAAAACAGGTTATGTATAAGGAATGTGTCCCATAGAAATAAAAGTGAGATGAAAAACACTTACCTCATTGTTAGTATTTTGAATCATAATCCCCATTAAATAATAATATCAAATGAAACATTAAATATCATGAATAAAATTAGATTCATTTTATAACATGTCAACGGGGCAGTTTATACACCACACCAATGAAACGATTGGTGGATATGACATATATATCCTAAAAATAGAATAGAGACTATAAATCCACTAACTTAGGTCCAAAAATACTCTATATAGCATACCATAATTGACTTAATTATATCATTTTATCACTTGTTTATTAACCCTTCTTTATTAAAAGCAATATTCTAGGTGATATTTGTTTCTTTTTTCATGTATGTTTTGTTTTGGTAGATTTGGTACTCATATTTTAATCATCTTTATATAATATAAATTTTCTAATAATTATATTGATATAATATATATTCATTATATACATTTTTGGATTCATTAATAAAATATAAATATAGAAAAATGAATTACACCGTTCATGGATAAGGTAGGCCATATGTACGCATCAACGTTGTTTCCATTTTTCGACAGATGGAAAGAAAGAATGGTTAATAATAAATCACATTAATAGAATTATTATATCATATATATAATATATATTCATTAAATCCATCCTTTTTTCCTTCCAAGTAAAACATAAATGAACAAATAATTGCATCAATTCATAGATGTTGTAGTCCACACATATGCACGACCGACGTTATCATTTTCCAATGATTTGGAAGGTAAAAAGGTAAATATTATATTATCATTATATAATTACATTTATGTAATAATTATCATATATAAACCTTAAACCACTCACAATACCAATCCATAAAATCTGGTGATCATAAATGAATTGAATCGTTATGTGGAGATGGTAAATAATATGCACACACGAGCCATGTTTTCACATCTCATTTGATGGAAAGGGGATGAATAAAGTTAATTTCATTATAATAATAAAATTTTAGTATATTTATTATACATAAATTATTATTTTTTGAAGTATATAATAGATTTATAGATGGTAATATTATAATTAAAAATAAAGTGATTGGTTAGAGATGTTAACTCTTCTTTGAAATGACTTCTTTAGATATCCTTTTAAGGGGTCTAGGGTTGATAATTTCGGAAGACTAGAACCCCTATAATGTGGATATGGAATTTTAGAAGATAAATTGGAATAATATTTTTATATAGAAGCCTCAAAGTGGTGTGTTAAGATAAAGCAGGGGTTATATAGACCCGACCTTAAACATTACATAATATTGAATTAAATGAATAATTCACATTGATGATCTTTTCAGGTTTAGAGTTTTAGGGAATTAGTTTACATCTCAAAATATTACAAAGTAGGCACATCTACCCAGAATCTGCTTTTTTTTTCTTAAAATAAAAACTCTTGAAAAAAAGTCACGTCTAATTCCATGTTAAAGAGAGCATGGCTTTTCCTTGATCCCATCCTTGACCCTATTCATCATTAAGTCCTGTGAAAAACATTTCAAAACTTGGGATGAGCATCAAAGGCTCAGTAAGGGTCATAAAATAGTGAATGAAAACATTTGTTCATAAATACATACAAAACATGAACTATTTTACTTACCTCATGAAATCATAATATTTATGAAAGTCACATAGAAATCATAAATCATAAAGGTAACTTGCGTCATCTATACCATACTTACATTGTAGATATCACAGCTACATAGGGAGTTACTTTGGAATACCCATCACAGTATATTACCTAAATCTCTTAGGAGAAACATTCATGTTTACCTCCGTCATGTTACCCAATGCATTGGAGAGCTATCTCGGGCTCACCTGCCCTAGGTTTATCACGGAACTACCCGTATACGTAAATAATACCCAAGAACCATAACATGATCATAACACATAACATAAGCATAAAGGAAAGATAACATTTCCACATTGAAATAATAAAATATCATTTCAAGATATTGAAATAATAATTCCATTCACAAAATCATTTTCAATACCAAAATACGTAAAAAGAGTATTTGGTATTTATTTTTCTTTTAAAAACATTCCGGCTTGTTATGGAAGCCAAAGATCAAATAATACTTGCGGCAGCAGAAAGGTCATTGTCACCGCTTACATTAAAGAATCATTCCTTTTTGTCGTTTACTAAAACGCTTCGTAGATAAAAGATTCCTTTTGAATAGAAGTAAAAGTCAAAGGGTTTTATACATCGTATAAAAGAAAACAAAAAATGCCTCAATGAAGGAGATTAAGACGAAGTCCCTTACCTTGTATCCGACTTGACCCGTTCATTCTTTAATCTCCTAAATAATAAACTAAAGTTAATTTCTACCTACTTAAGAACCTTTTTCATGTTTATTATTCCTTTTATATCACTTATTACCATTTTATAATCATTATGTAATCGTTTAAGTTAATAACGTTCATTGTGTCGATATTTTGTACTTGAGTCAAAAATGGATTTCTTATAATTACATGTTGTTCACCTGGTAAAAGGTTCATTATATCCAGAATGATATTCATGATTTGGGTATCATATATATCATAATTATCCAGCATGTACATGTATTTATAATAGTACATAACATTTGGTGGTACGAAATGAAATGCACCGTTCATGGAGACGATAATCCATACGTACGCATGAACACTACTTTCATTTCTATTTCTTATTTTAATAGAATTAAACATAATTATAAATAGGTATATTATAATTACAGTATAATATAATATATAATATCATTAACTCTATCCTTTATATATCCCACATAGGGCATTAACGAGTCACATCACTTTGAGGGGGCGGTAGTCCGCACTTCCTTAAATGAGATTATCGTATTTACCCACCATAGAAACCATAAAGGTTTGACATAATTGGGAAGTACAGAAGCATACAGAAATCATAAACATAATATATATCATATATAAATATAGTTCCATCTTAATGGCCACCATGAGAGGCGGTAAGATGTAATTGAACAATTATCGTTTCGTGAGGTGTTAGTTTTCCATCCACAGAAACATTATGTTATTCATCCATTATATGGATTTGTGTGTAAGTGTAGTTAGAATACATATCATAAAACATCGTAGTATATTTAGGATACTGGTGTTGTTACAAAAGAAAGGAAATAAAAAGATTTTAGGGGTTGGAGAAGCAAAATAAAAGAAAACAATTTAAGAGAAACTGTTACCTTTAATTTGGGTAACTCACTTTGGTTTGAACAAAAGGACTTCTTGAAGTTCCTTCTTCCTAAGGTAAGGATTCTAGGAGGAGGATAGGGATGTAGGGAGTTTAATTGGGCAGAGTTTTGACTAGCCAAATGGATTTATAGGTGTGAGGAATTGCATAGAAGTGGTCTCTTTTTATAAGGGAGAGGAGGGGCTCTTTAGGAAAGAGTGAAAATATTAATTTATAATATATTGATATTCATTTTCTAATGGTCCAAAAATCATTATGGTCGAAGATAAGATGACTCATAATCGAAATAAAATCATCCAATCAGAATTGGACATGTTTTGGATTATATTTTAATCATATAATCTTATTTAATTAAATCTTTTATTAATGAGGTAAAAACTGCATCATTATTGTGTCATAAATAATTTAATTTATTTGATGTCTAAAAATTATAAAAAATGCCATGATATATGAAATATTTTTTTCTTTCCAATTAATATTTATAGTAAAAAATAGGACTTATATAACACCGTATAAAAATTAATTACTAAACGATTTTTGTTAATGTCACTTTTGTCTTCACATTAAATTAATTAATCTAAATTGCATTATCACTCCCAACTGCCTCAATGGGATCCCAAAATCGACCCAAAGATGTCGATGGTCAGAAATGACTCATCCAATAGGTCTAGGACACGTTTAAGGGTAATTTTATATTATTATAATATTATTTCTTTACCCTTATTTACCTGATTTACCCTTTAACCACGGTAAATAAAATATTTACTGAAGTAAATATTTAAAATGCCTAAAAATAAAATTTACCTATTTACACAATTTGAACCTCCTGATTCCAAATATGGAATCCATTTCTCCAAATTGAAAACACAGAAGTGGCATAAATTAATTTAAAATTAATTCCCACTATCAAAACAAAAGGTGTGTTTTTAAGAAATATTAACTATCAAAAGATTGACAGTTGATTATATACAATTTAAATGTGAAATTACTTCTAATGACCAAAATTAGATTAAATGTTAAAAATATAATCTATTTAAACATTAAAACAAATTAAAAGGATAATCTAACCATATAAATAAATTATATTAAAACATATTTTTGAATTAAAATACAATATTTTCACTATTCCTTAAAAAATGAACTTTATCAGAAAAATAACAAAAAATTACCCAAAGTAAATTATTGATGTGCTCATTATAAAGAAGGTTTTTATTTGGTCATATAGAATGCATTAAAGTGAACAAAACTAGATTTAAAAAAGGTTCGCCATAACAATGCGGTAAATCGGCCTTTTAATGTAAATTATGCTTAAAATTAGATTCATTCATATATTAAGCCTCTAACTTTTATTGGATAAATATAAATACATGTATACTCATATTATAGTTAGTTTTTTTCATTCCTTCCAATAAAATGTCTAGGAGTTAAATATCATTTAAAATAATAATATTATATTATTAGTGTGCAACGTAAGATTCCAAAGAAACCCATTGTTGCGTATCGGGTACGCTATCGAACATAGCAACCCCTTTAAGCCAAAATTAATATTTAATTTGTAAATATTAATAAATATGAAAATATATTATTCCTCATTTACCTAGGATGTTACATCCTTACCCCTTTTGGAAATTTCATCCTCGCAATTTTTTATCCACTTATCAAAATAAGTGGGGGTATTTATCCCTCATAGCATTTTCAGATTCCCACGTTGCCTCTTCAACCATATGGTTTTTCCACAAAACCTTTACCTGGTGAATTACCTTATTCAGCAACACTTGCTCTCTACGGTCCAGAATCTGGACTGGTTGTTCTTCATAAGAGAGATTCTCTTCCAACTGAACTACCTCTGGGCTCAAAACATGAGATGGATCTAACATATACTTTCTCAACATCGAAACATGAAAAACATTGTGTACCTGTGATAAACTTAGAGGTAAGGCTACTCTGTACGCAACTGATCCAACTTTCTCCAGAATTTCATAAGGCCCAATGAACCTCAGACTAAACTTTCCCTTCCTACCAAAACACATCACACTTTTCCAAGGAGAAACTTTTAGAAAGACATGATCACCTACCTCAAAATAAAGTTCCTTCCTCCGGTTTTCCACATAACTTTTCTGTCTACTCTGATTTGTTCTCATGTGCTTCTGAATCAACTGAACTTTCTCTGCCATCTCTTCTACCAATTCTGGTCCCATCAGCTTTCTTTCACCTACTTCATCCCAAAAAGCTAGATTTCGAGAACGCTTTCCATACAATGCCTCAAATGGAGCCATCTGTATACTGGAATGAAAACTGTTATTATAAGAAAATTAAACAAAATAAAGATGTTGGTCCCAACTTCCCTGGTAGTCCATTGAGCAAGCACGCAACATATCCTCCAAGGTCTGAATTTTTCGTTCTGACTGCCGATCTGATTGTGGATGAAAAGCTGTACTAAATTTTAATTCAGTACCCAATGACATCTGAAGGCCTTTCCAAAAGTTATAAGTGAACCTGGGATCAAGATCAGATACAATGGAGAGGGGAACTCCATGAAACCTGAGTATCTCTTTAACATACAATCGAGCAAGTTGATCTAGAGATAAATTATCTCTAATAGGAAGGAAATGAGCAGATTTAGTCAATCGGTCAACTATAACCCAGATTGCATTATTACCTCGATATGTCTTTGGTAATCCCACAACAAAGTCAATGGATATATTTTCCCATTTCCACTCTGGCACCGGTAAAGGCTGAAGTATTCCTTTTGGTAACTGTCGCTCTTCTTTAACCTGCTGAGAGTCAAAAACTTCACAGTAAAATCAGCAATATCTCTTTTCATTCCATCCCAGCAGTAATACTCCCGAAGATCTCTGTAGATATTAGTACTGCTAGGATGAACTGAAAACGGAGAACTATGAGCTTCACATAACAACTCATTCTTCAACTGTGAATCACAAGGCACAAATAATCTCTTTCCAAACCTCAAAACACAATCATTATCAATGTTAAATTAAGGCAACTTACCCTTCTGAACCAACTCTACCTTTTTCTGCAACTCACTGTCTTCCTTCTGCGCTTTCTTTATTCTGTCTGATAGAGATGATCTCACTGACACCTGAAACAAAACATAATAATTTCCTACACCAACAAATTATATGCCAAATTTCATCAAATCAAAAACCAAAGGATCTTGTTCCAAACGTATCATGACTAATGAGGCATTCATTTTTCGACTCAAAGCATCAGCCACTTTATTTTCTTTTCCCGGATGGTAATGGATCGTGCAATCACAATCCTTGATTAATTCCAACCATCTCCTCTGTCTCATGTTCAATTCTTTATGAATGAATATATACTTCAAACTTTTGTGATCAGTATATATTTCACACTTCACTCCATACAAATGATGTCTCCAAATTTTTAAATCAAAAACAATAGAAGCTAATTCCAAATGATGTGTAGGGTAATTTAACTCATGTGGTTTCAACAGACGTGAAGCATAAGCAATTACCTGATCACTTTGCATTAGGACGCAACCCAGTCCTTTCAACGAAGCATCACTGTAGATAACAAACTCACCATTTCTAGAAGTCAGTGCCAAAACTGGAGCATTCACCAATCTCCTTTTCAATTCTTGAAAACAATCATCACATTATTTTGTCCAGATGAACTTAACACCTTTTCGAGTTAACGTAGTCATTGGACTAGATAACCGTGAAAAGTTTTCAACAAACCTCCGGTAATAACCTACCAAACCAAGAAAACTATGAATCTCAGTTATATTTGTGGGTCTTGTCCATTCTTCAACAACTTCTATTTTTGAAGGATCAACAGTTATGCCATTTTTTGAAACAATGTGACCAAGGAAAGAAATTTGTTGTAACCAAAACTCACACTTGCTGAATTTTCAATAAAGATTATTTTCTTTTAAGGTTTTCAAGAAAACCCTAAAATGACTTTCATGTTCCTCTTTACTTTTTGAATAAACCAAAATATCATCAATGAACACAACCACAAACTTATCGAAGAACTCACGGAGAATTATATTCATAAGATCCTTGAATACAGCAGGTGCATTGGTTAAACGAAAAGGCATAACTACAAATTCATAATGGCCATATCTAGTACAAAAAGTGGTCTTCAGAACGTTGGCTTCTTTTACTTTCAACTGATGGTACCCCGACCTCAAGTTGATCTTTGAAAAATACTGAGCTCCCTGGAGCTGATCAAACAAATCATCAATATGAGGCAAATGATACTTATTCTTAACAATGATGTTATTCAATGCTCTATAATCAATAAAAAATCTCATTGAACCATCTTTATTTTTAATAAACAAGACAGGAGAACCCTAGGGTGATGTGCTAGGTCGAATGAAACCTTTATCTAATAACTCCTGCAATTTCATCTTTAACTCTAAAATTTCAATTTGAGCCATTCAATAAGGGGGTTTTGAAATTGACTTAGCATCAGGAACTAAGTAAACAGTAAATCCAACTTCTCGATCAGGTATAATACCAAGAAACTCATCAGGGAAAATATCAAGGTACTCATTTACCACTGGCACATCATTAATCTGAATAGTTCTTTTTTATCAACAATATGTGCAAGGTAACCTTAATTTCCGTCTTTTACCAGTTTTTTGACTTCCTGATATGTTATCAAAAGAAAGGGTTCATTCTTGTACACAAAGTAAAAATAATTCTAAAAAGAAACCTCTTTATCTTTGTAGTCAATCTTAGCATGATAAACAGAAAGCCAATCCATATCCAATATAACATCAAAATCTAATAGAGGCAAAACAATAAGGTTTGTAGGTAGATTCCTTCCACACACAAGGAAAAGAATGTTCTTATGTTTTATTTTTTGTATCAACATTTCATCCAGGTGTTTTTACCGTAATTTCAGTATTCATATCATGAGATGGAATTCCCAATTTACTAGAAAACTTTTCAGAAATGAAAGAGTTTTTAGACCCTGAATCAAATAACACATTGGCATAATCTGAACAAACAAACAATATACCGAATACAACTTAATTTTATGGCCCAACATCTGCTGAAGTAGTTGCAAAGGATTTCGCCACCCCTTTCTGCTTGTAGACTGGCTGCTTACCTTCGGTTGAGTTCCTTGTTGGACACTCATTTGCATAATGACCCATTTCATTGCACTTAAAACATTTTACTGACTGTAAATCAGATTTTGTCTTACCATTACCCTGATCTTTTTCAGTGCAATTACGAGCCTTATGTCCCATTTTACCACATCGGTAGCACTTACCAGAATTCAAAAGACATTCCCCAACATGATTTTTACCAAAATTTTTAGAAACTATAAACTTAAGATTCTTACCATCAGACTTTTTTGAAGAGTTCTTTCCTTTCGCCTGCAACCTTGACCTCTTATTTTGTTGTTTTTCAAAAAATACTTGATCATCGAAAAACTCCATCTCCACCTTCTCTACACAACGAAAAAGTTTTTTATAACTTTTGAACTCATGAGAAGATAAATCCCTTCAATACATTGGCTTTAATCCTGAGTAAAAATGGTTGATTTTACTATCAAGATCTCGTATGAAGTTTGGAGCATTCCTTGCCAGTCGAGTGAATTTTTCTTCATAAGCAGCCACTGAGTCATCCTCCTGCCTCAATTCCGGGAATTTTTTTTCCATCCTAATACGAACCACCTTAGGAAAATATTTCTCCAGAAACATACCTTTGAATTCATCCCAATCAAGAGCATAAATCTCCTCACTATCCCTGATATTTTTCACCATTGACCACCACTGATCAGCTTCACCTTCAAAATGGTAAACAGCAAGACTAACCTTTTGATGTTCTGAACAACCCATGACATCAAAAATATTTTCCAGTGCTTTAATACACCCTTCAGCTAGCACCGGATCAGATTATCCTCTGAATGATGGGGGATGTTGCCTCATGAAATGCTCCACTACTGACATGTTTTTCTGTGGTTGATCTGGATGATCTCGTACATGGATACCACCACCATTTATAGCCTGATCCAACTATGCCATCACAGCAACAAACTGTTCAGTTCTGATTCTGACCATCTCAGGTTGCTGATTTGGAAGGTTGTCTTCCTCCTGATGTTGTCCCAACATAGCTGCCCTATTTCCTTTGCGGAAAACCATTCTAAACAATGAAATATCTTAGGCGAAGCAACATGGTAATCTGTAAATGCTATATGATGTCAATATTAACATAAATTACTTTATGTATATTAATTTAACAATATCCTAACTCCTAAAGTTATCTAAACCAACCGCTTATACCTACTATAAGGACCCAGCCTTAAACATTACATAATATTGAATTAAATGAATAATTCACATTGAGGATCTTTTCAGGTTTGGAGTTTTAGGGAATTATGACATAACTATTACATCTCAAAATATTACAAAGTAGGCACTTCTACCCAGAATCCACTTTTTTCAAAAAATAAAAACTCTTGAAAAAAAAAGTCACGTCTAATTCCTTGTTAAAGAGAGCATGACTTTTCCTTCATCCCATCCTTGACCCTATTAATCTTTAAGTCCTGTGAAAAACATTTTAAAATGTGGGATGAGCATAAAAGGCTCAGTAAGGGTCATAAAACAGTGAATGAAAACATCTTTTCATAAATACATACAAATCATGAACTCTTTTACTTACCTTATGAAATCATAAGATTTATGAAAGACACATAAAAATCATAAATCATAAAGGTAACTTGCGGCATCCATACCATACTTACATTGTAGCTATCACAGCTACATAGAGAGTTACTTCGGAATACCCATCACAGTATATTCCCTAAATCTCTTAGGAGAAAAATTCATGTTTACCTCCGTCACGTTACCCAATGCATTGGAGAGCTATGTCGGGCTCACCCGCCCTAGGTTTATCACGGAACCACCTATATACGTAAATAATGCCCAAGAACCATAACATGATCTTAACACATAACATAAGCATAAAGGAAAGATAATATTTCCACATTGTAATAATAAAATATCATTTCAAGACATTGAAATAATAAATCCATTCTCAAAATCATTTTCAATACCAAAATACGTAAAAAGAGTATTTGGTATTTATTTTTCTTTTAAAAACATTCCGGCTTGTTATGGAAGCCAACGATCAAATAATACTCACGGCGGTGGAAAGGTCGTTGTCACCGCTTACATTAAAGAAACATTACTTTTTGTCATTTAGTAAAATGATTCGTAGATAAAAGATTCCTTTTGAATAGAAGTAAAAGTCAAAGGGTTTTATACATCATATAAAATAAAACTAAAAATGCTTCAATGAAAGGAGATTGAGATGAAGTCCCTTACCTCGTGTCCGACTTGACCCGTTCGTTCTTTAATCTACTGAATAATCAGCTAAAGTTAATTTATACTTGCTTAAGAACCTTTTTCAAGTTTATTATTCCTTTTATATCACTTATTACCATGTTATAATCATTATGTAATCATTTAAGTTAATAACGTTCATTTTGTCAATATTTGGTACTTGAGTCAAAAATGGACTTCTTATAATTACATGTTGTTCACGTGGTAAAAGGTTCATTATATCCAGATTGATATTCATGATTTGGGTATCATATATATCATATATATCCAGCATGTACATGTATTTATAATAGTACATAACATTTGGAGGTACAAAATGAAATGCACCGTTCTTGGAGACGGTAAGCTGTACGTACGCATGAACGCTACTTTAATTTATATTTCGTATTTTAATGGAATTAAAACATACTGATACATAGTTATATTATAATTCCAGTATAATATCATATATAATATCATTAACTCTATCCTTTATACATCCCACATAGGGCATTAACGAGTCACATCACTTTGAGGGGGTGGTAGTCCGCACTTCCTCAAATGAGATTATCGTATTTACCCAGCATGGAAACCATAAAGGTTTGATATAATTGGGAATTACATAAGCATAAATAAATCATAAACATAATATATATCATATATAAATATAGTTCCATCATAATGGACACCATGAGATGCGGTAAGATGTAATTGAACAATCATCGTTTCGTGAGGCGTTAGTTTGCCATCCACAGAAACATTATGTTCTTCATCAATTAGATGGAAGTTTTTGTAAGTGTAGTTCGAATAAATATCATAACAACATACTAGTATACTTAGGATACTGGTGTTGTTACAAAATAAAGGAAATAAAAAGAGTTTAGGGGTTGGAGAAGCAAAATAAAATAAAACAATTTAAGAGAAAATGTTACCTTTAATTTGGGTAACTCACTTTGGTTTGAACCAAAGGACTTCTTGAAGTGCCTTCTTCCTAAGGTAAGGCTTCTAAGAGGAGGATATGGATTTAGGGAGCTTAATTGGGCATAGTTTGGACAAGACAAATGGCTTGAGATATGTGAGAAATTGCATATAAGTGGTCTCTTTTTATAAGGGAGAGGATGTGCTCTTTAGGAAAGAGTGAAAATATTATTTTATAATATAATGATATTAGGTTTCTAATGATCCAAAAATCATTATGTTAAAAGATACGATGACTCATAATCGAAATAAAATCATCCAATCAGAATTGGAAAT
The DNA here is from genome assembly GCA_963277665.1 of Viscum album. NCBI lineage: Eukaryota > Viridiplantae > Streptophyta > Magnoliopsida > Santalales > Viscaceae > Viscum > Viscum album. The sequence continues at coordinate 768,896,732 of OY728156.1, forward strand.
TTTTTGGATAATATTTTAATCATTTTAATCTTATTTAATTAAATCATTTATTAATGAGGTAAAACCTGCATCATTATTGTGTCAGAAATAATTTAATTTATTTGATGTCTAAAAATTATAAAAAAAATACCATGATGTAGGAAATATTTTTATTTTTCCAATTATTATTTATAGTCAAAAATAGGACTTATATAACACCATATAAAAATTAATTACTAAACGATTTTTGTTAATGTCACTTTTGTCTCCACATTAAATTAATTAATCTAAATTGTCATTATCACTCCCAAGTGGCTCAATGGGGTCCCAAAATCGACCCAAAGATTCCCATGGTCGGAAATGACTCATCCAATAGGATTAGGACATGTTTAAGGGTAATTTTATATTATTATAATATTATTTCTTTACCCTTATGTTGCTGATTTACCCTTTAACCACGGTAAATAAAATATTTACTGAAGTAAATATTTAAAATGTATAAAAATAAAAGATACCTATTTACAAAATTTGAACCTCATGATTCCAAATATGGAATCCATTTCTCCAAATTCAAAACACACAAGTGGCAGAAATTAATTTAAAACTAATTCCCGCAGTTAAAACAAAAGGCGTGTTTTTTAGAAATATAAACTATCAAAATATTGACAGTTGATTATATACAATTTAAATGTGAAATTTCTTATAATGACCAAAATTAGATTAAATGGTTAAAATATAATCTATTTAAACTTTAAAACCAATTAAAAGGATAATCTAACCATATAAATAAATTAGATTAAAACATAGTTTTGAATTAAAATACAATATTTTCACTATTCATTAAAAAAATAAACTTTATCAGAAAAATACCAAAAAAAATTACCCAAAGTAATTTATGATGTCCTGATTATAAAGAAGGATTTTATTTGGTCATATAGAATGTATTAAAGTGACCAAAACTATATTTAAAAAGGGTTCTCCATTAAAAGGTGGTAAATCGGCCTTTTAATGTAAATTATGCTTAAAAATAGATTCATTCATATATTAAGCCTCTAACTTTTATTGGATAAATATAAATACATGTATAATCATATTATAGTTAGTATTGGTCATTCCCGCCAATACAATGGCTAGGAGTTAACTACCATTTAAAATAATATTATTATATTATTAGTGTGCAACGTAAGATTCCAAAGAAACCAGTTGTTGCGTATTGGGTATGCTATCGAACATAGAAACCCCTTTAAGATAAAATTAATATTTAATTCAAAAATGTTAATAAATATGAAAATATCTTATTCCTCATTTACCTGGGATGTTACAGGGGTTCCCTTTTATAATTTAGCGTAGGGGCACTCTTGGAATTTCTTAAAGTATTTAATTAGTACAAATAAATTTTGAGGTCCAAATGGAACTTAATTGGTATGATTATAGATTAAGATTAATTTTAGTTGTGATAATATAATATAATAAAATTTTGACAAATTTGGAGCACATTTTTGCCCTTATATTTTTTAATCGTTCATTTACCCTTTTGATAATTATTGTAATATAAAAAGTTTCAAACGTTTAAGTGTTAATAATGTCACTATAAAATGAAAAAGACCTATAAATGTACATTGTCTAATAATTAAAATAATTTTCCATTAATATTTCTAAATATAATATATTTATGAATCTTTACAATATAATAAAATTTGATATCTTATAAAATACCATTAATGTCATTTTTAACTCTATTCATTTTATATGAATTTAAATAAATCATGAAATATGGTGATTTAGAATAGAATTATTTACATCCTACCTAATATTTCATATAAATTTTTAAAATTATTCGTAAATATTAACTCATTTAAATTATTCAGATTTTAATATTTTTGTAACCGTTTATTTTATTTTTAAGTTAGCTGAATAAATATTGTATTTGTGTTCCACAAGAATTTAAAGAAATTATATAATATATAAAAATTTGAAACAAATTTATATCATAAAATTAATTTCATTAAGCTAAACATATACATTTATATTCATTCATAACACACTTTTTTCCCTATGTGGACAAATAATAGATATTTTAAACTAAGAGAGTGAAATTTTGTAACATTATTTTCCTTAAATATTAAATTGGTAATTTTCATAGAAAAGTGTCCATTAATCAATTAATTTTAGAGTTTATGGTAATAAAGGTCGAATAAATTCATCCATTAAAAATTAGTATGAACAATTATGGACTTATCACTTAGTTTTAACATAAACTGGCATGATTTACCCTTTATTAAGGTGATAAATTTTACAATGGTTACTATTCAAGTTGAAAAAATATCTTATTTAACAAATTTAAACCAAATTATTCCAAATGTAGAATCTATTTTTTAAAATTAATTTTCTAAAATTATAAGAAATTAATTTTAAAATAATTTTCTAACACATGATGAAATCATGTTTTTAGAAAAATACCTTTTAAGAAAAAAAACCATGGTTTATTCTTATCCCATGGTTAGAAAAATATTAATCAAATGTTAAAAAATTTGATTGATTATATAATATATTCATTTCATTAAAAGAATCACCAATAGATATTAATTTAATTGATTAATATAAAAATCATTATATATATATAAACATTTTTTCCGAAAAAATGCAATTTTACATATAAAAATGTTTTTATGCCTAATTAAAATAAAAAATTGATTACAATAAACATAATAAATTTATTTAAAAAATATATTTTTTTAATTTTAACCCATTTTAAATAAAAATTTAACTCTTTAAATTATTAAAAAAATACAGTTTTCAATAAAAATCCGTATTTTTCACTATTCATTGGAAAATCAATCTTTCTGAAAATTCTAAAAAAATAATCCTATGATAATTTTAAAATAATTATTTAAAAAATTTAGTCAATTTTATGAAATATATTTTTTAAAATTATAAAAAAGTAAACATTAAATTTTCTTATAAAAATAAATATAAAACATTTTAAATAAATTTTTTTAAGCATAATATAAATTTTGTAAAAAATATAATATTTATTTCCTAAGAATTAATCAATGAATTTTTATTAAGTATGATATTTTTATATATCAAATAAATTATTTAATCTTATTTAGACCCTCTTAGTTAATAACTAGGTTATAACAATCACATAATAATATTTTAATAATATATCATTTTTCATTTAAACACAGTGTTGCATGTAACACAAGATATCTATGAAATTAATTCTATTTGGAAATAAAGATTTCACAAAATATCAAGGTGTTACATTATACCACCTTAATTTGAATTTATCTCTCTTTAAATTCACCACTCTAATAAAAAATGAGGATATCTTTATTTCATTACATCCTTAGGTTCTAATGAAACTTCATTGAATTTATGATTTCTCTAGTGATCTTTCACCAGGTTAGTAGTCTTGTTTTATATCACTTTATCTCTATGATCCAAGATTTATACTATTTGTTCCTTATAATAAAGATCATGATCAAGTGGTACAACCCTTGAGTTTAGTATATGTAATTGATTACATATATACTTCCTTAGGAGAGATACATGGAACACATTGTGAACTTAAGAGAGGTTCCGTGGAAGAACCAAGAGATAAGCTATAGGCCCCAATCTATCATGAATATCAAAAGAAACAATATACGTTGGGCTTAGCTTTCAATTATTTTAGAATATCAAAAAAATTTCCGTGGATAATTATTTAGAAAAATCTTCTCACCAACTTCAAATTCTAGGCTACACCAATGATTGTTAGCATAAAATTTCGGTTGACTCTATGTTGTCTTAATGTGTTGGTGAATAAATTTGAATTTATCTATCATTTACTCTGCTATCTCAAACCAAAATAGATTTATTTCTCTAATACAATAATTTTTCAATTCTTAGATCAATTTTGACTTCATATCTTACTCTAAGAAATAAATTTTAATGATTAATTTTTTTATGCCCATAACACTAAAATTGACTTTTAATGAATCATATTATACATAATTAATTCCTTCTGAACATAAATATATACCAAAATAAGCCACAACTAGAATCTTTCCCTATATATAGAGTTTCAACCTAAGGGTAAAACACTTGAAACCATGGGTATAGCCTATACCCATGGTTTCAATGAACCATGCGCAATTGAGGCATTAGTATAGCATCTACACATACCCACAGTTTTGGAAAACGTGGGTATAAGTCTATTTCACCGTGTCGTTGACCAATAATCACTATTATAAAAAGTGGTTAAAACTTTAAAAAAAACACATGCAAGATTTGAACCCTAGATCTCCCATGCACACATCTGGCACCTAACCAATACACTATTTTTCATATTGGTATATAAGTATATATTTATTTATAATTTTTTTATAAAACATGGGTATGGGTAGAAAACTGTAGGAATAGGCCTTCCCGTGAAAAATATTTTGTGTCCCGAGGAAAAAAAAAATTCCAACCAAAACGTGGGAAATCTAAACCCACAATTCTAAAAAACTGTGGGTATATGTCCCCAAAAACCAAAACTATACCCATGTATTTAGGAATATAATGGGTATAGGTCTCAAAAATCAACCTTATACCCAGAGTTTAGGCAAAATATGGGTATAGGTCTTGATAAACAACCTATACCCATGGTTTAACCAAAATAGTGGGTATAAGCCGATTTTCAGTAGTGAATGGGTATCCCAAGTTATCCAAGGCTTGATATAATAAATTCCATAAAAAGTTTACCTTAATTCTCCTTAAAAATATGATTCACAAAAATTAAATCCCAATGATTGGAATGATTTGATCTCATATCCTCGATCAACTAAATGATTATCTTGAAATAATTTTAATCACTCATAATGTCTCATATCAAAACATATATACCCTAATAATTTCCCAAAATGAAGTCGAAATAAAGTAACATATGATTCCAAAATATAATTCACCTTTTATTCCACAAATATAATTCATTCTTAACCAAAAAAAATCCATTGGATGTCTGGGTTCATCCTCGATATAATAGACATTCATAAGTTTATTCAAAATATAAAATAGGATTTCTTTATTCCTGAATCATTGTAGATATAGTTAAACAATGTTATGAGTAAAATAAAATTTCACTAAATGTTGATCCCTAATATTTTATTAGGGTGTATTCAAACAAACATAACCATGAAACCCCCATCCTTAGAGTGGAGGATAAATATTCCCTTATTATCATGATTCAATCATCTATTTTGATTGCATAAGATCTAACATTTTCATTTGAATTAAAAGGTTGTTTTGGATTATTATCCTTGTTAGACATTGAATTAAGTAATTTATATTCATAATGCCTAAACATATTTTATTTATATCACCAGAGTGTGAGTGGTGTGTTCGGTAGAGGTTTCAATCTATTCACATTATTAGCTAACTTTTTCTAATCACTTCAACATTTGGTTGGTAAATGAACTTATTTTACACATTTGAATCATTTACCATTTCTATCAAGAAAATTATCTCAATTTTTAATTCCAATTTTGAGCATAAATGAAGGATCATTTTCTTCTCTCCATGGTTTTTAGAATTTTGGTTGAATTCCATATCTCTTTTCTTATCAAAACCATGAGATTGACAGGTAACAAAAATATCTACATCAACCTTAATGGAACATTAGATGATTTATTCATATATTTTGAATTCAATTATGGATTATACCCTTTAAAGGATTGGTTTTAATATAACACCATGATATTTTTGGATATTATTTTCAAATTCATATCATCTTTTTGATATTTTTGAACAATGAATATATCTTTTTTATATGAAAAAAGAAATATTTACTTGCATGATACACAACACCTAGTTAATTTGGAATTAATGACAACACATATATTATATTTCAGTACACAAAAAACAATGTTCTTCTTATGTAATAGACTATAGTGAGTTTCTTCAATAGCTTGTGTTACACGCAAGACAATGTTTAACTAAACAAAAATATAATTTTAATAATATTATTAAAATATTATTATAATTATCACCAAGAATTTAGATTGGAAGATATTAATGACACTGACTAAATTATGAAACCATGGTTTACACATGTATATAAAATAAATCCTTTTGTTGTAAATTAGTTAGAAATGAATTTAAGAACTATTTGAGTATAAGGAAACTCCTTTTCTAGGAAACTATTTTTCTACATACAAGCACCATTTTATTTCAATAAAATTAAAAAAACCCCAAATTTATGAATTATTTCAACAATATTAATATATTATATATTCTCTAAATATTTTTGAGACTCCTTCAATATATTTTATTAGAAAAGAATAAATCCGATTATATGAATAAAAATAAATTTTTTCTAAAATGTAATTTTACCGTCCTTTAATCGAGAGCCTATTTTAAATAAGATTTTGGCACATTTATAATTTTTATGTTAAAAAATAAGACTATTTTTGAAATAATAATAATGATTTTAGTTTTTATAATTTTTTAGTATTTGTCTGAGATGTTTCGTTTTTTGATGAATAGGGAAAAACATTGAATTTTAATTCAAAACTTATTTTTCATGTTATTTATTTATATAGTTCGATTATATTTTAAGTAGTTTTTACAGAATAATTTTACCAAATATATATAAATTAATCCATTTTATTTCATTAGAACCAATTTCACAGTGAAATTGGATATAAAAACCTTTCGAACTTTTGGACCATTTAACTATAAAAACTCGTCATGTCGTCCCATCTATGGGATTATATTTAATTTAGTTACTACCATACATGTGTTTAGAATTTTTAAAAATGGATTATATATTTTTAATAATAATAATGTATAATATCTAATAATTTGAACCAAATGTTTACCAAAAATACTAGTGACGGTAATTTAAACTAATTACAGTAAATAAGGTAAAAACGAACCTAATTAATGACTAAACATAGATGAAAATAAAGTGTAAAAGTGAACCAATTTTATTTTAAATTTTTATGGGAATATTTAGACCATTATAAATCTAAGGATATATAATGGTATATTTTTAATTATTGGCTGACAAGTAAAATGTGGGGAACTCCCGATTCTTTTCAAGAATACCCAATGTGTCCCTTACCCCTCTTATTAAGGCCTCATATCCTCCCCCTCTCATTACACCTCTCAATACCTTTTGGATCGGATAAAACCTTCCCAAATATAATCCCAAATTAATTCCCTTCATCCTATAATCCTCCCTTTTGGAATAAATCCATCCAAGGAACCCCTTTAGAATAAACCAAAATTAGTTACCCAAAGATATGTTAACATACTTCCACAAGCTCTTTTGTTTTATTTTCATTATACAACCCATAAAATCTTCCTATTACATGATAATATAATAGCCTTAGTATCCAAAATATTCAGATATGTTTTAATTATAATGTTTTAACCAATAATCACACACACTTCCTTCAAATGGGTAAGGAATATACCATTTGTGAACAACAAACTACCACCTTGTGAAATGATGTTGTTTGTTCTTTTATTTTACCACCTCACATGGTTGATAATTATGATGGAAAATATATTTTTATTATATATATATATATTATATTTATGATATCTTAATACTTCTATACTTTTTATATAACACATAGATTTATGCTTTCTTTTTGTTTTTGTAAATATGATAACTTCATTTGTGGACATGTGGACTACTGCCTCCTCAAAGACATATGATTCATTAAAACTTTAAATAGAAAGTATTAAGATTTTATTTAGTAAAAAATATGATAAATATGAAATAATAATGATATTTTAAATATATTATATACATATATACATATATTTCATTTACTTTCATTCTTTCAATACGACAAGAAATATAGAAAAAAATGTTCATGCGTATGTACAGCCTACTGTTTCCATGAATGATGTATTCCATTTCATATTGATATATTTTATAGGTTATTATAAATATTTATATAAATATTATATGTTATATTTATATCATTTTATACATTCATTAAATAAAAAAACAATGAACTAAGTAAGAAGACCATGAATAACAAGTCAAATAATATACAAAAAAGCGGTTATTACTTAAAACATATGTTAAACATGAAATTGTTAATAAATAGGTAATATAAGGAAATAAAAATATAAAATATGGTGTGATGTATTATAATATAGTTTTCGGGTATATTTATAATAAAATTATATTTATTATATGAGTGCTTCAACGTGTACAAAGAATGTCAAGACTTAAGGTAATGGTTTTCTCTTAGCACTTTTTATATATATGAGATACATGCTATTTTCTCAACTCATTTATTTTTTGTGGTGTATATAACGAACAAGATTTTATTATTTGATAGTTATAATTTATTTTATTATTATTTATATAACCATTTTATGATATCTCTATCTTGGGGTTTACATTTAAAAAGTTAACAAATCAGTAAGGTAGTTTTGTCTCAATTTGGATTCTTTGAGACACAAGTTTTTCTATAAAACTATAATATTTTAAAATTTGTATATACTATCCCTTTTTATTTTATATTATGAATATTATTATTTAATTATATTATATTCTTCATTTAATTTTATTCTCTCATAGGGATTTTGATTTAATGTTACAAAAGCTATAAAAGTTTATTACTACAATCTCATTGATTATCAGCATTGTTTACTATTGTGTTTCCATTAAAGAAATATTATAATCCATATAATAATAAATCTCACAAATTTTATTCACCCATGTTTATTCTTATTATATTCAATTAATTGAAAAATCTTTTACAGTCTTTAGGACTTAAGATAATTAATATTTTCATGAAAACACCACTTTATTTCTCCTTTCGATTAGAAATATTTGTTATTTCAAAACAATTTTTTTAAATGTTTTAAAAAAACATTCACTATTATCCTATGATATTTAAAGGAAAATTTTACCCAAATTTTTCCCTTTTAAAAAACATTTTAAAAAGGTATCTTCCTGTTGTTTTCTGATCAAGAATTTTTTAAACCTTTTAAGGTGAAAAGGGAATATTCAACATGTACAGTCTTACCTGCCGTCAGGACTGTCATTTCTTTGAAGATAAAATTTTAAGGGAAATTTTTTATTTTTGAAGAAAATTATTTCCTCATATTAAATATTTTTTTGATTTGAAAGTAGTTTTTAGAGAATTTTTTTTTCAAAAATGATTTAGGATTTAAGAAGTGTTTTATTTTATTTTAAATGATTCCTTTATATGTCTTTCAAAGGTTATTTTCAAATAAATTTATTTCAATGATTTATAGATTTCATTATAAGTTTCCGATGTAATTTTTTAGAAAAGGGTTTCTAAAAATATTTCAACCATTATTGTTATGTTTTCGAATTATTTTCCAAAAAAAAAATTTCAAAATATTTTTAAGATTTATTTATGTGTTTTCAATGTGATTCAAAAGAAAATGATTTTAAAAATATTTTTCAAGATATATTTAAATATTTTTAAAATATTTTAAAAGGAAAATGTCTTAAAATTAATTATTTTTTTAATAAAAATTAAATGTGTAAAATATATTTTTCCCAATAAATGATTTAAATTAAATTATGCAACCTTCTTTATAAGAAAGTTATTTTCAAAATGGTTTTCTAAAAAAATAAAATAAAGGATATTTTCCTTAAGAAATGTTTAATGTTATCTTTCAAAATCCTTCTCCCTCTAATATGGCATACTTTTTTTATAATTTATTTTTTTCTGGGGATATGATCCAAGAATGACATTAATATTCTTTCTTTAATGGTTAATTTTTTGAGGGAATGAAGTTTGGTACACCTATTTCACTTTCACACATTATATGATTTTGAAAACCACTTTTTTAATGGGTTATGCTTTGATGAAATGATTGTGAGACCAATATATTTACTATTGGTAATGATATGATGAAATATTTATGATACCAATTTTATTTAATGGAATATGGTATGATGATTACGAAACACATATCTTTTTATGGGTCATGATATTATGAATGTTTTATTATCTTATGGCACATGTACGTATGATTTAATTATGCAATGGGTGGGTCCTATATATATCTCTAATACATTGGGTAATTATTAATGTTTTATGAGCTCAAAGGGTACATGGGAGAGGATCCCAAGCCTGAAACAAGAGGGTATATGGGAGCTAATCCAAAGACCAAAACAAGAGGGTACATAAGAAAAAATCCCAAGCCTGAAAAAAGAGGTTACATGGGAGGAAATCCCAATATCAAAGTAAGAAGGTACACAGATGTAAATCCTTGGCCCAAAATAAGAGGGTACATTAGAGGGAATCCCAAACCCAAAATATGAGGGTATATGGGAGGGAACCCCAATACCGAAACAATATGGTACATGGGAGGGAATCTAAAACCTGAAATAAGAGGGTATATAGGAGGTAATTCCAATGCCAAAATAAGAGGGTACACATGAGGTCATCCCAATACCAAAACTAGAGGGTACATGGGAGGGAATCCCATGCCTGAAGCAGGTACATGATTGATTATTCTAAGCCTAACATGTTAGGAAGATCTTGGTAGTAATCATTGAAATATGATTTTTTATTCTTATGTGTATTCCACAATTTCGTGTCTTATTCATATGTTATTATTTCTTGGATTATTATCTTAATTCCCTTATTATTAATGTCTTATGAACTACCAATATTTATTCCATGATTCATGTTTATGATCTTCGATATGTAGGGTATGATTTTATAATTTTATTAACATGTTCTCATACCCTTATACTCATGTAAGGTTTACATAACATCTTTGTTTACCCTTACTGAGCATCTGTGTTCACCCTATTATTATGTTTCGTTTCCCAAGGTTAGGATGGATGGTTTTAAGTAAGAGTATTAAAGGGGACAATATATAAGGATATATTGAATATATTTCACCAATTTAGAAGATTATGTTCCCAAGTTTCCAATGATACTAAACTATTATGTTCCTAGAACATGTATATTTTAATGTGATGATTATTAATCTACAATGAGTAAATGTCTATTTATGTAAAGAATGGGATGCTATAGTTGGTATCTGTAGACGCTGAAATCCGCTTAAGGCCTAAAGAGGGCATCCTTTGATAAAACAAAGGCATATTTTAACTCAGCAACCAATTCTGGGAGGAACTGAAGGGCAGCATGAAAAATCCAAAATGTGTGGGCAATACTTCTTTCCTGAACAAAAAACAGAGAATCTAGAAGGAGTTTTACATGCATGTGTGGAAACTTCCGCGCCACCGACATGGGAAGGATTTTTTCATGTGGATGTATAATCTTCCACTCCATCAGCACTGGAACCTGGGTTTTCGCGCTGGTCGACTTTCACGTGGACCTAATGTCCCTAAACACCTATAGATAGAGGGGCGCCCCTTCCTATTCTATAGACTGAAGAATCTGAATTGTCTCCTCTGTGTGGAATTCACCACTTCCATGTGAAAAAGATGTCTTCTAGGTACGAGATTTTCCGCGATGGGTCCCCCGGGGGTCCGCCTTCACATGGGACCACTAGGGTTTGACCGTCACCCAATTCCTCACCTAGTAGGCCTATTGTGTGCAATCCCCTCCACCTGCACACAAAACCATAACCCACTTTCCACGTAAACCGCCTCTATTGCGCGCAAACGTTCATTTTCGCTCACCCGACCTTTTTTTCACAACTACTCTTGTTGGGCCCCTATTACGCACAAACCTCCTCTATTATATGAAAAAAATCCTTTCTGCTAACCCAGTCTATTGCGCACAACTGCTCCAGTTGTGTGCCTATTGTGGACAAACATCTTCTATTTCACACAGTACATCCTTTCCTCTCAAACATCCTTTTCCGTGCAGCTTCTCTATTTTCACGCAACACGCCCTCCTTGTGTGTTCTATTTCACACATGTTTGATGTACCTTTAACAGGAATCATCTTCGGGAACTTATTATGCCCAAAACATATATGTTACACTCCCTTCTCTCATACGACCCTCTAGGCTCTTACGATTTAACTTCAAAGTCCCTTGGGTGGCACTTCCCGTTGCATTGCTTCGCCTCATGCTTCTTCTCATAGGCACGCTAACGGCTATTGCTTCTTCTCATAACCATGCTAACATGGGACCCTCAACGGATCACTCCACAACAACCCAACACCATGGCATTGATGATGACTTCTCCTCCTCAAGGGAAGGCGGGTATCAATTATGTAAGTCCTAGGGGTGCGAAGTGAACCGACCTAGTCCGAGCTGCAAGATGTTAAACTGCTAAGAACCATCGTCCATATCAAATTATGTTAAACTATGACCCCACCTCGTGCATCATACGTGGGGTACCCCATCTCAGATATTCTATTCATTCTCTTGTCTCCACAGGAGTGTGATCTCCCCCACATGGAATGAGACCTTCTTTGATGAAGCGATGTCCATTCATAGGGAATAGGGAAACCACCTTAGTATAAGCCCCTAGCATTTCACACAGGAGTTAGTGTCCCTACTCCTCCTTTCTTTCCACATGAAAAAGACCACAGTAGGGGATGGGCACCCGAACCATCCTCTTTTCCATTCCAAATCCCTCTCTCATTGGGATTTTTCACCACCAGGGCCTCCATCCTCGAGTAAGTCCCAATCTCTATCTCCCGAGGCTGTAAACCACATGTAATCCATTGTTTCCTCTTTGGGCTGTGAACCCCACGTAGTCCACTATTTACTTCTTAGGCCGATGACTACATGTCAACCCCACTCCACTTCCCACAGACACGCCTTTTGCGATGTGATCGTCAGGTCTCTACTTCCTCTTGATTCTTACACCGAGCATGACTCACGTGGGCTTAGAGCAAGAACCGACCAAGACATCCTATCTGGGCCGCCCCAGAGTGTAAACCCCACACCAACCCTCACAAACTACATGGAATTTGATTCCCATCTCCAAGATAGGGTACGTAGGAAGCCTTCTTGTGGCCCTAGCCCCAAAACCATTGGTCCCAAATCACTTCACATCGGTTCATCAATACCTCTCCCAAACTAAGTGGAGTTTGATCCTTTCCAAGGCAAGGTATGTAGGAAGCCTCCCTGAGGTTCAAGCCGCACAACCTTTGGTCCCAAACTCCTTCATACCAGTTCACCACCACATATTGAACCACGTGGACATTGATCCTTGCCATAGCAAGGTATGTAGGAAGCCTCACTAAGGTTCTAGCCCAACAACCATTGGTCCCAACCCCCTTCACGTTAGATCACCAACACCTCTCCCAAACTACGCAGACATTGATCGTTGACAAGGAAAGGTACGTAGGAAGCCTCCCTGAGGTTCAATACCAATAAACATTAGTCCCAACACCCATCACATCGGTTCACCAACACATCCCGAACTACATAGACTTTTATCCTTTCTAAGGAAAGGTTGGTAGGAAGCCTCTACGAGGCTCAAGCCCAAATCACATCGGTCTTGACTACTTCATGTCGGTCCACCCCCATCCAACATATCATTAAACTATATGCCCTTTTTTCCCACTTGATACCAAACTATCCCCCATTCAGAGGTAATCCATTGAAACCCCAGTCAATGATAATCATTTCTCAACCCCAACCAGCCCTAAGCCATTGAAACCCCATCCAGCGGTAAGCCATTGTAGTCCCCTTTGTTGAGACCCATATCTCTGGTCTGTCGCAGTGGCGTCAGACCAACATCGGGCTACAAACCACACCTAAGCCCCATTATATCATCAGGTCATTGTCATCTGCATACACCCTGATTCTATGCCCCCATTATATCATTAGGTGTCCCACCACCTCACCGAACTACGCAGACTTTGATTAACTTCCATGAGGATATGCATGAAGTATTTTCGAGGCCCAAGTCCAATACTACCATCTCCTTCACGATGGTTCCTTCTCATTCCCCCAACACTTCATTAAAATATCCATCATCCATCCTTATTCTAACCCAGGCTACCACATCCCGGTGAGATCATACCGATTCACCTCTCCACTAATCCGAGTAGTAATCGGGTAACTAACCACACGTTAGCCCCATCATCGGTGTTCCCTCTTAATGTTGCACCCATATGATCCACTCCAGTCAGTATTTTGATAAGTCTAATTTGTATCCTCCAGACATTAAACTCATGGTATACCCTACGTTAAACATGGGAAGCTAAGGAAATCCATAGAGACATGCCTATGGTATACAATTACCCTCATTCGATGTGGGATTCCTCAGGATTACAGGCCCTAGAAGAGCCCTATAATAAGGGTAAGAACCCCAGATGTGCTAGTGTTCCAGTGTCCAGACATCCCAGTGATGTCCAACATGACTAATCCCCAGACCGAAGGTTGCTGCCCTGAGTGGACCCCCAAGAATGTCCTGACAAAAGTATTGTAATTAACCAGAATCCATGAAGTTATGGTACTGGGATGAGTTTCACAAATAATGTCTTAATCTATAAGGGATACCCATACTAGGTAACAAGTTCTGAGGAGGAATCCATAGAATGAAGAACAGACATCGCATCATCCCATTTCAATCAAGGAGCAAACATCCCGGAATAATTGACCGATGTCACTTACCTTTGGAAATCGGGAAAGTCGGGAAATAGTGAGTCGGCCCTCATCCCCCGAAAGGGACTGATGCACGCGCCCTGACAAAAGTGTTGGAAAAAGAAATGGTGAACCTGACTTGAATTTTTTATACTCATTGTAGAGATTAGTAGCATTTGACACATCAGTTTCCTAGAGTGTCAACATATCAAATTATCCAGCACTGGGTCCCGCCAAGACAATATTCGGCCTGGCATGAAGCTCACCAGAAGATGGGGTGGTTAAAACATTGGACATATCGATTTGCGAAATGGTCAGTAGGGATTGTTTTTACATTCCATGGAAGATGGAATGATGCTAGGGAACTAGACGTTGATTTACTTTTTACAGCACTAATGGTTTAGTCTCCCTAACTTCTAGGACCCAAGCTTCCGCAAAAGGAAATTGACCACTGCCCTTCCACTGAAGCAGGGGTAGGGGAAACACTAATGTGGAAATATTGTGTAGCTCCATTGCTTCTACTATAGCTTCCAAAACCACTTCTGCTGGTCCCCCATGCCCTATATCCCCTATTAAATTCATTCAATGAAGGGTGAAAATGACCTCATTCGCTGATATGAGGAGGAAGGGATTATCTTCACTCGGGATATAGGCCACCAGGATTTAGAGGCGTCTATGCCTCATTGCTATCACCAACCCCAAGGTCCATTCCGGGAGGCACTGATCCCCACTCTAATGCACAACCATTTCAGGAGCCTCTCCCTGGAATGTTTTGATGACTCCCTCCCCTAGGCCAATTAGGTCAGGGATGTCCTAGCTAGCCCAGCCAGGATCCAGTTTTAGGGGTTCCCAAGGAGGGCCCCCACTAGGCCATTCCACTGCCGCCGCCCTGCCCCACCAGTCAAGGAGTAGGTAAGCTATGTGCCTACACTGCTAGCCCCAGTTCGGCTGACCCATCACCAGCGTCGGGCGCAGGACGAGGAGGACGCCCACCATGGGGCATTAACATCAGAAAAAACCAAGGATCGGGCCACCACTGACGTATATCATAATCCCCCTATGTATGCTAAGTAGAGGAACATATATCCTCGTTCTGGATTGAGGTCCCAAACTCCCCATGGGGTGGCTGGGTCGACTCTCTTGGTTTGCTGGAAAATGTATTTCCAGCCGCAGACTGACTCGTGGCAACGACACCCAGTATAGAGGTCCTCCCCGTACCAATACCATTTAGAATGTCAGCCCTAAACGCTTTCAATATCGGTATGGAGGAATGACCTATGCCACCTTTAATCTAAACGAGGGTCCTCTCCAAGGTAGTGAGGCTTAGTACGATAGCCTCTCTCATGCTCATTACATCATGTATGGAGTTTTTCCTCTTTCCACAGGCCACCGACATAGGGATGTTACACATCCAGTCAATCTCCTCCATGGGCCCCCACATGTCCTTACAATAGCTGGCGAAGGTCCTTCTTGCCTTAGTAATGAGAGGTGTGAGGGTCATCCTCACTTCATTGGAACCGAGTATGAGGACTCTCCTCGCACTAATGTTTCCAGGGGAAAGAAGCATGGAGGTCCAACCTATGCTCCTATCAGCTCGAGCGGTGGTCATATCCATTCCTACACTTTCCAGGGAGATTCCATCCATAGATTAGATAGTGAACATGGAGGTCTTCCCCTTGTTCCCTTTGTTATCTATCTAGGTGATCCTTGCACCCCGACTCATTTAGGTGGAAATCCTATTTTCCCCAGCACCAGTATGGATGAAGGTCCTCCTCGCACCGAAAATCTACCCTGTCCCAAAGAACCATCCCGGGGAAGGAGGGCAGGTCGTCACCATCATCAAAATAATACCAAGAAGATTCAGACCAAGATTAAACCAGTTTTCTTCTCATATTCTAAGTTGAATATGACTCAACAATGGAACCCTCACATAGATCCTCCATTTCAAGGGTCGAGGCTAGAAAAATGTGCATCAAACTCAGACTTCTAGAGTGTGAGGTACATCGGATTCACACCTCCCTCCATAGGTACATCTAAGAGGATGAAAATTTGGAAGCTCTATAGGTTTCGGTCGTGAAAGCACCACCATCATCACTAGAAGAACTCTCTAACTCAACCAGAGATCACGAAGAGCTATTCTGGAGACTAATGGCAGACGATCAACAATATGGATCATCGCTAGCAGCTATAGTCCCTATACCAGAGACTACAGTCGCCAGCCTATATTATCGCGATGTGGTGTCTATGTCACTACACTCTTTGGAGGATATCTCGAGATACAGCGGTTTGTCAGCTCACTCACTGTATTCTCCACCGGCCAACCTGACATATCAACGGTTTACTTCAGTACCTTTACCGGTTCCCCAGCCGCCTCCAGTTAAAGAGTGGGGAAATGAAGGGATAGACCCAAAATATAAACCAAGGAGATTGTGGGATATTCTCTTAGAGGACCATTTCCCGGAGATGTTTTGGCTAGTTGTAGTGCCAAATTTCATGGCACCAGAAGCACTCACCCAGGAGGAGGTTAGATTCTTTCACCAGACCATCTGGGCAACTCAATTTTGTCTGCTTCATCGATGAGGGTCCTACCCTGGGAGTTAGGTGCACTTAAAAGACAACGAACAACAATGTCGTTTGGTTGATTTGGATGCACTCCCTGTGGCCCAGCACCCTGAGTCACCAAGTCTCCATATGACCATCCAATAATGATGCATTTAGAGCTTTAAAGTGCTCCCTATGATAATAAAGGAGGCTTCTCCCCACATGAAAATCCATGGTTGGGGGACGTACACCGCCATCCATTTTAGTTCCATCCGGTGCTAGCCTGATTTACCGGGAAAGATAGAGGATATGCCTCAAGGTAGGGTCGCAGTTAATATGGACAACCTACCAGAGGGAGAGAACGATCTAGAGATTCTTGGGGGAGACCCCCCCCCCAAGGGAGTTTCACACATATTGCGTCTATTGGGAAGGATTAATTTTTTATAAGGAAATCTGTTGGGTCTTCCCATGCCCACCAAGGTGTTGGTCCTCAGCCAAAATCCCAACAAGGGTAAGGAACACCTCGGACCCGTCAAACCCTCTGACCCGTCTGGCTCAGTGTAGAAGACGAAATAAGATCCTGAAAAAGGTAAGCTACATTAGTAACTCGCCGAATAGAAGAATATGTTTGTCGACCTCCTTGATAAATGCGCTATGAAGTGACGACAAGACTACATTGATCCTCGACCCAGGAAATAGGGGTAGGCACAACATCCCCTTGGATAATTTCATCCAGGTGACCCTAAACATCCTTCCCATGTCGATAGAGTTGAGGCCAGAACTTATGGAAAGAGGGTGCATTATGTGTCACCAAATCCACCCGAGCGGTGGGATAATCTCTGGGATCCATCTCAGATTTCCCTAGCTCCTCTGTAGGTCATCCTGCTAGCTACTCCACGATCCATCAAGCCTACTTATCTTGTTGAAGAACCTACCAATAGATTGGTGGCCAGGGATCCCTTTCAAGATAGAAACCCCCTTCTAGATGATCCAATGGAAGCACTCATCACCCACCTCGAAGCATTAGATACTCGACAGGTGGAAATCCCGCCTGATGGCTAGCCATATCTAGCATGGGTGGATGATATTCCAACACCCCCAAGTTTTGGAAATACAACTTTTTCCCCCTTCAATAGGATAGGGGACCCATTGTAGCAACTAGACCACTTAATCTCAAGGTGTGGAGCCATGTTGGGAACTACAACGCAACAGGAGACAACCAAACTCTGGTGTTTTGTGTAGACATTGGAAATTCCTACATTTTCCCGGTACATACAACTACCTATCAGATCAGTAGACATCTAGGTGGAACTTCATATGAAATTTCTCTACCAGTTTAGTTCCAAAACTCAGAATTCCAGTATTGCAGACCTCTTCAAGTGCAAACAGAGGCCTAACGAGCGCGTTGTACACTTTTTCGCCCAGTGGAAAGGGATCACATACTCCCTTGACATGCCACTGACTCAGGAGAAACTGTTGACAATGTGTGTAGGTAATTTTAAGATAGAAATGGTCCCCTCTATGATCACCTAGAACTACCTTGGGGGATTCTGAGACTTCTCTGATAAGGCCCAGTGCCTAGAAGAATCCTTGCAATAGGTCATCCAGTCACGTCTGTTGCCTCCTATAATCTCCACGACAAGGGCTTCCAGGGCCAAGCCCACCACTGTGGCTCAAATAGAGTCCCCTAAGAAACTAGAGTTTTTACCAGAAGAGCTACCTCCACAGCCTCATAGAGGCCCTCCATCTTAGGCGTAACCTCTAACCTAGAAATGCCCACCTTAGAATAGGAAAGTGCCCCTCACAATGAGCCACAAACACCTAGGAAAGATAAACAGGCTCCACCTCCTCAAAAGGCTTCTACAGCCCCTTGTCTAGGTCAGGCTCCCAAGTCCCCCTTCCCGGACCAGAGGAATCAGACCTACTCATTCAATGAGGCTCAGGTCCCCACTTATTTCCATAGCGCCTTAGAGTAGGGGATTGTACATTTGCCTAAATGCAAGATGCCAGAAGAGGAAAACCTCACTGAACACCCTAATTACTTCCCCTATCACTGGATCTTGGGAACACCCTCAAATAGTGCTATGTGTGTAAAGAATGGCTTCAGGACCAGGTGGAAAACAACATAGTCTAGTTAGGCCTAAATATGACACCGGTGTAATTTTTCTTCTTGAATCCAGACAATAGTAGTGATAGTGAAGGTGAGTGGCATGAGGTTTCTAAACATAGGTCCCAGAATTATGGCAATTGGATGGATCATAAAACAGTCACATGTGCCCATGGTGTTCTCCGTGCACACCTGAATCAACCAGATCCTTCAGAAGCTGTAGCTACTACTTCTGCCTCATCATCTTAGCCATCCCCTTCTCAAAAGAGAAAACACTGGTGGTGCAAGGAAAAACAAAGTATCCTGCCTATGCTGTCGTCATCCCGTAATCTGGGAAATTTTATTCCCCTGGAGATGGTGATTCATCCCAGAATCTTCCCAATTGTGGATGACTCTTCAAGTGACGGTCAAGGGTATGCCTCAGTTAATACCGTAGAGCTGGTAAACCCCTATATGATTTCTAATGGTGAGGAGTGTCAGGCGGATCCTCCCAATGTCCCCAGCCATCATCAGCATTGACGGAGCTGCGGCAATATGGGTTTTCGGAGTTCTTCGGTCAGTATTACCATATAGGATGTGCATGCTACCAAAACGAGGCACCATGACTTGTGTAGATATCATCAGGTGCGACTATCTCATCTAGTTTCATCAAGTCCACCTTCGATTGCATTTGTGATGCTTGATCAGGCAGATCCACCTATACCGTGCCATGATCAATCACGCTCTAGTAAATACCAATGTAAGTCATCTAGAACTAATCTTGTGGTCACTCCATAGGCTTTGACTAGTGAGCGGTGGGATATTTCAAGCACCAGTCAGCTGTCGGTCTAGTCGGCAGGGCCCGCCGTACCTCCGGTCACAGAGTGACCTCCTATAAGAAGAAGCTCACATCTGGCATAGAATTATGATGTTCTCAACCATATTTCCAGCATTCTAGGAAGCCTCTCAATCTCTGAGGCTCTTTTCTTGTCAGAAGATATGCATGAAGCCCTTTGTGAGGCTTTAAGAAGCCCCCTACAGTTTGAGATGGAGGTAGAAACCACAGAGGCCTTCCATACTGAGGTGGTCGAGCATGCTGAATTCCAAGACATCATCTCGTACTCTAGGGAAGATGAAGAATCTCCCATATAGGGGCACATTCACCCACTATACCTCACCAGCTAGTTTAATGGTATTGAAGTTCTTCTTTGTCTTGTTAACATGAGCTTTGGGATCAACCTAATCTCTACTCAGACACTGTAAAAAATGGGGTTGTATGAGAATGATCTGAGTCCCTCTGACATGAAAATCTAGGGTTATAATAGGATGGAAAAGACACTGGTCAGAAAGATCTTCTTGGAGACTCAGTTTGGTGGCCTAGTTTCCAGCACTGAGATCATGTATGTCTCCCAAGACACTGCCTACAATGCGTTGATGGGAAGGTCCTGGCTCCACCTGCTCACGACAGTTCCTTCATTGTATTACCAGTGCCTCAAGTACTCCCTTAATGGTTGAGTGACTGTGCTTCAAGGTGACATGTCTCCCTTTTCCTCTTGAGAATACCACTATCTGGATTCCAAATATTACAAGAGCAAAGACAAGCAGATTCTGGAAAATGAGGTTGAGCATGCCACTGCTGTAGCTGACCCGTGGATAGATCTAAATGATGCCTATGTCTTTCTAATCCACCAATTAGAGGCTACAACCCCGAACATGGAATAATGCTTCGTTTTTATGGAATGATGGGGGAACATATTCCCAAGTCTAAGAGATGCCGGAGGATCACCTCCTAAAACTATACGAATTTTCCATAGGTGATCCCAAAGCCCATTTCTCCCATAAGGTATCAGGATATTCGTCCCATGGAAATGGAAATACGTCATAATTGATTATTTTTTCAGACTGGAATTAACTGTCTTAAGACGATGCACCACTATTGCTTCGATATAATCAAGTGTGGACCCTTGGACCGAAGACCAGATGGGATCAGATCAACAACCTTCATCTCTATGGTTTCGACAACACAGGAGTCCCCTAATGCATTGTCCACTACCACTCAGGTTGGTACTAGCCTCCCATCAGGATCTATCGAATCAGAGGAAAATCCTCCTACTAAGGATGCCTCCTCCATAAGTAAATAATAAAATTTAGAGGATGCTCCTACAACCATTGAAGATGATGTCTCCACCATGGTAAATGAATTGGTATAAGTGAACCTCGGTAGTGAGGTGGACCTGAAACCCACAATGATAAGTGCTGCTATGCCCCTCGAGGAGCAACATAAGTATGTGGATTTCCAAAAATAGCACCGTGATGTATTTTCCTAGAGTTTTGACGAGATTCCAGGACTTGATCCTCAGGTATCTGTCCACTTCCATGGTCTCCTAGTAAATCACTGTGGGTTTAAGAAACTTCCCAGGAAGATGCACCCTTCTCACGGTGCCATGGACGAGGCCAAAGTTGACAAGATCATAAGAGAATTTTTTTTCTACGAGGTCCAGTACTCCAAATGGCTGGCCTAAATTGTTCTAGTCAAGAAGAAGAACTGACAGATCAGAGTCTGCATTGAATTTTGAGATCTCAACCGTCACTATCCACAGGATGACTTTCCCCTTCCTGTGACAGAATTGTTGATTGACTCTATAGTTGGTTTCCAGGCCCTCTCTTTCATGGATGGGTATTATAGGTATAACCAAATATGATTGACTGCTGATAATGATGAGTCTACAGCCTTCAGGGAACCAGAAGGTACTTCCTGTTACAAAGTAATGCCCTTCGGTTTAATGAACGCAAGTGCCACCTTTCAGTAGGCTATGTAATTCATATTTAACCCAATCCTTAGGATGTTGGTGGAATGTTACATGGATGACCTGGTGGTCAAATATCTCCATCATTAGGACCATCTCAAAGACCTCAAGAGAGTGTTCGGTTTCCCTTTCTTCCCTCACCAAAAGATGAATCCATTGAAGTGCACCTTCAGGGTCACCTCTGGAAAGTTTCTCAACTTTGTTGTTAGATAAAGGGGCGTCGAGATCAACCTAGAGAAGATCAAGGACATTATCTAGATGTCTCCCCCAAGAAAACTCCATGATATTCAAGGTTTCTAAGGCCACTTAGCCTACATAAACCTATTCATCATGAATCTGGCAAGCAAGTGTTAGTCCCTTTCTCGGATCATGAAGAAAGGAACTGTATATGAGTGGGACAATGAATGTCAGACCGATTTCGAGGAAATCAGGAGGTACCTATTATAGCCTCTGATTTTAATGCCACCTATTTACAGAAAGACTCTAGTCCTTTATGTGATCACCCTAAAATGGTCCCTTGACACTCTTCTCGCCCAGAACAACAATGAGCGAACTGAGAACAATCTATATTATCTCAGCCGTATACTCCTCGATACGGAGAATAGATACTCCCATATCGAGAAGAGCTATCTCATGTTATTATTCGCAGTACATAAATTGCAACATTACCTATAACATCATGAGGTATAGCTGGTGTCCCGGGTAGACCCACTAAAGTACACCCTAAACTGCCCCATGTTGACAGGTCATCTTTCTCAATAGACTGTAATCCTTCCGTAGTTCTACATCAGGTTTATTCCTCATAAGGCTATCAAGGGACCAACATTGGAAGGATTCTTTGCCGCTCATCATGATCTTGGAGACGAGTCCCTGGACCTTGATTTTCCCGAGGAGGAAATTATTTTTGTAGACCAAGCCATTTGGTGCTAGAAAATGCACTTTGATGGTGCCTCCTAAATCCCCACTGGCAGAAGGCTCAATGACCCCAAGATCAACAGAGTAGGCTTGGGTATTGTCTTCATTACCCCAACACAATCCATTTTTCCGTATTCATTCCTGTTGTCAGAAGGCTGCACCAACAATGAGGCTGAGTATCAAGCTCTCATTACTGGCCATGAGCTGGCCCTCAAGATTGACATTCCGCAGTTGAATATGAAAGGGGACTCTGAACTAGTCATCAAGCAGGTCAACGATGACTATATCATCGAAAATCCATATCTCGCAACATTGTTGGAATACACTCTCCACCTAATGGCCTAGTTATTTTCTCGGCTAGAAGTTACTCATGTACCTTGATCTTAGAACTGTCAAGATGACACCTTGGCCTCCCTTGCTGCATCACTTATAGAGCCTAGAAAAGATGATCTGATTATCCACATGGCACACCAGTGAGTCATTTCTCCTGTCACTCTAGATGACGATGAAAGCCCACAAGTAATCCACCTTTCCACTGAAAATACACATCAGGACCCTTGGGTCCCCCAGATGAAGTGATTGAAGTGAATCCTGACTGGAAAACCTCCTTTGTCAAGTACCTACAAAATGGTAATCTCCCGACAGATAGGGGCAAGCATGAGTGAATTCGACACCACACATTACAGTTTACTCTCCAGGACGGTCTTGGTTGTGAGTATATCATCTTCAAGCATAGGTTTGATGGGGTTATTCTCCATTGCATTCAAGGAGTTAAGATTCCCCAAGTCATGCAGGAGGTTCTTGCTGGTTCTTGCAGGGCTCATCAGACTGAGTCGAAACTATCACCCCAGATATAGAGACTGGGGTATTTTTGTCCCTCCATGATTCACGAAAACATCGTGTTCACCAAAGGTTCCATGCATTCCAAATTCATTCCAACTTTGTGCATCGACCGCTATAGACTCTCTACACCACCATGTACTCTTGGCACTTTTCAGTCTAGGGACTCGATGTCGTGGGACCATATCCACTGGCGATAGCTCCCCAATGCATGTTAATCCTGACCGCTATGGATTTCTTCTTCATGTGGGTAGAGGCAGTCCTGATCAAGGAGGTCAAGGACCATTCTATCATTGACTTTGTGAGATCCAAAATCATCTACTGATTTAGAGTCCCTCACGCCGTCCTCGCAGATAATGGAATGAACTTCTGGGAAGCCTAGATGAAGAAATTGTATGCTAAGTACAACATCCATTTGGATCATACATCTCATTATCATTCCCAAGCAAATGGATAGATCGAGGCATTAAAAAAAACCCACTCTATCATTTTGCAGAAAATGGTTGGTCAGAACAAGAATAGTTGGCCGAACAAGCTCTCCAATGCCCTCTGGGATTATCAGACGAAGACTCGTAATTCCACCTAGGTGACCTCATATTCCCTAGTGTACAGAATTGAGTTTTTCATTCCCATTGAGATTCAGTTACCCTCATTGCGCACAATTTTCTATGATCAGAAAACACTAGAAAAAGTAGTGGAAATTCGTATGGCTGAGTTAGAAGCACTCAACATGAAAAGGCTTCGTGCCCCGCACAATCTAGAAAGGCATCAGAACGAGATAGCTAGAGATTTCAACAAAAAAGTTTGGCTCCACTACTTATTGCAAGGTGACTTGGTGTTGTCCCAGAGGACACCAATGATACTTGGTAAGAAATGACCAAAGTTTGAGCCCAAATGGGAATGAACTTACATTATTCACAAGTTTTACTCTAATGGCACATACTCCCTGGTTACCATGGATAGTGAGTGTATAAATCCTCCCACTAATGCCATGTTCCTCGAGAAATACATTTCCAGAATAAGAATGGTCCTACGTGATATTAAACTATCTAGGTCCTACAAGACCTTAACTATCTGGGTCCAACATGATGTTAAACTATTAGGTCCTACATAAACTTAAACTATAAAATGCACCGCATGACATTAAACTGTATGTCATCCCACATGAAGTTATACTGTATGTTGTCCCACATGACATTAAACTATATGTCCTCCTGCATGATGTTAAATGGTATGTCATCCTATAAGATTTTAAACTATGTGTCATCCTATAAGACGTTAAATGGTGTGTCATCCTACAAGACGTTAAACTGTGTGTCGTCACGCAAGATGTTAAACCACAAGAACAATTCATGGCTTGATTCCCATCTTCATGGGATACATAGGAATGATCCGACGATTTGTAAAGACCCAAAGCTTGACGTACATAGACATTACATTACTTTTGAAGAATATGTAAAACATAACAAAAACATACACCGAAGTACCATAAAAGTTTAGTGTATTTGGAAACTTGGAATATAATCTTCTAATATTGGTGAAAGATCTTCAACATTTCCCATAAAGATCTTCCTTTTTTCTTACCTAAAACCTTTCTTTATATCCTGGGGAAAAGAAAACATATAAAGGGTGAGCTCAAATGCTCTGTAAGGGTAATACTGGAGAAAATAAAAAAAACCATATACATTTGAACTTCAAAACATGAACATAATATTTAAACATAAAAATCTTGAGCAATGACATAAAACATAGCAGTACTTAAGGCATAGATCATAATGGATCATCAATCTTGATAAAATAGCATGGGAATAAAGCATGTAATTGTGGAAAATATTAAGAACATGTTATGATTTCTATAGTAGCCAAGGCATTTCTTCCAAGACCAACTTAGTGGACAAAGTCCCTTACTGAATCGAGTTCACTCCTCATTCTAGTCCTATATCACTGAACTGGATTAACTTGTCGTTCCAGCCATGTATATATCATGAGATATAAATATTTACCCAATGAATTGGAGGGAGATATAGGTCCCTCCCATCTCGTAATGAAATAATTATTACTTGTGCCACAAAATAAACATAAAACATTCATCATAACCCAATGAATAAAATGGGTTTCATAAACATCATCCTATCATAACATAATCCCTATAAAAAAAATGGATATCATTTCATCATAAGAAATGTGAAACCATGTAAATCATAGAGATATTATACTTGAAACATACACATATTAAATAATGTCATCTTAGATGGAAAATCGTTTTGATAAAACACTTGAAATGAATTCTTGAGGAAAATATCCTTTCATCTTCAAAATCATTTTGTTTTCACAAAATTCCATGTAGTTTTAAAGGAAAAAAGTTTTTTTTGAAAATAGTCATGAAATATTGTAGAGTAAGCTTCATGAAAATAAGGCCTTATAAAACCATAAAAATCCGTTCATGCCATATAATTTTAAAAAAACATTCTCCTCGTACTTTTTCCAGAAAATTCAAAAATTTATTCATATGGTAAACAAAAGAAAGATTCCTTCCATAACACAAAGTAAAAGTCAAAGAGGGGTGAACACGACTTTAAACATACATGGAAGAATATTAAACACTTTATAAAAAACAAATTTATGTACATGGATGAAAAATATTACCCCAGTAAATACATACATATAAGCAATCTCGGATAAAGATGAGATTGCAAAATTTTCTCTTACCTTATGTCCAATTTCTTCCGTATGTGTCTGAGACTCCTCTTCCTCGACACACCTCCTTTAAACTTCTTCTGGGGGCACTAGTGTTGGTATTTTGAGAAGACCATAACCTCTATGATATAACTAGAGAGGTTGAGAAGAGGAATTGGCAGGGGTTGGCCAAGCTTCAAGGCTCAAAAGGGTGTGAAGAGAAGAGGGAAGGGGTGCCCTTTTTATAAAGGAGGAGAGGAGAACCTTTGAAAAAACATAAAATATTATTTTATAATAAAGTCATATTCGATTTATAATAGCTCCAAATTGATTTATTTTCAAGCTAAAGTGGAGATGGGTCGAAATCCTCTCAACCAATAGGTTTTAGACAAGTTTAGGTTACTATTTTAACCTTATCATTTAGATTTAACTCTAAGTTAAATAATTTAACTTTTACTGTGTCTTCTTGTTTTCTTACACTATATGGTTAATAAAATTACTATAACAAGCCAAACGAACCCCAAGTGGTTCATTATTAATATATATAGCCTTATCTAAGTCATTTAGCCGAACCTTAGATTTTTATGAATATAATAACAATTAATAATATAATATTTGTTTTAAAAAACTATTTTATGTCAATTTTGACACTATTTGGTAATTGATTTTTGTGAAAATCATAACAACATGATTAGCTCAAAATAAGTTAATTTAATAAATAATAACATGTCATATTAACCTATAGAATTAGTGTAATGCATAAAAAGTCTAAAATTACATTTATTTGGGTATTTATAACATCAATTATGTTAATATTTCATTAATAAGTTAATTACTGCATCATCATTTTGTCATAAATAAATTAACTTATTTAATGTCTAAAAATTATAAATAAAATAAACTTATGTAGGCAATATTTTTATCTTTATAATGAATTTTTATAGTTGAATTTATCTTATGTATAACTCTATATTAAAAATGTTTTAGTTATTAAACATTGATTTTAACTATTTTAACTCTTCTTTAAATAAAATAATAATAAGTGTCCTAATCTAATCCAAGTGGAGCTAAAGGGTAATATTTTATTCCTAAGGTAGTATTTGTTCGAATTACACTTATCCAATAGAATTAGAACATGTGTTAGGGTAATAATAATATCATTTTTACCCTTAATTACCATATTTACTTTTAACTGTGGTAAATAAAAGTAAAAAGTTACTATTCACCAAAAATTATTTTTATATTATTGAACCAAATTTTACTCCTTGATATTAACCATGTCTCTCAGATTTTCGAAATTCCACTCACAGAAGTAGAAATATTAAGTTTTATATAAATTTTAAAATTCTCCTAGGAGGTGGGTAAAAGACGGTGAAAAGTTCTATAAAATTTTTATATATATGAAATTATTATAAAATGACTCAAATGAATTACATTGAACTTATATAGGTATTATGTATCAATTTTGACCTAAAATAAATATAAATAAAATAAATAATTATTTAAATAAAAAGTCGGTTTTTAAATAGTAACCCACTGTTTTCACTATTCATAAAAAATTGAATGTTTTCAGAAAAATACCAAAAACTCACCCTAGGATAATTTCGATATTCCAAATCCAAAAATGAAGTCCATTTTGAAAGATAAAATTTATTAAATTTTAAAAAGTGGGTATTACTATTCATAATGGCTAGTTCATAATAATATTATAATAAAATCTCGTTTAGTGAAACTTGTTATTACATACTACACACGCTATCGAAGAATGACTTGATTGCGTGTAATGCAAGACAAGTCAGGGATGCGTGTAGTGAAAGCTTCGTTTGGTGTTGCGTATAACATAATAAAAACTTAATTCATTTATACATTAAACAAAATCTATACTTAATGTTGCGTAGAATAATTTCCACAAAACGAACATGAAATTGTGTGTAACAGGAGCCAAGAATAGTGTTGCATATACTGCAAGATAATATGGTGTTGCGTATAGTACAATATAATCTTGGTGTAGTGTATAATAGAAGACATCAAAGAAATTAAAAATAATATATCTCATAAAATCTCAGGGTGTTAAATTCTAGCCCCCTTAAAATGAATTTCGCCCTCGAAATTCTTCAGGGTTATAAATGGTTTACTACTTGAAATTTTCTATCATAGAAACCCACATCGTAAAAAGGAATACTAAAACTTCATTTTAAAAAGGGAAGTTGGAATCATAACAGTCACCCAAAGTAGCTCAGCACTGGGTTTCCACATAGAACATCATAGGTGAAAATATGGATATAGAAGAGAAATATAACCATCAACTTCTGATGAAGAGTGGTAGAGGACATGGCTATGAAAAATCCAAAAATCACAAAGCCATAAATTTGTGATGATCTAAGGTACCATCTAATTCATCAGATATAGGGGCACTAAGACAACATTTTTGGTTTTCAAGAGCATTTCCCTAAAGTTGAAGAAATTGGAATTAGGAGAAATACTTTCTTGATTCTGGTACAATATCACCATTGGTCGTTCCTTGGACAATTTCCACTTCATCACTTAATGAAATGAAGTTAAATTTTTCATTCGTGAAGTGTTAGAAGATCATGTGATAGAATGATGGGACATTCCATCTGTCTCAAACAAAAGGTTAGAAAAAGTTATCAAAAATACATAAGTCCATCTATAGTTGATTAATCATATATGGTTCTTAAAATGGACTTATACTTCATATATAATACTAGTTAATATAATAAAACTAGTTTCTACTAACCAGGGACTTCCTGTAGGCCAGTGGTAGGCGATAAAGGCCTGTCGCACTTCAGTTGTGGGTTCGATTCCCACAGCCTTGTCTGACGCGACGGGTTGTCACCTGTCCTGCAGGTTGTCCTTTTTCTAAAACTACATTATTATAACATTCCATAAATAACATTGAAAAAAATTCTAGCCTTAAACAATACTGAATTATTTCCAACATAATCCATTCCAATCTTTAGGCTTATCCAAAATACTTCTAACCAAGCTCATAGTATAAAGAAAACAATTACTATAAATTTCATCTGCCGAGCATGTGAATACCATAATTTATCCCCCATATATCATACGATATGTCTTGTTGGTCAAATTACAAACATGTGAATACCTTAATCATGTATTCTCTTGAAAAATGAATACCCATTGAACCTTAGTGAAAACATGAATGCTGTCAAAATTTAACACTTTTCACATACCAAAATCCCAAAATTTCTATATACTCAATTCATAATATAACTTTGTCCTTATATCAGTCATGAGATCATTTCACTTTTTCTTTATCACTTCATTATGCGCATATCATCTTCTTTCCAAAAATATTTCAATCACTTTTCATGGTTACCGGTACCATATAATTTTTGAAAACCAATACATAGATATTCCAAAATTCCACGATGCCATAAATGAGATTCCAAGATACTATTTTGAAATCCCATTACATAAACACTTCATCATTACAAAACATCATTTTCATACTCCAAATCACAAATATTGATCGCATGTGACTTCCCTTTATCCTTTGCCTTAAGTGGTTGCTCACGTTGATCATCATTAACTCTTGGATTAGGGCATTGATTAGCATAATGCCCCATTTCCTTGCACTTGAAGCATTGAAGTATTGGTGGTGCGTTCTCTACAGTCTTTTCTTTATTCACATCATTAGAAACCCTTTTCCATTACTTCAACACTCAGTTGCTCGATGACCTTCTTTTCCACACTTGAAACATTTTTGAGTCCCTTTAAGACAATCTCCACCATGCTTCTTTCTACACATTGAGCATGAAGAAACATTCATCTTATTTTCACCATTATTCTTAGATTTCTCCTTGAACTCCATATTTTGTTTCTTGTAAAAACCTTGAGATGGATATATAACACCAACACCCATTTCTACCTTGATATCACAACACACAATTTCTTCATAGCTACTGAAGTCTCTTATAGCTAATTCCCTTCGAAGACTTGGTTTTAAGCCACTGAAGAATCAATCAACTTTACTTTTAGGTTGGATGATAAAGCCAGACACATACCTTGAAAGCCTTGTAAAATTCTCTTTGTATATACCGACAGATTCATCATCCTTTTTCTTAAGCTCAAGGAAATCCTTTTACATCTTTGTTCAAATAATGCGAGGGAAGTACTTATTGAAAAATAAGTTCTTGAACTCATCTCATTCCATGGATTCAATTTCATATCGGGGCCTCGTATTCTTAATTAGAGTCCACCATTGATCTGCTTTACCTTCTAAATGGTAAATAACAAGAATGACTTTTTCATGTTCTGAACAGTGATGTATGGAAAATATCTTTTCAATGGAACTGATCCATTGTTCAGCAACAAGTGGATCATAAGACCCACTGAAAGAAGTTGGACATTACCTCATGAAGGACTCAATAGAATATTGTTCCCTTCTCTACTCATTTGGAAGTCCAAAATGATTCATAGCTTGTGTAAGTATAGAATTAAGATTCTTCACTCCATTTCCCATAACATTGGTTTGTTCATGAGGAAAATCATTGCATTGTCCATTACATTGATCAACATGGTTCCTTCCGGTTCCATCCATCGTCTAAAACCCAAAAAGAATATTGTGAGAGGCAAAAATAATGCTAGGGAAAACAACATAAAAAAGGGGGAGTACCTTCAATATATAACATATTAGGGTTAATTATAATATTGTTACTTTAATTCTAGGACAATAACCTATACTTATATTTAACCTTAGGGACATCCCTAGACATAACTTATAAATATCTCTAGGGATCTCACTAAAGTTTTTGAATCCTACTTTCCAAAGATTAACTAAACATTTCCTCTGATACCAACTGTAGATACCCAAAGATTGACGTACATAGAAATTAAATTAATTTTTCAGAATATCTAATACATAAAAAAATAGACACCAAAGGACCGCAATAGTTTAGTGTCTTTGGAAACTCGGAATATAATCTTCTAATTTGGTGAAAGATCTTCAACATCTCCCATAAAGATCTTCCTTTTTTTTCTTACCTAAAACCTTTTTTTATATCCTGGGGAAAAGAAAACATATAAAGGGTGATCTCAAATGCTCAGTAAGGGTAATCATGGAGAAAATAAAACAAACCATATAAATTTGAACTCCAAAACATGAACATAATATTTAAACATCACAATCTTGAGCAATGACATAAAACATGGAAGTACGTAAGGCCAAGATCATAATGGATCATCAATCATGATAAAATAGCATGGGAATAAAGCATGTAATTGTGGAAACCATTAAGAACATGTTATTATTTCTATAGTAGCCAAGACATTACTGCCAAGACCAACTTAGTGGACAAAGTCCCTTTCTGAATCAAGTTCACTCCTCGTTCTAGTCCTGTATCACTGAACCGGATTAACTTGTCGTTCCAGCCATGTCTATCTCATGAGATATAAATATTTACCCAATGAATTTGAGGGAGATATAGGTCCCACCCATCTCATAATGAGATCATTCTTACTTGTGCAACACAATAAACATGAAACATTCATCATAACCCAATAAATAAAAT
This sequence comes from Viscum album, assembly GCA_963277665.1. Lineage (NCBI taxonomy): Eukaryota > Viridiplantae > Streptophyta > Magnoliopsida > Santalales > Viscaceae > Viscum > Viscum album. The sequence continues at coordinate 768,928,633 of OY728156.1, forward strand.
GGGTTTCATAAACTTCATCTCATCATAACATAATCCATATAAAACAAATGGGTATCATTTCGTCATTAGAAAAGTGAAACCATTTAAATCATAGAGATATTATAATTGAAACATACACATGAAATAATGTCGTCTTAGATGGAAAATGGTTTTGATAAAAAACTTGAAATGAATTCTTGAGGAAAATATCCTTTATTCTTCAAAATCATTTTCTTTTCACAAAATGCCATGAAATTTTAAAAGAAAAGGATTTTGTTGAAAATAGTCATGAAATCTTGTAGAGTAAGCTTCATAAAAATAAGGCTTTATAAAACCGTAAAAATCCGTTCATGCTGTAAAAGTTAAAAAAAACATTCTCCTCGTACTTTTTCCAGAAAAGTCAAAAAGTTCTTCGTATGGTAAACAAAAGAAAGATTCCTTCCATAACACAAAGTAAAAGTCAAAGAGGGGTGAAAATGACTTTAAACATACATGGAAGAATATTAAACACTTTATGAAAAACATTTTTATATACATGGATGAAACATATAACCCCATTTAATACTTACATATAAGAAATCTCAGATAAATATGATATTTCAAAATTATCCCTTACCTTATGTCCAATTTCTTCCGTATGTGTCAGAGACTCCTCTTCCTCGACACACCTCCTTTAAACATCTTCTTGGGGAACTAGAGTTGGTCTTTTGATAAGACTAAAACCTCTATGATATTACTAGAGAGGTCAATAAGAGTAATTGGCTAGGGTTGTCTGAGCTTCAAGGCTCAAAAGGGTGTGAAGAGAAGAGGGAAGAGGTGCCCTTTTTATAAGGGAGGAGAGGGGAACCTTTGGAAAAACTTAAAATATTATTTTATAATAAAGTTGTATTCAGTATATAATAGCTTAAAATTGATCTATTTAGAATATAAAGTGGGTATGGGTCTAAATCATCCCAACCAATAGGTTTTAGATAAGTTTAGGTTATTATTTTAACCTTATCATTTGGATTTAACTCTAAGTTAAATAATTTAACTTTTACCATGTCTTCTTGTTTTCTTAAACTATATGGTTAATAAACATACTATAACAATCCAAAATAACCCCAAGGGGTTCATTATTAATACATATAACCTTATCTAAGTCATTTGGCCGAACCATATATTTTTCGAAATATAATAACAATTATTAATATAATATTTGTTTTAGAAAACTATTTTATGTCAATTTTAACACTATTTGGTAATTGATTTTTTTAAAAATCATAAAAACATGATTAGTTCAAAAAAAGTTAATTGAATAAATAATAATATGTCATATTGACCTATAAAATTAGTTTAATTAATAAAAAGTCTAAAATTACATTTATTTGGGTATTTATAACATCAATTATGTTAATATTTCATTAATAAGGTAATTACTGCATCATCATTGTGTCATAAATAAATTAAATTATTTAATGTCTAAAAATTATAAATAAAATACCATTATGTAGGAAATCGTTTTAGATTTCTAATGAATATTTATAGTCGAATTTATCTTATTTATAACCCTATATAAAAAATGTTTTAGTTATTAAACTTTTATTTTAACTATTTTAGCTATTCTTTAAATAAAATAATAATAAGTGTCCTAATCTAATCCAAGTGGACCTAAATGGTAATATTTTATTCCTAATGTTGTTTTTGGTCGAATTATACTTATCCAATAGAATTAGGACATGTGTTAGGGTAATAATAATATCATTTTTACCCTTAATTACCTTATTTAATTTTAACCGTGGTAAATAAAAGTAAAAAGTTACTATTCACCAAAAATTATTTTTATCTTATTGAAACACATTTTACTCCTTGATATTAACCGTGTCTCTTGGATTTTTGAAATTACACTCACAGAAACGGTAAAATTAAGTTTTATGTAAATTTTCAAATTCTCATAGGAGGTGGGTAAAAGACGGTGAAAAGTTCTATAAAATTTTTATATATCTAAAATTATTATAAAATGACTCAAATGAATTACATTGAACTTATATAGGTATTATGTATCAATTTTGACCTAAAATAAATTTAAATAAAAAAAATAATTATTTAAAAAAAATTCAGTTTTTAAATAATAACCCAGTATTTTCACTATTAATCAAAAATTGAAAGTTTTCAGAAAAATATCAAAAATTCATCCTAGGATAATTTTGATATTTCAAATCAAAAAATGAAGTCCATTTTGAAAGATAAAATTTTTAAAATTTCAAAAAGTGGGTATTACTATTCATAACGGCTAGTTCATAATAATATTATAATAATATATCGTTTAGTGAAACTTGGTATTGTGTACTACACATGCTATAAAAGAAGGTCTTGATTTCATGTAATACAAGCCAATTCAGGGCTGCATGTAGTGAAATCTCTGTTTGGTGTTTCATATAACATAATCAAAACTTATTTCATTTATACATTAAACAAAATCTATACTTAATGTTTCATAGAATAATTTCCACAAAACGAACTTGAAATTGTGTGTAACACGAGCCAAGAATAGTGTTGTGTATACAGCAAGCTAATACGGTGTTGCATGTAGTACAAGCTAATCTTGGTGTAGTGTATAATAGAAGACATCAAAGAAATTATAAATAATATATCTCATAAAATCTTAGGGTGTTACATGATTCATCCAGAGTCCAACCACTAGTTTTCTCTTTGACTATCCCCCTGGGTATAGTTCTCTTGGAGGGTCCGACAAGGTGTCGAGTAGGCTTCTTTGTCCCCACTCATGTCAAGATTATGATGATTGCACCATTTTCCCTCCATCGTTCTTCTCTCCTCCCACATTTTAATCACATGACGTGAAACGACATGGCCTTCAGAACTACATATGGATTGATTCCCATCCTTATAGGATATATAGGAAGGCCCGAACATTTCTTCCGTAGGCCCAGCCCCAAACTTCATGACCTCCCATTTGGTCGAAACACATGGTATGGTGCGGGATTTTTTATTCATTCACATCAATTTCATCATGACCATACAATGAATCCCTCTCCCTGAATATCTACACATCTTCTACTATCTATCTTGACTTTAAATTGCGCAGGCACCTTTATGCTTCACACAGTCCCTGTACTTGGGACTCCATTATCCTTCCCATTCGAAGGGACACCAAATGGAATGGATGCTAGGCCCAAGGGTGCTCCTATCATTATGGGACAACATCCTCGAAGGTTTAGAACAAAAAATTGATACATGTCCCGCGTTGTGAATATGGTTAGTGGTTGACGCTCATTTTTTGTTCCCATTTCAGGTCACACGATATGAATGTTGTGTTACGAATCTTGTCAACGGATATCCTTTCTCGTTGTCACCCCCATATGTCCTAAACATTGAGTTTAGTGGTTCATTCTACCCCTATGCCTCTTCAAGCTTTGGTCTTCCTTGGACAAGAGTGTGATTCCAGCTATCAGACTCTTATATGATGGGGAGAGACTTGTCCTACTCCTTGTTTCCCACACCGTGAATTACTTACATGGTCTTAGGAGCTGATGTAAGGCAATACCCACATGAGAGGTCATATGGATACAGTTGGAGAGGATGCCCAGCTTCAGGTCCCTCTAACCTTTCGGTCCCTTGGCCCATGTTCTAATTTAGGATTTTTTGGTGTGGTATGGACTCGCATCCTCATTCACGTCGGGCTCTTTTTCGTGCCTCAAATATCCCCTTAGAACACCCCTCACTCATTTATCATCCTTTCCATGAGAACAGGTGGCATCATGCTTCACGAGCCCCATCATTTGGGTTTCCATCATATTCTATATCCAAAAGGACCTCCCAAACATATAAGCATTCAGGTCTAGCCCCATCTCTTAGAAACCTCCATATCATTCTGGCCCCTTGGCCTGTGTCCTTTTAGGGGAGGGGAACATGGTGTGGTTTGGTCATGTGTCCCCATTCACGTTGGGTTTGTAACAACCACTCCACATACCTCTCTCTCTTGAGCACCCTTCACTCCATTGCCCTACACTCCTCTTTTCGAGTCGGTTGCTCTTATGTTGGGTCCCTTGACCACTTCATTGATTTTCCAATGTGCCAAGGAGAACTCTGGTTCAGAACCTCGAGTGTTGGGTTCTACTTGGACATGCTTTCACCCATTTTTCCGGCTTCATGTTATACTTTATTTGGGATTTTATTATCATTCACATCTTAAGTGACCCCAAATGGCATGAATTCTCGGCCCAAGGGCTCTCCTACCATTAAAATCCAACGTCTTCATGGGTTTTGAACAAAAAATTGATACAAGTCTCACATTGCAAATATGTTCAGTGGTTGACACTCATTTGTTGTTCCTATTTTAGGTCACACGATATGGATGGGGTGTTTCAAACATGGTCAATAGTTATCCATTATCATCACGCCAACCCCATCAAGCCTTAAATGTCATTTACATGATTCACATCATTTTCCACCCAATCATGTCCAAGTGGAATTTCGACACTCTTGGTGATATCCCTTATTGATCATTTTCACGTTAGGAGGAAAAAGCTGTGATAAGGCATCATTCGGGGCTTTACACCGACTTCCCCTTTTATGTTTATTCCATGGGTTATAAAAACCTTGTCCTCCCTTGTTCTCACACTAAGTTTGACACATGTGGGCTTAGGGACCAGATCGAGGTCTGCACTCTCTTGGAAGAGTTTCGATTCTTTATGGTCCGAGCTATAAGACCATAAAATAAGATCCCCTTATATGTCCTCTACTTAGAACTACATTTAGCTTGATTCCCCTAATCATGAGATACGTAGGAACGCCGAGAAATCTAGTCTTTGGGTCTAACTCAAATTTCACTAATTATCACTTCTATTTAGCCTTTTAGGACCTGAATCGTATAGGATTGCGTGGTATGGCGTCTGTGGACTTATGTCTTCATTCACATCTAGTTTACAAGAGCCTCCCCATGTAATTATCTTCTGAGAGATAGTCTATCCTTCCTTATATTTTGTATCCTTTTCTGGACCCTCGGACTGAGGATTCCTTCTGGGAATCACTCATGGTGTGATGTGGACCTCTTCCTCATTCATGTCAGGTATGCTTTATCACACCTTTCACATCCCCTCTTGAACCTCATTTCTCTAGTATATGCCTAGTCCCACAATACATTAAACTGTTGCGTTTGTATTGCACGACGTTAAAATACATGGTTAGTCCCATCAAAAGACTCTAAATTGTGACCTTATCATCCTGGAATCACGAAAAAAGACACTGCATCGTGGTGTACTCATTCGAGAGAACATCATGTTTGGTATTGGTCAAACATGCTACCATTTGTCAATGCCTGTCAACAACTTGATTCTTGTGGCGATTCATGGAATTTCCATCCTAGGTCCATCGCTTTACAAAAAAAACATACACATTCATCCTAAAGGACAAACAATATCTATCAAATGCCTCTTCTTTTGGTATGCATGCTAGACCCACACGACCTTATCCCTGGCACTTGTACCTTACTATGCCGCTTCCAAAACTACGTATGGCTTGATTTCCATTCTCCTAGGGTACGTAGTAATGCCTGGGCACTTTGCCATGGGCCCAGCCTAATTTTCACATTTGGTCCCCCAACCTAAAAGTTTATCAAGGAGAAAATTGTGGTGATACAGACTCCTACTATCCTCATTCATGTCGGGTCTTGTAATTACTTCACCACGTGTATCTATCCTTAAGATCCATCTATGGTCCAAGATCTATGACCATAAACTAAGACCACTCCATGTCCTTCCCTCAAGACATTAAATTGCATGACATTTTTCAGAACTACGTATGGATTGATTCCTATCCTTATGGGATACGTAGAAATGCCCAGGCATCTTGTCTTCGGGTCTAGCCTCGGGAACCTGAAATCTTGTTCATTTTATAGCCCCTTGGCCTGAATCCATTTGGAAACATATAATGATATGAACTCCTACCTTCCTCATTCGTGCCAGGGTATGTACTTCACCGTATGTTCCCATTCTATGTCCTCAACACAAGACGTTAAACTGTGACCACAACCTGAACAAGTTCTGGATGCCCCCTGACAATTATGGGACACATCAGCTTCTTCAAAAGATAGAACCTTTCTGGAAGTAGTAATGATCCCTGATCAGACTGATATACCCACCTAACGTGTTTCCACCATGGTGGCATACTTTCAAGAGTGTTGGACTCCTTTCAAACAACAAATCACCCCACCCTCCATGCTTTGAGTACCCTTTATTTGGATCCTCTTCCTCTTTCATGTCTAAAAGAACACCCTAACAGTATGGATGCTTGGCCTATGTCTCTCCTACTGTCGTGGGCCAATGTTTTGGAAGACTATGGATGAAATTTGAGTTTGGCTCCATTTTTTGAACATGGTATGGGGTCGGCCCTCATTTGTTGTCCCTATTTCTAGCTAACATAATAAGGATGCTGTTTTTTGAACATGGTCAACAGTTATCCTCAGTTTTCACGCCACCGCTACAACATTCTGAATTTTAGGTTTCATGATTCACACTTTCCACTCCCCTTTGTTTGGGTTGATTCTAATTCCCCAGGTGTTACCCCACTCATGCACTAGAGCACATTTGAAAGATGACACTTTGACTGTTCTGAGAGCTTCATTCTCTAGTTCGGCCTCCCACTTTCTTCTCGATATCCCGGATGGATCATTTATACCCAAGATGCCTGGATTATTTTTGTCGTTACTACAGTCAAACTACGTGACGATGCGACCATCCCTTGTTTCTCACATCAGGTGTGGCCCACGTGATCTTAGGGTTGAATTGCTAATTATTTCATGATTGTGGTTGGAATGCATTAAACTAAACAAACAAGTGAATAATCTATTCATGCATGAATTTCAGAACAAACAACAGTAAAGAAAAATACGTTTATGGGTTCATCCAAAACAAGGCCCTTAAGGATTGACGTTTTAGATGGACTATTCCAAAGTTGCCACCTTCCGAATTGTGGCCTATAGTATTACTTCCCGCCCCCAGGGATCCTTCTCTTCATCATCATCCACAAAGCGCAGCTCATTGGCCCAAGCCTGTACTCACACCTCATCATTTTGAAGCTCAGTTATTTGGTGACTCACCTCTACTATCTGCTCTTGGGATTCCGCTAGCAGGGTCCTTAGTTTCTCAACGAGCTCAGAGTAGTTTGTAATGAATACCTTCTATTCTTTCATTTTCTCCTCATGGAGTCGGACCTCAAGCTCTGTCTTCAGGAATGCCAGGGTATTCACTGACTCTTTTTGACACTGGGAAATGTTAGAGTGTTGGTTGTTCTCCCGTATCTTATCATCCATGTAGTCATGGACTGTTAGATGAAGACAGTGAGCATCAACCATTCAAGAATAGAGAAAGCAAAACCAGGGGTAGAGTGATCCCATCAGTTTATCCATTTCACCTATGGCTAACCAAGGAAGCGTTTAATACACTTCTACCCCTTATGTAGCATCATCCAGATCTCATCCACTGCTTTTGAATCAGAATCATCCATCGCCTCAGGGACTGCAGGATGATAGTCTCAGAAAACAACCAATAGATCAGCGACATGGTCTTGTTTTGGTACTCCTCCCAAGGGATTAGGCTCTTCAACATGTGGAGGGCCTTTATCTCTCACCTACGTCCTAGAAACATCTCCCCCACCAACTTCAGACCCCGATTTGGCATTGATATTGCCAGTGTCCACAACCCTTTTCTCACAAAGTTCCCGGGCCGGCTGGGTTTGAGAATGGGTCCCAAGTGGGTCGGTGTGTTCGCCATTGAGACATCTGCGAATGGTCTGGATTCAGTAGCCCATCGAGCCTCTAATGCTGTGATTACTGCATGAACAATGAACACCGTGATCATCTGAGCCCTCCAATGAAAAATAAAGGCATCTATGTGATGAAACTTACAAGATCTCAAAGCATCAGCCTCCAGCATTGCACTTGCAACGGGAGTCATCACTGTAGGAGATCCTTCAGTTCTTATCAGTTCAATGATGGGTGTTTGATCCCCACCTTGTTCTATTAGCACATCCCCCCTCAAGATGGATCTCCTTGGTCAACACCAATATGTGTCTGAGAAGGATAAAAATACATTTGATAATTGCGAATGAAGAAAAGAGGAAAGGCTATAATGAGGATTGAGGCATACCTCAAGTAACTCAGCTATATCCATGTTGGAGCTAGAAATCCTGCCGCTCTCTCAACAAATCCCTGGGTGGACTATATTCTATGACCCACACCTCAATGTTCCTCTTCAACTTCTCCTATTCATTCTTTCCATTCTTCTCCCTCTTCTTCTATTGACTCACTACTTTCTGGCTCTTCATTGTCATCGTCTTCCTCAGACGACATTCTTTCCAGATCATGGTCATGGTTTTGAGTAGTACCTTCACTAGGAGAGGTGGTTCTTCCCGCTGACCCTGCTGGCATGCGTAGTTTTCCATGGCCATAAAATATGCATTCCAACATTGTAATTTCACCTTGTCATCAATCCGAATGTGTATGACTTCTGGGAGTTAGATTCTATCTTGTACTATATTTTTTCAAAGGGCTTCGATTCCCATAGACTCCCGCAGGGTTAACCAGGCTGACCACATTGCACGGATGATTGCATCATTGGAAGGTTGAAGGAGGTACCTTATCTGCTTCCTAGGAAGCTCTCCGACTACTCTGTGAGGGTGTTCATGAGCCCCTCTCCCCCCAGATGATGAAGCCATATCCACACCTTGTGACGTTCCTGAGGCTGTAGTCCCAGCGTGCCCTGGCCCAGTTGCCAAACTTTCTCCCGACCAATCCTCCTCGACGGCGTCATGTCCACTCTCTTTCTACCCAAGTTCTACACTGGGCAGCTTGAGTTATTGGACTCGCTTCCTCTGAATCCCTTCAGGGTAGGTTGCATCCCAATGTTCATCATATTTTATCAAAAGTCCAGAATCAACTCCGGTGGTGGTGGGGAGTAATGACCTCACCGGAGCCATAAGATGTAAACATCAACCACATTTTGTGAAGAACACATGGATACCTCTCCTCTCAGACCTCTTTATACACATTATTTGTCATCCAATGGAGGCATCCAAACTGCCTGGAAAATATTGATGGCATGTAAGGCTCACAAAGAATCTTCATGTTGACCCGGGCCCCAAGCACCCCACCTCTGATACTCTGGATGTATTCCCTTCTCTCTAGTGATCCTTTCCCGTTGTCTGTCATCTAGACAGCCGATGTGGGGGATAAACTAAAGGTAAAATTGGCATGATTTATCATCCTGATCTTTACTGCCTCTTCATGGATAATAAACGGAATGACGTCCACAATGTTCAACAAGTAAGGTTGCAGACTGCTTCCTCCGGGACAAATGGTGTTAGGGAAGGTTTATCCACCACAGTGAGATGCGATCTAGCCATGAAGGATTTGTAATGGGCCACAGATCCCCCTCGGTGAGCCCCCTCTCAAAATACTCCATAGGATTGTGTACAGACAGGCCAACACAAGGACTCCCAGGTTGAACCTATGGTTGGCTGCCATAATACTGGCCATCACCAATGTTGTGGGATAGATTCCATCCTTGTGTCCCTTACTGGAAATAGCCACCCTCTTAAGAAGGATGAAATAAATCCATCATATCAGATGTTTGGTTCCCAGCTCTCATCCACAATAAAGCCCCATGATTAATATTCCCCCGCATCTAGGATTCTCTAGTGTGATCTACTTTTTCTCCTCTGTGTCGCGGTCGGACACCATCTTCCTCACCCCGACATCTTGACATTTAGTTCATTCTTCAAAAATATGCTGAACCACTTTGAGTAGGAAATTCCCTTCAAAAATTCCTTGATCCCCAGCCTCTCATTGGCCAGTTCCAACAAGCGCCATGTTAGAATGGGAGTCCACGACATGTCTCCTCAGATGTTCCCTGTTAGAAGAAATTCATCGTACTGATGCCCGTCCAAATGGATGCCCTTGAATCAATGAACATCCCAAAGATTGATACCAACCTACCCATGGAAGAGAAGGAAGGTGTTGGTATCATGGGACCATCGGGTAAACAGCTTAGGCCCACGTTCTTCTTGGCGGTTAAATGGAACTGCGACATCCACACCGACTCAAATAGCCCAATGTGTTGCAGTTCTACTTCAAACTGATTTCATGATTGAAATACCCAATATTCCTAGGCCCAATCACTAGTAAAATTAACTTCATTCCTCAAGTACCAGTCCTAAATCTAGCCTTTAGTTTCATCAGTGATACTCTGTCGGAAGGTACTTGTGTAATGGGATAAGGAATCCTCCACAACCGGCTAACTTCCTAAAATGGTTCTTGTCATGGGGTTCATGATGTAAACATCCATGTGCCTTGTTTCTATACTTGGATGACCATTTTTAGTAATGTTATATTGGGGGAGATCATTTTCACGAGTCACCCCTGACCATGGAGTATCAACTTCGAATCCGGAAACAGGCACATCCTCTAAAATATCGAAGTCCCATATTGGTAGGTTGTCAGATAGCACAGACTCTTTCTAGGATGGGCTCAACATGTTGAAGAGAGTTTTTCTGTTGGACACAACTTTCTGGGCACCATAAATTTCATGGATCGCAACCATCTTGGCCTTTCGAGCGTCATATGTAGCTTCTCACTCAACGTCACCCCCGTTAGCAGCCATCTTAATTTGGGAAAGTCTGAAGGAGCCCATGTGAAAAGGCTGGTACGACGTACAAAAAACAAGAAACTAGGGCAAAAACTAAGGAAGTGGTGTAGAAAAAGATGACCCTGTGTGTAAAATCATGATAGAATTAGGGAGATTGTGTGCAACAGAGGTCAGATTCTGTGCAAAAGAAAAAGAGATTTTCTACACACGAGAGCTCCAATCTTATCACGTGAGAAAATACATATAGTCTATGTGACCCCAAGAGTTTTTATAGGTGTGAATCATGGTTTTCACTCACACGAAATTTTTTTATGTGAAACTTAAAGATTATACGTGAACCATCTTTAGGAGTTCATACGTCTCGACCTTTCCCTTGGAATCCGACCATCACGTCCCCTCACAGATCCAATTCCGAGGGGGGGGGGGACATTTTTTTACTCTGAAATCCTTTGAAGGCCTAAAGAGGGCATCCTTGGATTAAAAAATTCATATTTTAACTCGAAAACAAATTCTGGGAGGAAATGAAGAGCTACAAAAAAATCTGAGACGTGCACGAAAAACCTCTTCCCATGTGAAAAACAGCATAACCGGAATGAATTTTCTGTGCGGGCATGGAAAATTCTGCGTTGCCGACACCGAAAGGAGTTTTCTACACATACGCGGAAACTTCTGCACCATTGACACCAGTACTTGGGATTTCATGCTGGTTGACATCTAAGTTGACCCAATGAACTTTATTGACTATAAATAGAATGGTACCCCTTCCTATTCTGATGGATGAAGAATCTGAACTGTCTTCTATGCTCAAAATTCACCTCTTCTGCGAGAAAACGATGACTTCCAGGTATGGAATTTCTTGCAATAGGTCTCACGGGGGTCCATCTTCATACGGGACCACTAGGGATTGAACCTAAATCAAGTCATCACCTACTTGTCCTATTGCACGCAAACCCCTCCACATGCACCCAAAACCTCTACCCTCTTTCTGTGAAAACCTCCTCCATTGGGAACACACATTTATTTCTACTCACCCATCATTTTGTGGACAAACCTCCTCTGTTGCACACAAAAAATCCTTTCTGATCACCTAGCATTTTGCATGAAACTACTACAGTTGCGTGCCTATTGCACATAAACCTCCTCTATTGCGCAAAAAACATCAATTCTGCTCACACGACCTTTTCCGCGTTGCTGATCTATTTGTGCGCAACACGTCCTCCTTGTGTCTGCTCTTTTACATGTGTTCAATTTCCCTCTTTCTAGCATCATCTTCAGGATCTTATTACGCACAAATTATCTATGTTAGACACCCTTCTCTCATACAACCCTCTAGGCTCACACAAAGTAACTTAAAATTCCCTTGGGTGGTGATTCTTGTTGCATTGCCTCACCTCATTCTTCTTTTCATAGGCATGCTAATGACTACTGCTTCTTCATGTAGCCACGCTAACGTGGGCCTCTCAATACATCCCTCCGTAACACCCCAACACTAAAACATTGCTGATTACTTCCCTTACTGAAGGGTGGGTGGGTATTAGTTATGTAATTTCTAGGGGTGCAGAGTGAACCCACCTCGTCCGAGTTGCAGGATATAAAACTGCCAAGCACCATTGTCCTCAGCACATGGAGTCAAACTGTGACCCCGCCCCATGCGTCATACATAGGGTGCCCCATCTCAGAAATTCTCGAATACCACTCGTCTACACAAAAGGGTGATCTCCCCGACATGGAATGAGATCCTATTTTCTGGAGTGGCGTCTATCCGCGGGGAAAAGGGCCACAACCTTGGTATAAGCCCCTTGCCTTTCAAGTGGGAGGTATTGTCTCTAATACTCCTTTCTTCCCCCGTCCCAAATACTAGAGGGGGGATGATCACTAGAAACCTATTCTCTTCAATTCAAAATCCCTCTCTCATTGGGCTTTGTCGCCACCCAGGCCTCCATCCTCGAGTAAGTCCCAACCTCTATCTCCCTGGGCTGCAAACCACACAAAAGCCCCTATTTCATATTTTGGCTACGAACCCCACGTAATCCCATATTTACATCTTGGGCCGCTAACTACGTGTCAGCCCCACTCCAATTCCCACAGACGCACCATTCACGATGTGATTGTCAGGTCTCTGCTGCCTCTTGTTTCTCACACAGAGCATGAATCACGTGGGCTTAGAGAAAGCACCGACCATGAAATCTTGTATAGGCTACCCTAGAGTGTAAGACCCACACCAAACCATATGAACTTCGTGGACTTTGATCCCTATCTCCTAGACAGGGTATGTAAGAAGCCTCTTTGAGGTTCAAGCCCAACAACCATTGGTCTCGACTCATTTCATGTCAGTTCACCAACACCTCTCCCAAAATACAGAGACTTTGATCGTTTCCAAGGCATGGTATGTAGAAATCCTCCCTGAGGTTCAAGACCAACAACCGTTGGTCCTGTTCCCCTTCACGTCGGTTCACCAACACATCCTGAACTATGTGAACATTGATCTTTGCCAAGGCAAGGTATGTAGGATCCTCCCTGAGGTTCAATCCCAACAACCATTGGTCTCGATCCCCTTTACATTGGTTCACCAACACCTCTCCCAAACTATGTATACTTTGATCCTTTCCATGGAAATGTATGTAGAAAGAATCTTTGAGGTTTAAGACCAACCACCATTAGTCCCGACCCCCTTCACGTTGGTTCACCAACACATCCTGAACTACTTTGACTTTGTTCCTTGAAAAGACAAAGTACGTAGGAATCCTCCACGAGGCTCAAGCCCAACTCACATCGCTCCTAACTACTTCATGTCGGTCCACCCCCTGTCCTACATGATGTTAAACTATATGCCCCTTTTTGTCCAACATGACACTAAATTATCTCCCATTTAGCAGTAAGCTATTGGAACCCCAGCCAATGGTAAGATATTGTCAACCCCAACCAATAGTAAGGAATTGTAGCCCCGTCTATTGATAAGCCATTGTATTCCCCTTTTTTGGGATCCATATCTCTGGTCTGCCCTAGTGGCGTCAGACCCACCTCAGGCTGCTAATCATGCGTAAGCCCTAGTATATCATCAGGTCATTATCCTCTGGGTACACCCCGATTCTGTGCCCCCATCCTAAACTACATGGACTTTTATCCTTGCCAAGGCGAGGTACGTCGGAAGCCTCCCAGAGGTTCAATCCCATCACCCATGTCTCATCCTAGTCTTTCCCTTGAGCCTATGTGTTTCGGGAAGGTCATTCCCCAACCCAAAGGTTCCACTACCTTCGGGTCCCCACTATATGGGTCGCCTTCTTAGGTGTCCCACCACCTCACCGAACTTTACGGACTTTGATTCCCTACGACGTGGATACATAGGAAGTCTCTTCGGGCCCCAAACCCAATACTACCATCACCTTCATGATGGTTATGTCTCATCCCCCCACAACTTCATTCAACTCTCCATAATCCATCCAGATTCTTACCTGGGCTGCCACATCCCAATGAGATCATGTCGATTCACCTATTCACTACTCTTAGCAGTAATTGGTTAACTAACCGCGCGTTATCCCACGCATCGGTGTTCCCTCTAGGGGTGGAACCCATCTGATCCACTCCAATCAGTGTTTTGATTAGTCCAATCTGTCTCCACTAGATGTTAAATTCCTGGCATACCCTGTGTTAAACATGATAAACTGAGGATAACCTTAGAGACATGCCTATGGAATACAACTCCCCTCATTTGACATGGGATGCCTCAGACTTCCACGCCCTCGAGAAGCCCTATAATAAGGGGAACAAACCCAGACATTCCAGTGTTCCAGTGTCTAGACATGCCAGTGATTTCTAAAGTGACTACTCCCCCGACTGAAGATTGTTACCCTGACTGGACCCCTAGGAATGTCTCAACAGAAGCAGTGAAATTAACCAACATCCATAAAGATATGGAACATGGAAGAGTTTTACTAACAATGTCATAATCTATAAGGGATACCCAGACTAGGAGATGAGTTCTGAGGAGGAATCCACTGAAGGAAGAACTGACAACCCATCACACCATTTCAATTATGGAGATAACATCCCTGGAAAACTGATGGATGCCACCCACCTTTGGAAAGAGGGAATGCAGGGAAATAGTTAGTGCATCCTTGTCCTCCAAGACGGATGGATGCACGTTCCCCAATGAAAGCGTCTGAAACAGTATCAAAGGAAAGTTTTATTCAACCATTTGAAACTAGGATGGGAAAAATTTAGTGAGATCCCTAGGAATGTTTTTTAGGATATGTATAGGTATTTCTATAAGAATAAGTATAAGGATGAGTTAAATTATAGGAAAATTTCCTAGAATTTTGGTAATGGATAGATCGAGTGATTTCCTAGAAATACATCCCTATATATATACTAAGAGTGGATGTGGATCTGTCATATATGTAAATAAGGGTAACAACTCCCAAAAAACTATATTGAGTGAGACTTGATCGGGAATTTGTATACGACAATAGGCCTTGCCGCACACCTGGTTTGAAAATACTAGGGGATATGCTTTGGGATTTCACAAAATCTTCACAAACCATCATAAAGAATTTAAATACAAGTTAGCTGTGAATAACATAGGATAAACCTAAGGTGTAATATATTAAAGAAGGTTTCATAATTTAGACATAATATAAGTGTTTTTTTAACGATTACATGGTTCCCCATTGTGATTATTGTTTCCTACTCTATGATTTTTGATTTTAGTCAATGAATGGGACTCAAAGGAAAAATTTCATTGAGGAATATAATGGACAATTAAATGATTCTACTTGTAATAAATAAAATATTATAATAAATATAATAAAACATCACATTTCTATTCTCACCCAAATTTTTGAAGGTATGAATCGGGGTGAACTTATAAATGAGAAAAAGAGGGGAAAAATCTGTTGAGTCTTTCATGTGTAAAGAGCCACCTTGTTTCAGTGTTTTTGCTAACCCATTAGTTGCTGAGAAAAGGGTAAGTACCTCATAAATTATATTTTCTATTCTCCAATGTTCAAAGGATGAAAAATTTAATCTAGTGGTCTACCATCTAGAAGGTGAGGAAGATCAATGGGGGAATCTTTTGAAGAATATGAGGTGATAAGAGGAAATCAACTATATAGATTGGGATGAGTTAAAGATCTTATTTTTTAGTAAGTAATTTCATCATATTATTTATAAGAAGATGGAAAATGAATTCCTAGAGCTTATATAGAAGGATGATGAATAAGTTGGTGGCTATAAAGAAAATTTTTCAAGGATTGTGAGGTAATCTTTTGGTATTATCATCTGACCTGAAATAAAAAATGATCGATTCTTTGGTGGAATGGAAATCAGTCTTCAAAAGGCCTTGGATATAATAGACTTTAGAAGTTATGATTATGTTGTTAGATTTTATATAATGGTGGAAAAAGAGGTTGGAGTTGAATATCAATCTCATGGTTTTGATAAGAAAAGGAATATGGAGTTCAAAGAAAAATCTAAGAACAATGGAGAAAAAAATGAGCATTCCATTATGCCCAATGTGTGGGAAGAAAGATGGATATAATTATCTTAAGGGTACTACTAAATGTTTTACATATAGAGAGGAAGTTCATCCAACATATGAATTTCCAGGTAATGAGAATAGGTTAGGGAATGAAATGAATAATGAGAAATCCCCACAGAATTCAGCTACCACACTTCAATGTTTAAATTTTATTTAGTTTGTCCATTATGCTAATAAGTTATAAAATCCAAGGACTAAGTTGGATAATAAGTTGCAAAAGACTCTGAGGACAATGGAAAAAGGGAAAGCTTATGCAATTACAATGGATAAAGTTAATCATGATAATTAGGGAACACTTATACTCCCCTCTTTAGTTGGGAATTTGATGTTAATTTTGTACGATTAAGCCCTATGAAAATGTTATTGTTCACACTTTAATGAAGTTTCATGTGATTACCTCCCAATACATTTATTTTGGAATAATAAAGTCATATTTTATATCTTATCAGTGCAAAGATGGACCGAACTATCTAATAAAAATTGTTTTCGATACACGATAAGAGATTATTTAAGGAGTAAACTGGGAATTTTATTTTTTAAGGGTTATATGGTGAAGATTCTGGGGAGGAGCAGTTCCAAGTAGTTAGTCTGGGTTTTATGTAATGTTTGAATCCTACGGGCATTGAATTACTCTAAGGACTATGGGCCATGTAATACTTACACCTTCAGTCCTTGTAAGGGTTCCACTTCACCCCTGGAAAGGTGGATTATCAAAATCAATAAGAAATGAAGGCCTTCAGGTCATTGGAGGAGGAGGACATGAAGTTTTAGATATTAATTTATTATCTCACCATATGAGGATTTATGCATATTCAATTACATGTGATTACATTTTTTTCTGATAACTAAAAATTGATTGAATGACTTATCATTCTACGTATGGATCTCATTATCTATTGGTACCTTAATAATAACCATATCACCTTTATCCCTCTAAGTAAGAGATGTATTAGAAACAAATCAAGGCATAAACAAATAGTGAGATTATGCATATGAGATGTAATTAAATAAAATAAGTATATTTTCTTATATTCTTAGATATTAAAAGAATTTTTCAAATCTAGGAAAAGGATACTGACAAATCGTTATCCTAATATATTCATTTCTTTTGAATTGATGGTCTTATAAATCATCATATATTTATGGTTTTGTGTCCCTTAACTATTCATTGACCATTGACTTACTGGTGAAAAATAATATTTATCTATCTTTATAATTATTTATTCTTTTTCTCCATTTCAAATCATCACTCCCAACCCATGTTATCCTATGTGGAAAATTAGTTATGTGTTGCTTTGGGTAACCATTATAGTTCCAACTTTCCCTATTTAAAATAAGTTTTACTATTTATTTTTATGATGTGGGTTTCAATGAAAGAAACGTTCAAGTATTAAAACTTCGATAACCTAGATGAATTTTGAGTGTGAATTTTATTTTACATGGGGTATAAATTAACACCATGAGATTTTGTGATTTTTTTGAAATAATTTAATCTTTTCGATATTTTTCAACGTTGAATACAATTTTTTTATATGAAAACACTATGTTTAGATTAAATTATATGTAGCCCCAAGTTAATATTGAATTATATGAAACACTTATATTAGCTTATGGTATTCACAATGTTATGTTTTAATTGTATTGGAAACAATACTGAGTCCCTTCGATAGATCGTGTTACACACAAGACAAAGTTTTACCAAACTAAAATATAATATTAATATTATTATAATTCTAACCTATGTATTAGAATAGAGGATATGAATGAGATTGAATAAATTAAGAATACATGGTTTACTCAGGTATATAAAATAAATTCTTCAGTTGTTAATTAGTTTGAAATGAATGTATGAACTATTTGAGAATAAAGAAACTCTGTTTCTTAAGAAACTATTTTTTCTACATAAAAACAACATTTTATTTCAATGAAATTAAAAAAAATATTTGGTTATTTTTTTATAAAATTTATATATTATATATTCAATATTTTTTTTTAAACTAATAAAATATATTTTATAGTCATAAGATAAGAAAAAATTCAATTATACAAATAAAAGATGTATTTTTCTAAAAGTTAATTTTACTTTTTTTAATGGAGAACCAATTTTAAATCCATTTTTGAGAGTACTATAATTATTATTTGAAAAAATAAACTTCATTTTTGATATTAGAATATAAATATATAATTTGGGTTATTTTTTTTATGAGAATTTTCATTTTTTTATGAATTGTGAAAAACACTGAAATTTAATTCAAAAATGCATTTTTATCTAATTTATTTCTATAGTTAAATTATATTTTAATTTTTATTTGATTTATAATTAGACCGACTATACATATATTAATCCAATCTAGTTCATTGGAACAAATTTAATTTTGAAATTGGATATAAAACCATTACAAACTTTTGGTCATTTTTACTATAAAAACTCGTCATCTCGTCCCGCCTGCAGTATTAGTTTTATTATAATTTCTACTTCTTAGGTGTTTATAATTTGGAAAAATGGATTCCATATTAGGAAAAGTAAAAATTTATAATTTATAAAAAGTTAAACTTAATTTTTGACCAAAAATATTAGTGAAGGTAATTGAAATTATTTATAGTTATTAAAGTAAAAAATGAGCTTTATTGATGACTAAACATAGAAAATAAGTTGTAAAACTGACCCTAAACATGTATAAAAGATATTTTATGGAAATAGTTCTACCCTTAAACATTAAAGGATCTATAATTATCAAATTTTATTCTTTTTGGGAAAATTAAAATTTGGGGAACACACAATTCTTTCCAAGAATACCCAATGTGTCATTTTCCCCACATATTAAAGGTCTCCTCCCACCTCTCTTTACACCTATCAAGACCATTTTAATCGGCCAATACCTAATAAAATATCCTAAAAACTTCCCTCCCTTAATCTTAAAATCCTCAATTTCTTTATAAATATAACCAAATAATCTCTTTGGTGCAAACTAAAAAGAGTTACCCAAAGAAGAGGTAACATCCTTCCACAAGCTCTTTTGTTATATTTTCATTGTACACCCCCTCAAATAATATTATTACATGATAATATAATAAAATTATTATCCTAATTATATTTATATATTTTTTATTATATGTTTTTTAACTAAAATCTCACACACTTCCATCAAATGTGAAATGAACTTACTGTTCGTGTATGCCGAACTACTGCCTCACGAAATAATGTTGTTCAATTTTTTACCACATCTCATGGTTATGAATTATGATATATACTCTATTTTATATGATATAGATGATATTTATATATTTTTTAATTCAAATATAAATGTTATATAACACATGAATACTTTCTTTACATTTGTAAACATGATAACATTGTTTGTTGATGTGTGGACTACTGCCTCCTCAAAGCGATGTGATTTGTTCACACATTACATATAAAGTATTCAGGATGGGTTTAGTAAAATTATATGATAAATATGAAATAATAATTATAATTTAATAATATTATATATATACATATATTTCATTAACTTTATTTCTTTCAATACGATAAGAAAATGGAAACAATGCTCATGCGTACATACAACCTACCATCTCCATGAATTGTGTATTTAATTTCATATTGCTATAATTTATAGATTACTATAAATAATTATAAACTGAATATATATGATATTTAAATCATGTTTTAGATTATTTAAATAATTAAATCATGATCTGAGTAATAGGTAAATGAATAAAAAGTCAAAATCATGTGTGAAAAACAAAGTTGTTCTTACCCAAAACATAACCTTAACATGGAATTGTTAATAAACACATAATATAAAGTCTTAATAAAATGATACCTGATATGATATATAAGAATATTTTTATTTTTTAAATTTATAATAAAATTATATTTATTTCACATGAGGTTAGAATGTGTACAAATAAATTCAAGACTTAAGGTAAGAGTTTTCTCATCTCACTGTTAATATCGATGAGATGCATGTTCACCAATCAATACTTTTTTGTGGGGTTTATAAATTCCATGTATTTATTATATGATTTTTATTATTAAATTTAGGGGTATTTAAATATCCATTTTATGATCTCTATTTAATGGGGTTTATGTTCTAGCATTTACCAAATCTGTAAGGTAGTTTTTCCTCAATTTGCCTTCTTTGAGACACATGTTTTTCTATACACCTATACTATTTTATGAGGTGTATATAATATCCCTTTAACATGTTATATCATTAATATTATTATTTTCATTATATTATATGATTAATTTAATTTTTTCCCTTATGGGTATTATTATTTAAAGTTTCCAAAGTATTAAGAGTTTATTACAACAATCTCGTCGTTTTTCAAGATTGGTTAAGATTATACTCCCATTAATGAAATATTATAATCCATATCTTAATACCTAGGTTGGATTTTAATATCCTCTGGTTATTTGTGTTATATGAATGTAATGATAAAATTTTTCCACTTTTTGTTACTTAATATAATTAAAAAAATATTTTTATGGAAATCCAAATTCATTTCTCCTTTTGGTAAAAATTCTATATTCTTTCAAAACCCTGTTTTAACAGAACAGTTTCAAAAATGTTTTAATACTATCCTATTATTTTTAAAGGAAATTTTTATCCATGTTTTACCTTTTAAAAAATATTTTTAAAAGTTATATTCTTCTCACTTTCTAATAAAGTTACTTTTCAAAACAGTTTAAGGTGCAAAAGGAATGTTTGGAATGTACGGACTTACCCATCGTCATAACCATAATTTCCACAAAGCTTCATTTTTTAGGTAAAAATTTTCATTTTAAAGAAAATGATTTCCTTTTATTTTATAATTTTTTAATATTAAAATTATTTCCAAATAAAAATGTTTTCAAAAATTTTTATGTTTTAAAAAGTATTTTAAATTATTTTCAAAGCATCCTTTATATGTTTTCAAAAGGTTATTTTCAAATAAATTGACATAAATTATTTCATGTTTAATTTATAAATTTTAGAAGAAAATTTATATAAAAGGGTTTCAAAAATGGTTTCTTTCCTTATTTTTATGTTTTTAAATTATTTTCAATGAAATTTTTTTTTAAAATGTTTTTAAGAATTATTTATGAGTTTTTAAGGTGTTTTCAAGGAAAAAGTTTTTCAAAATATTTTTAAACTTACACTATATGTTTTAAAATAAATTTTAAAAGAGAAAGGTTTTCAAAATTAATTTTGTTTTAAGAATCATTATTCAATGTATTTTAACTAAAAGTGTAAGTCCTTATTTCTAATAAAATGTTTTTTGAAAAGGTTTTTAGAAAAAGATTTTGAATGAAAGGATATTTTATTTAAGAAATGTTCCATGTGATTTTTAAACACTACTGGAAATCCATCCTTTCCCAACGGTTCTGAACCGTTGGGAAAGGCTACAGAACCGTTGGTATATGTTATACCAACGGTTCTGCCAACCGTGGGGAAGTAAGCCTTTGGGAAAGGCTTTTCCCAACGGTTTACAAGGAACCGTTGGGATAGGTTATAAAAAATCAACCTACCCCAATGGTTGTGCCAAACCGTTGCGAAAATACCTTCCCAATGGTTTGTCCCGTTGGGAATCCCATTAATATTTTCTTTCCCAACGGTTTTCAAACCGTTGGGAAAGGTTTTTACCAACAGTTGGTAGAACCATTGGTAAAAACACCAATTCCAAAAGCTATCCCAACGGTTTGAACCGTTGGGATAGTCTGTTTTTACCAACGGTTTAATGAACCATTGGTAAAAATAGTTCCATATGGGCTATGCCAACGGTTTGAAACCATTAGCATAGGATTTTCTGTGCAAATTGCACAGCAGCCTGCAATTTGCACAGCAGGTCTGTTTTGGGCTCATTTTGGCACAACAGGTCTGTTTTGGGCTCATTTTCAATTCAATTTTCATTTTCAATTCAATTTTCAATCCAATTAATGTAACTGTAACACATATACAATGCATACATATAGAGAACAAACCAACACATTTTAATAATGCAAACCAACCAACCAACACATATAATGCATCCTGGAAATATACTCATCCATAATTAAATTAGAATTCATAACATAATTATAAACATACATAATTCATTTAGAATTCAATTTTATATTTAGATGACAATCATATGTGGAATCCGGAATTCAATTCATAATTTGATTGGTTTTTTGTACACTATATATTTTTACTCGAAATCATATACATTTTAAACAAAATACATACACCTGGAATGATACCGGTCACACCGTGCCTCGGATTGAGGCGAGGTTAACTCGTACATGTCACAAATGACTCATTTATCGTTTTCCTAAAGTATCAACATATTCTGAAATCGTTTGGTCAGTTTTTGGTATGCTAGTTGTTGTTTTCACTTAAAATGAAGTGTTTTTTAAATAAAAGAGAGAATCTTTGAATGGTGCCGGCCACACCGCGCCTCAGATTGACGCGGGGTTGACTCGTACACATCACACATGACCCATGAATTGTTGTGCTAAAATATAAACACAATCAGAATGCGTTTGGTTGGTTTTCCGTATGTATTTAAAATGTAGTCTATTTTAAAGAAAATAGATACACTTAGAGTGGTCTCGGCCAAACTGCGACTCGGATTGAGGCGCGGTTGACTCGTACACATAACATCTGACCCATGGATCATTGTCCTAAAATTTCAATAGATTCCGAATGCGTTTGGTCGGTTTTTCATATGTCAGTTGTTTATTTCACTTATAATCTTGTCCCTTTTGAACAATAGAGACGCAGTTAGAGTGGTACCGGCCACATCACGTTTCAGATTTAGACAGGGTTGACTCGTACACGTCTCAAATGACCCATGAATCTTTGTCCTAAAGTATCAACACAATCCAAATGCGTTTGGTCGGTTTTCCGTATGTTAGTTTATGTTTTTCACTTAAAATGACGTCCTTTTGAAACAAAAGACATACACCTTGAGTTGTGCCGGCCACACCGTGCCTCGAATTGAGGAGGGGTTGACTCGTACACGTCACATATGACCCATGGATAATTGTGCTAAAGTATCAACACAATCAGAATCTGTTTGGTCGGTTTTCCGTATGTGATTTCTTGTTTTCACTAAAAATGAAGTCCATTTTAAAAAAAATAGAGACACTTTGAGTGGTGTCGGCCACACCGCGCCTCGGATTGATGTGGCGTTGACTCGTACACGTCACATATGACCCATGGATCGTTCTCCTAATGTTTCAACAGAAACCGAATGCGTTTGGTTGGTTTTCCGTATGTACTTAAAATACTATCCATTTTAAACAAAAGAAAGTCACTTAGAGTGGTCCTGACCACACCGCACCTCTGATTGAGCCCGATTTGTCTTGTACACGTCACATATGACCCATGGATCGTTGTCCTAAAATTTCAACAGATTCCGAATGCGTTTGGTCGGTTTTTCGTCTGTCAGTTGTTTATTTCACTTATAATCTTTTCCGTTTTAAACAAAAGAGACACATTTAGAGTGGTACCGGCCACACCGCGTCTCGGATTTAGGTGGGGTTGACTCGTACACGTCTCAAATAAACCATGGATCGTTTTACTAAAGTATCAACACAATTTGAATGCATTTGGCCGGTTTTCCGTATGCCAGTTGATGTATTTCACTTAAAATGGCGTTCTTTTGAAACAAAAGACATACACTTTGAGTTGTGCCGGCCACACCGCGCCTCGGATCGAGGCGGGTTTGACTCGTACACGTCACATATGACCCATGGATTATTGTGCTAAAGTATCAACACAATCAGAATCCGTTCGGTCGGTTTTCCGTATGTCATTTTTTGTTTTCACTAAAAATGAAGTCCATTTTAAACAAAATAGAGACACTTTGAGTGGTGTCGGCCACACCACGCCTCGGATTGAGGTGGCGTTGAATCTTACACATCACATATGACCCATGTATTGTTCTCCTAAAGTTTCAATAGAAACCGAATGCGTTTGGTCGGTTTTTCGAATGTACTTAAAATACTGTCCATTTTAAACAAAAGAAAGTCACTTAGAGTGGTCTCGACCACACCGTGACTCGGATTGAGCCCGGGTTGGCTCGTACACGTCACATATGACCCATGGATCGTTTTCCTAAAATTTCAATAGATTTTGAATGTGTTTGGTCAGTTTTTCATCTGCCAGTTGTTTATTTCACTTATAATCTTGTCTGTTTGAAACAAAAGAGACACAATTAGAGTGGTATCGGCCACAACGCATCTCGGATTTAGGCGGGGTTGACTCGTACACGTCTCAAATGAACCATGGATCGTTGTCCTAAAGTATCAACACAATCCGAATGCGTTTGGCCAGTTTTCCGTATGCCAGTTGATGTTTTTCACTTAAAATGGCGTCCTTTCGAAACAAAAGACATACACTTTGAGTTGTGCCGGCCACACCGCGCCTCGGATTGAGGCGAGGTTTACTTGTACACATCACATATGACCCATGGATAATTTTGCTAAAGTATCAACACAATCAGAATCCGTTCGGTCGGTTTTCCGTATGTCATTTGTTGTTTTCACTAAAAATAAAGTCCATTTTAAACAAAACACATACACCTGGAATGATACCGGTCACACCGTGCCTCAGATTGAGGCGAGTTTAACTTGTACACGTCACAAATGACTCATTGATCTTTGTCCTAAAGTATCAACATATTCTAAAATCGTTTGGTCAGTTTTCCGTACGCCAGTCGTTGTTTTCACTTAAAATGAAGTGTTTTTTAAATAAAAGAGAGACACTTTGAATGGTTCCAGCCACACCGCACCTCGGATTGAAGCGGGGTTGACTCGTACACATCACAAATGACCCATGAATTGTTTTTCTAAAATATAAACACAATCAGAATGCGTTTGGTTGGTTTTCCGTATGTATTTAAAATGTAGTCCATTTTAAAGAAAATAGATACACTTAGAGTGGTCTCGGCCAAACCGCAACTCGGATTGAGGCGCGGTTGACTCGTACACATAACATATGACCCATGGATCGTTTTCCTAAAATTTCAACAGATTCCGAATGCGTTTGGTCAGTTTTTCGTATGTCAGTTGTTTATTTCACTTATAATCTTGTCCCTTTTAAACAATAGAGATGCAGTTAGAGTGGGACCGGCCACATCACGTTTCGGATTTAGACAGGGTTGACTCATACACGTCTCAAATGACCCATGAATCTTTTTCCTAAAGTATCAACACAATCCGAATGCGTTTGGTCGGTTTTCCGTATGTTAGTTGATGTTTTTCACTTAAAATAACGTCCTTTTGAAACAAAAGACATACACTTTGAGTTATGCCGGCCACACCGCGCCTCAAATTGAGGCGGGGTTGACTCGTACACGTCACATATGACCCATGGATAATTGTGCTAAAGTATCAACACAATCAGAATCCGTTCGGTTGGTTTTCCGTATGTCATTTGTTGTTTTCACTAAAAATGACGTCCATTTTAAACAAAATAGAGACACTTTGAGTGGTTTCGGCCACACCGCACCTTGGATTGTGGTGGTGTTGACTCGTACACGTCACATATGACCCATAGATCGTTCTCCTAAAGTTTAAATAGAAACCGAATGCGTTTGGTTGATTTTCCGTATGTACTTAAAATATTGTCCATTTTAAACAAAAGAAAGTCACTTAGGGTGGTCCTGACCACACCGCGCCTCGGATTGAGCCCAGGTTGGCTTTTACACGTCACATATGACCCATGGATCGTTGTCCTAAAATTTCAACAGATTCCGAATGCGTTTGGTCGGTTTTTCGTCTGTCAGTTGTTTATTTCACTTATAATCTTTTCCGTTTTAAACAAAAGAGACACATTTTGAGTGGTACCGGCCACACCACGTCTTGGATTTAGGTGGGGTTGACTCGTACACGTCTCAAATGAACCATGGATCGTTGTCCTAAAGTATTAACACAATCCGAATGCGTTTGGACGGTTTTCCGTATGCCAGTTGATGTTTTTCACTTAAAATGGCGTCCTTTTGAAACAAAAGACATACACTTTGAGTTGTGCCGGCCAAAATGAGCCTCGGATTGAGGCGGGGTTGACTCATACACGTCACATATGACCCATGGATCATTGTGCTAAAGTATCAACACAATCAGAATCCGTTCGGTCGGTTTTCCGTATGTCATTTTTTGTTTTCACTAAAAATGAAGTCCATTTTAAACAAAATAGAGACACTTTGAGTGGTGTCAGCCACAACGCGCCTCGGATTGAGGTGGCGTTGACTCGTACACGTCACATATTATCCATGGATCGTTCTCCTAAAGTTTCAACAGAAACCGAATACGTTTGGTCGGTTTTCCATATGTACTTAAAATACTATCCATTTTAAACAAGAGAAAGTCACTTAGAGTGGTCCCGACCACACCGTGACTCGGATTGAGCCCGGGTTGGCTCGTACACGTCACATATGACCCATGGATCTTTGTCCTAAAATTTCAACAGATTCCAAATGCGTTTGGTCAGTTTTTCGTCTGCCAGTTGTTTATTTCACTTATAATCTTGTCCGTTTGAAACAAAAGAGACTATAATTAATTGGTATGTATGTAATACATAATAAAGAATATATACACTCACTTTATTTAAATTCCTAATATAATTAAGTTTATACATGATTGTTGTTTTTGTAAGAAATAATAAAATAATAGAAGAAAAACATCCCATGATTACCGAAAAACACCATAATATTTTAGTATTAGTTTAATTTTAAATAAATACTATGTTTAATAATATGTATCATATACAACATTGAACTAAAATGAATGAAAATGTATTTCATAATGCAAGATTAACAATAAAAAAAAATAATAATAATAAGTGAATTTTCATGATGAATATTACAATATGGCTACAACCACACTTAAATAAAATTATAGTTATAATGATTTATTTTTAATTCTAAAATATATTTAAAAAAAATTTGTTAAAACTAATTAAATGATTAAATTTAATAGATAGAAAATAATTTTTTTATTTAATTTGATGTTATTAAAAAATTTAGTGTTACAAAGGACTTTTTTAAAGCAATATATTTTGATATATTTCACATATTTTTATATTTATAAATTAAATTATTTTTTAAAATAATAAAAAAACGAAATTATATATTAATAATCATTTATTACAAATTGATTTTAAATATGATTAAGAAAACACAATGTTTAAAAACCCATTTTCATTAATATAAATTACTTTTCATTATATTAAATATTTTCTTTTAATTGTTAAAATCATAAATTTTATAATATTATTTGTATAAAAAATAAATAATTATTCAATATTTATGTAGACTTTATCATAAGGTTATGTTTTGGTAAAATTTTGAGGAAGTTTATATTTTAGGGAATATTAAAAAATAAAGGTTTTTACCAATACAACAACGTTTATGGAATAATCATGACATAAAAAAAATTGAAACCATTTATGTGACCATATATGTATTTATTAAGTAAAATAATATATTTTAAAATTATATTTTTGATTTATAACTCTATATGGGATGTTTCTTAGGGACAATTATATTTTATTATGACAAAAAACTGTTACTATTTAATTACATTTAGATAAATATCTCCAATATTCATTTATGTTTTGGATTTCTTTCAAAGTCAAATAATTCTCCTTTATATAAAAATATAAACATAATTATCATTTTATCCAATAATTTGAAATACCATTTGGTATAAATTAAAATAAAATCAATAATTTACCCTAAAAGTATCCATATTCTATGGTATAAATAAACCTCTAATCTCCTGTGGGAAATCCATTCTTATACACATTTAAAAGAAAAATATCTTCTAACTATATATATCGTAATAATCCTTGTACCATTATCATGTTCCCAAAACTCATTATCTCATGTCATTAAAAATGGTTTAATCCTTTATAATAAGAGTCAATCCCAATTCTCTTTCATTGTTTACTCTCCCATCCTTTTTATACTCCCCCAACAAATTTACCATTTAATATATTTATCAAAAAGTTTAAATTTAATTAAAAATAATATTAATGTTTTTATGACACCAATATAAGTATATTAATATATGTATATTAAATTATCTCTTCTTCTCCCATATTTAGAATCATTCTGATAATGGCCAGATTCATCCACCTATGTGGAAATTTTTAATACTTTACATTACACTATATATAGGGATGGTTCGTGCAAATTATATAATTTAAATTAATTTTAATTTACTTAAATAATGTAGATAATAATTCTATATGTTGATAAATTTCATCTAATCCCAATCATTTAATTCAAATAAAAATGAGATATTTTTAAAATAAAATATGTTTTCATTTTATCATATCGTATAGTGAAATTAAAATAAATTAATTACAATTATTATAATTAGTAATGAAGTAAAAATTAATATAATTAACTTATGGATTAATTTATTAATAAATATTGTATTATTATATATGAGTTACAACTATAATAAATAGAATAAAATGTAAGGTAATGTTTTTTTGGATCAATTTTAATTTCCTGAGTCGTATTTCATATTGTGCCCAATTTTTATTTTATATTGTTTAATTAAATTCCAATTATTTTAATGTATAATAAAAAACATTTATTTCTTGATAGTTGAAAAAACATATTATGGTTATTCATAATAATTATAAATCCCCCCAATACATTAGTATGTTTCAAAAGTCGATCTATTTTGGGTATTTTTTTAAAATATACCAATTTATGTATGATGTCATGCCAAGTAGACATGATGTAATGTTTAGGATTTATAAAACTATCTATTCCATAAATATTAGTTTATTTATCATTTTCCACATGGTTATTCAATATTTTATACTATATATTCATATAAAGAAAGATCATGTTAACAACTTGATGACATTATTTGATTATAATTTATTCTGGTCAAATTATTCATGACTTGTGATTCCATGGTTGCTTCCATATTATAATACCCATTTCTGAGCATCTAATACAACAGTAATAATATTTTATTTTCCCTATGTTATATAGAAGAGTGTTAAGTATGATATGTCTAAAAGAGTGTCTTCTTTGTGGAAATTTTGTTTGAAATTTTATAGAATTATTGTAATATAAAGAATTCTCATTTTAGTGGGCAAATGATATATTTTTTGAAAGTATATGGGGTTTTTAGTAATCGTTTTTACATATTATTTAAAACACTAAACAAAATATTTTTTATGTGACTCATTAATTATTCTAGATATTTTAATTATTTACATTTATGTTTGGGGTGATTTAGATGTTATCAATGAAAGGATAAGATAACTTTTGAGTTTAGAATATTATTAGATGCAGATAATTGAATGGTTGTTAATACCAACATTAAATAATAATTATAATACTAATCATAAGATTAAAGTCACTAATAACCATTTGAGGTCATATATTATTAGATTTTAATTTGGTTAATGATATTTTGGATATTTATATTAGGTATTTTGTACGAATTGTTGATTTTGGTATAGATAACCAATTAGTTTGATATTTGATTCAATAATTATATAATTAAGGTTATTTTGAACTATGGGTAAATAAATTATGCTAATACGAGATTGAATGTACAGATAAACTCAATGGATGAGAAGTAATTTGGTTTAAAAATATATGTTATTTTGGGAAATTATGAAAACCCTAGGGGAATTTATATAATTAATATTTACATTTATTGAAATGTGATTATATGTTTTTTTAATAAATAGTAAACTGTATCCAAAAAAAAGGAATCCATGAATTTTTGTGTTAGAACATATTAACAATAACCTTGATAAATTTTTGTTTAATTAATATTTGGAATTAGGACTAAGATGAATTAAGAAAACCCAAAAGGTAACTGTAAATATCCAAAAAACAACAAAATATTTGTGTAAATTAATGACTACATAGATTAATAGAAATCAAACAAATCTCAAGATAAAACAAGTGGATACATGATTTGGCTGCGATACAAAATGGTGGAACAAAACTATAAAATATCGGTTGGGTATTAACTCAATATTGATATGGAGCACAATAAGTGGGTCTAACATTATACTTAGGTTTACAGACTCATCGGATATTCTCTAGATGATTCATATGATCATTACAAATCATTATGAAGTATTATAATATCATTTTATATCAAAATGCATGTCTATATTAAGAATATTATCATTTAATTTCACCATTGAATGAAATTAATATTATGAGGATGAAATTAATTTAAAGGGGAAGGATATAACATCCCAATAATATTGTATGATTTACATTTAAATAAATACTCTATTTAATATATTTTATGATAAGTGATACAAAAATAAAATAAACAATAATTTTTTGTACTTTTAATTTTGAACATTAATACGTCCTGAGAATAAAATGGAAAATATCATTAAGAGAATTATAAAATGATTTAAACATGAATTAAAAAAAATTATAAAATTATTTTATGAATTCAATTAATGTTATTATATATATCATAAATAATAATTTGATATATTTTGGTACCAATGAATTTGGAAAATTTAATGGTTAGAAAATAAAAAATTATTTCAATAGGATGTGTTTTTAATAATTTAGTATGAAAAGGGTTATTTTTCCAAAGAGTTATGTTTTTCGATATATTATATATTATTTGGTTAAGAAATTAAAATTAAATTTTTTAATGAGTAGATGTTAAAACTAATTTATTAATACATTTTTAATAAGTTATATATAATAAATAATAATAAAAAATCATAATGTTCAAAAGGTATTTTTTTAAAATAGTTTTTATTATATTTTATATTTCAATTTAAAATATAAATCCCAAAATTTTATAGAAAATGTTTAATAAAAGAGGCTATTTGTTTTTTAATCTACATGATGAAATTAATTTTATTTGTATTTTGGTTAATTTTATATGTTAATTTCATGGTGATTAATAAAAGAACTATTTTTTATAAACATGAAAACATTCTGGAAACCATCATGGTTAAAATAAAATTAGAATTTTATGAATCTATTTTCTAGTTGAAATAATTATTTTATAATTAAATTAATGAATCAAAAAATAGAATATTGAATTTGAAAACAAATGTTTGTGTTTTAGAACCTAAGATATACATTATTCTAATAAAAATGAATTTTGATTCCTTGCCTTTAGAAATGTATATCCAAGATTCAGTTCAAATTATTAAAGGTTTTAAATAAATAGAATCCTCCCTTAAATATTAATTAACTATTTTTTGAATCAATAATTTTCAAAATAGTTTAGCAATTTTTTTTAAAATTGAAAATATGTTAACCCAAATATTCTCTACTCCTCAATTATAAATACCCACTCTTCATTCCAATGGAAAATTACTTTACAAAAACTTATAAGTGAACAATATCTACTCATTTATCTTATCCTAGTCATCCTAGTACCCTTAGTGATCTTATTTTGATTCCCAACTCAAATGATTCAATGCTTTAACAAGGGTGTAAATCATTATTGTCGTGGTAAACCAAATTTTATCCCATTTCTTTTTATTTCATATTATAACTACTCCTCCAATTAATTTCTCTATTTATTCATTTATAAAGTATTATATATATAATTATATAACATATTAATGTTTTTATAATATTGGTATATAACTATTTGAATATATTTAAAACATATATTCTCTCCCCATACACTCTCTTTTGACATGTCCCCATAATTTAATGTTCCATGTTCGTAAGAGGAGATTCCCAAAACATTAAAATGACAACCTACATGGATATTTAGTATAGATTATGTAATATTAATTTATTATATGAATCATTGAAAATTTTTACAAAATGATAAATTACAAATAATCTGAATCGTGAAGTGGAAAGAAAATGAGATAATTTAAATTTAAAACATGTCTTCAAGCCATTCTTTATTCAAATGAAATAATAATAAATTAATTAAAATGAATATAAATGATTAAAAATGAAAAAAATAATGTAATTAAATTATGTATCCATTTATTATTGAATATAAGTATATTTTATTGGAGTGAAAAAATCTGATGAAATTAAATTAAATAGAGTTTATGCATTCAGTATTTCAATTTGAATTCAATTAGACATGTTTTATATTATGTACCATGTTTTATTTTATATGGTGGAATAACTACCATATTGAATTCAGGTATAATAAAATTATTTTACTTCATTATACATTAAATTGCATATCATGATCACTATTTTATAATATTTTATACATATAATATGAATGTCGAAAGGGTTTATTATATCAATGTTTCTATTTTTTGGATATATTTTCTATTAAGAACCTATTATGTTATATAGAGTGTATATATAGAATTGATGATACATTATATCATTATTATATATTTATTAATGATTTTTTATATTTTCCATATTTCATTGGCATTAAATTGAAATGTTAAATAAACCATAGGTGTTTATTTTCCATGTTAGACATTTATTTCAAGATTGTTTATATTAATGATCCTATTTAATGGAATTTGATGATTATTTTCTATTAGAGTCCATTTATTTCATTTAGATTTAGGTATTTATGGGTTTAACCTTATTTCTTATCAATACACATCCCTTTGGTAATAAATTTAACAAAAAATTTCCCATAATTGATAATAATTGTTCTAATTACTTTTTTCTTAGGACTATTTCTCCTCTTTATAATTATTAATTTTAATGTTTCATGAAAATTATTCTCTAATTGTTTTTTTCAAAAAATTCATTTTCATATATCTTTGAATTTCATTTTAATTTTGAACATGTAATATTTTTAATATTTTCACTATGGGTCATTTTTAACTACCAATATTATAATATGAAAATAATATTTTCTCAATGTTATCTAATTCAAAATATTTTTTAATCCTTATATCTTTTATTTTTTATTATTCCTTTCTATGGTTTTATATATTTCTTATGTAATAAATAATCTTATTTACTCATGAATTTTTCATCTTATTAATAATGGAAAATATTTTAGAAAAATATATTAAGGTACATAAATCAACTTATGCATATTTTTATCTTTCACTCCACATTTATTACTATTAACATATTCTATGTTAAATTATTCCATAATTGTGATTGATTTAAAATTAGGATATTCCATTATATATTTTTTCATTTGAAATATAATTTTCATTTGAAATATATTTTTTTAGAATAATGTTTTCAAATCATTATGATTTTTTTTATAATTTGGATTCCCTATTCATATAAAAATTTACCATTTTTTCTCATTTGCGTTAGGTTTCATTTACTACCCTTTTAATTCTCTTATAAATTAGATGTTATTACATCAAATTGTTTTTATGGGTTATATTATATATCACTCATCGTCCGTATATCTATTTTATTTTTCTACTTCATGTTCATGTTCTTTATTTTCATGGATACATACTCTATCATTTCAACTAATTCTATATTTAATGTTCTAATATCCATATTAGTGTATACATGTTATTATATATGGTTTTAGATTTAATATTTATAACACAAATTTTTTTTCAAATTATTAATTGGGAAAAATTGACATTTTTTATACTAAAAATTTCAATATATAGGATTATTAATTATGTTGATTATATTTTCACTATTCATTTATTCTTTTTATATGATGAATGAATTGAAATTGAATAGTGATGGGTAAGGCATGGAATTATATAGCCCCTAGATGCATCTCTGTGTATTCTAAGGAAATCATTATAGGTTAGTTGGTGTAATATATACCTTTTTATGTGTGATGTCTTGGAAAACTGCCTTAGTGTTCTATAAAACATGTTTGATAATATACATCCCTTCAATATGAAACGATTCATAATTTTCTATGTGATTATTTTCAATTTTATTTTATACAAGGATATATTATAGTATCATGTCATTAGAAAAATATAATTATTTGGTTATTATTTTTTCATGACATATTATACATTACTTATTAATTCTGTGATAGCTACGGTTTTACAATTCCCCGTACGGATCACTTGAACCCACAAATAAGTTTTTCCAATTTTCCATGATTATGAAAGAGTGTATTATATAAGATTTTTATATTATGTTATCATAGGTTGATAATGTTTTCTGTATATGTTGATGTATTACTGTTATATATTAAACTATAATTTTAGTGGGAAAATTTCCATTTGGTGGAAAGGGTTATTGTTGGTGTTAGTTAATTTTTTCCCAATCCTCAAAAACTATAAATATAAAATTTCAAACTTGTATTGATGAATAATTATTTTTTGTTGGTATATTCATTATGAATGATTATGTTTAAGGAATCTAAACACCTTTATATTTTTTTCATAGATAAAAATATACCTATATTGCTGAGTTGGCTCCTCAAGAATAAAAATGATAATCTTCACATTATTCTATTTTGATGCGTCAATTATCTTAATGATTATATGAATCCCATCAAAAAAAATTTACTATTAAAGTTCCATTAAATCCTTTAAATAAAGTGGAATTATATGAAAAACAAAAAAATACATTAGACACCACTTATACAAACTATGAAAACCATTACTATATAATTTGAATTACATTTAGAAGACTCTCTCTGATCTTATTCTGTACTTGAATCTTAAGAACACCAACTAGAAGAAAATTCTAATCTATCCATTCAATATGGAACTTATTTGAAATATTCTAATCAGCCACCTATATGTGATTATCATAAAAATTCTTCTTATGTTCCCCAAGAAAAATTTCCACTGACATATTATTATAAAAAAATCTGTATATAAACACTTGTTTTATAACTTCTAGTAAATAATCAAGAATTTAAAATTCATTCAATTACAAAATAAAATTTAATCTATATAATTTTCCTAATTATTCAATTTCTAGTAACATATTTATAAAAACAATTAGTTTTATTAAAAATTCAACCATTTATCATAAATTATTTCAATATCTAATAAAAAATACAAAGAAATTTGAAAAGTAAATGTATACCAAATTGATATAGTTATTATACATTACACTCTCTATAAAGTAAAATCTATATCATAAAATATGATTTTTAAACTAAAAAATATATAATCCCATGCCCCCTTAAAAATATATACTTGACTATGGTTGTGTCGTCCAGACACACACCTTCAATATACATAGCCAATCCAAAATCCTAATATCTGATATACGAAATCCCAAATATCAAGACCCTAAAGGAAAACGAAATTTTATACCATTTGGATCATCCCAATATTTCTTTACCATAACACTTATAGAAAATGTCCTGTGGCCTCTACAGAACACTTCAATCTCTATAAGATACTCACCAGCACTAAGGGATTACATATGAAACAAGGGGAGATATTTGACCTCTTATGGACCATTATATCAAAATAAAAAAAAAATATTTGAAAAATAATTATATATGGAAATGATAATAATAGTAAAAGTAAATAATATATAATATCCAAAATTTTCTAATATTTTTCATACATCTAACAATAAAATTAAGATAAAAAACCTATAACAGAAATGTATAATTCAGGTAAAAAAAATGTAACAATATAAATCATGAAAACTATCCTAAAACTCTATAAATTTAAATAATTAGATCTATATTGACTCTTGACTTCATAAACCAGACACTATATCATCATACCGTTACCTGAAACATTAATCTATATAATGTCGTTAAAACATTAGGTGACTATGAACATAGAGGGAGAATAAATCTATAATGCAATAAATATTGTAACTTATATTCCTTTTTTATTTTACATAATTGGAACCAGGAAATTGAAATCATTTAGTAATTTATATAAAAGTTTAGTATTCTTATTAAACTATAAACATACATGATTCTAAATTTACCCTTTAAAACCTGATCTACACCATATGATTCCTATGCTAATTTTTTTCATCTAGTATATCTTTGGAAAAAATCATAGTTCCCTTCAATGGTATCTCAAGGAAACATAAACCTAATAATAAGTTATCTATATTTCTTCATAATGGAATGTGGACAACATAAGAAGTCACATAATTAACAATGGAGAATATAATAGTGGATAACAAACAGTAGTAAGATATTCCACACAACCAGTATCATAAAAGAGAAATATATCAATGGATGGAATAAATTCATAAATAATACCATGGATAATACTATTTAGTTTTATAATTTTATATTTCATATATTTTGAATCATTATCTTTCTATTATGTCTCTACACAATGAAAAAATTACATTAATATGTATGAAATATACCAATTACCAAAGATAGTTTGTCTCATGGGCTCTACTAATTCATTAAAGGAAAATAATGGGAAATAACCTTTACATAATATTCAGAATTCATTCATCGTACAAAAGGAGTTTATAATGAATATAATAAATAGTCAAAATAAACATTTATATTTGAAAACTAGAAGACAAATGTAAATATTTTCATAAAACAATAAGTAGAATAACATGATCATAATGCATCCTGATAAATTAAATTGAAGGTATCATTAGAGTATATCCATAATAGATCATATGATTCATCAAAAAATAATGAAATATATTAAAATACTATTAGCATATTACACAAAAATTTGTGGTCGAAAATACCTGTATCATTTGGAAATCACATATTTAAAAAATAATGTTTTCAAAAATATTGGAAAAAAATAATCACATAAAAGTATAATGAAAACTTACAATAGAACATTCAAGAAATGGTTGAGTCATTATGGTGGGAAAATTATTTTTTGTTGTAACAAATAAAACAGTGATTTAGCTCAAATCTATATTAAAAGGTATGCCATTTAGAAAATAAAAAGAAGATTTCTATTAAAAAAATTATAGAAAGGTAAAAATGTGTAAAAAAGAATTTATTAAATCATTAAAGAATATTAAAACCATTATTAATTTTTTTAATAAAATATTTACATGGAATGAAAATGTTATGGACCGAATTTAAAAAACAAGGTATATTTTTTTAGAACTATTCTTTAACAATTTTAAGTATGTAAAAAGAGAAAAATGAATAAAAAATAGATAATAACTAAAAATAACTAGAGGATAAGAAATCATATGTTTTTTTAAATATGAATGGTATATGATTTTTCTAAATGTAATTTTAAACATAAAAAATATTGAATAAAAAGTATATTTTAAAACAAACCCTTAGAACTTTGGTATCATTTGAATCATAACCCACATGAATTAAGTAACCTCAAATAAAACATTAAAAAACATAATTTAAATATAATAATAAAAAATTATAAAAGAGGAAGTATATACACTAATAGATTGAAATAATTGGAGATTATGACATATGTCTCAATGAATGAAAAGTGATATGAGAAACCTTTTCCATAATAATAACGATTAAGTGAGTGTTAATCAATGATGTGATTCTGTGTAACTAATGTATGTATATAGAATATTTAGATATATGCTATTAAATAATCACTTTTTATTACACACATAATCTTTGCATGATATAGTGAATCAATAAGTAATATAACCTAATGAAATGTAATTGAGTTTTGAAACCCCATACCTCTTATAATAGTGACTAAGAAAGATATATTAAACTTATATATAATAATATTAAATATTATATAATTATATATAAATGTCATATACATACTTACAAAATCATAAATGATTCATATATAATATTTTAGCACATATTTATTAATAAATATTTTTTAAAATCACTGTTTCCATGTGTTCATTGTTTTGTTATTCAAGTATATTACCATTCATTAGAATTGGAAATTGCCTCATGATCACAAAACATTCATCTACAGAACCATAATCAACATATATGTGTCTTATGTAATCATTATATAAAATTATATTACCATTCATTTCTATAGTTGACATAAATTAATTACATCAGTTAATGATATGGTAGATCGTACGTATGCATGAGGGATGTCTCCACATTTCGATGGATGGAATGAATGAATGGTAAAAAATAAATCATTTTTTTCAAAAAATTATTAAACCTTATATATATTACATATCTATAATATATATGCTTACTACCATCCTTTTATGTTGAAAATGAAAAAAGGTTCACAACACATCATTGATGCAGTAACCTAGATGTTTGAAAGAGTGACATTATCATTTATCAATGGATGAGAAGGATAGAATGTAAATATGTTATTAAAAATAAAAATTAATAATTATGTCAATGAAATCATATATATTAAAATTAAATACATTATAAAAAACATCCATGAATGAAGGAGATAGAAAATGATTCATATTCCTATGTTAAAGAGGTAGTCCATATGAACATAGAAACTATAATTTCATTTACCATATTTTAGAAATGATGTAAAATATAATTTTCCCTTAACTCTTATAAAATATCATTATATTTATGATAATGGATTAATTAAATTAATATGGATACAAAATAATTACATTATATAATATAATAGATATTCTTTGAATGATTTGGAAAATGTGATTGCCTATTTTTTGCATGAACTCCTTTGGTGTTATCCATTATCATTTGTAGGATGGACTAAGGAAAGGACTATAAGCTCTTGATTGAATGAAATGAATCATCTAAATAATATATTTGGTATTTTGATAGCTAGAGTTATCAACCATTTTGAAAAAACATGGCGAGGAGTTACTCTTTTATAAGTGTTGGAATTGACACAATTGAAATTAGTTTAATGATTTAAATATACTATATATCTTAATCATATCAAGTGAAATAATGGACGTAATTTTAATGGTATGACATGAAAATTTAGAAATAACATTAATCCATAATTCTCATAAATGATCATTTTTCATTTTGATCTTCATCTTTTGGTTTAACCCTATTATAAACCAATTATGCATTATTGGAAATAATTGGTTTGTTCAACATTTTTGAGTTATAAATTTACATGTAAGGAGTAATGTGTCTCATAAATGGTATGTGGATGAAATTTAAGAAAATTAACCATATGAACTGTCATATGTAATTTTTTTATTTTCATAACATATAATAAAATGTTTTTTTAGAAGATATCATTAAAGTAAATTTTGAGAATATTCATTTAAAATAACTATAAAATATAAAAATATAAATCAAATTAAAATATTATAAATATAAAATTTATAATTAATTAAATATTTTTATTAATATTTTGGAAAAATATAATACCCTAAAAACAGTTTTTTGGTTTTAAAATCATTTATCATGGGGTTTCTACTCCTTGCAATCTAATCAACTTTATGTAAGCATTTAATGTAATAATAAAGTAATAAAATATGTTGAATTATAATAATAAAAGTTAATTTATGTTAAAAATATTCTTCTATATTAACTCATGAGATATTTTTATCCCAATTAAAACATATGATAGATATTAAAATTAAGAGAATGAAAATTTTATAATTAACCATTACTTAACAAAATCTAATGTCAATAATCAAAGGAATTGTGTAAAAATTTAAATGTCATCTAATAATTTTAAATTATTATAGAAGAAACAATTTAATTAAATGTATTTAATGTAGGTAGTTTTAGTCATTGTCTAATAGTTTGAACCAAATTTAACATGTTTAACTCTTTTCAAGGTGACAAATATTTTTCAGGGTTTTTATTCATAGTTAAAAAAATTGAAGGGAAATATTTTGAGAATCTTATAATTTAACACCTAATATGGAATATATTTTATAACATTATATATATATATATATCTTTAATAAATTAATTTTAAAATAAATGTATAAAATGCAACAAAAAATGTTTTTTGAAAAATGATTTTTAACACTAGAAATGAACTTAATCCAAAATCAAGAATAATATATATTAAGTTATAATTAATTAGTATATTTATAATTAATGTATTATTAGGTTAAATTTAAA
The DNA here is from genome assembly GCA_963277665.1 of Viscum album. Classification (NCBI taxonomy): domain Eukaryota; kingdom Viridiplantae; phylum Streptophyta; class Magnoliopsida; order Santalales; family Viscaceae; genus Viscum; species Viscum album. The sequence goes on from OY728156.1 coordinate 768,968,600, forward strand.
TAAATTTAAAAAAATTACTTTAAAATTAATTTTTATAATGTCAGTTTTATGAAATTAGTATTTTTAATTATTCATATAAAAATAAATCATTTTAGAAAAAATCCAAAAATTTCCCTGAACATAATATTAATTTAATGGGTTAAAAATGATATTAATTTTCATAAATATAATTTAAAAAAATTATTTAAATTAATTATAATGTTTCGATAAAAAATTAAATAAAAATAATTTTTGATGAACATATATATTTGATGAAAAGAATGAAATGAATGAAAAATGAGTACTTATTTATTATAAGTAAATAAATTTATTTTCATTTTATAAAACATTTATAAAAATTTATAATAATTTATTATTATAGTACATACCTCCTATTTAACAAACAGGTTATAATGGTCACATATAAATAATTAATTTTTTATAGGGTAACAGTGTTTTCCAAATGCTCTGTGTTGCGAGTTAAGAAGGATATCCCGTTTATAAATATTAAAAATGAATTTTGAGAAAATTATCCCCAATTAAATAAATTCTATACTAAAAAATATTTATATACCAGTAATCGAATTTTTAATAATTTATAATACTTTTGTTAAAAATCACATCGTACAAAGGAATTAAAATGGTTCCTTCTGAAACTGGTAATGAGATACATAAATTCAAACTAGAATAACTTATAATCATGATCCTAGAAAACGATAACACTCTTGGGATGAGAAAATAATTGCATTAAGGAGGAAAATAACATTCATGGAATAATAGTGATATATAGGGTAGAATATCATTAAAATTATAGTGACGCCAAAATTATAAATCAGTAAGGGGTAAAAAAGACCATCAATCCAAAAGAGATGAATGTAATGATATGGAATTTACATTTTATGTTACATCTCTTAATGTTGAGGGATTATTTAAACATTAAAATTTTGAACATGAAAAAATAATTATTTGATTTCATACTATTTTATAAGAAAACTTTCATCATTTTATTGATCTTAGATCAATTTCAACTTATATCTTATATATTACTTCTTTAAATTAATATTAAAGATGATTTTTCCTAGATTTATGATTTAATATAACCCATAGTGAGTTATAATATCCCTGAAATGGTAAAAATGTAGTTCTAAAATTACTATAGAAAACAAAAAAATGGTTATAAAATATTAAAATAATATCTGGAATGTATATCCCATTATTTATTTAAATACTAGATTAATCTCCAATGACTAATAAAATATCACTAAAGTTTATCTTAAATCATTCCATAATTATCCGAACTTATATATATTCACAATATTACAATGAAAATGAGACACAATGATTATAATGATTTTATAACATATTCATCCAAGATATTGTAAAAATTATTCCCTAAACAAAATTAATCACTCATTCCTTCCAAAAATATATATTACATAACCATATAATCTCTAAATTTTAATAATTACCTTGAATTACTATAATTAAAATTTATATTCATTCACAAGGGATATTTTTTGAATTAATTTTATCTTAGGATGTTCAATATATATTTTATCCATGGAGATGATATTTCTAATAAATATAAAACCTTATATCAAAATTTAAACATACTAGAATATTTATATGAATAATTTCCAATAATGTTTTTCAAGAATGATTCTATATTAATTGACATAATCATCATAACACTTATACTCTGTCATTATATAATAAATAAGTTTCAAAACAAATTTATCATTGTAATCCTTCATTCTTGGGGAACTGGATTACATAATACTTCCATCTCATTGATGTTAAACCACTTATAATTAATATATTATTTTATAACTTTTGTATTATTCACATGAAGAAATTTTTATCCACATATTTAATAGGAACTCATTCCATTTATGAATTTACCAAAGTGATTATTCCGACATTCCAAACATGTTGGATGTTGAATAATTTTCCTTAAAATGTTTTTATCACCCAAATTTCCATGACACTATAATTTTACCATATTTCTAGTGTTATGAAGTTCATAAATGTTTAAATTTTTTTCAAAACATTAAATTATTGGTTAAACAAAATCATAATATCCATTAATTCAACTAATCTCATATATTGTTTCCCTATATTTATAAGCATATTAATCATATCCAGGGTTAGTTTTTGTAATATTACCATGATATTCTAAACTACAATACCTGCTGTATGTGGATTCTCAGTAGTATAATATATAAAAATTTCTACATGTGTCGGTATATTTTCAATTCCTTCAACTAGGTTCCAAATATAAACATTTTAATAGACAATATTATCTCATAAAATTTCCAATTTAATTTGATATTTTGTAATTTAAGATCTAGCGCAACACAAAAACTACCATGATAATTTATACAATCCTAATTTATAACAAAAACCATTTATTATTTTGGAATATCTTAAAATAAGTTTTTTCAAATCATTAAAAAATTTATTATAATGATCAAGTGAATCAAAAAATTAATATACCATAAAAGTGCCATGATAGTTGTGGATTATTAGTCCCAATAATCATGCACTAGTGGTGATAAAGATAATTCCCAATCAACCCCTTTATATTATTTCCCCTACATGCATATGTTGGAAAACCACATCCACCAGCCAATATCCAGACAAGGATGTATTTATTATGAAAATAAAAATTTACTGATTTATCAATAAATTATTATATTATCGGACTTTTGGACTTATCCTGAGAGTCTAGAAAAGGGTTATGTCCCCAGATCTATGTATTATTAAATCTAGTTCCCAAGGGTCTTAATATTTTTCTATGATACCAAATTAAAAGATTCTTCTCAAATAAATCCATGATGAAGCTTATTTTACTACATTATCAAAATATTCAAGGCATTTGATAATGAAAGATCAAATTATTTAATTGTTTTTTTCAATTATATAAACAGATGTTTCCTATATGAAACTTTAATTTAAGAAATATAATACAATATTATTATGATAACTTTATTATTTATTCTATTAAATAAGTAAAAATTTTAAATGATACCGTATAGGAATATTGGGTGTGGGAAAACATAATAATTTTTGAAGTCAAATTATTAGTAAAATAAAAATTCCTCCAAACCTATACTTTAATAAATATATAATGAATAATATCGTAGATATTACATGAAATAAAAAAATTAATATAAAAAATATCAAAAAGGGGTATATATCATGCGATCATGAAAAAAATAAATATTCACACAGTTATGATATTAATAATAATATAATGTAAACAACAAATATCATTGACTTATTATCGAGCCTTCAGGCCAAACACACCAAATGTAAATATGTATGAAATTTTTCAAATACTGAAGCATGGTTTTCTAATGTGACATACAAATGCATTGAGGGGATATAAAGGGACCCTCTTGTCATTTACAATGTCTAATGCACTTGTAATATGAATGGTGTGAATTATCAATATAATACATAACCAACAAAAATATAATTTTTTTAAAACTAATATATAGAATGTAAATATGTTTAAATAATAAATAAATAAAATAACATGAACATAATATATATATAGAAATAAGTTGGATGGTATCATTATATTTTATCCCTTGTGAATAATAATAATCCTCAAATAATGTTTAAAGATTTAAAAATACATTTATAATATCAATAGGACATTTCCTAAGGAAAATATTGTTTTCATTTTAAAATAAATTATTTAAAATCATCAAATATCTATAATATTAGGGAAAATGATCTTTGAAAATAATCGTGGAAACTTGTAAATAGATATTCATGGGAAAAAGTTGTTTTAATGGTGGGATGTTTTTTTAATATTGTAAGCGTTAAAATAAATATTCCTCTAAAACCCTTTATAATAAGTACATAATCCACTAATTGATATTTTGATTCCTTTAAAACATTTTAAAAAGAATTTATAAAAGTTGTAAAAAATTACTTTAATCACTCATTGATGAATAGTGACAAATTCTAGAAAGTATTTCAAATAAAATATGAACCTCGAAGTAAATTATTCCAGATCGACTAGAAAAGTGGTTATCTTATATATATTTTGGATTTTTTAATTCATAATGAGAGGAAAATGAAATAAAAAAAATTTAATTTCCCAAAATAAATATAGTATATAAAAATATAGTTTTTAAAGGGGAAGTGATTTTAATTTTCCGCACTAGATTTCTTAATACAAATAATATCAAATTAAAATGAGATTGTAGAATAAACTATCTCTACTATGGTAAAATAGGAATCATAACCCCATAGAAAAATAACATAACTTACACATTAAACACAATGAATATAAACATATTTATGATATATCATATCAAATGAGAAATATATACCCTACATGAAGGAACAAAGTTGTGTATATGGAATGTGTCTCATGAAAACAGATGCGATACGATATACATTTACAAATATTTTAACGTGAAGTATGAATAAATACAATTAAATGAATATGTAAAAAATGAATATATATATAGGAAAAGTTAAAATAGATTAAAAAATAATCATGCATCCTTACACAAATTATATTTTCCTAACATAGACCACAAACATGTAATATAACCCCACCAAAAAAAGTTGAGTAATGAAACCCCATACCTCATGTTTTAATTTCCTCGTAAGTAATTTTAACCTCATGTATAATAAATTTTAATTTATATGAACTATATATAATAATAATAATATAAACAATTATAATATCATATATGATCCAATAATATTTCAACAGACATTTATTAATAATATTTTGTTAAATTCAATATTTTTTGATTGTTAACTGTTTTTTGTATGTTTTCATTTGGTGGTTTTGGTCCTTACTTATCTATCAGGGTAAGATCACCTCCAGAATCAGAATAATTTCATATGTTTAATATTTATTTATAATATAAATGTTTATTATTATTAATGTAATATATGTATGAAAACTTAATTAAATCATTTTGTAGAGAAGGTAGCACATACATACACATGAGGGATATTTTCACTTTTCATTAGATAAGAAAAAATGACGGTAAATAAAAAAAATCCCATTTTCATAATAATAATTAATAATTTATATAATTTATATTCATTAAATATAACATAATCACCATCAATGATAATAAGAAATGAAAAAAATAACATAACGTCAAGAAAGCGGTATTTGACAACTGCACACAAGAAAAATTATTATTTCCCAAAGGATTGGAAGATAAAATGGTTAATAGTGTTTTATTATTCCAAAGATATAATTATTCCATAAATTTTATGTAGAAAAATTAAATCCATTGAAATGACCATTAATTTAATATGGTTATGTAAAATGAATCATATCATTACCTGGAGGTGGTAGTTCAAACCTATGCTTGAGAAATACATTGATTTCCCTTTTTATGGAAAAGGCCTATAAAATAGTTATTCCATAATCATAATAAATTATGTGAATATTTATGATACTAGAGTTATTATTATAGGATATATAGAAAATATTTAGAGAAATTTGAAGAAGAAATAAACATTGAAATAGTCGGTAAAGATGATTACGCCTTCTTTGAGATACCTACTTGGTATTACACATTACGACCTTATATGATGGTTTTAAGAGAATAAATGAAGCTTAATAACTAAGGGATGAAATATAGTAATGAATTAGGAAGGGATTGGTTAGTATAGAGTGCCCTATCATTATTAATAATGAAAACTAGTATTTTTCCCATTTATAATTGATAGACAAACGCACTTGGAATTAGCTAAATCATATAAATATAACATATATCAAAATATTTGAAAGTGTAATAAATGATAATTATTGTTATGGTGGAATAGAATAATTCATAAATTAAATCAACAAATAAAATTAATACAGGTTTATGATTCATTTTAATCTGTATAATTTGTTAAATCCCAATTGATAACCCCAATAAAACTTATCTATAGTGGTAAATTTATCACACATTAACAAGTATAAAATAAATTATATGGTGGTAACTATAATATACCAAGATTAGACCTCCATGATTTGGGGTAGAAATCATAAACATTATATTTATATCTTTTATGCCAGTAATTGGAACACAATTTTTTCCATTCAAAAAATATTACATTAAAATGAAAACATGGATCAAATAAATTATCAAAAAAAATTTAGATTTAGAGTTTTATAGGACTATTATGAACTCCAAGATAATCAATAACAATGTAATTAGATAATAATTTCTCACATATAAATATTTTTTCTTTAATTTACATTAAGTCATCATCATCATCATCCAAATGAAATTAATTCTATATGTAACTAATTCAATATAATTCCTTATTACTTGGGGGAAAAGGAAACATAAGAAGTATGCACCCAAATTTTTATTAAGGGTAATATTAAGTTTTAAAATTGAATTCCATCGATGAGATTAAGAATTGAATAACCGTAAGACATCATAATCAAAGTGCATGAGAAAATTATAAATTAACTCATGACCATCAATAATTGGATTATCAAATATGATGACACAACATAAAAATTGTCATTACAGTCAATAATCATGGGTCATGTGATATCAATCTTGTTCAAAGGAAACATCAAATACTAATAAAAAATAAAAAAAATTAACTTGACGAATAATATTCATAAATTTTTTTTGAGACCATTTAAATTAGAATAATCATATATATGACTTCCCTTATAATCATTACTCAACGAATTGGTGTGGTATATGGGTGTACCAATCATTTGAGAAATAATGTAATCACCTGATGCTATCAGAGACACCCAATTTTTAAGTAGTAATGGGATTACACGGAACTGTCTAGGCCCACATGTCATAACATAATAAGATAACCTGGTGTTATCAAGTCCACCCAATTTTATGTTGTAATGAGATTACTTGGTGTTATCTAGGACACCCCATTTTTCATGTATAATGTCCAGGATCCTCAACATGAATAAAGTTAATAGCATATTCACATCATCATTAATGTCCTAAACACTAATCATTATTTTATAATCTAATTAACTAGTGGAAAATAAATGGGCTTCTTGTTTTTATATTTAAAACTTTATTAACTAATCAAAAAATAGTTCCGTAACAGTCCCTTTGAAACATGATTATTCCCTATAAAAGTAATGGGTTCTATAACAATCAATTTGACTTAATAATTATCCATATCAAGATAAATGAAGACGATATGAATAAAAAATATCCCCATGTGAGGATATGTGACTACAAGGGATTTTGGATATGATGAATTGATATACTATTAAAATAACTTTATGATCACTTTTTTGGAAAATATCTTTTTCATATTGAAGATAAGTTTTTAAAACCCAATTTTTTTTGAAAATAATTTTTCTATGAATCAAATTTTGAATCATATAAAAAAAACATTTAATACTTTTATTGATGAAAATATACTTACAGATTTCTAAAATACGTTTAATACAATTTTTTGACTTTTTTAGATATGTTTGTATTGGAAGAAACTAGATTTTCGGCCAAAAGGCTGATTTTGGATACGACAAAATAATTTAAACTCCTGAGTACATAAGGAGTAGAAAATGAAGTGAAAATATGTATTATAAAACATAAATATTGTATAAAAAATCCATTATAAATATTTATATTTAGATCAATATATTTCAAAATTTGAATCTTAATAACAATCATTTCTAATAAATGATGAGATTTAAACGTGAATCGCTTACAATTGAGGTAATATTGAATCATGGGTACTATGAAATAATAACATTAAACGAAAAATATAATATCATGAAATTAATATCTTTCATGAAATTATAATTCATTGTGGTACTATATACACCACTTATAGAATACTATTTTATAACATAATAGACATATCAAGGAAGGAGAATTATTATAATAATTCCTTATAACTTTCAGAACATTGAAATAAAAAAACCCATGAATGGGAAATTAGAAAATGGATATGTAAACTCTAATATAATTCAGGATAATATTAATAATATAAATTCATGTTTTTTAAATAAACCATAAACAATAAATAGATGTTTATTATGGAATTCACAAAATTAAAAATTTAGATAGAATTCTCATACCTAGTACTGGATTTCACTGTACTAATTCAGCCCTGTTATAAAATAAATATATGTTTATTATACAAATATTATCGAACCATATTTATATGTATCATAAAATATATTATTGTATCATTCCCATTCATTACCATTTTTTTAATAATTATATTTTAAAATTACATTTTATGTAATAAATTATTTTTATTTCATATATGTTTTGATTTTAACATTTTATTACTCCTATTAACTTGAAAATTATTTCTCAATACACATAATTTTAACATTTATATGAATATAATATATATTCATTATATATTTCTTTATATTAATCCTTGATATTTAGTCATATGAAATGAAATATAATGATCATGGAGACTGTATTCCATACGTAGACTAGAATGTTGTTCGTATTTTTTTTTGTATTGAATGATTGAAAAGAAAAATAGATGTATATATATATATATTATCATTAATGTAGAATTAATATTTACTATATATCAAATATTTTTAATAAAATCATCCATAAAACATTCGTTATAAATGGTTAATGAAGCACATCATTTCTTGTGCCATTAGTCCACTGTACCCATGAAACATGTTATTGTATTACTAAGAAATGAGAACAATTATGATATTAGTTATATAATAATTTAAAATTAACAATAACATTATAAATATCATATATGTCATATATAAAAAAAATATTATCCTCAATATTACCATCCATGAAAAGTTGTAAGGGAATAATGAATGACATCAGTTTGTGAAGAAGTATTCTACTATGCACGTGAATGATGATATTATTCAATGTTTGATTAAAGTGTGTGTGTTTCCAAGTCATAAACATAACATAACAACATATAAGTATATTTATGATTATGAGGTTATTATACATTCAAGGTATAATAATAATTTAATGATGGGGATGATGATATGAAAAATATGATCTTTTACAAGAACATTAACTATTCTTCCAATACCTACTTTATGTTTGCACAAAATCATAAAAGTGATTATTTTTTTGAAAAAATAATGAATTTATGAATATGGGAGGAAATTTTATAACAGAATTTGTTGTCTTTTTTATTATTTATATGGTGTTATAGATGTGAAGAAGTGAGTAGAGAATAGTCCTTTTTATAGTTGAGGAGGACTATCATCTAGGTAAATATTCAATAGAATTCACTATTGGGAAGCCAAAAATACCTAAAGTTCCTAAAACGTGATAAATAAAATTTTGGACTGATTAAATTATATGAAAACCTCAACCATATAATTAAAAATATTTTTTAATCAATTAACTCTTTAACTGTTAAGATTCCTTACTTTTTCATTTTGGTTTTTAATTAAGGTAACTAGTTTATAAAACATTGTAATTTATCAATTAATACTCAATTAAAAGTGAGAGTTACATGAAAATTTACAACCAATGATTCTATATATGAATCAAAAATTATGGAATAAAAACTCAGGCATACTGAAAATTAATATAAATATAAGAACACGTAACACGCAAAAATACCACTTTAACCCTAATCATAACGACTATATTTTTAATATTAGGGGTCAATATGATCACTTAAAATGACAAAGATCCCTATGAATGTAAAATATTTGATATTTATTGACAATTAAAAATCACTTTTTAGAGGATAGTATTTTTTTAATTTTAGATCATTTAATTAGATATCATTTATTAATAAAATAACATTAATGTCAATTTTAACATTATTTATTTAATTTAAATTTTAAAATATGTAGACAATGATGGAATTTGAATATTTTTAGTTTATACCCATTTAAAATAAAATATTAATCTAAAAAATAAATTATCATAATAATTTATCATCTATATTTCACTATTTATTTTTTTGGTATAATTTTATTCTTTAATTACTAATTTAATAATACATATATTGGTGTTTCATAAGCATTGAATGTAATTAATTATTCACTAAAAATTAAATATAAATTTTAATGATAAAAAGTAATTCATTTATCTTAATAAAAAAAATTTATCACAAAATTTAGGTTGTTTATTACATACCCCCAAAACTATATATAAAATTAAAGGGACAAAGGTATATTTGTTTTTATTTTTTTCTTTACGTACCTTTTTACATGGGTCACTTTCATGGAAGAGTGCCCAAAAAAATCATAAATTTTGATACTATAGTAATAAAAGTTTAAAATTTCCAGTAAATTGGAGGGGGAAATATTAGAAGTTCATTTTAGCACCTTATATTCAAAGTTAACCATTAGGTAAACATGTTTTTACCTTAATATATGTTATTAATTTTAATTACATTAAATTATAAATTTTCTTGAAAATTATGTTTAACATATTATAAATTTTTAAATATAATGATTTAATGTATTTAATACATTTTTATAAATTCATTTAATATAAGCTTTAAAATTCAAAGTAAAATTAATCCAAGAGACATGATATGGAAGTGTGTTTTTAATACCAAAAAGTAAATTTTTTGAAATGTTTATATATTTCATAAATCTATATAAAATTGATCCCAATGAAATAAATGGAAATAAATTACATAAAATTATCTAATATAATTTAAAATAAATTCAAAACATAATTTATCAATATAAATTATAAAAAATAAAATGAAGTTTTTAATTAAAATTTAGTATTTTCATTATTCATAAAAAGGAAACTTTTCAGAAAAATACAAAAATATTCACTATAAGTTAATTATTATTTCTAAAAGGAATTTAGTTTTTTTATAAATCAAAATAATTTAAAATGAAATTTAAATTATTTGACTTAACATGTCTAATCATCTTTTTAGAAATATTTTGTTTTTTTAGAAAATAGTTCTTTTTCTTTTAAAAGATTCTAATTTTATTAAAATTTATTAGATAACTAATATGCATTTGTAAACCGTATATGTTCAAAATATAGTTAATCATATTCATTCCCTTCATTCTAATATCTTTTTTATTATGGTAATATATATCACTGTCCATTTAAGTTTGATGTTGTAGGTTGAATACACTATCAAGCATAAAAATATAGGGCATGCATATAATGCATGCTAATATGAGTTTTGTGTGAAATAATAGATAAAATTAGTGGTTCATATTCATTATTCTATATAATATACATTTTTATTTTTAAATATCATGTTTTCATATCCTCCACATTTTACTAAATATCATCTTCATAATTTTGAAATTTATCTCTATAATAAATATATGTATCTTTGAAAATAATTTTATTAAACACCCATGTCATTAAAAGTGTTAATAAAAAATAAACATAATAATAGATAAATGGAAGTAAAAAGGTCATATATAATAATACAAAATTTAGTTTTCAAATATAATAAAAATGGCCAGATTGGAGGAAACAAATAAGTGATTATAGATAGTGATTGAGGGAATTGATCATAAATAAGTGAATGATCAATGTAGAGTTAATGGCTTCAAAACCATAAACATTTGATAATCTAAAAGAATATTCATTCATCATAAATTTTGGTACTAGGTTAAAACTATTATTTCAATATCATTTTCAACGAGTTAATGAATTATCTTATTATATAGACTAATAAAATAAGGAAACATAATTACATGATTAGTGTAATTTCATCCTTTGGTCCAGTAAATCCTTTTGGTAAGTTCAATGAATTATAGAACCCTCAAGGCCTTCAGGTCATCACAATTTCTTTAGGAACCACAAGGCCTTTAGGCCACCTAAAATTGTGCTTAAATGACCAAACATACTCTTCATGGAGTTGAATCTAGATGGGGATTCAGAGCATGCACATTAACTAGAGTATAAGAAAAGTAGATTTTTTCAGAAAGAGTGGGTATGGTACTGCCATCAAGACCAAATTGTGAATCATGGGAAGCCAATATGAAAAAGCCATGCGATGATGGAGAGCTGATATCATGATTAAGAAGCTCGGGAGGAACAGTTCCATGTATATTATATATATTTCCTAAGACCTATGGTTCATGTAATCTCTAAAGCCTATGGGCCTTGGAAGGTTTCCACCTCACCCATTGAAAGTGGGGTTATCCAAAATAAATAAAAATAAGTCCTTTGGTCCATTCATGCATAGAAGGGATTACTAGATATTCCCCATGACTTTAAACATTATGGAAAAACAAAATGGTTAGCATATGGTATGATAATTCCAAAATGAATACACCTTCATATGATACAATTTTCTTCATAATAAAATATTAATACACATGTTTGAATCAATATAATTCCATAATACTAACCCCAACTAACCACAATATCCTCAAAATAAACGAGTGATTTATCCCCAAAGGATATCTAATACCTTTCATATTTGAAGATAAAAATTGTTGAGATATTATTTTTTAGTTATATTAATCACTAAGTCACCAAATATATTTTCAATCTCATGATTATCTAATGTGTAGAACATGTGTACCCATAGTAACCATAATTAAAAATATCATATAATCCCTAACGGTTATATATAACTTAAAACATATTCCCATAAAATATAATGGAATGATTCACATTCAAATGAAGCTTGAAAAACACTTCAAACCAATATGTCATCTTAAAACGATTCACTAATAAATTTAAGATCTCATATATTAAGACCTCAAAAGGGGTTTCTATGAATTTGACCATATGATCATACATAATCCGAAATACCTTTGATGGAATCCACAACTCCTAATATTACCTGACATTAAAACATCATAATCTCCCAGGTTATCTCAAACTACTATTTATAGACGTTTCTGAAATTATAGTTATTAAACATAATATAAAAAATATATATTTTTTGGATATAGTGTTTATTATAAAATAATGGTATATGAATAAGTTAACGTGGGGAAATAAGATATAAAATAAAAAATCATTTTGATGTTTATTACTCTTATTTGGCTATTCTCCTTAGTTTTGTAGTAAAATCATAAGAACATATATTTTTTACAAAAACAATTAATATAGGAAGAGCAAAGGTAAGTTATCATGTTATTTGGGGATATTTTGAATAAGATTATTGGTTCTATATTTGTGAAGAATTTATGGGAGTGAGTTTCCTTTTATAGTTTTGAAGAAGTAGAATTCATAAAAATACTCAAAAGTATTCACTATTTAGTGGATGAAATTACGCAAAGTGGAACAAAAAATATAAAATTAAAGTTTTTGTGGCAGTATTAAATGTTCTAGAAAAACATCAACCATAGAATGAATAGTATTTATAAAAATTTTGTTTCTTAACTTCTAAGAATCCCATATTTTTTTCATTTTGGGTTTTCCATAAAGTTACTAGTTTTCTCACATTAGTAACTAATTAATTAAGAATAAATTAAAGTGATAATTATTTACAATTTAATATTACTTATTATAAATATGAAAAATAAGTTATAAAATTAAAATCCCATGTGTTTTGAAAATTAATTATAACAAAAGTTCAAATAACCCACAAAAACACTCACTTAACTATAAATGCGCAAACCATTTTTTTACAATTTTGGGGTTAATGTGTTCATCTTAAAAGATAAATTTTTACCTTAATTAAACATATATGATATTTATTAACATTTCTAAATCACATTAATAATTATATAGATCTTTTAATTTTAAAACATTTATTAAAAAATCATTTGTTACAAAAATAATATTATCGACAATTTTGACATTATTTGATTAATTTAAATTAACAAATTACATGAAAAATATTAAATTTAAAAATATTATATCAACACTTGTTTAAAATTATAAATTCATCTAAAAAATAATTTAACAAAATAAATAATTCTATTTACTTCATTCATAATGTTTTTTAAATCATTTATTTTGTATAATTAATAACTATATAATCTATGTTTTAGTATTCTTTATCTTTTAATGAAAATATATCATTTATAAAAATTAAATGTTATTTACTATCTTAAAAAAATAATTTATATTCAAAAATAATTTTTAAAACCCAATGTTTGTAGTTCTTCCCTACCCCTAATTATTTTTATAAAATAAAATGAAGTAAGATAATTTTTTTTCTTTTTCAGTAAATAACATGTTATATAGATTTATTTCATGGGAGAGTGTCCTAGAAACTCATAAATGTCATGAATAAGGCCAAAATGATCGATATGCTTCCATAATATGGGTGTCTGAAAAATTTCGGTTTCATTTTAACACGTTATATTCTTTGTTTAACCACTAATAAAACTCATTTTTAACTTAATCGTTGTAATTATTTTTAATTGTTATCACTGATCACTTTGATAAAAATTATGTTGACCTTATTAGAAATTATAAATTATTTTGAATACATATATAGAATCTATTTGTCCATAATAAATTCACATAAATGAAAAAATAAAATTCAACATTAATCTCATAGAAGCGATGTGCATATGGGTTTTTAAGGTGAAAAGGTTTAAATATTAAAATTCAATATAAAATCGATGCCAATAATTTAAATTATATTAATTTATAGAAAATTTAAATTGTTTTACATTAAAACCAATTAAAAATATAATTTAATATAATAGATTATATAAATTAAAAGGTAGTTTTTAGTTATAATTTTATATTATCAATATTCATAAAATAGAATATTTTCAAAAAATTCACAACAATCACAGTATGGTAATTATGATTTCAAATAATAATTTCATCTTTTATACGTATGAAAAATTAAAAATAAATTATGTTATGTAGGAAGTACAAGTCATGTTTTTTGATAAATATTTTTTTTTAAAAATATTTTTGTTTCTTTAAATAATTCTAATGTTATTAATAATCAATTGATAACTAATATAAAATTTTAAAAAATATATTTTTCATAACATAGTTGATATAATAAAATCATATAATTACCAAAACATTGTAACAATGGTATTATATATCATGGTTTATTTAGGTTCATTATTTCATGTTGAATAAACTAGAGAACATAAAAATCCCAGGGTTGTGTATAACACAAGATAAACTAAGTGTCACATGTAACACATGATAAGCATAGTATTGGGTGCTCATTATCCTTTAAAATATAATATTCTTATTCCAAAATATTGGGGTCTTATTGTAAGTGCTTAAAACATGATCTATATATGAAATATTAAAACACTTCACATAATAATTTTATTATTTAATGTTTTAATAGATCGTTGACTTGATCAATCATGTATTATTTTTTATAAAATTTCATTAAATTCTTTTTTTAATATCATTTTTTAATTATACATTAAATACATTAACGTAGAAATGTAATTATAATAGGATCCCATATTAATTTAACTATACTTTATGTTTACCTAATAAATTCATTCTATACTACAATTCATCCAAAACATCAAAATTTTATTATTTTTACAATTAGTTACAGTGATTGTTCTACTATGGTCACAAAAACTCTAGGAGTGTTCATCATACATTTAAAGTAGTTGTACCATCATTAAATATTAAAATTATTTTCCCCTTACAAAAATAAACTTCTTATGTCAAATATAATATTATAATTCATTCATAAAATCTTTTTAACCCAAAGAAAGCATATATGACTAATATAACAAATGATATTGAATTTTTTTAATTATACTTCATTAAAAAAATTGTTTATTTAAATAAAGTAATTTTTTTAGATGTTTCCAAATTTTAAAATTTACGATAGTTATGATTGAAAAAATTTCTGAAGTAAAATAAGTCCAAGAATTATGGTGATTATTAGGCCCTATGTAATAGATTTATCTCTGTTTTACATGTTTTACCCTTACCTAGGTAACAATTATTTTCCATACTTTCTATTAATAATTTCTAAAAATAATGTGGAAATATATACAAATTTTTTCCCATAAAAATCCAAAAATGGAATATAATTTTTTTCTCTCAATTTATATTGTTTTAACAAATCAATTTTAATATAAATATCTGATAGGTAATAAAACAACATTTTTCAAAAATCTATTTTAATCCCAAAAATGAATTAATAGAAAAATATTGTATAGTGATAATTCATATGTACTTAATTATAATGATTTCAATAAAGGTCGAGTTAAGATACATTGTTATCATATTCAAATATTAATTGAAATTATAAATTACATTATTTAATGAAAATAAACCTTAGTTTTAAAAAATATTTGTTTTATTTTCACTAAAATTCTATTCATTTAAAAAAAAAATAAATCAAACCCTAGCTAATTATGAAATTTAAATATAAAATTTATTTTAATTTCCTAAAATATAATTTCAAAAAATGGTATAAATTAATTTTAATGTTCAAGAACCAAATTCAATAAAAACCATTTTTGAGGAGAATATGTTTTTGAAGCATAAAATGACATTATGAAAAATTATATACGAACATATTCTTCAAAAATAATTATATTAAAATTATAGAAATATATTCATAATTTATCATTCTTATTAATACAACCAATTTAATTATTATGGTATAATAGTAACATTTAAATAAAATTGTTTTAGTAGTATATCAGAGTTCAAATAATCAATGAATTTTCATGTTGAGAAAGCTATAGAGTTAATTATTTGTTAAAATATAATTGTCTACCTATTAATTTTTCCCCATTCAAAAAATTATTTCATCAAAAATTTTTATATCTCTAGAATCAATTGTTCAAAATATTAAAAACAATAATATAAAATCTACTTCGTACAACAAAAAATAAAGAATTATTTGAAGAGGATAAGTGGGAATCATAAATGATACCTGAAATAACACATAATAATGTTCTATATTGTGATAAAATTCATGATATGTGAAAATATATACACAGAGGAGAAAAATAACATATAGGAATAATATAGGGTGGTTGATATTTTTATCATGTGAATGTTAACCATGTTTTAATAAGAGTTATATTAGAGCTTCAATTCATTATAAAAGAATGAAATATGACAATTTTTAAAATTCAAGACCCTTTCCCAAGAGTTTTAGTATTCATTTACCTCTATGATAGAGAAATAAATATTCTTACATGATATCTATCCATTTTATAAGAACAATTTCATTATTTGATTTCTATAACATTAATTTCAGCTAATATCACTTTTGTTACACTTTGAAATTAATTTTAAAAATACATTTTTCATTCATGAAGAGAAAAATTTATCTTTTGGGGAATTATATTATTCATAAAATAATAAGAAAATTATCATTATATATCATAGCACCGAAATGGTAAATAAAATTTGAGACAATATCAAGTTTGAATAAACCTTGATATGAAAATGTACTGCATTTATCTCTAAAGACTTAAAAATAGAACCTAATTTTAAACATAAATCTTTGAAAAAACTATTCTTAAAACACATAAAAATATTCTATTAAAAATGAATATTAATTATTAGATATATTTGAAAACATATACTTTCAAGATAAATATTGAACTATTTTAAAAACAGTATTGATAACACATAAATACCAATAATTAAAATGTAATTTTCTTATAATATCTAAGTAAACCATAATTACACTTAATTATTATCATGACTCATCCAACGAGGCCCCTGCCTTGACTACCCCAATAATAACTTCGTAAGGCTAGGGCCGGGAGACTAGTCACAAGGTTGTCAACCTATATGTGGGAGGAATTTTCTTGAGTAAGTTTTTGCACACACTTTCCCAACCACATCTCAACACATTGAAAGGGGAAAACAAGTACCGCTAAAAAATGCTCTGTGCTAGTACAACTGAAAGTAATTGGTCCAAAATACAAACCCAACAAATAACTGAAAACAACAAGTACAAAAAAGAAACTCTAATGGACATCCATTGAAAATCACTCGTGATCGTGAGATTAGTGAAGCTATTGGAATACGAATTAGTATGTTTGGTCTGCCTGGTCCAACTATGCTTCGCATGGTCCTAATACACTATTTCCACCATTGTAGCATCTGTCAGTCCCATCTCCTAGAGAAATCCTATCAAAACATCATGTGTATGCATGATATACAACATGTGTGGGTGATACCCGTGCAGGGGTGAGTATCAAATTACACAGTAGGGACCCCAAAACCAAAAGGAAATACAACACAACAATTTCTCAAGGTATGGCATGAAACACAAAACAACTCACAAAAGGTATACGTTTTCAGTAGTAACCATGGAAACATCGGTCAAATCATTGAAAACCTCTACTAATAATGAAATAATCCTCTAATTAGTATAATGGGATTTCCAAGTCATGAAGAAGTTTTTCCCACTAACCACGGAGTTCTTAGGTACACCTCCCCATCGCGTATCGTGGGCCTGCTAAGTCACAAAGAAAGGTATCTGAAAAGTCAGGGCCAAAAGAGACACTCCTCCTCATCACGTACTGTGGGCCTAAAAATTCACAGAACCATGGGCCTACAATGTCGTAGATAAGTGTTACTCACTATGCCTTAGTCGAGTCATACACAGTCGAAATTCGGTCGTCCTCACGTCTCAGCCAATAGATGGGTTTTGTATGTAGTGCACCTGGGTGAACCACTTATCAAGCAATTTGTTTCATCTTTACTTCTATGAAAGTTACCATAGATAATGTCAGATGATCTGCCTCATTGAGAGGGTCCCAACATGACAAACAACTCGTCAATCGTACACGTTGTTTGAATAAGACATGTGCCTTAATAACAAGGGGCTTGGTTGTGTTGGGGCCCGGTACATCCCAGTCAGACTAAACTAACCAACTTGTCACGAGGGTCCCACATACCCTAGTTTAGTATTGATCAACTCGACCGTACCCAGTTTAGGTCTAGGTTGGTCTGGTTCGGTCTGTCCAATGGGTCATGCCAGATGTCCCTCGCTGGGCCCAGTCTAATTTCGACAGGAGTCCAGCCTGCTGGGTCGCCTTGACATCCCATTGTAGTTCAGCCTAGACCTTCTTTGGGGGTTTGGCCTAGTGGCTGGGGCATATCCCCCCAGTCCAAGTCCCAAATGAATTAGGAACTGGGGTGTGACACCAGACCGTGTTGCGGTGACTAGCTAAGCACGATATCCTATACCCCGTAGGATGCTATAGGGATTCCACCTCCAGCCACAGTTGATTGATTGTGGCTCGCTGAGGAGAACCACGTGACCCAGATATGGGCCACCTCCCTTCACACGTTTCCCGCCAGGCGCAATGGTTCCTCCACTATAGAAACTTGATGCCAGTATTCTCCAACCACCACGGTGTACCGATAGGTAGGCCGTTCTACTAGGCTGGCGACCCCTAATCTTGCTAAATATTACATGGCTATAGAATTCCTCTATCAGTTCCTACATAGCGACATATTATTTGACGGACCACTGGATGCACATCGGTGGTCAGTTCATTACACCACCTACATTTATGTCCTCCAAAGTTCAACTTCTTCATTACGAAGGCCTTAAACCACCCTTACTATCATTTTGTGAATGTGGCTACCAAGAACACACAAGAAAAGGTGCTCAGGTCTTGTTTGTGTTTGGTCGGGCCTTCCACATTAGTGTTTTATAATAAAGGGAAAGGCTTTTGGATTTTTTTATCATAAAAGAATAATCTTAATCCCAGATAATGAAATCCCCAATAGTATCATCCTCCCACATAAATGCACGATGCACGGGTCAACCTATTTTTGGGTTGATTCACATTCATCGTTTGTTGAAAATTATGTGAAAGAACATAAAAATCATAAAAATCCATAATTCTTGGACGTTCTATGTCGTAGAGTTCGTCCTCGATAGTTTAACTGGTCAATGTCATCCCTTTCAGCTTCATTCATCAATGTTCGTCGAAGACGATGGTGATTCGCCAGCATTCATCATTCTTTATTGCTGACGAGATTCGTCAGAGTTTCGTCAGAGAATCCTCCCTATTTTAAATTTCCAAACTCTATATAGTTATTTATGAAAATAAAAATAACTAAAGCGTCATTGCATCAATTAATGATTCTCATTAAATGTTCCATAATTAATGAGCCACATTTAATGAGGAATTATAAAAACAACATCACAATTTAAAAATATTTATTATTGTATATCCTTTAATTTACCTCGTATTCACCTCTTCGTACTCCACAACATCCCATTCTACCACCCAACAGTGAGAAGGAAATAAAATAATTCTTTTAAATTATTTAATTATTTTTCTCGGAAAGTCTGAAAAATAAATTTTCTTTCTCAGCCCTTGTCGGTAGATGTTTATTAAATTCTAGGCAAATCGCGATGTAGAAAAATCAATGTTTCCCTCAGATTTTTGATCCAAGAAGAAGTTAAAATGATTTAAAATCACACTCAAACGTTTACTAAACGTTACATAAAAAAAGATTAGAAAATTGTTTTGGGCTCTCCGAGCCTTGGAATAACGTTCTGTCAAATTTTTTGGTCTCGAAATAATTCCATATAAAAAGATTACATTGAATTTATGAGACATTATGAAACACCTTGACCCATGTTACCCAGAGTCGGTGAATTATTACATAACATTAGCATGATCACAAAAGTTCATGTTTTGAAAGATCGATTAGTTTTGGAGCCTTCGAAACACTAGTTACATTCATAAGTCTTACATGAAATCATAAAGTGAAATACTACAACAACATAGTCTCCTTAGTCCACACTCATATCCCCTCAAAATATCCCTGTAGGTCAGTCATAAAATAATTCTTCACGTCCGGGGAAAAATAAAACATAGAAATGGGTGAGCTCAGATGCATAGTAAGGATAACAATATAGATGAAAATTTCATAAATAAGTATAAACTTTTAAGGCAATGAATAACTAAAACAAAAGCCTATTAAACTTGATCTTCAAAATAATATGGAAAAAATAAAACAATATAATTCTATTTACTTATTCACATAAATAGTCTACCAGTCGAATAATCACATGCAATATCAATAACCACTTTCATAATGATGGAATGCATAATTCCAGACTATCATAACCACATAGTCAAGGCCTTGTGGAAAGACAACAAATAAGATTTTGTCAGGGCCTGGTGCCAAGACACTAGTTTTTCTCATGAGACCTACCATTGCATCGAGGATCTATAGAGGTATCCACTTGTCACTTACTAATTCCAATGCATTCCTCATATGATCAGGTTTAAACATAACATAAACATTCGTATTAAAACTAGCATATTAAATGCCAATACATTATCCATAAATCATGAATGGTATACAAATAACACATCCACAATCAAACATATAACAAAACCATCAATATAATATGGAAGTATTGTATCATAATAAATCAACTTCAAATAATCTTAAAATCCATCAAAGGATGTTGACATAGATGAAATCAAAACTATTTGAGAGAAATATCTTTATTTTTTGAAATCATTTAAAAGACACAAAATTATAAAAGAAAACATTTATTTTCAAAATATTCTTATAAGACTATAAGGGATTCTTTGACGATTTTATAATGGTTGGAAATAGCCGCACCCGCCATATTAGTTAAAAAAATACATTCTTACCTTAATTATATCAAAACAGTTAAAAAGGACCTCATTTGGAAAACGGTGGAAGTATTCCTTTATAAAGATCTTATAAAAAGTAAAACAAGGTTATAAATGACATTAAACCATAGTCTATAAAATAGTAAGAATTTTTTTAAATACATTTTTAAGAAACATGGATGTGGATTCTAAAGAGGTCCTAGTAGATACTTACGTAAAAATAACCTCTGATAATAAAGAGATTGTGAAATTAACACTTACCTTGTACTTTTCCTTGGTCATGGGTATGTCAAACTCAAATATAATGGTGAAATAATAGTTATTAAATTATAAAATAATCATATACATTAATATGATATCATATATTTTAACATTGTTTTATTAATAATATCATTGTATTATCGTCGTTTCGGGTATTAACGGATCCATTTTCCATTATATAATTTTTAATGTGAGTCATATTTTTTATGGATGAAATGTATCATATTTATATCCAGAATGATATCAAGTCTTTAAAAATTATTTTTAATCATCTACTGAAAATTAGTCTTGAATGGATACGATGGGGAATGAATCTCATCGTGTTCGTGGAGACGGTAATTCGTATGTACGCACGAGCGATAATATAATTATTTTAAAATTAAAATAATATATCATTGGATGGTATATATAATATACAGAATAATTATCATTTTATATTTATTATTTACATGAATTATACATCATTATCATACCCATCCAAATAATAATGCATTGAATAACAATTACACCACGATGTAGAGATGATAATCCGTACATATGCACATATGGTGACATGTCATTCAAAGTATGGAGAGAATAATGAATATGGTTGTAACATATTTATAATAACATCACCGTATATAGAAGATACTGGGGTTATTATTTTATGGAAATAACAAATAAAGAAGAAGTGGAAGAAGAAATCAACTTGAAAGAGGGTGGTGAAATGATTAAGTATTATTTGGGTTCCTCTTTTTGATTTGATCAAAAGGGATCCATAGATTGGATTTATTACAAATGTAAGGACTATAGGATGAATTTAGGGAAGTTGAAAGGATATTTGGGTAGGGTTTGGCCGAGGAAATATGCTTTTAAGGTGTGAATTAGAGAGAAGGGGGAGTGCCATTTTATAAGAGGGGTGAGGGGTACCTTAGGAAAAGCTAGAAATATTATTTTATAATAAATTCATTTTCGTTTTCTAATGTCCCCAAAATATATTTTAAATATTATGAGGTGGGGATAAGTCGAAAACAACTCAACCAAAAGGTTTTATATAGGTTTGGGTCACTATATTTACTTTATCTTTTAGATTTAACTCATAGTTAAATAGTTTGACATTTACCATGTCACATTGTATTTTTATATTATATGGTTAATAAACATACTATATACATCCAAGAGAACCCCAAGTGGTTCATTAATTACAAACCTATCATTATATAAGTCCTTTGGCAGAACCTTAGATTTTCAGGAATTGAATATCAATTAATAATATAATATTTGTTTTAAAAATTCTTTTATGTCAATTTTGACACTTTTTGGTATTTTTTTTCTAAATTCATAATAGCATTATTACATCGAAAAAAATTCTTCTAAACTAACCTAATATATCATATTAAACTATAAATTTTTTGTAATTCATAAAAAGTGTCAAATTACATTTATTTGGATTTTTATAATATTAATTATTTGAATATTTCATTAATTAGGTTATTACTGCATCACCATTGTGTCATACATAAATTAAATTATATAATGTATAAAAATTACTAATAAAATACCATTATATAGGAAATAATTTTATATTTATAATTAATATTTATAATCGAATTTATCTTATGTATAACTATATATTAAAATTCTGTTTGTTATTAAACATTGATTTTATCTCTTTTAACTCTTCTTTGAATTAAATAAAAATAAATGTCCTAATCTAATCCAAGTGGACCTAGGAGGTTCATATTTTATTCCAAAGGTTTTTTTGTTGAATTATACTTATCCAAGAGAATTAGGACATGTTTTAGCGTAATAATAATATCATGTTTACCCTTAATTACCCAATTTACTTTTAACCGTGGTAAATAAAAGTAAAAAGTTACTATTCACCAAACATTATTTTTATCTTATTGAACCATATTTTACTCATTGATATAAACTAGGTCTCTCTGATTTTTGAAATTCCACTCAGTGAAGTGGTAAAATTATGTTTTATGTGAATTTACAAATTCTCCTAGGAGATGGGTAAAGACAGTGAAAAGTTTAAAAAAGTTTCTATATATCCAAAATTATTATAAACTGACTCTAATGAATTACATTTAACATAAATAATTATTATGTATCTATTTTGACCTAAAATTAATTTAAAAAAAACTATTTGAATAAAAATTCGGTTTCAAACTATAACTCAATGTTTTTTCACAATTCATCAAAAATTGAAAGTTTTTAGAGAAATACCTAAAATTCACCCAAGGCTAATTTCGATATTACGAATCCAAAATTGAAGTCCAGTTTGAAAGATAAATTTTATAAAATTTCAAAAAGTGGGTATTACTATTCATAACAGCTAGTTTGATTCGATATGGTGAGTTAGAACTCGAAGTTGCGTACAACACATTCTACTGTATTATTCAAAGATAAGTGTACTGTGGAAGCTTGGGGTGTTACATTCTCCTCTCCTTAAATAATTTTGTCCTCAATTTTTTTTGAATATTACTGCATAAAAAGACTCGGGTGGTTCTTCATCACAAGTTCTCGGGTTCCCACATTGCGTCTTCCATCTTATAGTTTCTCTATATAACTTTTACCAGACGAGTCATCTGCTTTCTCATCACATGTTCTATTCTATCAAGAATCTTGACAGGCACTTCGAAAAAAGATAGACCGAGTTCCAGTTCTAATTCCTCATAGGTGAGTACATGTGTTGGGTCATGCATGTATTTTCTCAAAAGTGATACGTGGAACACATCGTGAACTTTGGAGAGACTTGGCGGCATTGACAAATGGTAAGCTACAACCCCAATTAGTTCTAGAATTTTAAAAGGTCCAATGTGCCTGGAACTTAATTTACCTTTCTTACCGAAACGTATAACTCGCTTTCATGTAGATACCTTCCAGAAAACAGGATCTCCTACATGAAATTCCAAATCCAAACTTCAGATGTCAACATAGTACTTTTTCCTACTTTGAGCTGCTTTGATGTGGTTTTGGATTACCTTTACCTATTCCATTGTGTCCTCCACCAGTTATGGGCCTACTTGTTTTCTTTCACCAACATCATCCCAACAGGTTGATGTGCGACATCTCTTTCCATATAACTCTTTATATGGTGCCATATGAATACTTGAATGGAAGCTATTTACTATAATAGAATTATACCAGAGGTAAATATTGATCCCACGTACCTTGAAAGTCAAGTGAGTATGATCTCAAAATGTCTTTTAAGGTTTTAATAGTCCGTTCTGATTGTTCATCAGTTTGGTGGTGGCAGGTAGTGCTCAAACGAAGTTTAGTATCTAGGGATTTCTGAAGACTTTTCCAGAATTTTGATGTAAAATGTGGATCATAGTAAGAAACAATCGATAGAGGTACTCCATGAAGTCTCACAACTTCCTTAATATATAGTCTTTCTAGACGTTCAAGTGGTAAATCCTCCCTTATAGTAAGAAAATGTGATGACTTGGTAAGATGATCAACAATGAACCATATTGCATCATTCCATCTCGGATTCATTGGTATTCCCATGACAAAGTCCATCGTAATATTATCCCATTTCCACTCAGGTATGGGAAGAGGTTGCATGACTCCTCCAGGATGTTGCCTTCTAGCTTCCACTTGTTAACAAACCATAAATCTTGACACAAAATCAGCAATCTCCCTCTTCATGTTGTCCCACAAAAAATGTTCCTTAGAATCTCTATACATCTTAGTGCTCCCAGGGTGCATATAGAAATTGGATCAATGAGAAGCGTCCAACAATTCCCTTTTTAGATCACGTATATCGGGAACACAAAGTCTCTTTCCAAATTTCAAAATTCCATCTTTATATACAAAGTCACTCAATCTCCAATCATTTACAGCTTTAATCTAATTTTGAAACTCTTTATCCCCGGTCTGAGAACTCTTTATCATTTCTAGTAATGATGGTTTGGAAACCATTTGAAAAAGTATTGATGTTTCACCTTCCATGGTGATTCCCATATCCATCTTTACTAGATTCATGTATATAGGATCCTTTTATGCTCTCATCTTGTTCAAATCTCTGTGATCCTTTCTACTCAAAGCATCTTCCACCTTATTTTCCTTCCCCAGGTGGAACTGTATCATGCAATCATAATCCTTGTGTAGTTCAAGCCATCTCCTTTTCCTCATGTTGAGTTCTTTCTATGAGAAAATATACTTCAAACTATTGTGATTAGTATAAATCTCACATTTTTCACCATAGAGGTAGTTTCTCCAAATATTAAAATCAATGATTACAACTGATAACTAAAAATCATGTGTAGGACAGTTCTTCTCATGAATTTTTAGCTATCGTGATGCATAGGCAATAACCCTATCATTCTACATAAGGATATAACCAAGTCCTTTCTTTGATTTATTTCTATAAATAACGAACCCAGCCTTCTCCAATGGTAGATTCAATATTGGAGAATTGACTAATATTATCTTTATTTCATCAAAACATTCTTCAAACTCTTTTGTCCAAACAAATTTAACCCCTTAACGTGTGATCTTCGTTCGTGGGTTAGCTAGCCAGGCAAAATTCTGGACGAAACGTCGATAATAACCTGCTAAACCAATAAAACTACATACCTCGGTTATACTCGTTGGTGTTGCCCATTCTGGGATTTCTATTATCTTATAAGAATCAACAGAGATTCCATCATTAGAGTCAATATGACCACGAAAAGAAATCTCCTTAAGCCAAACATCACACTTGCTAAACTTCCCATATAATTCATGTCTTTTAATAATTTTCAATATAATGCGATAGTGATTTTCATGATCTTCGAAGATTTTGGAGTATACCAAAATATCATCAACAAATAGCACTACAAAATCATCGAGATATTCCTTGAAAACTTTTTTCATTATATCCATGATGACAGAGGGTGAATTAGTCAATCCAAAAGGCATTATTGAAAACTCGTAATGCCCGTACCTGGTTCGAAATGTCTTTCTTCATCACACACAACTGATGATATCCAGATCAAAGGTTAATATTTGAAAAATATTGATCTCTATGCAGTTGGTCAAATAAATCATCAATGTGTGGTAGGGGATACTTTTTCTTTATAGTTATAGCATTGATCTCCCTATAGTCGATACATAACCTCATAGATCCATCTTTCTTATAACAAAAAGGATAGGGACTCCCCATGGAGAAACAATAGGGAAAGTAAATCTCTTATTACTCAATTACTCTTATTGTTTCATTAGTTCCACTAATTCCATAGTTTCCATTATATAAGTGGTCTTCGATATGGGCCTTGAACCAGGAATTAAATCAATGGAAAACTCAATTTCTCATTCTGGAGGATGTCTAAGTAAATTTTCTGGAAACACATCAACATATTCTCTCACAATAGGTACATCCTCTATTTGAACATTTATTTCCTCACCCACAGTTATTTCATTCTCTTCCTCCCAAATAACTGAATTTAGTTGAGCTACTGGGGGTGGATCTAGATAAGAATTAAATGGTGACAATTTTTCTCTAAAGATAAGGTGTTCTTTATCATCGTCATCAAATGGGATTATATAAAATCAAATCATGGGTATGGCGATTAGTGTATCACCCCAAGATTTCATAGTACGTTAGTTCTTCAAAATAATTCAATAACATACACTATATGAAACATCGATATCAAGCGCACCATGACTTACCAAACTAACCATTTAAAAAGAGGTTATGAATAGTATTAACAGAATTTTGAACTTTATATAACTCTTATAGTTTTAGAATCCATTTTATGAGTTTCATAGACACAATGTAAGGGCAAATTCATTTTTTTAGATAAATGAATTATTTTTTAAAAAATAAAATTTTACCGCCTATTATTGGAGAACCCTTTTTAAATCCAATATTTGAAACTATTATATATATTAAATTTGAAAAAATAAACTTCTTATTTGGGATCAGGAAAAATAATTTAGTTTCAATAAATTTTTGGTGTTTTTCTGATAACTTTTATATTTGGGTGAATAGTGAAAATATTATATTTTAACTGAAAACAACTTCTTAAATAAAAATTATTTATAGTGTTCAAAAATAAATATGAATGGTTCGGATGTGTAAATAGATTATATTTTTACCATTTAATCCAATTTTTGTCATTGGAAGTAATTTCATTTGGAAATTGGACATAAAAAAATGTCAATCTCTTGGTAGTTATTATTTCATCGAAATACGCTTTTTGGTTTTGACAACGGAGATTAATTTTATACTAATAAATTCAATTTATAAGTTTTGAATTTGGTAAAATATAATTCATTTTTGAATTCAGAATTTCAAAATTGGCTTAGGGTTTATTTTTGGTATGTTTCGTAAAACTTTTAATTTTTGAGGAATAGTGAAAAACAATGAGTTATAGTTTAAAACAGAATTTTTATTTAAGTAATTATTTGTTTTATTTGAAATTATTTTAGGTCAAAATTGATATATAATACATATATATTTTCATTGTAATTTATTGGAGTAATTTTATAATAATTTTTGATATATAAAAATTTTATTGAACTTTTCACCGTCTTTTACCCAACTCCTAGGAGAATTGCCCAATTCACATAAAACTTAATTTTACCACTTCTGTGAATTTAATTTCGACAATACAAGAGACACAGTTAATATCAAGGAGTAAAATGTTGTTCAATAAGATTAAAATAATTTTCGGTGAATAGTAACTTTTTATTTTATTTACCACGATTAAAAGTAAATGGAGTAATTAAGGGTAAAATGATATTATTATTACCCTAAAACATGTCCTAATTCTATTGGATAAGTATAATTCGGAAACAAACAACCTTATTAATAAAATATGAACCTCTTTGGTCCACTTTGATTTCATTAGGACACTTAATATTATTTAATTCAAAGAAGAGTTAAAAGAGTTAAAATCAAATTTTAATAACTGAAACATTTTTAATATAGGGTTATACATAAGATAAATTCAACTATAAATATTCATTAGTAAGATAAAACTATTTCGTACATAATTGTATTTTATTTATATTTTTTAGACATTATATAATTTAATTTATTTATGACACAATGATTATGGAGTAATTACCTAATTATTGATATATTAAAATAATTGATATTATAAATATCCAAATAAATGTGATTTGAGACTTTTTATGAATTACACTAATTTTATAGGTTTATATGACATATTAGGGTTATTTAGATGAATTTATTTCTAACTAATAATTCTTCTATGAATTTAGAAAAAACAAAATACCAAATAGTGTCAAAATTGACATAAGACAGTTTTTAAAACAAATATTATATTATTAATTGGTTTTCTATTCCTAAAAATATAAGTTTCGGTCAAAGGACATATATAATGATAGTTGTATCATTAATTAACCACTTTTTTTTCTTGGAAGTATATAGTAGGTTCATTAACCATATAATATAAAAATAAAAAGAGACATGGTAAATGCCAAACAATTTATCTAAGAGTTAAATCTAAAAGATAAAGTAAATATAGTGATCCAAACCTGTAAAAAGCCTATTGGTTGAGTGTTTTTAGACCCATCCCCACCTTAGCCTTTAAATAATCCATTTTTGATCCATTATATACCGAAAATGATTTTGTTATAAAATAATATTTCTAGCTTTTCTTAAGGTCCCCTAACCCCTCTTATAAAAGGGCACTCCCCCTTCTCTCTAATTCACACCCTCAAAACATTTGGGATCGGCCAAAACCTTCCCAAATATCCTCTCAACTTCCCTAAATTCATCCTAGAGGCCCTCCTTTGGTCTGAAATCCATCTTAAAGAGCACTTTTGATCAAATCAAAAGGAAAAACCTGAAGAAGAGGTAATAATTTCACTACCCTCTTTTAGGTTCTTCTCTTCTTCCACTTCTTCTTTCTTTGTTATTTTTCATTATAAAATAATAACTCCAGTATCTTATATATACTGTTATGATATTATAAATATTGTACAACCATATTCATTATTCTATCTATCGTTTGAAAGACATGTCACCATACGTGCGTAGGTACGTGTTACCGTCTCCAAGTCATGGTGTAATTGTTATTCAATACATTATTAAATGGATGGGTATGATAATGATGTGTAATTCATTTAAATAATAAAATATAACATGATAATGATTCAATATATATGATATACTATCCAATTATATATTATTTTAATGTCAAAAGAATGATATTGTCGCTCGTGTGTACGTACGGATTACCGTGTCTACAAACCCGAGGAGATTCCTTCCCCATCGTATCCATTCAATACTATATTTCAGTTGATGATTAAAAATAATGTTTTGTGACATGATATCATTCTATATATGAATAAGATACATCCCATCCATAAGAAATGGCTCAAATTACAAAGAATATAAAGGAAAATGAACCTGTTAACACCTGAAACAACGATAATACTAAGATATTATTAACAAATCAATTTTAAAGATCTTATATGATATCATATTAATGTATATGATTCTTGTATAATTCAATAAAAAATATTTCACCATTATACAGGAGGTTAAACTACCCTTGACGAAGAAAAAGTACAATGTAAGGTGTTTCTTATCTCACTTTTAATTCCATGAGATTTCCATTGTTCACCACTTATTTATTGCATGTGGTATGTGTACTGCCATTGGTTGTAATTATTGTGTAATATATTTTAATTTATGTATATTTACATCATCATTGTATGATACTTATTTCATGGGTGTATGTTTCATGAGTTACCAAACCGATAAGGGAATTTTAAATTTCAATTTCCACTCATTATGCTTTATGCATACGTCATTGATTATTTTACCCCGTGATTATCGGTGGAATCACTATTTATTTGATTATTTCATAATTTCCACTACCGTTTCTGTGGATATACTTTTGATACACATAATTACTCCATTAATAAATTCTCAAGACATCAATATGAACTTGATATGATTAATTTTAACTCAATCCCCATTTATTTTGGTTAAACATATAATTCATTGGTGCTGTTTTTACAAGAATATATGTGAATGTCATCGGAATATTTTACACGGAATATCCAAACATATTGAGTTTATTTATAGTTTTCACACATAATTATGTCGTTGATTTATCCTTAACCTGAGGATACAGTCTTTATAAGATATTTCATCTCAATTTACATTCCATTGAGACTCCTTTGTTGTTATACACCAAATCACTTTTATATGGTGTATATAATGTACATTGACTTAGTATATCATGAATCCCTTTATTCTCATGATATTATAAAGTTTTTATAACCTTAATTATTTGTATTCAAGTGTCTCTCTTTTGGTTAGTATCTCTAACTAAAATATTATTTTAATTGTTTTAAAGATTTATTATTCTAAATCTATCTCATTAATGTACATGTTTTAAAAATGGTTTAAAGGATTAATTTATATGGATATTAATGTTTTAAAATTAAAATTACTTTTCAAAGATTCAATGTGGTACATGATAATTTAATTTAAAAATCTATTTTTAAATGGATACTTTAAATATAGTGTGACTTTTAAATGATTTCAAGAAAAAGGGGGATATTTCACACTAATAGTTTTGATGATTATTTTCATCTATGTCAATATCCTTAATTATTCTTGATTGAGTTTTATCTAATACAATATAATATTCTCTATTGTATCGAATGAGTTATGTTTAACTGAGGATGTGCTAATTAATACCATTAATGGTCGGTGGATAAAGTATTGACATTTTGTATGCTAGTTTTAATACGGATGTTTGTGTTATGTTTAAACCTATTCATATGAGGAATGCATTGAACATAGTAAGTGACGGGTGGAGCCTCCTATAGCTCCTCGATGTATCAGTAGGTCTCGTGAGACAAACTAGTGACTTGGAACAAGGCCTTGAAAAAATCTTATTTGTAGTCTTGGCACAAGGCCTTTACTATGTGGTTATGATAGTCTGGCATTATGCATTCAATCATTATGAAAGTGGTTATTGATATTACAAGTGATTATTAGACCATTAGAATAACCATGTGAATTACTAAATGGAATTATTATTTTTAATCTTTTCCACATTATGTTTAAGCTCATGTTTTAAATGGCTTTTGTTCTAGTCTTATACACTGCCTTAAATGTTTACGCTTATTTATGAAAGTTTCCACTATAATGTTATCCTTACAGATCATCCGAGCTCCCCCATTTCTATGTTTGATTTTTCGCAGGATACAAAGAAGTATATTATGACTGAACTCTAGGGATAGTCTATGGGATCTCAGTGTTGTTTATGGAAACAATTTTGTTCTAGTTTTCCATTTTATGATGTAATGTAAACCTTATGAATGTATCTAGTACTTCCAATGCTACTAATATAATAGGTCTTTAGAGAAATGATCTTTTATGATAATTCCAATGATACGTAATAATGCACCGACTATGGGCTTCTGGGTTCGGGGAGTTACAGTTGGTTTCATAGGAAGTTTAGTACAAGCCGTGGAAACTAGAATTATATAAACTCTAATTAGAGCACATAGACCTAAGATAGAATTTGAGGATTAGTATAGAAGAAATTCCTAGAAATTTGTTATTGTATATATTTTGTGAGTTTTCTAAGCAATACATCCATGTCTGGATACGAGCCGGTAGAGGCGGCTCTGGAACAGATGTACCTAGGGGTAAAACGCAAAAACAACACTTTGAGCTAGACTCGAATGGGAATTGGTGCACGATAACAGGCCTTTCTACACTCTTGGTTACGACACTCTTGAGGGATATTCATAGGATAATTTACAGTTTCATTACAAACCGATTTGATGGATTTTAATATATGATGAGAATAAATGACCTTGGTTAATCCAATGGTGTTTCAACATTGAAAATATGGTTTCATGATATTCTCTAAATGATTTAATGACTACTGTTACTCCCAAAAATCATTCTAGTTTTAGTCAATGGATGGATTCCTAGGAAGTCATAGTAACATTGAGCATGATTTACAAGGTTGGAACAGTGGTGGAAATGTGCAAAAATGGAATTTTTATAGATGTAAAATATATCGTGTTCATGAAAATTCATTTTCCAAAAAATATGATCAACAAAATATATATTAACCAACTCCCAGACTCAACAATGAAGAGAAAGGTGATTAATGATAAGAGCTCCAGTAGTGGAGACCATAGAGAAAAGAATCCTCAATTTCCATCATGTAGGAAATGTGGAAGGATACACCCTTGAAAGTGTCTCAATTGAACAAAGAAGAATTATCTTTTCTCATGTGAATTCCCTATTCTATAGGATATTTTCTTGGTCAAAAGAAGAAGCAATGTTGAAATAAATGATTGGATAAGTATTTAAAAGTGTTAGTGCTCCATTTTGTTGGGATTACATTGGAATAATTTTATCCATTATTTGAAACCCTTCAGTTGTAATCGTAAAACAATATTTAAATAAGAATTATCTTTTCTCATGTGGATATAGTTATAAATAACCATTTTGTTTTAAATGATCATTGGGTTTGATGAAATTACTAGTTAATATATTTTGGGATGAAAATGCAAGGTCTGAGATAAGATTTGTGGTTAAATTATGTTATGATTATTTTTTTGAATTTATCTTATTTTGGAAATGTTATAAAATATCTTTTTTGAAAGAGGACAACACGCAGAACGTGTGACAACCCATTATGTCGGACAATGCAGTGGGAATTGAACCCACAACCAGAGTGTGATTGGGATTTATCTCCTACCACTAGACTACGTGAAGTCCCTGGTTATTGTGACTAATAAATTTTACTTAAATGACTTTATTGATCAATAATAAGTTGATTTGGTACCTTATGTCTTATCAAATGAATAGCCTTAGCATAAGAAGATGATTTTGTGATTAAGTGATAAATTTTATTTTGGAAGATGTTTGCTTCCTAGGGAACAATATATTCCCAAGGAAAATAGAATACTATGGGATTTCATTTGAGGAGTAATAGTGGATTTTGATCTATGTTTTTATTATGGATTTATATTTATTTGGGTTATTTAGGGAAACGATTAACCTATAATAGAGAATATGTGATTAGGTTAATTACTTTTAAGTATGTGACTTTAAGAGTAGTTGATGTCATTTGGAGATAAAATTTAACATGGAAGACTACATAACCAAATTATTCTATGTTTTGGGTTTCAATATTAGTTTGGATTATATTTATGGATTTTAAGGACAATTGTTTATTGAATGGTATTTATTTAACTTTGGGGAATTGTTGGTTTAATTTTAGAAATTAATATTATTGTTTCTTTCACTAATGTAATATCATTTAGGGGGATCATCAGTTCTTGTACTAACCGTTTAGGATTTGATTAATCTATAAAGACAAGGTAAATAGATAGTTCATCCTTGGTGGATCATGTGATTCTCTAGAAGTTCATTCTAGATCTTTCGGTGTCACCAAGTCTTCTTGAATACTCATCATTTAAAAAAATAACTTTGTGGTAGAAATTTATTAAAGAATAAAACACTAATTAAAAAGTAAGTTTATCTTTTTATGTTCTTATTCAATATCATAAATTAATTCCTCATCATTATGAAATTTAACTTAAAAAAATGTTGTCCGTTTACTTTTCCGACTGGGAAACTAATGACCGTTTTTCCCATCACAAATTTGTGGTTTTCTTGTTGTTAACTCTATCCTAATCATGTTTTCTATCCCTCTTTATCAGAACATGACACTTAGTTTATCTTCCATATCCATGTTTTCTTACATGAAATCCTAGTATGGGTTATCTTGGGTGACCTTTGTACTTCTATTTCTTTGTTTTAATGTTATAGTTTTATTGACTCTTTTTCCGATGTGGGACATTCCATTATATTCCCATGCCGAATATTTAAAATTGTGATTATGCAATTTATTGAAGGAGTGAAGAATTTAACACCCCAATATTTCTTAGTATGTTAGTTCTTCAATGTAATTCAATAACTTACAATACACGCAACATCAAGTTCAAGCACACCATGACTTACCACACTAGCCGTTCAAAAGTAGTTATGAATAGTATTAATAGGATTTTGAACATTATATAACCCAAGTAATTTTAGAATCCATGTTATGAGTTTCTTAGACATAATTTGTGGAAAAATTCATATTTTTCAGATAAAATAAGTATTTATAAAAAGGAAATTTTACCGCCTTTTAATGGCGAACCCTTTTTAAATTCAATATTTGAATCTTTTTTATATATTAAATTTGAAAAAATAAACTTCTTCTTTGGGATCGGGACATAATAAGTTTTTATCAATATATTTTTGGTGTTTCTCTGATAACTTTCATATTTGGGTGAATACTGAAAATAATATATTTTAACTAAAAACATCTTTTTTAATCAAAATAATTTATAGTGTTCAGTAATACAAAATAATGTTATGGATATATAATTATATTAGATTTTTACCATTTAATATAGTGTTTGTCATTGGAAACAATTTCACTTTGAAATTGGACATAAACAAATGTCAATCTTTTGGTTGTCATTATTTCCAAAAAATATACTTTTTGGTTTTGGCAATGGGAATTAATTTTAAAGTAATAAATGAAATTTCAATGTTTTTAATTTGGTAAAATATACTTCATTTTTGAATTCATAATTTCAAAATTATCTTAGGGGAATTTTTGGTATGTTTCTAAAAACTTTTATTTTTTGAGGAATAATGAAAAACACTGAGTTATAGTTTAAAAAAAAATTTCTATTTAGTTAATTATTTGTTTTATATAAATTTATTTTAGGTCAGAATAGATATATAATACCTATATATGTTCAATGTAATTCATTGGAGTCAGTTATTAATAATTTTAGAAAAATAAAAATTTTATTGAACGTCTCACCATCTTTTACCCACCTCCTAGGAGAATTTCCAATAAAAAAAACTTAATTATACCACTTTTGTGAATTGAATTTCAAAAATCCGAGAGACAAGGTTAATATCAAGGAGTAAAATGTGGTTCACGAATATTAAAATAATTTTTGGTGAATGTTATCTTTTTACTTTTATTTTCCACGGTTAAAAGTAAATAGGGTAATTAAGGGTAATAATGATATTATCAATATCCTAATACATGTCCTAATTCTATTAGATATGTATAATTTGACCAGAAACTATGTTAGGAGTAAAATATGAACCTCTTTGGTCCACTTGGATTAGATTAGGACACTTAATATTATTTAATTCAAAGAAGAGTTAAAACACAAAAAATCAATGTTTAATAACGAAAACATTTTTAATATAGGGTTATAAATAAGATAAATTTGACTATAAATATTAACTCGAAAGATAAAACTATTTCCTACATAATGATATTTTTCTATTTTTTAGACATTAAATAAGTTAATTTATTTCTGACACAATGATGATGCAGGAATTAACTATTTAATGAAATATTAAAGTAATTGATATTAGAAATATACAAATAAATATAATTTTAAAATTTTTATGAATTAAACAAAATATATAGGTTAATATGACATATTAGGGTTGGTTAGATGTATTTGTTTGAAGTAATAATGCTGTTATGAATTTATAAAAAACAAAATACCAAATAGTGTCAAAATAAACATAAGAGTGCTTTTTAAAAAATATTTATATTATTAATTGATATTCTATTCCTAAAAATCTATGAATTAGAAGAAAGACTTATATAATGATAGTTGTATCATTAATGGGCCACTTTTGTTTCTCTTTATATTATATAGTAATTTTATTAACCATATAATATAAAAATACAAAGAGACATGGTAAATGTCAAACTATTTAACTAAGAGTTAAATCTAAAAGATAATGTTTATATAGTGACCCAAACCTGTCTAAAACCTATTGGTTGAGTGGTATTTGACCTATCACCACCTTAGCATTTAAATAATCCGTTTTTGTGACATTATAAACCGAAAATGATTTTATTATAATATAATAATTCTAGATTTACCTAAGGTGCCCCTCACCCCTCTTATAAAAGGGCACTCCCCTTCTCTCTAATTCACACCTTCGAAGCTTTTTGGCCTGGCCAAAACCTATCCAAATATCCTATAAACATCCCTAAATTCACCCTAGAGGCCCTCATTTGGTCATAAAGCCAACTTATGGAGCCCTTTGGATCAAATCAAAAGGAAGAACCCGATGAAGAGGTAATAATTTCACCACCCTCTTTCAAGTTCTTTTCTTATTCCACTTCTTCTTTCTTAATTATTTCCATTCTAAAATAATAACTATAGTATCTTCTATATACTGTGATGTTATTAAAAATATGTTACATCCATATTCATTATTCTATCCATCCTTTGAATAACATGTCATCATACGTGCGTACGAACGGATTACCGTCTCCACGTCATGGAGTTATTATTATTCAATACATTATAATTTGGATGGGTATGATAATGATGTGTAATTCATGCATATAATAACATATAACATGATGAAAATTCTCTATATATGATATACCATCCAAATATATATTATTTTAATATCAAAATAATGAAATTTTCCCTCGTGCATACGTTCGGATTATCATCTCCACGAACGCGATGAGATTCATTTTCCATCGTATCCATTCAAGACTATATTTAATTTGATGATTAAAAATAATGTTTAGAGACGTGATATCATTCTGTATATGAATAAGATACATCCCATCCATAAAAAATATGGATCTCATAATGTAAAACCCTAATAGTTTATTAGAAGTATATATATTTATGTCTTATGTTATACGCAACATCAAAGGAATCGTTCACTACACACAACACTAGCTTGGATTCTTTTACACGCAATCGCGACCTTCCATGATAGCGTGTGTTGTACGCAATACCGAGTTTCACTAAACAATGATATGATATTAAAATATAATATAAAATAGCCGTTATGAATATTAATACCCACCTTTTGAAATTTTATAAATTTTATCATTCAAAATGGACTTCATTTTTGGATTGAGAATATTGAAATTATCCAAGGGTGAAATTTTGGTATTTTTCTGAAAACATTCAATTTTAGATAAATAGTGAAACACTGAGTTATTGGTTTAATCTGAAATTTTATTAAAATAATCATTTATTTTATTTAATTTTATTTTAGGTCAAAATAGATACATAATACTTATATAAGTTCAATGTAAATCATTGGAGTCATTTTATAATAATTTTAGTTATATAAAAATTTTATTGAACTTTTCACCGTCTTTTACCCACCTCCTAGGAGCATTTACAATTGTAAATAAAACTTAATTTTACCTCTTATGTGAGTTGAAATTCGAAAATATGAGAGACACGGTTAATATGGAGGAGTAAAATGTGGTTCAATAAGATAAATATAATTATTGTTGTATAATAACTTTTTACTTTTCTTTACCATGGTTAAAAGTAAATAGGGTAATTAATGGTAAAAATGATATTATTATTACCCTAACACATGTGCTTATTTAGTTGGATAAGTTTAATTCGACCAAAACAACCTTAGGAATAAAATATTACCCTTTAGGTACACTTGGATTAGATTAGGACAATAATTATTATTTTATTTAACGAAGAGTTAAAAGAGTAAAAATCAATGATTAATAACTAATTTTTTTAATATAGGGGTATACATAAGATAAATTCGACTATAAATATTAATTAGAAATCTTAAAAGATTTCATACATAATGGTATTTTATTTATAATTTTTAGACATTAAATAATTTAATTTATTTAATACACAATGATGAAGCAGTAATTACCTTATTAATGAAATATTAACATAATTGATGTTATAAATACCCAAGTAAATATAATTTGAGACGTTTTATAGGTTAATATCACATGATATTATTGATTTAATTAACTTTTTTCGAACTAATAATGATGTTATGAGTTTCACAAAAATTAATTACGAAATTGTTTCAAAATTGACCTAGAATAGATTTTAAAACACATATTATATTATTAATTGTTATTCTATTCCTAAAAATCTAATTTTAGTCTAAATTACTTTTATAGGGTTATATATTATAATAATTTACCACTTGGGGTTCTTTTGGTTTGTTATTGTAAGTTTATTAACTATATAGTGTAAGAAAACTAGAAGACACGGAAAAAGATAAATTATTTAACTTAGAGTTAAATCTAAATGATAAGGTTAAAGTAGTAACGTAAACTTGTCTAAAACCAATTGGTTGAGAGTATTTCAGCCCTTCCCCACTTTATATTCGAAATAAATCAATTTGGAGCTATTATAAATTTAATCTGACTTTATTATAAAATAATATTTTAAGTTTTTCCTAAGGTGCCCCTCTCCTCCCTTATAAAAGGGAACCTCCTCCCTCTCCTCCTCACACAATTTTGTGCCTTAAAGCTCTGCCAAACCCTAAAACTTTCCCTTCTCAACTTCCCTAGAAACATACTAGAGGTTCTGGTCTTCTTCATAGACCAATTTTAGTGCCCTAAAAGGAAGATTCAAAGAGGCGTGTCAAAGAAGAGGTAATATCTGTTACCGATTATTTCAAATTTATTTCTTCTTTTATTTCCTATTCTTTATTTGTTTCATTATGAAGTAATATAATAAGTGTCACTCATAAAAAAATATGTTATTATAAATATTAACCAACCCTATTTCACCTTCAATCCATCATACGGAAAAAGAAATCACCGCTTGCGTACATACAGAATACTGTGTCCACGCCATGGTGTAATCTGTTTTCCACCACCACCTTACTTGGATGGGTATAATGGTGTAAAGAATAACTATATATGATTATTGTAAAGTGATATTTATTCTGAAATAGTATACATACACTTCAATAAAATTCCACGATCATGTGAATGATATCAATGCTCGTGCGTACGTACGACCTACCATCTGCACGATGTGATGCGACTCGTTCTACATGATCTTCTTTGAATAATGATTATATAAATGAATTTAATGAATAAATATGATATATATTACACTTATACCATTCTTTAAATGAGGTATATATAATCTAAAATAAATAATAAGAATTTATTCGACAAGACATGCATAAGAACATAAAGCAATGAACACCCGAATAACAAGTAGTAATGAAATATTACTAATAAGAAGATAATAATATGACCATATATGATATTATAACAATTAATATGATTATGTAATTATTAGATGAAATTATTTAAATCATTATACATGAGTTTTAGATACGTACAAAGAAAATAAGACCTAAGGTAAGGGAAAATCTCACAATCTCATTTTTATTCGAGATTGTTTATACTTCAGAATTTACTAGGGAATATTTATCATCCACATCCATGTTTCCTAAATATTTAATATAATTTCTATAATTATACAAATTTTGAAATCCAATTTTACCCATTGGTGGGTTTTTAGTAAAAGATATTAAAGGAATCTTTTTTCATTTTTAGTACGAGGTACTTTTTGACTTTTCCAGCCAAAGTACGAGAAAAATGTTTTTTTAAATCATACGACATGAATGGATTTTAATGATTTCATAGAACATTATTTACATGAAGATTCCTTTACAATTTTTCATGTTTATTTCTAATAAACTTCTTTTAGTTTATAATTGTATGACATGTTAAGAAAGGGAAAATGTTTTTGAAGTGGAATGGATATTTTCTTCAAGAATGGAGTTCAAGTGTTTAATCAAAATTATTTTCCATCTAAGATAATATAGGGTTCTATTTATATCCCTATTTTTACATTTTTTTGATTATGTTATGATGGAATTATTTCCTTTTATCTTATATGGTTTATGTTATGATGGCATGATGTTTAAGAATCACATTTTTATTATATGGGTTACGCTATGATGTTTGATTTATGATTTTGTGGAACAGATAAGAATGGATTCTATTTGATATGGGTGGGACCTATATCTCCTTTCAATGCCTAGGGTAAATATTTATATCTCATGAGATAGACATGGATGGAATGAAAAGTTAATCTGGTTTAGTGATACAGGACTAGAATGAGGAGTGAACTCGGTTCAGTAATGGAATTTGTCCGCTATGATGGTCTTGGAAATGATCCTTGACTAATATGAAATTATTTTCTATGATTATGTGTGTATTCCAAAACGTTTCGTGTTTTATGTTATGATTATTGGGATTACATTTCACTACTATGATTTATCCCATGTTATGATATTATTATTTATTTTGCAGGTTATTATTTTCAAAATGTTCTATTATTATTAATATGATATGATTTATATTTATTCTCTTTACCCTTACTGAGCATTTGAGCTCACCCTTTTGTATGTTTTCTTTTCCCCAGGTCAGGAAGAATGGTATTAAGTAGGATATGCCAAAAGGGACTATAGATGTGATGAAATAAACCAGAGACAATGTAGATGATTTATGAACCAGTTTTTTATGTTTCCCAATTTCTAATGACACTATACCTATACGGTCCTATCATGGTTTTGTTATATGTTGTAATAATTATGCTTCAATTCTGAAGTAATAACCATGTATGTAAAGTATGGGTCGTTATAGTTGGTATCAAAGGAATGGTATAGTCTTCCTTTGGAAACTAGGATATGAAAGCTTTCGTAAGAACTCTAAGGATATGTCTAAACATAGAACACAAAATTAGTGTTTTAGAAATGGCCAGGAACAACCTATGATAAGATCTGAAGTGTGAAATTTTATTCATGATTATGTTGTTTTCTTGTTGTTATTAGTGTTTCTCACACAATGATTTTTGGTTTTAGTCAATGGCTAGAACTCAAAGGAACCGTGGTAATACTGAATGCAACAGGAAATGAAATGATTATACCACTAAGCAACCAAATGTTATGGGAGCTGGAATGCAAAAATCTTGTATCCATGCTCACACAACATTCTCAAGCTATGAATCATGCTGGACTTCCAAATAAGAAAAGGATGGAGCAACATTCTGTTGAATCCTTCATGAGGCAGTGTCCACCGTCATTTAGCGGGTCTTCTGATCTATTAGTGGCTGAACAATGGATCAGTACCACGAAAAAGATATTTTCAGTTCTACAATGTTCTGATCATGATAAATTCGTCTTAGCAGTATATCGTTTGGAAGGTGAAGCTGATTAATGGTGGAATCTTATTAAGAATATGAGGCAAAGGGATGAAATTGAGTCCATTGAATGGGATGAGTTCAAGAACTAATTTTAAAATAAGTTCTTCCCTCATATTCTTCAAACAAATATGGAGAAGGATTTTCTTGAACTGAAGCAAAAGGATTATGAATTTTTTGGTACATATGAAGAAAATTTTACAAAACTTGTAAGCTATGCTTCCAGAATTATTATCCAAAATGAGAGTAAAATTGATCAATTATTTAGTGTCTTATAACCAAGTCTTCGAAGGGAATTAGCCATAAAGGACTTCAATAGCTACGAGGAAATTGTTCGATGTGCTCTTAAGGTTGAGATGGTGATTGGAGTAACCCATCAATCATATGGGTTTGATAAGAAGAGGAAAATGGAATTCAAAGGAAAATATAAAGACCACACTGAATAGAAGATGATTTTTCCCTTATGTTCAAAGTGTGGAATGAAAAATGGAGGGAATTGTCTTAAAGGGACAAGTAAGTGTTTTAAGTGTGGAAAAGAAGGTCATCGGGTAGTTGAATGTTGAAATAATGGGAAGAAGATGTCTAATGATGTGAAAAAATAAAGGGATACACATAATTCACCTCCTGCACTTCAATGTTTCAAGTTCAAGGAAATGAGGCATTATTCCAATCAATGCCCAAATCCAAGGGTTGTTGATGATGATCGACGTCAACAAACTCTTAAGGACAAAGACAAAGTAATGTCACATGCAATTTCTATCGGCGATATGGAGTATGATAACAGAGTGGTGTAAGGTACACTTACCATCCACTCTAATGTATCAAATGTTTTATTTGATTCTAGATCCACCCACTCTTTTATTTCTGAAAAATTTCATAATGGTATCACCATTTTACCTCAACAGAAAGATATTGAGTTAGTTGTGACAACCCCTAATGGAACAACAGTCGCATCAAAAGTTTACAATTCTTATCCT
The DNA here is from genome assembly GCA_963277665.1 of Viscum album. Lineage (NCBI taxonomy): Eukaryota > Viridiplantae > Streptophyta > Magnoliopsida > Santalales > Viscaceae > Viscum > Viscum album. Next base: position 769,011,275 of record OY728156.1, read on the forward strand.
ATTGAATTTTGAGGGGAAAGTGCTTCCTGCAAATCTTTTTATCCTTCCTATAGTGGAATTTTATGTGATTCTTGCCCTGGATTGGCTTTCTTTATATGGAGCTCATATCAATTGCCAACGAATGGAAACCACATTTAATATTCACGATCAACTACTATCATCTATCGATGCAAGGATGAATCTAACCTTTTGTTGGAAATTCTTTCCATCTTATGGGTCTTGATTCCAATAAATGAAAGTTATTTATCTCAAATGGTTGGAGAGAAACTCACGATTATGAATATTCCGATTGTACTACATTTTATGATTTTTTTCCGAAGGAATTGACAAGTCTTCCACCAAATCATGAAGTTGAGTTTTCAATAGAACTCATACTGGGTGATATGCCAATTTCAAAGACACCATATAGAATAGCCCCAATTGAGTTGCATGAATTTAAGAAGCAACTCCAAGACAATCTTGATAATGCATTCATATGTCCTAGTGCTTCACCTTGGGGATAATCTATTCCCCTTGTTAATAAGAAATATGGATCAATGAGACTTTGCATTGATTATTGCGAACTTAACAAGATCACTATCAAGAACAAATATCCTCTCCCACGCATTGATGACTTATTTGACCAACTACGCGGAGCTCAATAATTTTCCACGATTGATCTTCATTCAGGGTATCATCAATTAAGGGTAAAAAAGGAGGATATTCTAAAGACGACATTCCGTACAAGGTATGGACACTATGAATTTATAGTGATGCCACTTTGTCTTACGAATTCCCCTACTATCTTCATGGATCTAATGAATAGAATCTTTATAAAAATACTTGATCGGTTTGTGGTAGTCTTTATAGATGATATTATTGTCCATTAAAAGAGCAAGGAAGAACATGAAGATCACACGAGAATTGTATTAAAGACCCTAAAAAAAGAGAATCTTTATGAAAAATTTACCAAGAGTGAATTTTGGATTCAAAAAGTTTCATTTTTGGGTCACTTAATCTCAAAAGAGGGGATATCTGTGGATCTCGCAAAAACAGAGGTTATCAAAAGATGGTCGAGACCAACAATAATAATTGAGATCCAATGTTTTCTTGGTCTGGATGGATATTATTGACGTTTTGTGAAATATTTTTAATGTTTATCAAATATGCTCACCAGGTTGACTCGAAAAGAAGTTATGTTCGTTTGGACGGAGGAGTGTGAAGAGAATTTCAAAGAGTTAAAATGAAGGTTATCTAGGGAACCTATGATCACACTACCGTTTAGTAGAGAAATGTTTGTGATCTACAGTGATGCATCTGAGAAGGGACCGAGGTTTGTTCTCATGAAAAATTAAATGGTGATAGCTTATGCCTCACGATAGTTGAAAATCTGTGAGCAAAATTACCCAACTCATGATTTGGAGTTATCCGCGGTAATCATTGCATTAAAAATATTGAGGCATTATCTTTATGGTGAATGGTGTGATATTTATACTGATCATAAAATATTAAAGTATATTTTCACACAAAAGGATTTGAATATGCGTGAAAGAATATGGTTGGAGTTGATTAAGGACTACGAAATCTCAATTCATTATCACCCTGGTAAAGAAAACAAGGTGGCAAATGCATTAAGCCGACAAGACCATGCTATCTTATCCATGATGAGGATCATAAAAGATCAAATATTTATGGAATTACAAAGGATGAACCTTGGAATTATAATGGAAGGGAAAAAATCTTATCTTTCTCAAATGAATGTTCAACCATCTATACATGTGAAGATTAAAGAGGCACAAAAATAAGATGTAGAGTTACAAAAGAAAGGTGAGAAATGTTCCTGAATTCAACCTTGATTGTGATGAGATAATAAGGTTCAACAATCGGGTTTGTGTTCCTCCCATCCCAGAATTAAAGAAGGAGCTTCTGGATGAGGCTAATAGTTCTTCATTGTCAATTCATCCTGGATGCACAATGATGTATAGGGACCTGAAAGAGTACTTCAGGTGGGATGGCATGAAAAGAGATGTTGCTGAATATGTCTCTCGATGCTTGGTTTTTCAGCAAGTTAAAGCTGAGAGACAGAAGTATAAGGGGATTTTACAATCATTACCCATTCCCGAATGGAAATTAGAAAACAACACTATGGAATTTTTCACCGGGCTTCCTAAAAAAACCAATGGAAATAATGCTATCTGGGTCATATTTTATCATCTTACGAATTTGGCACACTTCATTGTTATTAGAGAATATTTCCCTCGAGTTCAACATTCCAGGATATATGTAAAGGAAGTCGTAAGATTGCATGGAGTACACTTTCTATTATATCTGATCGGGATCTGAGGTTTACCTCAATGTTTTGGCGAAGTCCTCAGCATACTTTAGATACAGAGTTGAGTTTCGACACTGCTTATCATCCTCAGAAAGATGGTCAGTCTGAGAGAACATTGAAACTCTAGAAGATATGTTAGGAGCTTGATATATAGATTTTAGAGGTGGTTGGGATCAACACCTACCTTTGGTGGAATTTTCTTATAATAATAGCTTTCACTCCAGTAGTTAGATGGCTCCTTATAAAGATCTCTACGGAAAGAAATTCAGGACTCCAACTTTCTGGGATGATGTTGGGGAAAGAAATATATTAGGACCTGATCTTGTTGATGATATGGCAGAAAAGGTTAGATCTATTCAACAACACATAAGTGCAGCTCAGATCCGACAAAAAAGTTATGCCGACAACTAAAGAAAAGACCTAGAGTTTGAAGTGGGTGATAAAGGGTTCATATGAATATCTCCTTGGAAGAGATTAATGAGATTTAGAAAGAAGGGAATGCTGAGCCCTAGGTATATCATTCATTTCAAAATAATGGATTGTGTTTGGAAGGTAGCATACCGATTTGTGCTTCCACCGAATCTCTCTCATGTTCACGATGTGTTGCATGTATATCTCCTAAGAAATTACATACCCAATCATTCACATGTACTAGGCTCAGAAGTTGTACCGCTGGATCAAGATATTTCTTCTGAAGAACAACCGATAGAGATTCTGGATCATGCTGAGAATGTTCTATGGAACAAGACCACTCGTTTGGTGCAATTTTAATAGAGGAACCACCAATTAGAAGAAGCTACATGGGATCTTGAGGATATGATGAAGGAGAGGTATCCTCATCTGTTTGTTACTAAGTGACAAATTTCGAGGGCGAAATTCATTTTAAGGGGGCTGGAATGTAACACCCTGATAGTTTATCAGAAGTATATTTTTTATGTCTTATGTTATACAAATCATCAAAGGAATATTTCACTACACACAACACTAGCTTGGCTTGATTTACACGCAGTCACGACCTTCCATGATAGTGTGTGTTGTACGCAATACCGAGTTTCACTTAACAAAGATATGCTATTAAAAAATTATATAAACTAGCCATTATGAATAGTAATACCCAATTTTTGAAATTTTATAAAAATTATCTTTCAAAATGGATTTCATTTTTGGATTCAGAATATCGAAATTAGCTTTGGGTGAAAATTTGGTATTTTTCTCAAAACATTCAAATTTTGATGAATAGTGAAAACACTGAGTTATTGATTAAAACTGACTTTTTATTTAAATAACCATTTATTTTGTTTAAATTTATTTTAGGTAAAAATAGTTACATAAAACTTATATATGTTAAATGTAATTCATTGGAGTCATTTTATAATAAATTTAGATATATAAAAATTTTGTTGAACTTTTCACCGTCTTTTACCCACATCCTAGGAGCATTTGAAATTGTACATAAAATATAATTTTACCATTTTTGTGAGTTGTATTTCGAAAATCTGAGAGACACGGTTAATATCAATGAGTAAAATGTGGTTCAATAAGATAAAAATAATTTTTCGTGAATAGTAACTTTTTACTTTTATTTTCCACGGTTAAAACTAAATATAGTAATTAAGGGTAAAAATGATATTATTATTACCCTAACACATGTCCTAATTATATTGTATAAGTGTAATTATACCAAAAACAACCTTAGAAATAAAATATTACCCTTTAGGTTCACTTGGATTTGATTAGGACACATATTATTATTTTATTTAAAGAAGAGTTAAAAGAGTTAAAATAAAAGTTCAATAACTAAAACATTTTTAATATATGGATATTCATAATATAAATTAGAATATAAATATTCATTATAAATATAAAAATATTTACTACATAATGATATTTTATTTATAATTTTTAGACATCGAATAATTTAATTTATTTATGACACAATGTTGATGCAGTAATTACCTTATTGATGAAATATTTACATAATTGATGTTATAAATTCCCAAATAAATGTAATTTGAGACTTATTATGCATTCCACTAATTTTATAGTTTAATATGACATGTTATTATTGATTTAATTAACTTTTTTCTTAATAATCAAGCTGTTATGATTTAAAAAATAAATAAATTACCAAATAGTTTCAAAATTGACATAAAATAGTTTTTAAAAAAATATAATATTATTAATTGTTATTATATTCCTAAAAATAAAATGTTTGGACAAATGACTTAGATAACGTTATATATATTAATAATGAACCACTTTGGGTTCTTTTCTGTTGTTATAGTATGTTAATTAACCATCTATTGTAAGAAAACAAGAAGACGTGGTAAAAGTTAAATTATTTAACTTGGAGTTAAATATAAATGATAAGGTTAAAATAATAACCTCAACATGTATAAAACCTATTGTTTGATAGTATTTCAACACATACCAACATTATCTTTGAAATAAATCAATTTTCAGATATTATAAACCGAATATGACTTTATTATAAAATAACATTTTATGTTTTTCCGAAGGTGCCCCTCTCCTCCCTTATAAAAGGGAACCTCCTCCCTCTCCTCCTCACAGAATTTAGAGCCTTAAAGCTTGGAAAAAAACTTTCCATTTCCCTTATCAACTTCCCTAGAAACATACTAGATGTCCTGGTCTTCTTCAAAGACCAATTTTAGTGCCCTAAAAGGAGGTTTCAAAGAGGCGTGTCGAAGAAGAGGTAATATTAGTTACTGATTCTTTCAAATTTATTTCTTCTTCTACTTCCACTTCATTAGTTGTTTCATTATGAAGTAAAAAAATAAGTGTCACTCATATGCTGATATGTTATTATAAATATTAAACAACCATATTTCACCTTTTATCCATCCAAGGGAAAAAGAAATCATCACGTGTGCGTACGTACAAAATATCGTCTCCACGCCGTAGAGTAGTCTATTTTCCACAACCACCATACTTGGATGGGTATAATTTTGTAAATAATAACTATATATGATTATTTTAAAGTGATATTTATTCTGAAATAGTATACATACACTTCAATATAATTCCACGATCATGGGAATGATAGCATCGCTCGTGCGTACGTACGGCTTACCGTCTCCACGATGTGATGCGACTCGTTCTACATGATCTTCATTGAATAATGATTATATAAATGAATTGAATGAATAAATATGATATATATTACAATAATAAAATTCTGGAAATGAGGTATCTATAACCTAAAAATAAGAATAAGAATTTATTCGACAAAACATGCATAAGAACATAAAGCAATGAACACCCGAATAACAAGTAGCAATGAAATATTACTAATAAGAAGATAAGAATATGACCATATATGAAATCATAACAATGTATATGATTCTGTAATAAGTCAATGATATTATTTAAATCATTATATAGGATTTTTGGATACATAAGAAGCAAATTAGACCTAAGGTAAGGGAAAATCTCGCAGTCTCCTTTTTATCCGAGATTGTTTATACTTCAAAATTTACTGGGGAATATTTATCCTCCACACACATGTTTCCTCATAATTTAATATTATTTCTATCCTCAAAAAAAATTTTAAATCAATTTTCACCCATTGGTGAGTTTTTAGTAAAAGATATGAAAGGAATTTTTTTTTCATTTTTAGTATGAGGTACTTTTTGACTTTCCTAGCCAAATTCTGAGAAGAATGTTTTTTTAACTTATATGGCATGAATGTGTTTTTATGATTTAATAGAACATTATTTCCATGAAGCTTCCATTACAAGTTTTCATGTTTATTTTTAATCAACTACTTTTAGTTTACAATTGTATGACATGTTAAGAAAGGAAAAATGTGTTTGATGTAGAAAGGATATTTTCCTCAATAATGGAGTTCAAATGCTTTATCAAAATTATTTTCCATATAAGATAATATAGGGTTATATTTATATCCCTATTTTTACATTGATTTGATTTTGTTATGATGGAATTATGTCCTTTTATCTTATATGATTTATGTTATGATGACATGATGTTTAAGAATCGCATTTTTATTACATGGGTTACACTATGATGTATGATTTATGATTTTGTGGAACACATAAGAATAGATTAATTATGAGATGGGTGAGACCTATATCTCCCTCCAATGCATTGGGTAAAGTTTTATATCTCATTATATATACATGGATGGAATTACAAGTTAATCAGGTTCAGTGATATAGGACTGGAACGAGGAGTGAACTCGGTTCAATAATGGACATTTTCCGCTATGATGGTCTTGGAGAAGAGCCTTGACTAATATGAAATGATTTTCTATGATTATGTTTTTATGCCACAAAGTTTCATGTTTTATGTTATGATTATTGGGATTACATTTCACTACTATGATTTATCCCAGGTTATGATATTATCACCACTTTTGCAGGATATGATTTCCAAAATATTATGTTCTTATGAATATGAAATGATTGATATTTCTTTTGTTTACCTTTACTAAGAATTTGAGGTCACCCTTTTGTTTGTTTTCGTCACCCTAGGTATTAAAGAAGTGTATTATGTAGGATATTCCAAAAGGGACTTTAGATATGATTAAATAAACAGGAGAAATGTAGATGATTTATGAACCAGTTTTTTATGTTTCCTAGTTTATAAAGACACTATACCTACATGGTCATGTCATGGTTTTGTTATATGTTGTAATACGTATGCTTCAATTCTTATATAATAACCATGTATGTAAATTATGGGTCGTTATACATAACAAAGAATATAAAGGAAAACGAATCTGTTAACTCCCGAAACAACGATAATACTAAAATATTATTATCAAATCAATGTTAAAAGATCATATATGATATCATATTAATGTATATGATTCTTGTAAAATTAAATAACAATTATTTCACCATTATATTGGAGGTTAACTTACCCTTAACCAAGGGAAAAGTTCAATGTAAGGGGTTTCTAATCTCACTTTTAATTCCGTGAGATTTCCATTGTTCACCACTTATTTATTGCTTGTGGTGTGGGTACTGCCAATGATTGTATTCATTATGTAATATAATTTAATTTATCAATATTTAAATTATCATTTTAGGATCCTTATTTCATGGGTGTATGTTTCCTAAGTTTCCAAATCGATAAGGGAATTTGATATTTCAATTTCCACTCATTCGTCTTTACGCCTACTTCATTGATTATTTTACTGTAAGATTATGTGTGGAGTCACTATTTATTTGCATATGTCATTATTTTGACTCCCCTTTATATGGATATACGTTTCATAAACATAATCACTCCATTGAGAAATTCTCAAGTCCTCGATATGAACTTGATAAGATTAATTTTAACTCAATATTTATTTATTGAGTTAAACATCTAATTAATTGGTGTTGTTTTTACAAGAATATGTGTGAACGTCCACTGAATATTATACACTTAATATCCAATAATATTGATTGTATTTAAATTTGTCACACAAAATTATGTCGTTGAATTATCTTTGACCTAATTATATGGTCTTTATAAGAAATTTCATCTCAATTTACATTCCATTGAGACTCCTTTGTTGTTATACACCAAATCACTTTTATATGGTTTATATAATGTACTTTGACATATTATATCATGAATCCCTTTATTCTCATGATATTACAATGTTTTGATTACCTCAATTATTTGTTTGGAAGTGTCTCTCTTTTTGTTAGGAACTCTAACTAAAATATCACTTTAAATGTTTTAAATATTTATTATTCTAAATCTATCTCATTAATGTCCAGGTTTTAAAAATGGTTTTAAGGATTTATTTATATGGAAATTAATGTTTTAATATTAAAATTCCTATTAAAATTTTAAAAGTGGTATGGGAAACTTTGATTCAAAAATCTATTTTTAAATGACTTCTTGACAAATAATGTGACTTGTATATGATTTCAATAAAAAGGGGGATATGTATCTCTAATAGTTTGGATGATTATTTTCAATTATGTTAATATCCTTCATTATTATCGAATGAGGTTAATCTGATACAATAAAATCTTCCATATTGTATCGAATGAGTAATGTTTGATTATGGATGTGCTATTTTTATACCATTCATGATTTGTGGATAAACTATTGGAATTTCATATGCTAGTTTTAATATGAATTTTTCTGTTATGTGTAAACATGTTCATATGAGTAATGCATTGGAATTAGTAAGTGACTGGTGGAGCCCGCTATAGCTCCTCGATGCATCGTTAGGACTCATAAGAGAAACTAGTGTTTTGGCACAAAGCCTTGACAAAATATTATTTTTAATCTTGGCACAAGGCCTTGACTATGTGGTTATGATAGTCTGTCATTATGCATTCCATCATTATGAAAGTGAATTTTGATATTTTATGTGATTATTGAACTAGTAGAAAATCCATGTGAATAAGTAAATGAAATTATTTTATTTTATCTTTTCCATAATATGGTGAGGTTCAAGTTTAAAAAGGCTTTTGTTCTAGTCTTATACACTGCCTTAAATGTTTATGCGTATTTATGAAAGTTTCTGCTATAATGTTATCTTTACTAAGCATCTGAGCTCACCCCTTTCTATGTTTTATTTTTACCAGTATGCAAAGATGTATATTATGACTGACCTCCAGGGATAGTCTATGGGATTTTAGTGTTGTTTATGGAAACAATGATGTGGTAGTTTTCTATTTTATGATGTAATGTAAACCTTATGAATGTATCTAGTACTTACAAGGCTACTAAACTAATCTGCCTTTTGAGACAGGATCTTTTATGATCATTCCAATGATACGTAATAATGCACCGACTCTGGGCTTCTAGGTTCGGGGCATTACAATGAGATCAGCAGAAAAAGAACATTTATATGCCCCAATGGGAACTGATTCACAGAACATTGTTGCAATGATACTTCCCTTATGAGTTTTAATTGCCAAAACCCTTGTTAAATCAAATTGGAAATATCTAATTTTCCTAGCAAACTGGGAAAATATGAAACAATGCGATGACCCAGAATCAAATAAAACATTTTCCAAACTTGAGGAAACCATTAAATTACCTGCCACTGCATCATTCAGAGCTTCTACCTCAGTAGTAGTGATAGCAGAAGCTTGGCCTTGATCCCTCGTCCTTTTCTGAGGTAAGTTCCCTAGAGGCTTATGAAATTCATTTGAATAATTTCCCATCTCCCTACAATTATATCATTGAACATCGGTAGATTATTTCTTCCCCTTGCAATCACGAGCTTTGTGGCCTTTTTCACCACACTTGTAACAGACTCTCATTCCCTTCATGCAAGTACCAGGGTGTTTCGGAACACCCTGATATTTTATGAGAAATATTTTTTTATGTCTTATGTTATATGCAACATCAAAGGAATCTTTCACTACACTAGCTTGGCATGCGTTATACGCAAGAGCAACCTTTCTCAGTAGCGTGTGTTGTACGCAATATCGAGTTGCACTAAACAACGATATATTGTTATAATATTATCATAGACTAGACATTATGAATAGTATTACCTACATTTTAAATTTTATTACATTAGTATTGATCTTACACATTTTCTAAAACAAATTATGTGTAGAAAATAATTTTTTTGGGTAAAATAAGTATTTTTCAAAAAATGCTGTTTTTCCACCTTTTAATGGAGCACCCACGTTAAATCTAGTTTTTGACAAGATTATATGTTCAATTTTACAAAATAAAATTCTTCTTTGGAAATAGGATTTGAAAATTATCTTTAGATAAATTTTTCATATTATGCTGATAACTTTCATATTTTAATGAATATTAAAAACACGCTATATTTTAAATTAAAACAACTTTTTTCATCCCAATAATTTATATGGTTAAATTATAATATTTAATGGTTTTAAAGTATAAATAGAATATATTATTACCATTTAATATAATTTATATCATTACCATTAATTTTATATTGAATTCATAGGTAAAAACATTTCAATCTTTGGCAATGTTTTAACTTTTAAAACCTGTTTTCTTAACAATGGGATTAATTATTAATTAATTACTCTAACTTCTGTGTTTTGAATTTTGAAAAATGGTTTCCATATTTTAATTACGTGGGTTCAAATAATGTTAATAGGTTACTTTTATTTTTTTGATATTATGAATTGTAGAAATGGTAATTTTTATTTACTGTAGTTGAAGGTAAATCATGTAATTAGGGGTAAAAATAATATTATAAAATTACCCTAACACCTGCCAAAATTTTATTGGATTACTAAAAGTCGACCCTTATCACCTAAGGGTCGGAATAAATTCATTTTATGGACTTTTTAACATTAAAATAATTTAATTAATATTAAAACCAAAGAATGTGACAACATGTCACTCTCTTAAATCTTATAAGTATAATAATTTTAAATTAGGGATAAAATTAATGAAACTTTAAAAATGAATCGTCTCCAGAGATCTAATAGAATTATATACATCATGAAAATTTATTTATTATTTTTAGGTATTAAATAATTATCATTAATTATTAGACAATAGTGATGTTGAAATTATTTTATTGATTGAATTATCAAATGAATGATTTTAAATGTATTAATATAAATATTATATGAACTATTTAATGTTCTCCACTAATTTTATAGATAAATATGACATGTTATAAATCAATTAATCTTTTTATTTCGAACATATATTCTATGTATATTTTATTTAAATTCAAATAAATGAATAGTGTCAAAATTGACACTATTGTTATTTTATAAATATTACATATTATAAAATTGTTTAAAAATCACAAAAATATGTTAAAATTATAAATTAAAATTTATGTGGTCTAAAATTTAATAAAGTATACAGTTATGGATAATTCACAACATATAAGTAATTATTTATAATGATTTAAAATTTACAATATTATTACTACAAAAAAAATTAAATAGATTATATAAGGATAATTCATGTTGATAATGTTTAAAATAAATTATCAACTTGTATAAATTTTATTTGATGATGATATTAAAACCCTATATCATCTAATATTTGGATTTGAGTCATTTTTTGAGGTTTTTAAGGGGTTTTGGAATTTATTATAAATTAATATTTCTTATAATTCCAAAGGTGCCCCTCTCCTCCCTTATAAAAGGGTACCTCCTCCCTCTCCTCCTCACACCACCATGAGTCTTCAAGATCGACCAAAACCTTCCCATTACCATTCTCAACTTCCCTAGAAACATACTAGATGTCCTGGTCTTCTTCAAAAACCAATTCTAGTTCCCTAAGAGGAGGTTTCGAAGAGGCGTGTCGAAGAAGAGGTAATATCAGTTACCGATTCATTCAAATTTATTTCTTCTTCTACTTACTCTTCTTTAGTTGTTTCATTATTAAGTAATAACATCAATATCACTCATATACTGATATTTTATTATAAATATGAAACACCGCTATTTCACTTTCTATCCATCCAACGAAAAATGAAATCATTGTGCGTGCGTACGTACTGAATACCGTCTCCACGCCGTGGTGTAATCTTTTTTCCACCACCACCTTACTTAGATTGGAATAATGGTGTAAATAATAACTATATAAGATTATTTTAAAGTGATATTGATTCTGAAATAGTATACATACACTTCAATACAATTCCCCAATCATGGGAACGATATCATCGCTCGTGCGTACGTACGGCTTACCTCTCCACGATGTGATGCGACTAATTCTACATGATATTCAATGAATAATGATTATATAAATGAATTGAATGAGTAAATATGATATATATTACAATAATACCATTCAGTAAATGAGATATATATAACCTAAAAACAAGAATAATAATTTATTCGACAAAACACACATAAGAACATAAAGCAATAAACACCTGAATAACAAGTAGAAATGAAATATTACTAATAAGAAGCTAAGAATATGACCATATATGATATCATAAAAATGAGTATGATTCTGTAATAATTCAATTACATTATTTAAATCATTATAAATGAGGTTCGGACACATACAAAGTATATCGGACCAAAGGTAATCGAAAATCCCGTAATCTCATTTTTATCTATGATTGTTTATACTTCAGAATTTACTAGGGAATATTTATCATCCACACCCATGTCTACTAAATATAATATTATTTATATCCTCCTACAATTTTTTAAATCCAATTTTACCCTTTGGTGAGTTTTTACTAAAATATATGAAAGGAATCTTTTGTCGTTTTTTGTACGATGTACTTTTTGACTTTATTGGCCAAAGTATGAGAAGAATGTTTTTTTAACTTATACGACATGAATGGATTTTTATGATTTCATAGAATAATATTACCATGAAGATTCCTTTACATGTTTTAAAGTTTATTTTTAATCATATTATTTTATTTTAAAAATTTTTGACATGTTAAGAAATGAAAAATGTTTTTGAAGTAGAAATGATATTTTCCTCAAGAATAGAGTTCATGTGTTTTATCAAAATTATTTTCCATCTAAGATAATATGGGGTTCTGTTTCTATCCTTATTTTTAAATTTATTTGATTATGATATGATGTAATTATTTTTATGATGTCCTTTTTATCTTATATGTATTATGTTATGATGGCATGATGTTTAAGAATCCCATTTTTATTACATGGGTTATGCTATGATGCATGATTTATGATCTTGTGGAACACATAAGAATGGTATAATTATGAGATGGGTGGGACCTATATCTCTCTCCAATTAATTGGGTAAAGATTTATATTTCATGAGATAGACATGGATGGAACGAAAGTTAATCGGGTTCAGTGATTCAGGACTGGAACGAGGAGTGAACTTGGTTTAGTAATGGACATTTGTCTGCTATGATAGTCTTGGCAGTGAGTCATGACCAATATGAAATGATTTTCTATGATTATGTGTGTATACCACAAAGTATCATGTTTTTAGTTATGATTATTTGGGATTACTTTTCACTACTATGATTTATCCCATGTCATGATATTATGATCTCTTTTGCAGGTTACGATTTTAAAAATGTTATATTCATACGGATATGATATGATTGATATTTCCTTTGTTTACCCCTTACTGAGAATTTGAGCTCAACCTTTTGTATGTTTTCTTTTCCCCGGGTCTGGATTAAGGGTATTAAGTAGAATATGCCAAAAGGGACTGTAGATATGATGAAATAAATGGGGGACAATGTAGATGATTTATGAACTAGTTGTTTATGTTTCCCACTTTCTAAAGACACTATACCTATACGGTCCTTTCATGGTTTTTTTATATGTCGTAATAAGTATGCTTCAATTCTGAAGCAATAACAATATGTAATGTATGGACCATTATAGTGGGTATCAGAGGAAAGGTATAGTCAACCTTTGGAAAGTAGGATGTGAAAGCCTTAGTAAGAACCCTAAGGATATGTCTAGGAATAGAACACAATATTAGTGTTTTAGAAATGGCCATGAATAACCTAAGATAAGACCTTAAGTGTTATATTTTATTCTTGATTATGTGGTTTTCCTATTATGATTAGTGTTTCTCACACTATTATTATTAGTTTTAGTCAATGGCTAGAACCTGAAGGAACCGTGTTAATGCTGAATGTGATGGGCATTGCAATGATTGTCCCCCCTGAGCAACGAAACATTATGGGAGCTAGAATAAAAAATCTTGTAACCATGCTCACACAACTTTCTCAGGCTACGAACCATACAGGAATTCCAAACGAGAAACAGAAGGAGCAACATTCTATTGAATCCTTCATGAGGCAGCGTCCAACTTCATTAAGCAGGTCTTCTAATCCATTAGTGGCTGAACAGTGGATTAGTACCCTTGAAAAGATATTTTCAGTTCTACAATGTTTTGAACATGACAAAGTCATCTTAGCAGTGTATCATTTGGAAGGTGATGCTCATCAATGGTGGAATATTTTTAAGAATACGAGGCAAAGAGATGAAATTGAGTCCATGGAATGGGAAAAGTTAAAGAAATTATTATCAATAATTACTTCCCTCGTATTCTTCTAACAAAGATAGAGAAGGTGTTTCTTGAACTGAAGCAAAAAGATGATGAATCTGTTGGTACCTATGAAGAAAATTTTACAAGACTTTCAAGGTACGCTTCTGGAATTATTATCCAACCTGAGAGTAAGATCAATAAATTATTTAGTGGCTTAAAACCAAGTATTCAAAGGGCGTTAGCCATAAGGGACTTCACTAGCTATGAGGAAATTGTTCGATGTGATCTAAAGGTTGAGATGGATATTGGAGTAACCCATCAATCATATGGGTTTGATAAGAAGAGGAAAATGGAATTAAAAGGAAAATCTAAAGACAACACTGAAAAGAAGATGAGTTTTCCTTTATTCTCAAATTGTGGAAAGAAACATGGAGGGAATTGTCTTAAAGGGACAGGAAAATGTTTTAAGTGTGGAAAAGAAGGTCATCGGGTAGTTGAATGTCGAAATAATGGGAAGAAGATGTCTAATGAAGCAAAAAAAGAAATGGATACACAGAATTCACCTCCTACACTTCAATGTTTCAAGTGCAAGGAGATTGGGAATTATGCCAATCAATGTCATAATCCAAGGGATGTTGTTGATGATCAACGTCAACAAACTCTTAAGGCCAAAGGCAAAGGAAAGTCACATGCAATTACTATCGACGATGTGGATTACAATAACGAAGTGGTGAAAGGTACTCTTACCATACAATCTAATGTAGAAGATGTTTTATTTGATTCTGGATCCACCCACTCTTTTATTTATGAAGAATTTTCTAAGGGTATCATCGTACTACCTCAACAATTAGATGTTCAGTTAGCTGTGACAACTCCTAATGGCACAATAGTCGCATCAAAAGTTTACAATTCTTTTCTGATTGAAGTTTGTGGGAAAGTGCTTCCTAAAAATCATGTGATCCTTCCTATAGTGTAATTTGATATGATTCATGGCATGGATTGTCTTTCTTTATATGGAGCTCATATCAATTTCCAATGAAGGGAAATCACATTTAATATTCCCGATCAATCTACTATCATCTATCGATGCAAGGATGAATATAAACTTCTAGTGGAAATTTATTCCATATAATGGGTCTTGATTCAAATAAATAAAGGTAATTTATCTCAAATGGTTGGAGAGAAACTCACGATTAAAAATATGCACATTGTACGAGAGTTTGACGATGTCTTTCCGGAGGAATTGCCAGGTCTTCCACCAACTTGTAAAGTTGTGTTTTCAATAGAACTCATTCCGGGTGCTATGACCATTTCAAAGACACCTTATAGAATGGCCCCAATTGAGTTGTAGGAATTAAAGAGGCAACTCCAAGGGAATCTTGGTAATGGATTCATACGCCCTAGTGTGTCACCTTGGGGAGCACATGATCTGTTTGTTAAGATGAAAGATGGATCGATGAGACTCTACATTGATTATAGAGAACATAACAAGATCACTATCAAGAACAAATATCCTCCATCGCGCTTCGATGACTTATTTGACAAACTATGCGGAGTTCAATACTTTTCCAAGATTGATCTCCGTTTAGGGTATCATCAATTTAGGGTCAAAAAAGGAGATATAACAAAGATGACTTTCCGTACAAGGTATGAACACTATGAATTTATAGTGATGCCATTTGGTCTTAATAATGCCTCTGCTATCTTCATGGTTCTAATGAATAGAGTCTTTAGAGACTATCTGGAACAGTTTTTGGTAGTCTATATAGACGATATTCATGTCTATTGAAAGAGAAAATAAGAACATGAAGATCACTTCAGAATTGTATTAAAGACCATATGAAATGATAATCTTTATGGAAAATTTACCAAGTGTGAATTTAGGCTTCAAAAAGTTTCATTTTTTGGTCACATAATCTCAAAAGAGGGGATATCTATGGATCCAGCAGAGATAGAGGTTATTGAAAGATGGTCGAGACCAACAAAAGTAACTGAGATCCGAAGTTTTCTTGGTTTGGATGGATATTATCGACATTTTTTGAGTGGTTTTCATGATTATCTAATCCAATCACCAGGTTGACTCGAAAAAGAGTTAAGTTCGTGTGGATGGAGGAGTGTGATGTGAATTTCCAGGAGTTGAAAAGAAGGTTATCTAGTGCACCTGTGCTCACACTTCCTTGTAGTGGAGAATGGTTTGTGATCTACAGTGATGCATCAAAGAAGGTATTGGGGTGTGTTCTCATGAAAAACAATATTGTGATAGCTTATGCCTCATGACAGTTGAAAATACATGAGAAAAATTACACTTTTCATGATTTGGATTTAGCTGCAGTAATCATTGCATTAATTATTTGGAGGAATTATCTTTATGGTAAAAGGTGTGATATTTATACTGATCATAATAGTTTAAAGTATATTTTCACACAAAAGGAGATGAATATTCACCAAATAAGATGGTTGCAATGGATTAAGGATTACGACTCCTTAATTAAATATATCCCTGGGAAATAAAAGAAGGTGGCAGATGAATTAAGTCGACAAGACCATGCTAGCATATCCATGATGATGATCACAAAATATCCAATATTTATAGATTTAAAAATGATGGATCTTGGAATTATAATGGAAGGGGAAAAAATTATCTTTCTCAAATGAATGTTCAACCATCTATGCATGTGAAGATTAATGAGGCACAAAAATAAGATGTAGAGTTACAAAATAAGGTGATAAATGTTCCTGAATTAAAACTTGATTGTGATGGGATAATAAGGTTCAAGAATCGGGTTTGTGTTCCTCCCATCCCAGAATTTAAGACGGAGCTGCTGGATGAGGCTTATAGTTCTTCATTCTCTATTCATCCTGGAAGCACGAAGATGAATAGGGACCTGAAAGTGTACTTATGGTGGAATGGCATGAAAAGAGATGTTGCTGAATATGTCTCTCGATGCTTGGTTTTTCAGCAAGTTAAAGATGAGAGATATAAGTCTAAAGGGATGTTACAACCATTACCCATACCATAATGGAAATTATAAAACATCACTATGGACTTTGTCACTAGACTTCATAAAACATCCAAAGGCAATAATGATATCTAGGTTATAGTTGATCATCTTATGAAGTCAACAGCCTTCACTGCTATTAGAGAAGATTTATTTCTGGATCAGCTTTCCAGGATATATGTAAAGGAAGTGGTAAGATTTCATGGAGTATCACTTTCCATTATATCTAATCAGGATCTGAGGTTTACCACGATGTTTTGGCGAAGTCTTCAGCATAATCTAGATACAGAGTTGAGCATCAACACTGTTTATCATCCTCAGACAGATGGTGAGTCTGAGAGAACAATTCAAACTCTAGAAGACAGGTTTATAGATTTCTCTATGGATTTAAAATGTGGTTGGGATCAACACCGACCTTTAGTGGAATTTTCTTATAATAATATCTTTCACTCTAGTATTCAAATGGCTCCTTATGAAGCTCTCTATGGAAGGAAATTCTGAAATCCAACTTGCTGGGATGAATTTGGGGAAAGATAGCTATTAGGAACTGATATTGTTGATGAGATGGCAGAAAAGGACCGATCTATTCAACAATACATAAGAGTATCTCAGAGTCGATAAAAAAGTTATGCCGATAACCGAAGAAAAGACCTAGAGTTTGAAGTGGGTGATAAAGTGTTCTTACGAATATCTCTTTGGAATAGAGTAATGAGATTTAGAAATAAGGGAAAGATGAGACCTAGGTATATCGGTCGTTTCGAAATACTGGATCGTGTTGGGAAGGTAGCTTACCGATTTTCCCTTCCACTGAATCTCTCTCAAGTTCACTATGTGTTCCATGTATCTCTCCTGAGAAAGTACACACCTGATCCTTAACATGTACTAAGCTTAGATGTTATACCACTGGAGCAAGATATTTCTTATGAAGAACAACCGATAGTGATTCTGGATCGTATCAAAAAAGTTCGACGGAGCAATACCACTTTCTTGGAGAAATGTTTATGGAGTAACCACCAATTAGAAGAAGCTACATGGGATCTTGAGGATATGATGAGGGAGAGGTATCCTCATATGTTTGTTATGAAGTGACGAATTTTGAGGGAGAAATTCATTTTAAGGGGGATAGAATGTAACATCCTGATATTTTATGAGAAATATATTTTTATGTCTTATGTTATACGCAACATCAAAGGAGTCTTTCAGTACACTAGCTTGGCTTGCATTATATGCAAGAGCAAACTTCCTTGATAGCGTGTGCTATACACAATATCGAGTTTCACTAAACAACGATATATTGTTATAATATTTTTATGGACTAGCCGTTATGTATAGTATTACCCAAATTTGGAATTTTATAACATTATTATTCATCTTACACATTTTCTAAAACATTTTATGTGAACAAAATAAATTTTTTAGGTAAAATAAGTATTTTTAAAAAAATGAAGTTTTGCCACCTTTTGATTGCACACCCACATTAAATATTGTTTTTGACAAGATTATAAGTTCAATTTGACAAAATAAAATTCTTCTTTGGAAACATGATATAAAAATAAACTTTGGATAAATTTATCATATTATGGTGATAACTTTCATATTTTTTTGTATAGTAAAAACACACTATATTTTAATTAAAAACAACATTTTTCATCACAATAATTTATATGGTTAAATTATAATATTTAATGGTTTTAAGGTATAAATAGAATATATTTTTTCTATTTAATATAATTTATGTCATTACCATTAATTTTACATTGAATTCATAGGTAAAAACATTTCAATCTTTGGCAATGTTTTAACTTTTAAAACTCATTTTCTTAACAATGAGATTAGTTTAAATTAATTACTGTGACTTCTGTGTTTTGAATTTTATAAAATGGAATCCATATTTGAATTAATTGGGTCCAAAGTATGTTATTAGGTTACTTTTTTTTGATATTATGAATAGTAACTATGGTAAATTTTTTTTACTGCAGTTAAAGGTAAATCGGGTAATTCTAGGTAAAAAGAAGATTATAAAATTACCCTAAAACCTGGAAATATTCTGTTGGATTACGAAAAGTCGACCCTTATCATCTAAGGGTCGGAATACATTCATTTTATGGACTCTTGACCATTAAAATAATTTAATTAATATTAAAACAAAGAAAGTGACAACAAGTCACTCTCTTAATTCTTATATGTAAAATATTTTTAATTTAGTGACAAACTTAATGAAACATCGAACAAGAATAGTCTCTAGAAAGATAATAAAATTATCTACATCATGTAAATTTATTTATAATTTTTAGGGATTAAATAATTATCATTAATTATGACACAATAGTGATGTTGAAATTATTTTATTGATTGAATTATCAAATGAATGATTTAAAAGTATTAAAATAAATATTATATGAACTATTTAATGTGATCCACTTAATTTATAGATAAATATTACATGTTATGAATAAATTAAATCTTTTAGTTCGAACATATCTTCTGTTTATATTTTATTTTAATTCAAATAAATGAATAGTGACAAAATTGACACTATTGTTATTTTATAAAAATTACATATTATAATATTGTTTAAAAATCACAAAAATATTTAACAATTATAAATTAAAATTTATATGGTCTAAAATGTAATAAAGTATATTATTATGGACAATTCACAACATATAAGTAATTATTTATAATAATTTAAAATTTAGAATATTATTACTACAAATAAAATTAAATATATTATGTAAGGATAAATCATGCTGATAATGTTTAAAATTAATTCCCAGATTGTCTAAATTTTAGTGGTTGATAACATTACAACCCTATCTTATCTAGAATTATGATTTAAGTAATTTTTGGAGTATTTTATGTGGGTTTAGAATTTATTATAAATTAATATTTCTTATAATTCCAAAGGTGCCCCTCTCCTCCCTTATAAAAGGGCACCTCCTCCCTCTCTTCCTCACACCACTTTGAGACTTCAAGCTCATACAAACCCTGAACATTTTCCTTCTCAACTTCCCTAGGAACATACTAATGGTCCTGGTCTTCTTCAAATACCAATTTTTGTGCCCTAATAAGAGTTTTCAAAGAGGCGTGTCGAAGAAGAGGTAATATCTGTTACCGATTCTTTCAAATGTATTTCTTATTCTACTTCCTCCTCTTTAGTTGTTTCATTATGAGGTAATAACATCAGTATCAATAATATACTAATATGTTATTATAAATATTAAACAAACCTATATCACCTTCTATCCATCATACGGAAAATGAATTCATCACGCGTGCGTACGTACGGAATACCGTCTCCACGCCGTGGTGTAATCTGTTTTCCACCACCACCATACTTGGATGGGTATAATGGTGTAAATAATAACTATATATGATTATTGAAAATTTATATTGATTCTGAAATAGTATACATACACTTCAATAAAATTCCACGATCTTGGGAATGATATCATTGCTCGTGCATACGTACAGCCTACCGTCTCCACGATGTGATGCGACTCGTTCTATATGATCTTCATTGAATAATGATTATATAAATGAATCTATTGAGTAAATATGATATTTATTACACTAATAACATTCTAGAAATGTGTTATTTATAACCTAAAAAGAAAAATAAGAAATTATTCGACAAAACATGCATAAGAACATAAAGAAATAAACACCTGAATAACAAGTAGCAATGAAATATTACTAATAAGAAGCTAAGAATATGACTATATATGATATCATAACAATGAGTATGATTCTGGAGTAAGTAAATGAAATTATTTAAATCAATATACATGAGGTTCGGACACATACAAAGTATATTAGACCTAAGGTAAGGGAAAATCTTGCAATCTCATTTTTATCTACGATTGTTTATACATCAGAATTTATAGGGGAATATTTATCATCCACATCCATGTTTCCTCAAAATGTAATATTATTTATATCCTCCTAAAATTTTTCAAATCCAATTTTACCCTTTGGTGAGTTTTTAGTAAAAGATATGAAAGGAATCTTTTGTCGTTTTTTGTACGAGTTTTTTTTGACCTTTCCTGCCAAAGTACGAGAAGAATGTTTTTTTAACTTATATGGAATGAATGGATTTTTATGATTTCAAAGAACATTATTTCTAGGAATCTTCCTCTAAATTTTTTCAATTTAATTTTTAATGAACTTATTTAAGTTTAAAATTGTTTTACATGTTATGAAAGGAAAAATGTTTTAGAAGTAGAAAGGATATTTTTCTCAAGAATGGAGTTCAAGTGTTTTATCAAAATTATTTTCCATATAAGATAATATGGGGTTCTGTTTCAATCGCTTATTTACATTTATTTTAGTATGATATGATGGAATTATTTTTATGATGTCCTTTATATCTTATATGGATTATGTTATGATGGAAAGATGTTTAAGAATCCCTTTTTTATTACACGAGTTATGCTATGATGTATGATTTATGATCTTGTGGAACACATAATAATGGTATCATTATGAGATGGGTGGGACCTATATCTCCCTCCAATGCATTTGGTAAAAAGTTATATCTCATGAGATAGACATGGCTATAATGTAAAGTTAATCTGGTTCCGTGATTTAGGACTGGAACGAGGAGTGAACTTGGTTCGGTAATGGACACTGTCCGCTATGATAGTCTTGGAAATGAACCTTTACTAATATGAAATGATTTTTTATGATTATGTGTGTATTCCAAAAGGTATCATGTTTTATGTTATGATTATTTTGGATTACTTTTCAATACTATGATTTATCCCATGTCATGATATTATGATCTCTTTTTCATGTTTAGTTTACAAAATGTTATGTTCTTATGGATATGATATGATTGATATTTCCATTGTTTACCCCTTACCGAGCATTGAGCTCACCCTTTTGTATGTTTTATTTTCCCCAGGTCTAGATGAAGGGTATTATGTAGAATATTCCAAAAGAGACTGTAGATATGATGAAATAAATGGGAAAATACATAGACGATTTATGAACCAGTTGTTTATGTTTCCCAGTTTCTAAAGACACTATACCTATACGGTCCTTTAAGGGTTTTGTTATATGTTTTAATAAGTATTCATCAATTATGAAGTAATAAAAATTTATTTAATGTATGAGTCGTTATAGTTTCTTCCCACATTTACTGTAGGATGGATATTCAATTTTTACCTTCTTCCACTTATTTCCATTTTCAGAGTGATCAGCATATCTCTTCTTCTCTGGCTTAGCTTTAAAGTCATAAGACATAGAACATTATTTTTCTGTCTTGATAGCATATGAGAGAATATCTTCGTATGAAGAGAAGGATTTTGAGACCAATTCTCGATGGAGAAATGATTTTAACTGATCAAATAAATGATCACTCATACATCTTTTGTTACATATATAATATGCGGCATGCCTCGCTAGCCTTGTAAAGTTAGCCCTTATACTTTGTGACATTCTCGTCCTCTTTTTGCCTCAGGCTCAAAAATTGTCTTTCCATATCCGCTCGATGGTCATGAGGAATGTATTTTTCAATGAAAAAATATTTAAACTCCCTCCATTCCATATTGAATACTTCATCATCTTTCTTCGTGATTCGAATCAATGACCACCATTGATCAGCATCTCCTGTGAGGCGGTAAAGTGCAATGAAATATTTTTCCCTTTCGCTACTCCCAAAGGCATGGAATATTTTCTCTAAGGAATTTATCCATTTCCTAGCTACTAGTGTATTTATACACCCATTTAATGTTGGTGGTTCTTTCCATAAGAAGCGATCTAACATTCATCCTCTATGAAGCAGATCAGGGTGCTCCATATGGGTAAGGTTATTATTCATAACCTGAGTGAGTTGTCCCAGTATGGTGATTAGATGATCAGCACTAGTTGCATCACCAGTTCCACTATAATTATATTGAGCAGGAGGGAAATCCCTACATCGAGTGTGTGCATTGATACGGTTTCCATTCCTTCAACTATGCTCCATTTGTAAACAATGGAATATACTTGATTAGTTTATGAATCGCAATACATAAATCTAAACTTATTATACAGTTAAACTAAATTGAACAGTTTATGGATATAATCCATAATCACAAAAAAAAATTCTTTTAGGATGTAAATACTCATAAACCCTTTATAATGGTTTGTAAAGAATTTAGAATTATCCTAAGCTTATCCTCCGAGAGTGTCGTTACTAAGAGTGCAGCAAGGACCATTGTCAAGCACTAGTTCACATTCGAGTCTAGTTCAAAGTGGTGTTTTCAAGTTTTAACCCTAGGTAAATATATGGTAGAACTGCCTCTATTTTCTTGTATCCAGATAGAGATTTATCTCTTGGAAAACTCAGAAAATCTATACAATACCAAAATTCTTGGAAGTTCTTCTATACTAATCCTCAAAGTCCATCTTAGGTCTATGTTCCCTAAGTAGGGTTTATCTAAATCTAGCTTCCAAGTTATGTACTATACTTCCTCTCATACAAATTGTAACACCTCGACCCATGTTAACTAGAGTCGGTGCATTATTACATAACATTGGCATGGTCAAATAAGATCATGTCTCAAAAAACATATTAGTTTAGTAGCCTTGGAAACACTAGATACATTCATAAGTCTTACATTACCTCATAAAGTGAAAATCTACAACAATATAGTCTCTATATTGAACACTCATATCCCCTTAGACTGTCCCTGCAGCTCAGTCATAAAATACATTTCACATCTTGGGAAAAATAAAACATAGAAAGGGGTGAGCTCAGATGCTCAGTAAGGATAACAATATAGCCCAAACATTCATAAATAATCATAAACATTTAATGCAGTGTATAACTAAAACAAAATCCTTTTAAACTTGAACTTCAGAATAATATGGAAAAAATAAAATGAAATAATTCCATTTACATATTCACATGAATATTCTACTGGTCAAATAATCAAATGCAATATCAATAACCACTTTCATAATGATGGAGTGCATAATTCCAGACTATCATAACCACATAGTCAAAGCATAGTGCCAAGACTACAAATAATATTTTCTCAAGGCCTTGTTCTAAGACATTAGTTTGTCTAATGAGACCTACCGATGCATCGAGGAGCTAGAGCGGGCTCCACCCGTCACTTACTAAGTCCAATTCATTACTCATATGAAGAGGTTTAAACATAACACAAACATTCGTATTAGAACTAGCATAAAAATGTAAATACATTCTCCATAAACTATGAATTGTATAGAAATAAAACACCCACAGTCAAACATATCACAAAAAATTCAATACAATATGGATGTTTTGTATCATAAAAAGTCATCTTCAAATAAGCTTAAAATTCATCTAAGGATGTTGACATAGATGAAATAAAAACTATTTGACAGAAAAGTATTTTTTTAAAAATCATTTAAAAGTAACAAAATTATAAAAGAAAACATTTACTTTGAAAATATTCTTATAAGCTTGTAAGGGAATCTTTGAAGATTTTATAACGGCAGAAAATAGCCGCACCTGCCATATAAGTTAAAAAAGACATTCTTACATTAATTCTGTCGAAAAGGTTAAAAAGGACCATGTTTGGAAAACGACAGAATGATTACTTTATAAAAATATTATAAAAATTCAAACAAGGGTATTAATGAATTTAACTCATAGACTGTAAAATATTAATAATGTTTTGAAATACATTTTTAAGAAGCATGGATGTGGATGATAAAGAGGTCCCTATAGATACTTACGTAAAAACAACCTCGGATAATAAAGAGATTGTGAAATTAACCCTTACCTTGTACTTTTACTTGGTCATGGGTATGTTAACATCCTTTATAATGGTGAAATAATTGTTATTAAATTATATATGTACCATATATATTAATATGATATCATATATGATCTTTTAACATTTTTTTGTTAATAATATTTTAGTATTATCGTCGTTTCAGGTGTTAACAGATTCGTTTTACTTTATATTCTTTGTCATGTGAGTCATATTTTTTATGGATGGGTTGTATTGTATTAATATCCTGAATAATATAAAGTCTTTAAAAATTATTTTTAATTATCTAATGAAAATTAGTCTTGAATTGATACGATGGGGAATGAATCTCATCGCGTTAGTGGAGATGGTAATCTGTACGTACGCACGAGAGAAAATATAATTATTTTGATATTTAAATAATTTATAATTGGATGTTATATCATATATAAATTTTTATGTTATATTTATTATTTACACGAATTACACATCATTATTATACCCATCCAAATAATAATGTATTGAATAACAATTACATCACTTCATGGAGACGGTAATCTGTACGTACGCATGTATGGTGACATGTCATTTAAAGGATGGATAGAATAATGAATATTGTTGTACCATATTTATAATAACATAACTTTATATAGAAGATACTGGAGTTATTTTTTTATAATGTAAATAACAAAGAATGAAGAAGTGGAAGAAAAAAAGAACTTGAAAGAGGGTGGTTCAATTATAACAAATTCTTTGCGTTCTTCCTTTTGATTTGATCAAAAGGACTCCTTAGGATGGATTTCAAACTAAATAAGGCCTCTAGGATGAAGTGAGGTAAGTGGAGAGGATATTTGGGCTGATATTGGCTGAGATAAAAGGAATTGAACGTGTGAATTAGAGGGAAGGGTGAGTGCCCTTTTATAAGAGGGGTGAGGGGAAAATTAGAAAAGGCTAGAACTATTATTTTATAATAAAATCATTTTCGGGTTCTAATGGATCCAAAATGGATTATATAAAGGATAAGGTGTTTATGGGTCTAAAAAAACTCAACCAATAGGTTTTAGATAGGTTTGGGTCAATATATTAACTTTATATTTTAGATTTAACTCCTAGTTAAATAGTTTGACATTTACCATGTCACTTTGTATTTTTATATTATATTGTTAATAAACATACTATATATACATCCAAGAGAACCCCAAGTGGTTAATTAATGATAAATATATCATTATATAAGTACTTTGGCCGATCTTAAGACTTTCTTGAATAGAATATCAATTAATAATATAATATTTGTTTTAAAAACACTTTTATGTCAATTTTGACACTATTTGGTATTTTGTTTTTTATAAATTCATAACAACATTATTACTTCGAATATAATTCATCTAACTAACACAAATAAGTCATATTAACCTTGAAAATTAGTTTAATTCATAAAAAGTCTAAAATTACATTTATTTGGATATTTATAATATCAATTATTTTAATATTTCATTAATTAGGTAATTACTGCGTCACCATTGTGTCCTACATAAATTAAATTATTTAATGCCTAAAAATTATAAATAAAATATTATTATGTAAGAAATATTTTTATATTTCTAATTAATATTTATAATCTAATTTATATTATGTATAACCCTATATTAAAAAATTTTTAGTTATTAATCATTGATTTTAACCCTTTTAACTTTTCTTTGAATTAAATAATTATAAATGTCTTAATCTAATCCAAGAGGACCAAAGAGGTTAATATTTTATTCCTAAGGTTGTTTTTGGATGAATTATATATACCCAATTGAATTAAGACATGTTTCAGGATAATAATAATATCATTTTTACCCTTAATTACACAATTTACTTATAACCGTGTTAAATATAAATAAAAAGTTAATATTCACCGAAAATTATTTTTATCTTATTGAACCAAAATTTACTCCTTGATATTAAACTTGTCAAACATATTTTTGAAGTTCCACTGACAGAAGCGGTAAAATTATGTTTTATATGAATTTACAAATTCTCTTAGGATATGGGTAAAAGACTGTGAAAAGTTCAATAAAATTTTTATATATCTGAAATTATTATAAAATGACTACAATTAATTACATTGAACATATATAGGTATTATGTATCTATTTTGTCCAAAAATAAGTTTAAATAAAAAAAATTTAAAAAAAATCGGGTTTAAACTATAATTCTGTGTTTTTTAACTATTCATCAAAAATTGAAAGTTTTTTGAAAACTACCAAAACATCACCCTAGGATAATTTTGATATTTAGAATCCAAAAATGAAGTCCATTTTTAAGGACAAAATTTATAAAATTTTAAAAAGTGGGTATTACTATTCATAACGCTTAGTTTGATTGGTTGTGGCGAGTTAGAACTCGAAGTTGCGTACAACACATGCTACTGTATTATTCAAAGAGAAGCGTACCATGGAAGCTTGGGGTGTTACACAATACATTATCCACACTATAGGGATTTACATCCCTAAAATCCAAAAAAACAATTGAACCAATAGATGGGGGTACTGAGCAGGAATCTGAGCCTCCCGCTCCCATGTGTTATCCTAGAGATTCTCGTGTTGTCACAAAATGCACACTATAGGAATCAAACATACAAGTATGACTGACTCATTTTGATCCCCTATCTCCACTAGGAACTCGACAATCATCTTCTCATCATCAATTTCATACTCACCCCAGTCGATGATGTGCAATAGATCATGCATGTACCTACTCAGTTGTGAAAGGTGGATAACATCATGCACCAAGTGCATCTTGGGGGGGGGGGGAGCTAGGAGGTACTCCATCTCACCAAATCTGCTTAGGATCTGAAAAGATCTGATTTAGCTCTAACATAGCTTGCCACCCTGACCAAATCTCAGTAATCCTTGACAGGGTGAGACCCAAAGTAAAACCTGAATACCCTACATGAAATCCAAGGGTATTCAACTCTTATCTGCAAAAGACTAATGCAAGAACTGTGAAGTCCTTATTCTCTCCAAGATGATTTTCACCTTCTCATGGTAGCTCGTAGCATCTTTTGATCCATTTGTGCTAACTCCCCTGGGTCTTCCCAGTATATGGGTGATCTGCAAGGCTGCCTATTCAAGACCTCAAATGGTTCCATGCCAATGGTAGAGTGACATTAGTTGTTGTATAAAAACTCATCTAGTGGAAGGTTGTTCTCGGAACTACGACCTAAATCCATGACACAAGAATAGATCATGTACTCAAAGGTATGTATGGTCCGCCCCATCTGACCATCCTTCTTGGGGTGAAAAGTTGTGATCAACTGTAGCTATGTCTTGAATGCCTCCTTTAGTCCCCTCCACATCCAGGATTTAAAGAGATCATTACAACTCGGGATGATCATCGAAGGAACCTCATGAAGCCGCACTATCTCGTGAATGTAGAGGTGTCCCCAACCCTCTACCGGTCCCTACTCCCAGATGGGTAGGATGTTATCCTAATTGTCGAGTCGAACAATAATCACACAGATAGAGTCATAGCCCCCAGATGCATGTGGAAACCCCATCAAATATTTAATTTTTATTCCATCCCACTTCCACTCTAGTACGTCATTTGGCTAGGATAATCCTACTATAACATGATTCTTGGCCTTCACATGCTGGCAATTGAGGCATCGTGAAACAATCTCGGAAACCACTTCTCAATCCATGGCTACTAAAACTGACTTTGGATACCACAATATATTATTTACACAATAATATGTCCTTCTAAGCGGGATGTATGAAACTCCATCAACTCCCCCTCCCACAACTCCACTGGTACTAAGGTATACCCTCTGAAAAGGATGACGTGCTCTCCACCTATCAAAATTAAATCAGGAGATTGTTCTGAGGATAACTGAGAATGTCAGGCCTCCTTGTCACATCCACCAACTATGCCTCCCTAAATTGATATAAGAGTGTGGGAGTAACGGTAATAGATTGAAGATAAACTCCTTATTCATAATCCATAAAGGATATCTTCATCGTGGCTAACTTCTTTGTCGCCTCACTCAGCTGTTGCAAACCAGTCCTCCTACTGAGTGAATATTCCATGACGTTCCACTTCCTATACTAAAGACATCTTTGTTGGGAGATGATATAACAGAGAATATTGTTGTCTATGTAAAAAGTAAACCACCCACCCATCAAGTAGTGCTGCCACATCATCAGGGGAAAGACCACTCATGCTACCTCCAGGTCATGGGTGATGAAGTTATTCTCATGATTTCTCAAATGTTGTGAGCCGTAGGAAATCACTAATCACTCATGCACTTGTACACAACCCAGTCTGTTCCCTGATGGGTTGTAGTAAACTACATTCCCAACTCCCTCGTCTGGTAGTCTCATGATCTAGGGCACTAGTTAGTCTCGGCCTCGGCTCTTGTAAACTATGCTTGCATTTCTCAATCCAAACGAAGAACATTCCCTTCTATGTAAATTATGAAAATTGTGATTCTATATTGGAATAGTAAGGTACTAACCTCCGATAGTAACCAGCCAAGCCCAAGAAGATATGAAACTCAGTCACACTCCTAAGTAGCTCCCAAGAATGTACTCCCTCTATCTTCGCAGGATCTACCATAACTCCAGCCTCTAAGATGATGTGTCCTAGAAAGTGGAATTCTTGAATCCAAAATAGACACTTCACGAGCATACCAATATGTACGTGATCTCAGAGTGTATCCATTACCATTTGTTGGTGTGTAGCGCGCTCCTCTTCTGACACTGCCTAATCCAAGATGCCATCAGTGAAGAAAACAATAAACCAGACAAGGTAAGGCTAGAAGATCCTTTTCAGGAGGCCCATGAACACTGTTGTGGAATTAGTGAGACCGAAAGGAATCACTCAGAAATCATAGTGGCCATAACTACATTGGAAGTATCTCTTCGTTACATCCTCATCACATAACCAAAGTTGGGGATAGCCTGATCTGAGGTTAATTGTTGAGAACCACTTCAATCCCATCTTCTAGTAAAAGAGGTCATAAATTCAAGGAAGTGGATAATTGTTCATCACAGTTAGCTAGTTCATGCAGCAGAAGTCCACACACTACCTCAAACTCCCATATTACTTCTTATAAAAAAGAACATGGCCTTCCCATGGTGAAACGTTGAGCATTACGAACCCCTTCTCATATAGGCCCTCTAGCTATAACCCCATCTCATGAAGATCTGTGGGAGCTTTCTGATATGCCAATGTGGATATCTATGGCTTTCTAGGAAACAAGTAAGTGAAAAAGTCAACCTTTATGTATGGAGGAAGTCCAAGAACATCCTTTGGTAAAACATCCTCCTACATGTCCACCACTACAATAAATCTTAGACTTCTCTCACCCACAACACCAATGGTGAGTCTATCCAACATGTGAGTGATCAACTTTACCCTAATATATGAAATTATGTATTACACTGCAAGGGTTTACATCTCACCAGTGAAGGAAAACCTGGTCTCATCTGCATGGACACACCACATAGTATGCCTAAAACAATCGATCTGAGCATGGACTGTAGATAACTTGTCCATACTCGAGATGATGTCGTAAGGCCTTGATGTCCCTAATAGGAGATCCTATCTAAACCTATCACCTCCTAGAGTAAGCTCACACTACTATCACCAGTGTGTGACCCTCAAATTCCCTCCTGTAGGAGTCTCTAACCATAATGATTGAGCCAACGGCTCAACAAAAATCTCTGAGATCTGAACTAGAGACACTAAAAAGAATGAATGGCTAGATCCTGTGTCTATAAACACTATAGCTAAGGTGGAGAAGACACAGATCATACCTCGAATTATCTCCAGAGTGTCGTGGTCATAAGCATTTGCTGCTTGAAGCTATGATTTCCCTATTATGGATACTCCATATGGTAGGGGTCGACCACTTAGGGGTGGAGGTGAAAGTACCTTGAAATTCCTCCCATTGCTGGATGCTCGGCCTTCCCCTTACCACGTCCACCATCCTACAAACCTCCACGATCATACTATTGTCGTGGTCTTGGTGGCCCCTCGACAGTCTGATGGTCATTCATGTGGTGGGTCAGGAAGTCATGAGCCATGTGTCTTTGTCCACTAAACGTGTAGAAAAGTATTGTTCCCCATTGACTCCCTCTACTATGGGAGCCTCGCACTGCTGACCACGAGTCCTTGGGTCATCTTCTGAAGGACTTGGACCACATGAGACCTTGTGTCTTCTGTCTGATGCCTGTCAAAGACTTTGCTGCCTAGGGTGTACTGCATGCTCTAACAGTTGGTGCCTGCTCCACCAAGAAGTTATCTACTAGAAGCGCACACTCTAGCACCCCGACCTGAGTTGGAATGCTGAGAGACTACACTGATTCCTTGATCTCCTACCTAATTCTCTGATCAAAGGCTTGAGCCTCATGAATGTTTCTTACACCATGTCTGTGGAGTAGTGAGATATATCGGTGAAGCTCGTTGAGTACTCAGCTACCATTATGATTCCATTCTAAAAGAGGTAAAGCACTTGAATGTGCATATAGAAGATGTTAACAGGGAAACACACTTTCTAGAAAAGCCAATCAAAGTATATCCAGGTATAGGTGGTCTCATGGGGTGTCTTGGTGGTCAAATTCCACCATCTCCCTGCTGAGCCAAGTAGAAGGCTCTCTGTCAAAACCCACTTCTGGTCAAAAGGTGTTCTCACTTTGTGAAAGACCCACATTACAGCCTCTAGCCAGTCCTCAGTGACCTGATGAACCATATCTCCCCAAAACCTGGGAGGTCTTTGTCTCTAAAACTCATGTAGGGAACTGATATTTTGAATGTCCTCTTCCAAGACCGCCATCAGGCGATGTCAACCATCGGGTGGTGGTAGCACTGGTGCAACACCTTGTGGGGCCATCTTATACAGGTCCCTGAATAGATGCCTCGTCACTAGGAGGGCTGTCCTCACAACCTCGTATCTGGATCCTATTTTGTCGTCCACATGGAGGAATCCTGATATAGGTCAAGATGTTCCACAATCAGAAGGATATACATGGGGAGCTAAATTTTTATCAAAATAACATAAAAATACACTTATGAAACCATTTTTTTCTTATATAGGTCTGAAAAGAGGAATTAAAGGTCCTAGTGTATGGATATGTTGGCCGCCACACCATCATTGGACTCCATAAATATGAAATTCGAACCTAAAATAGTTAAAAATGGTGCCAAAAAAAACACAAACTCTCGAAACTTTTTGTAGGACTGAACACCCTTTGATACCACTTTTTCATGACTCATCCCCCAGGGGCCCATGCTGTGAAAACCCCAATCATGCATCTTGAAGGCCAGGGGCTGACGACTAGTGTCGAAGGCATCAACCAGAAAGTGGGAGGAATTTTCTAGAGTACCTATACACACACACACACACACAGACACACACAAACACACACAAACACACCCAAATACATCCCAACACACTGAAAGGGGAAAAAAGTACCACTAAAAAAGGATGAGTTCAAGTACAACTGAATATAGGTGGGATAGAATAAAAACCCAACAATGAACAGAAAACACACGTAAAAAAATTGAAACAGTGATGGCCATCCACAATTAACTCCAACAGATCATGAAAGTAGTGAAGCTACAACCATCGGAGGTAGTATGTTCTGTCTTCCATGTAGTTTTGGGGACCCCTAGTCCCAAGCCACCATGTCCACCATCATATCATCCATCAGTCCTATCTCCCTGAGCACCCCTATCAAAATGTTAGTAATCTTCACCTAACACAACAAGAACTGGTGAAGACCGTGAAGGGGTGAGTAACACAATACTCATTATAGACCCCAAAACAAAAAAAGGAAATACCACACATCATTTCTTCATGGTAAGGCATGAAACTCAAGACATCTCACACCGTGTAAACGTTCAGGGTTATAATAGGGGATTCATCAGTCATATCTTCGAGCACCTCAACTAATAGAAAACTTCTTATCTAATGAGTATTGTGGGCTTCCAGGTATAAATAAGTGCTTCCCACTAACCTTTGATTGCTTAGGTATGCCTCCCCATTGCATATTGTGGGGATGCTAAGTCACAAAGATGTGTTTTCCACTATTCCTTGCCAACATAGTTACTCCTCATCAAATGTAGTGGGACTAAAATGTCACAATGAATTTATTCCCACCGTGGACCTAAAAATTAATTGTCAACTACATCCCACTAGGATATATTTGATTAATAAAGAGTCGAATGTCAGAAGACCTCATGTCTTAGCCAAC
This sequence comes from Viscum album, assembly GCA_963277665.1. Taxonomy (NCBI): domain Eukaryota; kingdom Viridiplantae; phylum Streptophyta; class Magnoliopsida; order Santalales; family Viscaceae; genus Viscum; species Viscum album. Next base: position 769,044,465 of record OY728156.1, read on the forward strand.
CACTGGGTTCCATATGTAGCTCACTTGGGAGAACCACCTCTTAAGCCATTTGTTTCATAGTTACATCTGTGAAAGTCACCATTGAGAATTTAAAACGATCTACCTCATTGAGAGGGTCCCATAACAACAAATTGATCATCAATCGGATGTGCAGTTTGCATGATACAGATGTTATAGTAACCTAGGGGCAGTTGTGATGGGGCCCGGTCTGACCCAGTCAGGCCGGCTTGACCAACCCTGCCAAGGGGTCCCACATACCTTGGTTTAAGATAGACCAAACCGAACTGGGCCAGTTCGTGTCTAGGTCTGTCTTTTATGGTCTAGCCAATGGGCCAGGCCCAATGGCCCTCGCTGGACCCGTCCCAGTTTGGCCAGGGGTCCAATCCGTCGGGTCACCCAGTGACGCAGTGTAGTCCAGTCAGGCCTGATGGGCACATGTCCAGGCTGTCAGCATTGGTCCAGCTAACTGGATGCGGTGCGGCACACTAGCCAAAGGCCCAACCATATATGGCGACTGGGGTACACCCCCGACCAAGACGCGGCGACCGACCACGTCCAGTCTCCTCTTCCATATGGGGGTTCCACCTCTTTCCAAAATCGAGAGAACAAGGCTCATCCATCCAAGATGGGTGACCTAAAACCATGCCACATACATTCACGATGCACTCACTTGGTGTCGCGGTTCCTCAGCTACAGCAACCTGATGGCCGTGGTCTCCACCATCCGCGACATGCCAATGGGTGTGTCATTCCACTAACTACAAGCATGGTCAGTGACCCTCCGTCCCACTCACCGACACACAGCTGGTGGGTGCTTTCGCCACCTCTGTCGGTGTTTTCATGACATATGGTCCTTTGGCGGACCCCTAGACGCGTAACGATGGTGTGTTCTTCACACCGCTTGCGTCTACGGCCTCTGGAGTTCTCCTTCTTAACTATAAAGGACATAAACCACAAATGCTATCTTTTTGAGAATGTAACTACATAGAATTCACATAAAGAGGTTCTTGAGTCTAGTTTGGGTTGGCCCGATCCCTCCATGTTAAAGGCTTATAATCAGGGGGAAACACGGGGATTGTTGTTTGATCATACAAGAATAATCTTAATCTTGGATAAAGAAATCCCCAATAGTGTTACCCTCCCACATAAATGCAAGAATCACGAGTTGACCAATTTTAGGGTTGATCTATGCTCATAGTTTCTAGAAAATGAAGGGTAAGAACATGAAAATCATATAAAACCCCTACCTCTTTGACATTCGATGCCAAAAGGTCATCCTCGATAGTTCAAGGGGTCTATGTCGTCTAATTCGGCTCCGCTCTTTGAGGATTGTCGAAGACGATAATGATCCACTAGCGTTTGTCATTCTTCGTTGGGGAGGAGACTCATCGTAGTTTCATCATAGAATCCCCGATGTTTTTAATTACATAACTCCACACGTTGTATTGTTAAAAGAATACAGAAATGAAGCATCGTTGCATCAATTAATGATGATCATTAAATTGTCCAAATTAAATGATCCACATTTAATGAATCATTATAAAAATAGTGTCACAATTTAAAATGATTCATTATTTGTTCTCCATTAATGTGCCTCGTCTCCACCTCATTACTTCTCCATAGTGTCTCCATATGCCAACAAACAATGAGAAAGATATAAAATAATTCCTTTAAATTATTTTATGGCTTTTCTTGAAAATTCTGAAAAATAACTTTCTTGGTTGCCCATTTCATACCGATGTTAAGTAATTTCTAGGCAATTCTTGGTTTTCTGTATTCAGCAGTACCATTAGATTTTTGATCCAAGAACAAGTTCAAAAGATTGAAAATATTGATCACGTGTTTAATGAAAATAACAAAAAAGGGTTTATAAATTCATTTCGGGCTCTCTGGGCCTCAGAATCAGTTGTCGTTGAACTTCACGGTCTCAAAATAATTCCATATAGTTAAAGAAAATTTACACCGAAATTCTGACATGTTAAAATTGAAATCATTAAAGGTTACATAAATCCACATGGTGTACTCATTAATTTCTTCTTTTCATAGAAAAATCAATTTATGATCTATATATATTGATAATATTAGGATAGAATAAAATTTCATAAATTAACATTCACACTAACTAAATTTATCATATAATTCTTTTTCTATTAAAATTTTAGATAATGATTCTTAAATAAATAATATACTCTTCATAACCTTTAGAGTATATAAATATTTCATGAAAAAATTACTAACCATAATTATATGGGTAATTATAGATGTTTAGGGCATTATATTTTCCTACTGAAGCATGTATATATTGTTAAATAAGGTGATATTAATAAAATCTTTATTGCGCTGGAAATTTTTAGAATTATGAATTTTTTTTGCATGTATATGACAATATCTCTTCACATTTTATAATTTTACCATGTTTTTTATCATATTATTGACACGTGAGATATCAAATCTATTTTTCATCAATGATTTTTGTCACCATAACATCCATGAGACAACATTTTCTTTTATATAAATTTTTTGGATGTTCAGTTAAGTGTATATTGTTAGTCATAACTTGATAAAGTATGTTTGGAATAATCATAATATCATTTATCAAATATTATTACCTTTCTTCTCTTAATATGGGACTATATATTAATTATAACCAAATCCAATTTCACTAATATGTCTATGATGTCATTAGATCCAACACCCAATAAATATATTCTCAATAGGGAAATAAATACATTTTATACTAATAGTAATATTTCATCTATTCCTTCCACTATGCATCATCTTTACAGGATTAAATAAAATATATTATCATATAAGATTGTCAATTTCAAATAAAAGTGTACAATTAAAATTATAGTTCAACATTGAACATAAATTATGAATTTATGAAAACATAATATTAGAATAATAAAATTAGTATCATTTGGAAAATATTTATGTCGTATTTTTTTAGGTCCTTCACAATGGTTCATAACGGGTGTTTGAATCGACCTAAATATATACCCCAAGAGTGTCTAGAAAATTTTCCCTCTTGGGAACACTCATCCTGCACCTGTGATTATATAGTCAATACCCTACCCACTCCATTCAGTGTTTTTACCCTTGGGTGCATATGTTTCTCAGCCACATATAGATAAAATTATCTTGGTAGATATATATTCTCTAATAAAAAAAATAATATCTACATTAAAAAACAAATATGGGATTATAGAACACATATACCAATCCTTAATGTTGGTTATAGGGTTTTTTTCCCAATATAATCTTCCGAAATATTGTTCCCATAGTATTAATTATATTACAATGTTACCAACCACAAATATATAACTCTAAAAACCCAAATTCATTGGTTAATTTAGCACATTGGAATATGATTTAGGTCCTCCCATCCTAACATATTTAATATTGCTACTATCTTAGAATACTAGATACATATATGATTTTCAAATTACACTTGAATGCAAGAAATGAAAAAAAAAAGATTTTTGTAAGAACATTATTTATTATTTTATTACCCTAGAAAATTCATAGAACCCTTCGTAGAAACATGGAGAAAATAGAAACATAAAAATGGTGATATTTTATTCTTAGATGCTCAGTATTGGAAAAGAGACAAAAAAATCTATCCAATGATAAATAAATCAATAATAATATATAATAGATAAAATAAACTAATAAACCATACAAATTATATCATGAAATTGGAATATATACATAGATAAATTTGATATTATAATAATCATAAAGATAACAATAAATTTTTTTAAAACAGTATAATTTATTTTCTGCCTTCATAATCTTACTGTTAAGTCATTGTGCCAAGATACCATACACAAATAAGTAAGAAAAACCCCAAAAATTGAAGTTATTTTCACTTTTGAGAACAATAAATGAATAAAGGGGATAAAATAGATGCCCCTATCACATAATATATAGTTATTTCATCTAGATATAAAATTTTTTATATAAAAAATAAAATACAGAATCAACAAAAAATAACACTATTTGAAAACAAGAAAAATGAAAGTCTATTTTTTCCATAGTAAATAAATAAAAAACATGTTCACAAAGTATATATTGAAATAATGTACATGGTATCATTAGGTTATATATTTATTAAATAATAATATTCATCAAATAATGATGAGAAAGTTGAAAATAATTTTAAAGGGTCAATGGATTTTTTTAGAGGAAAATACACTTTTTATTTTTATCTCACTTTTTTCAGAATAAAAATATTTCAATAAAATTATAAAAAAAATATTTTAATATAACCTTGGAAGTGGTTAATTAATTAAATAAGGAAAAGAATATTCATTATGGTGGGAAATGTTATTTTAGCTAAAAACATTACTAAATATTATTTTCACACCATTGGAAAAATGTACATCATTGGGAAATGATTATACGATTCATTTAAAAACATTTTTTGTAAATTAATTAATGGGTAAAAAATTTAAATTAATAAATTGTTTTATAATATTACAAACATTTTGGAAACTATTTTAATAAAAATATGGACATATGATAAAACCATTCCTAATATAAAATAAAAAACATTTTTAGATTTCCTAAAAAATGTAATTTTAGAATTTTTAAATATTTATAGAGGTAAAAATTAATGGAAAAATTTTAATTTATAGTAATGAATGATTAAAAGAAAATATATAATTTTTAAAAAATAATGACTTCCAAATTTATTTCAATGTAATTTTAAATATAAATAACCCTAAATTACCATGAGTTTATTAAATAAAAACATGTTGTTTTGATAACTTTTGAATGATTGCCCAACTTGAAATAAATTAATTAAAAATAAACTATAAAAACCATTAATATAATGATATTATTGACATATAAAAACATGTTATTACACAAATAATCTAGAAATGACATAGATAATTAAGAATTAATATAATCCAATGAGAATAAATTGAGTTGTAAATCATATAGAGCTATTAAATTGGGATATTGGTTCTATGAAAGAATCTATGATGAATACACCATTTCCCTCCTCTCATAGAAATTTACTAACTAAACAATGATATTAGATGTATCCCCTCTCTCCCCAATGCAGGTGGGGGTGGGGGTGATCTACCTCCACCATTTTCAGCATCTAGGAAGCATTTTTTTCATTATGTTTTATGATCCTGATTTAATTCCTCATTTCCTAGAAAATTTGATTATATGTATGGTTACTATTTAATTCAATGGTTAACCAAAGATGGATGTTTTGGATATAGAGTTCATAGAATCATCAGATCTATATAATCTAGAATTTTTGGCTCACTTCAGTAATCATCGACCATCGCTCGTAGTGTTGGACATATTCATCTTTGGTTATTTGGGTCTACTGAAATGATCATTTCTTAGCATTCCGAACAAGATTAATATTATGATATGAATTTCATTCGGGGATGATCTAATTAACTCTTAATATATATCTCCATGATCACTCAATGACTTCCAATTCTATCTCTTTCAATTGTATTAAGACTTTAACTTGAAATGAGATGTTCATTCCATAGAGGTGTGGGTATGTTTCTCAAAAATACTATTTCGTTTTAGAGATAATCTACTTTATAAATTATATGAAATATGGTAGGAAATTATTTATGTATTTATATTCTAAAAAATTCAAATTTTCAATGAAAATACCCATGATTTTTTAATGAGGTTGATGTTTTAAATCCCTTAATAGAACGAGTTTGGATCACTACCGGAGAAAAATTTCGATGGATGTAAGAAGTGGTTTTTGAGCCATGTACGATATAGTTTATGTCTTCTAAACAATTGTGGCATGTTTTTTCATCATTTTATCAGGGATACCTAGATTGGAATTGTTCGAATGTTATCCCAAGAAATAAATTAGTGAAAGAGGTTACCCATGACCTTATAGAGAACTAGAATGTTATAGTACATGATGGCTCCAACCACAGGTAGGACCCATCTTGTCTTAGAGGGGTTGAGGCGGTGCGAAATGGCGATGGGGAGGGGGGATATCCCACAACCAATAGACCTTATATCATTTTCATGTATTTTTTATTAACATCAAACCCATAAATGAGGACTTAATCCATGATGTTAAATAAGGAAACTCATTAGGATGCAAGGAACATGAAAATTCCATTCAGGAATCAGATTATTTATAGGGGTTTAGATAGTCTAATGAGTAGGATAATTCCAAGAAAGATATGTTTCCCAACCAATATAAGTAATTATTATAATGGAGTGGTTGAGGAAGGGATAGGTTGAGATTACAGGTTGTCATGGGTGGTTCAAGAATAGGTGACTCATGAAGTTGCTTATTTGTTCATGAATATTCCTTTATCATAGGAGGACCCCATAGTTGACCAAATTTAACATGAGGCTGAATAATATGGGGATATATCTGACCAATTAACTAAAGATTTTATTGGTGGATAATGACAGAAATGGATTCACAGTACATGGAAGAGGAAGGGAGGGATATGGGACCGTGATACAGGGGTATGTACTGTGGTTAGGAGGAAGAAAAAAGGTTTAAACGATTACTCTTAGGTTCTAAAGCCAGTGGAAAAAGGATCTCTAGAAGGACCAAGGTGATGGTAGGTGGAACAAAGTCCCAATATTAGAAATGTAAAAAGATTTTGGATATAATAATGAGAATGAAAAAGGCCCATAGTGGTGACCCAAAAGAAAAACGGGTATGGTGGTGGGAAAGGAAAGCTAGATGTATAAAAATAAAAATAAAAAGGGAAAATTCTTTTTCTCATTATAAATTATAATGATTAATTGTGGGTAGGTTCTTTCCAGATTAATTTTTGGAAGGAAAAAAGTATATAAAATATTAAAATGTGTACTATGAGTCGATTTTAATAAGGATCAAAGGGCTGAGATCATCAAACAAGAAAAAATTTAGTATGCCAATTCAATGAAAGGAGGATTAATGTAATGGAATACATTAAATCGTGGAATAATCTATCAAACTTCATTGGTGACTTAGTCAAAGACGTACCAAATATGAATGTACAAGCACTTCAATGGTTTATATATAGGATAAGTGATTAATATAATATTAGTGTTTTTTTAAGGATTTGCTGATTTCTTACAATTTTAACTAACCCATTTATATGAATTGGTATGTTTTCTCACTTCCCCTCGAATGATCTATAGGAATATAAATTTTAATTTTCAAACAGGTGGTTATTAAACCCCTACCTAATGATTGACATTCCATTTAAGTTAATTTATCCGTCTGTATTATAAATTTAAATATAATATACTTCTATAATCAAATAATATACAAAATTATAATATCATATATGATCAATTCAATAACTTTCAACACATGTTAATAAAAAATAATTATTAAAATCAACAATTTCGAGTGTTCACTATTTATTTTTTGCATTTATTTTTCCATTAGGTAGTACTTAACATATTTTTTGACCATAGATTAATCACATCCATAACCTTATTCATGTGGTTATTTTTTATTTAATCCATATATAAACTTTTATTACTTTTTCTATAAAGTGGTTATTAAAAGTTAATTACATAATTTCATGGAGACGGTAGTCCATACATATACATGTGTGATGTTATTATATATTTATTGATTAAATGAATGAATTGAAAAAGAAAAACATTTAAAAAATAATTATTATATTAAAAATAAACCATATTATTATTAACTATGTCCTTACTAATATCTATGTGAAGAAGAAATTCAAAATGAATATCATCACTTTTTGGAGGTGGTTGTTCATATAAAAGCCCAAATAACATTATCATTTACCAATGTATGAGAATTTAAGAATGTGAATAATATATTTAAATTTAAAAAAATAAATATTTTATAACTTTAATATATAAATTTTAATTTTATTATATTAACAAACCATGAAATGGCTATTGAAAATGAATCATATCATTAAATTGATGTAGGATTCTAGAGACACACATGAGAGATATTATAATTTTATATTTTGTTTGAAAAAATGAGGAAAATGGTTGTCCAATATTCATAATAACATGTCAATATATTGATGATACTATAATAATTCTATATTTGTGGATAAAATACATTAAGAGTAAGTATAATAAGAGATACACTATGAATGAGTCGATAAATATGATTACCCCTTCTTGGAGAGACTTCCTTTTGGATCACACAATTGAACTTATTATGATAGTATTAATGGAATAAAAGTATCTCAAGAATTACAGTATATAAACTTGGATGGTAATAGAGTATGGATTTGATGAGATACAATGCTCAATATTTATTATCAAAAGATAACTAGAGGTGTCATTATATAATTGAGTGAAATGAAACACTTTAAATTACATAAAATATTTAAAACTAAATTATATCATTATTATGTCATGTCGCACTAATTGGATATATTTTAAATATTGGAAAATTATATGGTCTAATTTCCTTCTAGAAAATAATACATTGACATGATTAAGTGGAATTTTAATCCTTTTATTTTGGTTTAACCCCATTGATGACCCTTTTCAACATTAACATTGGTAAGCCAATTTTTATTCATTAAGGGTCCTAATTTTACTTATAAGGTGGAAGGTGGATAAAAAATGGTCCATGTATAGTATTTTGGGACATACCTCATCCAATATGTCTGATATCAAATTTTTTGGACATTAAAATCATGTAATAAAATATTTTTTATCATAAAATATCATAAATCATTTTGGACTATTAATTTAATTACAATTTAATAACATCAATAAAATAATGTAATTACAATATAAACATATTTAATATTAATAAAAAATTATAATTACATTATAAATTAATGTAATACTATAATCCATTATAAAAATATTAAATTTATTATTATTAAAAGATTGTACCTTAATTTTTCTACTTCGTTAATAAGAAATATATCGACACTAAGTAGGTATTTAAAGTAATTATATTTCAAGAAGAAATTTATATTAAATCAGAAATGTCAACATAACTCATTTAAGTTCAAAATAATTATTCATATTCACTTAGAAAATATTTTTATCCTAATGAAAACATATTAGAGAAATTAGAATCTTGAGAATGGAATTTTTTCAATATATTTAACTTAGAAAAATATGAAGGTTACAATCAGAGGAGGGTGGAAATAAATGGCCAAAATTTTGAATCTATTATGATTATGGTTAAAAATAGTCCAATAAAATAAAAATAATTTTTAGGGATATTTTTGGGCCTTGTATCAATGTTTTAACCCACTTATACATGTTTTATCCTTTCCATGCTAATAAATATTTACCATTGTTACAATTCAAAATGAATTATTTAAATGGTAAATATTTACAAAATGTTAATATAATGATTCAAAATATGGAATATAGTTTTAAATATTCAATTTATAAACGTTTTAGATATCAATTTTAAAATATATTCTTAGAACACAAGGATGAATAATATTGAGAAAAATGTGCATTTAGGAAAAAAATTGAGGTTACACCAATATCATGAGTGACGATGGTTACTATATATTTAATTTGATTATATGTAATTTATGGAGTTTTATGTTACATTATGATTAAATTTTAATGGTATGTTTAAATTATTTTACATAATTATTTGAAATGGATATTTTTTAAAAATTAGAATTCATTATAATTCACACAAAAACTAATCTTTTAATGAAACAAAAAAAAATTACACCATGATAATTTGAACATTTTGATTGAATGAATTATATTCATATCCTAAAAAAATTTCTAAAAACTATATGAATTAAATATATGTTTGAAATAAGGAATGCAATAATTTTTTTTGAATAATACATATTTTTTATGAATATAATTACTTCCAAAAACATTAGTTACATGCTTATTATACATTAATAAATAAATTATAATTATACTAAAAAATTATACATATTTATTGTAAATTTATTATTCTTATTCGTACTAATAATTTAACAGATAGGTTATAAGAAAAACCTATAAATTATATTTACTTTATAGTATATATCAATTACATTAAGGATCAGTTTTGTGTTTTATGAATTAAAATCTATTTAATTATTATTCATAAATTATTGTTTTGGTGTGTTACACAATATTTATTAGAAAAAATTATACAATATGTAATTAATTAGAGTTTAACATAATTATAAAAAAATTATTTTCAATTATTTTGGAATCTATTTTTTAGTATTGAATTAACAATATATTAAAAAACTAAATGTCCTAACTAGACTCATACCTAAATTGACCAATACTTCCATTATCTATGGTATTAATCATGGAATTACATGTTGGAACCAGGTTCTTCAAAGCATGATTTGGTGTATGGTTTGTGTTTGTTGTCAATCCTTAGTGGAAGTTAAGGGTGTGAACCAACAAAGCGATCATACCATTCAGGAAGAAAACAGTAGTGAAGGTGGCGCTGTTTCCCAGTGTTTGCCAAATTTTTGGGCCTGAAAATCCGTAAATAAAGTAAAGTGTTTTTGGCAAAGATACTTGCGCGCCGAGCTCTTGGAGGATGAAAGACTTGCGCGCCATATGTTTTTGAGGATCAGAACATCACAATTTGGCTAAGGAAAGAAGGTCGCGCAAGTGTTGGTTGGGTCGCGCAAGTAACTTGCGCGACAGAGGATCTGGAGACAGGACTTGCGCGCCGTCGAGGGACTTGCGCGCCGTCGCGCAGGGGGTCCAGTTTGCCTATAAATACTGGACCACCCCTCCTCATTTCCAACGGAGTTCAAGGCCGAGAGATTGTTCGAGCTCTCGTCGCGCAGGTGGTTGAGTCGCACAGGTGGTTGTTTTGTCGCGCAAGTAGATCTTGCGCGCCGGTGTTTGGCTGTTCTCCCAAGGCAGTTTGGAAGAGAAAGGAAGTGGATCGCGCAAGTATTTAGTTCAAGAAGGCAGTGTCGCGCAGGTGCTTCAGTGACACTTGCGCGCCAGTTTAGTCTTGCGCGCCTGAGACTTGCGCGCCGCCGGGAGACTTGCGCGCCGGGCTTGAAAAGGAGACCTAGACACTATTGAAGCACGCCTGCCTTGCTGGAGCTGCACGAAAGCCAAGAAACTACTCGGTTCATTTGAGGAAAAGTGATATTCTTCTTCTGGTGAGAATCGGACTTCAATAGAGCATCTACATTCAACAAAGGATGCACTCTTATGCAAATGAAGAAGAGACCTACACGTCTATAAACTGAGTGGGACTTCACCAACGGCAGTGAGCCAGGGGGAGTCAACGGGAGTGACCCGAGGGACGCAGTGAGCTATCCCTGAACTATTGTAAAGGCAGTGAGCCTGGGACAGAGTGTCTGTACCCGAACTTTTGTATCCGCAGCTAGTGAATCATAGTGGATTTAGGTATGACCGGAAACCTGTCGGCGTATGCTCCTTGGACGTAGCCCTTAGTGGTGAACCAAGTAAAAATGACTGTGTCTTCTCTGTGCATGTGAATGTTTTCATTTTGATCGTAATCATCATACAGGTTCAACAAGTTCCTACCATCGTGGGAACAAGATCCAACAAATTAAAAGAAAAAGTGGTCACCCTGATTCACCCCTCCCCTCTCAGGGTGTCCCGGGGTCCTTCAAGTGGTATCAGAGGGTAAAGGTTGATGGTGTTGAATCTGACCTTCTTCATCATGGAAAACGCCGTCAATGTCAGGGGAGTCCCTCACTTCGATGGAAGCAATTTCCAGATCTGGAAGAACAGAATGAGATCTCATCTAAGATCTCTTGGAATGGAAGTTCTTTTTTCTACTGTGCAAGGAATACATGTCACTGATCCAACAGGTCTGGCTATGACTGAAACAGACAGGAAACTTCTTGATGCAGATGCTAAAGCACAGAATGCTCTCACTGCAGCCCTTTCTGATCAGATTTACCTGAAGGTGATGAATTGCACCTCAGAAAAATCTATGTGGGATAAACTTGAGAATATTTATGAAGGTGATATCAAAGTGAAGGAGGCGAAACTACAAGTGCTACACAATCGGTTTGATGATCTGAAGATGCATCCAGACGAGAATGCAGACTCATTCTTCAATCGAATTACTGAAGTGGTTGGAGAAATTCGGGGTCTAGGCGAAGAAATCAAAGACATTGATATTGTAAAGAAAATATTAAGAAGACTTCCACCTCTGTATAATGCGAAGGTGTCAGCTCTTGAGGAAAGAGATCTTTCCAAACATTCTCTAGATGACTTACTGAGCAGTTTGGTAGCATATGAAATGAGAGTCAAACCAGAAGATGCTACGACTCAGGTGAGCAAGGAAATGGAATTCAAGGCCATGGATAAGTTTAAAATCTCAAAGGATAGTAGCGGTGATGATGACGAAGAGAAAGAAATTCTTTCTCTCATTGCAAAGAAGTTCCAGAAGGGGAAAGGGAAATTCAAAGGGAAGTTACCTCTCGCATGTTTCCGTTGTGGAAAAGTTGGGCATATTGCCTCTCAGTGCTTGAAGAATATCAATGATGATGACAGTGAAGATGAAAACTTCAAGAAGACTCAAAGAAGGTTCTTCAAAAAGGGAGACTTCAAATCTGGTAAGAAAATGCAAAGGAAGAGTTTTGTCTGTGAAGAGGAAGAAGATGAAAATGAATTCTGTGATGAAGAAGAACCAGAATTCAAAACTGGGAACCATGCGTCTATGATGGCCACTATTGAAAAGTCAGAAAATATTTATGGTGAAAAACAACTGAGAACTTGTGTAGATCCTGATGTGCAACTTAAGGATGCAGTTAGTAAGCTTAAGATTAAATGTAAGAGCTGCAATAAGTGGAAATCAATTGTAGAAGAATCAACTGAATATGTTGATCAACTTGAAGCTGAAATTGAACGACTGGAAGAATTTGTGAAGGTACAATCTAAAATAATTGAAAGCAATGATGATGCAGTTGATCTGAAGCTGAGAATTGAAGAGCAGGAAAAGGTCATCAATGACCTCACATCCAGACTGGATGAAAAATCCAAGACTGTTGAGGGTCTTGAGGAGGAAGTAGTTACTCTAAGGAGTAAAATGGAGACAGAATCAGTTCCAAAAGAATTGAGGAAGAAAATACAGTTCGGAAGATTCTCAGATGCAGAATTACTTGCAAGAGCCAAGTGTGGTTCAGATGGGGTTGAAAAAGTCTTGAGTGATCAAAGACCTGCATGCATGGGAAAGAGTGGAATTGGCCGTGAGGCTGAGTCATCAACTGCTGGAAGTGAAAAGATCCAAAAGAAAGACAAGATGAAAGTTGAACATGAAGAAATGTTACCTAGAGTGCTGAAAAAGGAACCCTCAATCCAAACTAAAAGGAGACCTGAAAATTATCCTCAAACATTCAAAAATGACAGACAGTCTTACTATTCTCCTAAGGAAGAAGGTATAAGGAGAAATTCAAGTGAGAAGACATTTCCTCTCATGAAGTGTCAGTTTGGTGGCTATCTGGGTCATACCATGTCTTATTGTGAAGAGGCAAGAAGCTATCTGAATGGAGAAGATATAGATGCTCAACCAAGGAGAACAATCTCATATCCTAATTCTCATAGAAGAAATAATTTCTATGGATATTGTTTTTGTTGTTCTAACTTTGGTCATAAGGCCGTTAATTGCAGGCAGAGAAGAGACATAGACACCTCATACCGAAGTTCAAGACAAGTCAAGTCTCGTCAGCAAGACAGTGCTGCTCTTTTAAACAGGTTCTCACCACTCACAGAAGACTTTGACTATGAAGAACCTGGGTATGCGGAAGAGATAGTTGAAAGTCCATTAGTCCTATATACTCAATCTAATGTCTCATGGAAGGAAAGGAAGAAGATTGAGAAATCGAACCTTGCAGAGGTAGCCCTCAAAGCTACAAAGAACAACAGTACCTGGATTCTGGATAGCGGTTGTTCATCTCATATGACGGGTAATGCCGGCCTACTAACAAATATCATAAAGAATGTTGATGGCACAGTAAGATTTGGTAATGATGGGGCTCTGAAAATCAAAGGAAGTGGAAGTACCCAATTAGCTAATGGAGAACTAAAGAAGACTGAAGTCCTTTACGTAGATGGCCTACGCCATAATCTCCTTAGCGTGAGTCAACTCTGTGACTTAGGACTTATAGTTACTTTTAATCAGAAAGGCTGCACCATCAAGGGAAAAACCGGCAATTCACTTATGAAAGGATGCAGAACAGAAGGCAACTTGTATCAGGTTGATAGTGAAGAAAATGCATGTTACATGACTGTTGAAGAATAAAACAATTTGTGGCATCGGAGATTGGGACACATCAATCAACAAGACATGGAGAAAATATCAAAATTGAGAATTGTCATGGACATCCCCAACTTGAAGCGTGAGCGTGAAAAATCCTGTGATGCTTGTATTCGTGGGAAGCTGGTCTGCAGTTCATATCGGCCAAAGAAGAAAAAGGCATCTCACCTTCTTGATCTGATTCATACAGATGTTTGTGGTCCAATAAATGTTGCCGGAACTCATGGAGAAAGGTACTTTGTCCTTTTCATAGATGATTACAGTCGAATGGCATGTGTGATGGTCATTCACCGGAAACGACAGGTCCTTGACTGCATGAAAACATATCGGCGAATCGCCGAGAATGATATTGGACAAACAATCAAAGTGTTGTGATCTGACAATGGAGGAGAATACACGTCCATTGAATTTGAAAATTATCTGGAGAAGCATGGGATACAACATGAGGTAGCTGCTGTGAGAACTCCACAACAAAATGGAGTTGTTGAACGAAGGAATCGACAGGTGAACAACATGGCACGAACTATGCTGATTGAGAGTCGTATTCCACGACATTACTGGAAAGAGGTTGTTCAAGCTGCAGTGTACATTCAGAATCGAACAGGACTTTATATGGGTGAGACGAAGACACCATATGAATTGTGGCATGGACGGAAGCCATCTCTAAAATACTTTCGTGTCTTTGGAAGTAAGTGCTTCATAAGGAACAAAGAAGGAAATCAGGGGAAATATGGTGACAACGCAGATGAAGGAATCTTCCTCGGTTACTCAATGAACAGCAAAGCCTACAAATGTTTCAACAATCGTTTGGGAAGGATTGTGGAAAGCAATGATGTTAAGATAATTGAAGAGAAAACCACAAATGCTTCACGGACGTCATATGCTGATGTGATAGAAAGTCATGAAGAATGTGGACATGAAGAAACTACAAATGCAGAAATAGAGGAAGCTGTTCAAAACACTCATCAATCACATAATGATGATGACTCAGAAGAAGAATCTGAAGAAGAAACTATGGATGAAGAGAATACTACTGAACCTCGCAGGAGAAATCGAAGAGCTGAGATTGATCCATCCAACATAATTGGGGATAGGAGTGCACCCACTCAAACCAGAAGGATGAGGAATACCACACAATCTGCATTTCTATCAGTTTTAGAGCCATCCTCATTCGAAGAAGCTGCAAAAGATGAATCTTGGGTGAAAGCCATGAATGATGAATTAGATCAGATTGATATGAATCAGACATGGGATCTTGTCTAGAGACCCGAAGGTCACAATGTGATTGGTACCAAATGGATCTTCAAAAATAAGTTTGATGAGCATGGAAGTGTCATCAGAAAAAAGGCACGATTGGTATGTAAAGGATACTCTCAGATTGAAGGCATTGATGTTGAAGAAACCTTTTCTCCAGTGGCTAGACTGGAGTCAATCATGCTTTTCCTTGCCATGGAACTCCAAAGAGGATATAAAGTATATCAAATGGATGTCAAGACAGCATTCTTGAATGGTGTACTCGAAGAAGAAGTCTACATTGAACAACCAGTGGGCTTTGTCTTGGGTACCGATGAAACAAAGGTCTGCAAACTAAAGAAAGCTCTATATGGTTTGAAGCAGGCACCACGGGCGTGGTACTCACGACTAGATTCATATCTCAAGAAGTTGGAATTCAAAAGAGGAGGAGTTGATCACAATCTCTATGTGAAGAATTCTCCAAAAGATCAATTCATGGTTCTTGTCTACGTTGATGATATCATATTTGGTGGCAGTAGGAAGAAATCAGTGGATGAATTTGCCAACCACATGAAATCAGAATTTGAAATGTCTATGATTGGGGAGCTTACATATTTCTTGGGGCTGCAAGTGATTCAAAAGAAGGAATACACATTCATTTCTCAGGAAAAATATGCAAGAGAGCTGCTGAAGAAGTTCAATATGCAAGACTCCAAACCAATGTCAACTCTGATTGCAGTTGGAACTAAACTTGGAAAGCATGAGGATGGGAACTCTGTTGATCCCACCATGTACAGGAGGATCATTGGCAGCCTACTGTACCTGACCGCGACAAGGCCAGATATTGTCTTTGCAACATGCCTTGCGGCCCGCTTTCAGAGTAATCCAAAGGCGGAACATATGGCAGCAGTAAAAAGAATCATGAGGTACATTCAAGGTACACATAACTTCGGGTTATTTTTTGCTGCAGGCAGGGATAGTGCATTATCAGCATTTTCTGATGCTGACTGGGCTGGGGATGTCATAGATAGAAAGTCCACTAGTGGTGGAGCTTTCTATATTGGGCAGAAATGTGTTGGCTGGTTGAGCAAGAAACAAGAAAGTACTTCTCTTAGTACTGCTGAAGCTGAATATATCTCCGCCACAAAAGCATGCACTCAACTTCTTTGGATGAAGCAGCAGCTAACAGATATTGGTGATAAGGTGCAGCAACCAATGGTGATTTATTGTGATAACAAAAGTGCAATTGATCTTATGAAGAATCCGGTTCAGCATTCTCGTACAAAACATATTGAAATACGGTATCATTTTATCAAAGAAAAGGTTGAACAAGGCGTGATTAAAATGGATCATGTTGGAACTAATGAGAAAGTGGCTGATATCCTAACCAAGCCATTGTCTGCGGCTGTGTTCGAGAAGCATCGGTTGAACCTCAGTGTTCGACCACCTCCTACTGCATAAGGAGGCTCCGGAAGTCCCCTCTCCCCGTTTGTTTTAACTGTTTTTATCTGTTTATGGTTGTGATGCAGGTTTATGGGGGAGATACTATCCAGGGGGAGTATGGCTTGAGCTGAACGTTGAACAAACTTTTCGGTCTTTGGTTTTATTGTCAATGGGGGAGAAAGGAATAAATTCAAGGCAAGAAATTCTTCTGTGATGAGAAGTGTAAGCTTGTGATGAGAAGTTTAATAAGGATAACATCGGGATGGAGAATTTCGTGTACGATTTCAACACACTAAGACCCAATTCAAGCTTTCTCTCTTGTTTTCTACACCGAGCATTGCTCACGTAGACTTAGAGTGTTAGCTGAGTTGATTCTTGAGTTTTGGATTTGCTCATGGTTGGAGATCTATTGAATTTATTCTGATTGCCAACAAACCCAAAGGGGGAGATTGTTGGAACCAGGTTCTTCAAAGCATGATTTGGTGTATGGTTTGTGTTTGTTGTCAATCCTCAGTGGAAGTTCAGGGTGTGAACCAACAAAGCGATCATACCGTTCAGGAAGAAAACAGTAGTGAAGGTGGCACTGTTTCCCAGTGTTTGCCAAATTTTTGGGCCTGAAAATCCGTAAATAAAGTAAAGTGTTTTTGGAAAAGATACTTGCGCGCCGAGCTCTTGGAGGATGAAAGACTTGCGCGCCATATGTTTTTGAGGATCAGAACATCACAATTTGGCTAAGGAAAGAAGGTCGCGCAAGTGTTGGTTGGGTCGCGCAAGTAACTTGCGCGACAGAGGATCTGGAGACAGGACTTGCGCGCCGTCGAGGGACTTGCGCGCCGTCGCGCAGGGGGTTTAGTTTGCCTATAAATACTGGACCAACCCTCCTCATTTCCAACGGAGTTCAAGGCCGAGAGATTGTTCGAGCTCTCGTCGCGCAGGTGGTTGAGTCGCGCAGGTGGTTGTTTTGTCGCGCAAGTAGAGCTTGCGCGCCGGTGTTTGGCTGTTCTCCCAAGGCAGTTTGGAAGAGAAAGGAAGTGGATCGCGCAAGTATTTAGTTCAAGAAGGCAGTGTCGCGCAGGTGCTTCAGTGAAACTTGCGCGCCAGTTTAGTCTTGCGCGCCGCTGGGAGACTTGCACGTCGGGCTTGAAAAGGAGACCTAGACACTATTGAAGCACGCCTGCCTTGCTGGAGCTGCACGAAAGCCGAGAAACTACTCGGTTCATTCGAGGAAAAGTGATATTCTTCTTCTGGTGAGAATCAGACTTCAATAGAGCATCTACATTCAACAAAGGATGCACTCTTATGCAAATGAAGAAGAGACCTACACGTCTATAAACTGAGTGGGACTTCACCAACGGCAGTGAGCCAGGGGGAGTCAATGGGAGTGACCCGAGGGACGCAATGAGCTATCCCTGAACTATTGTAAAGGCAGTGAGCCTGGGACAGAGTGTCTGTACCCGAACTTTTGTATCCGCAGCTAGTGAATCATAGTGGATTTAGGTACGACCGGAAACCTGTCGGCGTATGCTCCTTGGACGTAGCCCTTAGTGGTGAACCAAGTAAAAATGACTGTGTCTTCTCTGTGCATGTGAATGTTTTCATTTTGATCGTAATCATCATACAGGTTCAACAAGTTCCTACCATCGTGGGAACAAGATCCAACAAATTAAAAGAAAAAGTGGTCACCCTGATTCACCCCTCCCCTCTCAGGGTGTCCCGGGGTCCTTCATTACATAGAAAAAATCATGGGTAAAATCCATAAAATTCCATAAACATAGAATATTATAAATCCATAAACATGGAAGATAATAAATCCATTATTATAACATAAAATATATCCAAACTCCTTAATTGAATATCATGTTTCCATATTACATCCAAACTTATATCTCTCTATATATCGCCATGTAAGACCCCACATTATTCTACATTGTTGAAATGAGTTGATATTTTATTTTATTTTTGGTTTTGACAACTTTTGATGGGGAAAATAGACATTACCCCTAGAAGTTGATCATATATATTTTTCTAACCACTCTATTGGTCCTAGAATATGGTGTTTTTTATAGGAAATAAGTTTTATGGAATGCTTATACATTCAGATTTTAGTGGAATAATTGGTATTTAATAATTTAATAATTAATTATTAATTTAATTATTGGTTTTCATTTGGGGATTTATTTGGAATGGATTTTCATATTGGTTATCTAACAATATAGTTTATTCATGGAAGTTTATTTTCATAGAAGTTCTAAAAACCGAACATGGGTACCAGGGAAAGGCCTGAGCCCCCATTACTTTACTTTTTATATTTTCATTTTAACATCTATTTTTTCTAACTATTTTATCTTCCTAACCATTGATTCTAACTAATTCCCCCTATTTGGGTGTCCCTTTATCTGGTTTGACTGAGAGGGAGGGGGGTATATAGAGTGTGGTGGATACGGATGTAATGGCATGGATCTTTGGAGGAGCTAGATCAGCATGTAGCAACTTCAAAATCAAATCAGTCCAATACATCATTGGATTTGACCTGATGTAGGAATGTTTTATATTTTATTCCATATATCCCATTAATATTGTTTATTAATTTTTTGAACTAATTATTTGAGTTTCTGAGGAACCCTTACTCACTTATTTGGTGCTATTTTGGGAGAATGATGTTTTTTGGAGGATCATATGGGACACATATTCAAGAAAACTAATCATATGGTTTGTTGCTTCAAGGGAAAGAACCATGAGTTATTCTTATTCAATAAATATTTGTATTTAGGAAACAATTACCAGAATTTGTGTAAACACAATATAGTATGGAATAAATATATTTCTTGGGGATATATAATTGTCACAACCCGTCCTCGGGGCCTGTGCGGGGACTACCCCAAGCCTGCCTTCCATAGGCCTGGGGATGGCAACTAACACCAAGGAGAAATTCCCAGTAAAAAGGGAAGGTGTTGCCTTTGTAAAGTAAGCAAACACCATAGAGAAAACAAGCAGAAGTAAACACTAAGTAACAACTGGGTACAATAGTAAGTGCGGAAAAGTAAGTGGGCCAGAATACAAACCCAAACTGAAAGAAAGTAAAATTGAAGAAAAAGAGAGTACATAAACTGATAAGTAAAGTCGCATCCTTGAGCCGTCCACTGGAAGTCCCACCTGAAGGGTGGGTACAGATAGCCTCCACAGCTCATCGGGTCCAGCCGTCCGCTCCGAGTACGTCCCGCCCAGTGGTCCACCTCTAGGTACCGACCTGCTCTGCAAGCCTCAACCACGATCAGCGATGTCTTTCGTCTGCAACCAACACAACGTAGTGCGGGAATAGCCTGTGCAGGGGTGAGTATAAGCTACACAGTAGGGACCCCGAGACCCCCGAAGGTCTCCAAGAATCCACAAAGGACAATCCACAATGAAAAGATACAATCACGAAGTAACATCCGACAATACATTGGTATATGCCCATATATATACCTAAGTCATCAATTCTCGTTCAGCTCCAACATCAAAGCTCATGTACAACCCAGTCCACCCAGGAAATCACAATCCAATCCACACAGGAAAGCATAACATAATCCACACATGATATTAAGTCAAGATTCATATCACACAGGTATACTTATTCGTAAGACGATAGAGATGATCAGATGTAGCCACTGATTCATCTAAGCCGTCGGACCCACACAGGATCGATAGGTATGAACCCCCACAATGACCCACAATGGATCGATAGGTAACTAACCCCTGCAATGACCCACAAAGGATTGATAGGTAACTAACCCCCGCAATGACCCACACAGGATCGGACCCACACATGATCTGTAGGCGCTGGCCCACACAAGACCGCTGAGTGCTGACCCACACAGGATCTAACTAACACAGGATTGGTAGCACTGATCCACATAGGATCACTGAGTGTTGTAGTCGTCGCCTTCAAATTCACGGAGGATTTCTGCACAGCCTTCATCGTTGTCGCAGTCGCAGCCACCTCTAGGGTTCCTACACACAACAAGCTCATTCTGGAGGGTCCGCTCCATGAGCCGATGGGCAGATACATCAACTGAAACATAGTCCGGAGTTGATGAATCCCAAAGTTCTGTAACGTCAACAGGAACTTAAAGACACTGAAGGCGCGTCAATCGGACGCCCGGTCTGAGAGTTATTGGCTTTTTCATCCTAGGGGCCCGGTTGGTTTTTAAGTCAAAACCAACCTGACCATACTCCAACTGCGTCCAAACCTCTAGAGGAGTA
Source organism: Viscum album (assembly GCA_963277665.1). Classification (NCBI taxonomy): domain Eukaryota; kingdom Viridiplantae; phylum Streptophyta; class Magnoliopsida; order Santalales; family Viscaceae; genus Viscum; species Viscum album. The sequence goes on from OY728156.1 coordinate 769,065,594, forward strand.
ATCCAAAAGGTCCGTCTCACTAAGAGGAATCCAACAAAGTCGACGGCACATCAATTGGACGTCCGAAGCTCAAGTTATAAGCGTTTCCGCTCCAAGGGCCCAGTTGGTTTTGTGTACGAACCAACCAGGCCAAACCCAAGGTTCATTGAAACCTTGAGTGTAATATACTGAAATGACCATCTCGATCCAAGGATTGCTACACAACTGACGATGTGTCGATCGGAGGTCTGTAGCCCATGTTATGGGAAACAGACCGAAACAGTCCGTTATTAGGGGGTTCGGGCTTGGTCCGACCCAGCCCTATACCCCCTGGGTAGGCCCGAACCGGGTCGACCCGACCCGGGTCTGGGACCGGCCCTACTGGCACGGCCCGTCCCGGCCTGGGCGTAGCCCGGCCTCGCAGTCCGGCCCGGCGGCTCAGCCCGGCGCGCTAGCGCTAGCCAATCGGCCGCGCAAAGGGGTGCGGCCCCCTTGAAAGAAACCACGACCCCGCGTGGGGGCCACCCCTTGCCAACGAACGCGGACGAGCGCCACGTCCCGCCTCCCTCGGTCCCGCGCGGTCGCGGGAAAAGCGGCCTGCCGCCGCGGCCTCAGCCGCGGTGGCCCCTTCCTAGCGGCACACCGGCTGAGTTTTCTGCGGACCACCGGATGAGCCCTGGTGGTCAGTTTTTCCTGCTGTCTTCGCCAACGGCCCTCCCGGGACTGGTTCTTCACTAGAAAGACCTCAAAACGCCCTTGCAGCCTACATCATCATCGCCCGCCGATCCGCACACCAAGAACGAAGAAACGGTGGGTTCAGACTTGTTCATTGGTCCACACCCACCGCATTAGCGGTTTGAAAAGGCTTCCGACAAATTTTAAACACATGACGAGGATATAAATCACATAGATTTAATTTAACAAAAACCCCTACCTCAAGCGGTTGTTGATTCGAAGATTGTCACGGGAGAGGGAACGTCATGGAAGGGGGATCGTCGCGTCGCGGAGAAAGGATTCATCGGCATCACGTCGTCGATCTCTGAGGATCCGACATTCTTGTCAACCTTCGTCAGAGGTCAGAGTTCTTTGCATTCTTTGCGTTCTTCATGTTCTTCGTCGAGGAGGAAGAACTTCAAGAACTTGAGCGAATTCTCCCAAGCCCCTCACAACCCAACAACTTTAATAAAATAAGAGTTGTCTTATTTTATTAACACACAAGACAATGATTTGAATTTCAAAAAGAATTGAAACAATCAATTAATAGAATTAATTGGGGAGTTTAAACCATCCAATTAATGAGGCGTTTATTATCAGAATAAATGCAAGGGCCGACTTCATTAAAAGTGGGGGTGCGGGTGCATTACTCAATTAAAGGAGGGGGGTTGAAAAGGTTGAAAGAAACAATGGGGCTCGTGTGGGACCCACCACACAAATATCCTACCTAGTGGTGTAGGATATAGTGGGTCCCACTTTAACCTCTTTTACTTAGGTTAAACAACTTGAAATAAAAATAAATTGGTCACACCATTTTATTTTATTCATTTACATAACCCGAAAATTTAAAAGACCACACCCGAGAAAACGCAACTCTGGAAATGGTGTTTCTAAAAAATTACCGGCACTGCGACCCCATTGGTTCCCTCAGAATTCGATTCCGAGCACCGGTTCAGAAGTTAGAAAAACTTGTTTTTTCATTCACTGAACATACTTGAGCTAAACATCAGAAAATGATTCCGGGCACACCGAGCCTCGGAATCAGGTGCCATCAGAAACTGCGTTCTTGTAAAATCCCAGAGAAAATTAAGAAAAAAAAATTTCTTGATTTTTAAGGGTCTTTACATTACTCCCAACTCAGGGATTTACGTCCCCATAAAGATAAATCATAAACTAGGGAAACAAAAGTGGGTACTGAGCACGCAACTGAGCCTCCCGCTCCCAAGTGCTCTCCTGGAGGTTCCCGTGCTGCCATCTGATGCGCACTAGAGGAATCGACCGTCCACATAGGACCCGCTCCTATTGATCCTCGATCTCCACTACGACCTCCACAAAAGTCACACCATCATCTACGTCCAGCTCCCCATGGTCAATGATATGCATCGGGTCGTGCACGTATCTCCTCAGCTGAGATACGTGGAAGATGTCGTGCACCCGGTGCAACTGAGGTGGTAGAGCCAAGAGATAAGCCACCTCGCCGATCCTGCTGAGGACCTGTAATGGTCCGACGAAGCATGGAGACAACTTGCCGCCTTGTCCAAATCTCCGTAATCCACGTCGAGGTGAGACCCGCAAGAAGATGTGGTCGCCATCCTCGAACTCCAGAGGCCTCCGCCTCTTGTCGGCATAAGACTTCTACCGGCTCTGAGCTGTCCTCATCTGCTCTGGGATGACCTGGACCTTCTCCATCGTGGCCTGGACCATCTCCGGTCCCACAAGTGCTGACTCCCCAGGGTCTGTCCTGCACAACGGTGATCTGCTAGGTCGGTCGTACAATGCCTTATATGGTGCCATCCCGATGGTGGAGTGGTAGATTTTGTTGTACGCGAACTCCACCAAGGGTAGGTTGTACTCCCAGCTGCGACCAAAGCCAAGGACACATGCGTGGAGCATGTCCTCGAGAGTCTGAATGGTCTTCTACGTCTAACCATCTGTCTGGGGGTGAAAGGCAGTGCTCAGACGTAGCTGCGTCCCGAATGCCTCCTGCAACCCCTTCCAAAGCTGGGAAGTAAAGCAAGCATCTCGACCGGAGATGATAGAAGATGGGACACCATGAAGCCGTAAAATCTACTAAACATAGAGACGTCCCAAGCTCTTCACTGAGCCCTGCTCTCTGATGGGTAAGAAGTGAGCCGACTTGGTGAGTCGGTCTAAAATCACCCAAATGGATTCGTGACCTCTGGAAGTGCGTGAAAGTCTAGTCACGAAGTCCATAGATATGCCATCCTACTTCCACTCCGGGACTTCCAAGGGTTGTACCTAGCCTGCTGGTACCTGGTGCTCTGCCTTCACCTACTGGCAGGTGAGGCATCGAGAAACGAACTCTGCCACAACTTTCTTCATGCCCAGCCACCAATGCTCTCGTCTGAGATCCTGATACATCTTCGCCACTCCAGGATGTACTGCCAAAGGGGAAGTGTGAAATTCTCTCAACACCTTCTCTCGTAAAGAAATTGGTAACAAGGTACATACTCTGAAAAGGACGTCGTGCTCTCCTCCTAAAGAGAAACCATCAGGTGTCTGTCCTGAGGATATCTTCACACGCCGTGTCTCATAGTCGGCATCCCCACGTTGTGCCTATCTAACCTGATGCAGTAGTGGAGTAACTGTGACTGACTGAAGGAAGGCTGCTCCATCTCTATCCACAAAGGATATCTGCAAAGAGGCTAGCAGCTCTGTCGCCTCCCCAAGTAGCTGAATGCTCATCATCCTGCTGAGTGCATCGGCTACTACGTTCCACTTTCCAGGAGTATAGACTATCTCAATGTCATAGTCCTGGAGGAACTCAAGCCATCACCACTGTCTCAGGTTCAGTTCTTTCTGCGAGAAGATGTACCTAAGACTCTGATGTTCAGAATAGATGGTAATGCGCTCTCCCATCAGACAGTGTCGCCACATCTTCAGAGAAAAGACCACTGCTGCTCACTCCAGGTCATGTGTAGCGTAGTTCTGCTCATGCTTCCTCAACTGAAGTGATCTATAGGAGATCACGGCCTACTCCTGCATCAGGACACATCCGAGTCCGGTCCCTGATGCATCACAGTAAACTACGTACCCAACTCCCTCCTCCGGTAGTCTCAAGATAGACGCGCTGGAAAATTTCTGTCTCAGCAACTGGAAGCTTTGCTGACATTTGTCTGACCACATAAACGGATTCCCCTTCTTCGTCAAAGCTGAGAGTGGTGCCGCAACTCTGGATAAGTCTGGAAAAAATCTCTGATAGTACCCAGCTAGACCTAAGATACTCCGCCCCTATGTCATGCTCCTGGATGGCTCCCAATCTAGTACTGCCTCGATCTTCGCAGGATCCACCGCAACTCCTGCCTTAGAGATGACGTGTCCCAAGAAGTGGACCTCACATTTCCATAACTGACACTTCGAGAGCTTACCATAATGCTGGTTCACTCGGAGTGTGTCCAGTACAACCCGCAAGTGGTAGGCGTGCTCCTCCTCAGTGGTCGAGTATATCAAACTGTCGTCAATGATGACCACGACAAATCGATCGAGGTATGGCTGAAAGATCCTGTTCATGAGGCCCATGAACACTGCTGGAGAATTGGTTATGCCGAATGGAATAACCAAGAACTCATAGTGGCCATACCGACATCTGACAGTCATCTTATGCACGTCCTCATCCCGAACTCTGAGCAGATGATAGCCTGACCTAAGGTCTATCTTCGAGAACCACCGTGCTCCCGTGAGCTAATCGAATAGGTCATAAATACTCGGTAGCGGATACTTGTTCTTCTATGTCACCTGGTTCAGGCGACGATAGTCGACAAAAAGTCGCAAGCTCTCGTCCGCCTTCTTGGCGAACAATATCAGGAAATCCCAGGGTGAAACACTAGGTCGGATGAATCCCTTGCCCTGCAATTCCTCCAACTATACCCGTACCTATCATAGCTCAGCGGGGGCCATCCGATACGCTGGAGTGGATATTGGGGCTGTCTCGGGGTACTGGTCAATATAAAAGTCTACCTCTCTGCGAGGAGGTAGTCCTGGAACGTCGTCGGGAAAAACGTCCACATACTGATCCACCACTGTAGGAAAACTAGGACCCTGCACGTCAGCTTCTCCTAGGATAGGTCTAGCCATCTTATGAGTGATGGGGTGTCCTCTCCTCTGCGTGAGTCCATCTAGTGGTGAAAAGGCTCCCTTCTCTCCGGTGAAGGTGAATCTGCTCCTGTCGGTGCATACACATCGCACCTTTGGCCTAATACAGTCAATATGAGCATGGAATGTAGATAACCCATCCATACCCAAGATGACGTCATAAGACCTCGACGACGCTACAATAAGATCCCATCCAAAGCTCTCGCCTCCTAGAGTAAGCTCACACTACCGGCACCAGTGCGTAATCATCGAGTCTGCTCCCGTAGAAGCCTCTAGCCGTAAGGATCGAGCCAACGGCTCCGTCAGAATCTCCGAGATCAGAAAAAGGGCATCATCTATGAAAGAATGACTCACTCCTGTGTCTATAAGAACTTCAGAATGGGTGGAATAGACATAGATCATACCTCGAATCATCTCGGGCACGCCGTGGTCATAGGCCTCCGCTGCCTGGAGTTGTGCCTGTCTCTGCCCGCCAGCTCCCTGTGGTCGGGGTTGACCTCCTAGTGGTGGTGGTGGTAGAGCCTCGAAGCATCGCCCACCACCTACTGCTCAGTCAGCTCCTCTGCCTTGTCCGCCTGATCCCTATGGACCTCCACGGTTGACCCCCTGCCTCTGCCTGGGTGGTCTCTCTACCGTCTACTGCTCCTCAGCACGGCGGGTCAGGCAGTCTTAAGCCATGTGGCCCTGCCCGCCGCATGCGTAGCATAGTCTGCCTCTCGAAAGACTGGCTCCGCGCTGAGTGCCCCGCACCTCTGAGCCAGTGTCCTGAGGTCGTCTGCCTGAGGGTCTGGTCTGCCTGGACCCATGAGTCATCAATCGACTGCCAGCTGCAGAATACTCTGCTACGTGCCGCCCTGCGGTAGGTCTCGCTGCTAATGTAGGCTCAGAAAGGAAGCTCTCGATCATAAGGGCTCGCTCCAGTACCAATGCCTATGTTGGAATGCTGACGAAGATCGGTGATGCCCTGATCTCATGCCTCAATCCCTGCTCCAAGGTTTGGGCCTGGAAGAATGGGTCATGTACCATGTCTATCGAATAGTGCGAGAGATCGGTAAAACTCACCGAGTACTGGGCGACCGGCAAGCTGCCCTGCCGCAGCTGTAGAAGATCCTAGATGTGCACCGCATGGAGGGTGGCTGGGACGATCTCCGAGTGGAAGAGGCACTCAAAGTCTATCCAGAGGAGTGATGCCTTGTCGTGTACCTGGAGCATCACGCTCCACCATCTGCCTGCTGCCGCGTGTAGGAGGATCGCTGCATGGATCACCATGAGGTCTGCTGGTGTCCTCACTAACCTTAAAACTCGTACAACTGCATCCAGCCAATCCTCGGCTGCCTGAGGGTCCATCTCCCCACAGAACTTGGGCGGTCGCTGACGCTGAAACTCATGCAGTGCACTAAGCCGACATGTACTAACAGTGGCTGGGGCTGGTAGCATCAGTGGCTCGGCGGGTAAAGGTACCGACAGTGCCTCTACTGTCAAAGGGCCCTGTACCGAGGCCTCGTTGTTCGGTGGGATGTCGTCCCGCACAACACTTGGAACCCTAGCTGGCTTCCGTTGTGGGGCCATCCTAAAAAGAAAAAGGTGCGCAATGGTCAAAATAGTATACCTGGTGAGCTGACACAAAGTAATCACAAAGAAAACTTTTAACACGCATGAAACCAATGTTTTCGTGCATTAAGTCAGAAATCAGAAGTTAGGGCCCTGGTGTACGGATACATCATCCACCACACCAACACTGGACTCCCAGTAATGATTACCACACTCAATACTCTTAACACTATTGCTTCACATAGAAAAAGATCAGAGTCCTGAGTTCTGCGGTAGAACCGAACTCCTCTGATACCAATTTTTCACGAACCGTCCTTGGGACCTGTGTCGTGACTACCCCAAGCCCGCCTTCTATAGGCCAGAGACTGGCGACTAGAACCAAGGATAAATTTCTGGTAAAAAGGGAAGGCATTGCTTTTGTAAAGTAAACAAACACCATATATCAAGGAAGAAGAAGTAAACACTAAGTAAAAACTGGGTACAATAGTAAGTCCAGAAAAGTAAGTGGGACAGAATACAAACCCAAAATAAAAGCAAGTAAAACTGAAGAAAAAGAGAGTACAACAACTGAAATGTAAAGTCGCAGCCTCGAGCTGTCCACTGGAAGTCCCTCCTGAAGGGTGGGTACAGATAGCCTCCATAGCTCATCGGATCCAGCCGTCCGCTCCGAGTACGTCCCGCCCAGTGGTCCACATCCAGGTACCAACCTGCTCCGCAAGCCTCAACCACGATCAGCACTGTCCGTCGTCTGCAACCAACACAACGTAGTGTTGGAATATCCCATGGAGGGGTGAGTATAAGCTACTCAGTAGAGACTACGAGACCCCCGAAGGTCTCTCAGAATCCACAAAAGATAATCCACAAAGGAAAGATACTATCATGAAGTAACATCTGACACTACATAGGTATATGCGCATACATCTACCTAAGTCATTAATTCTCGTTCGGCTCCAACATCCGAGCTCAAGTACAACCCAGTCCACACAGGAAGTCACAACCCATTCCACAGAGGAAAGCATAACATAATCCACACAGGATATTAAGTCAAGATTCATCTCACATAGGTATACTTATTCGTAAGATGATAGAGATGATCAGATGTATCCACTGATTCATCTAAGCCGTCGGACCCACACAATATCGATAGGTACTAACCCCCGCAATGACCCACAAAGGATTGATAGGTAACTAACCCCCACAAAGACCCACAAAGGATCGATAGGTAACTAACCCCTGCAATGACCCACACAAGATCGAACCCACACAGGATCTGTAGGCGCTGGCCCACACAGGACCACTGAGCATTGACCCACACAGGATCGGACCCACACATGATCGGTAGCACTGATCCACGTAGGATCACTGCGTGCTGTAGTCATCGCCGTCAAATCCATGGAGGATTTCTGCACAGTCGTCATCGTCGTCGCAGTCGCAGCCATCTCTAGGGTTCCCGCACAGAGCAAGCTCGTTCGGGAGGGTCCTCTCCACGAGCCGAGGGGATGATACATCAAATAAAACATAGTCCAGAGTTGATATATCCAAAAGTTCCGTAACGTCAACAAGAACTCAATGACACAGACGACGCGTCAATCGGATGCCCAGTTTGAGAGTTATTGCCTTTTTCTTTCCAGGGCCCGATTGGTTTTTAAGTCAAAACCAACCCGACCTTACTCGAACTACGTCCAAACCTCGAGCGGAGTATGCCAAAAGGTCTGTCTCACTATGAGGAATCCAACAAAGTCGACGACTCGTCAATCGGACGACCAAAGCTCAAGTTATATGTGTTTCCGCTCCGAGGGCCCGGCTGATTTTGTGTACGAACCAACCCAGCTGAAACCAAGGTTCTCCGAAACCTTGAGTTTAATATACCAAAAGGACCGTCTCAATCCAAGGATCGCTATGCAACTGACGATGCGTCGATCGGTGGTCTGTAGCCAATGTTATGGGTAACAGACCGAAACAGTCCGGTATTAGGGGGTTTGGGCCTGGTCCGACCCGGCCCGGTACCCCCTGGGTCGACCCGACCCGGGTTCGGGTCCGGCCCGCATGGGTGCGGCCTGACCCGTCCTAGGCGCGGCCTGGCCTGGCGGTTTGGTCGGGCGGCTCGGCCCGGCGCGCTGGAGCTGGCTAAGCGGCCACGCAAAGGGGCGCCGCCCCCTTGAAAGAAACCGCGGCCCCGCGTGGGGGCCGCACCTTGCCAATGGACATGGCCGAGCACTGCGTCCCGCCTCCCTCGGTCCCACGCGGTCACAGGACCAGCGACCTACCTCCACGACTTTAGTCGCGGTGGCCCCTTCCCGGCGGCGCACCGGGCGCCGCCGTGCCGGCGAGGCGCACCGAAAGAGTTTTTCGCGGACCACCGGACGAGTTCTGGTGGTCAGTTTTTCCTGTCATCTTCTCCAACGGCCCTCCCGTGACTGGTTCTTCACTGCGAAGACCTCAAAAAGCCCTTGCGACCTGCTTCATCATCGCCCGCCGATCCGCACACCAAGAACGAAGAAACGGTGGGTTCAGACTTGTTCGTTGGTCTGCACCCACCATGTTAGTGGTTTAAAAAGGCTTCCAACAAATTTTAAACACATGACGAGGATATTAATCACATAGATTTAATTGAACCAAAAACCCTACCTCAAGCGATTGATGATTCGATGATTGTTGCGGGAGAAGGAACATCACGGAAGGGGGATCGTCACATCGCGGAGAAAGGATTCGTCCGCGTCGCGTCGTCGATCTCCGAGGATCTGACATTCTTTTCGACCTTAGTCAGAGGTCAGCGTTCTTCGCAATCCTCACGTTCTTCGCGTTCTTCGCATTCTTCATGGAGGAGGAAGAACTTCAAGAACCTGAGTGAATTCTCCCAAGCCTCTCACAACCCAACAACTTTAATAAAATAAGAGTTGTCTTATTTTATTAACACACAATCCAACGATTTAAATTTCAAAAAGATTTGAAACAATCAATTAATTGAATTAATTGAGGAGTTTAAACCGCCCAATTAATGAGGCATTTATTATTAGAATAAATGCAAGGGTTGACTTCATTAAAAATGGGGGGGGGGTGCGTTACTCAATTAAAGGAGGGGGTTGAAAAGGTTGAAAGAAACAGTGGGGCTCGTGTGGGCCCCACCACACAAATATCCTACCTAGTGGTGTAGGATATCGTGGGTCCCACTTTAATCTCTTTAACTTAGGTTAAACAACTTGAAATAAAAATAAATTGGTCGCACCATTTTATTTTATTCATTTACTTATCCCAAAAATTTAAAAAACCACACCCGAAAAAACGCAACTCCAAAAATGGTGTTTCTAAGTAATTACCGGCACTACGATTCCATCGGTGCCCTCAGAATTCGATTCCGTGCACCGTTTCAAAAGTTATAAAAACCCGCTCATTCGTTCACTGAACATACCTGAGCTAAAAATCAGAAAATGATTCCAGGATCACCGGGCCTCGGAATCAGGTGTCGTTAGAAACTGCGTTCTTGTAAAATCCCAAAGAAAAATAAGAAAAAAAATTACTTGAATTTTACGGGTCTTTACATTAATACAACCCTTTTTAGAAATACATGGTTGTGTAGTAGTGCACAGTCAGACCCCAGGTGTTCATTTTTAAGGTAGTAGTACATGACTAGACCCCATTTTTTATGTACCTATAGTAAAAAATAAGAAATCCTGCAATCTTCCTAGTCCATGTAGAATTATGTTTCCATGTAATATAATTTTGAGGAAAAAAATGTGATCTTGGGTTATACACCATATACTTCTCCCCTTTCACCCATTTGATGGTTTCAGGTGATTTTTCACTCTAGATCTAGAATTGGAAAAAAGTGGATTCCACTTTATTTTTTTCATGCATAACTCAATGGTTAAAATGTTTGGATGACTCGAGGACACTCAAAAGAAGATTAAAGGACATAGATCTATACTGTAGTAGTTCTTACACTAGTAAATGGATCATGCGCTAACATGAGAGAGGCATGTGATGAGACCAATTTAAGAGTATTGAGGATATTTATGGTGTGTGAAATATGATTTTCATGGTGATATTTTTATTTTTTACGTTACTATCCATTGTTTTTGGGTCATTGTTGAAACTTGATAAAAAAGATTTTTTGGATCATTAGGTCAACCTAGAGTTACATGGAATGTGGATGGGTTCAAGGCCATATCCATTATTTGATTTCTCCTTTTAGGCCTTTGATGTTCTGAGGTGCTTGTGGTTGAGATATGATATATGTCACCCCAAGAAAAAGTATTGGGCCAAGGGACTAGTATATAGAAGAGGATCCCAAGAGGAATGCGTGCACATTTATATAATTTATATGGATACATAGAGAGATTCTTTAATATATTTACTAGGAAAGATGTCTAATTTGACATTACATTAAAATACCATTCTAAATTCGGTGTTAAAATATATGGGTATAGGTGGTAGAAGTTCTAATAATGTAACACGTACCAAACAAGTGAGCCTAATGGGATGCATTAGTGGTGACAAGTATATAAATTTGGATATCCCCAAAATATTATTTATTAAATTATTTATTTATTATTAACTCAACTATGGATTCCCATATATAGTTCCTAATATTTGAACAATAGGCTAGATTAGATACAAGGTTGGATTAAGGGATTTCCAAATGTTCTTTTTGGAACTCAACCTATGTTCCTAATGTGATATGATAGTATGTTGAGGATTCCAAGAGGTGTTTCATCATATCTAAATTTAGGAATTTTGTGAAATATAAATTCAAAATAGGGACTATGTTGTCATCATGTATACCCAATGACTCAAAGTATGTAGCTATTATTCAATTTGAAGAGTTCTTAGGATCCAGTGATTTTTTTCTTGGGTCTATATGGGATCCCATGGAAACCACATGTCACTATCACTCCTAGCATGTCTTGGAACTTACCATGTAGGTTCGGGGGATTATTTTGACGAATTTTATAATGATGAGATTCTGAGGTAATCCCTTTGATATTACATTTCCTTCCTAAAGGTATTATGTTATCTTGATTCAAATTCCTAGGATTTCTGGGTTCTTGACATTGGTCATGGTGAATTGGGGAATAAAATGGATATAGTGATTGCATAAGACATTCATGAATCTACTTTGATCCATTCAATTTTACATATATATTGGATGTATTCTCAGTATCCCTGATATTTGGTTTTAGAACCCTTTATGCGGAGTTGATTGATTTTTTTCCTTGAGTAATAGTAACATCTATGTTATAACCTTGGATCCAGTGATTATATGGGTATCATTATACTACGAAATCCTTAGAGACAACATGAAATTGGATGATCTATGCGCATTGGAACTAGGTTGAAGACCATAGGATGAATTTAATTTTTTATCTATAGAACTTATTTTAGATTTTTATTTTCTAGGAATGGAATATTACATTAGAATACACTTATGAAGATAGGATATAGATTCAACATTTTGGGTGTCCAGTAGAGATTAATTTATTATCCCCTATATAAAGGCCTTAGTTTTGATGTATAACATACACCTATTTTCATGTTCATCACATGCAGATGTGGCTTTGGTTGGTCACAATTATTGAATGATAACCAAGATTTACTCTTGTGGAATTTAGGATCATTACGGAGTAGTTCAACATTCACGGTGGTCAATTATGTTGTTTTTTCATGAAGTTATAGTATATCATTGTATTTTATTTATTTTTCTGTCTTTTTCATGTGATCAACCTCTTTGGTAGTCATTTTTTATATTGGATCATGAAAATTCATATTGTATTATATATTTCATTTTATTATAGCATCTTTAGATTATTAAATTTTTTTCATACTCTGATGTGTTTTACTTTTTTATATTTTACTAATATGGAATCATCAAATATGGGGGTATAGACTTATCATTATACCACCATATTCTCAGGTTGTTAGATTGTAGCTTCTAAAATAGAGTGTGGTACACCCGATGTATTGTGGAAAACTAGTTCAGTTCACTAGGTTAGTGGCCTATATATTGTGATGTTATAATGGGTTATCAGATATTTATTTTCCTTAGAATTACTATTTCAGATTTTTTATTCAAAAGATATAGGAATTTTTTGAAGACTTCTATGGATATCAGGAAGGTGCACCATGAAATCATATTTCAGTTGGACGTCTAGGTTACTAGGTGTGGGATTGATGTTCAGTATTTGAACTATTATGGTTTATATGATTTTTGGATCATAAGACTCCTTTGAATTTTTGAGATTTATGATTTGATATGAATAAATACCATGGACCAATAGAATGTATAAATTTACTATATTGGGTTCATTTCCAAAATATTTATGATGTGTCTCATGTATCCTGACTCGGAACATAGGATCTACAAGAAATATGTGCATTCTTTTGGGGTTTTATGAATTATGAGATTCTTAATTCATTAAATTTATTGAAAATTATTTTATAGTAATTTATTTTATATGTATTTTGTGGAATTTTAAATGGTTTAATAGGCCTAAATATTTATATTTTTTTTCTATTGGAAGAACATATTGATATATGGTGATACACTAATGAAAACATCGATAGATTTCCTCTGTGTATGGGACATAGAGTGACCATAGTAGTTCAATGTTTGAAGTTGATTATATTTTGATAAACAACAAGTGTGTTTTTTACATCTTGGATTGATTACATAAAGATCCAGAAACAACCTATATTATTTTATCTCATACATATTAGAATGGAATGATAATTTACCAGGACACTTAATATGAATCTTCTTGGTAAAAATTATCCTCGATGATGTCATTGGATGTGATTGTGTTGACCGATTAGTTTTAATTATCAGTGTAGTAGTATTTGGATAGATTCTTGGTGAGAATCATTCCATGGGTTGGATAATAGTGAGACAATGAGATTTTTTTATGAATATTTGTCACAAAATAGGATGTTTGGAATATTTATGTTAGGGTTTGTTGAAATGGGAGCATGTATGACTATCTGTGGGAGGTGGATTATATATGATATTTACATTATAGGTTTGGTTGGAGACCATAGTGACCCTTACATTACATTTTATACCTTGTTGAGTATGTGACTCATACAATCGATAGTGAACCATCAGAGGGGTTATCCTATCCATGTGAGTATCTTATCATATGGGAACATGATTGGACACTTTGTGTTGAAATCAAGGCATGTGATATGTAGTCATATTTATGGTATTGTAATAGTGATTCAATGTCTTTCTTTTGGGTATGAAATACCATATGTTATAGAACCTAATAATTTTTGACACCAAGAGTGCCTTAATATCTTGGTAAAATTTCATTGGTAGTACTAGTTGGGTGGGTATCTATATAGTTTAGATTCTTTTTAGTAGACATGAGAAATAATGGTTGGATTCTCATGACATTAAATAGATTAGGATAAATGATAATAATGTGATTTTTTTCATATGAGTTAAGCATGATTATAAAGAGGTGTATAAATGGATATCCAAATTATTGGAACTAACCTACATTAGGATCATTATAAGTGATTTATGTGTGTATTCTATGGTTATTAGTTTTAGGATCATGTGATCGTGAGATCCGAAAAGATATTCTAATCGAATAAATCTAGCTTGATGAAGAGAGTGGAGGATGGTGTGGCTTTTTAGGATAATGACTTATTATATTAGATAATTTTCAAATTGGACATGTGTAGTGTGTCTTGGGTTTTGTATGGGTCCGTTTTATTTTTTTGGATGTTGTGTAATATTGAATGATATGGTCGCGATGGAAATTTCGAGGTAAACACATATAGAGAAGTAAAAGGGAAGACTTACAATCAAGAGTGGGACATAGACCATTAGATGATGTGATCCTAATTTTATGTTGTTCTTTGATTGGAGAATCTTCCATTTCATGTGATGAAAATATAACTGTTTAGTTTTTTCATGTTTGAAGTATCGTGAAAGTTTCATTGGGAATTTATAGTAATTTCATTCAGTGATGGGTGGTTCCTAGGTCATGGATTGAAATGATCAGGTGGGTTGTGATGATAATGATACTCTAATTGTGGGGATTATCAGATCCATCATTATTTAATTCCATTTTTTTATTTGAGTTTTATTGTGTGGGAAATCTATTAGCCTAGTGAATTTGTTTGGTGATTTTAGGATATCTCAATATGGAGGAGTGCGGTTATACCATCTTGGTTGTTTTATAATAGAGGAATGTGGAGGCTTGACCCTTGATGGGTGGTATGACTAATGTTTTATTTCCGAAAAATAAATATTAGAATTTTTGAGTGAAAAACAATGCGTTTGTGATAAAATGTCAACCGGGGTTTGGATTTGCGGTTGGATGACAACTTATTATACTTAATGATTATATGTGATATGTTTCATAGATTATTACATAACATCCTATTTTTTACGGTTAAAATAATAGAAAATTTTAATTATTTGTTTTTTATGGTCATGAGGGGAAAATGTTATGTTTTCCCTAGAATATTATTTTATATAAATCTTATGAGCACATAGTTGGTCATAGAATAGGTTTCATTTTCATCATTTTTTTATTTATTAATATTCCCATTCTATTTATCTTCAAAAAATATTGTTCTCATTTATTACAAAATTATTTATTCTATATTAATGGAACATATATAGAGATATGGAGATATAGAGGGGTATGGTGGTGTTTATGAATAGATCAGGTTGAGCCAAATCATCATGTGGAAGCTGCATAATTATGATTGGACTAAATCATTGGTATATTAAAACAGGGGTGTAGAAATTTATATTTTAATAAATTGTCCCACATAAAGTAGTTTGTTTTTATTTAAAACTCATTAATTGAGTTTTTAGGGACCCCATGGGGGATTAAATGGTGTTATTTTGGAAAAAAACGGGATTTTATGGAAGATCAAAGGGGTTTCCCATTAATAAAACCAGAGAACACATCAGGTGGTTTCAATAAATAATGATACGTTCTCATCAAATTAATTTAATAAATATTTAGTTGTGAAAATATTCCATGTGTGTTGATTACACATCATATTTTATGACATGACCTTGTTTTCGGTTACACTGATAGACACTCCATGTATGGTGGACATGGTTTGTAGTAATACATGAACAACCCAGGTGTGCTATTATTTTTTTTATGGAACTTGTCTTCAACCTATCTGTTCCTTGTCCAAGTTGTTGTACATGACCAGACCCAAGGAGTACCTAGAAAATGTAGATGTACATTACCCATTCCATGTACTTGGGGTATACAATGTGTATTACTCACCAACTAAGCATTTCAATGTTTGGGTGACTTTTACCCCAAATAAATATTTGGAAAAGGAGGGTTACATTATAATTGTGTTTAGTGTAGATGAAGTTGGTGGAATAATTTGAGGGTATTGAGGACATTTAGGTTGATATTATGTGAGATATATGTATGATGGATTGGTTATTTGTAAGCCCCCAAGATTTCATAGCACATTATCTCTTCAAAGTAATACAATAACATGCGCTACACACAAAACTGAGTTTGAGCGCACCATGATTTACCAAACCAGTCATTCATAAAGTAGTTATGAATACTATTAACTAAATTTTTAATTTTATATGCCTCATATAACATTTTAATCCACATTAGGTTTTTATTAGATATAATATAAGAACAAATTCATTTTTTCAGATTAAATTAGTATTTTTTTAAATGAAATATTACAGCCTTTTAATGGAAACCCTTTATTAAAACCTATATTTGACACTTTAATATATTAAATATAATGGAAATAAATTATTCTATATAAGTGAGACATAAAAATTTCATTTGGATAAATTTTAGGTACTTTTATGATAACTTTCATATTTTGATGAATACTGAAAAATATTAAATTTAATTGAAAACAACTTTTTTAATCATCATAATTAATAGTGTAAAATTTTGCATTTGAATGATATTTACAAATAATTGGATTCTATTTTTATCATTTAACACATTTTAGGTCATTATAAGTAATTCCTCATTTATATTTGACATAAACACATGTCAATATTTTGATTGTTGTTACTTTTTAAAAACCCGCTTGATTGGTTTTGAAAATGGGAATTAATTATAAAATAATTAATGTATCTTATATGTTTTGAATTTCATAAAATAGAATTCATTTTTGAATTCATAATATCAAAAGAAGATTATGGTAAGTTTTTGGTATTTTTCTGACAACATTAAATTTTTGATCAATAGTGAAAAACACTGCGTTATTGTTTAAAACTGACATTTTATTTATATAATTATTTTTCTTATTTAAATTATTTTTTAGTAAAAATAGATATATAATTCCTATATATGTATTATTTAATTCATTGGAGTCATTTTATAATAAAATAAGTTATACAAAATTTAATTGAACTTGGTAACCTCCTTTTCCCACCTTCTAGGAACATTTGCAAATTTTCCTAAAATGTGATTTCACCACTTCATTGAATTTTATTTCAAAAATAAGAGAGACACAGTTAAAATCAGTAAGTAAAATGTAGTTCCATAAAATAAAAATAATTTTTTGGGAATAGTAACTTCTGACTTTTATTTACCATAGTTAAAAGTAAATAGGGTCATTAAAGGTAAAAATGATATTATATTTACCCTTACAAATGTCCTAATTGTATTGTATAAGTTTATTTCGACCAAAACCAACCATTGGAATAAAATATGTTTCTTTTTTTTCACTTGGAGTTTTTAAGAACTTTATTGTTTTTTTATTTAAAGTAGAGTTAAAATTGTTAAATTCAATGTTTAATAAGTAAACCATTTTTAATATAGGAGTATAGAAAAGATATATTCGACTATAAATATTAATTACAAAGATAATAAAATTTCCTAAATAATGGTATTTTATTAAAAAAATTAGATATTAAATATATAAATTTATTTATGACACAATGCTGATGTAGTAATTACTTTTCAATGAAATATTAAAATAATTTATATAATAAATATTATAATAAATTCAAATTTAATATTTTAATTCCATCCAAAAATTTTATAGGTTAATATTACATGTTAGGTTTGATTAAATTTTTTTTTATTTGATAACGTTGTTATGACATTAACAAATACAAAATACAAAATAGTGTCAAAATTGACATAAATGTGTTTTTAAAACAAATACTATATTATTAATTGATGAAATATTTCATAAAATCTAATGTTCATAAAAATGACATAAATAATGTTATATATATAAATAATTAACCACTTTTGGGCTTATTGTCTTTTTATATTATGCTTATTAACCATTATTATAATAATACAGAAGGACATGGTAAAAGTTAGACTATTTCACTAAGTGTTAAATCTAAATGATAGTGTTAATATATTAACATAAAATTTCTTAAAACCTATTGGTTGAGAGTATATATAATCATTTTCTCTATATCTTCGAAATAAATCAATTTGGAAAAATTATAAACTGAGTATGATTTTATAATAAAATAATATTTCAAACTTTTCTTAAAGTGACTCTCACCTATATTATAAAAGGGTACTTTCCCTCCTTCAAAATCACACCTCCAAATCATTTTGTCTCGACCATCCCCTACCCAACCCTCCTTCCAAATTCACTCAGTTCAACCTAGGGGCTTTCCCTTGTGTATAATTCCAACCTATGGAACCATTTTGTTCAAATAAAATGAAAATACCCAAATAAACGGTAATTATTTTATCACCTATTTCAATGTTATTTTCTTCTTCCACATCCTAATTATTTGTTATTTCCTTACCAAAATAATAAATCCAGTACCATCTAATAAATATTAATTTATTATAAATATGGTACAACTATACTTATTATTCGATCCATCCAATGAATGATAATGTCACCAGGCGTGCGTATATACGGCTTATGGTCTCCACACCGTGGTGTAATTTGTTTTTCAACATTATGTTATTCGGATGGATATAATGATGAGTAATATGTATATAAATATTGAAAATAAAATGATAATTTCTTTGTATAATTAATAAACTATCCAATTCCACTCCATTTAGTCATTAAGTAAATGATATCGTCGCTTTTGTGTACGTACAACTTACCGTCTCCACAACGGGATGAGATTCATTTCTCAGTTAACAATTCAACCATGACTATTAAAATATATATTATTAATAAGTATGTAATATATGAAATAATAATTCTACTGGAAATATATATATATATCTTTACTTGTATATATCTTATTCACTTACTTCTATTCAATACAATATGAAAATGAAAAGAAAGTTTATGCGTACGTACGACCTACCGTCTCTATAAACGGTGTTTTCCATTTCATATATATATCTATCAACTATTAATATTTATATTCTAAATATATATTATATATAAATCATGTTTTATAATTTTAATGTATTTAAATCATCATTTAAATGATATGATAAAGAATTACATGTTAAAACGTGTACGACAAAGAAAGAGATTATTACCGAAATGATAATTTAACATGGAAATCATTATTAAATGGGTAGTATAAAGTCATAAATGAATAATTTATGATATAATAAATATTAATATGGTTCTGGTATAATTTATTAACATACTATGGTCATTATACATGAAGTTATATGTACCCTCGACTAATAGAAATTCTAAGGTACGTGTTAATTCCTCAATCTCATTATTATCCGAGATTGTCTATGTGTATGTATTTTCTAGGAAATATTTATTTTCCATGTCAATTTTTCATAAAATAAATTTCCAAAAGATTATTTTAAGGAAATATTTAATAAAAATATCATTTTAAATGATTTAAATATTTATTATTCTAAATCCTTCTCATTAATGTTCATGTTTTGAAAATGGCATTAAGAATTTATTTATATGGACATGGTTATTTTAAAATGATAATTCCTTTAAAAAGTTTAAAATTGGTATGGGACACTTTGATTAAAAAATATATTTTAAATGGAATCCTTTTTAAATGTGTGACTTGTAAATGATTTCAAAAAAGTGATATTTCTATCGAAAATTTTGACTTATTATTTTCAACTATGTCAACGTTATTTACTGGATTTTATTATTGATTAATGATTATTTATTATAATATAATCATCTATATTTTATCGAATGAGTTATGATATGTTTGACTATGGATGTTTAATTTTTATACACGTCAAGGTTTATGGTTGAAGTATTGACATTTTTATGCTAGTTTTAACACGAATGATTATGTTATGTTTCATCATTTTCATATGAGTAATGCAGTAGACTAAGTATGTGATGGGTATGGACCTCTATAGCTCTTTGATGCATCTTTAGGTCTTAGGAGACAAACTAGTGGCTTGGCACAAGGCCCTGACCAAAATGTTATTTGTATTCCTGGAACGAGGCCTTGACTATGTGGTAATGATGTCTGGTGTTAAGTATTCCATCATTATGAAATTAATTACTACATGAAATTATTCCACTAGTAGAATATCGATGTGCATGTTTATATTGAAATTTTTTATTTATATTCTCTATTTTATGTTCATGTTTATGTTAATAAGTCTATTGTTTTTAATTTCACATCTTTCCATAAATGGTCATAGTTTTCAATAAATTATTTACCCTTACTAAGCATATGATCTCACATCTTTCTTATGTTTTGTTTTCTCGGGATTCTAAATGTTAATTGTGTTTGATATGAAGGGTTAATCTAGGGGAATAATAGCATCATAAATAGATTATTTATGTTGTGTTTTATGTTTGAATGTGTAATGTAATCTTCATGTATTTAATCTATTTTCCAATACTATTAAACGGATCGGTCCTGCTAGGGTTGATTTCTTGAAATCATGACAATGTATCAAAAAAATGCACCAGATCCGGGCTTCTGGGGTCGAGGAATTACATTTATTATCAACATAAGTTTAGTACCATCCATGGAAACTAGATTTTAAAAAACACTATATTGGGAAAATTACACAAAGATAGACTTTGAGGATTAGTATAGAAGAAAATTCTAGAATTTTGGTAATGTAGAGATTTTGTGTAATTTCTAAGCGATATGTCTATGTCAAGATACGAGTAGGTAACGGTAGCTTAGGAACAGATATA
Organism: Viscum album; assembly: GCA_963277665.1. Taxonomy (NCBI): domain Eukaryota; kingdom Viridiplantae; phylum Streptophyta; class Magnoliopsida; order Santalales; family Viscaceae; genus Viscum; species Viscum album. The sequence goes on from OY728156.1 coordinate 769,086,012, forward strand.
CCTAGTAGTGAAAACTCCAAAAAAATGTTTTGGGATTGACCTGGGGTATCCTGGTACATGGAAACATGCCTTTCTACACTCATGGTTTCTACACTCCTATGGGATATGTTTAAGATAATTCAAATTTTTTTACAAGCCATTCTGATGTATTTAAGAGTAAATACATTCGGAAAGGAATTTGTTTTATGATTATGTATTTAATGCATAATATTTTGAATTTAAATTATGTATTTTACATTATTTGGATTATGAATTTTGATTCATAAACAAACCTAGTGTATGCCATTATTTAAAAATGGCTTCTAGTATAATGAATGAGAACTCCAGCAATACGCATGATACAAATAGTAAGAAGGATCATATCATTCATAGTATTATTCCATCAATTAGAAGGTAAATGGCCCCCCCACTTTTTCTCATCATATGAAAAAATAATATCATGTTTTAATAAGGTAAGAAAATAATTTTAGGAGTCATATTGATTTAATGGAAAGAAAGGGAATAAAATGACGGTAGAGAGAAAGATGGACAAAGGGAAGAGGGGAAAGAAGGATTTTCACATATGTGTTAACTTTAGAAAGAATCTCCTTGGTAAATTCATGATGGTAATGGGTGTTTGTTATAAGTGTGGAGAAAACAGGAACAAAGTACATGATTGCTATTGTAAGAAAATGGTTTAAAATGTACAATGCTTTATTTGTAAGGAGTTGGGACACTACGCAAATCAATATCCAAATCATCAGAGTATTCTAGAAATGATGCTATTATATAATAATCAAGTTATAATTCTACCACAGATGAAGAGGAATGGATAATTTTCTAATATTATTATTAAAAAATTATTTCATTTGACTGTGGAATCAACGTTGTACTTATTATATGAATTATGTAAATAAATAAGGATTGTACTTCGGTACAATTTCATTGTGGATTTGAGATTATATAGTTCTAAGAAAATTTACTCAATAACAAGGTAAACATTTTGGAAACTACATGGTTGAATGAAAGATAAACCATAATATGGTTCTGATTCCTAGGTAGTGATTTTGGAATAAGATATGATTTTTTTTGGAAAAATTATATTCGATATTCTTGAATACTTTGAAATGAATTAATTGTTTGTTTATTCCATTAATGTTGGATTTTTAATCATTTTTGGATAAAAGGAGTTTATCTAGTAATCTATAAGGAATACGGGATCATGAATGTAATAAATATGGTTATATGGTAATTCAAGGTGTTACCGTGTTTTAAAAGAATACCAGACGAAGGTATGCTAATGTTATTACGTGGAAAAAAGATATTCTTTCTGTTTACCTTCCTTATAAATTTTGGACTATGCATTTGGAAATAAGTTTTTTGGATAAGTCTAAAGGTCGGAATGGATTATTTTTGACATTGGATACTATTGTTAAAGTTAAATCATTTCATAAGGATTATTTTTGGAATATTTTATAAAAGAAATCCCGGAGGTCGGGTGACAAACCATCACGTCTGGAAATACAGAGAGACTTGAACCTACATCCGAAGGGTGACAAGGGTGTATAAAATACCACTAGCCTACGTGATGTCCTCGTTTTCATAATTTATTTTTTAAAATAGTCTCACAACAAAATTATAAATTCATTATTTTTGAAACCCTATACGATTAGGATTAATATAATATTGTTGAATTCTATTATCTTTTGGAGTGAAAGATATGTTTGTGGTAGGAATTAGTTGAAGGATGAAACTATACATGTCAAGTATATTTTCCCTCATATTCTATGAATAAATTAATTCTTAAACTTTATGGAAGGGATCATAAAAACTAAAATGTGTTATCCTCATACCTTATGTTTTGTTGAACCAGTGATACTTTAAATCATCATAGATTGATGGATTTGAGACCCTAAACTTTATACTTGATTGTGATTGATCTCCTCAATAACTCCCTATAGATATTTATGTTTTTTCTTCTAATTATGTGTCTATAATTTCCAAAAAAGTTCTACCAATCGAGATCATACTTTTGTGGTGAATTTTTCATTTCCCTTTCCCTCTTATTAAGACTAAATTCTATTAACCCAATTTACGATGTGGGTTTTCCACCAAGGTATTTATCCTTTTTTAACCTTTTATTTTGGAAAATCAATTTCAAATTGCGAGGATGCAATTTATTGAAGAATAGAAGAATGTAACACCCCAAGATTTCATAGTACATTATTTCATTAAAGTAATTAAATAACTAGCGCTACACATAACAGCAAGTTCGAGCACACCAAGACTTACCAAACTAGATGTTAAAAATGTTCTTATGAATTGTATTAACTAGATTTAAATTTTAATATACTCCATATAATTTTAGAATCTATATTTTTTATACATAATATAAGAACAAATTCCTTTTATAGATAAAAGAAGTATTTTTCACAAAAAAATGCAATTTTACAATCTTTTAATAGAGAACCCTTTCTAAAACAATAATTTTACACTTTTATATATTCAATTTAATGAAATTAAATTCTTCGTTATAAGTGGACATTAAAATTTAGTTTGGATAAATTTTTGGAACTTTTCTGAATACTTTCATATTATGATGAATAGTGAAAATACTAAATTTTAATTGAAAACATCTTTTTTAATCAAATTAATTTAAACTATTAAATTACACATTTGAATGATTTAGAATTATAATTATATTATCTTTATATCATTTAATTCAATATAGGTCATTATAATTAATTTGACATTTAAATTTGACAAAAACAAATGTCCATCTTTTGATAGTTTTTACTTTTTAAAAAATTGATTTTTGGTTTTGACAACAAGAATTTATTTTAAATTAAATAGTGAAACTTATATGATTTTAATTTTTTAAAATATAATTATTTTTTGAATTCATAATATCAACATTTTTTTAGGGTGAATTTTTGGAATTTTTCTGAAAACATTCAATTTTGGATAAATAGTGAAAAACACCGCGTTATTATTTAAAACTGGATTTTTTTTAAATAATAATTTTTTTTAATTTAATTTTTTTTAATTAAAAATAGATATATAATACCAATATAAGTTAAATTATATTCATTTTAGGCATTTTTTAAATAAAATTAGATGTATCAAATTTATTGAATTTTTTAACGTCATTTACCCACCTTCTAGGCGCATTTTCAAATTTGAATACAACAAAATTTTACCTCTTCTAAAAAATTTATTACAAAAATATTAGAGACATAGTCGAAATCAGTATGTAAAATGTGGTTCAATAAGATGAAAATTATTTTTGGTGAATAGTATCCATTGACTTTTATTTACCACGATTAAAAGTATGTAGGGTAATTAAAGATAAAAATTATATTATAATTAACCTAAAAGACGTACTAATTCTATTGGATATGTTTATATCGACTATAACCATAATTAGGAATGAAATATTAAACTTTTGGTCAAGTTGGATTAGATTAGGACATTTATTATTAATTTATTTAAAGAAGAGTTAAAAGTGTTAAATTCAATGTTCAATAACTAATTTTTTTTTAAAATAGTGTTATACATAAAAGAAATTCAACAATAAATATTCATTAGAAAGATAATATTATTTCATAGAAAATGGTATTTTATTTATAATTTTTTGAGATTATACAATTAAATTTATTTGTGACACAAAGATTATGTTGTAATTACATTATCTATGAATGATTAAAGTAATTGATATTATCAATATAACTGTAAATGTAAATTCAGTATTCTGATTACATGCACAAATTTTAATGGATAATATGACATTTTAGTGTTGATTAATGAATTTATTTTGAAGTCATAATTTTGTTATCACTTTAACAAAAACAAAATACCAAATAGTGTAAAAATTAGAAAAAAGTAGTTTTTAAAACAAATACTATATTATAAATTGATATAATATTTATAAAAATTTAATGTTCAGAAGAAGAACATAGATAAGGATATATATATCAATAATTAATCACTTGGGTTTCTTTTGTATTTTTAATGCAACTTTAGTAAACATTTTTTACAATAATACAGGAGGACACAGTAAAGTTAAACTATTTAACTAACAGTTAAATCTAAAATATAGGATTAATATGGTGACCTAAACTTGTCTAAAATATACTGGTTGAGAGGATTTCAACCAATCCCTAGCTTATCTTCAAAATAAATAAATTTAGATCCATTATAAACCGAATATAAATTAAAAATAAAATAAAATATTTCAACCTTTCCTAAAGTGACCCTCACCTCTCTTATAAAAGTGTACATCCCCTCATCTCAAAATCACACCTCCAAATCCATTTGACTCAAAATAACCCTGCCAAAATCTCCTACAAAATTATCTCAATTCAACCTAGAGGCATTCCATTGAGCATAAATCCATCTTAAGCATCCCTTTTGTTGAAATCTATTGGAAACACCAAAAGAAGAGGTAATTATTTTATCACCTCTTTCGAAATCATTTTCTTCTTCCACATTCAATTTCATTTTTATTTCCATACCAAAATAACAAATCCAGTACCTACTACATACTGTGATGTTATTATAAATATTCTACAACAATTCTCATTATTCTATAAATCTTATGAATGATAATGTCACTATGTGTGTGTACCTATGACTTACTGTCTCAACGTCGTGGTGTAATTTTTTATTCAACAATATATTACTTGGATGGATATAATGATGATTATTATTCATATAAATAGTGAAAATGAAATTATAATCTATCTATAAAATTAATATACAATCTAATTCCACATCATTTTATCATTAAGGAAATGATACCGTCCCTCGTGCGTATGTGCGGCTTACCGTCTCCATGACATGATTAGATTCATTTCCTGGTTCACCATTCAACGATGATTATAAAAGTATATATTATTAATAAGTATGTAATATTTGATATAATAATTCTTATATATATATATATGTATGTATTCATGTATGTACATACATAGATCTTTTTCACTTACATCAATTCAATATGACATGAAAATAAAAACAACATTTATGCGTACGTATGGTCTATGGTCTCTGTAAACGGTGTTTTCCATTTCGTATATCAATATATTATTCATATTTATATTATAAATATATATATAATATAAATCATTTTTTATATTATTGATGTATTTAAATCATGATATAAATTATATGATCAAGAATAACAAGTTAAAACACATACGATAAAGAATGCGATTATTACCCGAAATGTTAAATTGACAAGGAAATCATTATAAAATGGGTAGTATTAAGTAATAAATGAATCATATATGTTATAATAAATATTAATATGGATCTCTTATCATTTAATAACATTCTATGGTAATTATACACGAGATAAAACAAACTCTCGACCAATGGAAAGTGCAAGGTAAGTGTTAATTATTCAATTTCATTATTATTCGAGATGGTTTATAAGTAAATATTTTATAGGACATATTTATTATACATGTCCATGATTCATAAAAGTAATTTCAAAATTATTCATTTAAGTTACTATTTAACTAAAACATCATTTTAAGTGTTTTAAATATTTTTTTATCTAAACATTTTTTCATTAAAGTCCATCATTTCACAATGGTTTTAAGGATTTATTTATATGGACATGATTGTTTTAAAATGTTAATTCCATTAAAATGATTTGAAGTTCTATGGGACACATTAATTCAGAAATATATTTTATATTAATTCCTTTATAAATGTGTGACTTTTAAATGATTTCACAAAATGGGATATTTCTCTCAAAAAGTTTTACTTATCTTTTGCAACTATGTCGACATTTTGTACTAGATATAATAGAAATTCTATATTGTATCAAATGAGTTATGAATTTTTTGACTATGGATGTGCTATTTTTATACATTTCATGGTTTATGGTTGATGTATTGACATTCTTTATGCTATTTTTAATACAAATGTTTATGTTATGTTTCAACATTTTCATATGACGAATGCAGTGGACATAGTATATGACTTGTAGGGCCCACTATAGCCCCTCGATGCATTGGAAGGTCTCATGAGGAAAACAATTGTATTGGCCCAAGGCCTTGAAAAAAATATTATTAGTAGTCTTGGCATGAGGCCATGACTATATCGTAATGATGTCTGACGTTAGGCATTCCCTCAAACTATGTGCATGTTTATATGGTAAAGTTTGATTTATTTTTTCTATATTAAGTTCCTGTTTATGTTTAAAAATATCTTTTTTGAATTATAAATCTTTCCTTAAAATTTTATAGCTTCCACCAAATTATTTACCATTACTGACCATATGAGCTCACCACTTTCTTATGTTTTTTCCCAAGATTTCCATAACTGTATTATGTTTGATATGCAGGGTTAATCTAAAAGAATAATATAATTTTCAAAGGATTATTTATGTTGTGTTTTATGATTGAATGTGTAATGTAACGTTCATGTATGTATTCTTTTTTCAAAGACTAATAAACTGATCTATCCTTCGCGACTTGATACCTTGTAGTCATGCCACTGTATTAAAATAATGAACTAACTCCGGGATTTCGGGGTTGGGGCGTTACATTCTTACTCATGTAATTTGAACCATAGATCACTTGACAGTGACATAGTATGAAACCTAGATAAGGGTCATTGGAATATTAAGATGGAATAATATATAATCATCATTGTTATTAGTTTATGGTGCATGGGTCGATACCCAATAAGTGGGAATACTTGCAACTCATGATATCGAATAGGTTGGGTGCTTTGTAAAACCTTGATTGACATAGAAAGCATATGGGATCGATGATGTATTCCTCTTCATGTTTACCGTTTTAGGCATATGAGGGATTGATATTATGGACTCGAGGTTATGGTATGTGTTACCCTGATTTATGGGGATGTTTTAGTGGGACTATTCTAGGATTGAGGATCCAAACAGTGATGATTCTAATTGAATCACATTTATTAAGATCCCAAGAGGGATGCCTCCACATATATAGTGACCAAGAGGAACCATGTGGGTCCTAATTTATATAATTTATGAGTGGGAATGATTGGATATTGTTTTAGATTGTAGAAGGTGTCACCTTAAAACTGATACTAAAAATATGAGCCCAAGGGACCATGTTAGTGGTGATGGGTGTAGTCATTCTGTGAACCCTTATCTTATATTTATGATATCATTTTTTATTATTAATGTTTCTAGGGATAACTATAAGTTATTCTAGGAAGATATATTATGAACTAGATGAGAAGAAATGGTGAATTTAATGATCCCTAAACATGAACCCTAAAACCCAACCTCTAGGACCAATGCGATGTGATGATACGTTGGGGATATCAGTAGGTGTTTACTTGGATTCTTCATTAGGATTTAGTTGGTATTGATATGAGATGGCTAGAACACAACTTCATCATTGATTTTTAGTTATACTAAGAATATTATTATTATGAAATTTGAATAATTTATGGCATGCTGAGATTCGACCACAGTTCTATATGGGACACCCTAGTCACCATGAATCCCAAGGATTCATAGCTAGTCATGGTTCAAGATGTGTAGTCTTGACAGATTTTTTATCTCTTTTATGATGATTAGATTCCTATGTAAGGAAATGTATCTGACAATTCCATACTGATGTTATTAAATTCTCTTGATCAGGTTTACCAGGATGCCTGGGATATGGCCATTTGGCAAGGTGACTTGGGGGATGAATTTGATTTAGGGATTTCTTAGGAGGCATAGAAATTGGTTCTATCCATATTTTATACATACATTATCGAGGGATACCCATGATAAATAGGATTTATCCATGGGAAAATTCATGATTAGTTATTATCCATTTTTCATAATTATTAGCGATTCTTATATTACACCATAAGATCCAGTGATTATATGGTTCGAATAATATCCTAGTGTTCTCTAAGACACACTATCACTAAACTATGTAGGTATGTTCAATAATGGTGAAAAAAAATTTCAATTTTTTTATTTTAGTTGATTCTCATCTAGTATGGGAATATTGTAGGATCATATGTTTATAAAATAAGGTTTTAGTTTTACAACTAGGAATGTAAAAATGAGAATCATTTGTCACCCCAATATGTTCACCTTAATCATAATGTAAACTAGATGTAAATTTTTTGGTTAGTAATATTGTGTGGTGGATAGGATGGAGTCCCAATATTACAAGATCTAGTAGAACTACTCATGTGGTGTTTATAGACAATTTGGAATAGTAGGACACTAATGAATGTTCGGTATATAGTTTGGGATTACTATTTTAGTAGAAAACTTTTTTTCAATTCTATAGTTATCCTATATATTTTATTTTCCCAAGGGATGGTTATATGTTGTATGTGAGAACTAGAGCTCAAGGTGTATTATTTATTTCACATATAAATTGTTTAATATATTTTCATTTTTATATAGATTGATGATGTTTGGGTATTTCACCACTATTATACACTATGTTATGAAATTATATTTTATTCAAAAAACAACCACAACCCCCATATACTATTTAGGAAACTCCTACTTATGAGAAGGAACCCCTGAGGTTTTATGAAGAATCAATTCGGGGAACATGTCTACTAGCATATATATTGGGACGTGAAAGAATAGAATCAATAATTTTTTCATAATAAAAGAATATTTTAAAAAATAAAAAATTAACATTTTTTAGGAAGAGAATTAGAACCCCATACAGTTTAACATAAATTACACATTCAATTTGAAAAAAATAATCAAACTATTAATTTTAAACTTCCCTTTTTAATTTAATAAATTGTTTACAATAAGTTTGCATCATATAATAATCATCATTTCAATATTATTTATCCAACTCATAAATTAAATCATTATTAATAATTAATTCAAACTATTAATGATAATTAAATTTACAAAAATAATGTAAAAATTTTAAGGCATTATTATTATCATAAAATTCATCTAAATGAATAAATTGATCTTTATATTTATTTATATGTTCTTAAATTATTTTAAACATACACATTGACAGTGTTTTTATTTATAAAAGTAGTTAAATTCATGATAAATAACCTATAATCTCAAATGAATATATTAAATAAAATCAATAATATTCATACATTCATTATGTAATAGTGAATAATACATTAATATAGTAAATAAATATTTTAAAATAAATTTTACCCCCTATATTATCATTATTTATAAAAAAAATAATTATTGAATAAAAGACAAGACTTTGTCACTATTTACCACATTTTATCATCAATTACCACATTAAATTACTCTATTATAACATTAATGATTGTTATAAAAAAATTTAAGTCACCTAATGAGGAAAGAAAATATTTTCAAAATATATTGGACTAATTCTAGATTATTTTTAACAAAAATTAATCAATAATATATATTAGGAGGTTATGTTTCATATAAAATAACTCCCTTAAACATTTACATGTTTAAGAGGTTGACTAGCCCACACTACGTGGAAAATATACACCATGATAGGGGGATTAATTCTTTATAATGTTTAATGAATCAATAATATCTCCAAACTAGAAGAATAAAAGAAGAAATAAAATTAAACAATGATGAAATAAGTTTTTACATTATATAAGATGATAGTTTATTTTTTGTAATTTATTAAATTATAAAAACAAAAACTCCAAAAATTGATAATCTTTAGGAATTTTTAGAGAAATCCTTACATGAATTTATATAAAGAATGTGAGTGATTAAAAGATGATTTTTATAAATTAACTCATATTAAGTAAGAAATACTTAACATAGTCCAAATCCCATGACTAATTAATTACTATAATTTGGCTATTAAAAAACCCCCATAATCATATGTGGTACTTGAAGGTTATACTACATATGCCCAATGACTGACCTCGAGAATGACCACCATTTACTCATCTATCAATTTTCTGATACCCTATCATCATATATATAGTTTTACCTATTATTAATATTAGCAAGGTATAAAAAACCATTCTTTCTATCCCACTCACCCATATCCCCAAATATTTACTCTTAATAACTTAAAATAAATTTACGGAATATAAAAAAAATAAAAAAATACATTAAAACCATTAGTTATCACATGTTTGTATGGGAACAATATTAATTAAACTTATGTTTCATCATGGGATTTATATTCTGTGAATATTTGTTTATTTTTACCCTAATTTATATTATTATTCATTATCATATGATGAGTTCTCTTGGTGGTTAGACTATATTTTGTATCTCAGAGTATTATTTATTAATATGATCTTTATTTCCCATTATATGCTGGGTTTTGGAAATTAATTGTATATTGAGTTGACCAATGGGTCATGTGGGACACTATTGAGTGAGTCATTAAATTTTTTTGGGTATATATCATGATGTAGATGTTTAATGTATTAAGATATTATTTATTATATAAATTATTGGATCATGAAAGAATATGCATCTCCACTTATAAAAAAGTTATCAATGACATGAGTTGTGCAATACTAGTACGTGAATCAAGGAGCTGTGTACATCATTACTACCATGATATAGTCTATAATATCCTTTCCCACTTTCCGTTGGAGTTTAAATAATAACAAAAAACATTCTTATGTATTAATATTTATGAAAACATTAATTATTTATGTGATATTTTTTACTGATTTTATAGGTTGATAACTAATTATATCAGGTTACACAGTTTCACATGAATGTTATTCTATATTTTATTCCTTAATTAATTATATATTTTATAAATATTTATTATAATTATTTTAACACCGTTAAATTAAATGATATATTTCACTTTAAAATAAAGTTTATTTCATTGATATCTCTCATTACATGCGACAATGAGTTTAAACTAAGTGTGGAATACATTTAAAATATTATTAATTATTATGATAGTTATCCCCTATAAATAGGAATGAAGGTTATGAATATTACTAGATAATTTAATTAAAATTATTTTTTATATATGTATAAATTTATTTCGTTGGTTATTAATAGGATAGAAATGAAAATGAATGAATTTGATTATTAAAAGAGAATTTTTTTGTGGAAAATATTTATTAATGGTGAAATGTGTTTTTTAACATAATATATTATATTAATTAATTTTAATGATTTATTTTAATATAATAAATTTTTATATATTCAATAATTTCCTAATGTTAATAAAATATGTTTTTACACTAGAAGGACTGAAGGTAAAATCAATTTTATGTTAAAAAATAAATATTTCTTAAAAAAAGTTTTTTAAAATTTTTCCTCATTTTTCAAAAAATAATAGTTATTGATTTTGTTAAATTGGAATTAGATTAAATAATATTATATAATAATTTCAATTTTTTGGTCAATTTGAGTAATAACTCAAGTAAAAATTCATTAATAAAATGAATCTTAAAAGAAGGAAAACTAAAGAGAAAAGATGAAAATGTGATAAAAACAAAAAATTCATTTTTATATAATATTATAATCCTGTCAAATTTAATAAATGAATACCAGAAAGTTTTGAGAAATTTTTCTTGTGTTATACATTACTATATTTTAATCTTTTGAAAATTGTCATGTGTGTCATCACCATCCCTTTTTAAAGGACATAACACATTCTCTTTTACTTACACTTTATTAACCATATATCATGTACAAAACCAACCCAAATCCTTTCCCACCATCCCAAACCATGTAATAGAGTCCAATTTTTATAAAATATCCTTATTTCATGTCTTATGCATCAAGGAAAATAAGGTTTATCAATAATGATATATACCTCCTAACCGAGTACATTCACTTTTATTTCATCTTCCACATTCAATAATTTTACTATGTATCTCGTAAATTTACAAACATATAATATTAATTTTAATTATTTGTTGTCATTTTTGTAAATTAAACATTATTCTACTTCTTCAACATTTAATTTGACATAAAATCGTCATTCTTATATAAGTATAGAAAAACACCTCTTGAAGCAATTCATTTTATGTTCCATTACCACCATTCATGATTGGTTATTATGAAAAATTAGTTTTTATATATGAAAAATATGATATTATTATAATTTTTGATTTATAATATCATATATACCTTCTCAAATTTTCTTATTTTGAAAAACAATAATTTCTCACATGCGTACGTGTGGACTACCACCTCCACGAAGCGACATTATGTGTCATTCCTTTTAGATTTAGATTATTGGTAACAAAAATAGATTTAAATAATCCATATTACATTATTTATTTATTAATGTTGAATAAATATCTGACTTTGTTTTTTTAAATCCATTGAAAAATATAATCATTATTGTGCATACATATAAACCACCATCTCCACAGAGTGATATAATTAATTTTTCATCACTAATTTATTTGAATAACTATAAAAGTGAATATTATGATTAAATATGATACATAGGTCATGATTAACATTATGGATATGATAAACCCATTACCATGCTGAGAGTAATGGAACCATTGAAAGGAAATATACATGGAAAACCAACTGGGTTTCACCTGAATGTTCATTTAATTGGTGACATTATTAACACCTGGATGTTTGGAAATTATAAAGGATTAAGTAAAAATATTTAATTTATTAAAATTATTATATAATAAATTGATAAAAAGTAGTATTTTTGTTATATAATATTTGTACACATACAAAGAATAATGATATAATAACCCCGAGCAAAGTAGCCAAGAGTTAGTGGTTACATTGTTACCATGGAATAACATAAAAGGAATCAAATCCCCAAGGGCCAAATAGTTTTTTATTTTTGTAAAACCACCAAGATATTTTAATATTATATTAAATTTTAAAACATGAAATACAACATAGATATTCCTTGGAAACCCATTTATTCCCCAAGCTTATCCTTCCACATCAATGATTCTGGAGAAAAACAAAACACAAGAAATATGTGAGCACAAATTATTAGTATGTTTTAATTAAAATGGATGATATCATGGGTCAATAAGTGTAAATAAAATGTATAGGTAAATAAATTAACACACATTCAATTTAATCCAGGACTTCAGAAAAATATTGTTGGAATAATAGATAATCAAATAATTCAGTATAAAAAAACATTAGATAGAAAACCTAATCAAGGGTATTAAACTAATAGAATAATAACATGGAAATTAATTACAACTTTCATAACGATAAAAATCATAATTCTGAAAATATGAAGCATACGACCACAACCTCATCCAAGACATTTGAAAATAAATTGGTAAGGCCTCATCCAAAATTCCAACTGGTTTAACTCATGAGACCTATTGATTCATAAAATATATATAGTGGGCCCCAAATATCAATTAATATGTCCAATACATTCATTATATGAATTTTTTAAAGGATAACCAACATATAATTTTTTTTGAAACGAGCAGAAAAATGGAAATAACATGACACATTATTTAAACATAATCATAAATCATATAGGGTAATATTGTTAATGGTATCAAAATAGTATACCCATAGTATAAATAATAAATTTAAATTAAATAAAATATGTTATATGTTATCATATGAGATAATCATAAATTATTTACTTGGTTAATCTAAGATTTTTTTTATAGGTAAAAACACGTTAAATGAGATGTGTGAATTTTTTTAAGGAAAATAAACTTTTTCACATTAGGAAAAAATTATTATAAAAATTATGAAAAATTATAAAAAAAATTCTTTTAAATTTACCTGGTAATATTATAAATTATTTTTGAGGAATAGAGTTTATTATTATTGTTGGAATATCTACTTATTCCGTATAAGTTGAGGAATAATTACTTCTATGTTTTTTTGGAAATGCTTCCAAGAACCTTGTTTTGAAAATGAAAAAATATAAGTATCCAATTAGTTCCTGAAAACCAAAAATGTGAGTAAGTGACATTAAATATTCATATTAGTATAGTAAAATTATATTTTGAATGAATATTAAAAGCCACACACTTGTATGAAAAAGATAGTTTTAATGGAACATTTCTAAAAAAATTCTCTTTAAAAGGCCTCTTAAAAATATAATATTTTTAATGTGAGAATTAAAGAAATGCATAACATATTTGTAATAAATATAAATTAATGTAAAAAATCTAAATTCACCATAATATATTAAAATTTTATTTCATTTATAAGTTTAATATAACATAATAAATAAAGTAGAACATTAACCCAAATAATGGAAATTTGATTATGAATTCCATTAAGACTTTGCAATAAATAGAATTGTACGACTGTAAAAGTAAAATGAATACTTTAATTACATTAGGGTAATTAAATTAATGATATTTTATATCAAATTATAGTACATAAACCATAATAGTGGAATAAATGGTGACGAGTAATAAATCTCACAGAATTAAAAGTGAGATGATACAAATGCATACCTTACACTTTCCTTTTGTGGAACATAATTTATCATCATGTATAATGTTTTAAATTATGTAATAAAATCATTTTCAAACTATATAAATATTCATAATATATTACATTGTTATTTTATAACCACTTATGACCCATTCATTAATAATATTTCATTAATTTTTTTGTTTTAGGTGCGTATGTTTAACAGTTTCACGATCTACCCATTTGTGTATAATATTAAATTTTCATTTAAATTAGAAACAAAAAATTTTCTGGGAAATGAAATTGTATTCATGAAATTCCATATATTTAAATTTCCCGATTTATCTTTTTTATTTCCTAAATTAGCGTGATTTATTTGATATAATGTCAATGATAAATGTTTAATTTAATTTGGTAGTTTTTCCAACCCTCTCAAAATAGTTTAATTATATTTAATATTGTTCTAATATATTAGTTAAATAATGTTTAATAAGTAATTATATACCTACAAAAATATTATTTAACCAGAATAATAGTTATATGACCAGCCATGAAGGTGGTAATGGAAAACAAATACAATAATTATTCACATAGACGGTTAATCGACATATTTTTTACACTAGTTTTGTTTAATTGAAAAGGAGCAGGGAATAAAATATATGGATATAAGATGATCCATTATCAATAAAAATTAAATTATTTACATTTTTATGGAATTATTATTCTATTATTGATGATGTAGATGAGGATAATTAAAAGAAGAAATGAAAGTAAGAGAGATGGTTTGAGAAAATCACCTCTTTAATATAACATCATTAGAATATCTCTTAAAGAAAGTGGAACCGTAATTTTAGTGATAAAAGAAGAACGTGGATGTTTGTAGAGTGGGTAGGAGACATTCTGGAATACATTTTAGTATCTTTATGTTTTTATGAGAAATGGGATGGTAGGGGTTGTATTTATACTTTAGGATGGGGACTTTAACAGATTAAATAATGATAATTTAATAATTAAATACAACCACATTAATGTGGAATTAATTTCCAAGAGTATGGATGTTAATTAATAGTCTTAATTACTCTTGTGGATAATAGAGACTAAAAAAATCCATTTAATGTTGTTGTTTCTATGTATTTTAAGCCTTTTCCCTTTTAACATTAACATGTTACATTATTTTACCTATACTATGGTAAACATGTGTAAACAATATTTTCATAGTTTAGTTAATCTCATTAATTATCTCCTTTTAAAATAATATCTGTTAATCTCATTAGTTACATAGGGTGCCATAGGTTATAGATTCATATCAAAGTTATTGTTTTTCATCACACTTATGGAATGGATTGCATAAGGCATTTGGTACGCAGGTTCTATCGAGTAAACAATTCCACCCACAGAAATATCCAAAGTCAAAATGTACAAAAAATGTGGTTGCAGATATTCCAATAAAATATGTTCTTGAAAATGGTGGTTCTCTGATTAATAATTCGGATTTGGTGGAGTTCTCCACAATAATAGTTATCAGGAAACTATAAAAATGGCACTATATGTTCTTCTATAGGGTAGGCCATGCAGGTCACTGCTATGTTGGATAGACGGTGCCAAGTTATAGTTTTTTGGATCGAGTCTCATAAATGAGACCTTAGAGGAGGTGGAGTTGATTTAGAAATGTTTGGATAGAGATTAGCGTAGGAATAAGTCATATGCTGATAGGTAGAGGTGACCCATTATGTTTACAGAGTGTGATACTTTATTATATGTGGTGTCACCTAGTTTGTTTCATTGTAGGATATAGAGACAAGGAATGTTGGTGCCCATGTTTTTTGGACCTTTGAAAATCCTGGTGATATTTGGGCTAGTGGTATACTGATTAGATCATCCACAATAATACAATGCAATTAAAGATTCAGTCTATGTGTCACAACTATGGGAGTATATCAATGACCATTCTCTTATGTCCAATGTGGTTGAGTGACCTTGTGATTGATACATCCTTTGAGGATAATCCTATATGTGAGTTGGATCATAGTGATAAAATGTTGCAGAGAAATAGCATTCTGATATTTCATTTATTTTGGAAACATAGTCATGTATGAGAGGAAATATAAGAAAGATAAGTAGATTTGATGCCTCAATGGCCTATTAATTTTTCATATAATCTTATAAAATCATTGGAGTACAGCTCGTGGATGAGATATTATAAGGTGGGGATGTTGTAATATCTTGACATTTTTTTAATGTTACCACATGATTGAATTCATATACTTTTTGTTTTTATTTAAGTAACATTGAATAGTTTTATAGATTTGGGGGAGTTTGGGTTCAGTTTTATGAAATATAGGAGAAAACGGGGTTGTGAATGGTTGGAACTTAGTTTGGGTAAAACATGCACACAACCTAGAAAACCATTCAAATCTGGGTTGTGGGGATTCACATGGTTGGCACACAGTTTGATTAACTGTGCACCAGAACCTAGGAAATCATGTAACCACATATTGTGTGGGGCTACACTGTTGGCACATGTTTTGTCAAACCATGTGTCCCTACCTAAAAAACAATGCGTTCTTTTTTATTTCATATAATAAATTGTTTTAAAATTCCTCCAATCACAAAAACACCCTAATTTCGACCTAGGATTGGGAAATGAATTTTTTTCCATTACAGATATTTCTCAAGGGGTTCCAAGGCATTCTTCCTTCCATTCCTCAATATTGAAAGCCTAAATAGAATATATTATCATCTCCTAGTAATTGGTTCTCATCATGATCCCTATCAGGTCAATTATTCTCTCTTACTTTGATCTGTTGGTGGAAATTTTCACCTATTTATTTATATGTATAAATATTGGGTGTGATATAGAACTAAAATTTATTATCTAGATATAGATAAATAATATATTTTTATCCTTGATATGGATCTAGGGATTTCATCTCAGGAACTCAAATATATGTCGTTGTGCTACTCAGATTTTTGGTTTTCTGTTGTGTAGACGTTCATTAATGAATAAAGGTGGGTGGACTAATAATTCCATTCCTATAGTCATAACTTTGATTATTTATTTGAAATTTGTATAACTAATAAGGTTTTTTAGAAAATTAATTCTTAATTTAAAATAATTAATTTGAAAAATTAATAATTGGGATTGTTGTAAAATTTTGATATTTTTTTGGTATCGATGAACTAGATAATTAATTAGAGAATTAATTATGATATTTTTGGAATTGATGAATTTAGAAAATTAATTACTGAAATTATTATCATGGATTTAATTTGGTAATTTATGCTTAGATTGAATATTGGGATATGTTGATTTTAGATAATTAATTGAAAATTCAATTATCTAATGATTAATTCTAAATTAAAAATAATTAATTAATGAATTAATTAGTAGTTGTTTGGTACATGAATGGCTAATCAATTGTTGAATAGGTTAATGAAAAAGTGAAGTGATTAAGTAATTATTTTTTGAATTAGTTAATGTTATTGGATTAATTAATTTATGAGTTAATTAAATGTTGTTAAAGAATTTGGTTTTAATACATGACGATCTAGGCTGATGATGATATATGTGAGTTTTTGTTAAAAGTAGATTAAACATGATGATAATGCCAGTTATTGATCTATCAGGGTATTGAATAAATAGGGTGTTAGACATGATGATCTAAACTATTGATAGTTTCCCAAAAATTAAAATTGGATGTTTCATATGGTGATCTACACTAGTGGTATGTATGCATGTTGAGATTTGCGGGCTGGACATGACGTTCTATGACAATGCTGATTTGTGAATTTAAGAATGATAATAATGGAACATCGAGTAATGGACTCACATGAGATTATATACAACTCCGACATGAGTATAATCAAGTACAAAGATATTTTTTCACCATTGAATATATCAAGATATGGAATGTGTCGATGATGGTTTTAAGATATGATATTACTTTGGGAGCACATTGGGCTCCAGCATGAACTGAATATAGTATTGAGGTTTGGGTGTTTAGAATAACCCTTGAGTAAATGCTGTTAAATAATGAAAAAATGATAAAGGAAAAAATATTTATTTAATCATTGAAAATATTTATTCATATAATTTCACACACAATTGATTGACTGGATTTTTTTAGACATCGTTGGTAGTGGCCTGTTGAGTTGTACTAACACCCTACTTAGGATTTCTGATTGGTAACTTAATAGAATTTATTGTTGTATGATAGGTTAAGGAAAAAATACCTATACTACATTACTTATTATGGATGGATCTTCAATGAGGAAAAAATATGTTGTTCGATACCCGCTTGGGAGTTTATATTGTATTCATTTTCAGTTTCATTTTAGACACCGTTACACCAAATTTTTCATAACATGATTCCCCTTTTAGTTAAATATTGCATTGTATATTTTGTTTATCATTTAAAATTGGTTTTTTTCATGTTATATATGATTCCGAATTTTCTTATATATTTATCTTGGTGTTTTAATATGATAAAAGAGGGTATATTCTCTCCATGGAGGAATTACCAAACACATGTTTCTAGTCAGCATCCTCTAGCATACGAGGAGGTGTTCATCAGGTCTTGTTATCAACTGGCTCCAGGCACCATTGCATGGAAACCAGAATGGGATGTCACAATAAACAAGTCCAACCTGAATTTATAAAAGGGAATTATTGTCAGCAATACCAAAGGAACACACTGCCTTCTATCTGGATCACTATGCTCTTACTATTCCTTGTCCCTCTAGGACTCCATCAAAAGGTATATCATCTATATAAGACAAAACATGTGTGGGAAAAGACCATGAAGTGGTGACTATAAAAATACCCAATAAGACACCCGGATATCACTCAGAATATTACATCATGAATAATAGCCATCTCATCCCAGGTATAATTCAATGACACATATTTCATGTATATCTATATATACTCATTAAATTCACACAATCAGAATGTAATGCCCAAATTGTATTGCTATCCAAGGAATCATAGTCGAAGGACTCACATAACACTCATCCATGAGATTATTCTCTAGGAGTTAGATATAATAGATGTCATCCTTTAGATATATAATGCTCAATGGGTTTCACTATATGAATTATATGTTATAAATTTGAAGAGAATGTTAAAATAAATTGGATCACACCCAAGTCCATAGAATATATCCCAAAATCAATCTAGAATAACCAACTATGTATAGGATTTATGACTACCAAGTGTTGATAAAATAGATAAAAATAACTCCACTTATTTTATAATGATGGGAAACGATCTCACTCCAGAACTCATGTAAGGATTCAGGGAACTCTATACAAGAATTCCCACCGAAGGGATCACCAGTATTTATGTAGGAAGGGATTCTATACAAACCCTCTAGGAAAATATCAATGGAACATTCCCTAATAAACATGTCCATGATGAAGAGGATATGGGATCCAAATCATCTCGAAGGTGGTACACTATATATAATGGTAGTACATGACCTTTACCATTGGAACGTGGCCATACATGTATATTAAATACCATGCCTGCATTTATGTTTATGACTATGTACATGACGTGTATAAACATGTTTACTTATGGCTATGTCTCAGTCCATCTGATTTTATTCCTATCCCTATGGAATTTTCTATGTATAGACAACCACTCTATTTCCTATTCCTTTGTACCTTCATAGGTAAACGCTGATCAACCAATCAAGGGTCACACCCCCTGTTATAGATTAATCACATCATGTGATATTTATTCTCTGAAAAAAATCCTTGTAAAACATTGGTGGACCCACACACCAGGTAATATAAGATTATTTGTCATTTTTTCTAGTATTTAAGAGAACATATAGTACTTCCAAAAGGTATGTTATTACACTATTAACACTATTTATAGAATCAGAGTAGTTGGGTATCACATATATATGGTCTATTATCCACTTCCATTTTATTCTAGAAACTAATTAGTTTTAATTCCTTAGGAAATGTTATCCTAACTCAAATTGTCATCATATACCAAGTACTGACACACAGACACCTTTGATTCAATCCAAATACATCATTACCATCATACGAGCACGATATATCATCAATCCATAATTAGATCTATGGTATCAAGCAATTACCATAAGATGTTTTTTGAATTGATTTATGTTTAGGATCCCTTGAACCGGGGAATAAAGGAGATGCTTGCGATGAAGGTTGAATGATGGGGGAAATCAAATATTCACACAAAAGTGAAAAAAGGATTTATCTTTTTTTTGGATAGACTTGATCTATTTCCATTATAACTAAGAGTGAATATCCAACCAATAATAGTCAATTCTCTCAATTATCCATAAAGATAATCCCATTCCCACAATATGAATGATCTATGAATCAATCCATTGGTCGATTGGTTCATGTTCATCATAGAAATAAAAAACAGGGGAATAATCATAAAATTCAAAAAATCTAAATTTGTAATAATTTCCTGTGAAGAAATATTTTTCCTCATTTTCATTGGAAAGATCATTTAGCTTCATTTCACATTAATCAGTTATCTATGATCCAGTCCTCTCATTCCAAAGGAATCTCATTAAATGATATACAATTGCTCCTCTAGATTTGGAGGGTTATGTAGATAACACTAGAATTTCATTATAAGAGGATATATATAGATATTTGAATTGGTATCTGTAATTTGTTATTTAAATTAATTAAATAAATTAATTTGTATAAGCATCCATCCAGGACAGTTCCCAACCCAAGATTCAAACACGCTCCAATGTTAGGACACACATAAGGTAAAACCCCTGCTATGAACTCAACATAGGCATTTGATATCAGATTTATGCCTACATTTTAATGTTATTCATATTTTTTAGGAAAATCCCACCTGTCACCATTTAATATATTTAAAAATTATTTTCATGTAAATTGGGACTTTAAATCTCACACATTCTTAGTTCCAATCTCCAAAAATAATCCATATAATATTCCATAATAATACATTAAGAAATAAGAGACATTACAATCAACCTTAAAAACCACATTTTTACAATATTAGATTTCCTTATCTTATTTATATCTTCATTATAGGGTTTCTCCTTTAAAATCCTATTTATATAGCCACATTATTTGACTACTCTACCTATATAACTAGTCCCATTCTAGTTTCATATTCCACTTTTAATCATGTTTTCATTTGATAATTGGAATATGGTATCTTATTAAATATATTCCCTTGGTTTTCATCTCCCTACCAACTATCCTTATAATATTTTCAAACAAGTATTCATTTGATATTTAGGATCAACCATATTATTGAACCATCTAAATATCATTTAGTTGGGTATTCTTCACATGTTCTTCTGATAAAACCTTGCATTTTTGGATGGTGTGATGCATTATCTATATGGGATAGTGAGAGTGTAACATATATTCCATTAGAACATATGTATGATTAAAATTAATTCCTAGCATATTTTAATATTTATATGTTTATTCCATTGTATCATCACCATACTTAATATTAACATTATTTGAAATTGATAAAATAATAAGAGAAAATTGTTTAATTTAATGATAATGTTATGTTATTACGATGAACCCTGAGGTTATATATATGAAAAATATTATTTAGTCATGTTATTATAATAATTTTATCCAAATATATAATTTTTTATCTATTATTATTTGATAAAAACACATGTATAAAGTTGTAAAAAACAAAAACACAATTGGGCGGACTACATTTAATTCAAATAGTAGAGAGTATGATATTTCTAATACAAGAATAAAAGTTGAAATATAGTAAGAACATAACGAAATGATGAGTTTTTTATCCCATTATTTATAATATTTATACACCATTTTTTATAGAATTGTTATTATGGTTTTTAGAATACATATATTTATCCAATTTAAACTAAATGATTTCATGATGAATGATAAGACTAGGTATTATAATTCAAATAAAAATATTCCATCTATGATTCATAAAATAGTATATCATTCTTTTATAGAATATTGTGAGGAACTAATTGTTTATTAATGATATAATCATTTATAAAATTAGTTATAAACATTTGTCTGATCTCAATTAATAGTAGAGCTTCATCCAATTTAGATGATGGTGGATGTGATGATCAACATGAATTGCCAAACATCATCTTGAGGTTAAGCACCCATAAATTATGCATATCACATTCATGATACATTTTGGTGAATTATATATAATACTATATTATATAATCCCAATAATACTCATTTCACGTAATATGGTGAGAAATAAATGTTCATTCATGATACCGATACTATATTTTGGTTTGGAATTAACGTGTAACAATGGGAGTCTCTAATCCTTCAATTCACCTCAGAGTGACCCCAACAACGAATTATTTTTAATAGAACTAATAGGTGTTTTTACCATCATAAATAAAAATATTTACTTCTAATCCCGTATTTTATCTCCCTTATAAAAATTATAGGGCACAAATTTGTACGAACAATAATTTAATATTTGAGATGTTGTTTTAATTGATTTATTCAATGATCAAAATGAAGACATGATCAGTTTCATATTTATGTTGATTTCATTTATTCAATTCACCTTTTTCTTTGAAAAAAGGAATAAATACCATCTGATGAGGGATATGATTTTTTATTACATATTGATAAGGATTTTCTAGGACTGTACCTAGATTTATCATCATGACTTTATGTGCATTGTATATTCTAAATTTTTTTGATCCACTGGTATTATGGGTTACTAATCCATAAATTACCATTTATAACAAATTAAAGATGGAAATTATTCATTCTTCATATAAAAATTTCCATCAATATATATGATCACCCATATTGAGTTGCATTTTTCATTTTTATGCGAATTTGTTATTTGATAATCTACTTTCAATTATGTTATGAGGATTCGATATTACAACTCATTATTAGTGCACCATTTTTAATGTTTAAAATTGTATTGAATGATAACCTTGTATGAAGAAAAAATTATAACTCTGAATATGAATCATTTGAGTTCTGGATCATCTAGCCTCCCTTTGGGATATTCATCATGAATTACCATCATATTACATATCCTATATGTGATATTACTCAATGATAGGGATACATATTTATCTACGAGAAATGAATCTAGAGGTTTCACCTTAAAGGAAGGATAAATATCAAGAAAATTAAACAAATCACGTCTATTGGTTTCCTTAAAAGATATGAATGAAAAGTTTTTTATTAATTAATAATAAAAAAAATTGTTAACCATCCCAAAAAGATTGGAAAATTTAGTATATATTTCTATGGATAAACACAAGATATTAATTGACGATAATGATGCCATATATACTGACACAACTTCAACGATGTAATTATTAGAGTAAGGATATTCTTTTTAAATGTGTAATTTTTATCTAAACCTCCAACATTGTATAGAAGATAGAATATTGGTTTTTTAATTTTTCAATATCATTATACTAGGAAATAAGAGTTCCAAGATACCATTTTAATGTTTATTTAGTGAGAATTATTTTATTTTATTTCTTAGGTGTCACCAAAATAATATGATAGGATAGGTACTTATTTATTCTATCGAATAAATATTGAAAATCTACATCCCCATGTGTTGAGTTGTTTTCTTAAATAACAACATGAATAGAAAACATTTCATGGTAAGGATTATAAATAAATTATGTATGTAATAAATTA
The DNA here is from genome assembly GCA_963277665.1 of Viscum album. Classification (NCBI taxonomy): domain Eukaryota; kingdom Viridiplantae; phylum Streptophyta; class Magnoliopsida; order Santalales; family Viscaceae; genus Viscum; species Viscum album. The sequence goes on from OY728156.1 coordinate 769,110,001, forward strand.
CGGCTATGGGAAATTCCTCCTCGAATCCCCCACAACTATAAATTTTTAAATAGTGGAAGCATTTATAGAATCAATTTAAATTCTTGTGATCCACATTAATACTAAGGTCGTAGGCCATCCAACTAATATATTTTATTATCATTACATCAAATGATATTTTTAATGAATATTTATAACAATGGAAACAAAATTTTAGAAAATGTACCTTTAAATTGGAAATGGGATTTATACATTCGTCTGAAATAATAATATGGTCATCAAAAAATTATTAAAAAAAATTATATTAAGAGGTACAATGATGCATAAGATCACCCTCTAATATGTATCTCAAAATTATTTAATCCAAAAGCCACAAAATGTAGTTATATACTCTATAAATTTTCATAAATATTTCACTTCATTGCCTAAAGTAGTTATTTATAACTAGTTTTATAAATGATTTAATGGAAATACATCATAGTAATGAACAACTACATGGAGATATAATCATTCAATTTCTATGTAACATCCTAAATGTGTATCCATGGGTTGCAAATGAAATGTATTGTACTATAATTTCTCCATGGTATTCAAGTATTAACTGATTAGAAATGTTAATCGATCCTTATCTAGGTCTATGATTACTTTCCATATCATTTCAACATCATAAGATAGATCCACATTGATGGAAGTTGATCCATCTCCAAGATCTTATAAATCATCAACCTCGGGAATAAATGGTAGTTAAACCACATATTATTCAAATGATTATAAAACATAATCATAAAAAATATTGAAATTATATATAGTGAAGGTTGTTGAGTGTTCCTTATACATAGAATATAACATTTTAATGATAAATGTCAATATTCATTATAAATTTTACTTATGACATGTCCTTATTTTGTAAATAAGTTATCATATTCAATGGTCAAATATATGTCAAACCTATATTCTAATATGATACATTTAATAATGGAATATATTTTCGAAGGATATAAAATGATTATTTCTCTGATGTATAAGAATAAAAAAAATTATATTCAAATCTATCATAGGAAAAGAATGTGGTCTTGGGATCATTTTATTTAATAGAGAGGATTACATGATTTCAAATATATGGAAACACCACGTTAATATGATATATGGGTAGTAAGAAACAATCAATAAAATTTTACATGAGAATTGAGTAGTGTCTTATAACCCATTAAGGGATGTGTCCTATGTAACATATTCTTGTTATGACTACTAACCTTGTCATTTATACGGTAATATGTCAATCTTTCAATATTATCAAGAGTCAAATGCAGAGTTATCTAGATAAAGTAATATAAATTTACCTGAAATAGAACAGTTTAGGAATTGGTGGTATAAGGAGTTCAATTCTACATACATTGATTATATTATAATCCTTGAAATATATCAAATGTAGTGTCTTCCTAAACAGTAGTTATTTAAAAATCTGACATAAGACACTTGAATTTGGGTTTAATTTTAGTTCTAATTAAGATTTTCTACTTGTTGTTTTTATATAAATTGATTGTGAGATAAGAAATAACTATTTTAGTTTCATTATATCATATTAAATAGAGAGTCTGGGTAAGAATATGGTTAATTTGTGAAATAATTTCCCAATGGATAAATTGATGATTATATATTTTAAATTTACTGACACAAGTTTTATGATATTTTATTGATAAACATAATAATAAATAAAATACATATAAACACAAAAAATGAAGAATGTGATAAATATATATACTTGGAATATATATTTAAATTAATAAATGAATATTGTACTTTACAATGTGATGTTTTATCATATACGTGCTTAAACTGATATTAATCATGATCAATAGGGAGTCACCAATGGGATCCCATCCTATGTATTCCAAGATAGTGGGAGTCATTCAACACTTGAGATGGACCTCCCTATAATTTGATAGTTATCGAAGCCTTTATATTGGATAATATAGGGAACAAAAGATACATAGTTTCAGAGAAAGAGTCTCATAGTGTCTCAAACACTGCATGAAGGTCAAACTAGTTATTATTGGCCACAAAGAGTATCAAATGATCATACATATCTATGAAATGTTTCATAAACACCTAATCCCATTAAAACTCTTTAATACATATGAATAATTATTTATAAAGTATTTTTTAATTTAAAAATGGAGGAATAATCATCAAACTCATCAACATTATCAATCCATTATGAGAAGATTGATAATGATTTCACACATAACGGGAAGCTTCTTATTCCCCACATTAACTCATATAAAATTAATATTATCTATAAAACCATGATATAAAAACACACACTAGGACATAAAAAATAATTTTGGGATTAATCTTTCCACGAACTAGATTTATTTCATAATTAAATTCATTATTTTTTAGTTCACCCATTAGTGATCATTTCTCCATCAATATCCAACATCCATTAAATCCTTATAAAGTTCTCACTCATAAAAGTAATGTATGATCATATGAAATAACTAATGAAACAACACCCAATACTCATTTTTTATATTTACACATCTTCTTTGGTAAAATATGTTTTTAATCATCATCAAATGATAAACCATTTGTGGCACTATTTGAAAATATATCTAAAAATTATTTAATTTTTTTCCCAAAAAAATTCTGGGAAACTATAAATGTTTCATATACATTATTTTTTATTTCTACAACTAGAAAGTGTGGTATAATGGGAAATTTTATAATTTAAAAAAATTAAATTATTCAATGAATAAAAATATGAAAAAAATTAATCTTGAAAAACATCAATGATACTCTAGCAATAAAGGGATTGTATTTTATCGCTATCTACCATATGTAACAAAGTATAAGATTCCATTATATGTATAAATTTCAACTATTAATAAACAAATATAATACCCTTAATAAATTCTTAGAGTGTCCATATGATATGGAGTACATTGATCCCATGTATATCGCCCATAAATTCCCTATTATCCATATATATACTGGCCACATCAATCAATACATGACATTAAATATATCTATTTTGAAAAGGACATCACAAACCCATCATCCAAATAGATAAGAACATCATATTTACCTTATATTGGCATGATCATCCAATTATTGAATTTAACTCAATCGTGGCCCAGATGTCATACTATTTATAAGAGGGGAAAATCCCTTCATTATTAATGCATAACGGATAACATGATTACATATATATCTAACCACGTTTTATCAACAAATCCCCAAGTATTTTTTTATGAAATGTACTTCAATATGAAGCTTCACATGCTACGTATTTATACAACATATTGTAAAGGGAATCAATATGAAACCTTCACCTAAATAAATGAAAATATAATTGTGCATAATTGACCTTAAAGTATAATTGGTGGGTAATTTGACACATAAATTCATTTAGTTTCCCATGAATATATTCTATATCCCATTATTAAATCATATTCATGATAAATTTAACATTTAATCGAACATTATAATAGTACATGATGATCATATTTTGCGATAACTGATATTCATACCTTGAGAGATCTATTACTTTTATCTTAATGTAATATATACATCGAATGTGAAATAATTATTTAGTATAGATTTCTATTTTTTTAACATGATTCATTTAATTTTTTTAAAATCTGAAGAATTATAAAAAAAAATTATACAAAAGTTACTATATAATAATATACCATATTTTAGGCCATTATAGATTACATATTTTTTCTTCCCTTTTATGGAATTATTAAACACATTATCGGTCTATTAAATTCATTCTACATATCTTTGTGACCATTTTATAAAAACTCAATCTAAATTTTTTTGATGTGTAAAATCACCGAATAATTTCCTTTTAAAAATTTTAATACATAATTATCAGATTCTAAATGTAAAATCTATCAAAATATTGTATTAAAACTTTTTTACCTCACAACATCCAATATTACGAGGATAACTTATTTAAAAATTATAAATTCATCAAAATCAACATCCATATTAATGAAAATTTTGCATAAAATATTTCATATTAAATAATTTAATAGAAAAATGTAACACTTTACATTAATATCTTTCATGAAAAACACAACATAAACACTTTTTAGATATAATTTGATGTTAACATTGTTACAGTACATTATATAAGTATTTAAAATTTTCATTACTGAAATATTATAATCATTTTTATGATATTAAGTGACATTTACATTAAATATTAAATGTTTTAAACATTAAACTATTTTATTTTTAACCAGAACCAAACATACTCTCATTATTGTAAAAAACCTAACCTAAAAAATATTTAATCCAAGGTTCCATGTGACCACTAGAACACCCCCTAGTACAATAATGGCAACTAACTAGTATTAAGGGACTAATGCATACAATCGAGAAACCATGATCCTGTATCAATGTAATATAATAAAATAAAAATAAAAAGATAATCTAAAAATAATATAAGTATATTACACAATATGAAATAAACATATTTCTATTACAAATACCATGAAAATGTTATAATTTCATTCAAGAAATTTATCACTCACTACTCCCATAAAAACTAAAAAAGAAGTAAAAAAAGAAAAATTTCCCTACTTCCATTGCTAGGCCTCACATAACAGTCACCATGTATATCATTGAGTTCCACTAGCTTATTCCATTGCACAAATTGTGGCTTGACTTGATAAAATAGACTCATGGTCTACACACACTATAATGGTCATTAATTATTTGAGAAATATATCATAGTAGGGTGTCACTAGTTTCACCTCATATAAACCATAATATACATGTTTACAAGAATAATATAAAAAACCTGACAGAAAAGAGCCTCAGATGTTTTGTTATAAAAATTCTAGCATGAGTCCTTATGCATCAGGTCACTGTGTTCTAACTATGATACCACAAAACATTATCATACATAAATCAGATCCATTTATGAATCCACCTCTTCACATCACCATCTCCTTCTATAACATTGGTTTTGACCCCATACCTAAAAACCAAGGGTATGGTGTTATCCAAACCTCAACACTCTACATGAACGGATACACCACAATCATACACCAACATTTTGACTGATTACCTTAACACACAATATAGGTTCCATCAGACATGACACACATCAAATCATATTCTATCCCTAACATGAATTATCCTCTTCCATGTCTCAATACATTGATTTTATAGTTTTAATTCATGCAGTATATTGAACCATCCAAGATTTTTTACACTACCAATGCTTAATCAAGGTGAGGCCATCTGATCATCCATAAACACAAACCATATCCTTCATGAATTGGTTGGATATATCTTCTCAATCTAGGATATGATCCCAAATAAAATTACTACTAATGTAACTCAATGTATGAACCCTATTCATGCATAAAATGGAACCATATATCACTTATAGAAACCTCACAAATACATATCACTCAAGTCTAGACTAAGGCCTCATGACCTAGTTCCCATCAAGATGAATATATCACATATTAGATGCATAATCTCATATAGGTACATATGAAAACATATTCCCCTAGATAACCCCACCCATCTTAGAACACCCATGATTATCCCTTTAACTATTCTTTCGAAGCACACCACATCTAACTCACGAATATAGGCATCCACTAGGGTCATCATAACCCATTTTGTAATATTATTTGGAAATAATATCATCTTACTCATGATAAAGATACCTCATATCTCATATAGACATCTCAATCATGATATAATAATTTAGGGTATAACCTCGTCAAAATTCATTATCACTCCCATTCATTCATCCACGGTTCCATCTTAAGAGTTTTTTTCTCATCTCTATGTCAACATGATGAAATGTCCCATCAAAACCCATGGCCCAAAACATGGTCTCATCAAACATATTCAATGAGAAAACTATAACCTATGATTGGGGGAAACCATCTCTAATACACCTCTCTTAGCCTTAAAGGTGTTTTCCTGCTCATGGAGATCCCTAAACTCCAAAATACCATTTATATGTTGTCACTCCACATGATCAAGATCCAAAACTGTCCCACCTATCTTCACTAGTTCTAATATTCTCTCATATTTATGAATAGACCTAGAGAAACTATCCTTGGCCACCCACATAGAATATCACATCCAGTGAGCACCCAATCCTCTCTTCAGCTCAACTATTATCCTCTTCCCTTAGAAACATTGTAACTAGGTGATCCAAAATCACCAAAGTGATATATATAACAATACCCAATAATAAGATACCCAAATTCTTCCAATATCTCTCTCTTGTCTACACTATCTCACAATCCATTATACTTAATCCCAAAAGACATGAATGCGAGATTTGATAATATATAAACATGAATATTTCCTTCTATTAGGGGGACCACATTCCTCTATCAAGGAGTTAACACCCAATACAAAATCTACCTCACCCTGACCAAGCTGTTACATCCCTCTTATAAGTGCATAACACCACCCGAGCCCATATCTCCTTCCATACAATGTAAATAAATAATTATAAATTTCAATAATTAATTTATTAATTAATCCCAAAGAAGAATATTTTCCAAAAATATATTCAGGGTCATAATCATTTAAAAACCAAAACAAATTCATTCCCAGTATATATTTCAAATCCACAGAACCATATAATGAAAAGGAATTATTATACATAAGTCTAAAAAACCATAAATTTCATTATATCTTTCCAAAAAAACTATTTAAATTATGAAGGAGTCTTACTCCAACTAAAATAATGAAAGAATAAATGAATAAACCATCTTGGATCCTTCTTTATAAACACTATATGAAATCCAAGACAATTTGTTTTCTGATTTAAAGAGGCTTCAGTGGAATCGACACTGAATTCATACATAAAACAGGGTGGAAACGAGGGTCATCAGAAAAAACCAAATCAAAAGGGTAATGCAGTTTAAATGAAATAAATATTTCCACATAGCATCATCCCCATGACATGGGATCAAAGGGGAGGAGGAATAAGGGAGGTTATGGCTGAATAACCATTCATGTGCTTTCCTTCCTAAATAATAATGGCGATCATGAATAAATTATATATAAATTCTAAGGGAAATTTCAATATATGGACACTGGTTTGTACTATAAAATACAGTGGAAAAGGGCCACACAGAGAGAAAATACACATTTTGGGTGTGTACCCCTATATAATGTGTGAATGTCTATAGGCTATTAAATTATAGATTTTCGAGACACAAGGCCTTTCTCTAATTCCTCCCCAAACACCATTATCACCATTTAAATCTCAAACAATTATTAAATAATCATTATGACATGTAAAAACATTTAGACTCCCAATTAATTTCATAGTTTTAGACTTTTACCCTCTAATGAATAAAATTTATACTTTTTATCACATTAACAACATAAAGATATATGGGTATTTAAAATCAATCCTCCATTGATCTTATAATCTATAAGAGTCCATTTTGGTACTCGAAACACATATCAAAACATGTCTTATTTCTCAATTCCAATATTACTTTCTTTATTTCACAATTTATTTCCTAATGAACTTCCACTGTGAAACTCAAAACACTAAGAACCATATTTACAAAGGTTCAATCCTATTTCTTTATATTAGAACATACACCAACATTATTCTCACTACACTCACCTATCATAAGACACTATGATTCCTTTGGTCAATTCATATTATATATCATGGTGCTCCCCATGATAAGAAATAACTATCCAACACTCCATTATTGGTCTATTGACCCACAAAAAAATTTATAATCAACATTCCCGATATGCTTTATACATTCCTGATATTCTTTATACATCCCCACATCTACGAACATTAATCCAAAATAATCAATCCCCCTCAACCATTTTGGTTTAAAAAATTCCCAATTTCATTAGTGGAAAAATTCCCTCACATCAATATTTTGATTTATCTTCTCATAGAGGTGTCACATGATCGCCTAAACACACACACTAATTTCAAATAATAACTATTAATTTAATTCACTTACAGGATGTCCAATCACATACTCAAGTCGTTATGCTCTAACTCTGAGCCCCATCACAGCTCTAATATGACTCACTCTTAGATCTCACTAACTACACATTGATCATGATTCTAATCCATCTTCTAGAACTAACCCAAAATAAGAATCCCTAATATAGTATTCACTATTGAATTCGATCACATTGGATCCTTCTGACATAAATAATCATGTTACAACTCAATCATTAATCGACCGATCTCACTGCACCAAGACACTTTTTATATTAGGATCATTTTCTCACATCCAACATGACTCTCCCAACCATATATTTGATATTATAACCACATTCAAATCCGAAACATGATATGTACGACCCATGATCTATCCATTATTTTACTTAATGACTGGAAGTAGCTATCTCACTATAACTCGAGAACCAACAGGAATAATCAACTATCAATGATTCTATCCAGACCATATGGCTTCATTTACCACATTCCCCAAGCACCAAACATAACAAGTTCCATATTTATTTCCTCCTAAAAACACTGCTATCAAGGACCAATCCACTAGTCATCAAGCTTTCTCATATCTCAATATATCACTACTACCACGACAATGATGGGGATTACCAAAAACCCAAAACCATTCTCAATGGACCCATACATAGCACGTTCGATATTCCACAACTAAAATAGGCACCACAAATACCTAGAACACACATTCTCTAAAGTATAGATACATTTCTATGATGTTTCATGGGAACACTCAGTCTACTTTTCCAATGGAACAGTGATACATTGATATCCTAATCATAGGTAGTCACACTTAACCACCAATAAAACCCAATCCCAATGACTATATGCTTCTATAAAACCTGATATCATAACTAGACTCATATTCCTATGAGTCACATAATGTCCACCCTTGGCTCATATGCATAACCCATAATCCATGTACCACTGCATATCATACTCAACCAATAGCCCATGGAATCATACATTTTCTATGTATAACTGTACAAAAACCCCACAAATAGGTGTGATTATAAAACCATGTACTCTTTCCACGACCCCAACATGGTGCGAAGAATCATATCAAGAGAACCATAGTGTTTGGAGGCCACCCAATCCTTTCCTATAAACAATCCTTGATACAAAGAAAATGCCCCAATGATTTATACCACACCACAAGTAATTTCACTCTTACCTTTTAACAAAACTAGGGTATCCAAAAATCTTTACCATTTTTTTAAGTTGAATTCCAAAGAGAAACTAAATGAGAAAATCCATTTAGGTTTTTTTAATAGTTTGAATACATGAACCCATTACCAATCCCCTAGGGTTTCAAATCATTATGGAAAATCATCCCCATCCTTAGATAAACAATTAAGAATACTATTCCATTATATATTAATCATTAGTGTATAAAAATAAAAAACCAAAACACTAAGGGTATCCACATATGACATGGATAATAGTCCATATTTCCATCTTTGGAAAACCCCTAGACTTAATATCCACAAGAAATTTTATAAATGAAAAAATTTGTACATTAGTTGAGAAACATTCAACAAACAAATTATACTAGAATACACTATATACATTGTTTTTTGGATTTTATGAAAACCTATCCAACTTCATAAAATAAAATTAAAAAAATACTCTGTATATAGTGGGAATCTTATGTGAAAAATATGATACAAAAACAAATGAAACCTAAAAAAATACAATATTCAATTCCAGGAACAACATATCTTTGAACCGCAACATAATCAATAAATTCTTCAACCAAAACTGTAAAAATAAAGATTTGTAATCCCATCACCCTAAGAACAATAATATCATACTAGAATGGTTTTCACAACTCATATTACAAATTTACATAGTAATGACAACCATTTTCTTAGAGCACCTATATAAAATCACACAAATAATTTAACAAAACTGATGCCTTGAAACCATATTATGGTTATGAAACCATAAAAAAATAAATATGTTGAGGATACACATGAGTTCATGTGCCCATCTCCACAAACCAGAGGCTTCTAACTAGAAGCGAATGAGTACTAAATATAATAAAGAGACTATAAACCAAACCCAATGACATAAAATAAAAATAAAAACAACCACTATATATATAATTAGTTTATAAATATCAAATAATGACAATACTATAATAAATTTTATATAGAATTGCTACAATCATACCCACACTGATCACCTAGATAGCTGATTCCAAATACTAAATAAATTAGAAAAATAAATAACAAATGATTAAACTATTTTCCCTTCCACTTGTAGGCCTTACACACCACTATCTCCATATACTCCCATGTTTCACTGAAAGAATCCACTACACATCCTATGATTTAACATAAAAATTAGACATTAGGACTCCTCATGCATCATGGTTCCCATAAAATGTTTTAGAAATAATTGATTGTAGTGCATTAGAAGGATCTCATTGTATATTCAATCATACATGTGTATTCATGAAGATAAAATAATAATACCCGTGAAAAACAAAGAACATTATGTGTTAAACAAGACACTATGATTCCTTGGTGATTATGTCAACAAGTGATAATAAGGCCACCAAAAAACATGATAGTTTCTTATTATTTCCATACCAAAATGCACTAAATTGCCTCATAATCTAATTCCATCTCACTAATATTCATCCCATACCAAATGACCATGGGTAAGGAATCATCTAAACCTCTACCCATAGTCTGAATAAATAAGGTAGGTTCTTATGTCCACATATCCAAAAACATCCTTACCACTAAAGGTATGGTCCCTCTATTATACCTCACATCATATCATGATCATTCTCCCTCATGTGATGTCCAATTCTAAAACCAAGACTCTTTGGAAAAGTCTAAATTCAAACACTTGACCCCCCCCCCATGGGTGGTCCCCGACCCAATCCTCTTCAATGAAATGACATAGGTTAATCCACCACACAATCCCTCAACAATCAATATGTGTTCGACTAGAGATTCTAACTCAAGGATAGGTCCCCGTCTACAACCATGACCTTATCACCCAAATAATGTAGTAACATTGTTCATTAGAGGGATACAAATATCACTCTAGGAAATGAAAAAGATTATATATAAGTCATAGTGGGATATTACTCAGGACTCATCACACATCAAGATGTATTTTGTACATATCAAAATAATTATGACATGAATACATATTATAATAATCATTTGAACTTAATCATTTCATGAATATTAGCCCAAAAAATCTTAACAACATGAAATGTATGTCATGCCAAAACAATTTTCATCACCCCCTTTAGGGAAAACATTTGGGTGTTATAGATATATCTCATAATATTCTCTCCAAAGTAACTCATCACTGTCTCCAAAATGTTTCATCATTTATTGTAATATTTTCTCGAACAAGGATTGAGGATATAGTGTCTAGACTAAATATGATTCATAATCACACAAACTCTTTCTACATATGGATTTTTGAAATCCACTGTTCTCTTAGACCCTTGGCATCCCAATTTATTTTGAAGAATCCCATACCTAGAACCGAGGTCTCATATCATGTCTCCCAAGGGAGATATATTTCCCACCATAGGGTATAAATACCTCTTCGACAAAGCCGATCTACACTGAAGGACTCAACATGTTTAGATTTCTCAGTCAACCCTAAACCTCCCATAATAATGTGTTACTAACCAAGGGATTGATGTACATTTGACCAATATTTATTCACTAGGCCTAAGCCTCTTTGGCCTCCCATAATAACACTATAGAATCCATCATAGGATACCCAAATCAAATATCACTTATGAAGACCAACCAATTTCTGAAATTGACATGACTACTTCCCTCTCCCCTTGGAGACGTAATTTGGATATCTGAATTCACCCAAGTGATAATGAGAACGTTATAAAATTATAGAAGGAATATTATCAGTATATATCTACCTCTCAACCATTATTATTCCATATCCATTTTATAAAAACTAATGAATCATGAATAAAATATTAAATAACTCTAAAACATGCATACAAGCTTGTATTAAAGGGTAAAAATATCTCCGCTAAGGACATAGTACTGAAACCAATATTTGTGTCAACTAGAACAATTTCATCCATTCATCAACCAATATCATACCACTACATGAACCCTTTCATAGAATCATAAATTATTAGTAATTAATTATAAAAATTTATTGAGGATAATTTTATTAAATATGATGATTAATATTCCTTGTAAAAATCATAGAGTACTCTTGTATCATTGAATCATCTATCAATGACAAGATGAAAATTCATGGAACAATTCTAAAACCATCTTGAGGGAAAAAATACTACAACTGGACGGACAAAAAACTGTCTATTTAGTCCCATGTTATGAAAAAAACAATAAATGTTAGGGTTCTGACTGACCTGATGTGAAATGATGAATGATAGAATGTAGAGACTATCTTGAGTCATCATCTAGCTACCACATACAAAGGACCCAACAATTCCTCTTAATTCCACCATGATCTGATGTTGTCAGAACTAAAAGAATAAGAAAAATGGATTTAATACAAGGTAATAATCTAAGAAACAAAAAATTAATAGGGAGAAGTGGGGAGATAAACCTAATATCACTGCCATGAATAATCCCCTATCATGGTGTATTGAAGGTTTGGACGATTATGGGAGGATTTGGCAGAATACCCTCCTTCTGTGGGCATGGTAAGTCAGAAATTAGGGGTATCCACAACCCTTTCTAAAATCACATAGTAAAACATTAAAAGTGTGAACCATGTATCATGACCTAAAATACTCACAAATAGGGCCATACCCCTCATCCTACCCAATTCACGATGTGAAACCTTTTTTAGAATGTAAATATCAACAAGATTTTAAATATCAATATAATGATCCACCAAACCATTCTAAAACACCGTTCATAAAATTCATAGCATAACCATGGCCTTAATCAATGACCAAAGACACCTTCTAGGACCTTAAAAATTCTTTCAGGATTTTGAGACCTAATTCCATATTTGACAAGTACACCTAATAAAAACTAAATATTAATTTCATAATAATGACTTGAACATGAAATGGTCATTACAACCATCCTCGTAGAAATTATACACTTCCTAAAATTTCATTTAATGGAAAAAAATTAATTTATTGTCAAGGAGAAAAAATTATTCCTCATTAGTGGGAATATTTAAAAAAGATACTATTACCAATATTATCAATTCTGATTTTCAATGAATATAATGTTATAGTCTTAAAACCTAAATTTTTTTTTCTAAATAGACTATTGATGTGTGGTGTAATTCGTTCATCATATTTTGACAAATAATATTGATAAAACACATTTATCATATATGAAACCATTTTTTTCATTATCATCTTCATAAGTAGTTATAAAATAAAATTAATCATAAATCGTGTGTATTAAAATCATCATCATATATTATTATCAAAAATAATTATTTTAATAAGTTACACCTATTATATTAATAGATAAATAATATGAAATATAAAAATCCACTATTTAGATACATATGCGTTTGATATATTCTTTTTATTAGATTTTTGGATATAGAAACACTTTTTACATCACATAAATATAATATAGAAGATTAATTATTCCATTACATGCTTTTCATGCCTTGAATATTTTAACAAATTTTTAAATATACATTTGTAATCATTTATCCTTTAATGTTATTAATTTTACTCTATAAAAATTATCTTCAATGTTAACACTATGTAATGTTTCTCAATCAAATTTATTCATCCCAAATAATTTACTCATTTAGAAATATTTTCCTTACTACATGTAATTTTAGGTTTGGATGACCAATGATGACTAATTTTCCATCAAATAATATTCATCTAGACTAATCTTTTAACAGTTCATGCTTTCAACACATCACCATAACCTAGATATAACATACTCATCTCAGTTTTTCATGACAGTTCAAAGAGATATGAAAAAAAGTATTTAAAAAATAAATATTATAAGATATATATTACAAAACTTATTCAAGATTGAAATCCATAACAAGATCATGATTTTGATTAAATATATATTCTATCTAAGATATTTCCATACACAACCATGATGATCATACGTGTATTGATTAAAAGATCTTTTTTCATTTCACTTGTAATGAAATATTAACTAAATATGAATCCTTTTATTTAAATCATTATAACCTTCATTATCATTTCAAATAACTAAAATCCAAGGCTTCTTATGAAGGATATTCTATAACACATTGAATATATAACTTTTTTATGAAAATGATAATGCTTCGATACTATTCTAAAAACATTCTAGAAATTAATTTTCCATCATCGACAAAAAAATTCAAGTTAGATGATAATAAGTAAATATTATATATAAGAAAACATATTATTAGATTAGTTTCATGGTTTATATAAATAAGATATATATATTTACTAAATATGGTCCCACTAAAATGGAGACCCCTTTTAATATCCAACACATCAATTAATGGGCAAATATACCTACTTTAAATTTTTTTAGTTCACTTTATCATTTATCTCATTACATGTCAATATAGGTAGGAAATAATTTCAATAATTATAGACATTAAACCTAGATTTCGTAGATGAAAACTCTCTTTTATAATCCACCATATAGATTCCCTCAAGAATATTCTTCTTATATGAAAATATTAATGGGGTTTTGATAGAAATGTTTAACACTATGAAAAAAACATTATTGGGAACATTATCACATTATTTTCACCCATTACATGTTTTCATTACATAATACAATCTTTGGGAACCCATAATTGGCATGACCAACATAGTTGGATTAAAGAGGCCTTGGAAAGTTTTTTCATTATAAAAAATATAACACATACGATTTTAATGGGGATTTATTCTCCCTATCATATCACATGTCTTCACATTATATGTATTCATGATTATATATATTTGTTCTAAATCTATATTCCATCCATCAAATAAATTTTAATAAACTATACCAACATTTATATATTAAATCAATTAACACTTGTGTCATAAAACAAAATTAATATCTTATTTATATTTATAAATATTTGAAGTAATACCATGAATAAGGCATAAGAAACCATTTAATTAAATTACTTGTAAACATATGAAATCCTTAATCCCCACAATAGTATGTGTGGAGACATATGTATCATATTTACACTTGGTTAGACTAAGCATGAGCCTCCTAGGCAGTCAATAGTCCATCCAAAAAGTCCCTTTACCAAATGTTCCTTACATAAAATAATAATTAATTTTAATATAATTAAACAAATTCACATTTATAAATTGTAATTAAATTATAATTAAATCACATAAATTAATAAAAAACTATATAATAGAATCCTTTTTAAGACTTTGTAATTCATGATTTGTAATATAATGGAACACACCATTAAATTCCAAAAGATGGCGAGGCATATATATTTTAAGATAGTAGGTACACAACAACATTACTGGAAACATTTGTAAATAAGTATTTAACACTCCATAACTTGCCCATAAAATTTAATTTTCTTCTAAAACATTATGGAGAAACCTATAGACATACATATAAAGGGGGTGATCTATTAATCCTTATAATGTACTAATAGAAGGATATAATAGGGTAAATAAGTACATCTGATTGAAAAGTATTATAGAGGTAACGAAATTGTGGGTAAAAATTATGAAATATAAAATCAATTAAAGATATAATATGATAACATAATGGAAACATGTGAATGTGGAAACAATATAAAAACATATATCATAATCATATGGAACATTTGCTACCACAAAATAATTACAATGTTCTTATGATAACCTATTAAGCACAACACACGGTATCTCATGAGAAAAAACCTTACCCAACCGATTATAGGGTTATATAATTCTATTTCTAGTCATCACAAAAGTAGAATACAAATCAATGAGTGTTAAACATATATCATGAAAACTATGCATGTCATTTATATCTTTTAATTCCATTATTATGTAGTGTAGGATACATTAGTGGATGTGAAAAATAAATTAATTAAAGGTGCATCTAAATAAATACCCATGATTTGAAATGAGAATTTTTATTCTATACACAATTGTTTGGTGTAGAAAATAGGATGAAAATTTCAACATAATAATAGGTGTACATAATAATTTATAGAAGTGTTCATGGAGAGTAATATGATTATATATGAATTATTATATCATGATTACATTATGGTCATCATCATCTTTATATTTATTCAAAGAAATGTACAAGTCACATGAGGAATCAAGGAAACCACATGACCAATATTCAAAACACTCCCCACCCATGGGATGCCAAAAAAAGTGATGGCCAAGGAAATCCACTTAATAAAATTGACTATCTATTGATTATGGGAAGTAATTATTGGGAGAAAAGTTACACTAGACCCATGTACTACTAGGGAAGCTCGGTGGTCTGCAACCTTATTATCTTCCCTCGATGTTTGAGTGATCTGGATGCTCCTATTGAGGAGGGGCTTACAATTACTTATGAGGTAAGAAATAGACCAAGGAATTGACCCTATACTGTGTAGGGACACAACAAGAATCATAGATAAAGTTTCCAAGTTGTAATAGAAATAGGTTTATCTAGTTGCAAAGATCGAGGTCGGTAAGAACTGCATTCGTCTCCACCTGAAGTGCAGTGCCACTTCCCTAAACTATGGTAAAGGTTAGGAGTACACTCCCCCGGTGTCCTGAACCACCCCTTATCCACGCATATCACCCAAAACATATGATCCATACATGATTAATATCAAGGCCATTTGAAGGGGAAGCCATCAAACCCATTCTCCCTGCTTCCTGGATGTCATAGGAATGGCCAAGGGATGGCTAGTGTGCAGATGATGCAGTGATGGAGCCTCCTTATAGTTCCTAATGAGATTCACCATATCAACTAGAAGTCACTTAGTTCTCAAAATAATGAACCTACCTATGGAGATGGACCCCTCATATCTAGAATTGTTCCTTGCTAGCCAAAGGAACCAACAATCGGCATTTAGAATCACCTAATGTGCAGATCCTTCCAGGCATGACTCTGATGTCCCCTAGAACCATTTTTTGATGATTGTTACATCACAAAGAGTAGTGTATGAGGAAGGTGTGAAGGTGAAGAAGAAACTTCACACCGTGTTTTCCCATTCACCATTGAAGATAATTTGATCTAAACTTTATTCATATTTAACATTAAAACAACTGCAGCAAGATGTGAAACTAATCCACACATTTTTTATATTTTTATCTTTAGGCATTGCATGATTCCAGATCCTCCAGATGAGGAAATTATATTTTTCTTCAGCCCTTTTTCACTAAAAAATCTCTCTCTATCTATCATGTAGATCCAATGGTGAGAATGTCCTACAGAAGTCCTTTATCGAGAAGTTACCTGAGGTAGACAGCGAAAATACACATTGCTCCGGCTCCGCAGTAATGGTGATCAAATATTAAAATTCTTGTTGGCTGTTATCCAGAACTGCCCTGGTGAATGTATAGGGAAGACTAACCTCTTTGAATGAGATGGAAGGGGAAGGACACCCCGGATAAACAATCCCCGACCCTGTAGATTTCTGAGACCAGAAAAGAATATCATCCTCTCCCACGATCCACTGAATATACTAGTGGATATTCTAAATGAGGGGGAAAATCATGGGCCAAAGGGAAGAACCTTGTAAGCTTATATCTCCCTTACTACAACCGTAGATGTGGGCCATAGTTCTCTCTCAACAGTGTTCGATTCAAAATCACTTCCCACACCAATTTCATGTGCATTCATGTTATCATGCTACCAAATCATCGTACATTAATATCACCATCATGTTTGGGTCAGGACATCCTCCCCTATGAGACCCAATGCCTCTTGTCTTCAGCCAATACATCCCAAATAAAACTAGCATGCACCTTATATATAGATTTTATCACCCCTTTTGGCACAAGGGATGTAGCCATCACATGATCCAGAATCACATACAGGATACTGTTTACCAAAGATATTCACCCCCAAAGAATAAAAAGTGACTTTTCCAGTTGAAAACCCTCCAAGTAATCTTACTCACCACATGGTTGAAGTCCTAGATGTGCATGTGACATGATGGTAGGTTATTTCCAAGGTAATCCAATGGGAAGTAGCCTCATTGCATGTCCATCCTTCTGGATAGATGATTGACTCGGTTTTTTAGCACACTTATTGGAGATATACAGATTTCTCTTAGAGTTGTTGATCTGCTGTTCACTCCATAAGAAATACTCCTCATGAATCCATTTGATTCCACATTTAGAACTCTTACCAGCATTAGAAAAAATGATAGTTTCATCTTCAAACATCATGTGAAGGTTTGTGGGAATGCTCTGTTTCCTCTTGTAAGGCAGGATCCTCCCACCCGAGACTACATTGTTGATTAGGCGGCTAAGAGTATCCTGCATCAGAATGAAAATGCTTGGGGAGTTAGGGTATCCTTGATGTAGACTGTAGTCTACCTTGAAGAAGCAATGGGTTCTTCCCATTAAGGTGACACCCATCCATGTAGAGCTAAAACATTTGAAAATAATATATAGTGCATTGGAAGAAAAATCTGTGATGGTCACGACCCTATTAACAAACCTCCATTCAACCTTATCGTATGCCTTATTCATATGTAGCATCAGATCCATATTTCATCCATGGGACATACCATTTATATCTATCAGCAGCTTCTGCGCCAGGGCAATAGCTCAATGTATGGATCTCCCCCTCACAAATCCTTGTTGCTCAATAGATATCCATCGGGGAAGGAGCATGGATATCCTCATGTTGATGGGGCTTCTAAGGATTTTATAGGGAAAATTGCACATATTAACATGTTGATAATTTTACAGAGAGGCGGGGAACATCAACTTCTGAATGAGTACTAGTGTCGTGGTGCTCGCAACCCATGTAATGTACCCCTATGAAAGAAGTCATGGATAGAAGAAATTATATCCCCCTTAACCACCCCCACAAACTTCTATAGAATGATCTTCGGAATATGTCAGTCCCTAACACACTCTCTGCATTGATGTTAAGCATCACAACATGGATCTCAGGTTCTCTGAGAATCACCTCCATGAGTTTGTTTTCCTCGGGTGATACATAGGTAGTGATTGCCACCCAAATCTTTTCTCTCGTATTAGGGAACCCAATAGTCATCATCACATTTATGCCTGTAAGATGTTCTTTAAAGAAAGTTAGTTCCATGCTGCCAATTTCAGCTCTCTTTTCAATGTATTACCCATCCACATGAATTATATTGGGCTTAGTGGGCCGACATGTCTCATTGATACAAGCATGGAGGTAAGTCGTGTTCCTTAAACCCATCGTTCAACTATTTAATCCTTGAGATCTCCAGAGCCTTTCGCTCCTAACCGAGGATCATTTCAGCCAGTATGTTCTTCTTGTACACTAGCTCGTTAAACGCCATTTCATTACCAATTTCCTCCAAGATGTCTTCTATATTTTCAATCTCCTTTTTGAGGACATCCATGATTTTTTATATTGGATGGAGAACTCTTTCCCATGTCTGGGACCCCTGTTTCAATCTCCTTAGCTTGTTATGGATAGACACCCATGTATGCCCCCAACCCAGTTCTCCCCATGAAGAGTAATCCAATTGGATATAATCTATATTACATGTCTAATGGTCCTGGAACCTAAATTTCCCATTCTTCTCCTACCTGGTGGACATGTGAACCATTAGAGGGGAGTGGTCTGAGATTCCTCAAGCCAATAATTTTCCTTTTCTTTTGGAAATGTAGTGATGGCGTGGATGTTATCTATGTATCGATCAATCTGATTCCCAAATCGTCAGCTCCCCTTCTGGTTATTACACCACATGAATCAGTCCCCCCTGTGTACACCAAATCCAACAGACTGTTTCCTACCATGAACTAGTTAAAATCTAGGCTCACCCTTCGAGGAAATCCTCCTCTTCCTTTCCTCTCTTCTAGATTCACCAAAATATTGAAGTCCCCACCTATTATCCATGGAACCTCTCCTGCACCAAACACACTATGCTTCTGCAACAATGATCCCCTCCATTGGCTATTGTAACTCCCATAAACATAGGTAACATTTAGGGAAAACATCCCCACATTCACCATATTGGAAATGAATAGGTCACCCACTAAGACCATCTCCACTGAGACATCTCATCTTCAAAAGATCAAGATATGAAAGATAACTGAGTCGGCTTGCATGGATGCATGAATCCTTATTTTTAGAGTGAACTGGTTTAGTTTAGCAGGTTCCTGCTTGTGTCCCTAGACAAAAACTATATTCATGTTGTTCTTCTTGATTTCCAACATAAGGGATTTAATCTTAACTCATTCTCCAAGGCCACAAGAATTCTATATGATCAATGGTTACTTTAATCACAGTTAATCCCAGCTTTGGCCCCAGGATGCTTGGTCCCCTTCTTTAGGGAGAACGAACACTCCTGATTCCAATGAGGCTTTTACTTTTCTTTAAGTCGAGTGCAAATGCCCATGCTCAGTTCCAGGGGGTCTAAAACTTGTGAGGATCGTCAGGGATAGCCCTTGAATAATATTCCCCAACCACCTCTCGTAAGAGACAAGAACATAGATGGATGACTCTGCTCCCAAATTATCAAATGAACAGACTCATCCTTCCATACATCCTCCCCACTAGCATTAGAAAAGTATCCTTCCTAATGGGGGAAAGGGTGAGCCTCCTGAAAGGTTATTTATACAATTTTGAGAAGAGATTATTTTGATAATGGGAAAAATATGTGAGGTATTTATAGAAGAATATAGAGAGTAAAATAAATCACAATGTGAATTTAGTGAATATGTGTTTTAGGATTGGTGTGTATTTATATAAAAAGATAGGGGAAATACTTATTAATTTATAAGCATTTGTTTTGTGTTCTATATGAAAGAATAAACCCAATCCTAAAACTTACCAGGGTCCATTCCATGTTTTCTGTCAAAGGGGTGTAGTTATAAATATTTTATAATGCAAATGACAAATCATTTTAATGAAATTCCACTAGTGATGTGTATGTGAATCGGGTTCATGAAGAATTGATTTTATAATATTAATAAATATAATATAGGATTTGAAGGATTCAATAAATTATTTTAAAATTAATCAAATATCATAAAAAAACATTATTTTAGGTTGAATAAAAATTTTGTTGTTTTATTCTCTATATACCATTAATTCTATAATTCTACGGCTATTATGATGTCATAATACAGAAAATATATTTATACTTAATTGACTATTTACTGAAAAATATAATTTCATAGGACATTATGGAAAAACACCCATTGAAAAATGTGGATATGTTGTTTTCTAATATAATATTTATATTATAATAAAGTTTCATTAATACAACATATTTCACTTTTAAATATTAAATATTTATTTAGTAAAATATTCTTGTTTTTATGATTTCAAAAAATTTATAACCCTTATATAAATTACATTAGTCTTCATTAAATTATGTTATCATTTATATTTAAATGAACATTATTCAATAAAACAAATTTATGAAATATTTGTTTTAAAATTATTGAAATTATTCAAAGTGTTTTCTTACATAAGGCTATTAATTCCCCAAAAATAAAATTATAATTTCCTTATATCAAAAAATAATTTTTTTGCAAACCTATTATATGGGCACTTATAAATATATATTAAAATTAGGAACATAAAAAAATTATATTTAAAAAATAAACACTATAAATTTATTTTTCTAGGGTCATGATACATAACTGCTTATTACATTAGTGTGCCCCTTATGTGTATGTTCTGGGATCATAGTGCTTTATTGCTGTGCTATAATGAACGTTGATTGGGTAATGATCATGAAAATATTGAACTTATCTCATAAATAGTTTCTATCAATATTTAGTTATGGATTCTCATCTTGTTATTAGATATGGTAGCAACCTAGTGACTCCATATACATTATAAAAATCAATAAATTGGCTACATAGGGTACAATAATACTAGTTCAAGACATTGATTCTACAATCTATATCAATTATACAAAATCATAACAATTATTATATACTAATCTTTCCGGTAATTGTACAATGGCTATATTTTTAGAGGTTAAAATTCGTACTTATCTTTTAAATCCTATAAGGCATATTTGATAATGTTTTAAATTATCTCTATTAGATTAAGTGTTTTATATAACTACATTAAATAATAATGAATTATTTATATAAAATGAAATTTAATTTTAAAAAAATATCTTTATTACATTATTTTCACCATAAGAAATTTCAGCCTAAAAAGTTTATTTCAAGCACTAAAATGGATGAGGGTGCTTTTATTTCACTACCTCTTCCGATTAAATTGGAACCATGACAAACTTGTGTTTCTACCACAACACTAATATCAACATAAATGAATTCTTTTGTATAATTATTTATCTAAAATATAGGATCATTGCAGTCTAATCAGATTATGAAATATTATTTTCCAATGGTAGAACCTCAAGATTAAATATATGTGATGGGTTTGATATGTACATCCTCATGGGGGAGACATAGAATACTTCATGTCCTTGAGATAGGTTAGGTGGGGTTACTAGAAGATATGAAACAACTACTATGAGATTAGAGATCTCAAAGGGGTTGATTTATCTTGGAATGAACATTTCCTTATTCAAAAACATCATGAATTTAATACATGATGAAATAAAATGGAAAAAATTATCTATAACCTTAATATATTGGGCTCATAAATTATTTTCTACATTGATTTTTGGTTGAACTGTTTTTTGGATTTCATATGTTGTTAAAAGGTTTAAACCATCACTTGTATCTCTTTGATAAGATCCAGAATCTTAATCTTCAACTCTTCAACATCATCCCACCATGATGGATCTAGAAACGTCTTTCCACATGAAAAATTGTATGGGACCACTATAATGTTTAAATATAATGTAATATTATATAATATCTCCACTAAGGAACAATTTTGATCCCAAATTACATGGAAATCCATTAATCCAAATATTTCCATATATTCGATTGGTTGAATGGTTCTTTTAGATTTATTATCCAACTGGGGGTGATAATAATTACTAAAAACTAACTCTATACTAAAATGATACATAAGGGTTTTCACTAGGCTCAATATTATACATGAATCTTAAACAAATATAATGTAGAGAAGCACTCCATGTAGTCTTAACACTTATCTTTTATATGTCTTGGAGAGTTTTCTGAGAGAGTAATCTCCATTAATTGAAATTAAATTCTATTACTTTTTAAGGTGATTTAATACCACAAATGTGACATTATTTCCTTTTTTCGGGATTACTAAAATAAAATCCTTAGTTATAATTTCCCATTTCAATACTAGGATAGAAAATGGTTTCATCAAACCCATAAACACATGTTATTAATACATAACTCATTTCCATAAAAATCGTCAACATACATGTTCTATAATCTATCAGTTCATGTTATACCACTAAATCTTTTAATTTAGATCACTATACATCTTAGTTATTCCATGATGAAAAGAGATATATGAGCTATAAACAACTTTTAGATATCCTATTTTCCACTATCGTTTTTATGGGACACATATTCTAGTTTCAAATCAAATAAATCCATATTTATGAAAGTTGAATTATAGAATATCTGCAACATTTTCTTGTAGTGCTTCAACTTTATTATGGGACTCCATTATTCTCCCATGAATGGATTGTTATTCAGTTATTTGAGATAGTTATTATATGCACAATTTTATTATTCCCAGGTCAATCCTCTAAATGTACATGAATATTAGACCCTTTCAATCCCCAACATGGATTGGGTTAGAAGATAAATTATACGCAAAGCATTGACTAGTTTTTAATGAACTCTTAATGTGAGGGTAACAATGGAACTGTTGATAAATAAGGAGGGACATCAGGTTGATGTGATCTATCATAATTGAGAGGAATTTACTAGTGGTAACAGTGGGGAATATCTCTATTTATGATATATACATTTTTTAACTATAGGATTCAGTGATGAATATATAGTTCCCTAACCTCATGTGTCACAAAATATAAACACACAAAACCATATGGTAGAGGCTTCTAAGTAGGTATTAGAGAAAATTCATATAATGAGGATACTATTACCACAAATTAGATTAATAAACACAATGGAAATAACCCAATAGTATCCTTAATATTAATTATAGTACGCATAAATAAACAAAAATAATTCTATATCATCATATACCTTGTGGAAGCAAACCATCATACACATCTGACCCCCCAACTAGAAGATCACATATAAAAAACAAAATAATGACAAAAATTTGAAATAATGCCTATTTTAATCAATTAAAACACTAAACACCGAATCTCTATATACCTATCAAAATTACCTAGCATGATCCCTCACACATCAAATTTTTTTATATTTAAATGAGGCAAATGTACTGCATTCACACTATAGTTTATGTGAAGGGTTTCATAAATTCACATCTATGGGGTATCACCAAGTTCTTCTAGTATACACCACTATATAAATGTATGGATGATTAAAAATAAACATCCCAAACTTGAACATTAGATATTATGTTCATACTTGGACAATATTAATCATTGAGCACCATGTTTTCATGTGCTCACCATACAACTAAAAAATAAGATCATGCCTCCTTTGGTTCCATTTCTATATGACTTAATTGTCTTATTTCAATGAATATAAATCCAAATAATCAATGGATGATTTGTATAAGTCATTGAACAACTATTTTAATGGATACGTAATGGTTTAATATGAAAATAAAATCCCACATAACATATCACTCATGGTAGAACCAGCTAGGATCCGGACTCTAATAACACTCATAAAAAACTCAAATGAATTCTCTACTAAAGTAATTCCATAAAAATGTAATCATGAAAACATTTATTTCATTTTATAGAACATAGAAGAGTAAAAAACCAAACCAATAAATGAAATCATATAGAAACACAATTTGATGAATGAAAAAAGAAAATAGAAGCACACTAATGTATTATGTGGTTCATAAAAATACATAAACATATCATGGTCACTATATTCATTTTGATAAATAATTGTACAAGAGATAAAAAACACTCATTATCACTATTATTAGTAATCTAAAGACTCATTCATATTTTGTTTTATGATGTATCAATTAATATATCTCAACATGTGGTCCCATATCATAATTATAATATTCCTGGCCCAGTAAACCGGCCCCGTTACTATTTGAGATTCATTGTTATTTGTACATTGACTGAGGTAACCTTAGATACACTATCACACCATTTGACTGAATAGAAAAATATAGTAAACATGTGTTTTATCCACATCTAAAAACTTCCCTTCTAATAATTTTAATATATCATTGAGAAATAAATACATCATTTATACAAATTCATAAAAAGATGAGGTCTATAGTTACTTCTATAAAAAACATACTATAAAAAAATTTTACAAAAAATTTCTATACAGAAAATAGAAGAGATCTAAGGAAACCAATAAATCAACCATTTCAATACAAAAATATGGATTTAGAACTCCATCCACATCATATACTGTTCATATCCTTTCTGTTCATATAGTGTTATTTGTCTCCTTTTGTTTGGAAAATTAAAGCGGATGCACTATGTTACCAAAAAATATTTTATACTGAAACATTTATGAACATGTATATTGGATTTGGAATTCTATCCATTATTAAATGTTCATTTATTCTATCTCCCAAGAAATTCATGATGAAATAGAATTTCATGTCAAGGTGTTTTTCCTTCCACAAAAAATGAAATTTATAACAAAATGAATGGAACTATAACTATCGCATAATGACATTCCTCCTTTTAAATATTCATTGAGACCATTCAACCATCACCTCAACATGACAGACTTCTTTCCTACCACTGTAATAAAAAAATATTATAATTCTATATTTATAGGGTGACCACATGTTATAACTTAGAATTATGACCATTCAGTTACATTCAAAATGTTAACAAAAAATAATTCCTACTATCCAAGGAATTTGTTTCACTAGAAAACAATTCATCAACCAAACCCTTCAATGGATCCCCATCATCAAATTATAACACTACACTATTTGAAAATTTTTGGTATCAGATGCTCCAATTAGCAGACATGCAATTCCTCAATTGGGATATGATACAAAATGATACATAAGTTCAACTATAAATGAAATGGAATGTCATTATTTTATTTTGAAAACATAAATATTTTGATATATGGTGCATGATGAACCCTCCCATATTTAAGAAATATTCTTAAACATGTGCCCCCATTGATTAGGAATGATTAATTCGACTAGAAAGGGTTATTGGGATAGGTTTACAATAATTAATTTTCAATTTATTCAATTAATTATTAAATTATTACCTCTAGGATAACATTTGCATTATGGCTAACATATCCCTTTCAATTTTCATCCTGGTGGTTTTTGAATCATGTCCAATATATTGCAATTCAAACCTTCCAGGTAGTTTTCTCATGAACTACTCCATCTATTCATGCTTTGGTCCCTCAGGAAATATATCACCCACCTAAAAATTTAGAATAATGAATTTGGTAAAATATCATTGATTACAATTGAAAAAGTGATCAAAATCTAATTGAGTGAAAATTTCATCCAGAATTAATGTATGAAAATATTTATTCCACTAAAAAGGTGATTCAATCATTCTATTGATATATTTTCCACATAAAAATATTTTCCGATAAGTATACTCATTAGATCCAATAGGGTAACCCATTTAGATCTCCTCCTCCTATTCACCATGAATAATGGTTGGATTAGAAGCTAATTACTCCATGAGAAAATTACTTGAGGAAGAAATTCTTAGCACTACCAAAGTGAAATTTTCTTGAAAAATAGAGTGAATGTATTGTAAAATTTAGTTCTTTAAATTTTTGGGAAACCATACACCAGTGACTATGATTTTCCCCTCCTACTTCTATAATATTTTTCCAAAAGTTGAAAAATCAGTTATTTTGTAATAATTTAATTTGTTTTAGATGTTTAACCATCTATTTCATTCCATTGAGCATTAGGTAATTTTTTTCGTCCTTCATAGAAAAAATCCACCTATCTATGTCACCAAGGGTTCCGTTTTATTTAAGATTGTTTGGTTATCTGTTATATGTTAGGAAGAGAGGGTGCTTATCATCGCCAATCCATTGTACCGGTTTCTTGATTCCAGTTGAACTTCTCAACCAAATTGGATGTAAAAAACTATTTCCAAAAACCCTTCTAGATACATTGAATCATGTTTCCTAACATTTGATTATGATCCATCAAAAAATTATATCAAATGTTTTACGTTATAAAAAAGTGAATCACTTCTACTAATCTTATCATTGACCACTTAAATATAAATAATTTATTATTCAACAAATTATATCTCTTCCATTGATGTGATATTCCCAAATAATTTAATAATTAATTATAATATCTATTATCTAGATGAATTGTATATTCTCAACATCGAAAAATATAATATCAAATTTAACAACACCAAATTAGAAAATAAAATAAACATTGGATTTAGCATCCAACATATATCAATCCTCGGTATCAACATCAGAATATTCCAAACATAAAAAAATTGGGATTTTCACTTCTGGTATTTTACTAAAACAATGTAATTCTAGTACATTTTGTCTTATAACGGAAGATGGTATTTTATTGACCAAGAATAATGCTATATTTATCACTTCTTCTCAAATACCTATTGGTATAAAAACTTAAGACACAACTTTTTGTATTTATCTTGAATAGTCTTCTTAATTTATTTTCATACTCAATTCTATTTTAGAGATTTAAGACCTCTATTATCATTTCTAAAACCGTTATTTTGAAAAATGATTCCAATTTTGTCTTGGGTGTACTACCCATAACTATCTATTTAGATTAACTTCACCTTATATTTGTTCTCCCTTTTGGGAAAAATATTTTTACTAAATAAATTCATGTAAAGATCCGATTTATTCTTTAGGATGTAAACCCAAAAAATCCAAGTGGTATCAAAAATTAAATTTACAAAGTACAAAGTTACCCCACTATAATTCATATTGGATGGTCCCTCATCCCTATCATAGAATGCCTTGGAGAATGAGTGGAACCCATGATCCCAAAAATTTTATTAATAAAAATATAAATGTTATGTGATTAAATGAGGTACAATGATCATGTAATTATAGGATAAAATTTGAAAAGAAGAAATAAAGGCATAAGGAATTCCTCTAAACCATCACTAAAAGGCCATGGGGGTTCTCATTATGAATACATTCTAAAATCACTGGTGAATCATCCTCTAATGCACAGGTCATCAATAAAAACAAAATATAGGAACTGCTACTCTGGGTGGCATTAAAGGTATAAAAATTAACAGCATGCCTTGGTAGTGTCATCCAAAAATGTAGAATATTCTTAGAATAAGAACATACCAATCTCACATAATTTTAATTAATTTGTTCATGTTGATTTTATAAAACATCATGGAAAGAAAGTATTCACTTGAGAACATAATCCCTCTATCTCGGTTTCTTCCAAATCATCATCAACAATCATTTCCAAAAATTGTGTTCTATTGTTAATGCTCTCAAATAGTAAGGTATCATATAGATCATCAAATATTTAAGTGTCTCAGCAGCATAATGAAAACAACACATAGATCCTGAAAAACTAATTCATGTTGACCATGATAAAAAAATACCTCCCTGAGGCCTCCAAACATCAATACATAGAGAAGAAAATGAAGAAAAAATGTTACATTCCTTTAGTTAGTTAGTAACAAAAAAACATGACAAAATAGGATCCAATGATGATCCAGATCTCTTTCCAGTACCCTCACCTCATGTATTCCTCATCCCTAAAAGAAATTCAATCTCTAGAATAGTGCATTGATTGTTCGAAAGTGGTAAATAATAGACAACGAATGAAATACCTACTGAACATTCTTACATATAATTCAAAATGATGAATACAAAAAACAAGGCTCTACAGGTTTCATGCAAACCAAATTAAGCTATATTTTCCCACTATATCAAATAAAATTCATCTCCAAATAATGGATCCCTTGAAACACCACCAAATATTAGTAGAAGATTAGTTCTGACTAAGGAAACACTTTTTCAATACATACCAAAACATTGAAAAGAGAAACACTCAACAGTAATATCCTATTCTCCTGAATTCATGTTATGAGGAGAAAATCAATGATGAAAATAAATAATACTCTAACAAGATTCCTACAAGATAGTTATTCCCATTGAAGTTAAATATATTCAAAATCAAGCTTTCAGTCATGTTCAAATTCCACCCTATCAAACATACATTCCCATATATTCTAGAAATCATCAATAGTTATCCCTTTGTTTTGTTATAATTCAAAATACAACCATTCATGTTACTCAATCCAAATATAGAATTAATTCTTGTATCATAATATAATGAAATGAGTAAATTTTTTATGTTTAATGATAGCATCTTCATCCCCTTCATCTGAGGAGGATTCATCCTCATTCAATGATGTAGAAGAACCAACTTTATTAGAGGATTTTTATGCCTAAGTATTTTCATTACTAACTAGATTTGGAGAAATTTATTCCTCCTTCAATCAAATCCCAAATAATCTATTAATAAATTTTCACTCAAACACAGAATAATAAATGTGTTTTCGAGCCTTCGAAGGAATAGGGGGTGATAAATCCATTATAGTAAACAATTGATTTCTTACCATTTTTTGCACTCTATTGTAGATATTCATCATCCAAATTATTTACTTGATCATGATAATAATTATTAAAATATATATTAATTGACTGAGTCTTTTTTTCCACCTCCTGAGTGCTTAGAATATCCCCGGATGTGTCAATATTAAGGAAACAATTATTTAACACATCAAAAAATTCATAGATAACATCAATATGAGTGAACTCCAAACATGCTAAGTAAGAATATATGAATATTGGATAAATCACTAGAACATTATAATTATAGGGTTAACCTAGTCCATTGGGAAGTTTTGTCTCTTTCTTTATCTAAACAGTTTTCCCTTTACCTGGGTGTGATTTCCCACTGTGAAAATTAATTATGGGATCCTTCACAGAGCCACATTTTCCAACGGAGTGTCCATGATGTATGATATTAGAGGAGTAGCTAGGTAGATCCTAACTGAATACTTATTGGAAAAAATGAGTATCAATGTTTTGGATCAAGATAATGGAATAAAAGTGTTGTGTAAGGTCAAAATAAACACACACACACACACACGCGAATTATTGATGGTTCTGTGATATTCTAAGTAGAAAAATCCATTTTTATGGGGGACCTATTAATTTAGAAATTTGGAAGAGGACATTTTTTTTGAAGAAGTGCACCAAATGACATGGTATGCCTAAAAAATAGTTAAAATATGGTATTTAGGGTTAAAATCATTCCCAAGGAAACTTTTCAAAACATTAATTGAGTTTCCTACAAAAGAACAATAACTTCTATGTAAAAGATGATAATAATAATTCTTATAAGAAAAACTTATAGCAACATTCAACGTCTTGAGTAGACCAATCTAAAAATAAACATATCCAATTGATTCAAAATATTTTCACATGATTTTTTATGAGGAGAGATGCTTAAAAATTTACCAACAAGAACGAATATGAGATCCGAATGGATAAATTGAACCTCCTCATTTGAAAATGATATGGACTCTTGACCACAGTGATGAAACTGATTCAGATGAATAGATTTAGCCAGTATCGTGCAATAACATGGTCAAAAAAATTTCTAGGAGTGTTCTCTACAACCACATCCATGAATCTATGTGAATCCTATTGTTTAGGACATCATAACCATTTTACACCATAAATTTCTCTGTTATGCTCCATCACTCCTAGAAAAACCTCCACCAATCCCTATAATAAACATGTCTGCACTCATGACTTCAATGATTCAATCTATCAAAATTGAATGAAAATTTCTCCTCTACCCCTATCCGATAAATCTAATTAATATGAATATCTATGTTATTGGGTTTTTATTTAAGCTATTCTACTAGAATAATAATATTATTCTCAATAGGGTTTCTATATCCAAAATTTCATAAATCCAATTCTTATGATGAGGTGACTCTAAACATTTCAACATAGAATTAATTTATAATAAATAAAGGATTAAATTATTCACCCCTGATAAATCAACATCGATCCCATATTTATCTCCAACACTCCAATCAATAAATTTGATCCAAAACTAGTTAGGTTATGTTGTCTTATTGATATGTGGTGCTTTTGGAGATTTGAAATGTGTCTAATGGATTTTATCATTTACATACCTTTATAATTTATCCAAATGATGAAATTTTATTTTCATTATATCTATATGTACACATTATATTCCATATATACTCTTCCAAATATTCATAATAAAAATACCCAAATTAACTCTCACTAACTTGTTGAATAAAAGGATTTAAAGGATTTTATAATCCATTAATCATTTAAAGTATTAAAACATAGTGACAAAAAATTATAATCTTCTATCATAATTATAGAATATGTTCTTCCACAAGCTGAATCATTTTTGATTAAATCCTTCCAATATTTACGATTCCTCGTGATATATACAATATTTTCACAAAGGAAATAAGTAGGGGCCAAAATAAGTGATAAACAATAAATTAATACTTGGTATTTATCCTTTGATGAAATACTCTAATGGACCTTCACTTGACATGAGGATTCCCATTGTAATGTATTACAAGAAGTCTTCTATGGTAGATGGACTTCCAAGAACCTAAAATCATTTTAAAGAATAATATTTTAAATATTATGAAATGAAACCTTCATTATCCCACTTGAATTACTAACTAATGTCAACATAGTGTCCCATTATTTCAAATGTGAAGTTATGATAATCAACACTCATAAATATTTCTTGAATGTAAAATTTATATATTCGAGTTGACCTCATAACATATTTAAATCATTCACTTGGTCAATTTATTATCCTCCATCCTATGGTCTCTAGAAGAATAATCACAACATCATAAAGAAATTGTTCGGTGTCATTAGATTCTAAAACATATCATCCAACACATTCATAAATTTTAATATGATATTCTTCTCAAGGATATTCTAATGTGACATAACATATAAGAGAATGATTCTAAATGAGTAGAGGTTTTCCATCGATTATTATCATTTCAATTTGTTCCATCTTCTCAAAACACTTTATTGACTATAATGAATCCATATGCTTAATTATTTAAAGGTATTCCAATAGTATCTATGGGTAGAAAATTATATCCCTTGAAACACTTCAATGAAGATATTTCCTTTCACTTATTACATTCTTCATACATCAATGTGTGCACAACTAGACATGTAATATGATAAGACATATTAGGATTCGAACTAGAAGAACTTTTAATAATGTAATTCATAATAACTTTCTTCAAAATGACATTTTTCTTAAATTTATCAAATATATATTTACATAATGTTATAAAACTAGGAGTTAAGAAAAAATCACCACTAAAAATCATCAAAAGAATCAAAATGACTGAGGAAAATAAAATTGGATGCACAAACATTTATTACGTGGTTTATAAAAAAGGAATATTCCCATATGGGTGTATTTAAATAACTATGATAAGTAAAATTATAGTATATTATGAAAAAACATTCACTCACACTACTCGCACTCAGAAAAGGTATCCCTCTTGGGAGTTCTGATCGTTTTTCTATTAATATATAGTTTAAATAGGTCCAATGTCATGTTTTTTAAAATATTATTCTATTAAACTATTTTTATAAAAAAATTTGATTCATGGATGTCCTTCTATTGACAAAGGAATCTTTTGATACACTATAATACCTTCAAATTTACCATTGCGAGTCGATGAACATGCATTCTTCCCATGTATAAAAAAATAACCATATGATACATTCACTAGATCTTTAGAACCATATTAATCAGTTGAATCCTTCCAAAAAAATTAATGTCCATCACTCCTAGAAATGAAATTAGGAAAACATTTCCTTCTATAAATTACCCTTCTATAAAATACTTTCTGAAATACAGAAGAGTCATGAACAACCCAACAAGGATATCATCCAATCCACATGACATCATATCACCCAATCCTCTCACTATGAGTTCCAAACTACAACAATAAAAACCTAATCCATGTAAGGTACACTATTATGAACCAAGACATCTCTCTCAAGGTTATATCCACAATACATACAGAAGAGACCACTGTCTCACCCATAAATAAAATCAAGAGTCTCTAATTCATGGCGGAGATAAGCCTTAGGATCGACCCACCACAATGGGTTTGTCACTTAATAAAAAAATAATCAAGTACACACATTCTTTTGAATATATAGTAAAAAACTATCAAGAAGCTCACCAGGTGATCGTTCTAGACTCATGATACCTTGGAAATCTTATTGAACCACATCTCACCTCAACCATCTTGGAATTAACTATTCCACTATACCTTCCAAAATCAGTTCCCAAAAATCATATCTCACACCATTCACCCATATTGGACAATAATGTAAACATGGTCCTTCAAAAGAGACTACAAGGATCATTCTATCCTCATTAAAACCCCTCATAACTATTAGTCTAACTAACTATGGATAATCCCATGATATCTCACTCTAATAACCTTTAGACCTAAATTAAAATATTCAAACAATTCTTGTAACCCACACATGGGTCATATCACACAACTAATTAGGGAGATCCAATAACCCATTTCATAGAGGAAACCCCCTGTATCTCATGTCTTATCATACAAAAATAATAATCTATTTCACAACACTCACAGAGACACAATACTCCCTTTAGAAAGTGTCACTCATCAAGCGTAGGATGTACAACAATCTAACCCTTCATCACTATGCCTAAGACTCTAAAAAAATACCCAATTATATATTGGGATACCTTCTCTAGAAACTATCACATGGGATCCCACCTTAGCATATTCCAAATGAAAATTGTCCACTCATCAATCACTCTCACCCCTTAGAGACATAATAATTAGGTGATCCCAATTAGCTATTATTCCAATGAGAACATTACCAAATCCCAATTCCATGGGCACTCTAGATTTATTTTTATCTACATAGTACCACGAAAATGTATATAGTCATAAAATCAAAAATTAAGATAACAAATATTTTTTTAAAGAGAGAACCACCCTTTATAGTAGAGTTAAAGACTTTCCAGGCCATCACATAACATCTATCATGGTCATCCATTAATTATTCACATATAAAGCACTACCCTAGAACTTATCCCACCCTATAATATGAAAATGATTAAATATATGAATATATAATAAATTATTTAACTTAATAAATGGTTGTATATTCATCTAAAAATTTAATTATAGGTACCACTTCCCGGAAATCACACCCATCATAATGAGTTCTACCTTTCAGAACACCCCCAATCCATGATGAACTAATTACCCATTGTTTTGGATAATTTTCACTATGAACTAATAAGAATTATCAATAAATTCTATCCTAACTAATTATTGGTTTTGGACTAGTAAAAAATAAAAAATGAATATGGGAAGAGGATAATACACTTGAATATATCACCAGATTGAACTATGATCTATCCCCCACCATGGGATATTTAATGGAGGAAAAGAGGGGTATGATTCTGCTGAATGTCTCTACCGATATGAGATTGGTCTATAAATGACAATGGGATGCCAACCCCCCAAATAATAGTCTTTATCACTTTTATGAAATGGAAATAGACCACATTCAAGGAAAGGCCATAGTAAAAATATCACCATCACATAGAAAATTCACATCCTAACAAGTGAACATGGCATGTATATTTAATCTATAGAAGAGGTGAACCTACATCCCTCCTTTATGAAAAAATACCTCTCTACTATATGGTGTGACACCCCTCTTATAGTCTATCACAGAGAGATTTATAGTTCATGGTGTGGATTATTACTAGTATATAATTATTAAAAGGCCTATAGCTTATAATTCACTACTCACAAGTTAATGTTGAACATGAAAGAGGATACTATATCCATATGAGAACATTTTACTGGAATGTTCCAACTCCCAGATTCCCAATAAAAATACCAATTCTCAAAAAATAACCTACCAAGAACAAACAATTCCAAATTTCAATAAATTATACCACATATTATGATAAAATTAATTAAAAACTCCCAATTATAATGATTATCTTACTCATGAATCCATATTAGTAATCTAGTACAATAATATGAAAAACTGTAATCTTCAATTCACCAAGGAATCATGATGTTAAATCTCTAAACTCTGTATATGCTTACAATATGTAACACTAAATAGAAAAAACACATTTCAACATAATTGTATCCACTTGAATACTAAAAACAACAACACATTGATGGAACTCATTACAATAATCATACTCAAAACACCACAATGTATTTAACCAATTTAACCCAACAATTATGGAAATCCAAACCATTAGAATCTATTTGAAATGATCTATTTATTTCAGAATACTCTACACCATATGAATCTATTTTAATAAAATTAAATTAAATTGTACTAATGATTATCTCGATGAGGTATCCACGATAACAAACCCAATTCTATGAAAATACAGTAGTCAGTTATCCTTTGGCCAACCAACCCCAAAAATTATAAGAATCAACTTTGAATACTGTAAAACATCAAATCACATATTCATGATTCTCTAACACCTAAAGGTATCATAGAATTACTTGATAACCCATATAGATTTCAAAACCAAAATTATTTTGTAATTTTAAGATTAGGTCACATACCACACACTCTAATATTCATACTCTATCTATGTAGAATAGTGAATATGTGATCCTTTATAGATTATATCACTGTAATTGAACCTGTAGATTGATGCCAATATATAGACTCTAACCAACACTGCAACCAAATCTTAATTTTGGTAATTTATAAGGAACTAGTTTCATTTGGATCTTCCCAGAGACAAAAATTGGAGTGTCATCTAAATCATATATCTAACTGGTCACACTATAACCATGAACCATTTTAAAAAACATCATTCCTCCATAACAGATATGATTCTATCCAACATAGGAGGATAATTATAATCATTACAAAAAACTAAAATGACCATTCTACATGGACCATGATCTAGCAATTAATGAACAAAAATATAGAACATGACCAACTCCATAATTATTAAGCATCAGAGTGAAACTCCAACATCCAACCATTATTATCGCACTAGGAACAACATCCTCACCATTCAACAATCCAATAAAAATTTGAATCATAACCTCAGAAATCCAATGGTTCACTTCATATGACATTGATTACTAAATACCGCTCCTCCGACACAAACCCAACAATTTCTGAACATTTCCTATGTTTCACTCATAACAAGACACTATCTCCAACCATTTCAACCCATATATAGGAAAAACCATGAGTTACCCATAACATGACACCCCAATATATTCATTATATCATCTGACAAAATTTGGATCCATTATCTACCTTTCCCTTGAGAATTTCTAATCCACGCAACCAATGTTGTTCAAGTTGAGTTCTCCCACAAATTGGATTATTCTCAATGAACCAAAACACAACATGTTAAATAATTCATAGAACAAACATGTATACCACAATCCATGTGCCATCTTCCACTATCATATTGAATAACATTAAAAAAACATGCTAATAATCATTATCCATTTGAACACTAAAAAACATTCTTAAAATCCCCTCATAGGTTCTTTATCATTATTGTACTCAATGTCACCCAATCCTAATGAAATATTCATCTAAAACTCAATCAAACCCCCTAAATCATGCTCACACATGTCACATTCCCTCAAAACTGGGAACATATTCCATTTCCATTAATAATTAACCACTTATGAGTTAGTTTCTTAAATTTAGTATAACACTCAGTAATCCGCTATAAATTCTAGGAATACACTTAAAACTATGATTACCATTATACCACCTACCACAGGTTCATTATTCCCATTACTAGGAGAATCTACCCATGCTATCACCATGATACCAAAAGGTACATATAGAATGAATTGGTATATGAATCCAATATATCCCACCCTCAAAACGCTACAATGATTACAAAATCACTCAGTCATCTTCATATCCCAAAGACCAAGGGATTTATATTCCATTCATAAAGAACTAGATTTGGTAAATTATAATGAAACTAATAGCATTTATAAGAAAATATCATATTGATTTTTGTTAACAAACCATTTCTTTTCAACTAATCAAATCTCTCTAGTTCACCATACATTCCTCGATAAATTACCATACATCCAAGGACTTCACGAACCCTTCACAAGAGTCTTTTTGTTCCTTACATTTTGGGACTTTATAAAAGTCCACACAAAATGTTCCACCATAATATTGACATGACTTATCATTAGAAAATTAATTAACCTTGTTTAAATTACTATAGTACCAGCAAAATATAACATGAGAAAACATCACATATATTTTTTTCATGAAATTAAAAAAAACCGCTCATTAGAAAAAAAATTACACAATAGAACAAATATATCATGTGAATCCTACTTAAAGAATATTATGATTGTACATAGGCCTCTTGAAAATGGTCAAAGATGAAAAAACCAGAAATAATAGATTTAGATGAATTTATTACAATTGATAAAAATCTCATCCATAAATATAAAAACCACGAATATATATCATACCCCTGGTAAATAAGGCTTCCAATTCGAAATATTTTATAAATGTAACAATACATAGTCTACGACATGCTCTGTAATATTTAAAGTTTACATATTTTGAATTTACCCAAATAGTATGACAAAAATAAAATTACTAATACTATTTTGTAACACTGTGATCCATTATCTATAAAATTTCCCCTAGTTTAGTGCCTTATGTGACCTCATTCATTTCTCTTCATATGCTGGAGAATCCTACCTAGAAGAAAGGGAATAATACATAAAAGGAGAATACAATGACCTAGAATCAGAGTAAAAAACTTACAGAAAATAAACATAAAAATTTCATCATAGACATACGAGTAAGAATAACCAATAAATAAAACACAATATAAAATTAAACAATGAGGAAAAATATAATCATACATAAATACATCACCCACTGGATGACCACATAAATAAAATTATACAATGATAAAAAATAAATAATAAGATATAATTCCATCCCTATGATACCCCACCCACATAGTCTCCATATAATCATCGGGATATTCCATCTTGATTATGCACACAGCCTCTATATTAAACTCTAAATGAGATATAAATTGAACACATGAAAAAGATATATCATTTATAATGTGAGAATTATATCTCAATAATATAAAATCCAAAAAAGTATAATCTATCATATATTTTTATGTATGATGAAAAATACACATTCCCTAAATTCATGACAGATATCATGATCTATCAATGTGACCAAAAATACATGAATATTATGTAAAATTATTCTAACCTGTCAATGATGACACCTGATCATATTTATTTGTGGTCCGTGCTATAATATCATCTTAACCACATTGATTTGAACCCATACCCATGCAATATTGTAATATGTAGTGTTGGTATTTCCCTAGAATATGACCCCCTATTTGAAGGGACATGGTAGGGTCTAATATCAAAATTAGGAAGCACTACCATGTAAATCTAGGTAGGTTCCATCATCCATGACTCAAGTTCTACAATTTACAAACCATCTCACATGTGGTGGACCGCTATAATGAACCTAACTTAATCATGGAAATATCCAACATCCCAACCTGAGCCTCCACCCAAAAAGAAATGTGTATACTTCTTGCATGCTTGGAATCCATCTCACCCATAGCGGTTCATCAAGATCATTCTATCTTTTGGTGGGTCCAATAATTTGGATCTCCCTCCACCATGATGTCCATCAAATATCACAATAACATGCATGAAAACACACGAAACAATAGAAAATACCCACATCCCATCACACATCTCATCTCAGGTATAAAATTTAATAATTCTAAGCCCCTCATCTCAATTGAAATCTTACATCCCACTTATGTGTGTCTCTTTGTTCCCCCATTCCCATCATTGTATTCGCATGTTGATACTATCTCACACCCATAATACATCCATGAAATCACCTCCCAATGGATCCTCCAAACCAATGATCAAGGTCAATTACAACTTCATCAAAAATCCTTGTCACAAAAGGTCTCACTGGCCAATGATTTCCACCTGATGCTAATCTCTATGACATTGGTAGCATGATTCCTTGTTACGAATATTTCCCATGAATAAAACATGGGTCATTCCTCATCTATCAAACAAAAGATCCAAATATACATTAATCTTTTGGTATCCCTCTTCATCATTCCATCACTCATCCAATAAGACTATTTTTTTAAATTCTCTCTGAGCATTAACCTACAGTTAGTAGGGTGTAACTCATCCGGACTGACACGTATATAAGACTCACCCATCATCATTAAGACAATTCCTCTATGACATGTAAAAACTCTATATGTAGAAAATCAAAGTATACTCATATCATCAAATGAACCCTAATTCCTACCAAAACACTATTGTCAACACAACCTACACTATGTCCCATTAGTGACATAGTCACTGGGTTATCCCAATTACCTAATGTGATAAACATAATTTAAACAGATCCGTCTACATAGGGAACTATTGTTCCCTGTCAATCAACATAGTGCAATGAGAATTCATTCATCTATCAAATAATGATTAATAGGAATATGGAATTTTTATTAAATATACCAACTACCTACAAAGAAGAGTTAACATGTCTCTAATAATATACACCACCTTTCTCTACTATAGATAGTGCTTTTAACAGTGCTAGAAATTTCCATTAACATCTCTAGAAAATCACTATTAATCATAGAAAATATTTGGGGTTCCCTTTAACTATAATAAACAAGTTTTGATAAATGGTGTTCTTTATCCAACCTAAAAAAGCACTAACAAGACCCCCTTTATCTCCACCATATTAGTGTGAAAAATGGACACATTTTATCAGCGCAATTTTCAGTGTTGTTAAAGGGACATTTTTTCATAACATTAATTATAACTACAAGAGTGTCCTTTATCAACACTCAAAACAGTGCATATAAAGTAGGAAATTATCAGTGATCTAAATATCACTGATAAATAGAGCCTCTATCTGTGCTCAAAGTAACACTAATAAATGACTCTCTACCTTTTTTGTGTTTTTTATATTATATAACACCTTTTAGTAGCACCTGCATAGCACACAATCACACACCACCTACAAAAAATAGAACCTACATAGCACACACAAGAACAAAGCATCACACACAATATGACACACAATAAAAAATATGCGCACACAAGGGTTTGGAAAACAATGTTATATACCCTTAAACCAATTTTTTATATAGTAAATTTTAAATTTTCTAACAAATAGTTAAAAATAATAATATTTAATCATTTGGCATTAGTGATCCCCTATAAAAAATGTCCGCCCATGGTATTAGTTGAAAAAAAATTGATCTCAGATAAAGAAATATGTTTGATCTATATAAGAAAAAAAATATTAATTTTATAATACAAATAATAAATAAATTAAACATTAATATGAAAGAATAAATTAATAAAATGTCATTTTTTAATAAAATAGTACCATTGAGAGTTATACAGGTCAAATCATGCATCATATTATGTTGGGGTTTCTTCCTACACATCATGAATATGTTATGGATAATTGTATTAAAATTCGAAACAACCAGAATGGGGTATATGAGTTTTTAGTATGTCCCAAGTTTTTTTTAACAAAAATTAATATCAAATTTAAATTCCATATTTGGATTTATATTGATTACATCATTTTTCAGATTGAGGGGTGGTGGATTCCTACTTGTTACAAATAACCCATGGATAATTTTTATAGAGTATCAAAACAATATGAATGGGTTGCCTTGGATTTTAGTATGAAATTGTGTTTTTTGAATAAAATATCATTTCAATCTAGAAACACATTTTTTGAGTCATATCTATCACATCATGTGTCAGTTTATGGTGAGACTACTTAATACATGTCACAAAGCATATATGAATCATTCAACTAAATTTTGAATTCAATCATAGGGTGCTTTCTAGGGTTTTAGTGAGTGATACCTTTTGAGCTAAAATTTTAATTTTAAACCGATAACATACACTTTTATTCATACTGGTCACACCGTCAATTGAATTGTGGTGTGTTTGTTTCCTACACATCAAAAATTACTCATGGATCATTTTTTAATGTCTCAAAACAATATGAATGTGTTTCCTATATTTTTAGTATTTCACATGTTATTTTTACTTGATTTAATATCAATTTAAAAAACAAATTTGAATTTATATTGGTCACATCATTCAATGGATTGCGTTTTTTTTTATTTTAATACACCAAAAAAGCACTCATGAATCAGTGTTCAATGGTATGAAGACAATAATATCATGTTTTCTCAGTTTTTAGTATGTCTGTTGGGTTTTTTTTACAAAAATAACATTTCAAACCCCAAAAATGCATTTTGAATCATATCGGTCACATCATGTGTCAATTTGATGTGATACTACATCATAAATGTACATAAGAATGTAAGAATAATTATCCTATTTTATGAAGGAAATCAAAAGGTGTTTGATTTGTTTTTAGTGAGTTACATGTTTTGTGATAAAGTTGAAATATTAAAATGATAACAAACACTTTTAGTCATAACAGTCACACCATGAGTTGTATTGAAGAGTGGTTGATTCTAACATGTCACAAATGAATCATTTATCATTTTCTAAAACCTCCAAAACAATAGAAATTTTTTTTTCTAGTTTTCAAAAGGACTATTGTTATTTTTTACTTTATTTAATGTCAAATTTAAATAAAAATACTCATTTGGATTTATATTGGTGACATCTTGCATTGTATTGAGGTGGGTTGATTCCTACATGTTAATAATGACTCATAGATCATTTTCATAAATTATAAAAAAATATGAAGGCGTTTTCTCAGTTTTCAGTATGCCCATTGTGTTTTTTTACTAAAATAAATGTCAATTTGGAATAAAAATATACACATTGAGTTATACCGAACACACTATGTGTCATATTATGGTTCAGTTGACTCCTACTCCTCATAAATTACCATTAGATCATTTTCCAAAAGTATCAAAATAATATGAATGTGTATGATCATTTTTTAGTTTTCCAATTGTGTTTTTTTAATAAAATAACATTCCAAATATGAAAAACTCATTTTGAGTTATGTTGGTTGCATCACACATTATTGTTAGTTGATAATTATTCAAACACAACACAAAGAACATATGATTAATTTTCGTAAATTATGAACACAATTAGAGCATTTTTTCTTGGGTTTCTAAGAGTAACTCAATTTTATCTAAAATGTAAATTTTAAAATGATAACTGGACTTTTAGTCATATAGGTCACACCGTTCATCAGACTGACGAGTGGTTGATTCAATGGAATTATTGATCATTTTCCTAAAGTATCAAAACAATCTAAATTCATTTTCAATGTTTTAAATATTTTACATGTTCTTTTTCCTAAATTTATTGTTAACTTATTATAAAAATACACACTTAAAGTGCTAATGTTCGCACCATCAATTGGATTTAGGTGTGTTTGATTCCTTAACATCCCAAATGACACATGGATCATTATTATAATGTATTAAAACAATCCTAAATAGTTTTCTCCGTTTTTAGTGTGTAACATGTTCTTTTACTAAAAATACTGCCAATTTTAAATAAAAATAAAAACATCAATTCATACATGTCACAACTTCATGCAATTTGTGGAAATTCTTACATCAGGATTTCTTACCATTAGTTTCTATACAAATCTATATCATCTTGTGAATACGAGTCATTTAAAAAATCAGGGTAGTACAAAAATTATATAAATACAGAATGGATTAACAAATATTTAAAATAAAAATATAATTATACTAAAAAGTACCTATTCAGGGATGCTGTTTTGTTCATAGAATATTATCTCTTTCATAAATTTACAAACATAATAACCATAGTATTTTTGTTTGTTTGTTTCGGAGACTGCAGAAACATAGATAAGAATATGAATATATTTTTATATGTGTTTGGATTGTGAAATCTTACTATATATACCAAAATTTTTAGTTAGTTATATTAATTGGGATGCTTTTGGTCTATTTCCCCTGGCCTCATTCCATTATGTATATGATATTCATCCACCACCCTATCATAAAAAAATCAACATTAAAAGATATTATAAATTATTTAACTAGATGTTTATTTTGAAAATATCGGATTTAGTGCATTCAAAGTTGAAAAATTCCATCATGTGTAGTAATCTTGATGGATATCCATGAATTGAATCCTA
Source organism: Viscum album (assembly GCA_963277665.1). NCBI lineage: Eukaryota > Viridiplantae > Streptophyta > Magnoliopsida > Santalales > Viscaceae > Viscum > Viscum album. The sequence continues at coordinate 769,153,455 of OY728156.1, forward strand.
ACAATAAATCATTGCACTATCCAAATTGACCACAATGAGCATCTAGTTCTTCCTACGAAAAATAAAATGAATAAGTAATGAATGAAATTAAAAAATAGATTATATGATTAAATTCTATATTTTTACCCTTCCTTCACTGTTATTAAGATGATAAATTCATATGTATTTTTTTAGAACTATTTGAGAAGGCCTTCCACTATTTCACCCTTTATCTCGGATTTTATTTTATTTTTCTGTAGAGGTGAATCGAGGAAAAATGGGTCAATTTTTTTGATAAATACCTTCAATTTATTTATTTATATATGTATGAGAAAAATATGAAATGTATTTAGTAAAAATTATTATAGTATATGTGCTTTTAAAATATGAAAACATAAAAACATACCTCATGTATTCAGTTAAAACTATTCCTCCAAACCAATCAGACTACATGATTTCACTGACATTTTCTACATTAATGAAACATGTATCTTCCCCTCTAAATATATTGTAATAAAATGGATCTCTATGTACCACCATCTTTCATCTTTGTATTCACATGATTCTATAATGATAATAAATATATATATAAAATAGGTGGGTCAAATGAGATTTTTATAGATCATGTTGATAGATTGGTTGATCCTAGAGATGTTTTTGAGTTGTTCTTTCTTTTCACCCCCTTCACTATGACCATCTGTAATAACATACCTCAGTTCAAACCATTTTTTAAATGTTTATGGTTTATCCAAAAAATAAATAGGAAATGAATACCTCATTGTTGAAATGTTTTTTTAAAAGGTGTGACATACATGTGTTGAATGATCCATGATATTGATTGACCTTATTAATATCTTCAACATCAATTAGAACAAGTTGCTGGGTGCTCAACTCATGTTCTACATTAATCAACACATTGACATGACCTGTTGTATGTGGTCTATTGTGCAGCATGGTGTTCTGCATAGTGATCATCGTAGCCCTCACAACAAGGAGATGGGTGAGTGTTGATAGATATAAATCACAGTCATTTTCAACTTATGCAATATCTATTCTTGAAATGTACCAGTTTCTATCTGATTCACAATTCAAAAAAAACAATTATTATAAAATTGATTACATCAGCTAAAAATGGTATGTGAGGGGAATGGATTGCCTCAATGATATTGGGGGTGGGGTGGGATCTTCAAAGATAAGTTGTTCTTTAGATGTTTCTTCTCATTTCCCACCACCATCAAATTTTCCATGAACTCTATCTAAAATTTCATATGTTCTTCATGGATAAATATTCTTTCTCTCATTATTTTTATTTATTCACTTTGATATCCCTCTTGTTTTTTATCAAAAATTGTTGGCGGTGTCACCCCAAATCCCGCACATCTGACACATCCATGCTTTTCTAGCTACTTCATGGCCACCGAATGTATTTCTGCATCTGATTTGGGTGATGTTGATTCACATGACAATGTCAGATGAAAAATATTGGAATATGAGTAATAATTTTTATGTAATATCAATTTAAAGAAATAAATTAGTTATTATATCATATTTACACTTGTTTTCCACACTTTATGTGGGTTTTCATATATTAGTATCCCATATTTATTTATACCCAACTACTTTCATAGCACATGGTTTTAGATAAAGGTGAATTTGTATTTTGATTCCTCAATATACATATAAACTGAGGAACATTTTCATGGTGTTGTTTTATGTTATATAATAGTTTTATGATAGAATTAAAATACGTACCAATTTATTTAAGTGATGTTTACAACTTTATTTCTTTACGGTAGGGGTATACTGGTTTTTCTACTAGTTCCTTATTTTCAGCATTCAATTTCTATTTCATAAATAAAAAATGTCAATCAAAGTGATGAATATATATATCCCCATTCAATGTATTACCAAACATATTGTACCCAAAAATATTGAAACACACGACGGCTAGTAAAGGCATCATACACTCTTTGGGTTATCATGTGTGAATGAATCAGATGTGGGTATATGTTTATTTTCCCTTTATGATAATTAAGATAAAAATACATTAAAAGTGTGTGAAAGAATATTTGAATCCTTCTAGAAAACCTTAATAGATAGTCTCTGTGTCAGTAATCCACTATAAATGCACTCTAAAAGGAATGAAGAAGAGTAAGTCAATGTTTCATTATATTATTTTTTAGAAAATTAAACAAAATATATTATAATTTTACTGTAATATATTGTCACATTAGTATGTAAATACCAATGAAAACATGGTTCCATGACATTACATCAATCAGCATGCCCTATCGAGTGACGATTCCAATGTAACTACTAAACATGGCCTTATTCGGGTTAACATGATGACCCCACATAATCCATATGACATTGTATTTGATGCCTTTCAGTTTTTATATTAGGATTTTGTTCTAAAATTATGAAACTACAACAATCTTAAATTTTCTACACAGCTAGTCTTTCATTTCCCACAATTTCCTTAGATTCAACATCATTAATATGTTCGTCTAGAGCACTGGGATCCACATGTATGGATGGTGGTTATACCTTTTCACTGGGAGGAGTAGCAGTAATATGTTTAGAAACCTATTGGTCCTCTACACTACGAGTATTAGTAGGATGATAGACCTATCTTTCCTCTGCACTATAAGCAACAACATGTTGAGAGACCTATTGTGCCTCGGGATTGGGAGCATCATCACATATATAAATAATTATCTACAGATGTGGTTCAATATTTAATTGATATTACATACATGTAAAAGTGATTATATAATAAAAAAACATTCATGTATTGTGAGTAATACTTTGAAACCCGAAAGGATTCCCTCCATCTATAGATAACACAAGAAGAAGGTTTCTCTGCTTATTTGAAAAATCTATACACTCAAGACTAATTATTTTCCTTTAAGGAGAGACTTCTGGGTGACGTAGTTTTCTATCTTTATTTATATTGTATGTGTGCCACATTATTTTCCTTATGATCTCCTCACATCCATAAATGCGGCTAAACCATGGAATGATTTGAATGTACCATACCTCTTTACTATGATGAAATCCATCTTTTTTATATCGAGAATCGCTACACTTTTGTGTTTCTCTACCTGATTGTTGGTCCTTTACAATAGTAAACAATCATTCAGGTAGGCATGTATTCATTTAGGGAACATACCCATTAAACGTAGAATTTTTTTGGCTTCATATGTTTAGACTGATAGCTCAATATCTTCTAAGAGAATCTCATTCAAGAGAGAAAGTTATTTTGTAAAACTTGTGTCAGTCTATCCTTTTCTTTATTTAAAATTATATAGAATTAGTATGGCTAACAATGCTGTATATTTAGTGCAACCACCATACTAATTCATCTTATCACAACTCCTTAATTTAATTTTTTTTTTCGGAAATCACAAATATCATCATCAATTATCCTTATAATTTCCTCAATATGATCTTCATCATCATTCACATATGTAATCACATCCTTGATATGATCATCTTCATTTTACACACTTTTAATCATATCAGATGATCCATAAAATGCAAGGTTATCCTAGACACTAGCTACATTCTCTTTTTCCGAAAGTTTATTCAAACCTTTATAAGATTGATCTATTCTATGATAGATCATGTGTTCTTCCAACTCCTATGGACTATCTTATCATGAATAACACCAGTGTAAACACATACAAAGGATTTGAGAAGGGTCATATGCATGATATTTTGAAAAATTGGGGAACACTTTCACTCCATATTCATACTCTCTTTTCAAATGATTTTCATCCATCAATTTTTTATTCATATACATTCGAATTGATTCATTAATATCAGTATTTAATATAATAAATACAAAAAATAATGATATAATGTAATTGTTTTCCTAATTCAATAAAAATTTAAAAATAAAATATTATGAAAAAATACAGTTCAAATGTCCTTTTAAAAATATTTCAGAATCACACTTGAAATCCCATTAAAAAACCAACCATTTACAAAAGTTCCTCAGTAAAATAACAAACACTTTTTAAAATAAATAAATCGATTCCAAACACTCTTTCCCAAAACCACAATTCCTTCTTTTTAATGATCAAGGAGACTTCATCATCCAAAGCATCATGCAAGTAGAAAATGTTTCATAAGAATTTTATATTGTGATCCCCATCATTATATACACCTTATCTATTCATTTCATTTTCATGTTATACAAATTACCCTTCACCACAACACCAAAGTCCCAACAGACATGTTCTATAGTTAGATACGACAATCACAACCATCAAAAACGTGTGTTCTAGTTTACTACAAACACTAAATTATCCCTACGATCCATGGATCACACATAAAAAATGGGTTTTACACCCCATCAACAATTTATATGTATCTCAAATGAAGATAAATTGGTTCTTGATGTTATAAATACACCTAAGAACATATATAATCATGAACCCATTACATAATCAAAAATTTCTCAAGTGTCATTCATTTAACACAAATAATGTTCCTATGTCCCTCATCACTAGAAGACGTGTCTTGGTCCTATTTCTCAATCGAAGCCTCCTATTATATACTGCTTAATGCACCTTTCCAAGGTTTTAATGAATACACATTATGGGTTTTAATTATATGTGTTTTTCTCCTCAAACATCCAAATATGATCCCCCATGTGCCTATTTCAAATTATTGATCTTCCACCTAGTCTATAATGATCTCCAATCCTTCTACCCATGATCCATCAACCATTGACCAATATGGTGGCGTTTGAGTGGTATGTTCTCCTTATATCCATTCCATTTCACTCTTCTTGTTTGTTAAATGGGTATAGATATATGTTAGATCTATTTTTTCCTTGGTGATATGATGATGAATTCCTTATTAAATAATAGTTCATTTTAGAATCTAGCATTTTCTTATAATTTCCTGATCCAACAAAAATCTATAACTAACAACAATCATTCAATGGGTACATTTTATTGAATAATCTTAATTTACCTATTATCATCAGTGGATTGATGATATAACAATAAAACATTGATTATATAACCTCAATCTATTGATGATAAGGTGCACATGAGGTCATATGACTCTTTATATCATACCTGAGGCTATAAGATGAGGTGTAATGGGAAACATAATCCTTAATATCCAACCAAATGAATATGAAAATTCAGAAATTATCACATAATAAATAAAATTTTCTAAACACTTAACTCAATAGAAGATTTTATCATCCATTATGCAAGTAAAATGAAATAGATAATCACCAATCCAATATCATGATGGATAACTCTAAAAAAACTAGAACCCAAAACATTATATCAAACGCTCATCCTAATATTCGTTGAACCAAACAATGTCATTGAATCTTCTTTCTCTAGATTGTGAGCATAGAGAAATCCTAGGAGAAAATGAGAGAAACATTTCATGGATCTCCATCGGTAGATCTATTGATGCATATAGATAAATTGATCAAATCGAGGATTAAGGGTCTCCAAATATGAAACACATATAGCCAATGTATTATGTAAATTTAAGGAACAATGAAGGATTCATAGTAGATTTTGAGTTAATAATTGACCTAGAGTTTGAAGGCATCACACTGTGGTAAGTCATGGTCATGCCATGATGAAGCTATCTCTAGAAGATTCTTGGGAACCACATTGTATTCTATTATATCTCTACCCATATAAATATCATTAAATATTACCATATAATATGACTAAATAGGGGTTATAGTGGAATATGTTTCCACCACTAGGATCATCTAATGTGGCGTGGTATATAAGAAGATCATTCCATAATACAATAGGTTTATAGTTAGAATGGTTTTTCATTTCATGACCATTAACCACATTTAATTAATTATTGATGGTATGAAAAGTTTCATAAATGGATTCAATATGATTATGTCATCATAAAATAACTATATCAGACAACGAATAAATATTGCGAAATGAATTGTTTACAAGTAAAAAATCATACCTAGTAAGTGTTCTATGACCATGCATAAAATTCCCGGATTTCATTAGTAAAACCTGCCAATATAGTATATTAAGAAACCCATTTAAAATGTAAAATTAAAGATGGTGTTATTTGAATGAGTCATTATTCATATCAATAATAACATTTCTAACTAGTATACATACTTTATATCATTCAGGTGATGGATAAAACTGTTGAATATTTTACATACATCAATTCCAAAGAAAACACTCTCAGTAATCTAAGATCTTAATGAAACAATGAATCATATAAAAAAATATAAAGGAATTTGTCTAAGATGCTAACTGGGGGGGGGGAGATTCCACTATGATTATTCAAATATATGGATTAATTTTATAAAGGAAGGGGTATTAATTTATGTACTGTTCATTAAGACATGAAGAGAATACATACGAAGCTAGAATAGGGAATTCTATATGTGAACTCTTTATATGTGAGATGTTTATAGAATAAATAAAGAGATAAATGGGGTTTCTATGTTGGTAAAACATATATTAAGTCTATCGTTTCATGTATCATGATCGGGAAGAAGAATTTTCTCAAGGTGAAGGTTCATTGTGTGCTTGTTTGAGATGATATAACTAACAAGAAATATAAATAGGCTGGTAATGACCCCTCATTTATATGGTTCCAAGATAATAATATCTCTTTCAAAGAATCAAGAATTCATCCCAAATTCATAAACACAACACATAGGTTATAGAATAAGATCCTTCGATAGAAAATAATCAATATGGATGCGTATGTCACCTATTTTTTCTATTCATTACCTAGACACTTCTATGGGATTTATTATTAGTATTTATTCATTATAACCTTGAATATGATGAGTGGATTTGGATAATATGATTCAAATAGATGCATATTAAGAAGATCTTCATTGATTGGTGGTTGAGGAACATGGTGATACCAAATAGATAATAATGTTCAAAAGAATGGTATTTTTCTAACATCACATTGTATGTGTTCTTACATCTCTAGATATCAATCATCTTTGAATCTCACCATTAAATTATAATGCGAGAGTACTATTTTGGGCTGTATTTGGAAGTGCATAGATAATATATTGAATGGGAGATCTTAATGGTGCCCACATTAAGATTTTGTTATGACCTTGTTTTAGAGTGCTAGGAAACATTACACTAAGATAAAAATATGAAACGATGTTTCTTCTGTGGTGTTTTGGGTTTTTTGGGAGGATAGGAACAATGTGATAGAATGGAAGCCTTTGTCTCAAACAAATAACCAGGATTTCCTGAAATCAATTATTTAGAACAATGGTTTTATCTCCCAAGGAAGGGTCTCATTAGCCTCATTTAAGAGGATGCTCTTGATGATTGAAAATGACCCATAGGGAGGAGGTAAGCCTAACCAAGGGTGATGGGTTTGATATATAACATCTAGTATAGGTCTGAAACAAAATGTGGAAGGTTATTTTATGATTTTAATGATGGTGGTCTTTGTTTTGGATGCTAGGGGCTAGGTGATCTTACATTCAAATCTAAAAATGGACATGTAATCCCAATTACACCATAAAAAATGTGATTTTCAGTTCTATCTTGTTTTTTAGGCATTAAAATATCAAGAATTAATTAGTGGATTATGAATACAATATTTTTGTTGGATTCCATTGAGGGAATTATAGCACTAAATGGGATCTTGGATAATTATTAATTAACTGTACAACCATCATTGATTTCTGAGTCATGGTTTATCACACTTGGAGGGATGGGAATTTCTTGATATACATCTTAAGATGAAAATGGTGGTCAAGTGAAATTGTCATTCTTTACCAAGGTGCTAGTTCATTTCCATATGATAGTTACCTCATAATAAGTGGTTATTCACTAGGCCTCCAACACATACACCCCCTAACATCCACAAGGAATAAATATATAATATTGAATGAGTGAATTAATATATGTAAATATAAATTATGACTAGTTACATCATTTCAGGAATGGAAAATGTTAAATAT